>OZ002743.1:61600674-62953664 GCA_963924295.1 Dioctria rufipes | reverse complement strand
TGTTATAATCGATATTATATCTTTGAAAAGTTTGAACTGGTACAATGTAGTCGATATAATTATGTTTCCCGAATAGGCCATCAGTTTGCGAATATGACCATGGTCAGAAGCTTTCTAGAAATTTTACTATTTCAGTTTCTTGGAACTATACATTTGCAGTGGATATTCAAAAATAGAATGTGAAAAATGAAACAGTTCACTTTCGTAGCAATGCAAAAATTCATGATAATACGCTGAATCATGGCGTAGAAGTAGAAATCTAATCTTTCTTTACTCTATGGCTGAATTCAGTTTAACGCTGAATTTTGCATTGATAAGGTGGTAATGAATTTTGAATTTTAGCCATACTCTGTTATTGTAGAGATATTTATTAGATTGATCACAGTTTCATAATGAACAACCTTTCAACGATAATTTCACTGCTATTGCGAATAGATTTTTCACGATTGTTTAACCAAATAGTAATACTAAATATTAAAATGTTAGTAAGGGGATCTTACTATGAATATTACACCCAGTGTACCTTTTTCTTAAAAATGTTTTGCTGGCGTAGAACGCTATATGGATGCCTTTTTGACACGTTTCTCGATGTGAATGTCCCATTAAGCTTTAAAAATACCTAAATATTTTACGTGAGCCTATTGTCTCCCATGCTAGGAAAGTCCAACCCCAAAAATATTAACCACCGTGCCACAATGTATAAACATTTTTATTGGTTCATTAATTGAAGAAATAACGAAATGTTTATATATTGCGTAATCCAATTTTTAAGTTATATAATACTTATAAATATGGCTTTTATTTTCGTCATAAGTTGAGCGCAGCAGTGGCAAATTTATTTGCAATCAAACTCAGAAACAAGAAAAACCATCTGTTAGATTAATCGTGAAATTTTCAATTACAACTGTCATTATTATTTGTAAGCTACAGATAAAGTTTACAACAATTATTCCCCAAAAGATACGCTAAAGTGATTAATGTGCTAAGTTATGTGTCTACTTGTGTAGAATTTTTACAGGATTCAACATTTTAAAATTTGTGAAAAACTAAATAAAAAAAATAACAAGTATGAAAAATAACTAACAAATACTAAAACTAAAAGTTTATAAAATTATTCAAAATTCTTATGAAGGATGGAAGAAAAACTATCGATAGAACTCGTTCTATGTTCAACTGAAAATTTAAAAAATATTGAAAAATGGAAAATCATAAAACAAAACTGATTTAATAATAATTTTTGTTTTTTTATATAAATAATGCATGATTTTACATTTTCAATTACTTCGTGCAATTCTAAATCTTTGAAATGTAGAGATTTTCCAAAAATCAATATTTTTTTCCATAGTGAATCAGCAACAACATGTCCCCGAAATTCTTAATACTTTTTATAAACAATATCATAAAAAATTTACCTGATAACTTCGAATAATGGCTTGAACAGCTAGATGATCATCAACTGTTTTTTCATCAGGTTCACCTGCAGATATTAGGGCTCCACCTGATCCACCCATATATTGCGAAATAGGCACTGTGTGTCTTTGCACTGGAGCTAAATTTGGCGGGGAAGCATACGCATTACTTCTAAAGTAAGCATCCCATGACTATTAGTTACACAGAAGATGTTAAGATAATTGAAAATTGGTATAAATGTCATTTAAAACTCACCGTATGGACAGAAGAAGGATCCCGAAGCCAAGCGTTATACATTTCCTCCACATAACTTGAAGTTGTTCCATTTAAAAAGGGCTCTGCGGCTGCAGAATTATAAGTTTTTACAGATGCTGCAGCAAATACTTTAGTTATCTGAAAATATAATTACGTACATATATATATGTATATTGAAAATATATAAATCTGTAGTGGGCAATATGTGTGGGATCTGGGAGATATTAAAATTAGAGAAAAAAAGCAAGATTATATTTACTGTCCATTATAAATTAAATCAAGACTCAAGAGATCATGGAGACCGTTAAGACTACATATTAGCAAGCTATTTAGAATAATACCGATTTCCATTAATCACGCTCTCTAGCAGAAGTGTTGGCCTTTCGCACACGAAGCTGCTCAAAAAATACTATAAAGTGAATTCAATGAAAATCCGCTCATGGCGCTACTAGTTGGTAATCAATTTTAAACGAGTTTGTGATTAATAACTTTCAACAGGTCGCGTTGATCTCTAGACTATTAGTTACAAACCGATTTCCTCAGCACTCAGGCACTCTCCTGTCATATTTGTATTGGACCTTTGAAAGCGAGGAGCAACGATTTGCACCAAATCAAGGTAAACATTCTAAAGAATGCTAAGAACTTTGTATCTTTTTGATTCAATTCATTTACTGTAACGAATAATCTACAGTTTCTACGTATTCCTATCAATGTAGGGATGTATCCAAAATCCAAATTTGATAATAATAATACAGGACAAAATTCTCTTCGTCGCTTGTTTCACTCGACATTATAAATTAATTAGGTATAAATACTTCAAAAACTTGAGACTTGGCTTATTACTGAATCAAAGTGATTTGAGTTCCATCATATATGTAGCTCTGTGTGTTAGTTATAACCAGGTTGCGACTTCGATTACCAACCCGTCCGTCACAACTGAGTAGCCCCGTGTGATTTTCTTGGCGTGGTACACCGAAATCATTCTATTGATGTGCACTGCTGGAAAAAGTGTTCATCAAAATTATCCTGGCCTGGTGTCGAAAAATCGGCGGTGATAAACTAAAAAAACGCACATATATATATATATATGAGAAGTGTTACAGCTGAATGTTATAGAGCATCACATATCATCTTCTACTCTTACTCCACAAATTTATCCACAATCACACCAAAATCTTCCAAATTATAATTTTCATAATTTTTACGTTTCGTGATATTGTTTGTCTCAGAAAATTTTAATTTGACAAATTACACGGATATTAGCTACTACCACATTCTTGTCACTTTTAAAGTTCTTCCATTGAAATCCATTGAAATTATCAATGGAAATCGGTGTAAGGCGCAGGCGAGATTAAAAGATATGACGATTCTTTATAATTAAACATAAACATATCATTTATTCCAGCTGTACACAATATTAGACATCTTTTTCTGTACAATGAGTAGTAGGTACGGTACTAAATACGTAATTCTAGGAGAAAAAAAACTTCAACACATTACTGAACATGGTCAACGGGTTAGGGTTAGGTTCATAAAACCTCGATAAAGTGGTATAGTTCCGCCATTGCCTCTGAATGTTTTCCTGATTTTCGTATGGAAGGTTCGTACAATAGCCAAGGTCACATTTTGGTTAAATAATCAGCGATTGCTAAATAATTTCCTCACACGGAATTGCTCTGCAGCCATCGGTTATTTGCTGATTAGCCTAACAGCTGGATGCTATGAGTGTTTGAGTAGAGCAATCGAAAATTATCTTAATAATTACCTCGCATGGTAATTGTTATGTAATCCGATTGCCTACTATTAAGTGACTCAGGTGCTTCAACCGGTCGAACAAACGGCAAGGTTGTTGTTGTTTGTTTACATATCCGCGTTGTGAGAAAAGTTTATTTCCGAATATGGGCCATAAAGAGACCAATGACTTGTCTGACTAGTGCAGTCCAATAAACTTCAAAGTGGTTCGGAGTACTTGAAGTTAGGTCAGTACGTGTTAATAAAGAATTGTTTGAATTTTTTGATTTTTTTTTTTATTGTTTCGGTTAATTCGATAGTTTTTTTGTTTGATTTCTTAGGGACACGATAATCACTTCCCCCTTTTTTTCGTGTGCATATTTGACTGGTGAATGTACATATGTAATCCATGCTGCCATTTAAATACTATCTGCAACCCCAATTTGAATTTTCATAGATATCGTTTACTTTTAGAGCTTGAATTTATTTACTTATTTAGTCTATTTCGACATTGCATTATAATAATTGTAGATTATCTTTTCAAGATTTCTTCTTTTACCCTCCATATTTTTTCCCCTTTTCATTTTTTCCCAAATTTCGACTCATACTATCTTGTAATTCGAACTTGGTTCACCCGCATTCCGTTATTCTATTATATTACATATGGTTGGGTGTTCCATCTCAGTTACTAGTATGTGATCAATTTGGTACTTCTTATTATTCAATGACCATATCAACATTATCTACTTGTGTTTAAATATTGTCTCCATGTGCTAATAATGCTAATTTACAAATGTTTTTTTTTTTGCTTTATTTGGTCGTAAATTATAACACTATAATACCTATTCTTTTTTCATCCCATCTTCTTGCCTAATGTGAGTATTAAAGCCTTCAATTATAATTATTTGTCTCAAATTGAAGCAAATCATTGATCATGCTTGACGGTTTTTCCAACGACTGATTTTTCTTCCGGAGTTATGTGCACATATACAACAACATATCAACAATGAATGCCAAAAATATCTAGACCTATTTCATGTCTCTGTAGTACAACCATCACCAATTTAACTCTTCTTTTGCTGAAAGCTAACTAGTTAGTTATGAGATATGAATACAATTATTTTTTACAATCCTTAAAATTTCCGATTTTTGATCTGCTGAGTTATATTAAAAAAATCATAGCTTTGGATCTAATTATACAAAGGGATACTATATCTTTGGAAAACATGCGGAATGCATGCAAGCTTTATATAATGACTTCTGCAGAATCTGTACGGACGAAGAGGAGGTCGAAAGTGTTCAACACCTAATGTGTGAATTCCCTTGCCATGCCAAACGTAGAAGAACGCTTGGTAGCTACTTTTATCACAAATTTGGGGGAAATTGCAGACAAACAGTTGAAGTACCTAGTAAGGTTCATTAAGACCAATGTCACGCGAGCTTCAAAATGACCGAGCGTCCAGTTGTCCGCGCGTCATGATGAAAATTTCGTTGTTATCACACGAGCGTAACTTTATTCGCACAACTGAAAATTATGTTATTCTTTTTTTAGCTATTTAGTTTGATTATAACTTTTGATCAAAATGAGTATTCCAAATAATATCTTATTTTTATATTCTGTTGGAAAACTTTTAGAAAATCAGAAAAAGGAAAGAGCTTTTTGCATTAATGTAAACAGCGAAAGATATTTATAATTATCGTATGTCTTATTATAGTCTTCGTATATTTCGATGCTAAGTATCCCAAAGATCTGGCCTATCGCGTATCTCCTCTATCAACAGCAATTTTCCTAATCATAATTATATCTGGCAGCTTCAAAATTTTCACAAAATAAAATTTCTTTAGCAATTCCGTAGAGTTTTGCCGCACAATTCTATCGGAACAATTATACGAGCCACTATAAACTATAGCATGTATATACAACAGATGCTTCAATCGTTGATATCGTAACAGTCAATTGCTTTTTAGTATATATTGGATAGTCTCCAAATATCTAATTATGTATATATAGGTCTGCAATTTTTTTCGAATACCCGATGGCAATTATATATGCACAAGCACCTTTGGTGGGAAGATACAATTAAAAAAAAACGTAATATACACTTACCCTATTTTTAGCAGGACCTTGAAGTAGCCATGTTGCAAAATTTTGATGCCCTAGTGGCGCAATTGCCAGGGCGAATGCTGTATTCGCTCGATGCATGGCTTAGTGGTAATCTGGAAATAAATTTAAAATAATAAGATCAGATGCTTCTTTTACGTATACAAAAAAAACTTTGATTAATCAAATTATAAAAAATTTATCGTATCTAATGATATTCCGTCTGGGTATTTTCAACCGTAAAGTAAAAAAAAACACAACAAACAAATCTTCCAGTAGCAATTACAAACATTTTGGATCCAAAAGAACATTAAGGATCTTTCCTAAAACCTTGTTTCTTTAAAAGTACTCAGGCTGTGGTTAATTTTAAAACGGGAATCTCGAAAGTGTATAAGACCATCTCCGTACTACCGTACCAAACAGAAAGGAACGGTTGACAAATCGCAAGCAATGAATCTCTGACCATTTTCTCCGTTTGCCCCAGGATGTAACTGAACCAAATGTCAAATTATAATATGCGGTTCGGCTAAGAAAGATAATTTACATGGATGTTAGCTATTCGATTCGGTTAAAGGTAAAGTAATGCTAGCTCCCAACACAATAAATAATCACGCATTTTAGGTAATCGCTAAGACTATTAACACGGTCTTATTTTTTTCTGTAAAAAAGGCAATACTTGATAAACTGTAAGCATTATAGCAATTGTGTTTTTTTACATGTCTAATAAGATGATACAATCCATTTTTCTTAATTTGCGGCAGTATCCTATTACCGAGTAAAGCTGAATAAAATCACTCCGTGGTTATAGATATGAAAACTGATTTATTCCTCATTCCCATCTATTTTCAAAACCTCCACTCTCTGATCATAAATCCTTGCTCCGGAGGTACTGTTGGGATTAATTTGCATTTATTTCGTCTTGATTGGTTTGGACTGCGATCTGTTGTAAATGTTTTTTGCTTAAGTAGTATGCCAGTAATCAGATGTCATCAGCGCGATTTAAGTTATAGACCTCAATAGTGACTTAGTGATTAGCCATTAAGTCTATCGAACCAAAGGTTTCAAGATTCCCAACCTCTTTGGGATGAAATGACTGCAAAATTTTTCTTTAAAGTCTCCAGTTTAACTCACTCTCGAAAAGGCTAAAAAGTCTTAGTACAAGAGTTAGGAAGAAAAATTTGAGCACGCGCAGGCAGCATTACCTGTGTTCTTTTTGATCCAATTCAATACATAACACAGAGCTGCTGATTACAATTTTTTGAAAATTAAGAATAAATAATCAAATTGCAATGACTTTAAGACTTGTAAGATAGATTGATAGGTTTGGTATTAATCATACTTACGGTTGAAATAATGCGCAAAATAAAGATTTTCTGTGAATATTTTCGTAAAATTTTAGAATTTTCTATCAGAATATTCTATCTTGCTATGGGAAATACGTATTTGCTTGGCTTTGACAAGGACGATGACCTTGATAATAATAAGACAAGGTAGCAAAAATTATCTCTTTGACTCTCTGAACACGATTTCAAATTTCTTCTATTTTATTTAGTACGAGCAGCCTTCACTTATATTACGTCTTCAGAAACATACACATAGTCAACATTTCTATGAATGTTTTCTGAAATTGTAAATTTTTTGGAGCTAACCGCAAATTATTTGATTAGTGCAAAAGTTTAAGTTTTGTCAGTTGAAAGACGTTCATAGACGTTCTCTTTACTCTGATATTCATTATAGATGTATATAAATTGTTTCAATATATGTGGGCTTTGGAATTGTAATTTTTTTTAGGCTCACATTTTTCAAATCGGAGTAAAATAAATATCTCCTTCCACATTTCTATTCAATTTGTTTATATTCTCAGGCAACTTGACAGACACTTGCGACCAATTAAGTTAGATTGAAATTGAAACTACCGTTTTCTCTTCACAATATTTTCCTCCAACTAAGAATGATTCTCGTTAAATCATTTACACACTAAAAGTATATTGAGTTCTGTTTCTTATAAGTTGAATTATTATATTATATTCTATTCATGATCAGAAAAACACTGATTCTAAAATTTCACAATAAGTGAGACGTTCCCGATGCTTGTTTATCATAGACTTAAACGTTTTACTATGGAAAAAGTCCAACGGAAAAACTACAGCTGCCGAATATCGCATTATTCGTAGAATTAGTACGTTGCATCTCGAATTAACTTAAATTTATTTTTAAGGACAAATACAATATCGAGTTCGCAGAAATATGAGAAGACGTTTATGTGAATTAAAGCTAAGGGATTGTGCTCTCATAAAACTGATCTACTAAACTTGTTAAGCATGGTAGTGTAACAATATGAAAGTGTGCTCCAAAATAGTCATGGCCATGGTGCTCATTCCAATCAATTGCATAATAAATCAACAGAAGTATAAAAACATAATTTAATTTTGGAGACGATGGTACCATATTTTGACAGTAATGTGGAAATATATGCAAGATAATGATCGTAAACATATTGCTCGGATGTGCCTTCAAGATTATTACATCGAAAAAGGCAAGTTCCTGAACTTACGCTTATCGGTTTTGTCAAAAATGTGTACAATGGTAAGCTTTGGTGAGCTAATAACTTCTGCAAATTTTCAAATTTTATTTTGCGTATTTTCGAAATTTAAAAAACAAAAATTTTATCTTGTACATTTGAGCCGGTGAGAACCAGAGTGGCGTAAGTCAATTTTGTATAGTTTAGAGTAAATTGTATTAGTCTGAGACACCCTGTATATAAAACTTTATAGGTTGGTTCCATACAACAAAAGACAAAAAACCGAGCCCTTATAAGATCGCTCGTGGGTCCGTCTGTCAGGTCCCAGACGCTTTCTCGAAAACTACGTGACGTAGAAGCCCGAAATTTGGCAGAATGTTGGGTCTTTATGACGCGCACATATAGTCAAAGATTATCAAACATTTCTTTTTTTTTTAGTTTTAACGATTCAAAAGAAAAAATTCAAAATTTTTGTTTAATTAGTTATAAAGATATAGTCCAAAATTTGCAAAAAAAAAAAACTTGTGAAATATAGAGCCAACTAATTATTAATATTCCAGAGCAATGCGGCACATTTCATTAATTATTCAGTTATCCTAGACAGGGTGCTTTATATATTTGCTCCGTCTGGAGCATGTCTGAAGTTAAAAAATATTTATCTAGCAAGATTTATTTTTTTTATTTTTGCGCTCCTACACGGAGCAGAACTCAATTCATCACTATTTTCGGAGTGATACGTCAAGCCTTCCTTTTGACCATTCACACAGCTTAATAGGGGTTGTTGTGTGCTTTTACCTTGGTCGCTACAACCTAGCGTTTAGCCGTTTTAACGTCCCACCTAATCTATCACAAATGCTCTTTTCATGTGAAGTGAGGAAAAAAAATCCAGTTTTCTAGTAGTCGGAATTCCCCAATTCTTCCAAATATACAAACTTATCCAGCGAAGATGTGCCGTAGTTATAAAATAATGCAACACAATACTAAGTTTACATACTTTCAGCTAAGAAAATTTTAAGTATTCATAAATAATAATAATAAAATAGAAATATAGTCATATAATAAGGCTGTATTAATTAGTTAGCCACTCTACATAGAATTCAGCAATGCCTTCTTCTTAAAGTTGTTAATACAGTCAATAGGATCCTAGAATCTAAATTTCAAATACCATATATCATTTCTAGATAATTAGCTGTTTATCTCACAAATTTTGACAAATTATCATCACCTCTAACTCGTAATAACAATTAGATTTAGTCCGAAATCATTGTGCCCGGTACTATATTAGCAGTTTATTAATTGAAAATATGTATTTATGTATTGTCTGATGTACAATGTACACATACATTAATCTGCTGTGCTAATTAACTCAAAGCATTGAAGAATTTTTTCAACTTATCATCACTTGATGCGAAAAGCTTATAAAAACTTAAAGTGATAAGCTTACTTTAAACATGTCTGGACAATAAAACAGAATATTAAACACAAATAATAACAAATGAAGCTATTGATCTTATATGTAATTGCTTACAACTAGGCTTTAACCGGTGTAATTAGGATTTAACCGGCGTGATTAGACTGGCAGTAATTTTGCGTAGAGAAACAGATATTAAAAGCAATGAAAGAATTATGGAAGAGTTTTTCCTTAACTTAATTTGAATAGTCAACATTCGCAGTCTCATGTGACTACTGTAATGTCACATTTTATGTGCAAATTACGTAAAATTACTGGTTACATAATGAGACGTGTTGACATATGTGTATCAAATCTATAATTATGTACGTATACATATATTATGTAGTACATAATAGGCAACATTATTGGTCTGTATTTAAAGAAAGTACGAGTGTATACTAAAATAGGCCCAGCCCGTACTCATGGTATGAAGTTAAGGCGAATGTTCAAGAAAGGTTTCACATTAGGGATTTTTTAACAAGATGAATACAAAAACGGATGATTGATCAGTTCTTAAACATCCATTAAATTCCTGGTTGGCAAGAGGCAGATGGTGCAATATATCTGTTTCTTCACAAATGTTGTGATTGCATTACTTGCATATTACCATAGATGGCACAAGAACTAGATGTCGCATGCAGTACCAAAAAAGTATACAAAATTTATATGACAATTGCGGAATGGACCACAACATTTGAAATGATGTATACGTCGAGTGATTCATATTTTTCGAATATGAAGTGTTGAGGAAGTCGATCAAATGTATACAAAATTACTATTATAAAAAAATTTGCTTTCGGCACGCTCTAAAACATGTTATGGTCCATTCCAGAATGCACTACCATTTCACAATCTCTATACTCTGCTCTGATATGCCATGCGACATCTAGTTCTTGTGCCACCTAGGTTATTCCGCAATCCGAATGCCTTATCTAAGTGAGAATATTTTTTGTTAAATGAATGTGCAAAAGGAAATGCTCTTAAAAAAAAACAAATGAATACGAATAGGTAAGATTAAGATTCATAGTCCGGGAGGTAACGTTGCATTTTAAGTAGTGTTTTTATGCCGACCGATTGTTATCTTTTTCGATAAATCTGTTATGACTAATAAGTGAACCAGGCGTCAGCTGACTCACCCGCGATGGGTGTGGGAATATGGCAACACCAAGAGGGGGTTACCCGATTTAGTCCATTTTCGAAATTTCATGTACTATTGTTATGAAAACACCATGTCCCAAATTTCAGCTCTCTACGTCAACGCGTTCTCAGGCTATTACTATTACTTTAATTTACGTCTTCATGCGAGCACCTGACGTATAATCCACCCTCCGCGATGCAGCTGACGATTTTTTTTCAACTCACTATGATGTCAACTGTTTATAAAAAGAATATTTCAGCCGGCATACTATTGCTTTTAAAAAAAAAATTACCACTTTCGCAGCCTCCCACACCCACTGCGAGAGAGTTTTCGTCAATTTGGGACCAGTGACAGAACTTTCAGCACACTAACAAAACGCTAGCTCCGTGACGTTCGCTTGTCCATAAAGTGCCATACATAATTCCGACGTTTCGATCCGACTCGATCCAAACGGATGCATGAACACAATTGTTCCGTTCGGTTTCAAACACTTGACTTTAAAATTTTGCCAGATTTTGTCTTTCATCCATGAAAACATTCTTTTTTTGTCATCATATAATTCATGTCTTTTTTTATTTCCTCAACAAAAGCCTTTTCATGCATTTTTGAGTATAAAGAAATTTTTACAGATGATTTTTCTAGGTTATGTCATCCGTAAAAGTTGAAATTTGCTCAACTTCTCAGTTTCGATTCGATCCATTTCGGTGTAATGTGTCCATTTGCACGTATGTCTCATATAAGCAAATTTGACATTGGTACGAATCGGATCGAAACGTTGGAATTGTGTTTCGCCCTTAAGAGCTCGGGAGTTAACAGGACGCAACAAATGGCGTAAACATCTCGGGCTAGATACGGGTGTGGGAGTGATGGGAGAGAGAACTAGTAGAGTAGTTATCCGGAATCGGAAATTATGTACAATATATTATCATAATTTTTCACAGGTCTTTCTTTTTCTGCCATTCCAATACGTAATGAACATCGTGCATGATATGTGTCAGCTTATCAGCAAAAAAAACAAAAACAGTGAGCAGCCGCAGTTTTTTTGAAATTTGAAACTGGTTCAGGGCATTAAAACAAATGCTGATATTTATACAACCATTATTGGAAGAAGGTTTGATAACAGCTTTGAAGGATATTTAGAATAGAAACAATACACATTTCAACAGGATAATGCAATGTGTCATATGACCCCAAAGACTAAAATCTGGTTTCAAGAACACAACAATTTTCCACAAATGGCCCACTCAAAGTCCGGACTTGAATCCTATCGAAAATCTCTGGGACCAACATCAATAGGAAAATTCATAAAATTCATGTTCGCAATATCCCCGAACTTTGAACGGCTGTTGAAGAAGCTTGGAACGAAATTCCATCAAGTTTAATTAAAAATCTAATATCGTCTATTCCAAGAAGAAGAAGAAGAAATAATAAAAAATAAAGGAAAAAATATAAAAATTAAGATTAGATATGTTCTTGTTTTAATTCAAAATTTTAAGTGACCGATTTCTTTATATTAAAACTTAGTGCCATTTGTTACCGTAATTAAACGATTTTTGAAATATTTTCTTTTATTTGCTAATTTTTTTTTCAATTGTATTACATGAGAGTCGAAGATGTGAGCCACGATACTGACCCACAACATGATGCACAAGCACAAGCCGTTTACGTCTTAAGTATCCGCCTTCGAACCGCTAAGTCATGTAGAAAGGACAACCACTTACATTCCAACGAAGGCGGTCTTGAGCTAGAGGAATGATGGAGGGCACATTGTAGGAGTCTATGTTACTAAAGGCTGCCCTCGCTGGACATTATAGCGGTTTCGGGTATATATAATTTCTGATTCGTGTGGTTTGATATTTTTAATTCGGTTTCAGTTGTATGCTGAAATCTCGTTCATTTAGAAAAATATTTATTTAGATTAGATTATTTTGGGAAAATTTGAACTTTTTATAATAGTCACTTATCTTATTGTCAAAATATGGTTTACTTTTAAATTTATTTCATTCTATTTCCATAGTCTTTTATTATTATTACCCCTATTAACTCTTTTTATCATTTTTAGATTATTTAGCGTCTGTTTACCTTTTTTTAACGTTTTGCGATTTGATGATTACAAAAAATATTTGAAAAAAGTAATAGAAGTCAAGTATAATGGTTATGTTATGTACAATTGTGAAGTAAAGAAAAGTGTCGATAATCAGCATGGATTTCACTAAATGTCAAGTTATAGCGTTTTCTTTCGAAAATTGAACTTTATACTGAAATGTTTTAGAATTTACTAAACGTTTTGCACACTTCAAAACAAAAACATCCAATATGATATACAAATGACTTAACGTTATCAGCATGTATTCACGTATCTAAAACATAAAATAATGAAAACATTGTGCAATTCATATGTAGTTGGTAGCAGAAATAAGATAGAGAGAAAAAGAAAATGTGGAACTGTAATAATATTATTATTCCGCCGATTGAGTTGAATTTAATCTAAAATCAAATTATCTTAAGTACTTAGGTTGACTTGCAACAAAATGTGAATAGTGCTATCTCGTTTTTTTTTGTGCAGTCTTGTCATCATCAAGCATACTTTATAAGTAGTTGCAAGTATAAAAGCATTTATCAAATCTTAATTATGAAAGAAAATTAAAGAAATCTTCTGTTCATAGACTGTGACATTAAATATACCTATAGTTAGTACCATTGCGAGTCGCAAAATGATCTTACCTAATATAAGTATATGTAATTATACTCCATTATATACATTCAAATATATATATGTATGTAAATGCTCGTATAAAAATAAAGCCAACAATTAATAACTGATCACTTTCTATAGTTGAATAATTGGATATACTACATAATAAAACTGCTTTAAAAACACCTTCAAAATTGATTTCTATTGAATTACACATTGAATGCAATTTATATTAATTCAATGACAAGGACGCAATATAACGTTAACATTTTAAAACAAATCGCAAGTTAACTGGAAGTCGCTGGCTAGAGCTGCTGCCCCATTAAAGCAATTACATGAATAATACCTACATACATACGAGTCGATCGTTGTGAAGCGGTTAACTGAAATTAGAAAAGCACAAAACCTTGTGACACTATGGAAATAAATTTCATTAAGCCACACGGAAATAAATGAAGTATTTACATACATGTATGAATTGATATTTAATCAATGTAAAAAAAAAAATGAGAAATCTATTAGGTTGGGCTCTCAAAAGCTAATCGGAAGACAAATTAAATCTCAAAACACAAGCAACTACTCTCGCGCAAAATTTTTTATTGAAGGTATAAGGTATTTAATGAGATTGAAGATTTATTTTAAACTCTGGAGAGTTAAATGATTTTTAGATTACATTTTATAAGTCAATTACTGGATATAGTCCGCAGTAGCAAAAAAAAGACTTTAGTGTCACCAAATTAGATTACTTCCTAAATGCATATGAATTTCTTTCAACTTTTTATGATAAGATTATGCTAATTTTATAAAATTTATTTTTAATCAAAGACTACATTCTATATATATGACGGATGGACATACATGCAAAAATCAAAATGACTTTTAATATGCGTGGGTGTCGAATCCATTTTGCTCTACCATCATTATTTCGAGTGTTACAAATGGAATGACTAACTTAGTATAACATTTAGATTTCATCTAGGGTATAAAAGTGTTTCGAGAAGCAGTTTCTTCCTTTTCTGCAGAGTAATAATTAATTTGTAATATTTTGGAATATTAGGAACGTGTCATTAATGCAAAAAAATACAATAATTTTATACAGAGAAGAACATTAACAAGGTATTAGCCAATCCACCAAATTATACGAAGCTACAACGTGATAGTGGGCACACATAAAATTTAAACTAAAAAATCCAAATTCCAAGGCCACCAATATTTTCAGTTCCACAACAAATCGTGAAGAAAACAAGATAAGTCCATCACTGAAATGAATGTCAAAGTATTCCCTTTTCCCAGCAGCCATCTAAACTGTATGACATAAAATCCACAAAGAGGGTAATCCAATGCGGCCGATTGTCAGCCAAATAAATTCGCGTAGCTATCTTTTATCTAAGCATTTGGATGATGTTTGGTCGGACAGACGGAACTTCACAATAAAGATTCCATTTCGTGTCGCTTTTAGGTGATTTAAGCCTTGAGGAAGATGAAGTTATGATCAGTTTATGAAGAATCGCTGTTTAGCAATGTTCCTGTGCAGGAAGTTCTAAATATCATTCAATAGCTTATTTCATCCTCCGATATTAGCACTTTACATAAGTATACATCTTTTGGAGTTCTGCTTAACATCTGGGTATTTCAGTTTCAACAACCAGTTATATCTACAAAAAGATGGTGTGGCTATGGGCCTACCTTTAGTGCCTATAATTGCTGACATTTTGAGAAAATGATTCAAAGCAGTTCATAACAAAAATCCAAAATTTAAGATCCCTATTTTTCACACTAGTTCACCGTGCCCATAGAATCTGTGATGATAACCACTCAAGTATGTGAAAGATGTTTTGTTATTCAATAGCTTCTCAAGAAAACAACGGACTTTGAAGCCGAATTTGTCCAAGGAAAGGGACGACCAAAGCAGTTCTACCAGAACAGAGCTTTCCTGCCTTATACGGATAGAGTGGGAAAAGTTTTGAAGCGATACAGTGTTAAATACCCAGGATGATAAGCCACCTGCAATCCACAAGATATCGGCGTATAAGCCGTCCCTTGTATCTGTAGTTCATCTTATATTGGACAAACACAAAGAAGTATTGCTACCCGCCTGAAAGAACACTGAAATGCTGTAAGCAAAAATCAGCTGGAAAAATCAGAATATTGCGAGCATTTCTGGACCATCCAACAGAACATCATACGATTCATTTTGAAAAGGCAGATGTCCTAGCTCGAGAGCCTTGTTATACTCCTCGCCTTGTTCGTGAGGTGATTGAAATAAAACGTCTACTCACGCTCAATGTAATTTGAAGATAAATGTTTGGGGTGAGTACTTGACTTAGCACTCAATAAAAAAATAATTTTAATAAAATGTGTCTAATCCGAAAAACCTATATAAAATGTCAGTAAGCAACCGCGAAAGCCTTAAAAGTTATATTAATGGAAACTCTAAAATCATCCGAATATTCTGGCGTACAAATTAATTGACATTTATATATTTGCAAAATGTAATAAACATAAACTGTGAAGTAAATCTATTACAATCGTGGAATTGTTATTAATTTTTACCTGCCAGATTTTTAATTGTAGTATCATAGATGGCACAAGAACTAGATGTCGCATGCAGTACCAAAAAAGTACACAAAATTTATATGGCTGGGTGGTCCATTCTGGAATAGACCACAACATTTGGAATGATGTATACGTCGAGTGATTTATATTTTTTCGTATCTGAAGTGTTGAGGAAGTCGATTAAACGAATATAAAACATGTTATAGTCCATTCCGGAATGCACTACCCATTTCACAATCTGTATACTCTGCTGTAGTATGCCATGCGACATCTAGCTCTTGTGCCATCTATGGTAGTATTTACTAAGTTTGAAAAAGTCAAAATCGAGAAATTTATTTATATGACTACCATATAAAAGTTTACAGATTCGCACATTCTTCAGGTATACTGGTAAAACAGTTATCTGATCTCAAGAAGTTTTTAATGTGTTTAAAGTGTTCTTCGTGATGTAAACACCTACAAAATTGGATATAAAACCGGTTTTTCGTCCTCCAAAGAAATGCAAAAAGCCATTTTGAGATCTATCTTCCATAATTTGAAAACAGAGAGGTGGATTTAGACCAATTACAACTTCTTTTTTAGCTCAATGTTTATTTAATAATTTAGTACATTTAGAAAATAAGGGGAGATAAACAAAAAAAAAAATATTACGAGGTCATCAACATGAAAAATTAATATTATCTCAAGAAATATTTTACAATGAGTTTATCGCGTAATTACATATATGTACATACGTATATACAAATGTAGGTAAGTCATTAATGAATGGTTTAGGTATGTGTACAAAACCTGTGCTTATTTTCATGTGACGTATAAGAACCACGTGCTTTGGTTTTTCATCCACGAGAACATGATCTCAAAATTTTGTGCTCAAGGCCAAATAACTGTCTATTTCTGGGCAGACTTTTTAAATACAATATTTACAAATGTAACAATGTAAGCTATAAAAGTTTTTTAAAAATATCACAAATTTTCTAAAATCTGACAACCGCTATAGAACCAAAATACAATTCAATAAATTGTAACCGAAGTTTTCCCAAAAGAAGGTTTGGCTCTTATCTGTATATGAAATTATTCCAATTATCAAGAATGAAAATGTTTCTTATCAAATATGTACCTTTAACATAGAGAATCGATTTATTCTAAACATTTACATGTTCACTCAAACTATTTGTCAATATTGACAAATAATTGCTATTCAAAAGATACGTAAATTACAAAATAATATAAGCGCAAATTAGCAACAAATCTTATATATTTTCCATGATAACGCTTCCAGACGAGAAATCTCATTAATTTGCACTGTAGCAAAGCAATGCCGAAAGTCACGGCTTATATGGAATTTCATGACAAAAAAAAATATTCACATTCCACATGCCTATATCATAATATTATTCAACTCTCACACCATAGTCAGCAGCAGAAATTAAAGGCAGGTGCTACTCAAAATTCCGCATTAAAAAATCATAGTTATGCATTTCACCAAGTGACGGCTTTGAGACATACATATGTATGTAGGTAACAATAAGCTCTATAGCAGTTAACAACCCTGACCTTGACCTTAGATTTAACTAAACGTTGTAAACTGCACAAAAACCAAATATTGAGCGAATTACAAGAGAAAAAGCTTCTGTAGCATATGATGGAAGAAGCTTTTTTTTGTATATACATATATTCCACTATATTTGTCGGTTTGTAAGGTAAAAGTTTAATGAATTATATAAACAAAAAAAAAAAAAATCCCAGTAATTAGAACAAGGAATTTTCTTTCACTAAAACCCAAGATTACAGGTATGTGTAAGATTCTTTAAATGTCACTGGACTGCCTCAAGGATCGAAAGATTGAACTTTTTCGCACCTTCTTGCATAACATTTGCGTCAAAGAACAAGCGAAAAATATTCGGAGAGACGCAATTTAAAATCAAGCAATTTTTCACTTACTTTTTATAAATTTTTGTTAAAATTATAAATTCCTTAATAGATATTTTAGTGACAAATTTGTTAGGTTCTGTTAAATCCTGTTTTTTTTTTAAACTATATCACAGCCGCCTTCACAGTCCTTTAAGTCCTAGTAGTTCGCTTATATAATCCACTGGGAGGATTTCTTTTTATGCTTTCTTATTACATATAGGTACAGATATCACGAAAGAGAATCGAAACTAGGTCACAAGTACACATATAAATTTTAAAACATATTTTTCTCAAAGAAAATTTTTATAGACAATTTAGTTACTATATACTTATAAGGTAAAAGAAATTTCGTTTTTGCTTGAAATCAACATAAATATCTCGAGTACACGTACATAAAAAAAATCACTTATGCCCGCTAATTATAAATAGCACCGGATCGTTCGTATCAAGAGCTTTCGATGCTATACGCTCTGAAAGTTTAGAAAAGACTGACTGAAAGCTAAGTTCAGAGGAACGTATTGGCTAAGGTGTGGAATTGTTGGAATTAAACTTTTTACATTGCCAAGAGAAGTTTTTGTTATTCATTCCATTCGTTTACCTGTCTCTCACCGACGACTATTTCGTCATTCGACTCCTTTTCCGTACAGTAAAAGCACGCGACAATAATCTTCTTAAAAATTATAGACGGAGATTGACCATTTCCTGGAGCTTTTCATATCAGACTAGGGTAAAAGTGTAATTCACAATTGGTTACGTCTAGTTGCTGTAATATCTCATTCATGATCTAATGAATGCCTAGGGGCTTGTTACGGGGCATAATGCTATCAAGGGGCTTCGATACTTTTAAGAGGCAGATAAAACGATGACCGATGCTATCTTCAGGGCATAGCACTTGTTGTTTTTTTTTTATTTATTATTTTAACATTATTTTGCAAGACATTTTATGTTACAATTTTAATAAAATGATAAAAAAATTGTTGAAAAAGAGAGGCTTGATTATACCGAAATATATTTGACCACTCAGTCCAGTCGCTAGTTTTTTCTTGGACTGATCATACACGCCCCATCATATCCCGTCCCTGCAGTGTATTTTGATTGACTTTAACATTAACAATATACATTTTATCTGCAGAAACATTCTCAATTACATGTTTTCCTAATTGTAATTCTCTTTCGCGTCGGAGAAGAAATTGTTGCACATGGACTAAATCACTAAATGTATACACACAATTTTTAGCTATATGTATATGAACTTAGAGAAAATAATTAAAAATGTAAATATGGGTAAAGAAAAACTAAAAGTAATGTTATTGCGTAGAATTTAATAAATAAAAAATGTCTTGTCGTGCATGAAGGTTCTTTATTAAATTCGCGGAATGGCATAGCAGATAAAAAATTGTGATTATTAAGTTAGTTTTTTCTTATCAGGAAATTCCATTGAGGTATAAAATTTGAGATTTGATTTTAGGTTTTAATCTTAAAAATGTAAAATATTGAACTCATAAAGTAATTAAATTTCCTTCCAAAACAAGGAAAGACATTCTAAATGAAATGCAAGCTGCACTTATGAGGATAATTACCATAGTAGAACCATGGTGTATAGTCACGTTATTTCAACAAGGTGGGAAGGAAATTATTAATAGCTGATGACTGCTCTGCAAGACCAAATGACATGACATCACATGAAATGGTTATAAAAAAGATGCTCTTATGTAAAATGTTGACTAAAACTGAAGAATCAAGATTCAAAATATCAGAAACAACAGCCAAATTATTTAGGAATGTAAAAAGTTAGTGCAACTGGGTACTGAGAATTCTTACCAACGTATCAAAAAACATTTTATATACAGGGTGATTTACTAGTGGCGTTCAGTTGATTTTTCTCGGAAACGGTGTCATATAAGAGAAGTACACTCATTGTCAGAATTTTAGGTCGAGCGGACATTTATTTTCATGACTTCACTAATTTTTAAGATGCAAACTAGATTTACATTTTTTTAAAGCATAGAGAAATTTTTGAGTTACCCTATCGGTAGAGCTCGAAGAGACAAATAATTTTTGTATCAAGTTACTTTTCGAAAATCTTGACGTTCCCGAGATATTGACAAGTTTTTTATTAAAAAAAAAAAAAAATCATTAACATAGTCGTCCAATTTCAGTTTGAACAAATAATAGGGGCGTAGGGTAAAGCACCCAGTTACGAGCCCCCCTGCCAATTTCGAGCCCCTTCTTTGTTTTTTCCTTTTTAATAAGCCTGAAGTGGAAATAACGGTTAAAGTGCATTTTTAGTAAAATGACTCACTCATGTTTAGTCATTTTCTTGCGCTTAGGAGTAAATAGAGAATCGGTTTCATTTTGTTTCTAATAGTGAAATTAAACAGTTCATGCAATAGTGCGTTGTGCTAGTGTTTGTGCTAAGGAACCGAGTTTTCAATAGTATTATTTCGTTGCCAAATCAAAAAAAGCGCGTAAGCGTGATAGTATTTTATGAATCTAGACATAGATTAAGAGGTTTATTTAATAAAATATTCTTGATAAAGGTTATTCATTTGCTTTTATTCCGGGGGCTCGTAACTGGAAGCCTATTATATACATTTTCCATTTGTGAGCCAGTGGCTCAAAACAGGGCTTTTTGGAGCAATTTAAGACTTCCAGTTTCGAGCCCCCTAATATTTGTACTACATAGACCAGGGCCTATATACTTTAATTCTTTTATTGAAATAAAATAAAATTGAATTGTTCGTATACCTAATATTAAAATAAATCAAACACTTGGGCACATTGTATTTAAACAGGTTCAATAAAAATGTCAAAAAGATAGACATATCTGAAGATGACCTACAATTAGCTATTGAACGCATTCGAAATGGACTTTCCATTCATGAGGCATCCAAACATAAAATTCCGCATGGTACCATTCAAAATCGATTACATAATCGTACAAAAAAGAACATACCAGGTACCCCTTCTATTCTGAGTTTAAACGAGGAGCAACTAATTGTTCAATGGCTCTTATCAAACCATGAAAAGGGATTTCCCAGACGCAAGCTAGATGTACAATCATCTGTTATGTTTTCTTTTTCCGCCAGTGGATACGTGGTCCCACCCATGATTATTTATCCATACAAACGAATGCAAAGTGATATTTTATCCTCTTTACCTGATGGTATTAAATGGCAAAACACCGACTCGGGTTGGATGACATCTGAAGTCTTCCTATACTATGTAGAACATGTCCTCTACGCTGATTTGCAAGAGAAATGTGTCGAGTTTCCAATAATCTTGTTGGTAGATGGTCATAAGACACATCTTACCTATTCTCTCTCGACTTTATGTGAAAGGCTGAAAATAATTTTGATGTGTCTATACCCGAACTCGACGAAAATTCTACAGCCCGCCGATGTATCTGTTTTTAAACCCAATAAATATGGTTGGCAGCAAGCTATTCTCAAGTGGAGGAGTAATAATTTGGACAGAAAAATTACGGGAGCGGAGTTTGCTCCCATACTTAAAACTGTCTTCGATACTTGTATCACAGTTGAGGCGATCGTTAATGGGACTTATGGCCTTTGCCCTATTAACGTAGATTACTCTAAATGCTTGGGTAAAACGACAAAGCAAAATGAAAATACGCAAGAGTCAAATAACATAGAAAATGTGTCAAGAGAGAAAGAAAAGACTATAAACTACAAACGTTTTGTCGAAGTTTTAGGGGAAAATATAATCGGACAATTTCAAAATTTCGAGTTTCAGATGACTTCCTGAAACTTTCAAAAATAAATATCAGGAACAGGAATATCATGCAGTATTCATAGTTTTTGTTTCTTTTAAGGCCGTTTTTAATTTATGTTCATTGCAGCCTTATAATGAAACCGAATCCAATGAAATTGTTTTTGAACAATTCTTTCTTGCTTAAACCTGAAACACCAGTCAGAAAAGGAATAAAACAAACGGAGAGAAGAAGTTTTATTGTTTCCTCAACTCCTTTTCGACAATTAAAAGAAACGAAGATGGAAAATAAAGCTTTAGAAGTCAAATTGAAAGAAGAACGGAAAACTAAAAGGGAAGAAAACAGTTAAAAACGAGAAGAAAAGGCAGCCCAAATATTGAAAAGAAAAATTGAAAGAAAACAAAACCCGGTAAGAGTCAATGCCTGGACTAAAAAAAACGAACAAGCCCTTCAAAAGGAAATATTGGCACCTTCGATGTTTCTACACGAATTGCTTTAAAGAATTAAATGCATATCCGCGACTTATTTTCCGAAAATAATGAATCTGGCAAAACTAATGAAAACATAAATAGCATAATATCTGGATTATTCTATAGCTGTGCTAAAACTTTGTAACGGTTACAAACGATGGTGTGGCATGCTCTCAGTGTTCGAAAGTTGTCCATAAAAGCTGCGTAGAGTATGCGAGCTTCAAAATATTTAGTTGCTCTAAATGTTCCTAAAAATATACATAAAAAGTAGTATATGTTACTGCTTCGCGAAATATGTACTTAAAGTATTAGCATGCACTACTTTTTATGCATACAATATGGTGAATTTTTTCCGTTTCTCTGCTATATCTTGTTTTTTTTTCCAAGAAATATAAAATATTTTGTTATCAATTTTTTTAATTTTGAGTTTTTGTTAGGAAGAAAGCACTTAAGTTACAATAAACGATCGTTTAAACTTATAGATTCGTTTTGAAAATGGGGGCTCGGAACTAGCAATGGCTTATGGCTCATAACTGGTCAAAGGGGGGCTCAGAACTGGGAAAAGGGACTTTTTTCACAATTTAACCGTTTTTATAGTTATAGTCTATAAAAATAGTTGTTTTTCCACCTATTTTTAATAACCTAATATTTCAAGATGTTAAAAACAAAACCGTGTTTTAAGCTAAGATAGCTTTAAGCTTGTAGTAAGAAATAAAAGTTAAAACTTTCCTTACGGGGGCTCGGAACTGGGTATCTTACCCTATAGTTTTCTATACCATTTTCAAGCATGAAAAATTTGCAGATATGTACATATATCTCGAAAACGGTAACGTTTGCCCGTCACCAAGAAAAATCAACTGAATAACACCAATGAATCACTTGGTATACAAACGTCAGGATATTGCATTATTGTAAAAAAAGCAAGTACAAGTTGGACTCCCGCACGAAGGGATAGGCGTAATTTGAAAAAATTATGCCTATGTACTTATGATAATAATAATGAATGAGAATAAAACGAAGAAAAAATCGTCGAAAAAATAACGTTTCTTGTATGGCAGCCCCCCTTTAATACACACTCTGTGAAAATTTCAACTGTCTACCTATGAGATACAGCCCGGTTACAGACAGACGGACGGACATCGGAGGCGTAGTAATAGTAATAATACCCTTTGGGTACGGAGCCATAAAAAACCGCACAAAAGGAAAATGCTTAGATACATATTTATCGCATTTCATCTCCCGCGCGCACTATTTTATGATTTTGATAAAAGCAAAGAAAATACCAAAGTAGGTATACGAAAAACAACTAAATCTATAAAGAAATTCAAATGTGTCATGTAAACCTTTAACTCTATATATATTGACAGTCATGTAAGAGCTTGAATACGACATACCATACCACCACACCGAGAAATCATCAACAATTGGTAGATCGAAAAATGACACATTTTTCTCGGGCAGTCTGTTTACAATACAACTCTCTACAATCAACTGTGTAACTGAGTTATTTCGGACTTTATTTTCGTATGTAATACTTACGTCGTATCTGAGCTTCCACTGAACGAAATGATATGAAATTTTTACATATTACTAAGGAAAGTTAACATTTCATAAATTTCCACCAACAGGTAGCGCCACTATTTGCTTCAAAATAGAGCTATTCCCGCTATTTATTGGACAGAGGGTGTATATATGCAAATGCAACAATTTGTCAGTTATATTTTACACCCAAAAATTGCTGTGAGCTCTTCGTCTGTCAGGCCTTGAAACTAACGGTTCATGCCGTTGTGTACTGGATACAAACTCATTCTTCACTCGACAATTATTGGATTATTATTAATTATAGATTAAATTACATAATTTGTGTATCTAACCCAATATGTGATTCAAAAGAAATAAAAATACTAAGTCGATTAAGAAAATATTCATACTTGGTATCGATTCCACTGCGTATTAAAAGCTTAAACACATTCATATGACATTTTGCAGTATCATCATCATCATTATCATCCATTGATTGTAATAGGGATTTATGGAAACAACATACATTTCTTATATAAGTATATTACACCGATGGAATATCGACTTTCACCGAGGTACAAAGAAGGAATTACAAATGATTTTCATTTGCGACAATAATAGCATTATAATTATGTTACATCACAGGCACATCCAGTATGTATACTAGTTATATTTGTTAATGAAGTGATTTTCTTTCTCTTCATTTAATATAATGAACTATGAGAAGAATGAGGAAATTAAATAAAATCTGGTATGTCAGTAAAATATGTATGTCAGTAAAATATGTATGTATGTGTATACTAACATAGAGGCATTTGCATCCATGATAATTAAATCAACACTAAAATCTGAATATTTCATCATAAGAAACCACAGAAAAATCAAAATAAGGTAAAAACTCTGAAATCTGAATCAGTCGAGCTTGTAAGTAATGTTTTTTTTTTTTAACCTGTGGATAACTAATTTGTCATAATTGCGATTTATTAAAAACAAAAACTGCCAAGTTTAGCTTGTTACGAAAAACATTAGTGTGAAGAAATTACGACAAAACAATATAGACAAACGATTAAAATTATTTTCAATTACGTTACCGGTAATTAGTGGTGTTGTGGGGATTTTAATTTAAGTGTAATGATGAACAAAAAACTTTATTGGCATTTATGTGAGCAATTGAGTGACAGCAAATACATATATCATTAGCCAATATCAGAGGCTTTATTACGAAATACGATACTATAGAAATAAGTTATATAAAGTACATAGAATTTGCGACTGATTTTTACCGTATCGTATTCGATAATAGGAGCCATAAGGTGAACATGATTTTATTGATGGCTTGACCACCCTCTTAAAAAAGAAGAATTCCCTTGAACTGAAAAAGTACGCAGCATTGAAAACTATTGCTAACATTTACTCGAGTAATCGGATACTCAGATTTACATTGGTTCTCAAAGAAAATTTTGACTATTTTGTGACATTGGGCGGCCCACAAGCTTCGATTTCCATTATCAATAAAATTAAAACTATTTCATTGCTAAAATTGTCTTCCAACTGCCTTTTATTTCACCATAGTAAAATACCAGTTTAAAAATAATTTGTGTTATTTTTTTAATTCGCTTTGAAATTTGGTATGACTTTGCACATTCACCTCTGCAAAATATTTTTAACCAGAGCCCAATATCAATTATAGAGCTGAATTCAGGTACGTTAGGCGGATTGTAATTTTTTGAGATAACGTGGAAACTTTGAGAAGTCGTAATATCGCAAGATCTGATCAAAATATTAACTTGCTTATTGCATGCCAAACCAATAATTCTTTTTCAAAATTCTGATGTGGAATGAATTTTCCTATGCCCGGAACAATCTTTTTATCTACAGATTATAAAATTATTAAGGGCCCGGCAAAGTTTTAAGATCGTATGAAAAATAGGAACCATCGTTCGGACCAAATTTAAACTAGTTAATTAACGATTATACGTAATGTGGCATGCTAAGAACTTTTCGAGAACAATAGTAGAAAAAGTAACAAATATTTAAAAAAAAATTGATCTTTCGTGCAAGTGTGTTTAGGTTGTACAGCAAGAGTAAATGTCGACGGTGGACACTCCTATAACCGCAGTTACTCCAGTAAACATTGAACCTGCGAAGGCCATAATTGTAGAAGAGTACAGGCAGGCTATTTTGGGATTAGTAGAGATGAAGGTCGAAAAGATTTTGGACGATCACTGGTGTGAAAGGGAACTTTCCTACCAAAAAAACCCTCATGTGAAGAGAAATGTTGTGAGAAATACAGAGAAATGTTGACGAGGAAGTTCAAACGCAGTATATGATATGTATCTTCACAGGTGATGAAAATTGGTTATAATACTGTTATGAGCCTGAGAGCAATCGATATTAGGTGGAATGGACATTTACAAACAAAGACGAACGAAAATGAAGAAATTTGCAAGTTTTGGTAGATTAAGTTCGGATAATAGACTCGATGAGGCGGTAGAAAAGGGGTCCGTGATGCGCATTGCTGCCAAAGTGAAAGAAATAGGAGAATGAATCATGCATATTTAACAACAAAAAATATGTTAAACTGGAGAAAGAAGAATAGATGTATTGAAGATGGCATTGGATCTCCCAACGTGGGAACTGTAGCAGGGTATGAAAAAGAAGTTAAGTGTTCACATGCGCGATTACAATTGTTTAAAAAAATATATGAGATTCTTGACTCTGTGGGCACTGTAGTAGGGTATAAATGGCAAAGAGATCATTATACAAAGAATTTATGGTGCTTACGCGAGTCGAATAAATAAAAATCTCAAACATACCCTCTTGGGCGAAGGATGTAGAGGTGGCTGATTGGAGGAGTTAATGCATGTATGATGGTAGTTTTTGTATGCATGGAATGCTATAAGATTACTGGCATGATTTCCGTAATCTTTAGCCTCTGCATAATGGAGTAATCAGTCCCCTTTATAAAAGGATATCTACATGTAAAGATACCACTGGGAGTACTCATGACCTTATGGTCATGGATTACGAAGCCCTACTAATTGGATAGCGGACATGTAAACCCCTTTATGGAAGCATCGTGTTGTTTGTGGTAGCCCATATGCGGGCAGAAAGATGGTGTCTGAGTCTGCATGACTTAAGCGGACATTCTTCTTTGAACAGAAGAATATGTCCTTTGTATAATTGCATACTTCGTCCGAGGATCGCTTATTAATGTATGCTTGGATATTTGGATTTCGGCGTGAAATTGTGTTAAAACAACCGAGTGCCGTGACCCAGAGATCGGAAAAGATCTTAGAGTGGTCTAGCATCGACCAGTAAGTTCAGTGTGTAGCATGCACTGGCATAAAGTGGTACACATTGGGGCAGGATATACTCTGAGGGCGTTAATTGTCGCATTGTGCATTAAGACTGCCGTGGAATTAAAGCTAACACCTAGCTAGGTGTCCACGTTAAACCACAAGGACTTTCTGTAGAGTCTCAGATGATTTAATTGAAGGGTGCATTGTCATGATTGAGAAGAATTTCCCCTCTTGTTCGTTTTTCACGAACTTTTTGAAGAACATCCAGCACACAAATGTGGCATTCATCGTAGACGATCTTGTGGTATAATAAAAACCATTTTCTTTCCAATGTTCCGTGTGTGCTTGACTTTGATTTATCATCGCTTCGCTGTGATTGTAGCTTGATTTCTGGCTCATAGCAGTAAATCTAAGTTTTGTCACCTATCACAAAGTCGAGCACTACTTTTGTCCGGGAATTGATCAATTTCTTGAACATTTCATGCTCCAGTCAACTTATCAAAACATAAAAACACACAAATGAATAAAAAAAACGATTCTGCTATCCTACCAATATACTTACATAAATTATAGATAAATATTGTAAAATGGACCGCTAATGTAATTCAGATTTTTTCATTAAGAATGAGCTCACACAGACACCTTGTTTTTTGAGGGCAATAATTATATACTATACAATTTCAGCTGCACTATCAAATATAGACTAGGTCTGCCAACAATTTATTAGTTGTCATACAAAAACCCAAAAATATCACATCTGTATATAACGGTCATTCTCAGACATTTTTAATGTACTGAAAAATTCTGTGGAATGTAGAAAACAAAACGCAGACGACTACATTTTACGGGCATACATATGTACATATATCTAGGGTATCGACAAAATTTTCTATTTTTTATTAAGAAAATTTTATCTGCGTACTCTGTACAATCTTTTTTATTAAACCTATGGGAAGAATTATTGTTATTGTTATTTAATTTATACTGGAGTCGAAAACTGACAGAGATGATGTCCCATTTAATGGTGCCAACAGAAGCTCATGAAAAATGTGATCGAAATATATCTAATCGAATTTCAATACAATCACATGGCAGTCTAGACTAGAAATCTTCCAAAATAATATTGTTGCTAAAGAGTACGTACAGCGAGCAACACAAGAAAACAACTTCACGAAACCGAATAATAATTCAGTGTTTTCTTTAATTTATGTTAGTCACATGATAGATCTCTACAGATGTGACGATGTAAAATTATTCTCTGTAGAAGTCTCTCACCCAGAAATTCGTCGCATTATTTCGTTTACGTAACATTTTTTTCAGTTTTTATTTAGCAAATTGCACGATCTATCGTTGAGATCATTATATGTAGCTATACTAGTTTGATCCTTTTGTTGTAGAATCTTTAAGATTTAAGATTTTTTACAAATTTTGTGATATCTTAACGAAATTGTAAATAAAATTATAATTACGAAGTTTTTCGTACTCTTCATTTGTAATTTTTTTTTAGAAAACAAAAATTTATATTTGTATTCTATTAAAAGAAGACTATTTCTATAGCAATAATACTTTTCCACATTTTCCTGGCGGATACGCATACCTATGAATTTTTAATGGTATTTCCGCTATTGATTGATTACAAAGAAAAAGATACTTTTACCGGCAGCGTTAATCCAACCTTGACACTATTTTTACGCCTTTTTAAATTCGTTTCGCTGTTCTTTTTAGTTCTTTGACTTCTTAATTAATACCATGAAAACAAATAAGAGTCAGTCGAGCATGTACAGAGATATTTCTTTAGTTTATAATTCTTGATACCTTAGAGTGGTTGCATTAGAAAGGTAGCAACATGAAGGCTTATAATTTAATACTAGTCATTACTAGCATAGTGGAACATGAAATAAGTACTTAAATTCAATAGAGTAGAGACACTTATATACATTTAAATTAGAAAATTATTATTTATTAACAACCGATAATTGTTTAACGAGATATTAATTCGTGTTCTATCTTCTACTTTTTTTCGAAGGATCTATTTGTTCAACTATTCGATTAATGTGGTTTTTGCCGGAAATCAAGATGCGACGGTCATAAAAGTTAATCAAAGATGAAAAATTTCATAAGCGTTCATAACAAAATGTGTAAATACAGTGCAGAATCCATCAGAGAAAAAAGTTGCCAAAGCACCAGCCAATAATCTTTTAAAAATGTCCACGAAAGAACTATGGTAAGCGAATGAAGGAAAAGCGATTCAGAGCTGACGAAACTTTAGCCGATCGTTTTAGGGCGGCACACAGTGATGAAACCGATCGACACACAATTGTAGTTAATTGCTACTAATTTTTATATATTCATTTGTTCATGCGTTTGTAATGA
Organism: Dioctria rufipes; assembly: GCA_963924295.1. Taxonomy (NCBI): domain Eukaryota; kingdom Metazoa; phylum Arthropoda; class Insecta; order Diptera; family Asilidae; genus Dioctria; species Dioctria rufipes. Next base: position 62,924,497 of record OZ002743.1, on the reverse strand, counting down.
ACAGCAAGAATCGGCTCAGATAAAAATACAATTGATTTCTAACTGTTTGTTTTTTAGATCTTTAAAACCGTTATGTGCAAAGTGTAAGAGAACCATTTTTATACTGGTATTACGTAAAATCTAGGACTCCAAGTATCTACTGTAACACTCATGAGGTCTAAAATTCAATAAAGTAATTAGTTGTTGTAGACAACAATACGTCAGACAGTAAGGGAGCTTCTACTTTCGTGACATTTTAAGAAGCAGATGAAAGAATGAATTGAAAATATTTTTGTAACCGCGACAAAACATAAATAATTTTATGAAAATTCAAGTTTATGAGCAATAAACTCGTATATGTTATCGAGTCAGGCAAAACGTCGAGCGACACTGTTTACTATTTAAGATAAATAGATTTAATTTTTCACAATTTGTGTGAAGTTCAAATTTTGCAGTGATCTTAAGAACGTTTAAACAATTTAACTGTTTTTTTTCTTTTTGTAACCTGTTTTAAACAAACACGCCGAGTAAAGTCTGTATTATCTTGTAATCTTTTATTTTTTTAGCGCAATTTTGTCGCAGATTGCATCATTTTCAACTCACAATAAACTGGTGTATAATTTAAGTATCTTAAAAATGTTAAAATGCTAAGGAATAAACAAGAAGAACTGGGACATAAGAGGAAGGAAGCAAATATCTCTTTAATTTAAGAATTAGTATAAAAAAAAAACAATTGTAAGTATGTATGTATAACCCAATAACCTAGAGCAAGCTTAGATTGTACATCAAACAGGATTGGCTAAGCATGTGTAAAATTCGTGTACGTGTGATAAGCATTTATACTTGTAGACACGCAGGTACCAAAACAAGTCCAGCGTTCTTTTAGTGATTTATTGTACAAAAAAAGTAATTAAGAGTAGATGTACAGTTAAGAATAGTAAAAAACTATAGTGAAATTTTAATTTACATTGATGAATCTACTGTGATGTTCTGATGAGTAAAAGTGTTATAGAAATAAATAGCAAGGCAAACAAATTTGCCTTTTTTTTACATTTAAGTTGCCAGTTCCTTTAAATTTTGTCAGCCACACAACGGCAGCGCAAAAAAAATATTATCAGAAAATAAATGGGACCACGAGCAAAATTCTTAAAAATTTTTCCGATATAGGTAATGGGTTTTAAACTTCATTTCACTTATATTTTATTTAAAATACTATAATTTATTATTGAAACAATTATATAAAATCTCTTGCGAAAAATGAAATTTCATTGTACTTTTTCAGTACTCTACTAACTGTGATTCACTTTTAATTATATACAGTCTGTTTGACAAGAGCGTGTACGGCAAAACTTTTTCTTAGAACGATAGTTTAGAAATGAGTAGGTAGTTAGCTTTATATATATAGTATTAGTTGTCGTTCGATCTTTGTCAAAGAAAAACGCATTTCGTCATGAGTGTTGCGTACACATTACGTTGCGAAACAGTGTTTTTGTGTTTGTATGCAAAAGGACCGAAAATGTCATACGCGGCGGCATAAAACCACGAAAAATGAGGACAGGATGATTTTATGGGCATTCGAGAAGAATTCTCGCCTATCATTACGTAATGGGCAAGCGAGAGACCGCTACTGTTCACACGATAAAAAACACTGACTTGGACGGAGGAAAATTTGGACCGCGATTGGGACAACGTAATTTTTCGGAAGAAGCTTCTTTTTTGGTACGTTCTTTTGTCACTCATACCTGGTGTACTCACATCAATAAATTTATCAAGCGGCCCGTCAAATATCCGGTAAAGGTGCACGTTTGGAGCTGCTTTTCGAAACAGGGATTTGGTACTTTGCATATATTTACAAATAATTTAAACGCTGCTAAAATGGTCCAAATATAAATGAAGGCTTTATTACCATCTGACCAAAAGTGGTTCACAAGCAAAAAAAAAACCTATATTGGCTACTGCAAGAAGACAATGAACCGAAACCGAAGATTACCTAATAAGAAAATGGGAAACAGTAGAGCAAAATTGGAAATGTTTGGTGTTTTTTTAAATGAAACAAGTAATTTCATATACCTTCGCCTTTTGCATGAATGGGGGAAAAGAACTTGGCTATGCATTATTGTAGTGCGACTGAGACAACGAGTTAACCACAAAAATCGAGAAAACGTAGGATTACCCGAACGACAAAATCTTATTGAATCCCTCAAAATCCTATCAAACTATTCATAATAATGTACTTCGAGTTACACTACCTGACTTTTTTAAGAAAAAGATAAATTTCGCTTTGGCGAATAATAATAGATATAAAATTCCTCTCAAATAAAATTCTCATTTTTCCCGAAAATATCAGAGAATCCAGCATGAGTTTCTCCCACTTAATCTCTTCATAGCAAAACGAATGTAAACAGAAGCACATGCCCTTACAGCAACAACATGTGACCAAAAATTGTCAATATTTCATGAAAACCAGTTTTCACAAAAGCGCGGGAACATTTTTGAGAGTAAAACGTGAAAACTTCGGCCCTTATCATTTATTTACGAAAATGAAACATTGCCATTCTGTTTCGTTGCATGCAATTTGCTCTTTCACATTTTTTATCTTTATTCGGAGTACTGTGTCTGTGTGGAAACAAGAAAATGATGTAATGTACTAGATTGACCATCGCAGTCGCCAGATGCAAATCCCATAGAAAATGTTTGGGCACTCATATAAAGTTGAAGCTTCGAGGAAAGAAGATCTGGACTCTCAAACAATTAGTTCGTCAAATTCGACTTATATGGAGGTCTTTGTCTCCGGATTAAGCAATTAAATTAGAAGAAATCATGTCTCGGAGATTTCAGTCAATTATTGATAATGAAGGCGACTGGACAAGTTATTAATAATAAAGCACCACAGTCTACAACATGTATAATATATGTATATTTTTTTTCGATTTTTTATAAATTTTTATAAATCTGGAGTTCCGCTGTGCATCTGCCGATTTGAAAATTAAGAAGAAGAAATGCAAAGAAATGCAAATAACAAATTATATTATCAATATTCTTTTTAATATAATGTTTTTTCTCATTTGTAAATTGTTAAATTGAAAATAAAATAAATAAAAACAAAGTTTATTGCGTTAACTTCATCCATATCGCTTCTTTAATGTCATAACCAGTTTGACAGTACAACTTAATTAAAGAAATGGCTGTGTGTCTGCAGTTTATAATGCATCATTATAGACTAATGAGTCCTTAGTTATTTCTTCATTAAGAGCGCTGTGTGTCTAGGGAATTATGCTTTTATCACAAATTGGTTTTGTTTTTTTCTGAAAAATGATTCGAATTACGGTGACAGAAAATTATGAAATATTCTCATTTACTTAATAAATTTCAACCACTAAATTATGTGGCCCCTCTGAAAATGACGTAGGATTACTACTTCTATGACTAAAACGAACACGTAGGTGCGGTTCTACTACATAAAGGGAAATGCTAAGTTTTCCTACATTATAGCCTATTCTGGTTGGCATACAATCTAAGAGTGCAAGTATTTTTAATGTTGTATGTATTATTTATGAAAAACATTTCAGTTCTCTAATTATTGTATAAAATGTGAGCATTCATGTAAGTGGAGTTGAAAAACGAACGTAGGTAGTAATTACCTTTAATCCCAAATCAAGTCTGGTTGATAAAATTTGGGTTTGAGTTCATAAATTTACATGTGATAAAAAAAATGTATGTATATTTTTCACAAACCAGCAAATTCTTTCATATTTTGATATAACTTATCTAATCCAGTTGTGACAATATTGCAAGGCAAGCCACGTTAGATCTAATCGATTGGCAGAAAGTTTTGTTGATCAGACTTTATTCGAGAGGATATTCGATTGATATCAAAATGTAATCTAATTGATCAGCGGAAGTTTGTTTTACAACTAAAACTCGCTTAAAATTTATTAAGACGCTTATTCACCAACCACAAACTTGTCTCCGTACATAATATCACATGTTATACGTCGAAATGAGATTTTTAAAAATACATATTTCTTAGACTTTGTGAAGACAATTTTTTTCATTTTTATGTCGGTTGATAATGATTGATTCTGTCGGTGGATATGGATGCAAAAGTCAGCGTCGACAAACCAATATTGATATATATATATATATTGATATGAGACCAAACACCACTTGCAACAGTAATTATCAGTTTTCGCTGTTTGTGGTACTTGTTTTAATCAGAAAAGCACACACAAGCAGATCTGGATATCCGAGAACAACGCATTGTATTTGTTAATATAACGTTAAAGATAGCTAAAGTAACGAATGTGTAGTACACTCAGCATTGCTAACCGAAAAAAATTTAATCGGAGTTAATTTCGAGAAGTTCCGTCAAAATGCAGTACCAATTACACGATATTTAATTCTATCCTGAGCTGTAAAATGGTGCGAAGAATTTCTTAATGAATTTTTCCTACTTAATAAGGTTCGGCAAATTAAACAAAAAATTGATGAAAAACTTGCGCTAAGATGATAGCATATTAGGTCTTGACACAATAAAAGTAATAGCTCGATTTGATCTACCAAATGAGAAGATTTCGAATAAGTACCCAAGATAACGGAATTTGATAATTTTCTCCAAGAAAGAAACAGCGCGATAATTTAAGTAGATCAGTATGTTTCAGCCAAGGACTCGGTTAATATCGGGTGAAAAGTGATAAAAATGTCGCAGATTAAATATGATACATATTGTGAAATTAATGGATGTGACTAGTATATTCATGGTCAAAACTCAAGGTAGCAAAATATTTCACATCCGCAAGTAAAAAAATTGGTACCAGAAATGTATTGATAAGTTTGAAAGGGATTGACCTTGAAATAAAATCAATAGTTACGCAAAGAAAGACAGTAGATAAGCGCATTCCAACTGATAAATTTTTGTGATCACTCATCCCAAGTTAGAGTCAATTAAAACGAACTGTCAAATTGGATGCAGTTTTAACAAAGAGTATACTCGTACCATTGATTTCAATCGTACGAAAACTGAAAGCATCGAAAATATTGTTACATATTAGCATTTAGATTTCCAGGATTAAGATATAAAATTATTGACTCCAATCCAAGTATTGGTAGATTGTAGATTCTAGTTAATGTGAAAAATGCAGTCTTCACAGAGTTCAACTAATATAGATAGGATAAAAAGAAGTAGTACTAAAACAGACTTCAATCCAAGTATTGGTAGATTGTAGTTTCTAGTTAATGTGAAAAATGCAGTCTTCACAGAGTCCAACTAATATAGATAGGATAAAAAGAAGTAGTACTAAAACAGATCCTTGCGAAACGATAGACTTTAATTGTAAGAAGGAATAATAAGTAAACTGACTGGTGGAAGGAATATTGAACTTGATAAACTGCAAGGACAAATTGAATTTTAGCACAAGCTTAGAACACACGACGATAATTGACTGTATCGAATGATGAATGAAAGCAATGGTACACAAAGAGAGCGGGGGGGGTAGCAATACTTTCACAGATAATTACTCTTTCATGAAATTTACTAAGAATTTATTATTAGCAAATGCATGTTTGGTTCGGCTTTCATGATTTTTGACTCCCTGATCTCATTAAGATCTCAAATTTTTTTAGTGCATGTAAGGTTGAAAATATAAAAAAAAAAGTTATAATAATAATAAAACTACGTATTCCAGGATATTCAAGGGATACGGATATAACCCTTAGCTTTGATATCCCTTTTCGCATATATTTTAGAGATGGTATTTTTCTTAGATAGCTTCAAATCCTAACTTTCAAAGGAGCAATATTTCTTTACTCTTTCATGAATAGTAAAGTTTTTAGGAATTTTTAAAGAAGACCAGGATATAATTTTACTAAAACGTAAAATGCTGACCTTAGGTCTTATTAAAATTTTGTAAAAACGGCACAAATATCGTGAATTGAAAACAAATAAATAAATGTGTTACATTGTTTGTGAAATTATGATTAATCTATTGAAGATAAAAAAAAAAACAGTGGCTTTATGGTCCATGTCGAGATTTTAGCAAATAAAACTTGAAATTCAATATCTTCAAAAAAGGAGGTTCTTAATTGCTCAGGACGCGACTGTAGACCCCTATTTTTCCGACCCCTTTTGGTCTTGCTTGGAACACATAATACTACGAGTGCAACACAAGTTTGGTACTACAAGCGCATTCTCGGTACAAACTCCATTCACATGATGAGAAACCAAACTGATGCAGAATAAACTGAAATAACGGCCTAAACGTAGCTAATGTGACTTGGAATGAAAAAAAAAAAGTCAAGAACACCCAACTCGAATGTTGTTAAAATTTATTTTTAAAACTAACAATTTTTCCAGCAAAGTAAAGATATAAGAAACTCTACCTGTATAGTAATGAAAACCCTACGTTAAAAATAGAACAATTTACTTTCAGATCAGTATAGTTGAGAGACACTCTTTCCGCAGCAATTTTTAGATCAAGTATAGGTAGAAAATATTCGAAAAGCGCCATGTTTGGATGGGTCAGTATGCTGCCTCTGCCTCACGAAAACTTGTAGGTAAGATGATGATTGGGGGCAGCAATGAAGAATAACCCTACCTACACATTTCGTACGGGAAAGGCAGCATACTGACCTGTCCAAGCTAGGATATCAATTCCGGTATAATTACCGAGTGAATTTTTCGACAAATTTCCTTTTTCTTTAACGCACACAGAAAGTGAGTATACGAGTTAGTTTTTAAAAACCTTTACGTGTAAGGGGGCCGAAATAACTGCGCTTAACTATACACTCACTCGTTTGCATGTGTGCCTAAAAAAAATTAAAGACGCATACACAATGGTACGGTTCCGTATTCTAATTAAAAATAAAGCAGTAATTTTTCAATTTCAATGTCAATACTGTCAGTACTGATGTAAGGTTTCAAAATGTGGAAGGTCACCCCATTCATAATAAGCCGAGTGCAAAGCTTTCATTATTTCGTATATATACCTACGCAGAGTCCAAAAATACGTTTAAGTGATCGAGTCTCAAGAAACTGTAGTAGCAAGAGAAAATTGACTTCGAAATAGAAGGAAGAAAATAGAAGTATGTACATACTTGCATTAGATACACCATGCAATTTATTATACAATATATTTTTAACGCATGCCCAAAAATAAAGGAAGCAGCTCGTCGCACGTGAAGACCATGAACCACTCACTGGTGTGAGAAACATTTTCACAGAAACCACCGCATCAATCTGAAGATCATGGAGTGAGCTGAAAGCTATCACAAGTAAAAGAGTCCGATAGAGACGTACCGATTTTACCCTATGCTCTTGTCTCAAAATACACAGAAGAGGACACTTAAATATATACAATATGTGAATTTTTAATTCTATATGAACGCAGTGTTTTTGTTACAAAACGTAAAAGTATTGTTTATACATAGTAAGTATTGCTAGGAATCAGGGAATACTATCCTCTCCTGGCAAAAATAATGCGGAACAGAATGTGGAATAGTTAGGAACTTCAAGCCTTCATAATATGGCTTCGATAGTACAACAGGTAAAAATTATTGATAGGAAATATGAATTGCAAATCTTGCCTAGCAACATGGGGCAACATCTGTTCAAATATTATTCTGTAGCTTATAAGCTTGCAAATACTTCCAATGCTTATTAAACCGACATGACATCTAAAACCAATGAATTAAAAATCAACAAATATGTTCAGATAAAATATATTATTTTTTTACACTTTTTTTCTGAGCACTACAACAATAACTGTTGTTAATTGAAACTTGTAAGTGTTTCAGCAGAAGTTAAAAAATAAAAATTAGAAAACAAATTTTGGAGTAATTTAAAATGTACAAAATTATGAAAAGCATTCGAAAAGTCCAAAATAAATAAGATTTCCATGATTTTTCATATCAATAGCCGACTGCAAATCAAATGAAACTTTTCACAGCTATATCCTGAACTGAAATTAAGACTGACAGTAGATTATTACTAGTTAAAAAATAACGCAGGATTTTCCAAAGTTTTGCCAACAGATCTTCTATAATCACGATAAAGGAAAACTTTCTCTGGATTACACATATTAAAACAAAACGATTTAAAAAATACTGCTGGACTATATATAAAAACGATTTGTTCGTTTTTCCTACTACTCCGTTTAATTTTTTCATTTTCATGTCAGATTTAAGAATCCCAAAATTTCACTGCAGTCCTTTTCTTAAACACATCCCGTTCCAACGATTATTTACGTACCAAATTAGGATGGATCTTTACTAGTTTAAGGACCATTGCTTACAGGCATTGGAAAGAAATAAAACGAAAACTACTTGAATTTCTATAGATCCTAGACACAGACAGATTTGATCAGGGTCAAATAAGTATATCAAGAAATGTCACCAGTTGGAAAAAAATGAATGACCTTTGCATGGGCCCTAAGCGAAGGAGGAATCTTATATTAATCCTTACAAATGTACTGGATTCTTCTAGACTGATTGGCACTTAGGGCCTGTTTGAATCCAAGTCTTCATCTTTGTCTTGTTATTACAGCTAGTGACGTAACATCGAGTCAAGCTCTATCCGAATCCATGTCTATGCCACCGAGCTTTGCTACGTTGTATAATAGTTTAAACATCTAGTTAGCTTGGTCACGAGTCAAGAGTCTAGAGTTTACTTATTTAAATAGACAACATATTTTGAGATTATGTTTATTCGCTGGCTGTCGAGATTAAGCTAAGCAAACGAATTCGGACAGGTTAGCTTCGTCTTGAGCTTGATAAAAAAAATGGCGAACGCTGGTAAAATGAGGAATAAATATTGCGCAGGCTTTTTACTGTTTTATTTCCTTTAAAGACAAAATTATTAAAGAATATGAGTCATAATTTGTGGGTAATAAATTTAATATTTATTATTTGGAATATAGCTTATCGTAGTAAGTAGATACAATATAAATTATGTCGCCAAAAATTGATAATTTTTTGGGGAATTTGACTGCATTTATGATGGTCAAGAGTTATAAATATATGACTGCCTTGTAAATATAATCCCAACTAATTTAGCATTTCAAAGACAAGAGAGCTTGCTTTCAAGTTGAGAGTTAAGGTACCAGCATCAAGTAAAACAGCACAAGTTTTTAACAAAACGTCAAATATCGAGCTAAGCACACGAATAGGAAGGGTTGTTGTGTTATGTCACCAGCTGTAATAACAAGTCGAAGACGAAGTCTTGGATTCGATCAGGCCTTTAATACTAAACGAACGATTTTCCGTCATATACAGTGTATGTACAGTGTATATACGTGTACGGCAATTTCAATATGAATGTGATTCCCTTTCTGCAATAGATGACATTTTCGATTTAAGGCTGCTTTTCAGCATATTCTCGAGGAGGTAGTCGCTGTCGGGGTCAGGTGCGATAGACTGCACAAATTCAAACATGGTTTCGTGTGGAACCCTTGTTCCAGTATGAATCCAGCTCTGATTAAAATGGAGTCTCAGTGCTTCTAGATGTGTATTTTCATGGAATATACGTTGAATATTACCTCGAGTGCCTGAGTGCTGGTTGATGTGAGATCGCCACTTACACTGAGAAATCTTTCCAATATCTTCGATAATTGGCGAAATCCATTGCTTTCCACCACACCATAGAGCCGTATGTTACATGGATCGGACCACTTTTTCCGTATAGCGCGGCACATAGTGACGACTTTGAACGCTCTGTCCTCAAGCTGTATTTCAAGTTTAGCTTTTTATCTAATATGATGGCTAGGTATTTTACCCTGTCCTTTAGCTCCAAACGAGTGGAGCGAATAGAGGGCAGGTTCAATCTGGGAATGTTCAATTTCTTAGTAAAAAGACAAAGATCCGAAATTTGTAGCCAAGTTCATAACTAGTCAGATCGCGTTTTGCACAAGTTCGCAGAACTCAGTCTCATGGCTACTTTTGTCTCATATTCCCATGTTAAAAGAATATTTACATAGAAGAGACGTATCCAATACGATTTGTAGAATAATGTCTTAGATTATCGACTGCATCATTTTTAGCTTCAACTACAAAAAATAGCTTGAATTTAATTCAGACAACCAGCAGCAGTATAATTTGAGTGAATTCGTTCACTGTCACCGATACCGTAAAGTAAACGCCGACTACAAAAGTTAACTTTTTTCGACACGACATGATAGATAGTAAAAACTTTTAACTGCAACTATCGTTCACTCCACTCTTTAGAACCATGTAAATAGCAGACAATCTTTCACTAAGGTCCTGAAGATAGACGTAAAGCAACTACACAACGGCAGTGTAACGAACCTCTTATCGTCAAACTCTGGGCTGATACCTATACCCACTCCCTTTATATGTGTGGGATACTGCTAATATTTTTTCGCTTTTTAATGTAATACTTTAACACGGTTGTTAGTGAATCGTCTAGGCTAGTTTTAGATTTCAATAATGATATAGAAACAAAGTTCGATTTTAGCCTCCGAATGCTGGGACTGCTGTAGCTTACCAATCACGCGTTTATTTTCAAAGGAGTAACGTATAAATCGATTTTACTATTGCCAGTCAAAAATTCCAACGCATCCCTGTCCACTCTGACCGATAGCCAAATGTGCCAAGTTAGAAAACGAAGAGTACCATATAAGGTGTTTTGGTAGTTGAAAAAAGGACTCTCAGATCCTGAAGACTACTGTTTGCGCTGGACTTACAATCTCCAACACGCGAGGCTATGTAATATATGAAGTTTCCTTGGTTATTTGCCCATTTTTGTAGATACTCTACTGTCGACATAATATGTATATAAATATGGACACGGCCAGGATGTTTTAATAGTCTTTAAATTTCTGATGATTTTACGGGTTTACCCAGAAAGCAAGATTTTCTCATAATTTACAAGAAAATCTAACAATAAAAATGATATTTAAATTTATATAGTGAATCACCGGAGTTTCGTATTTCAATTGATAATTAATGCAAGATTAATTTTACTATGGCTATTCAAATTATATGAAGATAAAAAAGTACACATTGCACAAACTGCTATTTTTTTTTTTTTACATGTATGGGTCATATGCAAATTTTCGATATTGGGATGAGTGCATAAAATCAAAACTATGAATGGCAAGTTAGTTAGGTTAGGTGCTAGTGCTAGTGCTAGCAGTCAGCTGACTGATTCAGAAGATATGGTACAATACACGGCGGGGATGGACTCGTCTTTTTACTAACACGCGGTCATCAAACAGCATATACAAGGAGCGAAGCGAAAGTATGCCAAACAGGGTAGCCGGTTCACGGTAGACCGAATTTCCGGATTAGAATATACAGTCTGAGCACACTGAGCCTCTTTATCACAACTTTTACTGAATATAATTAGCGAAACACCACGCATACGTTGCGTCATCAAACTTCCAATAGTAAATAATTACAAAACTTGAGACTTGTGGGTATTTCAATTATCGTCATCATCGCATCAAATTAACCTCAATAATGAAACTTTTTTTTAAACTTTATACACAGAAATTCTCCGAATCATAAATTCTGCTAGAAGGGTTTATTAACCAAAACTTTTTTAATATCAAGAAAATCTAGTAATTTTTCGCCTACCTTTTAAAAAATTTCTCTAAACAAACAGAAGAAATCCTATCGACAGTTCACTGAAATGTGACTGATTTTACTTTAAAAAAACTCAACAATGAAGTAAACAAACGCGGCAATTTGTTATGGAAGTTTTTACTCTTTTTTTATGTAATATAAAACAAAACTGCGATAATTTTGGAAGAATTCGCCAGTGCGAACACACAACTTTTCTATCCGTGACACTGGCAGGACAAAAAAAATTACTTTAATCCAACTGAATGAAGTTGTCCGCAATTGTTTGTTTACGAGAGAAGAGTGCGGCAATCAATAGATGGCAACGGAAGTATGGTACGCGAGACAATACCTCATACAAAAAGCCACTTTACACATTGCAGTATGCTTCACTTTTCTAAATGCGGTGCGGGATTTTTTCTCCCCGACATGTGTCTAACATAATTGAAAAGTGAAGTATACTGAACGTGTAAGTCCTAGCGAAGATTGGTTAAGGGATTCATATATGTCAATTGGGTAATTTCGTCATTTGGGAACAAAATTTCTCACCTCAATTTTTACTATTTCAGTCAATATAACACTAAAAGCTCAAAACAAATTAACTGGAAAAGACATTTGTCTCCAAATCACGTTCCAAAACAACATGTTCCACTCAAATCTGTCATGCTTGTTAATATTTCTTTGTGCCATGCGATGAGATACCATAAGCTTACACGATGCACTTTTTATGGATAAGAGGCATTCGAAGGAAGAAAGAAATCCGAAATGTCAAGTTTCTAACTGCAGCACGAGCAGCATAGCAATACTATTTCAAGGAAATAGTTTCGGCCATTTTGACACTGTAATGTTTCTAATCGGACGGCTATAGATTTGTTTACCTGCGATTTCAGGTGATAACGTAATAATGTAATTCTCATTACGTGATGTATACAGTTATTATTTATATCAAAAACTATACCTTGTTTGAACACGCATACAATTAAATTCGATAATCATACATATAAGGAGCTATACAGAGTAGCAAAATTATTGTGTTTATACCGTTTAAGGTGGCCGTAGCCCTTTTTAATTAAGTTTCAAATAAAGTGCTATCTACATGTCAGCGCTGCAAATGTTTCAAATAAGAAATTGTCATAATTATTAAAATTTTTAGTTGCAATCCTGAAATAACGGCCAGGGTAGCCAGATATGACTAATCAGTTGTTATTTTTCGACAAAGTTTTCTGACAAATTTGAAACTGTGGTCAGGGTTCGCGGCAATAATGTGGTATATATTTTAAGAGCGCAATAATCCCGAAAAATTGCAGCATTTCCCACTATGTGGTACAATTCTGTTTATGTACTCTTTAAACTCATGGAAATAGTAAATCTGAAATATTTTTCTTCAAGGGGGTTTTGGCGCAATTATTTAAAATAAACAAAATTGTGAGCTGCCACTGATCATTGAAAAAAAAAAAAACAAGGTTGGGAACACAAAAACGTAAGCAAAGAAATATTTTAAACACTTATTTTGATATTTTTCTTTCCATTCGCTTATTTTACTTCTTTTGAACGTATTTGCGGAAAAGAAAACTTCTAGTTTAATTTCAGGACTTCAACTTGCCTGAAAAACGACTTGTCGGGATTATTTCGGTGATTATTGCAACAGTACTACTCAGCATAATTCATTTTTGAGCTATTCTCCCGTTCATTAACTTAAGTCCAAGGCTGAATCACTAAATAAATTGTCACTTCGAATGTTTTTATTTCAAATTCACACAACTAACGGAACAATTGAACAAAATACAAAACTCAGCGCAAAAATACAAATCTGACCTTTAATTTGAATTGACAAAATTGACAATTGGAAAGTTAACTTGGTTAAACTTGGTTAAATTCTTCTTGCCTTTTAACCTTTTCGCTTCCTTTAGTTATATGTTCTAAATATACATATAGGGTGTCCCGTGAGTGGTCTGGCACCCGAAGGCTATGGATAGATCATGGTTATAGACAAACAAACAAATTGTAAAAGGGGGCCGGGGAGAGTAATCCTAACGGTTTCGGCGTAAAGATATTTGTGTATGTTTTTATAGATCATGTAACCACTACTCCCCCCCCCCCCCCATATGAGATCATTTAAAATTTGTCAGAATGACAATACAATCGTTGGACCTTTCCAATCCACCCCTTTCCTCCACTCGTTGGTTTTGAAGTTATGGCTCAACAAATAAAATTTCGGAATGTTAACTATTAATTTTTTATTTAATTACTATTTTTATCAAAAAGCAAGTCATCAATACTACTTTTTCTTATTCTCTTTCAAATGACCCATCACACTCTGTACCCAAAATGTAACCCTTTCTGCTTTTTTGCACTTTTTCTTGAGTATATCCAGCGAAAATGGCTTGAAATCAAGAAAATGGCTTGAAATGTTTGTGCTCAAAAGATAATTGCCTACTTTCTGGCACTAATTGAACTTTTTCGTGGGATTTGCTTAAGAAAAGGTGCAAAAAACGCAGAAAGGATTACATAGTAAATATTAAATAATTAATAACACGACGGACGGCGTCTTAAATACTTTTTCCTTTGATTAATTTTCCACGCAATCAATCGCAGGTTATTCTAGCAAAATATTAATCATCATACGGAATTTTTTCACACTTCACTCACAGTTTCTTGTAAAATTTAAACCTAAAAATGGTATGACAAGACAACACACATTAAAGTTATTAAAGTGTAATTTTGTGTGGAATTGCATCAATTAATCAAAATATCATGTAAACGCGCATTGACTTCAAGTATACTTAAGGCAAATAAATCACAAAATTTTATTCGATTTAATTGAAAAAATTCATGTAAACGCAACTTCAGTACTTGAACGTTTTTCATTTGTGCGAATTATGAAAACGGCAAAGAGAAACAAGAAGAAGATTATTGTTGATAATTCAGGTAGTGATTTTTAGCACTTTTCTTTAGATGTTTGTCTAAAAATCCGCACGTATGTATTGAACCTAATGCAGAGTTGTCAGAGGTCAAATGTCGTTTCAAGTAGGTAAATTTCAAGTCAAGTAATTGGAATTAATTCAACCAAAAACCCTACTTGAGTTTGAAGTGGATTTCAAGTCAAGTACTCAAGTATTCATGTAAACGTACTGAATGTATTGTTGTGTACGTGGCTTCATTTCGTTATTCAAAACACGAAATTTCGGATATAATTCATTTTTTTTAGTATTCTAAAATTTTCATATGAAATTTTTAAGAGGCGCTAATAAAAAAAATGGTATCTCCTAAATTAAAAGCTGAACATTCGCAAATTAGAGGGGGACGAGCGGGTTTTCTCTTCCGGAGGGGGTCAAAAATCCAAAATTAATAAAAATTGGGTTTTTTTATTCAATATTTTCTATTTTGTTTAAGTTTTTTTTTTAATTACTTTGGAAAGCCCCATTTAATACCATTAATTTGAAATATCGCACAAAAGTATCGATTAACCTGATATCAACTAATCAGCAAATTAAAAGACATGTTTACAGTGAAAACATTAAAATTTGAGTCACCCTGTATCCAAGATCTGAGGTGGTCAGGTCAAACAAAAAAATACGGGTTCAATATTTTTTAATATTTACCTAATTCTGAAATTTTCATCGAAATCGGTGGTGGTCGGGTTCAAAAATTGAAAAATTGATTTTTTTTTTAAATCCTTTGGTATGGAATCGCTGTTGAGTTAATTTAAGTAATTTTCCCTTTATATCAGAGAAAATGACATTTATTTTTAGGAAAAAAATGTGTATTAAACTTGGGGAATTGTTCTTTTAACGCATAGAAATAACTTCGTAGACTTGCCATATAAATATTTCGTTCTCACTGTATATTTGGATACTGCATGAGAGCGCGGCACCGTAGATATCTGAAATTTTTTATACGGCGTTTTTTTTTTTTGTTGGCATACAAAAATTATGATTTTTTAAGTATATGCTTTGAAAATTATCAGTTCTAGATGTTTTCAATGTACGAAAAAATTCTTAGGAATGTAAAATCCTATGAAATTGGTTATAAACCTTTTTACTGTCCGACGAACCGCTCTAGAAATAGATGGGAGAAACCCTTTTTAGGATCAAATGAGGGGTGGCCATACGAAATTACATACAGTCAAACTAAACTAGTAGTAGGCACAGACCCTATTTGGTACAGGAAAGAAGCTGGGTATCGTAAGAATTTGTAGACCAACTTTAAATTTTTTCATTGATTTTTCTTTAGGATGCATTTATTTATCTCTTCAATCTTTTTTAGCCGAATGAACCATGTTTTTATATTCTTGACGACAATTTAGGGTACTTTCCAGCACAACTTTCAATAAATTTCTAAATTTTATCTGTTATAAGTCTCCATCTATGGAGAAGCTAACAAAATAAAACTTTTAACCAATATTTTTGCGCTTAAAGTTAATATTTTACAATTCTGTATTATTAAATTTGTGTACGCAAGATCATTATTTTGGCCTTAGAAATAATTTCGACAACACCGTGATATATCACGAACTTTACTACATATAATTAAAAACATAATTGGGATATGTTTTGAAAGCAAAATGTAACAATACTGTATATCTTGCGTTCAGGATGAGCATTTATCGATATCACCTTTACTCTCCACTTAATTCCCATCACTTCTCTTATTTCCTTCATTTTTCGAATTTATTTCGAAAAAAACCCCGAATCAACAAATGGACAAGCTTTCTATAAACAAAAATTATGGAATCCAAAATACGTTCAAAATCCGTCCTCATTTCAACTTCGTGTTACTATAAAATGAGTGGGGCATATCAAATTAATTTTTCCAAAAAAATGCATTCCGAAAAAATTAGATATTTTCATTTGCTGTGAAATATTTTAAAATAACCTAAAAAACTTCGGCAATGCAGTTTGCATTTGAAAGAATAAAAACATTTTTGGACGATTTTTAAAAAATGAGGAAAAGGCGCGTCCATACATAACAAACATTTCCAAAATGTTTGACAAATATTTGTTAAACATTTGTAAAACATTTGTGGAATGTTTTATGGGTGTGGACGCAAATTTTAATTTTAATCCAAATGAACTGGAAAACATAAAATGTTTGTTAAAGTTTGTACAATGCTGTTCAGTTGGTTTTCAACAGCTGTAGAAAACAGTAGTGAAAGTTCATTTTGGAATTTATCAATAATAGACTCTGCATGGTTAGATCCAGACAGTGTTTATGTCACCACATATACTTATGGACCAGTACCTGTGAATTTTTTGCTATGTTACTACTTACCAATGATTGCAATATAACTATTAATGCTTCAGCTGCTTCAGGAATAATTTTTGAAATTAACTGTTTTAAGACTTTAATCAAGTACATTAAGGAATGATAAGTATCACCAGTTGCGAAAAACCTCAGAGGAATAGTCAGCCATTCATCTAAAATAACACTATTTCGATAGTTTGTATTTCCTCTTTCGATTCTATTAACTACAATTTTGAAGTCACTTGAAGAGATTCTTGCAAAATTTCGAAAACTGGAAAGATCGTCAATTTTTACATTGAGGAAATTACGACGAAAGATCCTGCCATGTACGTTACTTCATTTAAGGAATAGGTGATTAAAACTGAACATTTGGAAAACATTTTTCACCCAAATATCCTTCTTTGAAAAACATTTGACAAACATATGACAAATATTAATAAAACATTTGTCAATTGCCTATAAATTGTTTCTCAAATTGTTTGTCAATGTTTGTTATGTGTGGATACACCTTTAGCTGTGATTAGCTTCATATTTCACGTTTTATTAAGAGCTTGTGCTATTTTATATGATATTTCTATTCTATTCTTTCCCCATGCATTAATCAACTTGAAAATAAACTCTATTGTCCCTGAAATGCAAAATTTGGGTTATATTCACAAAACAGTCATTTTTTAAAATTTAGATTTGAGCGGGGAGAGTGGCCTTTGCACTGCAGCCATTTATTGGCTTATTGTGCAACGTTTTCTTTATAATTCATCCAACAATCCCACTCTTCCTAGGAAGAGTAGTATTTTTTTTAACGAGTCGGCAGGCTTCTGGCCATAGGCCTGGAATCTAGATTGTGTAATGGTCTTGCATTCGCATAGGACGTGGTTCGATGTTTCTTCCTCGTCGAGACACAACCACTAACATCAGTGGGTGATATACTTATCCGATGCATGTGCTTGTTTAGTTTGTAGTATCCAGTTAGGACTCCCGTGATGATTCTGAATTGATTCCTAGACAGCCTTAAAAGATTCTGGCTCTTCTTTGGTGAAGGTCTTTTGATGAATTTTTTGGTTTGTCTGGAGCCTAACATTGAAGTCTATCGTTGGTCCATTTGATTCTGGGTCTAGTTTTTGAAGGTTCTGGCAGCTAAATGTAAGAAAAGTATTACCAATCAGGTAAGCAATTACAGAAATTTAAATTTGTGTATTGAAGTGTTAATATTTTGTTCATGATTGTTGAAAATTAATATAAAATATCTTTAGAACACTCGCCTGATGCCGTGACGCCCAAGATGACCGACCGTGGTTGATACTAGTTATACCTTGTGACTTTAAACCACGGTGCAGGGAATACAAGGCAGTCTGAATAAATGTTGACACATTACAGCTGACATAAATTCGTCAATTCATTTCTGTACATTATATGTCACTTCGTCCACTAATGATGGCACGTGGGTTCATAGAGAGAATACTTGTATTATCTTTACGGTAACTAACTTGTTAGTGAACAGAAGAGTCCAATTTCGAGATAATATTTATTGAAAAAAAAAAGAAAAACTCGTTTCCCCGCATGGGCGTACACTTAGACACGTGACGATCGTTAAGCTCATTGTGCAATCCTACCCGAGTATTCTTGATGGATTTTGCAAACCGGTTTTTTAAGAAAGAGGTAAAAGAAGCAATGCATCAAAAATCAAACATATTTCACATCGTGTGCCTTACTAATACAACTAGAGTGGACTATTTGTTACTTAGCCTTAGGTCAGAGATAACCTAATATTAAGATAGGACACAGCCGAACAAAATTGGAAAATTTTCGTGTTTTTTAGAAACAAGTCTTTTGCATGAATGGGGAAAAGATCTTGGCTATGCATTATTGTAGTACGATTAAGACAACGAGTTAAAAAGAACGTAGGATTACCCGAACGACAAAACCTTCTTGAACATATCCAAAATCCTTTCAAACTATTTATAATAATATACATCGGGTCACACTACCTAAATTTTTTTAAGAAAAAGATAAATATTAAAACGAAACGAATGTAAACAGAAGCACGTGCGTTCAACTATCGTAGGATTACAGGTACAACTTTGGAACCAACTCCCAATATTGCAGAAAAGCCTGTTTTCATAAAAGCGCGGGAATATTTTATGAGAGTAAAATCTTGAAAGTCTTCCCTTTCTCATTTTTTTATTAGGTTATCTTTGCTTGCGGTAGAGATTTGTCATCCAAGCACTCACACATTCATATCCATCTTATTTGTATATGAATCAGAAGGCTGCAGCAAGAATACTCGCGTGGAGGCGACGACACTTTTGTGTGCATATTTCATTAAGAGTCTATTGTGTGGAATGGCAGATATCCCTTTTTTCATATACACTATAGCACTTTAATTATATAATGACCTTATAAATGAGGTAGGAAAAATTTGAAGTATGAGGCACTGTAAGTGCATTCGCATTACATAAGGTATATGGTTAAACTTCAGTTATTTTGCATTTATATCTTTATGATCCTTGAGTAGACAAAGCCCTGGTAGACATGTCATGATGAGCTCATCAATGAGCTCCTCATGAGCAATCAGATGAACGTACTAATGTAATTTATTCGCGTTTGAATCAAATCCGGGAAAAAAACTCATTTATTTACTTATTCACAGATAGTGTGCATGAGAATTGCATCTCTTTCATTTATTTAGAAATGTATGCTGTGCTTTTCTTTTGTGCATTTTACAATATTAGATGAGCACTTCGATGAGTATATAATGAGCGTTATGATGAGATTATTAATGAGTATGTCAATGAGGGTCACGTTGAGCTTATTAATGATCATGTCAATAAGTGTCACGATGAGCTTATTAATGAGCGTAGCACTGAGTGTCACGATGAGTTTATTACGGAGCATGTCAATGAGTGTCGTGATGAATTCATAAATGATAATCTGCATTTACGACTGATTTCTTATTTTTTTCCGAATTCAAACTATAAGACGCTGAGGCGTAAGGATTTGGGCATAACATCTTGTTCAGCATACCGGCGACAGTCTTTCCGCGGAAAACAAATCAAAAAATTAATTTAAAATAAATAATTTAAAAACTTAAATAAATAAATTACAAAAATCCATTCAAATTTTCCTAATAGAAATGTCATCTGACAAAGTGATGACAATAATAAATATTTATTTATTGCTGGTTTAGTAAATAGGGAGAAGTTTCATGCTATCCAATGAGCCCTTCGATGAGATTTAATGAATGCTCATCGGGAGGCTAATCGGAACTTAATTTTCTATATGTTTCTGTATGAACTGCAAATACCTTGATACTTTTCAGTCAAATTAGTATTGGTTTACATAAAAACTGCCCCTTGCGGGGCAGGAGACAAGGTAAAACTGTGAGCAATTTCTACTAGGGAGATTTCATATTTAGATAATTTAGGTAAACAAACCCAATTAATTTACTTCAAAAGCTTCACAAATATTTAATTGAACAAAATTATTGAATTCCTCTTAAACTTTAAATTAAATTAAGTAACGAGACACCTTGCGAAAAGAAATGCATGTACCAAGACGTAATTATTTGAAATTGGAACTAATGAACACCAGAAAACATTATATTCATAATCGAATAACAAATAATTATTTGGGAATGATTCACCGAATAACGAATAATATTTGTAGTTAAATAAATTTTTATTCGATTTTTCATTTAATTCGGTTTTTTATCTTCTATTTTTATTCGAATAAAAAATACCCACCTCTGCCTAAAATTACCCCACAAATTTATAATACCAATCGTTAATTTTTAACCCCACTCTCTTCATTATGTGTCTGTGTCCAAAAAATAAGGTGGCATTGAATTTGTATTGAAAATTCTTTATTTATTCTTCCAAATCAATTTCATCGCCTTCAAAGTAATCCCCTCCCGATGCAATGCACTTATGCCAACGGATTTTCCAATCTTCGAAACAGTTGAAAAAGTCGATTTCAGGGATGGCCTTCAGCTCCTTCCTCGCGGCGGCTTGAATCTGCTCTATCGTCTCAAAACGGTGTCCTCGGAGCGGTCTTTTGAGCTTGCTGAACAGCCAGAAGTCGCACGGCGCCAAATCAGGTGAATACTGTGATTGTGGAATGATATGAGTCGAGTTTTTGGCGAAATGGTCACGAAGAACAAGTGCAGTGTGAGACGGCGCATTATCGTGGTGCAAAAACCAAGAGTTGTCTTTCCACAATTCCTCTTTTGGCGGATAGCATTACGCAAACGACGCATAACGTTCAGATAATATTCCTTGTTGACTGTTTGACCCGGGGGAAAGAACTCAGATTGAACAACACCACGATAATCGAAAAAAACCGTCAACATCACCTTGATTTTTGAGCGATTTTGGCGCCGTTTTTTTGGTCTCGGCACACCCTTGGCACGATATTCGCTCGATTGATCGGTCGTTTCGGGGTCATAAGCATAGATCCAAGTCTCGTCTCCAGTGATCATGCATTTCGTCTTGTCAATGTAGTCAGAAAGCATTGTTTCACACACTTCAACGCGACGCCTTTTTTCCAAAAAATTCAATGATTTCGGTATCAGTCGAGATTTGACGCGTTTGAGGCCCAAAGCATCCTACAAAATGGTATTGACTGAGCCTTTCGATATGCCAATATCATCAGCAAGGTCTCTAATCGTTAATCGACGGTTTTCAAACGCCAAATCTTTAATTTTTTGGACGTGAGCTTCGTCGGTTGAGGTTGATGGTTGCCCAGGGCGCTCTTCGTCTTCGACACGTTCACGGCCTGCTTGGAACTCACTATATCACTTGTAAACATTTTTTTTCGACATAGCCTCATCACCAAAGGCTTTCTGCACCATCCTCAATGAATCCGCAGCAGAAAATTGATTCCGCAAACAAAATTTAATGCAAATTGTTTGCTCAACAAATTTCGACATTGCAAAAAACGAGAAATTCACTTTTAACAGCTCACAAAACGAAGCGTATCTCAAACACTAATGAATATTTTGTCGTGTGATTTGGCAGGGATGTCAAAGACAGTCCTACCAACCTAAAAAAGAAACCAAATCGCCAATTCCTTTGACGCGCGCAGTTTAAATTCAAATGTCACCTTATTTTTTGGGCACAGTAGTACATGTTCCAGGTTGAAATATCACTTCGTTCTAACAGATTTCATAAATCGGTTCCATAATTGTTCCTTACTATACTGTCCACAAAATGAGAAATTCGTTTCGCTTTGATACATAGGGCAGCGGGAAAAGTGTCGGACGTGGATAGACACTTAATATCATCACCCTGTTTATTTGCGCTCATATTACTTGCTAAAACTGTTATATTCACATTACCGTACCTGGTAATTATCCAAGAAGTAGGAGGTAGTTAATTACATCAACAGATAAAATGTGAGTTATTCGCTTTAATTTTATAAGAATCAACGAATTAACGCACCATAAATAGCCAAGAATAGTTACTTTATTGGGAGGCATACAAATTTCTTATAAATCACAAAAACGAAAACAATAGAATTATCAGATTCGGAAAATTCCCATTCACAGAACAATTTCGTTGAAAAACATACAAAAACTTAGAAGAAAAACTCAATTGAACTGCACGGCAGATTCCTAGGTCTGATAATTACCGTCTCATAGTCATATAAAACCAGCAGTCCATCAGTCATGATCGTCTTGAATTTTGGGAAGAATTATGTAGTTATCAATAGTAGATATATATGTATGTGTCAACTATACATACCTTTTTTTTTTTTATGAAATGTGACTTTTTAGTGTTGATGATGATTGGTGTGACAGTGGATCAATCATGATGATATTCACTGAAGCAATAACTGGTGATTTGATCTGATATACAGTCGAAGACATCAAAGGCAAGATCACAGCTCTCTCCCTTCTCTGGAAATCGATATCGATTGATCCGGTAATTTTTGGTAACAGTTCGTAGACATACATTAACCGCTCTCAGGGTTGCCATAAAGAATCCATGCTCATTGACACCTTCTGAGTAGAATTCTACAAGGCCATCTAACGTAGGCCAACCGAACTTGTCTATAGCATTGTTCTTGGCATACACGCAATGCAGCAGGCACTATGGATTGGATTGTATGCAAAAATGACCTTAAGAATGAAATGCTTAAGGCATGCTACTAAATTTGATTAATGAAGCTCATGACACTGTCAGGCTTTGATCTTTATCTTAAGGTTAGGATTGGAGTGATGAAATAAACAAAATTACCCCAGCAATTCTTTTGTCCTCGTGTGGTACCAATGTTGGGTGGTAGAGTGTACTTCTTTTGTAAATATGAGGGACGTCGTCTTGATAGTCTTCTAGATCTGATTGACTACTATAATGGTCCCATGATGTTTCTGAAGAATGAAACTGATTTCGTAGCAATTGAAATGCTTCTGAAAATATAGAATCATAATTATTGATATTAATTATATAATTTTGCAAGGTTAGATGTTCTACATTAGTAGTGGGCGTGTTAAAATGGATTAATGTGGATTCAGCGAGAGACAGTAGAATAAGCAGGGATAGATAAGTTGGAAAAGAGTCGCTCCTGCATAGATCACAACAACATCTTGCCAAACATTGTTCAGAGTTCAAAAATTTAGCAATTCGAAATGTAGAATTCTTCATAACGGAAAGTTATTCACCAGTTTTGTTTAGATGCGTTTAGGCAAGAATCAGATTCAGGATGCTTACCTTGGTAGCTTCCAGTTGTTATTATAATAATAGACATTTTTGTTAGGACACTTAACAGAAGACCAAGGTTTTTTTCTTTTTTTTTTATATTATTAAACCAAGCTCCGGGCATACCCTATGATGCAAAGGACAGCATGGCAGGAAGGAGATAGGGAAAGGATTAGGGGATATGAGGAGAGTGTCGGAGGTGCCGATGTATGTCGCCCTTAAACTTCCGCAGATTGTATGCCGGAGAAAAAACAGAAGATGGTAAACTGTTCCACATTTGCACTGTTCGGGATAAAAAAGCATCACGGAATTTTTTTGCGCGGACGAAAGTAATTTGAAGGGTAAAAGGATGTGCGCGGTTTGCAGCGTGAGTATTGCGTGCAGGAATAATTCTACAAGGGATTAGACTAGATATTTCATCACATTGACCATGTATGTAGCGATAAAGGAGCGAAGTACCATATAATGGAGAGCACGAGATCATCTCGAAAATCTAGTTGATTCTGAAGCTACCAACTAACCACCTAACCACCATCTAACAACAAAATGTGGTTAAATTCATTAAAAACTAAAATGTATTCATTTTATGAACGGCGTTGGATAACCAATACGTGAAGTTGGTTGAGAAATTGTTTTATCTCAGTAGCATTAGACCAGAAATAGATGGAGGAGATGGTAAAAACTACGGCTATTCATTTTAACGCGTAAAGGCGGTAAAGCAGGAGTGTAGTTTTGTATATGTATTTGAAAATCAATTTCTTTCTACTTTTTTTTTAAATTTTATATCATACTTCAACATCAGTAACATTTGCGTAAGGTTTTGTAATATATTCTGAAAGTCTAGAAAATTTAGTGAAAATTTTTGTGGATTACGCAGTAATTTTTCACACGTTTTTAGATATCAAAGTTTCTTATCTAGTCACCAAATACCTACGTGTTGTATTAGATGGCGTTACATCTGAACCGCATCCCATAAATGCCGGTGTGCCTCAAGGCTCTGTTATCTCTCCAACTCTCTTTTAAATTTTAATTAATGATCTACTTTCCCTTACTTTCAATCCCATCCATAGTTTCGCAGATGACAGTACTCTTAATTTCGCTTACTCCTTTGACACTCTTGCGGACTTCAGAAGGAATGGTACATTTGTCAGCCGAGATTGCATGACTAGCTGAATAATGATCTTAACAATATCCTTGCTTGGGGCAAAGCGAATCGCGTCGAATTCAATGCATCTAAGACCCAAAGCTGTCTCATCTCATTAAAACATTATCATAACTTAACCACACCCGTTTCTTTTGATGGAGAATTAATTTCTGATTCACCGTCACTAAACATTCTTGGCATTAATATTTCCAGTAAGTTAAACTGGACAGATCACATCTTCTCTGTTGCCAAAGAAGCATCGAAATGTCTTGGATCTCTGAAGAAAAGGTGTAAGAAATATTTCAGCCCATCAAATCTAGCGCTCCTCTACAAGTCCTATATTAGATCTAGAATGGAATACAACTCCCATATATGGGCCGGGATTGGTCGCACAGCCTTAGCTTCATTGGATATTGTCCAAAAGAGAGCCTTCAAGCTCATTGGCGATTTGGCAATAACTTGTCATATCGACTCACTCGAGCACCCCGCCGCAATATTGGATGCCTTTGGCTCCTTTATCGCTATATGCATGGTCAATGTTCTGATGAAATATCTAGTCTAATCCCTTGTAGAATGATTCCTGCACGCAATACTCGCGCTGCAAACCGCGCACATCCTTTAACCCTTCAAATTACTTTCGGCCGTACAGTAAAATTCCGTGATGCTTTTTTATCCCGAATAGGGCGATTGTGGAACAGCTTACCATCTTCTGTTTTCCCTCCGGCATACAATCTGCGGAAGTTTAAGGGCGACATACATCGGCACCTCCGCCACTCTCCTCATATCCCCTAATCCTTTCCCTATCTCCTTCCTGCCATGCTGTGTTTTGCATCATAGGGTATCCCCTGAGCTTGGTTTAATAATATATAAAAAAAAAAAACTGTCCCTATTGCTTGGAAGGTTCTTGGTAGCCGATGAAGATGAGCCCCATATAATTTCTTCACAATGGCATAATAAGGAGAATTATACACATATTTTTATTTTCATCAGTTTTCACATCGAGTATTTTTTTGTTACTTGAGAGAGCAGATCGTAGCTGAACTCTGCGTCTAGAAAAATATAGATCAAGGTCAAATCATTCCTTCGAAATTTTCAATCTACTACCTACCTCTCGATAAGTAGTACATTTGATGACTAATGATTGAATTTATTATTACAGTTCAATTATAAGTGTTAACATAAAAGCAGACCTTTGCTCCACACATGTGTACATATATATTTTTACGTACAATTGAAAAAGAACAAATGACATCTATATACTTCGTGTGGAATGATTAATTAAGTACGGACATAAACAACTTTTGGAGAATCGTATCACAGAAAGGACAAGCGACATCTTTAAGTTCAGAGTATCAATATTTTCGAGAATGGAATATTCGGGAAGGTTCTATGCACTGTATTGCGCTGCACCTTTTCCATTTCTCGACTATATTTTCATACACATGATTATTGTTATTATTTACATTTGTTTCTTTTCTTTTCTTTTTCCTTTTGCTTTCTTAAATCTAGTTTAATTTTTGTTCTTTTACTATAATATTATATTATCCTATATATCAATTGTTCTAAACATTTGTATAACGTTTTTCATTGTTATGATTCTTCCCGCGCTTGTATTTTACTACGTTAATTGTACACTTTTAAGATTTCTAAATTCTTTTATAATGGATTTTCCAATAAGAGGTGTTATTTTAATTAGCCCGCTATTTCGGTAGATGTCACTTTTGGAGCTGTCATTTTTTGACATTTGACAAGTGGAAACTACGCCATTAATAAAAGAAAATGGAACGATACACGATTCAACAACGCATTGAAATTATTAAAATTCACTATAAAAATGGTGAAAATGTGGCAGAGATGGTTCGTAAAACTCGAACATTTTTGGGTCGTCGTGAAGCACCTTGTCAGACCGCAATACAGAAATTGGTAGAAAAATTCGAGCTGTCGGGACGGCATACCTTTCTCTTTATAATGAAATAAAGATCCGATCATTTATCTCAAAAAATGGCATTTTTCTTTGAATATCAAAATAACACCTCTTATTGGAAAACCCTTTATCATTCCAAAAATTTTTAAAATTTAAATTTCTACCACACATTTTTCTCGAGATATCGATCACCCTGTATACAGAAGTAAAGTAATGTAGAAAAAATCAAAACAATTATTGGAGACCGTAATACGTTTAGGGCGATTAGGAATGATCCAACTGCGGTACTCCAGACCAAAAATAACGAAATTATCAAACAATTAACAAAAAATAAATACATAACTGAACAGGAAAAATTTGGTTTGATCACGTATAAATCTCAACCACCGAAATTGTATGGATTACCAAAGATTCATAAAGATAACTGTCCTCTTAGAACCATTGTTTCTTCATTAAACTCACCTACTTACAAACTATCCAAATTCTTAGCAAAAATCTTAAAGAACATTACAATAGATTCAGCATATAATGTTATAAGAATTCCAAGATGTTTAAAGAAAGAATCACAAATATCCATTTAGATAACTCGGACACAATGGTTTCTTTTGATGTTGTTTCTTTGTTCACCAATATCCCTGTGCAACTATGTCTTAGATTGGTAAATGAAAAATGGGATATTATTAAGGATCATACCAACATACCAAAAAACAAATTCTTGGAATTACTTAGGTTTTGTATCATTGATGGCAGTTATTTTATATTTAATAAACAGACATACAAGCAGTCCTTTGATATTCCCATGGGGAGCCCTCTCTCACCAATACTGGCGGATATGGTTATGGAGGATCTTCTTGATAAAAGTATCCTTAACCTAAATTTCCGACCTAAAATTATGAGTAAATATGTGGATGATCTTTTCGCCATTATTCCCAAGACACAGGTTGATAACACATTAGAGATTCTTAATAAATACCATGGCAGACTTCAATTTACGGCCGAATTAGAACACGAAGGATCGATCCCATACCTAGATGTCAGAGTGATAAGAGAAGGGAACAAGCTGATCACTACTGGCATCAAAAACTGACTTCATCGGGAATATTGATCAATTACCATTCATGCCAACCTATGTCTCAAAAAACGAATACTGCGAGAAACTTTATTAACTCAGTCTTAGACTTGAGCAGCCCGAAATACCATTCCAAAAATATCGGAATAATTACTAAAATACTTGAATCCAACAGCTTTCCCATAAACGTCATACGGTCACTTATAAAAGAACATATAAAAAAATACAATATTATCAGCAATAACAAACCTACACTGTAAAAAATGTGCCCAATTGTTGCCACAAACCTTAGGTATGTTTCCTTAATATGTAGGGAATATTTCTTAAAATGTAGGGAACATTACCAAAAATGTAGGGAATATTAACTACATTTTAGGGGATATTTCCTGCATGTTAGGGAAAAATACCTAAGCTTTGTGGCAACAATTATGCACATTTTTTACAGTGTATCGATACAAATAACAGACAACCAATAATTTACAGAGCAACTCGTTACATCGCCGGAGTCTCTGAAAAATTCAATAAAATGATCAAAATTTATAATCAGAACGTCAATTTAGCATTTAAAAACAGTAAGACCGTGGGTAATAATTTTAGTAAATTAAAGGACAGAATCGGGAAAGACAAAACTTCTGACGTACTATATAAAATCGCATGTGCTGGGATTGATAACGTAGTCTGCGACACCTGCTACATAGGTACCTACTACTGGACAATTTCTAAAAAAACAGAATATCGGGACATAAATCGGACATAAAGAATAACAAAAAAGATAGCACAGCTCTTTCAGCACATTGTTTATCAACAGGGCATGTACCTGATTTTACTGAAACAAAAATTTTGACTAGGGAACCAAACTGGCATAAACGACACATTCTTGAGGCTCTGCATATATATATAACTGATAACACCATTAATAGAAAGGCAGACACAGACAATATTAATTTAAAATACTGTTTAATATTGGACAGCTGCTCTCGAAGTAGATAGTTGCACGCAGAACAGACAAGAGGTTGAACGTAGACAAAAGGATTACCTCGCAATTTTTAATTAAAATATTGTTCGGTGTTTTGTTGTATTTTTTAGTTTTAATAGTTTGCTTGACGCCATGCAAAACAATTGTTAGGTGTAGAACGAGTCTTGTTTAAAAAATGTGAGTTTCATTGTGTTTTTATATACATAGATGTGAAATTTTCTTGGTGTCGTATTAATTGTAGTTGAGACCTCCTGAAGATGCTTAATGACAATAAGCGAAACGTTGAGGCAAATAAAAGGCTGAACGAGAGAGGAGAAAGATAAACTTGTTTGTTTTTTTATCAGCTCGAAACATTAAAACTGACCGATAGCCCAAGCAGACTAGGAGCACTGTTGTTAAAATAACGGTCAAGAAGATATCCCTACAATAGTAAAGTAATAGTAATACTCCATAACTATTAGCGTGGAGCTAGCGGGAATGCTGAAAGTCCAAAATAAGTAAAGAGATTGTCGGTAGTCTGAGTAACCTAAACAAAAGACTAAATTAGTCCGAAACAAGTATAAGTTGAAAATGTTATGTGAACGCAATATGCTTCCAAATCAACACCAGAAAGGAACAAAACTCACTTAAAATTCTTCATTCGAAGGCTAAGTATTTCATTACATTTATATGTTGTCAAAAGTCTCAACCTATTTAGTCAGACATTATACTGGAGGATCGAAAAAAAAATCTCACTCTGCATATCCAGCACAAAACTTATTCACCTTTAACAATTTTATTTTTAACTTCTTCCTGACAGCCTTTTATGAACGCCTCCACTCTTTTTGCTGTTCTTGGAGGATTAAGGCATTTAGCTTTCTAAAACAAAAACATTATTTATAAGAAAATTTTTTGGAAACTAACTAATAGAACTTAAATAAACCTTTGATATATCAGCACTAGTACCACAACTGAGCTCTACTAAAATCAATGATATAACTATAAAAAATGCCATTTGATTGGGATAATTGTGTTACTCAAGAATCGAGATTTCTTACAGCACTTCTTGTCACGAAAATCCAAATGAAACTGAAATCAATGTCGGAAAATGAAATCTTCGAAGCATTTCACTTTTAACGTTTAAAAGAAAAAAATTATTAATCTAAGCTGGGTAGCAGACTGATCATGATAGAAAACTGCAAGTTGATTAAACCAGTCCTTGGAAAATATATTGTAGGTATCTAAGTCGATGATAGTGAAAACTGCGCGCGCATGCCGTAAATCAGGTTCAAGTTCAAATAACAAGTATACAGTAGGTATGTATGTACCCATACCTCTATAGGTACAAAATTAGATTACTTGGTTCAGCTATTGGGTGACAAAGAAAAGTTTAATTAAGTTTTAGTGTGAAAAGTGGAGGCATGCACATTAAAGTGAAAGATGCAAATATTATTATTTTTTTGTCAAACAATTTTAAAGTTGGTTGGAAAATTGAATGGTATACTTTCCAAAACAAGCTGATGTACATATACATAGGTAGTAATTTGTTACTATAATTTATTTGACAAATATGTTGGCGTCTGTATTTCGGGTTTGATATTATGGAGACTATCATGGTTCTACACGGCTCGTGAATATTAATAAAAGTTTCACGCGAACATTTTTCTCACTTTTATTCCTTCCACAATACTTACGAACATTTCGCTAAGGTAATCCACCGATTAATCAGTTAATTAATCGCTTGGCATCGATAAAATTTGTCTTTTGCCAGAGACAGAAATCGAACCTGGAGATCCATCATGTGGCGAATATTCGTTAATCCTTTGATTCGGACGACCTTCATCTGAAACATTTGCAAATACCGAATATTCATAATCGGAAATTCTTTATCGCTTAAAAGCCGATCGATCCCGCATGACTCGTGAATATCACCGAAAGTTTCAAGCGAATATTCAGTAGAATTATTCGGTAATACAGTACGTCTATTTAAAATAGCAGTCACAAAATAGATGCAATACATACCTTGTACGAATATAACTTCATGGAAACATCACACTTGAACTTTTGCAGATTGTATGCCGGAGGAAAGACAGAAGATGGTAGACTGTTCCACATTCGCACAGTTCGTGAAAAAAAAAGTACCACGGAATTTTACTGTACGGATGAAAATATTTTAAATGCTAAAACGATCTGTGGGGTTTGCTGGGCGAGTACTGTGTGCAAAATAATTCTACAAGAGATCAGACTAGATATCTCATCAGAACATTGCCCTTGAATGTAGCGACAAGGGAGCGAACAATGCGGTGTTCGAGTTAGTCGGTATGACAAGTTATTGCCATATCGCCAATGAACTCGAAGGCTCTCGTTTGGACAATATCTAATGAATCCAAGGCTGTACGATGAGCCCTGGCTCAGTTATGGTAATTGTATTCAATTCTAGGTCTGATGTAGGACTTGTAGAGGAGTACTAGATTCGATGGGCTGAAATATTTCTTACACCTTTTCTGAAATCAAAAACATTTGGATGCATCTTTGGCAACAGAGAAACAATGATCTGTCCAGCTTAACGTACTGGAAATTTTCATGACAAGAATACATACAGGTGGTGTATCGTAAATCAATGCTCCTTTAAAAGAAACGGAAGTGAAAGAATTATGAAATTATGATCTTCTTTGAAAGTGATGGGACAGATTTGGGACTTAGATGTAAGTATTGAATTCGACGCGATTAGCTTTACCCCAAGGTCGTTATTCAATTATTTAATTATACAATCTAGTTTAACACATTTGGCATTCCCTCTGGAGTCTGGAAGAGTATTAATGGAGTAAGGGTACTGTCATTGGCAAAACCATGAGTGGAATTGAAGGTAAGGGAAAGTAATGAAAATTAGGAAGAGAGATGGAGAGATTACAGAGCCCTCGGGCAGACCGGCAGTTATAGGGTGAAGCTCTGATGGCATCCATCTAGCACAACCCGTATTAGGCGAACAGAGTAAAATCTTTCAATCCATAATATCTCCTTTTATAGAGAGACCAAGTGCTTTCAGTTTGGCTAAAAGAGACTCTATCAAATGCCTTTGAAATATGTAAGTCAACGATTTTGAACTCACAAAAATTGTGAAGGTCACGGTTCCAACGTTCCGTAAGATAAGCCAAATTGGCGATGAGTTCATTGATTTCTAGATACTTTATTATTTTGGAGTTAATGATAGATTCAAAAATCTTTGAAAGAATCAAAGTGATTGCAATTGGTCGATAATTTGAGGTATCACTATCCTCTCCTTTCGGCAGACTTATACTTGTAGATTTGTTTCAGTTCTGGACATGGATGGAATCGATAGTTGCGGAAAACAGACTCTTTCGCTTTTATTTATTTTTCCAATACGGGAATGGAACTCACAATTTTTAGAATCGGTCACAGATGGAGAATAGAAAAATTTTAAGAACTTTTATTTAACGATTATAAATTAAATCACAAAATACAAGAGGAAAAAACAACCGAATCGTCCGGAGTTTGAAACCGGGACTGTCCACTTTCGGGGCTACTGCTTTTACCTCTAAGCTAACGAAATAGATAAAAGATGGAAAGCATGTGTCTCGTTAGCACAGAGTTGAGAGCAGTCGTCCGCAAAGCGGAAGGTCTCAGTTTCAAACCCCGGAGGAGGCGGTTCTTGTTTCCTCTTGCATTTATGATTTAATTGAGAATCGTTAAAAATAAAATTTCTTAAAATTCTTCTATTCTCCATCTTTCGCTTTTATTGATTCCTAGCACTTATCGTTAAGCCATGAGCAATTTTACTGTTGTTGAGATTTGGTGTAGGAGTATGGAATGTATTCACACTTACCAAGACCTAGAATGTTACTAAGTTCTAATGTGCATTCATCAACATCCCTTGAAGCAAAACAGACCGGCCAATCAATTTCTCTAAGATACTGATTGAGAATTTCACAATCAGCAGTTTTATTTTGTTTTTATTTAACCTTTGGTGGGCTAAGTATTCTGGTAAAACTATTGCACATTTAAAGATATAATAATAAAAAAAATTATTCCAAAATAAAGTTCTTGCTTTAAATGTCACTACAACAATACACAATGATTTGTTTGCCATTTGTAGTTTCGATGCATTTCTCCAATTACGGGTTATAAATAAAATAAATATTGGCTTTGATAATGTTTTCTAACAAGCCGTCTTTACATCGATGACTTATCGACTTATCAACAAACCTTCCATCAATTTTACCCGAATAGGCTCTGTTTAAATACTCTGAGAAAAGCCACGCTCATGAACACGAATTTTACAGGTATCAGGACTACCTGTTTTCTCTATAGGCTTCAACAGCCATGACCTAAAGTGGAGCGAAGACCAAGCCGCTAGCCATAAAGGCTGTGTTCTTAAACTTTTTTGGTGCAGTAGAATAGATTTACTGCGTAGTGAATCATTTTGTTAGGAAAATTTCAGAAGATCTACTGCATTTTTAGTTTTAATTGTCTTCAGGGGGGGGGGGGGGGGCGCTAACTAGCTGGACCCGTCCCTGCATCGAGATAACCCATATTCATAGAGGTGAATTCACAACTACCATATTTTCTGCTTCGGTTCTCAAGCAGAACAGTGATATTAAAAATTAGACCAACGATCAACATAGTTGAAACTCTAAAAATGGTATAAATTAGGATTAAGGACAGACTTATCTTCGTAATTTGCAAAATGTTGTTCAATATGGTTAAAGCTATCATCTTCGACCACTATCAACGTTTTTCATGTCCAGCTAGATATTCTAAGTAACCGACGCACAGAGGAGTATTTGCAGTGAAAAATTGACCAAAATTATGTTTTGATCTTAATGGCCTGCAAGCAAGACTAATAAACAATTTATGCATTTTAAATAATATATTGTTCGCAAACTGTGATTAAAAAGCACTATTTACTTAAATAATATAATTTATTTGTCAAAAATGTAGAAAATCTACAAATTAAAAAAATATGAAATAGCTTTCAATCGATATTATTAATTATAATGCTGTCCACTCTTCATCTGCTGAAGATTATTCATCTGAATCCTCATTCATTTCTTCATATGAGCATTCATTGAACATCATCTTCACTTAGAGTCGACTCCGTGATAAGCATATCTAGGTACTCTCAATTAAAGTTTTTGGTAGTTTTTTAGGTCTTGGTCTCATATTTGTAATAAGTGGATTGGAACTTAATAACGAGTCTATTAAGTACATCCATATTGGAATCCTTTCTTGTGAACTTTCTAGCATAATTTAGCCTCTTCGGATAACTGCCCTATCGGCAATAAGGCATGTTTGACAACGACAAGCCCATGAATTAAAATTTTATGTAGGGTGGGGGGTCATAGGATACCATCCATAAAAATATACATACAGTTTTGAAGTGTCCCTAGTGTATGACGCAAATTTTTCTGTGTCAATTTGGAAACCACACGATATTACTTCTAAAATTATTTTTAATCTGGTAATTACTCGAATATCTATGCCTGTTATTTCAGCAGCAAACTGTGGATCATTATAAAGAATCTACGACTTGTATTACCGTCATTGGTGTTTTCAAAGCCAGGTTTAGGAAAATCTACAATAAGACTCAACTTATCTTTGAATTCTTTTTGAATTAATTCCTTCCTTTCCTTGACTGTGTCTTTATCAGTCTGCATTCTAAGTTGCCAGTTTTCAACAGGAAGTTGATATGATAAATGAAGTATGTTCTCAAAGAATCGAATACGCGCATGTAAAATCGATAATCCAAAGCACTTTCATTTACTTCATTCGGTTTTGATAAATCGTTAAAATCTTTTGAAGTGGCACCACAAATAAAGCATTTCATGGTTGATTTTGTATCGGTTACAGCATTACATATTTTACCATCAACCATAGTCATCGTCAAAAAGTTTGATCAAAATCGGAGGGGGTCGGGTCAGAAAATTGATAATTTTTATCGTTTCGGTATAGAATTGCTGTATGTATAAATGGCTACAAAACTGCTGTCTGCAAAAATCCGCAAACTTTTTGTTTTGTTTAATAAAATAGAACCTTTATACTTTCTAACTGTGGAAGTAACATTATCCAATAACATTAATAACTATAACAATTTGACTCGAGAAACATTAATTTGATAACAAAAAATATGTATTTTTATAACTTGTAACAAAATAGTTTTACATTTAAAGTATATGAATTTAAAAAATACATACCTCCTTTTGAGTGCTCCATAATGATTAATTCAACAACATTCACCATAAAAATTTAAAACACACCGTTAATTTCGAATAATAATAAGGTAGAACAATAAGTGAGCTACGTGTAATTCGCAAGCGCCTCGACTTTCGATCCCCCCTCCAGTACAGATAACAGGTACGGTCTATTTAATGTTCGCCATCTATTCCGCTCCATCATAGAATGAAAATTATATGTATTAGTGCTACTTTTAAAAATTGACTTTTGGCCAAGTTTTTATAGTAAATACTCCTATGTGTGACGCACGTTAATTGATATCGAACAGACCGACATTGTTGATCCAATCTAATATTAACATCTGCTAAGGTTAGACCAATTAACATACCAATGCTGAGCTAGAGGTTCCTTAAAAGCAGAATCACAAAATGCGATGGTGGTAGGACCTTCGGTAAGATCCAGAAGAACAAATGAGGGAATCTTGATTAGAATCATGATTGTTGGTGACTAAATATTTTTACCAATCATCATAATATTAGCGGTTCATTCGGGAAGGAGGCGGCCTCATACGATGTTTAATTTCACACGGACAATTAAGAAAATTAATGAAGATATAAAACACGAATATTAAATGACAGATGTAAATTTCCAGAAAGATGTGAGGTCGAGTCTGCTCTAACAGTAAGTACAATAATTGTAGACTTGTGTCCAATAATCTGTGCTAAAAAGATGAATATGAATCTTGGGGGGATAAAAATAACAATAATATCCAGAATGAACCTCGTACTCTCTCTAAAAATATTTTTGGTCATTTAAAAGGCGACAAATTCAAAAAGTAGATAACTTTTAAGATCCAAATTTAAAAAGATTATAATTTTTAAAATTCAAACTCGAAAAGCACAAAGAAAAACCTTAAAATGGCCACCTCATTATTGGAAAAACTTCTAAAGTCAAATGATCACAACGCTCACCACCGCATCCATACGGTGTACCACAATCATCTTCTCAAATGGCAAAAGAACAATAAGAGGTAAAAATGTTTTATAATTGATATGACTTTCGCGCGTCATAAGATCTAAAGATCTGCTAATTTGCACAAGTCCTTGACTCAATCTGGCTTCAAAGTAGTGCTTATAGGTTCGTCAAGATCACATCAACCATTGACCACATCTGGTGGAAACTTTGTGTTTCTGCAGCACACCACATCACAGCCTAGTACGGGCACCTAATACATAATCTAAATGTTATGTAGGTATATAGGTAACATGCACAATTAATTAATTAATTAAAAGAAAAATATTTTCACCTGATATCGACCGTAAGTAATTTTTTGAAGTTTGTGTTAAACAATAAAATGATCTTATCAGGCGAAACGATCTGGTTCCGTTCTAGAGGGAGAGAAGTGGTATTTTTTGCTATATATGTACGTACGTGAAACATGGATGTTGGGGTTTCTGGTTCCGCCTGTGGTTGCCAGCTTTAATATGAGACATAGTAGCGCGAAAGATCTTCTTCATAAATGTTTTATTGGGCTTATGACCATAGAATACCACAATCTTATTTCTAAGGGTCATCTTCAATGTTTTGGTTACCGGAAAAGTCGATAAAATAAAGATATGCGTGCGCGCGTTGCTTTGGTTAGTTTCGTGAAGGTCTATACTTGGATTATAAAATTGCTGATTTCAATTGTTTAAGAGTTTATTGAAGAATTAAATATTCTGATTATATTGGTAAGTATAATAATTATTAGAAAATCTAATTAGTAATGCAATGGTCGAGGTGGAGCATTGATGAAAGTTTGATTGCACAAAATCTAATTTATCCCATTTGAAATGTAACAATTTAGATTTTTGGGTGGCCTCTATTTAATTTTACCTCAAATGATGAGTGATACCTAAACTCATCCATTCCATCATATTTTCCATGGAATTTATTTTTGGATTTTATAACATTCGCATGATATGTTATGCTGATTACATTTTTCTACGTGAGCGATATACATAGCAGAGAAATAGTAGCTCTCTTCAATGACCAATTTTGACTCACTAATCAGAACAGGTCCATTATCATCATCTGGCTCTTGGTTCCAGTAAATGGACTTGCAGTATTGTCGGCGTAATGACTGCTACTTAAATATTTAAAATTTATAACAATTTTCATAAAAAGGAAAAAATGTGAAATCCATGTCAATTTTTATGAGGATGTACAAAATTATACAAATAATTAGAGTTAACCCTGCATTACTAACCTTATAGTATGTTGCGTTCTTACTAACCATGGGTGTAATCCACCCACGACTTTATATTCACGTATACGAGGAACCCTAACATTAAAATTTCAGAATATAGTATTTTTAAGAAAATACAACATAACTGCTACACCGTAAAAAATCATGAACTAACTTTGTGGAAAATTACTATGGTTAAAATAGTCACTACCACTTAAAATGTATGTATATACACATAATCATTAAGAAATTAAATACTTTTTACGTAATCTGCAAACTTCCTACTTTTAATTGCAAAAATAAGTAAAGTAAGTAATTTTTAGATAATTTATATGATTTTACATTTAATTACATATACATTTTGTATCGTACTGTAAATTTGTGTAAAATTACATACAGTACTGTGATTTTACATTTAATCATACAAAACTTTTGTATGGTACTGTAAATTTGCGTGAAATTCCACAAAATACTGTAATTTGCATTGAATTCCCCACATTTAAAAAGGAAATTTCAATACAACATAAGTAGTGACGTTTGCATTTATCTCTATTCTTTCCTTCAGTACTCTGCTCATGCTCATACATTTGTCAGGATGCGTTGCTATGAGTTATTATACGGGAAATTTTATCAGAATGCGGTCACCGGTCAGTGTATAGTTTGATTTTGTGGAGTGCAGTCATAAAACATGTAAAAAAAATGTTACTAGTTTCGATCCTAACAGTTACCTTAAAAACCGTTTTAAAAATCAAAAAATATTTTTAGGTACGCAGTATTTTTATAATTGAATTTCGCTCAAAAAACTCAATCATGGAAATAATGCATACCTACAAATATTTATTGATTTTTAAAATGATGATTTCTGAGGTAGTTGTTAGCATCGAAACTAGTATTACTTCTTTTACGTGTTGATTGTTAATCTATACTTACTAGTGGCATGGTCATAAGAATTGATCTTAGACCAATTCTAGCTTTCTGACTTGTTTATGTATGTAATTTATTAATTTCCGGACGAAACATTACATTGGCAATTGAAATAAATTACATAAATTTTGGTAAATTCACATATTGTGTACTTCACATACGGAATTGAAGAAATCATAAATAATGTCAAATCATATTAAACTTATGTAACTTAGTTCCACAGCATGATGTAATTTTACATATCGCATTTTACATCGGAAATTGAAAAATACATAAACAATGTAAAATTACATAACAGTGCGAAATTGCTTTACATAAGGGTATGCAGTGCACATAAAGTTGTATAAATTTCCGCTACCATTGTTGGCAATTTGTTGCCTATTATAGTAGCGGAATTTTCAATAGAAATTTTTTACGGTGTATGTTATAAAAGAAAAGTAATCCATTTCATTAATCCATTTCATTAATCCATTTTTATTTTATAATGCTATAACTGAAGGCAATATTTTTATTTGAGGAAAAACAAATCAGAGGTAATCGTTCTGGAAAATTAATGTAAATTCGCTAGTTTTGACCTCACATTACTCGCAATGGCATTTTTGGATAGCTGATATAATTGAAAAAAATTAACTATATAATATATATTGTTCTTTAATTACCAAAGTGGATGTCAAACACTCAAAAA
Organism: Dioctria rufipes; assembly: GCA_963924295.1. Lineage (NCBI taxonomy): Eukaryota > Metazoa > Arthropoda > Insecta > Diptera > Asilidae > Dioctria > Dioctria rufipes. The sequence continues at coordinate 62,885,888 of OZ002743.1, read as the reverse complement.
TATAATACTGTTATTACTAACGTGGGTGTTAATCACCCAGGCACTTTTTATAACTAATTGTTTTGACACTCCGTCTACAGAAGGAATATTGAAAATTATTTCAAAATGTTGAGAAATAAGCATACTAAGATTACACATTAATATGAAATCCGTTGCTTTTGTTTTACAGTTTGCTTTTTCAACATTATCTCAAATTGGGTGGATTACACCCTTAGGTTAGTAATGCAGGGTTAAACTCAAATACACGTCAATCTGTCTAACTGGATAAGTTTCAAGAACACAATATATGTATTTATATATGGATTGCCTTTTAATTTTTAGAGAATCTCAAAACTGTTAAATAATTAAATAAATTTAATCACGGATACCTGCCAAAGTCCTTCGTAAATGTTCCGCGCAAAACAAAAGGAAAATTAGAATTATTTGCACCAGAACAAATAAAATAAAAAAAAAAATGTAGAAAATAATTTACTTAAAAGAGCCGAGTAGGAACGGGTGGTAAAAATTGGTCCCGATTGGGAAATATGAAAAGAAGACTTCCAATAGGTGGTAAAAACGTATAAATAAAATACCCTTTTTCTATGTAAGTGTAGTATTAATTGTGTTCGTGTTTTCATTAAATTTTTTCGAATTGTTTAAATTATTAAATGATAGAAAAGTTGAAGCTATAAGGTCATTGGCGTAACTAGGACTTTTTTCTGGGGTGGGCCAGGTCCCCCCATCTTTCGTACATAGGTTTTAACAAACCTTTTGTTTGCCAAGTATACCAGCTCTTGAACATTTACTAGACCCAATGAAATTGCATAGATTAAAAAAACCATAATGTTTCTAAAGTTACAGAGAGTACAGCAAGTCTATAAGTTATAGAACTCACAAGAAACATAAGCTGTGTTTGTTTGTGTACTTTGTTCTAGAACTACTGGAGAGAATAAATTGTTCTGTCGATTGAAGAGAACTATTTGTTCAGGTACAACTTTACAAATGAGTCAACTGAATGTGCCAAAGGTAGACTTTCAAACCAATTTTTGAAGTTAGTGATAATGTGTCCATCACTTGGTTGTAAACATGCATGTTCCAATATTCGAATGGTCTTGTATCTGATGGAAAGTCTACTAAATTACTTTTACCTACAGTGAATTCGACCCTTCTCCTTTTCGAGACTCGAGTAGGTTTTAGACAAATTTAATGTTTCTCTGTGTCTAGAGTGCTAATATAGTTTTATTTCATAATGTAAAGTAATAAGAGTATTATTGAATTCTTTAATTCTGCAGTAAATATTTCTTCCTTATAAAGATAATCAGCCTTATTACTGAATTCGTTTTGATCAGAATCGAAAGAGCTGAAAAAAGCTATTTTCTGGGAAATTAAACAAAGTTTTATGAAATTTTCAAAAGTTTATTAATTAAAATTGTCAAAATAGTTCTGCATGATTTCTCCTACGGATCACGCTTTGTCAAATTTCAGTGGAATCAGAGCAATCTCAGAATAGTTTTTAAAAATTCTAAAAAGATTTTAATAGATTTTCTTGAAGAAAAGAATTCGTTAAAGTCTTTTCGATTTCGATCCGAACAGATTCAATTTAATTCGGTCTAAGAATGTACGAATTCACGAATGTTTTTTGGGAATTTTCATAATTTCCTGGGGGGTCCAGTCCGCATTCTGAGGGAGGCCGGGCCCACCCTGGCCCCTACCTAGTTACGTCAATGTATAAGGTAGGAAGGAATAGAAAGGCAAAAGGGCAGCAATAGGACGTCCAAGAGGAAGAAAAGTTAAGCAAGAAGTTAAATAACTAATGTAAAATTTCTCCCATCTGTTCTCCTTGTGCGCCCCCGTTAGTTTCTCTTTTCGACCCAGCGATCAGAGAGGTGTCATCAGTATGGTTATCTCTATGGTAGGCTATCAGAGATAACCATACTGATGAGACCTCTCTGATCGCTGGGTCGAAAAGTTCGGTTTCTCTGCATTCTGAATGGAAATTCATTGAAATTATTTTCAATGAATTTCAGTCTGCTGTAGACGAGAAATAATCCAACTATAAGTTTCTCTTTTTATACCCTAGATAAAATCATAGAGTATATGTACTAAGTTTATCACTCCGTTTGTAACACCTAAAAATAATAATGGTAGAGTAAAATGGATTGGACACACACGCATAATATTAAAAGTTATTTTGATTTTTGCATGCCCGTCCGTCTATATGTCCGTTCTCATGATAACTCTAGAGCGCGTTGACTTAGATTTTTACAAAAAAAGTAAATTTAAGTTCGAAAATGGGACCAATCGGGCATCACCTTCGTAGAGTTGCTATACAAAAATTTCGTTTACTATTTGAACACTGCCGGAGAACGCGTCGACGTATATAGCTGAAATTTAGTACATGGTGTTTTCATAGCATTAGTAAATGAAATTTAAAAAATGGACTAAATCAGGTAATCCTTTCTTGGTGTTGCCATATAAAAAATTGTGGTTTTTATGTATATTATGAAAACGATCAGTCTTAGACGTTTTTATTGCAGTGAAAAGCTCTTCAGAATATGAAATGCTATGTAATTTGTTATAATCATTTTTGCTATTCGAGGAACCGTTCTAGAAATACAGGGTCTATGTAGTGTGATACTCGAAGGCATATGGATACGTCATACTTAGACTAGGAAAAAAATTATATGGGGGGGGGGGGTGGAATCCTAACGGTTTCCGCGCTAAGGGGACTTAAAAATATTTGGGTATGTTTTTATAGATTACCCTGTAATTTCTGAACATTACACCCTATAATGATGATTTAAACTTTGATGGACAGATTATCGTTGGATAGTTGTTGGACAGGTACGCATGGCACCGGTAACTCCTACCTAGACATGCAAGCCGTTATAGTTTTTCATAGAGTTTTGCTATGAAAATTCATAGCGAAATAAAGTCAATATGAAATTGACTCAGTTTGCTGCTAAGTCTGCAGCTCGAGAATTAAGTTGAAAAAACTCTTTATGCAAACGAAAAATCTTTAAAAGAAGAAATTTCATTACAAAAAGAGGGCGTTTCACATAAGCAGGAACCGTATAATCGTCAGTACGGCTTGGTTCCTGCCTGCCGTATACGCCAAATCAAACAGCGACCTCATATATAGACTTAAAATAAATTTTAAGTGTGAAACTCTATGAAATGCTAGTCCCGCATAGGGCTAAATCTTGCTAGGCATTCAAGTAAATACGTAGTATTTCGCCTCATATAATTCACACTTAAAATTTATTTTAAGTCTATATATGAGGTCAGCTTGGCTGTTTACTTTGGCGTATACGGCAGGCAGGAACCAAGCCGTACTGACGATTACACGGTTCCTGCTTATATGAAACGCCCTCTTTTTGCAATGAAATTTCTTTTTTTAAAGATTTTTTGTTTGCATAAAGAGTTTTTCAACTTTTTTCAACGTTATAGTTTTTGCAAACTAGCTTGAGCCACCTGTTGTTTTGTTTTTGACCACCAAACGAGTGAGGCGTATGTGACCATGGGGGTTTTTTTTTATATCTTATTTGATCCATATGCGAATTTTAAATTTTTTAGGATAGAAATGTATTTTTAGGTTTTCGATTATACTCTTCCATATTTCCATATTGAAAAGTTATTTCCGCTATTTTCTAATCGGCCAATTATTAAAATATTATTTGCTTAATTTTTTATTGAAAATATTTATTTCGAACCTTTTTTTAATAGCATCAAACCAATGAGAAAAATTTTCTTTTCAATGTTTCAAAGTTTGCTAACTGATAGATTTTCCTGGGTTTTTCATTTTGCAATTTTTAAATTAACCTTCACTTTGGATTGCATACTTATTTTTGGATTGATCTGTTTTATCGGCAATATAAAGTTTCGGATAAAAACTAGGAGTTTCTGAAGTACAGATTAGGCTTACCTTGACTTAATTGTATATATTTCCATTTTTTGCGACTTTCTTATTCCGCAAAAGGGTAGTGTTCCTCTTAAATTCGTTTTGGCCTCTTTTTCGATCAACATTAATCGTTATATAAAATGGGATATTGATGACATTTCAATACCGCTCATGTAAATGTACATGTATTTCTCCCATTCTTGCTTTTGGTATCCGCTATTATACTTTCAGGGAAGACAAGATATCAGAGATATGGTCTTAAGCCAATCCTAGGTAATGGAGGCAAGGGAACAGGAGAAATCCATCCAAAGCATGGAGGCCATAGCGGCGCATTGTGCTGACCAGCTAGAAGAAGCCCATTCACCAAAACCTTCTTGTCCTACTAATGAAGCGCATCAGGTCTTGGTGAGGAAGGCTTTGCAGCTCATCTACAGATAGAAGGGCAGACCCTAGAGTATCCAGTCTGCTCCGGGCGAAGCCCGGATACTCACACAAAAAGTGTTCGGTTATCTCAGGCTCTCCCTCCAGGCAGGACAGATACTCAGGGCTGTTCACAACTCCCATCCTTGTTAGATGAGCGTGAAGTGAGCTGTGGTCGGTGATGATGTCAACCACAGTTCTATATTGTTTCGTTCCGAGCCCCATGATAAAATCGGAGATATTCCCATTGGGCTCATCAAGAAACAGTTTTGCACACCTACAAGTACTCAGGTTCTCCCATCTCTGCTGATACTTCCTATGAACATCCGCTTTGATGAGAGACCCGATACTCGAGGTAGCCACGCTTACGGGGGGCTCCGCTTCGAGGAACGGAGAATGAGAGCCAGCCTTAGTTCATGTGACAGGAACCCACGGGAGGGATGCTTTGTTGTGAATACACAACTTATTCACTGACGACCTGCAATACCCCAGTAACTTAGGTGTTATCCGAAAGCCAGTCAGAGCCATCAAGGCTGCCTGACTATCCGAAAGGATAGCAATGTCATTCCCCTTGATTTGCATATCAAGAGCTAACTTCACTGCCATTGAGATGGCGAAGACTTCAGCCTGGAAGACATTGGTGTGTGAGTACTCCATTCCAAAATCAGGCTCCGTAAAGTAGACACCCACCCCAGCTCCCTCATTAGTGAGAGAGCCGTCGGTAAATTTTTTTAGAGCAGACCGGGGAAGGCTCGATAAGGCACCTCCCTCAGTCCACGATTCCCTTACAGGAAAGCTCACGGAGAGGCGACGCCCGAAACGAAGCTCAAGTACCATCGCATTCCATGGCATACCGGCCAGAGGGGATGACAAATTGAGTAGGACCTCAAAAGCCGCAGTAGCCATAGATCGCATGGAGTCCGTAATTCCCAAGCAGGTAAGCCTTTGCAGGCCCGCCAGCTTCCGGATCGCAGTCCCCACAACCGTCGTGGGCCACCATACTCAGGAGGCATATGTCAGCATGGGTCTGACGATCGAGGTGTACATTCAATGCACAATCCCCGATCTCATGCCCCATGTGCAGCTAAAGGTTCTCCTGCATTGAACGAAGATCCTCATAGCCGCATTTTCCCTTAGTCAGATGGGTTCTAGACCAAGATACAAGTCAGAGCCAGGGCAATTGAACAGCTGGAGAAATGTTTGGGTGTTGATACCAGTGTTGCTGTCGATAAAATTTTGAAAATAATAATACATACACCAATGGCAATGCGAGAGGAAACATTTAATTTCCCTTCCATATAATGTGAATATCTGATTTGACTCTATTTTTAGGTCTCAGAGACTTTGTTAAGCCGTAACAATTTCAGTAATATTATTAACTGCTTTGTTACTATCCATATTTAAACGGTTTAGGAAATTAATTTATTTACCAAATTACAAAAAAAAAACTTCTATTATAATCACTTTTGACAGATACATTGAAATTGGGCTAGATATGTAGATCTCGCCAATGAGCGCTGGCATAAAATATGACATGTGAGTTAACTCGTCATCCGTGCGCAACGTTTGTGTAGGCATTCTTGCGATATTTGCAGCAATAACTGCTTATACTCGTACATGGTTGTTTGGTAATAGGTGTCTATGAAATTGATTTACATATGCTCACATATACATATGACCTGATCTAGAGAATCATAAATGAAGTTTTGACATTGAAAATTATTTAACAATTGAATTGCTAAATTTCAATATACGTCCACTTCTGACCTTGCTAAAATTCACTTCTGGGACCATTTGTATAACGGTCATCTACTCTATACTATGTAAGTAGGTATATCTCTTTCAGCTACAGGAAATTACTTCATCACACACCACCTGGATCGATCATTTGTTAAGAACTCATTAAGTAAAACAGCGAGAAAATGGCTTTGAAAAATTATTTATTGTTTCATCAAGTGTGTTATGGATGGACCAAGAGTGGAGTCATCATCGAACAAGATCTTGCGAAATTTTGAAAATAAATTCAACAATTCCCTGACAGAATTTTGATGGACTGATCAAGTTGTTTTTCATTTTCTGGTCGTTAGAAGGGCTTATCGTTATTTCTATCATTTTGCCAGGTGATTAATTGCAAAGAAAAGGAAGCGCCAATATGGAAATTCGAAGAGGTAAGGAATCTACTTACATATTATCATCAAAAAGTCATCATGAATAGTAAACGCCCCCATGTTTTGTGTGATTAGAATTCTGATTGTGATATGAAGTGGGATAAGTTCTATAGAGATGTATTTCACCGAACATGATTAGAATGAAAGTGAATGGTTGGATAATAATTTTATGAAAGTTTAAATTGCCATGAGTTAAACTGAAAATTTTTACATCGCACAAAAATAATGAGGAAGGTGTTAAGAAAATTATTTTCTTATGTGGTAACGAAATTACCATGGAATATAATCTGTTGTATTTTGAAAAAATGTTTGAGAAGGGTAAGAGAATGGATCCGTTCAAGATTGGCAAAAATTACAGATCAACTATCAAATTTCATATAATAAATTTAGATACTTTGCAGCTTGTTTAGTGCTGTTGGCTGCAGGTATGGTACATATATTTTCAGAGGTGTCCAATATCTTCTATATCCTTATCTCAAATGAGGATGCTAAAATCTCGTGTGAAGTGTTTAGCTTGAAATGTAGTGAATTCTTGTAGAGGCATATTTATATTTATTTTTTTAAATCTGTGATGTTAAGGCGAACCAGCAGTGGCGTAACTAAGGATGTATGCCCCCCCCCCCCGCAAATTAACATACTTGCATAGGAGAATTTAATTTTTTGTGTCAATTGTAAGGAAATATTTTCTGTACTTCGGATGTATGATCTTTCCTATAATTTTATACGGGGAGACGAAATTATTCCCTTTTCTCTTTTTAATTTTTTTCATGCCAGAAATTCCCACAATATGGGAGAATTGCCACGACCTCCCAGTGCATTCACTCCACTCACTCCAAGCTAGAGAGAGGCAAAAGCTTCCCACATAAGTAGCCGGAAATATCCGATTACCGAGTTCACTGATCATTGAATTTCAAAACTTTTCAATTAATTTTCGTTCATTGCTTACTTATCTAATATTCGAAAGTTGAAGTAATACTCTTCTCTCACCTACGAATTCTGATGCATGCTAGCAGCGTGTACGCCAGCCTAAGGAAGTCAGTAAAATATTTCACAGAAAATAATTTACAGTGTTCAGTTTTAGGCTTACCGGTTTCCTCCGTTTAAATACAAAGAATAAATAGAAGAATTCTCGACTTTTTTATTGTTGTATCATCACTACTGTCTATGCAGCGTATGTGCAGTTTCTTAAAGCCTAAAATAACAATTAAAATTCGGTTTCTGAATGAAAATTATTTTAATAATATTTATTTATATGAAAACATTAATTTTGTACGCTTTCGTGGGCCTCTAGAACCTGTAGGATCCCGGCGGGGCGGGGTCTACGGGGACGTTAGTTACGTCAGTGCGAACCAATGTATTGTTTTGCTTCGCGAACGCACTCAAAGTCTCCTATTCTTTTGATGAAGCGAATTCCTTCCCGTTGAGAAATATCTCATAATTCATCCTCTAGCAGAATAGCACATCTAAAAGTCTACATTTCTGAATGTTGCAAATAGGAAGTATTCGGTCGATACACACTTTTTTTTGTGGTCAGGATAGATATTGGAGATTACGGATTACGGCACCCATGACCAGTAATGATTCAGCAAAGTAGCGGTCTTATCCATTTACAAGAACTATTGTCCTGAAAATTGTGTGGTTTTTTTCTTCGATGTATTACTCAATTACTGATGTGCAAGGCCTACGGCAAGCTAATGTTCAAGCAAGCTAGAGGCTTACTTCGAACAACTTAATTTTCCTGGATATTTGAGAAAATCTGCTTCTTTTTTGAACTTACATATATCAAGAGGTATAGTTTCAATGCCGTTGAAATACTAAAAATCTCAGCCTGAATAGCATACGCCTTGAAACTAAGTACACTCTTTGAATTCTAGTGAGAGGTAATACAAGCACAATTTTTTTTTTACCTTTGTTAGTGATATTACTGAAATCCACAGAGTTTACTGGACTCGTCTGAAGGGGTAGCATTTCTACTCTACGTTTCTTTATTCAGTAACGTTTCCATTTACATAAATTTTCCTTGAGATGCTTAATATATAGTTAGATAAATGCAGAGTACTCAAAAGTTTTGAAAGGATAAATTTGCAAGTTAAAATTATTCATTTCTTACTGATGTTGAAGATTATTCAATTTTAGGCTTAATAGTTTTTGTGTTAGCATCAGGCCGATCTATGGAGCAGAAATCTGTCAGGATTTACGTGAGCACCTGCCATTATGGCTTAATCTTACGGCAGTCTTAATGCACGGATTAGAAGACAAGCGACAATCAACGTGTTCGAGTGGCAGAATATATTTATATTCTGTCTCAGAAGTACCAGTTTATGTCAGTGCATGCTTGACATTGGACTTACTGGTCGAAGCGAGACCTATCTAAAATATCTTCCGATCTGTTGATCACCGCACCCGGTTGATTTAGCGCAACTCCACGCCGAGAGTCAATCCTCGAAGCATACATTATTAAGCGACCATCCTTCAAATTCACGGAATCATATGCAATTATGAAAAAGGAACAAACTACAATCTCACTCTGCCCGCATATGGGCTAACCACAACCACTATGATGCTCCCACAACGGCGCTTTTCCATATTGAGGCGAATATTGCTACTAAAAGCAGCGCTATTCGGGGCTCCTCAACCCCGTAGTACCAAGTTAGCAATGTCGGCTACCCAATTGGTATAGCTTCGTACAACATGATCATGAGTACTCCCAGTGAACCTTCATGCAGATTCTTAAACGTTACTGGCAACTCCGTTCGGGCTTAATCATATTAGCACTTATAAATAAGTGACAGCAGTGGACCACGAGAAGGTTATGATCCGCCCTTCAGGTTAGGAGAGGCTTGAGACTACAGCTCGTAATCTTAAGCTACCAAAGTACTAATTCCAAGCAGTTGTACTAGGTGTATACATGCAGGCTTCACTATGAACACGCACTATCATCAGAAATCAGAGTATGCATATTGTTGAGCACACGTAACACGGAGCATATATACGGCCTTTCCTTTGCTTGTATCCTCTCTTGGCAGCACTGCGCTTCACTTACCCTTTGTACGGCCAATCTATGGAGCAATAATTGTTCCATCAACTTCTTTTTAATTTGTGCAAGGAATCGGGAATAGTATTGAAAAAGCCTAAGCAACCCAATTACCATTGTCATTCAATACCCATTGCGTGCGGTTTCTTTCTATAATTTCCATCGATATGTTACTGAATCTACGTAAACTTTTCGGATTCATGACAAGTTCTGAAATGAAAGCAACTACAGCTTTATCCAAAATGGAGGCACTTAACACTTCGAAATACAAGACCTGAATAAGTATATTATCGGTATATGAAGGTCATCTTTCTACCACCATCTTTAAAGACGCCGGAAAAATTCCATCTAGAGTGGTGGAATCTTTCAAGTCTGATGATATTATGATATATGTCCATCAAGTTCCTCATAGAGGCTTCCAAAGTAAATCTCCATTTAAAATTACTTTTTTAAGGCTTGGACTTATTCCTTGTTCTTCATATTAAATAGTTATTAAAATATTGTCTCTCACATTTACTTGTTAAAAAATAATTTAACTACACTCCGCGTTAAATTAATTTTTAACAAGGAAGTGTGGGCGAAAATATTTAATTAACTATTATTTATAATGGCAGAGGTACAACACAATCTGCACGAAAAAGAAAAAATAAGAATAATTGTTTCTTAAGATTGCCATTTCGCCATGGAACCTACTTTCTTCTAAGGTTTGTTGAAATCTGACAGGAAGTTTTAAATGATGGGAGATCATAGACTACAAAGTTTTCAATTCCTTCTCGACACAGGCAAAAATCTTGAGAGGGATTTTGAAGTTTTTTTTCTATGAAGAATCTGCCTCAATTCTGCAGAAAGGCGAAGGGTGGAAGGTGATAGTCGAATGGCGAAAGACGAAAGGCAAAGGTAAAAGACAAAAGTAAAAGACAAAAGGGAAAACAAAAAACGCAAAAAACGAAAGGCGAAAGACGAAAGGTGTATGGTGAAAGGCGAAAGGTGTAAGGCGAATGGCGAAAGGCGAAAGGCGAAAGGCGAAAGACGAAAGGCGAAAGGTGAAAGGCCAAGGGGGAAGGGCGAAAGATGAAGGGCGAAAGGCGAAGGGGGAAAGGCGAAAGGAGAGCTCTTTCTTCATTCGAACAATTCATTTGAAAGAAACGTGCTTGACGGGTGTCTTTCGGAAGCTTATTACTCAATATATCTCTCCTGATAATCTAACCTCATCATAAGCCTCCTGATAAAGTGTATACACTTTATATGTAATTTTTGCTTTGATCTCAACGACTGAAGTTTTACAATTTTCTCTCAATTTATAATGTATTTACTTTATTTTATTTTCTTCTATTTTTTCTTTTTTTTTCTGTTTTTTTTTCCTGTTCTTTTTTTTCTATCAAATATTTCTTTTTTGTTATACTTATTTTGTTACTGTAATTATATATTAGTATTAGTATTTTAGCCTAGGCTGTATAGTTTCATAGATCCATATCTGCATTATGATTACATTTGCTATTATTATTACTTTTTTTTTTCCGTAATATTGTTCGATACAGGTAAAAGATTATTTATATACTATGGCCTAAGAGTTATAAATTGAATTGAATACGTCTGTCTACGATTAGTGTATATTCGATTCAACCAGTTCCCTCCCACACAGACCTCTTTATGCATATTTAGCAGTTAACCGAGATAGTTTCCTTTTGTGATATCCTATAATCAGTATGAAGGTGTATCTATGACGTTTGTTTCAGGCAGACTTGTAAAATTCCAAGTACAAGCACGAGTACAGTACCAGTAACTGGACTTGAAATGTTTTAAGTACAAGTCCAGGTACTGGTACTGATATTAGTACTTAAGTACCAATGTACTTATATAAAAATAAAAAATACCAATTTCGTGGTTGTAATATTGCAATAAAACAATTTAATATAATTTTTGTATTTGTCTGACCTAATCGTGTTAAGTCTGGTCTCAGGGCGCGAGTGTTATGTAAATTACCTGCAGCCTTAAGTAGTGACAAAAGTTAGTGCGGTATCCTTTTTTGAATTGGATCAACTCTGTTAAAGTAATGAATTCCAACAGTTGCTCACTTTCCTTGGTTGACGCTTGAGACTTTCCAAGTACATCATGCGAGTCCTCTCTTAAATACCACTCGCAGAAGAAAGGATATCAGAGTCTTTTAGACCTATTGTCCTGATACTTAAATAGTATTCCAAGTGCACTACATCAAAATTTTTCATAGCATATTTAGAGTAGAGTATGTGAACATGATTTGGACTTCCTAAGTCACAGATAGGCCATCAGTTCTATCACATCCAGGGTTTTTATTTGAGCAGTAAGCAGGCTTGGAGTTGCAGTCGATACTTTAGACCTTTCAATAAATGTTGGACTAATGGAGTATAAAGACAATCTGAATATAGGAATCATGTCTTGCAGTCCCTTACTGAATATAGGGTCGCTAAGTGATAAACATATCCCTTACTATATTTACGATATTTTTTTTACTGCCCTGTAGACACTGCACTAACTGTATTCTGAAAACATTGTAGTGCACTAAGTGTTGAATTGATTGACTAAAGGCAATGGCCTAAGGCAAACATATTGTGCCTGGTACCAATTTCATTTTTATCTGCGCAACAGAAGCATTTCAAAATTTTCAACCCCAAAAGAACGTGATGCGTCACTATGACATATTCACATTCACTAGAGCTTGAAAAAAAGTTTTAGTTAAGAAGTAAATAACAAAAAAATACATAATAAAATAAACATGGAGATCTTATGTTAAGATTAAGATATCAATCGACAAGCAGCAACCAAGGTACTGCTAAACCGATTACAGTGGACAAGCCTTTTAGATATCAGGCTTTTGTTCCAGAATTGTCCACTACTATCGTTCGGAAACTAAAAAAAAAAAAATAAAAAAAAAATTGAAATGTTCCTAAAAATATTCTGGAAAAATTCTTGCAAAACCAAAAAAATTTCAAAAAACCACTAAGAAAATTTGTCAGATTATTGTTTTGGGGTTTGATTTTTCAGATTTTGCCTTTGGTGTTTTGATTTTCAAGAAATTGCTATGCGGGGTTTTAATTTTTGGGGAATTTTTATTTTTGTCGGATTATGACGTTGAAGATCTGGTCTTCTGGGTTGGTTTCATTTTTCCGGACTTACTACCAGATAATTTATGAAAATTGTTTAGCCCAGTTAATTTTAAAGTATACATCTAACTTAAATGTAAGGTAAGACGACCTTCATACTTAAGCTTGAATACGCAATCACAAGAAACTAAAAATTACCAAACTTTCAAAACAACTTATCAAATCATACCCCAAAATTATGCGTAAAATATAATTCTTGATGAAACTCTAACCGTCAAAATATTATGAAAGCTCCGGATCATGCATGGGTTACCTAATACTCTAAAGATTAAGCAGAACAAAAAAACAAAAAAAAAAAGTTCTCCGCCTACAATTATACAATTATACCACTTAAAACTGTGCAGTCAAAACGTAGTTAACTGCACGTGAAGCTTCCTCAGAATCGAGGGATTAATTATGAGTCGACTATTTGCATATCTCGGTTGCAAATACATAAATAAGTAAAATTCATGCCAGAGACATTGACCTAACCCCTCAGAAAAATTAATTGGTTCGAACAGAGCCCATATACAGCACTTCGCGCATACCTCCGCGCGCGCACTGAAGAACAATAAAAATCTTGGATGCACCTTGTAATTAGCCCCGCCGAATAAGTGTAAACTTCTAAAGACAATTGTCCGGCATCTTCTCTTGAATGAAGGAAACATGAGCCCATTGCAAGCAAATTGTTGCCCACTGATGAGCAAGATGTTGTTGAGTTGTAGTAACCGCTAACAAGCAGCCGTTGCGGTCAATTAATTCCAGTGTTGAGGTGTTTGGGCTCTGGATGTATTTTTTTCGTAGCATCCAAATTCTCTTTTGAATTCTATGTAGATAAATGTAGGTGTGAATACCTATGTATGTCTATCGTTCCATTCATGAATGCGTTTTCAAATTTTCTTGAAGAGGGATGCTGTACTTTTGTTCAAACAGACTGGCCGAGACTATATAAAAAGTGTTTTTGGCGGAAGATGGCCAGTTAGTGTTGTTTTTAAAATCAGACAAGAAATCGAACAGATACGTTACGGTGTTGAATCTTTTCTCGATTTTTCAAATTCGTTTAGTTCACGTGAGAAAAGTAGTGAGTGGGTGATTTAAAAGAACAAAAAAAAAAAAAACAGAAGAACAAAAATGGACCAAAAGGATAAGATGTGGATTAATTTACTTCCTGTAGTTCTGGGTTTAATGCATTATTTTCTAATGGGTGCTCAAGCAGATGCTGCAACGGATTACAATGAAGTGCACAGTGATGGATCTTTTTCATTCGGGTACAAATTTGTGTTTAATTCAATTTGAAGTGCTAACAAAACTTTTAATTGTTTCAAAAATGTTTAAAAAATTTAAAAGTATATTTTGGATTTTGTTTTTATATAATACATATTTGCGTATTTTATCTCTACCGTAAATGGCTATTAGTTAATAAATTATAAAGAAATTTGTAGGGTTTTCTAACAAGAATCAAAATCAAAAATAATTTTTCGGTTTACTTAATAATTTTTTTAAAATCAATAATTACACTTACGCTCAGAAAGTAAAATTAAGTTCGAAAATTGAATAAATCGGGTAACTCCTTCTTAGGGTTGCCATACAAAAATTTCATTTTTCGCTATATATTTGTGTTAACGTAGAGAGCTGGTTTCTTTTTGTACACAGTGTTTTTTATAAAAATAATAAATATAATTTTAAAAATGGGTTACATCGGCAAAAACCCTTCTTGTTGCCATATAAAAAATTTGGATTTTTATTGTTTTTATTGTACTGAAAGGTTTTTCAAAATATGAAATCCTATGAAATTGGTTATAATAATTTTTACTGTCCGACGAACCGTTCTAGAAATAACCACTTCAACGGTCAAACTTGCACTGATTGGTGACCATATGAAATTACGTCAATTAGGTCAATTATAGTTTTTCTACTTGTTTTTATATTTTAGTATCGTTAGAAAAAAATTTAGCAGAATTGTGAATTTCATATCAAAATGAGGATTCTTCACAATTTTAACAAAATAAGTGGAGATGATAAAGAAAGTAAAAAAAAAATCGATTTTTGTTAAATTGCTTGATTCATGCTTCTATTTTGAGGAACGTTATAGTTTTGTATAGTTTGTTGATTTATACAACTTTGTTAATTGTGAAAGGTCCTCAATTCATTTTCATATGAAAGGATTTACATTTGCGTAGAATATCAAACATAATAAAGTTGATAAATGCTTTTTACACAAGCTCAATGTATTCAGTTCTTCAGAAATGCGGACTATCTGAGAGATTTGATTTAATTTTAATTTAATTTTATTTGCATATTTTCGCTGATTCTATTCATAGTAGTTATAGAGTTGACTTGACAATAACATACGCAGTATACATACAATTCATTTGGTTGATCGTATTATTCATTTGTATTATGATGAAAACATCTGTTTGCTAAAGTTGAAGACTATGCTAGAACATCTTTCAGTAAAAACTATTTCAACTGGTTTGAAACTCAATTCACTCAAAGGTTAAACTGCACTTTTTACACTACGATTTCCCGCAGGCATTTGTCAGTGTAGACCATTGGATTCTCCTCCAAAAGCTATGTAACACTCTTAGTTTCAGAGCATTTGCAATTTCTATGATTGATAGGTTTTTGAAGTGGCGCAAATCAATATCAAATAGTCTACCCTTGCTATGTGGGGTACCACAAGGATCTATCTTATGTCCGTTGCTTTTTAATTTATAAATCAACGACTTGTCGAATTTTATGCAAGATGTGAGCATCCACCTATATGCAGATGACGTAAAACTATATATAAGTCGGCCTATTCGTCTTATTAAAAACTGCATAGCACGCTTAATCGACGACTTAGAAAGAATCCACTCCTGAGCTTTAAACAACTAATTAATGCATCACTTTCTATAACAATAACGAAGTATTATCGGAACTCGATCCTGTGATCTTAAATGGCTACTCGTTAAACTTAGGATATAAAGTGCTGAGATTATATCAGTTTTATTCTCAGCAAGATATATGCAGGATTGCAACATCTATGACTTTCAGCCTCCATTTTATCGAGAGGCATGCGATCTAAGCTTTTTACCTCATTTCACATTTGGCAGCATCATCTATCCTAAGTTGCATAGCATTTGTGCTCGCAAGTAACGGGTGGCATTTTACGATTGCATACGATTTATAATTGGGTTGAGGAGATTCGATCATGTTTCGCTCGTCAGGACTAACCTATTGGGCTATTCTTTTTGCAGTTACCTAAAGCAAAGGATCTTAATTTTTCTATATGTCTTATTACAAACTAATAAGCTGCATTATTTTAGAGAATTTTTCCAATTCACCGCGTGCTCTAAAGGTCGGAATCTAATAGTGCCTCGCTTCAATAGATCAGTAATGGAGTGTTCTTCTTCTGTTCAAATAACCTGCCTATGGAATACTGTCCCTCATGAAGCTCTGATTTCAGAAAGCTCATTAAGACAAACACGAATTAACCTTTTATTTTTTTTTGTTAATCTCTTGCCATTTTTCTTCACAGTTGAAGCTACAGAAGAATTCAATACTATTAGTTAACAATTTTTCAATATTATAGATTTTTTTTTCTCATCTTTATTCTTTTCGTCGCTCTTTTTGGTTTTGGATTTATTTTAAATAAATATTAGTTTAGAATACTATTCTAGCTCCATCTACCTAATTGTACTTTAAGAGGTTATAAAATCTTGTGTATGCAATTTCAAAATATATATTTATTATTATTATTACACAGCTGCCATCTACATACAGGAGTCCATTTGTTCTTCTGAATTAGTCGTTTGAACTCTAAATAAATACCATGAAATCTATGTAAAATTTGAACTTGAAGTTGTCTATTCATTTTCTATGTTGATTTTTTATACTGTAATGCTTGTCTAAAGAGATCTATACTTCACCTTTCATAAGTAATCGTTGGGTTTTATTTGGCATATTTAAATCGCCATTGTGAAGACAGTTTGATATTTTGAGAATCACATTATTTTCATTTTATGACAAGCCAATTTTGACAACTTGATTACTAAAATTAAAAATGGAAAATTTAAAAATTACATTAAGAAATATAACTCAATGTTAGAGTAGGCAAAGTTTTCTTACTGGTCAAAGAATACGATCTGAAGGATGTAAGGATAACTAAGGGAGTGTAAACATAGAAATTTCGTGATTTTATTTTCATTTTCATTTTCAAAAAAATCATATCTTGAGAACGGAGCAACCGATTTTTCTGCTTTACATTTTTTATAAAAAGCTATAGCAGCATCGAAGGAAAAATAATTTTTGTTAATACCTAATTATTGTATTGTTTAAAAAAAATAGTAATATTAACTATTGGGAACCTGTGGTATTTTGTTTTATATTTTTGTTTTAAAAATAGAAGCCTTATCTATTTATGTGCAGAAAATTGTGATGGCATTCGGTTTCGTTTTTAAAATTCGAATTTTTAAAGGCACATAATACCCAAAGTAACGCAGTATGGGAGCATTGCACTGAGGCTACTGTAGTGTTTTTTTCTACTGGGGATCTTTATCATTTCCAAGTTCCATTTATTGTGTTTACTTTAACCTTCAATGGATGAATTTAGGGAAATATATTCTCTTCTGATCCGTAAATTGAAAAATAATCCAAATCCAAAATTATATGTGTTAAAACAATGCACAGAAATGAAGTTTCCGAAATTGGTAGAAAGGCATATACAGGGTGTCCCTCCATAGTGGTTAATAGAGCAGGAGGTGATAGTACTCATCTAGATAAACAACAAATTGTATGGCGGGGGCGGGGGGCATATCAACCGGAGTTACAGGGCGATTAAGAATAAAATCTAGTTTTTCACAAAACACCCTGTCTCTGTATCTCCTCTCAGGAGTTATTCTGGTCTAAACTTAAACTAAAAATTTCGGATTTTCTTATTTTTTGTTTTTACAAAAAGGTCGTTAACATAACTTTTTTTTTTATAAAAACTGTAAACTGTAGACTCTCCTCTTTAATTTGACCTATAACACCTATTATTATTATTATTATTATTAGCTCACAGTTTATTCGGGTCATACCGAAATTAGCTGATATTTTTTTTTTAAATTACTTGTTTTCATCCACTAAGGGAACAAATTATGTTTGAGAATAGGTTTGAGAATAGGTTAAAAGCAAATGACTCTTTAATGGCTGCAGATAGCACAAAGGGTGTAATGGGTCAAATTTAAAGTGGAGAGTCTACAGTTTAGAGTTTTTATAAAAAAAAAGTAACGACGTTTTTGCAAAAAAAAAAAGGTTAGAAAATCCGAAAGTTTTAGTTAAAGTTTAGACCAGAATAACTCCTGAGAGGAGATACAGATACAGGGTGTTTTGTGAAAAACTAGCTTTTTTTTCTTAATCACCCTTTAACTCCGAAACGGTTGATATTGCCCCTCCCCCGCCATACAATTTTTTGTATGACTAGGACACCATCTATAATCTATGTGGCTAAATCTATAAAATTTCCGAAGATACAAAGACGATACTGAACACCATTATAATTTTTCGCACATAAATAGATAAGGCAGCTTCAAAATAAAAATACATAACAAAAAAAAAATGCCAGAGGTCCTCAATAGTAAATAATACTATTTTTGTGAAAAAAATAAAATTAGGTATTAGCAAAAATTGCTTTTGCTGCTATAGCTTTTTATGGAAAATATAAAGCATTGCTTCATTTAGCATTTGAATTAGAAAAATCGGTTGGTCCGTTATCAAGAAATGATTTTTGTTTTCTAACCCATTAACAGGGGGTGAGGGGAGGCGTAAACTATGGGTGAGCTATTTTCGACCCACGCATCTTTTTAAGTTTATTAATATGAAGAGAACAAAAAAACAGACAACTACCTCAATACCATAAGGAACAAAGATTCTGCTAGTGATAATTCATCTGAATTTTGTTTTATAATGTTTGCTTCAATTTTTGACAATGCTTTTGCCTCGAAATAACAACTTCAGTCATATGAACGACTCTTATAATGTTTCATTCACTATGCCTACAATTACGCAAGACCATACTTGACCATATTAATGTGCTTCCAAATGACTTCGAAACTGGACTTAATGGAATCCCTCCAGTCTGGTTTAAGTCATGCCGCCTCCCCCTGGCAACTCGGCTGATAATTATTTTCCAAAAATCACTCGATAGTGGTTATTTCCCGCAGCTATGGAAAAGTTCTTTTATCTTACCTATCCACAAATAAGGTAGTGACTATAGCCCTATTACAAAATTGTTCTGCATGCCCAAATTATTCGAATCGTATCATTTACTCTTAGCTATCAATATCCTGCAAGAATTTGCACTCTTAAAACACACATTGGCTTATTTCAGGCAGGCCTATAACCTCTAACTTGTTTGAATTTTTCTCGGATACTATTGGCGGGTTTGGAAAAAGATACCAGACAGATTGTATTCATACAGTAAAGCCTTCGATAAGTTATCTCACTCTGTGATACTTTTTAAAATGGAAACGCATGATTTTCCCACAACATTTCTTAATTGGGTGTAGTCTTATTTATATAACAGAACATACCAAATCTATTTCCGTCATTCCACCTCTAGAGGTTTGGAAGCTTAGTCTGGCGTACCTCAAAGGAGTCACTTGGGACCGTTGTTCTTTATTCTATCTATTGACGACATTTTATCTGTTGTGAGGCACTGCAAAATCTTGATTTATACTTTTTGCTCATATTAAATCGGTTAACGATTGTGAACATGTACAGGGTGACCCTAAAAATTTTTACGATTGGTGCAAAAGCAATAATTTGGTAAACAATATCGACAAACGTGAGATTATCACTTTCGACAGGAATTAGACTGAAATCAATCACTTATGATTATGGGTTTTCGAATTCCTCAGTTCACCGTATGGGTTCTGTCTGTGACTTGGGTGTCATATGTGACTAAAGATTGGATTTTGTCTGCCACATAAACTATATGGTATCAAAGAGTAGTTCTATGATGGGCTTTATGAAACGTTGGTCCCGAGAGTTTTCGAATTCTACCATAACATTTATTTGTACACTTGCTTTGTAAATTTCCTACGACTTTCTCTCAGACATTTACCCTGGAATAATTAATTAATTCATGGAATTGCATAAAATTAGGCGCGATTTCTATTGCTATTAGCAAAATTAATGAAATTATGCATCATAAAAACGGGAATATCTCAAAAACGGTTGCATTTAGGCAGGTACCAAATCTTGTAATAAAATTGTATAGTTATCATGCATTTTGGCGAGAAAATCTTTAAAATTTGAAAAAATTAGGAATTTTTTTCCAATTTTTTGACTTTGACGTCCTACTACTTCCGACGGAAGGTGACAGGAAGGCTAATTGGGCATTCACTGGAAAGCTTAGACGATTTGCTATCATCTGAGATGAATCCCACCTTGATAAGGTGTATATCAAGAAAGTTACAGGGTGTAAAGTGGAAGAAGTACTAAAAATCTTAAACCCCCTAACGCCGAAACGACGCGTCCCCCTTCACCTTATAATTTTTTGCTTGTCTCCACCTCAGCTATCAAACCCTTGAGTTTGGTGCACCAATTATGAAACACCCTGTATATGCTTGGCAAGAAAAATGTTTTATGTATATAGGTAACCGTTTGATTGCTGATAGTAAACTGCTCAAACCTATTTTCAAACTGCTCTTCTCCGATAACAAAATGGAGCTCGTTCTGACAAGATATTTTTTTGGGTACAAACGAGCGGCTGCAGATCGTTCAACTTCCATTACTTTCAGTAAAAGTATACCATTGAACGTGAATAGAATGTTTTTTTAACATGCATTTAAAGCCGGATTGGCAGTACGGGCGATTGGGCGCTAGTCCGATGGGCCGGTGATAGTTGGGCCGGTGGTCTCCACATTAACGCGACCACACGTACTTATCACGTACTCTGGACGAATGTTTCGGCTGCGGTAGGTGGAGAGCTATGAAATTGAATTAATTGCTTTATTACATAACCTTTAAAAGCCTAATAAATGAAGCTAATTGGCCCATGGCAACGAGGCTATCTGGGCAGAGGAGAGTTATGAGTTAAAAATACTTAGAAATGTCCCATAGCTTATAAATAGTGACAGAACGCGGAGCCAAGATAGCTTGTGGGTGTTGCCAAGAAAGCATAATATATGGCGAATTTGGCATTCTCGTGGCTTCAAAATCATTCACTTTTTTGTAAAGCATTTTACTATTATTTTTTACATCATTTTATTTTTATTTCGAAAAAAGGAAATATGTTTTTTATCAGAAGGGTTTAACAAGACTTTCAAAGGTTTCCTATACCTATGAGTACTTTGAAAACAAATTCGAAATTGATGAACAAATATAAAAACAGATTTTAAATTTTGTTCTTTTTTTTCCAATTTAAAAAAATAAAGTAATTTTATTTCATGTAAATCAATTTTTTAGTAGAGTAGTAGTGTAGCATATTACAGTTAGCTTTTACTTATGACAAAGTTCCAGTGTTAGAAAGTACCCAAATATTAGAAAGAGTCTGAATTTCGCCACGTTTGGTGAAGTAGTGGCATTGTTTTTGTTACTATATTGGGCCATTCAAGTAAGTGAAGGAGCGATTGAATTTCTAAGCGGTTCCAAAAAGATTCCAAAAACAAGGAGTAGCGGAAAGCGGTTAAGAGTTTACTTCTTTCCTTAGTTCCTTCATGCAGAATTATAACAACTCGTTTTGGCACCTGAGCCAAACATGTATGTAAATTTGCGCCCCGGATCTATAAAATTCTCATCATAACCTTATTTAACTTTAACTATTCTAACGTGGTCTATCAACTGACTGAACAAAGTTGAACAATAATTGATCATGAGAAGAATTGTAAATAATTTTTATTACACATAAAATTATTAGTTGTCAACTTAGCACCACATCCAGTTTCCTTTAGAAAAAAGGATATGACAAATTTATGGTTTTCACGACAAATTAACGACAAATTCCAAGATGTATAATTTTCCAATCCGATAAGTTTTGGCCGAGTTGCAGTGAGTTGCGGTATTAACTTTACGTCAACTTAGCACCACATCCAGTTTCCTTTAGAAAAAAGGATACGACAAATTTATGGTTTTCACGACAAATTCCAAGATGTGAAATTTTCCAATCCGATAAGTTTTGGCCAAGTTCCAGTGAGTTGCGGTGTTAACTTGATGTCATCTTAGCACCACATCCAGTTTTCTTTAGAAAAACGGACACGACAAATTTATGGTTTTCACGACAAATTAAAGACAAATTAGCGACAAATTACAAGATGTGAAATTTTCCAAACCGATAAGTTTTGGCCGAGTTCCAGTGAGTTGCGGTGTTAACTTGACGTCAACTGAACACCACATCCAGTTTTCTTTAGAAAAAGGATACGACAAATTTATGGTTTTCACGACAAATTAACGACAAATTCCAAGATGTATAATTTTCCAATCCGATAAGTTTTGGCCGAGTTCCAGTGAGTTGCTGTGTTAACGTGGCGTCAACTTAGCACCACACCCAGTTTCCTTTAAAAAAAAGGATACGACAAATTTATGGTTTTAACGACAAATTAACGACAAATTAACGACAAATTATGAGATAGCTCCGAGCTATATCAGATGAAGTTGCGGTACTAACTTTACGTAAGTTTGTGAATTGATTGAAGCAAATGTAAAAGCTGCCTTTTGTACAAACTATCGGCGTCCATTTTACTAAGAAGATCGCCAGAAATCTTCTTAAACTTATTCCAACATTTCATTTCTCCTCGTGAGTTAAAATAAAAGAATATTAATCGATTCAAAAAATGTGTGTACGAAGCTTTTGTTTTGTGCCAATATTGGGATCACTCATCATTTTGTGATTCAAAAAGTTCGAATCGCTTCTTTTTCCTTGTTTCTTTAACGTTTTCTGGTATAACGATATCTTCAGCAAATTTTGTAGTACTGGCAAAAATTTCTTCCATATCAGGATCAAGACCCAACCGGCGCCCCTCCGCTTCTACGTCTGCCTAACTTGCCTTACTTTTGTTATAGCTGTGCAAGTTAAATTGTTGGTCTCTCGGATACAGTTTCCACAGAGAAACTCTGTTTATACCCTAGATGAAATCATAGGGGTATACTAAGTTTGTCATTCCGTTTGTAACACCTGGAAATAATGATGGTAGAGCAAAATAGATTGGACACCCATTCATAATATTAAAAGTTATTTTGATTTTTGCATGTCCGTCCGTCCGTCTGTCCGTCTGTCTGTCCGTCTGTGCGCACGATAACTCGAGAACGCGTATACTTAGATAGCTGAAATTTTGTACACGGACTTTGAAAAAAAAAGTAAAATTAAGTTCGAAAATGAAACAAATCGGGCAACTCCTTCGTGGGGTTGCCATATAAAAATTTCGTTTTCCGCTATATATTTGGACACTGCCTTAGAACGCGTTGACGTAGAGAGCTGAAATTTCGTACATGATGTTTTTACTACATTAGCAAATAAAATATCAAAAATGGACTAAATCGGGCAACTGCTTCTTGGTGTTGCCATATAAAAATTTCGGTTTTTTACGTACACTTTGAAAACGATCAGTCCAAGACATTTTTATTGTACTAAGAACTTCTGCAGAATACGAAATCCTATAAAATTGGTTATAATCATTTTTTCTGTGCGACAAACCGTTCTAGAAATATATGCGAAAAACAACTTCAAAATCAATACTTGAATAGATCGGTGACGATACGAAATTTAATACGGGCATTCATCTAGGGTATCATAAGAATTGGTCTTAGACCAATTCTAGCTTTTTTACTTGTTTAGTTTTAATTTTAAGTGTGAAAGGGCCAACTCACTCATATTTCCTGTATAAATTTCTTCTTTCTTTCTTCTTATTTAGCTTGGAATTCAATATTCATATAGATAACGTTGTCTTGCTCTTCTTGTGCTCGGTTCAGTAGGAAATCAGCTTAATATTTGGGTTGTTTGCCTCTTATAAAAATGTTATTTTTGAAGACCCTTGGGGGCTGGTTTGTCATTATTTGCCCGGGTCAATTTGAACACCCAGTCCGACCCTGCATGCATTTTTGCAAATCGAATTTTAGTTCCCGTCTTGGTACAGCAGCTTTCGGGTTTGTGTACCCTTGGACATAAAAACGATACGTTTTTACGAATTTTGTTTTATAAGTTTTTGTGATGCCTTGAATTTCTTTATTGAGTTAAATTTCATTTTATAGGTCTTATGTTTTGGTAAAAGATTTTTTTATTTATTTGATTAATTTTCGTTTATTGAATAAACTTTTATTTTATTTAAACCTGTAAAGTATACAATTTTATATCCCTTTGAAAATGATCCGAATATGTGTTTCATTCATTATATTTAATACCGTTTTGAATACGTTTTGAATATGTTTCTGTGGATACTCATCTATATAAATTTTATATCCTTTGGAATACGTTCTGAATATGGTCTTACGGATACACACTATTACAAGCTATTATCACACGATCATTTTTGATTGACTTCCGAAGATCACTCGGTAGGGCGGACATGAGTCTTATAAAAAGCATATGGAAAAACATGTATCTTGAAATCAATTCGTGTAGCCAGAAAATATGTATATCGAGAAGATGTTTAAAGCCCGTTCTGTGTTATCTGGGTTGTAGCACTTTAAGTGGATAAAAATAAAGTCGAGTAAAAGCCTTTATCATTTTCTTCATATTTGAGAAATAAATGAGAGATTTGATATGCAAATTAGACAGCCATAAACCTAGTTTTGCTTTGAATGAGATCATCTAGCTTATCATTAACGTTAGATGTTTATGTTTTCCTTTTAACTCTCAACTATCAAGAGAGAAATTAATCCGAGATTTGTTTTATTGAAGTGAAAAAAATATTCTTAACAAATATTTAATTTTTGTAATACAATTTTTCGATTGAACAGAATCATCGTATGGTACTAAACTAGATGCTTTTCGTTTTCCGGATGGCTGCCCTTACTACTCTCTTCTCCGTAATATATGTCAGAAAATATGAAAGAAATCATTAGCGAGGGTCTATTAATTAAGCGCAACTCTGATTTTTCAATAGATCTTAAAAAATTTCTAAGCATTTCTATGTCCTATATTATTATATTTTGCATTTATATATTTTTCATAATTCTATCTAGTGAAAGTACTTTACTACATAAAGCTTAAATGGTATGAATTAAAGTTCGGAAATGATTCTGCAGAGGACAACGAAACCATTGATATTGCCCACCATTGCTGTTGCTTTATCTCCTGAATTTCCTTAACCTCTAAGAGATCTTAGACACCATAAACAGGCTGAACTTTGAATGGGAATAAAAACGGGGATTCATAATAGAGTTTTCAGGTCACAGTAAATTTCAGGCTAATATCTTAACACACCTTGAGAATTCTCTATTAATCGTGTTAATGAAATAAATTATTTGAATTATCTGAAAGATATTTTTGAAGACTATGAGTGTTTTGATTAGTAGTCAGCGTGATCTCATCATTTTAAAATTTCAAATTGTGACTGTATTAGTAAGTCGACTATTACATAGGTAAAGATCTTAAAAATCTTCCTTCTGCTCATTCCAACAAACAACTACTTTTATTTCATTTACTTCCAATAAGGTTAGCTACAAAATGCTTAAGTATATATGATAAACAACAGTTGTTCTGAAATAGTAGACTGAGACACACTGTTCATGAAGAAGATAAGTGTAATAGTGATGACCTTCATTAATTTATGCTATGAAAAGTCGAAAAATTATTAAAACAAAAAACTAAGGCGGGAGATTAATGACACATAAATCATAAAATTAATATAGCGTGGGTAAACAAATTCATCGACAGAATGAATATTAAAAAATCGAGCTCTTAGCGCCTAACATTGCACCGTATCCCAATTAAATTGCTTTTGGAATTTAATTACTTTAAAATCTAAAAAATATCTTTGAAACAAAGCCACAGCCAGAGACCATGATCTTCAGGTGAATAGTATTCAAAATTAACTTTTTCAATGCACTCCCCCAAAAACACCCAATTAATTACTTTTCTCTGAGTAAAATACATTAAATCTTTCTGCATGATGGATTCACACTTGCAGAGTCCTAACCAAATTTTAATTTATTTTTTTTTTTTATTTATCTTTCAGACTTTCAAACAATGATGTTGGAGGTCACTATCACACAGCATCTGGTTCCGCAGACAAAATTGTTCGAGGCCGTTACGGATCGAGAAATTCAGCGAATGGGCGAATCGAAGAAACCGTCTATACAGCTGGCCCAAGAGGGTAAGAATAGAAGACTTTAAAAGAAAAATTCATTTTCATTACAGAAGAGGCCCGACATAAATTTACATACATTGAGAACATGTCTCAATGCGTCGATTTCCGATACATAGGGCGCGATAAACGCAACATGGTGATCTGCAATAATAAATTCTTGTAGATCTCGTTAAGCAAGTGATCAATGCTCTGTATTTCCGCTGCTTCGGAACAATTGATTGTAGTGGCTATAGTACAGTAGACCGTTGCAATTCTGATCGATTGTATCGCGGTTGCGACTGTTTGTTTCTTACGCAAATTTATTGCATGATCGATGGCTGTGATTTAATTTTCATTCAATATTGAATTTTGCAGATATCGTGCTCGAGGTCCACAAATTGCTCGAAAAATGGATTTGTCACAATATCCCAGGGGGCCAGTAGGTAGCCCCGATGATCCGTTGGCGGATCCGTATGATGATCCAAGCTACAGTTTCAACTTTAAAACACTCGACTATGATAGACAAGAAAATGCCGACAGTACTGGTAGGGTTAGAGGTAAGTTTAGCGAATATTTTAGTTGAGATATTTTACGACTTGCAGACATATTCTTTATATTCTAGGATTGTATTCATATCTCGATGATATTGGAGAAAAACATACAGTTCGATATGCAGCTGGAGCTGGTACAGGGTTTGAAGTTTTGAATGCTGTACCCGATACTCCAGCTAGTGTTGCTTATAGCTCCCCACTTTATAAAGCTCCAGTGGGAACTCGAGGACGTATGTCAGTAGTAAGGGGACCTGATGGCCAATATAAATTTATTTTATCTGGACCAGATCAGAGAAGATCAGAATCAAGTGGTCCGGATGGTATTGTTCGGGGATCATATTCATATCTAGATGATAAAGGTATCCAACGTACAGTTCAGTATATAGCGGGAGCTGGAATTGGTTATAGAGTAGTTAAAAGTACCATAGGGTCAGGAACTCATCTGGCCCCAAGACCAGCATTACCCGAATATGGAATAAGTGATTTTCAGTCAAATGATCTCACCGATGATGGATATCTTCATACTGCTGAGTCTGGAAGAATTCGGCCGAAAGGTGATGGATTCGGTAAAGGTGGTTCAGATTCTTCACATACAGGTGGAACTAGGCCTAACAAAATTGATGATAGAGGTGATAGTCAACTATATGATCGTCGTAAGTCGGGAACTAGTGGAGATCGTGATGTTTTAAGAAGGCCTAATGATAGAGATTTTACATCATCAGAAGAAAAAAAAGGGCGACCACAAGTTTCAGGTGGAAAAATTAGTGGTGATGATTTAAGTCAACAGGGAGGATATGATTATAGAAAAACAGAAGAAGATTACGATAGGCAATCAGTATCTGGAGAAGATCGACGAAAGGCAGAAAGAGGTCCGACTAGAGATTCTGAATATAAAAACCGAGATCAAAAACTCGGATCAGGTGGTGATCGTAGTCGTGAACCAGACGGATTGGAACGTGGTCAAAAGCCAACATTAGGAAGCGGAGAGAAAGTATTGGATGAAGGAGTAAGAAATCGAAAACCAGGAACAAGTGGATTTGGACGAAAACCATTTGATACAAAAGGAAGTGATGATGATTTTTCAAGTAGTCCATCTCCATATCTTCCACGTGATAGGTTGCCGTCAACTCTTGATCAAACAGCTGGCAGTTTAAGTAGAGAAAAAGATTCTAAAAATGGTATTCATGATGATGGATCATATAGAAAAACTTCGACTACCGGAAGTCGAGGAGACGGCTATCGAGATAGAGATGATGGATCATATAGAAAAACTTCGACTACCGGAAGTCGCGGAGACGGTTATCGAGGTAGAGATAATATATTAACGAATAGAGGACGAGTATCAACTACCACAACTACATCTAGCCGAAAAAAATTCTATGATGATGATGATGATGATGGTAATGCATTTCCTTTGGTTACAACTGATCTAAGGAGATTAGAGGTTGATCGTGAAAAAGATTGGAGTCTTCGAGGTCGCGATTCAACAGTTATTAAGAATGTTGGTAAATGGTATATAGGCCTACCGCCAGGAGCAGCAGTTCGTGCGCATGTACAAAATATTGATCTTTTACCATTGAATGGACGAATACCCTCTCCATCAGAAGCTTTACGAAGAGATGAACTTGGAGGCAATTGACATGAAATTCGCATTTAATACTAATTTTCTTTATTTTTGTTAAGGTCTTTCTTATAAGTTATATTTGTCAATAAATTTATTGATTATTTTTTAAGAAAAAAATGAAAATCATAAAGTTAATTTTTATGACATTTATAGAAAAAAAACCATGGCTTTACTTTTATGTTTTAAGCAAAGTGTATTAAATTAAAGAATTCGAAAATTGTTGTTGTTAAATTTCATTACATAGCTAATATTTCTTCATTCCTTGAGAGGGAGATGATTGATTTCCTGTAGATTTCGTTCTATGCGCCAGCTTTATTGATATTTCTAATACAGGAATTGTTTGGCAATTTATTTTATTTAGGTACTTTCTAGTCCGGAAAAGAAGTGACACCACCCGAAAAGGCGATTTTCCAGAAGAAGAAATTAAAAAAATAAACAATTTGTGATTTTAGATGCCCAAGCTTTTCTAGGGGTGAAAAGTTTATTTGTAATTTTTCCTCTCAGCGAATCAAGTTTTAATTTGATAAGTTCATTTGAAAATCATCAGAATTATCAGTGAAATTTAAGCATCTTCATTAAGATATTGAAATTCCCTTTCTTCGTAGTAGTTTTTGTATAGAAAACAAAAACGTGTTCCATAATGTTTCTTCTCTATACATATAAGATTTTTGTAACAGATTTCGTGTGTGAGTATTTTTGAATATATTTGTGAATCCAATATCTGCTGCTAATATTTTCATACCATAAACGTCGAGTGGCACATTGAATTAGAGATTTATATTGCTCAGAAACAAAAATAGGTCCAGTTTTTTACCTCGGCTTAATTATCCTTTAATTACAGAATGAGCAAGCTATCACCTTCATTGTATCATTTCCTTCTTAACCATAGTTTCGCTTTAAAATAACACACATCCCAAGAAACATTTTTTTTATATACTATAAATAGGATTAACCGTAATGTTGTGTTTCCGTCTAGGTAGTCAATAGAGCAGGAGATGATAGTACTCACTTAGGCAAACAAAAAATTGTATGGCAGGGGAGGCCATATAAACTGTTTCGGAGTTACAGGGTGATTAAGAAAAGAAAAGTAAAAAAGCTAGAATTGGTCTAAGCTCAATTCTTATGGTACTCTAAATGAATGCCCGTATAAAATATCTTATGGTCACCGATCTATGCAAGTATGATTTTTCAAGTGGTTTTCGCATATATTTCTGGAACTTTTTAGTACAATAAAAATGTCTAGGACTGATCGTTTTCACATTATATATGGCAACGTCAAGAAGGGGCTGCCCGATTTATTACATTTTTGAATTTTTTTTTTGTTATTACTATAAAAACACCATGTACAAAATTTCAGCTCCCTTTGTCGATCTGTTCTCAGGCAGTGTCCAAATACAATATAGTGGAAAACGAAATTTTTGTATGACGGACAGGCGGATGGACAGACATGCAAAATGACTTTTAATATTATGCGTCGGTGTCTAATCCATTTTGCTCTACCATCATTATTTCATTGTGTTACAAACGGAATGACAAACTTCGTATACCCTTTAGATTTTATCTAGGGTATAAAAAGCTAGTTTTTTACAAAATTGATTGTATAAATTAAAAGTTTAGGATTTTCTTACTTTTTTTTACTTCGACAGTTTTTTTTTTTTTTTTTATAAATAGGTAGTTAGCATAAATTTGTTTCTTAACAATTGTAAACTGTGGAGTTTTCTCTTTAATTTGACCTACTATATCTTTGTGATATCTGTAGCCGTTAAAGAGTTCTTAGCTCTTAACTGTAGCCTTGTACTTTTTAAGACACAGAATGTTTTGTGAAAAACTAGCTTTTTTTCTTAATCACATCGCTTGGAATTTTCAGATCATTTTCTTTTAGTGAATGAAATGTTAGGGCCATTAATTTTAGTTCGGTACTTTTATAAAACAATATAACGCAAACATTTACGAAACCTATCTTGACATAGAAGACATAGCACAGCTTTTGACAAAATAAATTACAAATTATGTGTTCTGAAAATGGCTCAGATAGATTTCCACCCGGACGCTATATCCTTGTTTTCATCGTATTTACAAAATAGGGATAATGTCGTTATCTATAATGGTACACAATCTTCTCATTTCAAACAAATTTTAAATGTCCCTCAGAGTTCAAGACTTGGGCCCGTGTTATTTTTAATTTACATAAATGAGCTGCCATCCCTAATTTCATCTCACTGTTAATATTTGCAGACGATACGAAAATGTTTGGAATTATCAACAAAGTTATTGACTGTGTCTCTCTGCAAAAAGGCTTATTACAGAAAAATGTTGTCGTGATAATTGCATTGAAATAAATGTTTGCAAATGCAAATGGTCTTTTTATCGTAATCACGACATTATTAGCTTTGTCTACCAAATTGATAATTATCTATCCTTAAAGTGAATGACATCAAAGATTTGGTGTAATATTCGATCGCAAATTTATTTTTGCTGCTCACATAAATTACAGCACTTCTAGGTCCTTTCGTCTTATGGGTAATATTCACCATCCTCCTATATTACTCCCTACAATTCACTAGTAAGAAGTACACTTGAATATGCTAGTCAAGTGTGGAATCCATTTTACTTTTCTTATAGTTCACAAACGTAGATTTACTAGATTATTATAATTCAAGTGAAAAAATTTCATTCTTGAATATAATGACAGAACTGTGTACAATTTGATATCGCTGGATAAACGCAGAACTTTTTTCGACATGACTTTTTTACATAAAATACTAAATGGCACAAACACTTGTACCTCATTACTTTCTTGTTCAGACTTTAACGTTCCGCCTCGCAATTCAAGACACCAGATACTTTTCAGACTTCCAATTTGCAGAACTAACTTAAAAGTAAAATCACCTTGTTTTAATTCAAAAAACTTATAACACTTGCTTCAATACTATTGATATTCTTAGCTGCTAGAGATCAGGCATTAATCGCTATAACTGTTGATGAGGTTTGATATCCGTCTTTACGATTCTCATTACTTTGCTCTTATTCCTATTTTCTCTCTTATTTTATCTCATTTGTTGAGTAGTCCTGTTTTGCTCTGTTACCTTTTTCATTTTTCTTTTTTGCCTCCCTATACGCTGTATCATTACTTTGTAATTCTTTTATATCTAATTAATAGTAATATTATAACTTTGTAATTCCTTTTTCCTGAACGTCTTTCGTCCACATGTATTATACCTTTATTTTCTAATTTTCTTTGTTATTTTTTACTTTTATCTCTTACTCTATTATTAGTTTATTCTTATTACTTTATAGTCCAGTCATTAAACACTTTTGAAAATGAAAGTGAATCGAGCAAGCTGATTTTTGGATATTATGTGGGCTTAGGAAAGCTTAACTTGAAATTGTCGGCCAATGAGCATTCTCCGCCATATTGAAAAAGGGTATAAATTTGGTTTTTTGCGATAACTCGGCTCTCCGTCATGCTATGAAAATTGTTATTATATAATTTGTTGTTGCTTTTTTACGCTGTATGTACAATTTACGTGGTATGAATTTTTCACCTAGCGTTGATCGTTGTTGAGATATCGGACGAGAAAGCCCACTGAAATTGAGACAAATAATGGAACAAGCAATCCCTGCTTTTCTGTATCCACAGTCAGCTTCACATTTTCTCTTATAAAACTTCCAGAAATATATATTAACTAAAGGAACTACACAATGCCTCGAAAATGTGCCCTTATATACCCTTTAGACATAATATATATTACATTTGGTAATGTTATATATTTTAAAGTAATAGCAAATTGTCTGTGTCATATTATTCTTATAATAATTTTTGCTCTTGTAGTGTAATGAATAATTTTAGTTATAAAAGAAAAAAGCAAGCTGTTAAATAAAATCAAACTGAACTGAGGAGCAAGTCAAGAAAGAAAAAAATTGTGTATTGTCCCAACAGCTTGGAAAAATAAAGGGCTATTGAAATGGTCAACTATGAAAAAAATTGGGTTACTCAACAAATTATTGTGCCATGTACAGTCTGCTCCTGAAGGTAACTAACTAACCAAGCAATTAGCTGGTACATCTGAGTCTTCGTTTCTATGTAGAGCCACCTTTACGCATGGGCCAGCTGGGCCATGGGGCTCTGGGAGGCTGTGCTAGTAGACCAACCAATGACCAATTCTTCAATCAGTAAGGCAACCTATTACAAAAAAATTTAGCTGTTAGAATTTGGCTGCTGAAAGTAGACCGTGGAATTTATTTGATCTTCTATATGTATATGGCAACAAATTTTCATAAAAAGTACTTTTTAAATTTCCGGCATTTTTTCATGGTATGCTTTCAATAACCAAAACTCAATGTAGGTATTTGGTAATCAGCAAAAATTTGTATACTGCTATTTCTTGTTAGGTCTAATGCCCACTGGAGGCTTTGTGTTATGCAAATTTTTGGTCGCTGTTGCCGTCCTGTCATTTTGGGCTAGTTTAGTACGCACACAGTGTCACCGCAAAAATTTATATTTTATATCAGCATTCATAAATATAAATTTCGAAGAGGCAGGTGTGATATGTGTATTTGTCATAAAGATATATAAAAAATCAACGAAAGAAACGCTATTGGCTCCTTCCAATTTGGAGCGAGAAACTGCTTAAGGGAAAATTTTACTTAATGTTTGATGACCTACAATCCTATCCTGAAAAACTTTTTATTATTTCCGTATGAGTGTTGAAAGATTTAATGGTTTACTACTACAGATTTTAAGACCTGCTATAAATTACCAGTGTACAAATATGCGATCATCAATTCAACTCGAAGAGAGATTTACTGTAACTCTAAGGTCTATAAAAATTTTCATGGATATTTCTTCCCACAATTTTATTTTCAAATTGCTATCAGAGTAGTCCTTCAAATTTTTGTTGTATATGGGTGGTCTCATTTGCACTTCGTGTATTAATATTATTTATATCTTTCTGTCAACACTCTAGTTGCAGCCCACACTTTTCAAAAAAAAAAAAAAAAAAAAACAAAAACAAAAAAAAGATGCGTAATACCCTAGGCAGACGGACAAAATCAATGATCATTCATTCGTAATTGATTTTTCCAAAAATCCAGTTACCTAAGATTTTGTGAATTAAAACGAAAGTCCTGTCAATTTGTATATGTAATTGACAGCACATTATTAACAATTAAAATTAAAATTCAATGGTAAAGTGATTTCTGAAAAATTCAATTACGAACGAATGATCATTGATTTTGCCCGTCTGTTGTGTGCATCTCCCAAAACAAAGCCAGTCAAGTGTCGACAAATATTTTACAAGTACGTGCACATTCATATAATCGTGAAGACGCGATGATAGTTCAGTCATCCAACTAAAAAGTCACCTTGCTGATACGTCACTTCATACGCGAATTTACATTAGAGCCTATGAAATTGATGGTGGTGAAAAAACTGTTACGTGACAAAAAGTCTCCAGTGATATGGCTTAGCATACTTTACGCTTCTATTACTGTTGATAACCCAAAGTATCTTAGAAAATAATTTCTGTTAGGGGATCTCATATCCTATAGTGTCCAAGACCCCCATTTAGGTAGAGATGGCCATGTTTCTATGTACAATAGGGTCCTTATCGTTATTTGGAACTTCTTCGAAAGGTGACTCTTTTTCTGGAATTTGTCTGATTTCCTCGCAATACATTTTTATGGTGCCAGAATTCCTAAGGAAGTAGATGGTGATGATATGGCAACAATTAGATTTGCCCCAGAATTGCGTATACAAAATTTAGCATTTCAAATAAATTCTTTGAAACTCTCCGGTAGAAAGTACTACTATGTTTTTATTTTCTCTTATTTCTTAATAAATTCATATTTATTGTTTATTAAAACAAATGTTTACAGAAAATACGCACTGCAACGATACGTGTAAAATTCATGTTATTAAAAGTTATCGATTGTTATAACAGTCAGCATCGTTACTACTAGAGCATTGTAGCATTGTAAATGAAAATAGTTTTATAATGGCTCCATTCGATACTAAGTATGATTTGCTTTTATAACGATCACCGTAGTTACTAAAAGGGCAACCTAAAATTTTATGATATTTTCTTGCTGGTATATGTATTACCGAAAGCTCCCAACTTTTATTAAAGTCACCTATATTACTGAATATTATCGGGTTACTTAAGGGTAATCATGGATACTGCAATAAAAACTGATTACCTGTGGTGGGTCTATTGTGCTCCTAAACCTAAGTATATATCTAAGACTCTTTACCTAGACCCATTCTGCTAAACTAAGCATTCGCCGCTAATTAGCTATATAACGTGGTGATGAAAACAATTATAAAACTTTCTTATATACCTTCTAGTAATGGTTATTCTAAGTTATATCGATCGGTGATTGAAACATTTCCATCACCAACTTATAAAATCTTTAGTAACTTATTTCCACAACAAACATTAGAAACATTAAAAAACTCTAATATATCTACGTTACCAATTGGTAATATTATAAAACTCTTATACAACCACTCAAATTCTTATATAATCGAGTAATCATTATTTATACACTCCTTTTAAAACAACCCACCACTTTCAGTGACCAAAAATTGGAAAAAAATATTTCTTATAGGATGTACGGAAAGTTTATGCGGTTTTTTTAGTAGAGGGAATTCAATTTGTAAATTTTAGGAAAAAATTTCAATGCATACATTCATACCTACATATAATGATTTTGAAAGCGACACTTTCGTGTGCATTTAGTGATAAATAAAATGAGTAAAAAACGAGCTTTCAAACAAACTGAGGCCAAGCCGCATGAAAAAGTAGAAAATAAACTTTTCTTCACACACAGAGGTGAACTCAGATTTTTTGATTGGGACATTTCTCTTGAATATTCTTTTTCTTCATGAATCAAATCACTTATTACCTCTGATTGATAATACTGAAATATAACGGGGATTGTCAGCGAATAAAATCTGAGTTCACCTCTGTGTGTGAAGAAAAGTTTATTTTTTACTTTTTCATGCGGCTTGGCCTCAGTTTTGTTTGAAAACTCGTTTTTTACTTATTTTATTTTCTGCCTTTTTCACGTTAACTAAATTGTTATTACGTGCTACTTTCCATGTTTTCCACAGACTTTTCCTATTACTATGATTTTTTTTTAAAAATTTACATGAATTTTCCTCGATTTTTCATGCAAGTTTTCATGATTGTTGAAGAGAAATCATTGATGCCAGTAGGATGGAAAAAAAAATGATTCCGCATAGCTTATAAAACTTTTTTGTCGGAAAATTTTCGGAAAATTTTCCAGCAAAATTGGAAAATTCTGCATTTTTCTTGAAACAGATTTATCACTAATCATATCGATGAAAATTTTTCGGATGATTTTCCCGCTTTTCCGGGTTTTCCATGGAATTTTCCACAAAATCAACTTTATGCAACTCATTTCGCTCTACAACTTTGTCTTAAGGTTGCAAAACGCTCAAATGCTTTCTTGGTTGGAAAAACTCCGGAAAAGCGTTTTACATGAATTTTCCTCGATTTTTTCTGCAAGTTTTCACCATTATCGGAGAGAAAGTAATGATGCCAGTTGATAGGGAACTTGATCCTGAATAATTTAGAAAACTTTTTTACCGGAAAATTTTCCGGAAAATTTTTTCGGAAAAATCGGAAAACTCTACATTTTACCTGAAACGGATTTATCACTAATGAAATTTGTACCAAATTTTCAAATGATTTTTCCCGTATTTCCGGGGTTTCCATGGAAATTTCCGGTTCAAATTTTGATAGATTCAATTGTCTCGCGACATAAACCTGTGTGCCAAATTTCAGGTCGCTGTGATGACGAAAAGTGGGTCTACGAGAGTGTTGAAAATAGTAAAAAAGATATATAGACAGACAAATTCGTGTACGAGTTAAAGGGACGGGCTGGCCTCAAAAACAGTAAACCGAGTAAGTAAAGTTTATTCGGTTGCAATTTTAAATTAAAGGAAATAAAGTGTTTTTTGGACCTTAATGCTTTTTCAGGTGAAAAGTCTTAAAATCGATGTCAGATGTGAGGAGAACTGGCGTTAATGAGTTGATGAGTATGAAATTTATATTATTTAGAAAAAAAACATCTTTAATTTCCTCATATACTTTAACATGAATTCTATGTTTCCCTCTCAAGTCAGCAGAGATCGTTCGACTAATGAAAAAAATTTCTCTTTTATAATACAGTTCACAATAGCCTAGCTACTTATGTAAAGCACCCGTTTAGTATTTTGCCTTAATCCGTGGCATATCCATGTGACATGTCTCCAAGAAATGTTAAAAATTACCTTCCGATCCCAAATTGGTTGCATTTTGGACACTATACGCTGGAATGTTTTATACTCGCTAAGGATATATCAGTCTGATCATGTCGTTGCTTCCAATGTGCTCATATTTCGGTTTTTTTTTTTAGTTTACTAATTAGTGTAATGTATGTAATATGTATTGTAGCGTCAACAATTAATGGATGGACTAGGTTTAAGCTTTTAATTTGATTTGCTTTAATTTACCTACATACGTAGCATAGTGTTAGGCGTTACTTTTTTTCTTTGCGGATTCTGTATATTGGTTAAAGTTTAGTAGTTTTTTGTACTGCTTAAAAGTAATTTCTTTTCGATCAACTGTGTATATAGGATAAATCAAACGCGTATGCACAAAAACATAAATTATGTGATGGTACTAAAAAGTACCACTAAGATGGCAAGGAAAGAACACTCAATCGATCCTTATAAGTGCAGAGTTTTCTGGTAAAATTAATTCGTTGCAGTTGCGTTTAGTAGTTAAATCAGTTCGGGTAGTGCATTTCCAGTATCCACTATTTTATGACATTTGTTACGTCTTCTGTCAAAATAATAGAAGATCATCATGTGAAACTTTAAAACCTTCCTCTAATTCCGCAGCGGGTACATTAGAAAACTGTGAAGAAACTTATAATATCGACCGGGAATGGAAGAAAAATGACAGGAGCACTATCATGGAAGGATATACAAACTATGGATAACACAAAGAGATAAAACACTTAAATTGACTAAAGAGGTGTTAATTAAATTTTTCACTCAAGAAATAGCAGTTAGTTTTTACAGAAAAATATTGACAAATTATTTGAATTACATTCGATGTCTCATATGTTTAATGAGACGTTCTCTGATTTATTCAGTGTAACCAAAGCATTATGTTTTTTTTTCGAAACAGCATCCAAATCCCGGAACCCAAAATACTGGATTGTAAAATTCAGGAAGTTTAAATTATGAAATCCCGTAGAATAAAATCCCGGAAAATGATTCTTGAAAAATTCTACATTTAAGACAAATCCTGGATCATTAATTTCAATTAATTTTAATAAAACATTAGATGTAAACATTAAATTTACTAAATAATTTAAAGAAAAGTCTCGAAAAAATAAAAAAAACATTCTTTTTTACATAACGAGATATTAAGCGCAATATTTTTTAATTGTTTAATTGGTTCACATCCACCTCGTTTTATATTTTCCCAATTAGTTTTTGAAATTATAAAATCTTTAGATAAGTCACTAATTAATAATTTCGTTATTTCTGCCAACTATAACTCTCAGATGCCGGTGCAATTTTTCTTTAAGGCAGGGGGACAGGAGATTCCATCCCAAGCACGGAGGCCAGAGCGGCTCTTTGTGCTGTCCTGATAGAGGCCTTTTCATCAAAACCTTCCAGTCCTCTTAATGAAGTGTATTTGGTCTTGGTGAGAAAGAATTTTCAGCTTATCTACAGATAGAAGGGCAGACCGTAAAGTGTATCAGCCTGCTCCGGACGAAAGCCGGACATACAAAAAAAAAGTGTTCGGCTGTCTCAGGTTCTGCTTCCTGTCTGGACAAACACTCAGGTTTGTCAACAACTCTCATCCTTGTTAGGTGAGCGAGAAGCGAGTTGCGGCTAGTTATAATGCCAACCACAGTTCTACATTGTTTCCTTTCGAGCCTAATGAGACATATTCCTATTAGGCCCATCAAGAAACAGTATTTTGAAGCTACAGTTAATCAGGTCAGCTCTAGCTAAAAGGTCAGCCTTTTCGTTCGCCATGATCCCAATGTGACCGGAAATCCACTGAAAGGACACCTTGTTATGGATACACAACTTATTTTTAGACGACCTGCAATCCTCAGTAACTTAGTACATCGGTGCCATACTTCAACGCTATTCTGCGTGCGTAGAAATAGATGAAGACCGCTGCTGGCAACATACCAAAATCGTATTGTGGGCTGTCTTTTTTGCTGATCTAATTTTTTTTAAATCAAAGTGCCTCTTTTTTGGACTTTTTTAAAATTATATTTTGGAAGTTTATAGAATCATGCTCGGTGCAAGATAATGCATTCCGGGACTTTGAGTACCGGAATTTTGATTATACGGGATTTTGTGATCCGAGAGTTTGTAATTATGTGATATTGATTTCCGAAATTTTAATTCGTGATATCGTATCCAATCCAGCCCTTATTATTCAATAATTGAAGCAATCTGAAACAATATAATTCAATAAATCCAATGAAAATAGGACACAATCTCTCTCTTCCTTATTTGTTTCAGAAATCGGAATTTTCAAATGGAAGGACAACATGCCCGAAATGAATCTTCACAGCAATGGATCTGCAGTCATTCAAAGAAAACGAAAACTTTGATCATCTATTACTTTTCCTTGTCCTGTAGTGCTTAAGGATTATAATGCTCTTTATGAGTAGAGTTGATCATGTTAATCAACTAGGAGGTGTCGCATTTGAATAAGCGATCCAAAAAATGGTATCATCGGCTCCTCTGGAGAATTGTTGATATTTTGTTTATAAATTTTTATATTGTATATTACTAAATAATAGAAAAGAAAGAGTTAGTGGGTTTTAAATTGGATTTGGCACTAGATTTATTAGCAAATGCACCATTTTTATAAAATTTGCGCTATTATTTAGGAAATGTGAAAAAATGTAAAACTAAGTAATAAAAAAAAACAAAAAAAAAAAAACAAGTAAAAAAGCTAGAATTGGTCTAGGACTAATTCTTATAATACCCTAGATGAATGCCCATATGTAATTTCGTATGGTCGAGCCTATCTGAAAGTTTAATTGTTAAAATTGTTTTTCGAATCTATATCTAGAGTTGTTCGTCAGACAATAAAAATGATTATAGCCAATTTATAGGATTTCATAATCTGAAGAACGATTCAGTCCAATAAAAATTCACAGTACATATACGTAAAACCTCAACACTTTTGTATGGCAACACCAAGAAAGGTTGTTCGATGTAGTCCATTTTTGAAATCGTGTTTGCTAATTTTATGAAAACGCCGTATACGAAAGCACTTTATACCGATATGTTGTCAGGCAATGCTCAAATATATAGTGAAATACAAAAATTTTGTATAGCATACGAACAAGTTACCCGATTAGTCACATTTTCGAACTTAAATCTACATTTTCTTTTAAAAAAGGTCGTGTGCAAAATTTTAGTCTTGTTAAGTGAATGCGTTCTCGAATTAGTGGTGAGGACAGACAGACAGACGAACAGTCAGAGGGACAGATGGATAGATGGACATACAAAATTAAAAATAACTTTTAATATGTCCAAGCATTGCTTCTATGCGTTATAAATAGAATCGTAAACTTAGTATACCCTACAGATTTCATCTAGGGTATAAGTATGGATATTAAATCTACCCATATATAATATTTTCGGCAATGAAGGGTTAAAGCAAGGCAGAAGACATATTTAAATTAATATTAATAGCCGTACTGAAGAGTATTAAAGTTTCTGCCAATACGAAACGCTTCTTCCAATCCATTTTTGAAGTTCAAATTTATAATTGACAATCGTCATTAACATAGTTTCTTTCTTCCATACACAGAATATAACCCACTTTCCAGGAGAGGATGGGCTCCCTGGATTTTATCATTCATCATGAATGATTGTTAGGTTTCCTTCAGATGTACATGCCATCAAAAAATCCCGACTAAATTAATAATTAATAACTGTTAGCTCCTTTAATATGAGACACACAGTAGTCCATGTGTTTTATGTAAGGACATACCTGTGTTGCCATTATGGTATACTTCACAGGTACCCTAACGTAAAAAGACATGGTCTGCGAAGGATAGTATTAGGAGGCTAAAACTTTGATTTTCCACCATATTTGGTTATTGCCAGATAATGATTGCAAGAGCTACGAAAATTTTTTTCAACATTTTTCAATTTTTGCAACACTTTTCAAAATTTTCGAAATTTGTTTTCGCATTTTCGCAGGCAGAAACTTAGCCGTACTGAAGAGTATTAAGGTTTCTGCTAATACGAAACGCTTCTTCCAATCCATTTTTGTAGTTCAAATTTACAATTGACAATCGTCATTAACATAGTTTCTTTCCTCCATACACAGAATATAACCCACTTTTCAGGAGAGGATGGGCTCCCTGGATTTTAGCATTCATCATGAATGATTATTAGGTTTCCTTCAGATATACATGCCATCAAAAAATCCCGACTAAATTAATAAAATGTTTAAGAAGACTACTTACATAGTTAAGATTGAATCTTTAAATTACAGAAATTCCATATTCTCTAGCGTTTGGAACACATAGAAAATATTGATGGTTCGGCAAAATGAATTGAAAACCTACACATCTAATTCTCTGCGCATACATAATATCCATCCATTCATCCGTGTGTCCACTGCAACGTGTTTACTTAGAGAGGTGATATTTTATATTTCCTAAGCATATCTGTATACAGTTAAGAAGCCGATGAGATATTACAAGCTAGTTTTGAGTATAATTTAAAAAAAAGGGCATAAGCGGGAACTCCTTCGTAAGGTCTACAAACTTTTGGATTTTTGAGGTATCCTTCTAAAATTGGATGTTATAATTAAGTGTTAATTATAATACAAAAATCCAATGAAATTAGACATGAT
The DNA here is from genome assembly GCA_963924295.1 of Dioctria rufipes. Taxonomy (NCBI): domain Eukaryota; kingdom Metazoa; phylum Arthropoda; class Insecta; order Diptera; family Asilidae; genus Dioctria; species Dioctria rufipes. The sequence continues at coordinate 62,844,913 of OZ002743.1, read as the reverse complement.
CATATTTACCATCTGACTAATCATACTAGAAAGAAATTGGACAAAAAACTTTAATGACCTACCAAGTACAGATTTTTAAAACAAAGAGGCTGTTATATTTTTGGGAGAACTCCTGTGGGATATCGTCGTAATTGGCTTTATATTAATTTCCAAAGTTTAATATTTGCTTCATCTTTTATCTATTGAGTGGTATGGAATGGAAACGGTTGCTCTACATTCGACTCTGTTTTATACAATAGTTTGCTGTACAATAGTAATCCAAGTGGTTCTTGGAACCCGCCGATGTACCGACTGCATCGAAGATTTCAATGGAGACAGTTTTTGGAAATTCTGCTTTATTTATGTCATAGGAACTGGATGGATTTGCAGATTTAGGACAGAGTTTATCTGCTGCAGTCTTGGTTTAAGCCTGGTCAAGAGCAAGCTATCGCTTTTGTTTTTTAGAAAGCATTGATGAGACTCTATTTGCAGCCAGACCTGTAAAATTCCAAGTACAAGTACCATTACAGTACCAGTACCTGGTCTTGAAATATTTTAAGTACAAGTACAAGCCCCGGTACTTGTTCTTAAAAACATTTCAAGTACAAGTCCCGGTACTGGTACTTTAAAATTTTTCAAGTACAAGTCCAGGTACTGGTACTGTTACTAGTATTTAATTACCAATGTACTTAAGTACTTTACAGGTCTGTTTGCAGCTAATAGGCTTAATAATATTGTGTTACTGCTCTTTCCTCATTGCCTTGCCTTGATTATCTTTCTGCAAAACCGATCAAATTCTTTAAAATATATTTTTTAGACCTTTCTTTGGCTATCCAATTAGCAAAAACAAAAGAAGAAGTTATAATTATTTCAAGAGCAATAACATTATGCCTTAGCTGAAAGCCGGGGGGGGGGAGTACTCCTCTATTTAATCCATTTTTGAAATTCTATTTACTATTGCTATGAAAACAGGATTGATGTAATTTTTGAACTTGAATTTTTATTTATTTTTAAAGGCCTGTGTGCAAAATCTCAGTACTCTAAGTAAATGCGCTCTCGAGTTATCGGGAAGATTGACAGAAAGACAGCCAGATGAATGGACAGATGCACATTCAAAAATCAAAATAATTTTTAATATTATGCATGGGTTTCCAACCAATTTTGCTCTGTTAGCATTATTTCTGTGCATTATAAATGGAATGACAATCTTTGTATATAGGTATCCTATGACTTCATCTGAGATATAAAAAGGGCATACTCTAATCTTTTTCAAAATTACAAAAATCAACCAAATTACTTATTTATTCCACGTCATAAAATTTATCGTTTATTTTTCGCTAAAAAACACATGTACTTGCACTTGCTTTGTTCCATCAACATTGCATATACGCTCTAAGTATTACAGCAAGGTCATGTTTTGACCACCATAAGGAAATCTATCAGAGTGTATAGCTAAAACCTATTGGTGTCTATGATGATATAACACAAAACACTACTTTGCAGACTACATAATTCATAGGAATCATTTGGCAAAAGCGCCTGTCTTTACTTATCAAAACTTTCGTGTCACATCTTTTTTGAATTGCGAACATGCGTTCCATAAAATTGAATAAATTGTAACAAATTTGAAAATGTTGCAAAATTTTAGATGTAATACTAATGCTAAAAATTTATTGTCATTATACTTTCTACTGTTTGTTTTTTTGTTTGTTTTGCTTTGAAAGGGGCTGCGAAATTAAAGAATACTCCAACATAGACCTCTCATTGCTGTAATTTATTTCCTGAAGTAGATTACGCATGCGCTTTATATATTATTTTGGGCAATTAAGTAATCGAACGCTGGCTGTATAATTTAATTCGATATATATACAAAAAACAAAACACGTATTAGGACAGCACGTTTTGCATTCGGCGGTGTTTTTCACGACCAGATAGATCACTTTAAAGCGCAATGGTCAGTTTTAAGTGAATGCCGTAGTGATTGACAGTGAGTAGATTATTATCACCTCGGTAATTTCGGTAATTTTGTAATGGCGGTGCAATGATGTAAAAATCGTTTTCTAAAAAGAAAGTCTCAAAAGTCTTGTATGCACAAAAAGGTGTTACAGGTGTTGTACGGGTGGTGAATTTTTAACAAAATACACGACAATTTTATCTACTATACTTTTGTTATTCGATCTTGTTCTTATTCTCAGCATATTCAGATTCTTGGAAGTACATATAATAAATAGACTGGCCCTCAATGTATATGTACTACGGATTGGTAGCTACAGGAGCTATTATTATAGCTGTGCGTTTTATATTATCTTTATTATTCTCAGCATGACAGTGATCTTTTTGAGATATTTTCTTTTGCCCGAGGATATAATTAAGAGTTGGCAGCACTAATTACTTTTAATTGCTGCACACATGTAGCCCAGTTCTCAAGAAAATATAAAAATGATAAACACCGATATATGTATAATGTTGTACGGTTTTAATGGAAATAAGGAAAAAAGTAAAAAGTACTCAACTAATTAATTAATGGACCTTTAAGGGCAGAGTGAAAATCTTTTAATTCTAAGGTACAATAATACTTAAACACCAGAGATGAATACCATGGTTTCTACCCTTACCCATATGCTTTTAATTATTTTTTTGAAAGACGATGAAAACATAAGAATTATTTCATTTGTTATTTTTATTATTTTTTGAAATGCCCACCATGTTCTACACACAATCGAACCAATCCTGAAAGCATTGATCCCATCTTATCATTTTGCAGTCACCTCAGAAATTAGATTTTGTGAGTTCGTGCATTTTATCTCTCATGAAAGGGAATAAAATAAGGCAAAAAAAGTCAAGTCTGGACTGTAGGACAGGATAAATGATCAACTGCATTCTTGAAACGGTCAGTAGCTCGATAGTCTGGAATGCAGTGTGTGATGGTGTGATTTAGTCCAATGGTTGTTTTTTATATACTTTTTGAAATATATCCAGTAAACAAATGTACTATTCAGCATGGACCATATGATGAACCATGTTGTCTCAGTATTCCATGCACGTTCCTCTGTGATTCCATATTGGTTTCTGATGCATTTTATCAAACAGTAAATTGAACTTTCGTCAACTTTTGTAATGAGCATTGCTTTCCCCGCATTAAATTTAATTTTTCGTTAAACGGAGGAAGATGAAGTCTATCCCTCCATTCGAGACCTCTTAGGGCAAAAAGTAAATATCTCTTTTGCACGCTCTCAATACGTTCTGTGTGATTTTTGTACAAGGGAGACCAGACAGCACTGGCATATTCCAAAATGGGTCTAACAAGAGTGGTAAAAAGAGCTTTAGTAATGTAGACATCATCAAGTTCCTTTGTCCAGCGCTTTATAAAACCTAACATTGAGTTCGCTTTACTAGCAATATGATCAATGTGGAGGTTAAAAGTGAGTTTAGAGTCAAACAATACCTCCAAGTCAGATATTTTATCAACTTTCGAAAGCAACCAACCATTCATAACATAGACATCATTCGAAGGAACTCGCTTACCAGAGAAAATGGTTAGCTTACATTTATCAATGTTCAAAAAGAGAGAACTCTTTGTACACCATTCAACAAGTCTGTCCAGGTCCTTCTACAATTTAAGACAATCAGAATACGAATCGATAGATTTATACAGTTTTAAATCATCTGCGTAAATTAGTATATCAGATTCGTTGACTACATAAGAAACATTATTTATGAATAATATGAAGAGCCGGGGCTCTATATGGCTACCCTGTGGAACACCAGAGTAAGCCGTTATTTCTTTAGAAAGAGCAGAAAGGAACTTTATCCTAAGCTTACGATCCTTAAGATAGGATGATAACCAATTCAACAACCAAATCGGGATTTCAGATAAAATAACAGAAGAGAGTGTGGAAGCTTATCAAAAGCCTTGCTGAAGTCTGTACAAATACAGTGAGTTTCGCAACCACGCTCAAACGATTCGATACAAGTAGATGTAAACTGAAGCAGATTTGTTGTTGTTGACCTTCCCTTCATAAAACCATGTTGATGAGGATTACGAGCTCCACTACAATGAAAATACAGGAATTCATACAAAGAAGCTTCAAACAGTTTGAGATAGTTGGTAACAAGCTCCTTTCTACCGGACCTAAAAATTGGGATAATAAACAAGTTTTTCCATAACTCAGGAAACTTACCGAGCCGCAGTGATAGGTTAAACAGCAATGTTAACGGGTAAGAAAGTGTTCCACTGCAGTTCTTTAGGACAATAGGTGGTAACCCATCTGGTCCAGTGGAATAACTTGGGTTTAGCTTGGACAAGGAATCCTCAACAGATTTCTGATCAATAGTGAAGCACGGGATATCAACTCTAGAAAGTGTCGTTAAGTAATTAAAATAAATAAGCAAAATCAATTTGAGTGTCATTAGTTAAAAATGATTCACTAAAGTAATCAGCAAAGAAATTAGGTATCACAGACGGATCATGACTAGTATTATCCTTAAATACTAACACAGGAGGAAAATTATTGGATTTTTTTTTGGTATTTACAAAACGCCAAAATTGTTTAGGATCCGATCTGATTATATATCTCATCTTAAACAAGTACGTATCATAGGCATGCAAAAGAGCAATACGAAATTCGCTCCTCAATAACCAAAATTGTTTTAGGTCTTCATAAGACTGAGACCAGTGAAACCTTCGCCAAGCCTTATTTTTCAGGTTGCGCAGGCGTTTAAGGTCAGCATCGTACCAAGGAGGACATGAAGAGCCATTCCTTATACAAGACAATGGAACACAATCTTTTAAACAATCTAACATAACATTATAAAAATGTGCTGTAACTTCATCTACATTATAATTGTTTAAGAGAAAGGACCAGTTAATGGACGATAAATTAGAATTAAGTAGGTTAAAATCAGCTTTCTTAAAGTTAAAGGTCGGCAAGTTTTCAATCGAGGACATACCAATGCTCTGGCAATTAATACCCACTATCACGTCCAAAGTTGGATGGTATGCATCAATAGGAACCAATGATATATCACACGGACGAACCATACACTTTCAAGGACACTGAATTCTACTAAGCTATACAATAAATCCAGAATGAGGATAGTTAAAAGTAGTATGTAATGTAAAAGACTTACCAGGAGATCAAAATATCAAATCTTGTCGACTGTATAATTATTTCTAGAATATTAATGTGTGGCGACGCATTCGTTTCAGACTGTGCAGCCGATAGTTGCTAAAACCGCTGTAAAGAAATAAAATATAAAAAAAGTACTTTAAAACATTTTGGTTGATGACAGAAGGGAGATTAGTTAGGGAGGCGATTAAATTAAAATATTGTAAAAAAACAAAAATGTTATGAGTCTTAGAATGTTTTTCATGAGAGACAGATGAAAAACAAAAAAAAAAAATAAAGAAGATTCTACTCAAGCTTGCAAGATTCCTTGGCAACCTTTGTTTCAACAAATCAATGTTTATTTATTCTGATTTATAAAAAATAGATAAACTTTCATTCACAGAAATTCCAGACTGCTGAACATTCCTCTCAAAAGAACAGCTCCACTCACCAGTCTAGCTGGCGAAGCAATTGCCTGAACCTTGTGCTACTTCCTGGTAGCTCACAAAGACTAGCCTGACGCACGAAGCCTTTAATTGGTATCTGTAAACAGGAAACCATCTCTCAGAACTCATGCAATACCAGCTGCACCATTAGCTGGACATAGGGACGGCTTGACAAGTGACTGGTCCTGCTGAAACCGCCTTGCCGCTCGCAAGTACTGGCCTAACTGTCTTACTGCGATCATCAGGTCGACATATGGTTGACTTGATACACGTCTCTGCAGTTGGAGTAGTCTTGGTCGCCTAGCCACCTTGGTCGCTAACTCAGGTTCCGGCTGTCATAGGGACAGCCTGAACTATCTTTCACCGCCAGCAGCAATTACGCTAGACGCTGTTCTTGAAGCACAATAAATAGAAGAACATCCAAGTTAAAGCTTTCTCATACCTTTCTCCGCTACTAAAAGACATTTCTTACTGTAGCAAACTGATAATCTGGTGTCTGACGTTATCACTGAAGACACACTGTGGTAGTAAATCCTTCGACTTCCATCGAGTCGACATAGCTCCGATTTGGTCTACGTAATTCCATTGGTGGAGTACGAGCCAACCATTCTAGGTGTCTACAGCAGATCAGTTCTCTGCCGAAGATAATAGCTGTGCGGCTTCAGTCCGAGTTACTACTTACCAGAAGACGCTACTCTCATAGTCTCTATGCCGCTTAGGGGGTTCGGCATAATTAAGAAAAATAATACATCCCCTAAAAGTTTGCCTGTCATTCAAATGAAGCCAATAGAAGTACTCTTCACCGGAAGACGAAAGCTTGGAGTTTTTGTCCCTTCAAAAATTTGTATCTTCCCGAATCACCTTAGATCAAAGCTAGCATTAATGATATAAATATGTGGATGAAAAGATTACTGCGGCTATGAGGCTCCTCAACCTGATATGTGCAACATGTCCAAAAACAAATAACACTCCAAATGTGATGCTCGAATGTCATTGTAAACAAGTTTGATTGCTATTGATTGGTGGAACATTAATGGAATTGGCAAAGATAGAAAGATGTTTTAGCAGAGAATGTAAATCATCTATTTGATTTTACAACCACTGGCTTGTGATGTTAAAATATCTGATGAAACTTGTATGAACTCAACGGGAAAAATCGGGAATGCCTGAGTTAGTTAGGGTTTACTGTCAACATTACCTGGAATGCATTAGTAATGAGTCCATGAACATACCTTACGTTTACCTGGTTTAGAAAGGCAGGCGTATTGTGTTGATGAATCATAATTTTGAGTATGGTATGTACCTTATAGAAAATGCTGAGAGAAGGCAGAAATATATTCATTCGTGTTATTATCGAAAAGAGGTAGAAATTTGTGCGATTATATTTGCAGAAGCTAGTTGGATGGAGTGCGTGCAGGTCGAATGTTAGTCATATATTTAGTTTCATTGTTTCTCTAATAACAATGAAGGAAGGAAATTATGAAAAATATTCTGATTTGTACATTATTGTAGACGATGTGAATTATTTTCATTTAATTACGAGATTCGAATAAGTGAAGACGTGTCTATTTTTGAGGCCAGCCCGTCCCTTTAACTCGTACACGAATTTGTCTGTCTGTATATTTATTTTTTACTATTTTCGACACTCTCGTAGACCCACTTTACGTCATCACAGCGAGCTGAAATTTGGCACACAAGTTCATGTCGCGTGACAATTGAATCTGTCAAAATTTGAACCGGAAATTTCCATGGAAAACCCGGAAAATCGAGAAAAATCACTTAAAAATTTGGTACAAATTTGATTAGTGATAAATCGGTTTTTTGGAAAAATGCAGAGTTTTCCAATTTAACAAAAAATTTTCCGGAATTTTCCGACTTTTCCGGAAAATTTTCCAGTAAAAAAGTTTTCTAAATTATGCAGGATCAAGTTCCCTATCAACTGGCATCATTACTTTCTCTCCGACAATGGTGAAAACCTGCAGAAAAAATCGAGGAAAATTCATGTAAAACGCTTTTCCGGAGTTTTTCCAACCAAGGAAGCGTTTGAGCGTTTTGCAACCTAAGGCAAAGTTGTAGAGCGAAATGAGTTACATAAAAGTGCTTTTGTGGAAAACCCGGAAAAGCGGGAAAATCATCGGAAAAATTTTCAGCGATATGATTAGTGATAAATCTGTTTCAGGAAAAATACAGAATTTTCCAATTTTTCTAGAATTTTTTCCTAAAATTTCCGGAATTTTCCGACTTTTCCGGAAAATTTTCCGACAAAAAAGTAACGTGAAAAAGACAGAAAATAAAATAAGTAAAAAACGAGTTTTCAAACAAAATTGAGGCCAAGCCGCATGAAAAAGTAGAAAATAAACTTTTCTTCACACACAGAGGTGCACTCAGATTTTATTCGCTGACAATCCCCGTTATATTTCAGTATGATCCATCAGAGGTAATAAGTGATTTGATTCATGAGGAGAAAGAATATTCAAGTGAAATGTCCCAATCAAAAAATCTGAGTCCAGCTCTGACATTTCTCTTGAATATTCTTTCTCTTCATGAATCAAATCACTTATTACCTCTGATTGATCACCGTATGATGTCAGCGAATAAAATCTGAGTCCACTTCTGTGTTTTGTTTGAATATTCGTTTTTTACTTATTTTATCTGGACATTTCTAAGAATAGCAGGAAAAGTTCTTCCTTTTACCTCTCAATGAAAACAGGAAGTGTGTTTCTCTCCACCTTCCTGAGAGTATTGAATTGAATGGTTCTTTCCAACCTTCCGGAAAATTCATGCTTAATGGTTTCGTTTCGTTCAGTATTATGAAATGGTAGAATGAATGCTTCCACTGAATTTAAAAGGATTTCTCTTTTCAACTTCCAAAGAACTTAAAAGTAATGTTTCTTTTCACTGTCCAAAAAATTAATAAGGAAGGCTTCCTTTCACCTTACAGCTCATGCAGAGGTAAGGTGTGCAAGTTAATATATAACCACCCTATATACCTTCCCCTCGTAGGACATCAATGCGTTAAAAGAAATATGGACTGTGTATCAGAGCGTATTGCTTCCATACTTTTTACAGAATGTTTTCGGAATGCATCCGAAATGCTTCCGTTTCCTGCTGGGAAACTTATAAACTTAGAGTTTGGTGATGTGGAATGTAAAGTACATTTGGGGATACATGAGAAAAAAAAAATAAAAATTAAAACGAATCTCAATTTCCTGCGTGACAAAAAGAGTAATTATTCAAAATAAAATAATTACTTAATTTTCAATTTTCATGATACCAGGAAATTTCCTCGGATGTTACGGTTTAAACTCTCTATACTAAAATAGTTTTACGCTTGCGTATACACTTTTTTGTAATAAAAAATTAAATGTTCTGATAAAAATCGATTTATAAAATATTTTTGCAATATCACCTATTTTCTGATCAAACTAATACAAAAAAAAAATCTACTTATATCAAAGAGTACACATATAGGCTTTAAAACGTTTATGATATAACCCAGATTATTTCTAAATAGACCCTCTTGCCTAATATTATACATAAATTGTAAAACCGAACATGACGCACCGCGGTAGTTCATTGATAAATTTCACTTTGTTTGCCTACCGCACCAATTTTATAAATTTACCGCACGCAAAATGAACGTAATCTGAATTAGATTATCCGCGAAATGCCTCTGGAGATGGGGTCATTATGCGATGGTCAATCCACGTCCACTTCATATATTGGTGGTATATGGATATCTATTAAAATAACAAATTTCTTATGTTTGAATTTAAGCGTGCGCAGATTAGACAAGATGCAGGTCGAGATAAAAAGATGTTTACTTCGAATAGCCAAGCAGATTGTTTGCAAACAGGAGCTTCTCATTAAGTGGAACGTGGTGGTGGTGTTAAGTAATATGGAATTGTCACTCCCGGAGTTCTATCCATTTGCATCTATTCTGAAGGCACAATGAACTATGCAAGTTCGTTTAATTTACATATGATTTATGTTATGTGAGAAAACTACTGCTTTGGGGGTCGAAAGGTCTCCCCATAATTTTTGTTTCTTTGTTTCCCTTCTCAGTATTATGCATTCCTGTGCATTGTGAATATCAGGATAGTTGATCATGATAAGTAGGTGTGGAAGATTTTATGGGAAAAATTGCTATGATTCCGTTATATGGTACTGTGTCCATTTTAAATGAATTATGCCAACACACCTTATGACTGTTAAATTTCTTATTCTACATTACTTTTGAAATTTTACTTGGTGAAATGCTTTTATATTTTTTTCTGTATTTCAGACGTAAATTAGAAAGCCTTTATAGGCTTTGTTTTTGCGGATAGTTAATATTATAGTAAATTTTTATTCTCATATGATCGTTTTGTAACGAAATCTTAAGGAGTATAGAAATCAGGTTAATGCAAGCAAATAATTCATAAGTTTGGTTTTGTAAAAAAAAGTTTGGTTTTAAAAAACCATTTTTTATAATAATTTTTACAGTCAACATAAGTTTTTGTTTTTATAATAAGCACTAATTGTAAAGAAATGATATCCACTTAATATGTATATCGGAACATATGCATGTAAATATGTATAATGAATTAATACTTAGAAAATGGAAAATCACAGCCAAGCTAGTAGAAGAATCAACAACAGTAGTGGCTGTTAGGAGATGCCTAGAGGAAGATCTATCTACTCTGTTTTGGTCCCTAGTGTCCCTAGTTGTTAATTATCGCCTAGAAGAGTTCGCTAATTTCGACTATGATTACCTAACCAGGCATATGCAGAAGAAATAGTTATAACAACCTGGACTAAACATGATCGAACTATGTTCTGAACATAGTGCCCAACTGATGCCAGAAGATGAGACTTCGTACCATTACTGGTGACACAATAATTACTCCAATCAAAAGGAAAACGAAGTTATATTTACAATCACACCATCTTATAAGTGAATCTTCAAACGTGAAATATCTAGGTAATAGATAGGAAATTCATTTGAAATTCTAATTTGAAATTCTAATTTGAAAAAAGTCTTGGAGAAATCTACAGTCATATGAATATTCCGCATATGCTTCGATAGAACTTCTTGTCCCAGTTCCAGACCAATCATGACCTTGAAATTATATCAATATACATTTACATACTCGTATGCTATATTAGATTAGATTAGGATCAAGCGGAGCGAATGACCTTTGCACTGCAGCCATTCATTTTGTGCATATTGTGCACCGCTTTCTTTATAGTTCATCCTGAATTACCACTCTTCTTAAGCCTGAAACACATTCACTGCAGTAACTTCGACTTTGCAATTGCCGTTGCAGTAAAGTCGACTTCACTGCACATGTGTGCCACATTAACTGCAGCGCCTTCATTTTGACAGCCTATTTGACATTTTCTGAAATTTGTTTGCGGAGCAGTATACAAATTTAAAAATATTTTATTACTAAAAAAATTGTAATAAGGTGTATAACATTTTAGTACAAAAATATGAACGAAATTGAATTCGTTATTGTTGTATGTGCTGCTTATTTAGCATACATAAAAATAATTGATTTTGCATTAACTATTTGGACACAAGAAATCAATACTGCTGAAGAGCGAGAGGATTTTTTAATACAATTTTCAAAGTATTTAAAGAGAAAGATGACCACAGATTGAAAACATTTTATTTTTCTTATTTTTCCAGCAATGCACTTTACAATTCTTTAAGTTGTCAGTACTGTAAAAATTGCAGCAACTTTGAAATTTCTCAAAGTCGAAGTTGAAGTCGCATTCATTGCTGCTGCAACTGCATTTATTGTGGCAGCTTAAAGTTCAACCAATTTAGATACCATGTGAAGTCGATGAATTCAAAGTAGAAGTCAAAGTTACTGCAGTGAATGTGTTTCAGGCTTTAGGAAGAGTAGTATATTTTTGGATGAAGTTTCTTTAAGTCGGTAGACTTTCAGAAATATAAGTCAAGTAAAACTTGTAGGTGGCCAATTTCTCGTCTCTATAGACTAAAATTCACTGAAAATAGTTTCAATGAATATCTATAATGCATTGAAAATGAAAAAAAAAATCGAGCTTTTCGACCCAACGATTAGACAGGTCTCATCAGTAAGGTTATTCCTGATTGCCTATCCTAATCGATAATAGGGTTATCCAATTGTCCATATTATTGAAAGCAAGCGTGAATCATATGGTAGCAAGATTTCTAAGTGCAATTTTCAAATTTCCATAAAAGCCCGGAATCTACAATGTGCAATGGTCTCGCATTTGTATAAGATGTGCTCCGATGTTTTATCCTCCTCGAGACATAGCCTACATACATCGGTGGGTGGATGACATACCTGTCCGAAGCATGTATTTATTTAGTTTGTAGTATCTGATTAGGACTCCAGTAATGATTCTGAGTTGATTCCTAGATAGCCTTAAAAGAGCCAAGCTCTTCTTTGATGAAGGTCTTTTTTTGAATCTTTTGCCTTGTCTAGAGCCTACTATTGAGTTCGTCTTTGGTCCATTTGGCTCTAGATCCAGTTTTGAAAGAAGGTAAGCTTTACAGTGGTCCTATGAGGGGCATGAATGCTCCTTTTTTGGCTAGTAAGTCTACCTTATAATTCCCATCAATTTCCGATTGTCCTGGTATCCATTGAAGTTTTAGGTGGTTCTTTGTGCCAAGGTTTGATAATGCTTGAATTCATTCCCACTTTAACTTCGTTTTGACCTCAGGTGATGAGATGACTTTCAGTGCCGCTTAGCTATCGGCATATACAATATATATATTTTTTATTAGCGTAGTATCGGCTGAGGTTTTCGTATGCACATCTAGTGATGTAATATCGAGGTGTATTTTCCTAGACTTTAATAGATATAAACTCTTGGCTTTACACCATATATTCTTGCTCCTACTTCTTTCTCTATTGTAGAAATATTGGTGTATCAGATTAGGACCCCATTTTCTAGAGTTCTATCTATGTATATCCTCTCTAATTGGTATATTTATTTTGACAAACGGACAGAAGTGGTGTTTAACGGCTATCCTATCTGATATCATTTCCAGTATTGGATTACCTTCTTTTTGTTCGGTTATAGTGCGTAGACTTTTGGAGTCCCATTTACTATTTCTATCGGTCCGGGTTCTGTACACCCAAGGTATATAGAAGACAAGGTATTCCCATTAAAATTTTGATACATTGAAGCTGATAGCCCGTGACATAATTCTGTGACTGATGTGTATACAGAAAAGACAGAGGTAGGAGAGAGATTATTGTGTTCTCTGTACCGTGTTTTCCTATACATTTCACGATATTTCGTCACGTATTGGTGGAATGTGGTTCGTAATGGGAATTCCTTGTATTCTGTATACCTTGTTGTATGCCATTAGTTCAGCCTCTTTTTCAACAACGTTACTGAGTGCCGGTAGGTTCCAATCATATGCTAACCAAAAACTTAATAAAAAGAAGCTAAAACTGGCAAAGGTTTGCATATCTATATGCATGTCATGCGTATATTCTAGCGATACTGAAGCCTAAGCTGGATCTGCATTCAAAAAAGGATCAAATTTTGGAAAAAAAAAAATCAAATTTAGCAAAAAAGTCAAATTTTGCTAAATTTGATGATTGTTTTTTTTTTTTTGCAAAATTTGACTGAAAATAACTCCAGTCGACTACGAAAGTAAATGAAAAATCTGCCGAAATATTTTTTGTAAATTCCTAAGAAGATATGAATGTTTATTGCACGTCTCATTGTTCATTAAATTGCAATACAGGGGTGGACTAGTCATATAAAAATTTTTCCAAATTCAATAATAAAATTAATTTAATTAATTTAAATTACCAAATCAGTCAAAATGACTGCTTTTAGGCATTATATATAGGTAGGTATAAGACATGCATTATATCAGAAACAAAGGGGGAGGGGGTAAATACAAAATATAAATAAATGCATTTATATTATGTATACAAAATCTCCAAATTCTAAGAAATTGTATCGTTATAGACATAATTTATTTTTTCTAAACGAAATTTAAAAGCAATCGAATGTTAAGGAAATCTCTTCTTAATTCCTTACTTGCTCTTAAGTTAACTTTGCTTCAACCACCATGAGATAACAAATGCATTCCTCTTCCATATTGGCGATGTCCACGACCGATGGGGGCTATGTTTATAATAACAACAATGGTGCTAAATAAAGTATTTACAGCTGATGTTTGTTTACATACGTGATTAAGCTTATAAATCTCAAAGTCGTTAAGGACTGTCGGGGTCAGCACGTATTTTTGTTAAAACACTGATTACAATAAAAACTCTGTGGATTACAACATATTATGTTATTAATGTAATTTTTAAAAAATTTAGACAGAAATATAAAAATTGCCGCCCCAAGATATGTGCCGTCCGGCGCAGACTGCCCCTCCCCCCTCTCTCCTAGATACGCTAATGGATCCAGCCACTAATATAAATCTCTACACCACACCTAACTGTCTATCTAAATCTAGTGTAGCAATTGCAAATAACTATTTCATAGGGATCATTAAGAGGAGTCAGTACTCAGCAAAAATTTCAATTTAGATACCAGCGAGCCTGTAGGCAATAAAATTTACTATACGTAGGTTTGTGTCCTGAACATGAGAAAATTCATATAAAATTAGCCTAGACTTAGACCACGGAGTACATTAGAGACATCTAGGGTAAAAGACAGAAACCCAATATGCGAAAACTTAAGACGAAAATGAAAATTTGCAGTTCAAAGAAATTAAAATTTTTTAAAGAGATTTAACTCTCCTAAATTTTATTTTGCACATAGTTTTGAAATATACTATTTTGCTTTATATTTCTAAAACTTTCAACGAAATATTGCAATTTCTCATGGGTGAAATATCGAGAGAAAAAACAAGTACTATTAGAGTTAAACCATTAAAAATTGCACCACTAAAAATGAAAACACTCGACGTTATTTGCTAGATCTAGGCTTTATCTCTCTAAAATAGTCAAAATATAAAGAAATGAGAATACCTAATAATAATAAGAGGAATTTGATTTGAAAAAAAATCAATTTTTACCATTTTTTACAAGCTTCCGAGCTAATATCTCCATTCCAATACATTTTTTTTTATTTTTCTCGACGTTATTTACTAGACCTCTTCGTTACCTTTAATTTAAGATATAAATCATTTTTCTCCTACAAATAGTTTGCTAGAAATTTGCATTGAAAAACGTATGAAACTTGCAAATCTTGGTACTGATACCTCTTAAGCTGTAAATTAGAAGTGTGTTGAGGAACTGTTTCCCGAATAGTTGTATATGTAAAAGGGACATGAGCGGCAAAAGATGAGGTTACTTAAGACACTTATTAAAACCATGTTTGATTTTCTGATAGCCGATGTACCATTGGCTTTTCATCTTAACGACTTCTTCTTTCTGAAGTCTTACGCCATTAATATTTAAAAATTCTAAGATAATAAAAATATTCCTCCACTCTATTTTCTGGCTTATTTTTCAAAGTTTTTGTAAGAACCGTTGGCCACTTTAAACATTTTTATTCCTTCAAGCCATAAAAATTCGAAAAAAGTGGTCAAAAACATTTCAATTGCTTCATTGTCCATTTAAAGCTATAAAATGTCTTCTGCGTGGGGTATGAAAATTATCGATCACGTATTTACCTCTCCACCCAAAATTTACTTACTGTTTAGTTTAGTGCTATTTGTAAAACTAAAAACAAAACAAAATCTTTCAAGTGATGACAAACACGAAATTACAAGAAGAAACGTTCATCCATACCAAAAGAACTTAAAATTTATTTTACATTTCTTGATAACGAAAATCCATAATAATTGATGATTGAGCAGACACTTGTCTGCTTAAAGTTAAATTTAATGTTTCATTTTGAATCCATGAAGTCTGCACGATTTTGTTTTATATATCCACGCCTCATTAACATTAAAATAAAACATCAAAGATAAAATCATTAACAGCAGTTTTGTTTTGATCTTGTTAATTAAGTATGCGCGCGCAGATTTTTTCTTCTATTTGTAAAATTTTTTTAAGAAGTTTCATTGTGCAAAGTTCTCGGACAGTTTTACAATGAACCGTGATATCCCCACTTATCTGTATAACTATAGAAGGTATGCACTGAAGAACTGTTTTTTTTTTTTTTCGTGAAGAAAGTACGAAGCGAAAAGGTAGCAATCGGAAGATATTACACCTGAGGAGTCTCTTTCTTCCATCATGAGGAATGGTATAAGTATCTTTTCGATTGTTAAAAACTGATCACTGCGGCATTCGACGGCACAGTTCATTACGCACACCTGACAAGATCTCATATCAAGAGTGAACCGTTGTTGTCGAGTAGTTAAAAAAAAAATAATAAGAAGAAATTAAAGTGAAGGTTAATAAAACATTGAAGTAAATTTTGAACTTAATTGTGAACGATTTTGTGTAATTTATTGAGATTTTATATTTTGTGGAAAAAGGATTATCAGCAATCGGTTGGTGAATATGCAGTGGTTTTTGGTGGTAAGTTACTATCAAATACTCATAAAATAGGTGAAAATGGAGAATGAGTGAAATATTTAAGTATGTGCCATTGAATTGGCGTACATATATCACAGTTAGCGATTATTTGTTTAGTATTCAATGGAGCTAGATTGCGTGTGCTTAATAAAATCGAATAAAGTGAATATGGGGTGTGTAGTTTTGCAAAAAAAAAAAAAAAAAATATCAAGGGAAATCCCATGAATTTGTAAGTTCGGGCAGAATGTTTTGTGTTCTGAGCAAAATTTTAAATTAGAAGTCTGTTGTGATGCCAACCTCTCAACAGAATATTTTGGATGTATATCCACCAATATGCACAAGATTTTCGTAATCCAGCTTAAGGATTTTTAGATTCTAATAGTGATTGATGAGTGACTATAATCTCAAATCTAGATGTGTATCGACTGTAAATGTGGACAAAAAATTCAAATATCGCTTACCATGCGATTGATTGAAACTGCTATCAAAGAGTGCTTTTTTATTTATTTTTTTAAGAAATGACTCTCGAAATGTTTTCAGTTAGGATTTCGTATCATTGATCTTTTAGATTTTTGATTTTAGGCATTTGTAATACCGCTTTTAACTTAATAGTTATTTTTCTTGTTAAAAAAGCGGTCAGGAGTATCAAAAAAATTTTTTTTACATAGACGTTTTATTTTATTTGTTTAATATTTTAGTTATGTCCTTCAGTCTTTACGATATATGAATCTTTCCTAGAGCTTTTATGCAATTAATATGTTCCACTTACGTAGACAAAATATCAAGTAACTCCTTCGCTTGATTTAACATAGGAATTGAATCCTTGATGAGTGAGAATGTCTTTATTTTAGAAGTTGAAAATTATAAAAGGATCAGAGTTGACAAATACACCGAATTCTGAAGAATAAAATTAATTTTAAAATTTCGCACAGATTAGTTCGCCTCTGTGTTTATAAGTCTAAGAAAATTTTAACATTAGTTTCAAATTTAGACATATTTGGAGGTTTGACTGGCATCTTCAATGCGACCATTTTTTGGTTTATTGTGTACCTTTTTTAATTGTTCTTCCAGCATTCTAACTCTACTGAGGAGAGCCAATATAATTTTGTTAGTTTGTCTTCAGGGGTTTCTCTTGTGAGATGTCTTTGGATCTTTACGCTTGTTTAGAATCAATCTTTGAAGTCAAAATAGCTGGTTTATTTTTTTATGAATTTAGTTTCATGATGCTATAAAAGACATTGTTAAACTGTTCTGCTCACCTTTCATTTCCATCCAGCAATTATCTATGGCATCCATTCAAGTATTAGATAGAATTTTTCAAACAAAATTTACTGATACTTCGTCGCATTTCTATTTGAGCTTCGTTTTTGACCTAATCCAACAAACATTTTATCTGGGTTTTAGCATTTGCGAGAAGTTCTTAAAGAGTAACTATCCGAGAATTTTTCGATTTTACAAATTTCTCTCGATATATGGCCTTCAAGTTGAGAACTTGTAGTATAATCCAAGAATTTTTCGTTTTTACAAATCTCTACGAAGTATTAAAAAAAAATTGTTTCGATATGTATACATGTTTTTTTTAGATTTTGCATTACAAAATGTGAGTTCTGAGAAAATAAAATTTGCATTTGGGAAATGTTAAATCTTTCTCATAGTTTACTTGTTTATTTTCAATTGAATATCGACTAGTTTTCATAAATCGTAGCTTACTCATTTATACAATTCGAAGTCGAGTAGTTTTTCTCGAAGAAATCTCGAATACATATGATCCTTATGTATAGTACCAAAACACGAAAAATCTTCGAAAAAGTACCAAGGAAATGAATCGATATTAAGCTGGTCTTTCAATTCAGATTAGCGTTTCCTTTCCTTCATTTGCGAGATCGAGTTGTGAATTACTTCGAGATCGAAGTCAAACTTTGATTGAGCGAATCACCTCTTATTTGATCTCGAATCGAAATGTTTGCTGGAGTTTTTTTGAAGTACCCAGCAAACAATTTAACAAACGTTCGCAATAGCGAAACTTAAGCGACAATAAAGTTTGACAATGTAAAACATGAGAGTAAATTGCGACAGAGCTAAAAATTATTTATGTTATCGAAGCGAAACGAACGCGAAAATAAATTCTGCTTTCTTTTATTTATCTTACATAAACACGAGCATGTGCGCTGTGCCCGAACTTCTGAAAATTTTATAGTTTCAAAATTTTCGGTTCTATTTTTCCATTCTAAATTTGTATTTCAACGTGAGCAGATCAGAAATTTGTTGTTTTTGTGTTTCTGTCAGTGAATTGTAAAAGATGAGCAATTAAAATTACATTTAATTAACATTAAACTGAGAGGCTACATTTATAGGAGACTGGATTAGATAGGAAGAGAAACAAAGTAAAGCCGAAGTGATTCCACCAATGTAATGGAGCAATATCGCTAATAATTGAGAAATAATTTCATTTGTGAATTGCTAAAGTTATCGCTACCACAGTAGATTAATATTCATTTTGCATACATTTAAATATATTACATTTTGACGAAGAAGCAAGGCAAAATGAATCCGAAGTGATACCACCAATGTGATAAAATGTTCTGTCAACAATTGCTCCCGCTCGAAGTTTTGCTTTCATAACTCATTTGAATTCAGTAGCGAAATTTATGTTTGACTTTGTGATATTTTTGCGATTCGCATTGGCTTCGCAATGTTTGCTGGGTAGTTTTCGGTGTAGCTTGGTTTTCTGTGTAAATTCTATATATATATTTCTATCTGGAATTTCAGGCGTATTTTTTGAGTCTGTGATAGATGTTAGTTCTGGAATTTATACATTTTTATTTTTTCGCCTACTGCTTCTTCGGTTTTTGACAGATAGACGGTATGTCAAATTTAGCCTTCATTTTCTAGAATCTGATATTAGATGCTGTAAACATTATGCCGTTTGCTCTTAGGTATTATGTCATCTATTGGAATTTCATAAATTTACTGATAGTTGTGTTTTCTATGTATTTACTTCACTATGCTACTGAAATATAAAGGATCATGGGTTTTTAATACTGATTTGTAAAGTTAGATAATTGTGTCTGGCTAAAATCTCCATACCATTCTAGACAGATTTTAACAGAGCCACAGTGGTAGTATCTATAACCTCCTGTACTGTTTTATGTCTATGATTTCTTCAATATAGATTATCATCGACATATTTAGCTACCTTTAATATCATTGATGTATTGTTGTGATTAGCTGAAGTATAACATACTAATATTGAAAAATATTTTGGTCTTCTTAGAGGTTTTCAGAAAACGGGCATTGGAATTTGCCGTTAGTAATCACATGTCAATCGTCGTAGCTTTTTGATTCAATTCCTTCGTTATTTACTTAGTTCAACTTGCAGTTCGTTAACTACCGTAGTACTGCAGTGAAGAGAGTTGTTCCCCCTACATCGGTGTAAACTGTCATTGTCTTACCAAATAGATGTATTTTTTTTGTTATCCTATTGGAGATCATCGTCAAACAGATGGATGCTTTATTGCACGCTAGGCTTACATCCAATAGAGTTATCATCAAGTGTAGTCTCCAGTTTTTTACATGTCAGTAGCAATCAGCCAAATGTATCCGAATTTTGAAAGCAAATATATACTAAAATTATAGTTTAATTAAGCGATTCTAAGTCTGGGTGAACAGTTTCCTCGGAACTGGAAATATACCACCATTAACAACAATAAAATTGTGCTTCTGTATTTTATATAAAAAAAAAAGACATCAGGATCAGAAAAATCGGTTGCTCCATTCTTGATATGATTTTTTTTTAAAATGACGTTTTACCGAAAAATTACGATATTTTTCATCCTCTAGCGGATTGAGGAGGGGGGGGGGGGAATTCATTTATTAGTTAGGTAGCTTCAATTTATAGCAGGCAAATGAAGGTCTTTTGTTTAAATACTTTGCATGAAGTCATACGAGATGTCCAATTGATTTGAACGATAATGAATTGAGATGTTGATTCTCCATACCATTTGCCATCGTTCCAGTATTTTTTCGATTCGTCGAAATATTTCTCGTCCTCCCGATACCCTAGGGTGATTATGCTTTGCTCGATTGTAATCGACTTTCTGACAGAAATTGCCACAGTTTTTACTTGTCAAAGAATATTTTCTTTAAGAATCTCGATCACTGGTGATCAAACATCTTTTCCTACATATAAATACGCGATGAATTGAGAGTCTCTACCTTTTTTTTTCAAGTCAGTTAACGTCGTCTCTTGTTTTTAGATGCTTATTTTTTATAAGTTTTTGCAGTCAATCGAGTTTTCTCAAGAAAAAGTTTCTAATTTGAGCAGAATACTGTTCTACTTCGTTTGAATGTCGGAGAGTTCTAGCATTTTCAACCTGTTCTAGTACTTCTAACAGAAAATATATTATTCTGATTGGGGGTTAATAAATGGAAGATCCTAGATCAGATATATTCATGTTGATATTACTTTGGATTATGCATCTTCTGATAAACGGACATATAAATTTAATAAATCACCATGATACATTTTCTGATTTAGCTACCTCGTTATAGATATGCTAAACTCGCTAAAATCAATCCCCTAAAATGAGAGGATAACTTTATTATTTGTTTACAGGTATTAATTGAAAAATTTAAAGAAATCTCAACTTAATTCAAATTCACTTTAAAAAGGAGGCAACCGCCCTGGCTGTCAAATTTAGTATCAATCAGAGCTCACAATACTTTAGAACGAATGCACATAAGTCTACCTTTTAATTCATGCAGTTTGTCGGGCTTAATGTTAAAAGGACCATTGTTGGTCCCGCTGAAACCATGCTGACCCAAACAAGTCAATAATGAGAATGACTGACATGACTTTAACGCCTGACTCACTATGTCCATTACAAAGACGAGGCTTTAAAATGGAAGATAGCATTGAAAAAGATGTCTTCGGCTAACACTTTGGTGTGGACATTAATGAGGCAGGCAGAGATGGTTAGAATTACATTCATAAGAGCGTGCAGGTACTTTAATTTATGTGATTATAGCTTTAAACTACGAGGCTAAAGGACCTCGAATTAGAATAGAAAATCTACCGTCTACACCCAGAAATAATTTTGACTATATTTTGTGTAATGTTTCTGTTTAGTTATTTTCTATGAAGGATATTCAACTGGTTCCCATATCCTTCTCTTATCTACATCATTGAGTTGGGGTATTTTGGTACAACTCCGATTGTAGAGTGGGAATCTACTAGAATAACCCAAAGAAATGACCAACGAGCAAGTTTGTCTGAATTTTTATTTCCGCTGATATTGTATAGTATTTTCGTAGTTATTGTTTTTATTTTGTTTTGTTTTTTGCAAAATGGCACTTATCATAAATCAATCGAGTTTGTCACAAACTAAAATAGAGTTAATCGAAGACATTATGCTCGGGCTTTACATATGCATTAACAAGAACTACCACGAAAGCCGAAAATTATACTAAATTGAATTTTGCGTCTTTTGTCATCCATTTATATGCATACAAAAAAAAAAAAATCCCTCTTCTTAACTCTGTGGTATTGATTGCGTACTTGTAAAAATTTTAGCATGGTGCTTAAATGTAGCCTGAGCGCCTACATTTATTTAATAAACATTAAAAAAGAAGAAAATTTCGTATAAGTTCCTAAGAATAAAACACTTTTAACATTCACATATTTTTTAACAGACCTCCGTCTTCGGGTTATTGAACATAAGAGTCAACAAACCTGTAACAGTTTTTGGGTAAACTAAAAAAACAAACAAAAATTGCGGATTTAATAATTTTTTGCCAATTAAAATTATAAACTAAAATTATAAGTTATATGCAAAAAAAAAAAAAAGGAAAAAAACAACCGCTAGCACTTGCCATTTCGCATAAAAAAATTTTAATCTCAAACGAAAGACTTAAGCGACGAACCTGTTTGTAGGCGCCCGATAACATTCAGTTCAGATAGGCATTTTTTTTTTACATCTATTTTTCTATTAATATAACTTTGCTTTATCTCTTGAGATAAGCTGAGCTTTGCGTGGAAGCAAAACAAACAAGAGCACTGTCCGAAATTTTCAAATTGAATACATACAGGACAGTCGTCTGTAAAATGCTAATGATAGCAGCATATGCACGAAATTAGTCTCGAGTGTCAATGAACTTGGCATTTTCGATGATCGGCTCGATGGTCTCTTGCCTCGGAGGTAAACTGTTTTTTTTTTTCATATTTCTTCATTAGCTCTCTTATACGTGTGCACGTTATTTCTTCATTCGCATTTTTATATTATGACGGTTCTTACAACAGATCGGAAATTAATATCTTACAAAGAACTGCTGGACGCTCTTTACTTGATTGAACTACCTGGTTTTAGTGCAGTTCTAGTGCACGTGATGTTCGTTTCTTCCTAGATGCATAAAATTGGTACGCCGTAGATATGTCAGACATTACGGTTGCCAGCGATAAATATGGGTTAATGTGGAAATGTTGTTCCGATGTTTTAAGCAAAATTCTGGATAAACAACGACAACCGGCACAGCCTTAATTACGACGGCGGTGAATGCTGTAAAACCTGTATACAATGTGCGCTTGCTTCTTTAGAGGTACTGAACTTGATCTTAGCCGTGAATATAATAATTTCATATAGATCAGCAGAAAGTGAGTTTATTATTCACTGCAATTGAGATACAATTAATGACTATAAGTGGCATATCATTCGTCATCAAGTTAGTGGGAAGATTGATATTTATTTCAACTAAATCTTTGCAGTGTAATAAGATGAGTGAGTAGCCAAATTTGAAATAACTTTGCTCACTATTAATTGCAACGGAATTAAAATAATTTTTGTCGCAGTGTCATCTTTTCATTATTGTAAAATATTTGCAAGTAGTTTAAAAGTGGACGAATATATTTATTGTCGATTATTTATTCGTAACTCTGAATTGGGCATCCCTTTAATTTTATGTCTCGTACTATTTTATCTGTGAGTATGCCCAATCTACTGGTATTTGCGACTACAAGTTACTTAAGAGCTCTTCAAAATATCACTGTAAGCCCTAATTCAGGATGTTAATTCTTCATCGCGGAAATATTAGTTGATGAATATTGGCAGCTAATGGGTAATAGCCTCGGTAAGATTCCATACTTAGATTGGATTAGATAATCTCAGTTTTTAAGATAAACGTCGGGGAGTTGTAGAAGATGCTGCAAAATATTCCAGTCCAAAAAGAGGCATGAAGATCCTTTATTTGTCAGTGTACCTGCTTTGTTATTTCTCTCAATTCTGCTGTATTAGATGCTTTCTTGTACCAAAGTTTGATTTCAGGTTTTTATATACCTATTCATCTTATGAGATGTATTTGCCTAGGATTTGATAAATGGTAGATCTGAGTTCTACATCCAGTCGACTTATAGAATAAGAATATTTTCACGGTCCTTTTTTAGAAAAAAAATTGATGTAAATTAAAAAATCAGGCAATTCTCTCGTAGAATAATCAGATCACAAATTCTCTTTTTAACTATATATTTGGATGCTAATTTCAATCGCGTCAATGTAGAGAGTTAAAATTTTGTTCACGACGTATGCATATATAGTTGGATACTGACCGAGGACCTACTGAAACAGAGAGGACTCACATCTTGCGTGTTATAATATAATTAAAATTTTAAATGCAACTATTAAATTGGTTAACTTCTTGGTACGGTTGTCATACGTAAAATCCTATTGTTTACATATAATTATCAGCAGATGTTTATAATGTATAGAAATGTCGTTATTTTGTAGAAGATCATTACATAGGGAATCAGCTTGAGATAACGCGGATAATGTTCACATGTATGTAGAATATTTTTCGGTTTGAAATTGATGTAAATAATTTACGGAAAAATATTTTCCACTCAACTAGAAGTTGAGAATGTTCAAACCGTAAATTAAACTACTAAAAATAATTAGGAAATATGTACGAAGGTAAAATAAAAGTTGCTTCAATAACGAGGAAGAATTTGAATTTAGAAAGTAGGGGAAGGTGCTGTACCTTGGTACCACTTTTTTTTTTTACAAAACTAATGAAACATATCTTAAGCATCCCATAATAATAGATTGCCTAATCCATAACCTTTTCAATCTTTTCAATAATAGTTGAATATGGAGTTAAAAATTTATATTTCAGGTTATATGAAAGTCCTGATATCGGTTCAAAGTAGGTAGGTGGGGCATTGTACCTTGGACATTTGTAATTTACTAAGAAGAAATGATGGTATATGAACAGAGTTCAATTAAATAACATTCTTTATTCAACCAATAATAACAATATTCGCAAAGTAGGTTGATAAACAAAAAATTGCTATAGATATACATATTTAATTTATTATTTATTTAAAGACCGGTCTATGGCCTTTTTTGACATGTCCGTGGTACAAATGTTTGAAGTATCCAAAAGTACATACCCCTGCCCAAAAGAAAGAAAACTGCCTGTGAAATATTTTAAGATGCATAATTCACCACATGATGTACAATTTATAACATCAAATATAAACAAGTTTTATCTGAGCTGAAATCCAAAAATATAGGAAGAATAGAACTCCAACACTTTCAATTCTTTATCACTGGGAAATAGTTACATTTTTCTTGACAATTCTGTAAAGCACAATAACTGCACATTTGTGCAACAATCTAATTTACAGAATAATTTTAGTACCATCTGTTGATTAGTAAAATCGGTATAAAAGTGCGTTTATGTAGGTGATAACTACAGTTCGCGTGGAAAACGAAATGACCAAGGTACACACATGGCCAAAGTACAGTATCTCTCCTTATTTTTGCATAGATATTCCAACACAGCAGGATACAACGTGGATAGCTATATCCAGGCGCGTATCCAGACCTGCAGCCTAGGGGGGGGGGGGGGTCACAACTAAAATGTTCGTGGGGGAGGAAATCGGAAGAAGTCGCTTTAAACAAAATTTTTTTTTAATCATATTTACGTTATATCACAAAATCCAATTTTCGGTTTGATTTGGAAAACCTATCGATAATATTGTCCACATCAATATCGATCTCAGTGTGGACATTAATGACTCATAACCAGATACGCCTTCTCGTGCAGAGATTGTAGAAATAGATGCCGACGAAAGCGATTCTGTCACGGGTGAAGTAATTGACTGAGAGTGAGCTTTTAAAGGAATGGGAGTCGGAGTGCATGATATGTTACTGACTATTTCTTCTGATAGGAACTTAACTGATCTTGCTTTCTTCTGACAAAAGTTGTCAATGCTCTTATCAGTCTTCCGCTTTACACTTTCTCTACTATTTCTACTCCCATCGCTAACTGATATAGCAAGTTTATGCTTCTCCTACAAATTAAAGGTAAGCGTGAAGTTAAATTAAACAACACTACTTGAATTAATACGAAAGTACAAGCAAAGCAACGTCAACTACCGCAGAGGAAAGCGAATGGATTTTATTTTTATAGTTTTGCCGTAAAAATTCTGTATAAAAATTCGAAAGAAAAATTTTCAAGAAAATTTCCAACAACAAAATGTATGATAGCCAACGCTATCGCTTTCGCGACCAAGACCAGGCACATGAATCATTATAACTTTTTGGAACCCCATGGTCGGCCTCCAGGGCCCAAATTGTGATTTGCGAAGTTGCGAAGATGAGAGCTCTTTTGCCACTTAACTCTCCACTCGGAACTCTGTAACTCGGGGAATTTGTATTGAGAAGTACCAAACTCTCTATTCCACTCGGAAAAACTCTCGGCTGTTTTAGTTGTGGAGATGTAAGTTGAATATTTCTCAACTGACAGTACTATCTGTTTTTGTTGTGTTTGTGAAGGTAGCTACGTACCTAGGATTTTAAAATTAAATTATGGACTAACTGCATATTCTGGCTATGTTTGCAAATTCAATAAATTATCGAAATCTTTGCAATACTTACGGAGAAATAAGGATTTTGGTGTCTGAAGGTACCCGCTAAAAATTTTAAATCACGCGAAAATGGTCAATTTGGTCGTTTTCCAGTAGAGAAGATATGCTCTGTAAAAATTTTAGATATTCACGTTAAAGCTCGTATGTAGGATTAAATGGCATCTACATTTTGCCCCCTAATTCGGTATGTAATTAGTTTTTGAGTGCGGTAAATGATTTTGGAGATAACTGTAAAAGAAGTGAATCAGTCCTTCTTAAGATGAAAAAATGTGGCCGCTTTTTGGTACAAAAATGGACACATTTTTTACTCATAATTATGAAGAATGGTAAGTTAGAAATTCACTTTCCACGAGAGAAACAGAGTACTAATAGATATGAAACAAAGAACGGAAGAAATATATGCAAAATATAGGAACTGGGGTGTATATGACCCAAGACCAAAAAACCGTCTTTCGGCGGTAAAAAGTTAGATATGAAGTTAAAATGATCAAAAAAAAAAAAAACAACTGCACCACTGTATTTCTCGCTTCTTCATCTTTAATTTGATACAAAACAAGACGTATTTTGGACAACCAATGAGGGATTGTACGACTCCCATCCACAAAAGCCCCTCCCTCAAAAATTTGTCATCTATATTTTTGTATTCTAGACCCTAAATCTGAACGACAAACCCGCACTGCTCTACGACCCTCTCACACAGAGTTAGCCGTCCTTCAATATTGCGATACTTCCCGCGTTTTCCCTAACTGTTGTACAGAGTATGTTAGAGAGTCCCGAATGGAGCGTTAGAGTGTTTTAATCGGGGAAAACGAAAATTCACATCTCCCAAACTTCCAAACTCTCAGAGTTGCCGAATCCGACCCCAATAGTGCATGAAAAATCTAAAGAAAAAATGTCAAATCTTTCTAAGAAAACTGAATGCTTGTTCCCTTGCACGAAAGAGTGAACCACCAGAATCAATCCACCAATTCGTTTGGACTGTTGTCGGTGGACAGTTATTCATTAAAGTTCTCACACATTTAAATCTCGAAATTGTGTTCTTTTCAACTATAGAAATAATCGGTGCAACAAAAATATCAAAGCATCTTCATATCTGGACTGCTAAGCATTACGTGCCATTTTCTAAACATACTAAAATAAATATGCATTTCAAAATTACTTACTATCCTGTGATACGTATGGCAGATAACTTTTCGACACTATGTAAAACACAAGAAAATTCTAAAAGAAAGTCGTACATGTTTCAAAGACGAAGAGCTATGAGCAAATGACTATTATACCCACTCCAGAATCCACAATTACAGTACCAGCATTAATCGCTGCCGACAACTACAAATTGTGTCCATACCATACGAAAATGACCTGCTAAACTTTTAAAACTCACTCTCCAGCTCAGCACCACATTCAATTTATCGCGAATATAAGGTGGCGCTTTGGGGGAGGTCATGACCTCCGTGACCCTCCCCCTGTATACGAGCCTGGCTTTATCAATGCAGATGTATTAAATGACAGACTTTTCAGGACTTTACTCTCCATATACTGCAGAATTTATCTTTTATTTTTGAATTAAATATTAAGACCAAAGAAAATTCAGATTCATTACTAGACTTAAAACCGACTAACTAGATTTCAATCCGACAAGCTAACCTGACCTTGTTCATAGGCGTAAAGATTCATCTTACTTCTCAGTCAAATTTCATAAAGGTCATATTCTCTTCAATCTCCGATACTGTTATAGTCTGTATGTAATTCTGAAGGAAGCAACAATCTCAACTAAAGATAGTATAGTGAAGATACAAAAGTCTGTTCATATGGGTCTGAACTGTAAGTGAGATTCTGAGGTGGAAAATTGATGCGCAGGCGCAGCCAGTTGCTAATATTCTCAGAATTTTCATCCGCTTAGGAGTATAACCGAAATTGTTCAGTAGTATGTAGATCTGTAATTTCATTTCGAGGGGGGGGGGGGGGGTAGCAGTTAGCTGATTTTTAATGAATGAGTCAAGGAGAATTTTATGTAGTTTTCTTATTTTTATTTATTTGCATAAAAATCTTCTCATAATTTTTCAGATTACATTAGTTGCAACGCTATCAAACTTCATCGAAGCCCATCCACATCACGATGTCGAGTAAGTTAATCAAACCTTAAGTAAATAAAAAACAGAATCAATCAATTTAAAAAATATTAATAATTTCTAACTTGTATCTATCTATCTATTGTCTAAATATCTTCCAAAGCTAAGTCATCATTTCGTTTTCATGACAATGGATCATTGCATGCAGCTTATTCTTCTTTTTCGCATCTTTTAATATCATCAAGCTTTTTTGGGGTGGTTTTCAGGACATCCAGAATTAAAAAAACAAATTCATTTCATTAATATTAAAAGAAATAATTTAAACTTTTATGTTTACACTTAAGAAATTCCATTTTTGCTAAAAAAAAAAAAACACAAAAACAAATCGTAACTGTTATACCGATTTAAGACACACAAAAAGCTTTCATTGCGATCGACTTGAAATAATAAAATATCGTAAAGCTCACTGTGATTATGTCTTCGATGGAAAAGTGTTAGTGTCTTTGCTTGGAAGAGAAATTTGCTGACAGAATTACATAATAGGTAGGTCGGGAAAATCACCCCAAAACAATGTTTTTTTTTGTTAATTTCTTTTGAAAATAATTATTTTATTATTTTTTAAATTTTAAAGTATTAAATAACTTTGTTTTAGGATTGAAAAACTGCGTTTGGTAAAATTTCCTGAAGAAAGTTTTCATTATCAAACACACCAGCAGACCGATGAAACAAGGCGAATTTTGGAGGAAATTAATAAAATCAATGTTGCTTTGGGATATGTTAAAAAGCAACCAGAACACCGTGGGCCATCTGTTCTAGATTCAAATACATATCTATATCCACAATCATCATATCATCCACTTCATAACAATTATGGTAATGGAGCTTCTGTTTCTCCATCCATTCGGATTTTAGAACATGCACAACCATTTGTTTCACGAAAAATTACTCATCAGCATTCTTTAATGATTCCTCAAATGATAGATGCACCAACTTACTATTATCCAGCATCTTATTTAAGGCTACCGCTGATACAAGAGCCGACAAATTTTCGAAATTTACCTGATAATCTAGAAGGTGATAGTTCCGAGTTAAATCGAGAGAAATTAATGGCTATTAGTAATGATGTTACTAGTATAGTTGAGTACGGTTCAAATTCGAATGGAAATAATGAAGTTAATCATAATCATAATGTAAGAGAAGGTGAATTTAGTAGAAGACTTTTAAGTGATCTGAGAAGAATTATTGCTGAAGAAGTACAAATCAAAAGATCAAAATCAAAAATCGAAACTTTACGAAAAAATGAAGATGTAAAAAAAATTCTTCCTGAATTTATTTTGCTACCATCCAAACATTTATCGAATACACGTGAACAATTCAATAATAATCATACTATAAATAAGCCATTCAAATCGTCAGATAAAAAATCATCAGATACAAAAATTAAGACTTTAGCAAATAGACCAATTCCAAGGAACCCTTTACCATCTGAAAGAGCACCAATTGGTCTATTGAGACCAAGACCTTCAACAACAGTTCCAACAACAATGAAACCAATAACAATGAAAACTACCAAAATGCCAATGAAGAAAATTGAATCAAGTGAATCTGAAGAGGATGGAGAACAAGGAACGGAAAAATATTTTGGACTTTCGAGTGTTAATAAGGAAGCCATTAAACAAGGTGGGATCATTATCCAAAGATTGAAAGTTCGTAAAGGTGGAATAGCAATTGCAGGCCCTGGCGGAGTTGCAACAGCTGGAAGTGGAGGAACTGCTATTGTTGGTCCTGGTGGTTTGGCATTTACACATCCAAAAAGTTTAACTATAGCTGGACCTGGAGCAAGAGTTATAGCATTTCCTGAATCTTTTGATTTAGAAAAAGCCATATTAAATGCATCGCCTAAATGGGTGCCAGAAGAAGGAAGACTTGTTGCTACAGGACCAGCGATTTATTATCATCCAGCTGATGGAATTAGTTCAGAATCTGAAATAAGTTCAGATTCTGAACATAGTTTGTCGAACTATTCAAAAGACTAAGAGAGAATGTTTCGTGATTAGTGCAAATATTTTCCATAGAATTTTATTTATCTGTAGATTTATTAGTAGAATTTTAAATATAAAATATTTTCTAAGAATTTGGTTTATTTTTTAGTTATAATTCAACAAGAATTATTTTTTAATTTTGTTGGTGGTATGATTTACTTATTTCTTTTATATGGCACGGTGTCGCTTTACAGTTTTCTTTTTCTGTTATTTGCACTGAGGGTCTTTCTTTTTACACCATCATGATATAAAATATTAGAAATACGTTTGTGGTATGTTATTGCTTCCTGCATATATATTTAAATATATTTGATATTACGAGTATGTTGTATACCCCACACATAGCACACATGTGTCCCTGGTATGTTACTGGGAAATTCGGTTAGGATATATAAATTGTCCGTGGGAAATCCCGTCATGTCCCAGTTAACAACTTAGGACATTCCTGGGAGTGACGAATGTCCGAGGTTGGGATGTCCCTGGTAGATCCCATGCCCTTCCCATGGATATCCTGTGGTTGTACTTATGTACAGTTAATGCATTCAATAATGTAAAATTCCCGCCCAAGCGTCGAGGACCCCATACGGATCTCCTAGTTTGTTGGCAGGATGTAATGGAGGGATATCTGAGGATTTCGTTTGAAATTTTCTGGGATTGTAGGTTTTTTTCGATGGGTAGTCATTTTTGGAAAGTATATGCCAAAGGTATATGCACTTGCATAAAACATAAATTCAATATTTTTAACACAGGCAAATTGAATTCCTAGGACAAAAGTACTAAAAAATTACGTTCTAAAATGTACAGTTACAAATTTTGCCAAAACAAGAAGAAATTGCTGAAGCGAATAGAATTCTAATATAGCTCAGCTTTCCATACATATTTTGTTGTTCTGCTTTTGTTCTTCAAAAACGACACACGGAGGCACACCAAGCAACAAATTAGTGCTTTCACAAGAAAATCACAGGACCCCGAGAATCAAAGAATATACCGAACCAAATTCTGGAAGGATAAAAATGGCTTTCTCATGTTTTCCCAAGTGCGGACTGAATACTTCCTGTTTAACCCGAAAAAGCTATGGGATCTGTGGGACAAGAATGGGATGTCCTTGGGTAATTTTGTACTATATGGGACTGTTAGGAGGAAGCTTGCTTAATATTTATGCGACGATTTAGTAATGCATTAACTGTGACCTCGGTTAGACGACCATTCGGGTAAAAAAAGGAACTCTGGGGCAAACCTAATCCTTCTAGGACTAAGCAAGCCTACCCTGAGAATTCTGGTGTGTATTTTTACTGGACACTGTTCTCTCAGGAGCCATTTACACAGGTTAGGACTTGTTGATAATCCGATATGTAGAGGAAAAATTTATAAATTCCTTGGTTCAGATGGATGAATTACATGAGGTCGGTAGGGAGGGCTGGGAGCCAATTTTATGGTTTATAAGAGCGTCTGGCTGGGACCTATGATCATTGTTCGTGGGTCTGGAAGGTGAACAATGGGCCTTACCCTGGCCTACGTTCCAGCCCCCCCCCCCCCGGGGTAACTCAAATTCTCTTCAATCCATCCATCCATCCAACTGTGACCCCGAACCCACAACGACCTGGTTCTGAGCTATTCCTTCTATCTAATTTCCTTTAATTTTTTATAGCTGTATAACTTCTCTTACTTGCCATGAAAAACAAAAACAAACTGTATTCACTGTTGAAGCGGTTTCTGCTTGTTGGGAAGAGGTAACATAATTTTCACGAACTTTTCGGTTACAATCTGTTCCCTTGTGGTTGGAATGAATAGATACCGATGATTTCAAAGAAGCAGTCGTATAAAATGTATCAAACATGACGTCCATAACATAGCATGGAATTATCTTCAATGGTGAACCATAAACGTATTGAGCATAACTGGATATACATAGATGGTGTTGAACGTCGAAAATCATTATTAAAATTTGTAAAGTGTCTTACCATTTATGTTGGAAAGCACTCTGAACACATTTTACTTATCTCTTGTTAGAATAGAAAAAAACAAAATGCCTCATACTACCTCTCTCGATGAACACACAAAGTAAATAGAGCTAGTTTGTATTTTGTTTCATTCGGACACCATCTATCTTCGATATTTATATATACACATAGTTGTAACGTATCCCATTTTTGACGTATAGATTGACTACGTGTAGTCACATGTCTACTCTAGTTTTTATCTTCGAATGGTTTAGAATTTACCCTTTTCTTTGTGACGTGAATTTTTTTTTATAAGACAGTCATATGCAAAATATGCAATTTTATGGGTACTAAGTTTGAGGAATCAAAATTATCTGGCCATTCACGCTTTCTTTAGAGATAAGTATCTTAATGAATTTTGAAGAAGCTTCAAAGACTATATAGGTACAGCATTATCTTAAACTAAAAACACCTCTGTTATTTTTCTCCGAGTAAGGAATAATAAAAAGTAAATTTCCCTTTTGAAGTCTTCAAAGATCTTTCCAGTTTTGGTGAATTTACAAAAATTGTTAATAAACAAAATATTTCCTTCAAAACTTGTATTGATGTGTAAAGTATAAATGTTGACATTACAAATGGTAGATAATATTAGCCAAACGGCTTCGTTCCCAGGTATGCACATATGTATCCTTTTGACGAATTTTTCTCCGAAGATGTTTTGGATTAAAACTGGCTGGATTTCACAAACGTATCGTTCGATGTCTTCCTCGACTTATTGAGTCGTTTTAGGGTAGTTCACATAGACCGTAATTTTCGAAAAACTCCAGTGGAAGAAGTCCGAAGAAGTTAAATCGTAAATTCTCGGTGGTCAATTTTGGTGTCCAAAACTATAGACATGTCACAGCCTGGGAGATTCGTTTTCAATAATGTCATTGCTCTGCATGCGATATAGTAGGGACCCATAATTCTATTGAAACCTCATCATTCAAGTAAATTCCATTCAAATCCCGGATTTTGTTAATATGCCATAGTAGCGAACGTCATTGACAACAGTCATGTAGGTTCCTTCATTATATTGAAAAAAGTGCGATCCATTTATCAGGCAATCCTGCACTTGTCACTTTTTGAAGGTGTATCGTAAGTTCTTGCATGGTATGTGCATTTTCTGCTCCCAAGTTATTCTTCTTATTGAAGTAGGCATTGAGGTTAAAATGATTTCTTCATAACTAGAAACAATGTTATTATGAAATGTATCCCAAAGATCCAGTTGGTGAAAATTCGGTGCTGTGTTTACATATGTGCGGTTGCTTTCAGTTGTGCAGTCAGATGGATTTTATAGACATGGAGGTGCAAATCCCTTATCAAAATTCTTTGGGGAGTGCTAACTCTTAAGAGCTATGCCAATGAAGGTATCTACTTGTTTTCGGACATTGGCACTCAAAGTGGCGATAGTGATCTTTTTGGTTGGCCTTTCAGGTCGATGATGAACTGGCTTCTCTTTACTTGAAATGAAAATATCCACTTAAATTTGTTCACTAAATTTTTAATAGCGGGTCATGATGAAAGATTATGCAAACCAAAACTCACATAACTAGTGGCTTGTAAAAGTAAAATTTTCCCCATTTTACTCAAATATAAATAAATGACGATCAAATTGCAGATAAGAAGAGCGAAAAAATACATATTGATTGCTACCAAATACTCAATATCACCAAAATTGCAAATACGACCTTATTGAAATTAAAATCGCAACTATAATAGAGTCGGAAGTTCAGTTAACTAGCTGATTTCACTTTAATCAGTCACGAGCGATGAATATTTATATAATGCAGTCATTCCACACGAAAACGATCAAAAAGTGCTTGTTTTGGACTCGACCATCTCCGATTTGAATGAAATTTTCACAATTTCTAGGGAATACCAAAATACCTCACCAATATTTTTTTTTTTTATTTTCTTTTAGAATTTTCGTGATTTTAAGGTGAAACATCATTTTCAAAAATTCATATCTCAAGAAAAGAACAACAAATTTTCTGATTCAAATGCCAAATGAAGCTTAAAGAGTAAACACCGCAACTTTGCCCGATTTAACTCGGAACCATCCCATAATTTATCGTTAATTCGTTGTTAATTTGTCGTGAAAACAATAAGTTTGTCATGTACTTTTTTCTAAAGAAAACTGGATGTGGTCCTAACTAAGTTGACGTCAAGTTAGCAACGCAACTCACTGAAACTCGGCCAAACCTTATCCGATTGGGAAATTTCACTTATTGGAATTTGTCGTTAATTTGTAGTGAAAAACATAAATTTGTCGTATTCTTTTTTCTAAAGATGTGGTGCAAACTTGACGTCAACTTATCACCACATCCATTTTCCTTTAGAAAAAAGGAGACGACAAATTTATGTTTTTCACAACAAATTAACGACAAATTATGAAATAGTTCCGAGTTAAATCAGGCGAAGTTGCGGTGGTAACTTTACGTACATGGGCTATAGGGCAAGTACAAAAATGTTGTTAGATTTGGAAAATTTCTTCCATTGATATTTTTCCATTAACTTCAAAATTTATCAAACCACCCATTTTTGATTAAGAGAGCTCTAAATGCTGTATGTAATAATTGTCATTCTCATTTGCGGTTTGTAAGAAAATGAAGATCGTATGGGGCTTTCTTAATAGTTGTTTCATGCTGTGTTGCAGTAGGATTGACAAAAATTTTCCATTTTGCGCCGAAATTCCAAATGCGTTTTCAGTTATGTGTAAATTTAAATATTGTACTGATCTTTCTGAAAGGACGCATCAAGCCGAAACATTTATAACATCCGCATCACTACTTTCTCCATATCTTTCAACGTCGATATATAAAACCTTATATTGGATATCAACGATGGTCATCAAGACAAATTTTTCCAAATTGAAAAAATATGTCGAACCAGTATAAGTCGAGCTCGTACATATTGAATTGACACATAATCGCAGCATGTCCACTATCGATACTAGCCAATACAATTGGGAAGCTCTAATTTGTCCCATTCTAAGATTTTTCCCAAATGTATTTATTTGTTTCAGGTATATGCATATAATTGTCGCTGTGATCTATCGCGTTGGTGTGAAACGAACTGTGTCGCTAGTTTATGGCTATGAATCAGCCTTAATGCTTTATATTAAAAAAAAATATATAGCAACACCCCGAACGAAAAAAAATTTTGTTAATAATAATGTTTTTTATTTCACAAAAGAAATAGTATTATTCACTAGAGTGAACTTCTTGCACTTTTTTTTTCTATTTTTATTTTAAAGCTATAAACCATATCTATCTATGTACAAAAAATTGCGATGAAGTTCAGCTTCGTTTTTGAGATATGATTTTTTAAAGTCACCGTATACCCAAAGTAACCTGTATGTGAGCAAACTACCCTCACTCAAATTCTCGACTACTTATTTTCTGGTTTCCAAAATTTCTCTTGCTACTTTTTTTTATGATTTTCTGATTTTTTCTGATATTTTGAGCATATTTTCTCTCCCCTCCCGATTTCGTCGAGAAAATTAATTTTCGACTGCCAAAATACTTGCCTGAAAAATTCATTTCGAAACTTACTCAAACGGATTGTTGATGAAACCAGTTTTTAATTTTTGGATAGATGAACGCTTATTAGAAGATTATCTATACGAAAATTCAGGAAGATCACATGACATTTATATATTTAAATATAATAAAAACAATAAAAATTTTGCATTCCGTCATCTACCGGTGATCTTTCAAAACTCACGTATATGACATTTTATAGTGTCAGCAATCCACATATCTTCTTTATCGCTGGCATTTTATCTGAATGAATTTGGTGCTTTCGTTCAAATTCTGCGCCAATTTAACCGAGAGAACTCCTGCGAAAATTTGCAAATTTGATCAGTTTTAAAGGGAAGTCTATAAAAAATTGCGATTTGCACTTTCTTCCGTACCCCGGCATGTGGGTAGTTTTTAGAAAGGTCTCAGTCAGTACATGACAAAAAATTATTTAGTTTTTGTTTTGCACCCCACTTTTCGGTCAAGTTGGTATCAGAAAATATTATTTTTGAATAAGTGAATGCATTTTTTTGCCCTATCTCGGGATTTTCTTCGACCATTTCCAACATATTAATCCTTGATTTGTCTGATTTTTCAAAATAAAAATAGAAAAAAAAGTGCTAGAAGTTCTTTCTAGTGTTTTGAAAAAAAAAACTATTATTAACCGAAAATAGGGTTGGTAGGGAGACCAAGAATATATGGGTGAGCTATTTTGGAATTCCCTACAAACTGTGTTTTATCCAAATTGGAGATGGTCGGGTTCCAAGGTGATCGGTTTCGTATGGAATGACTGAATGTGTAATAAATATCTTATGATTTTATGGGAATGGATTCGAGTCCTACTAGCAACGGTCAAGGTATTTCCTCTGACAACATACTGTTGGAGCCCACCTAAATTAGAAGGTAAAAAAAAAATTAATTTCTTCATACCTGCTATATCCCAGATGAGATTTAAGAGGGTTGAAGACAATGAGAAGAAATTTACTATATAAATCTAATCCAAGGGAAGAGCATTATATATTTGTATGTAGTTCACTTAACATTGGTGTTTGGTTTCAGTCAATTATCGTAACTAACAACTATGCATATGATTTTCATTTACCTTAAACATTTGTATAATAATACATCTGACTTAGTTTTATAAGCAAACAAAAAAAATTCATCTTTCCTAGATGGCAGACTTCAAACTTACAGACATGGCCTCTACTTTCACCTAATATTGTGGATCCTATTCAACCTGTGCCAGTAGCTCAAGTTGCAGCATTTCCCTTCAAAACCGCAGAAATATTCGCTAGTCCACATATAAATCCGTCCATTTCCACTTATCCCGTATCTTATAATTCTATTCCTCTCTATCAAAGTCCATTCGGAATTTTCCCAGCTTTTCAACCTTTACCATTATCACGTCTTCCAAGTAATAAACGAAAAAATACAGCCGAATCAACGACTAAGCCTCCGAGAGTAAATCGACCTTCAATTCAAGGAATACAAACTGAAAAATTACAGACTGGAACAACTACTGAGAATAAAAACATTTCACCGTCTAAAATTGACAGTTCTAAGCATGTTTCTGATGTTCAATATCTAACAGCAGTACAACAACCAAATTCGAATTTCATCGTTGAAAATATCATCCCAGTTGCAGGAACAAAAATTTACCACGCAGCTACTATGCAGACTTCTAATGACAATGCTCTAGATAAAACTCATGGTGACTCTGAGGTAAAAGTTACTGCAACTGGTCATACAGCCGTAGGAAAACCTGTTCCTGATATACCTGTTGGAGTATTCTTTGAACCATATTATGGTGTTCTTGATGATATGTCGAGTCCCGCTAACAAACAACAGACGGCTTCTTTAATTCTGGAACCATCATCAAAAGCTGTAGTAGGAAATGGTGGTACAGCAATTTCTGCACCAATTTCACATGCCATTCTCAAAAAAGGTACACCAGCCAGAGTATTGTTTCGTCCACAATCTGTTGCAATTGCTGGAGCTGGTGGAAAGGCGCATGCGCAAGCCGATTTAATACTTGATTTTTTAAATCGGAAGTAAAGTATAAATTTCGTAAAACTTAGCCATTTCATTTTGATTTAGTATGTAAACAAAAAATTGTGTAAATAAATATTTATAAGCAAACTCATAATCATTTCTCTTTTAGCTTCCTTCAATAACTTTATCTCTCCATATTATCTTTCTCCTTCTTACAACACTTCTCTTATATAGAAGATGTTTTCCTTCTTAAAATTTCAACAGATTCTCTGTTTGCTGTCAACTTCCAGTTCTGCGAAAAAATTTTCATTTGGGTAATCTGAATTTTTCTTAAAATTATTATTTTTATATTATAAAGTTAATAACAAAATTTCTATATAGTCATCGAACAACAGATGAAATTATACATCTTCCATATTATGGTGGTGCTACAGGCCAAACATTAGAGATTGTTCAGAAAAAGGATGGCTCAATAACAAGTTCGATTATAAGAAATGATGATTCAACTCATGTCAAAAATCAAGGAGAATTGGAAATGAAATTTCAAAATATACAACAAGCTGCAGCACAATTAGTTGCTATTCAAGAAAATGCCAAAAATAAGGGAACCTTCTCTCCAGAGGATAACAAAGCTTATGCTCAGAATTTACAACAGTTAGGAGTGGCAGCTCAAGAGTTAGCTCAATTACAACAGAGCGGACAAAGTGACATACATAAACTCCTCAACACTCCGGAAGGACAGAAAATGCAAGCAACACTACAAAACGCTGCACAGAAACTAGATTTTGTGAATACAGCTGATGATCATGTCGATGATGTTAATACTGATCTTGACCCCAATGTTCAACAAGATCCTGATACGGTTCAAGTTTCAGTCCCAAATAAGGATGCTGCTGTAGCTGAAGCCAAGCCAGTCGGTAAGTGTTTGATCAACGATCTTAATTTCTGTACAAAAATGTTATATGCCGCCCATACTTTCTTTGCTTATTCACTTTGAATAAGAAAAAGAAAAACTTATGTCGACTGATAAGCGGTATGAATAAAATTTGCAAATTCAGAAAATCATATCGCCCATAGGCGTGTTTATAATCTTTTCGTATATTTAATTTATTATCATTCTTAGCTGAATTACACCGGACGCTTTAATCATGCTTCAGTCGTGATTCAAACAAAACGCCATATAAATTTCTACGCTATCCCTCTTTGCATTATTCACAAAATGATTTAATCAGTTGCTCTGAAAAATCATTAAAGCATGATTAAAGCGTCCCGGTATGAATTCAGCCTTAGAATTGCACATATTTATTCTCATTTATTTTCTAAGGACTTTCAATTGCTGGAGAAAGTGGAGTTGCATCATCTAAGCCCGTTGGAACTGCAATATCAGGTGGAAATGGACTAGCAGTATCACGTCCAGTAGCAACTGCTATTGCTGGAATATCACCTAGTGAAGTAGCCGCTCTTGGATTGCCAATTCCAAATAGAATTAAGAAAATCTCTTTACATTCTGATGAATATAAATATCGACTACGAAATGATGGCTACTTAGCTGGACCATTATCGAATGCTTCACCTTTAGTTAGAATTGCTGTTCAACCCGAACAGAGTCATATTTCTGATGACAACGATGATACCGTGGTAGTTGAAAAAATTTCTCAAATTACTAAAGGTACAAAATTGAATAGAAGAACAGCTTGAGTATAATTTAACTTTAATCGAATGTTTGTTTTTTTTTGTAGATAATCCTCTCAGTACAAGGGCATCAGAAAACTATGTGAGATATGCTGAAGGAAGAAGACAACCCCAAGGAGTTTCTGGCAATATTGATGAAAATGTTGGTCCATATTCGGGGATTTATTATTATGTATAAGTTGCCATTTTAAAATGTTTTCTAAAAAAAAAAGCCATACTATTCATTACTTATCCTGGTCAATAGGAAATGTGTGCCTTCTGAATGCCAATAAATATCTCAAATTTAAGTTATGTATTAATTATCTACTGTTTTCAAGTATATTTGAAGCAATACGTCACTAGTTAGCATTATTAAGAAGAAACAGTTTAAGTTTGACCTGGTTGATCATTTAAATATTTCAAAACAGATATGGTTTGACTAAATAACGATAATATCATAATAACATCCAATGTGAATTTTATGAGACCGTTCAACGTCGATTTGGGAGGCCGACAATAATAATGCTTTATTAAACCTTAATTCCAGCAAGGATCAATGGTGACGAACAGAGCCCCAGATGTCGTATTTTAAAGATTGAAGTATTATCATAAAAGAAGGCGCCCATACCTGTATTGAAAGAGCCATAAATGGTTAAACTATCAATATCTGCTCGTATAGTCAAGCCGGTCTCAAGGCTTTAAAGACCCTTTCTATTATGTCAAAGATACTCCGGGGTCTCTGCAAACCTTTAAAAATTTATTGAGGAGAAAAAAAGTTATACTCATGTGTGTATCTGGACATGAGGGGCCATAATGGCAATGAAACAGCATAGCCAAAATAGGAGTGGAGACTTTTTTTTGTCGGACCAGAGACATTTTGTAGCTCTTCTAAAGACCATCTTAAAGTTATCTTAAATAACTGGGAGAAAAAACAAAATTTATATATTGGGAAAGGCTACAAAGACTTCGTTATATAAAAAAGTTTATCGACACCACAGACGGAAAAATAAAAGAATTTCTACTCCTCGGGAGAACAGAGCTTAAAACAATCATAAAGCTGCTCTACTCAGGCCACTGTTCCTTGTGATTTCAATACGGGCTTGGCTGAAACTTTTCACTGCCGCTGCTGTCAGGATGCTTATGAAACTTCAGACCACTTACTTTGCAATTGCGAAGCATTCCAGGCGGAGAATACTCTTCTAGAATATGCTTTTCCTCCACCAAACTACTTGTGGAATTCCAATCCCAGAATGGTTTTAGACTTTATTCATAGGTTTAACCAAGAAAGGAAATAATTTAAACGGGGGGACTCACAAGAGATCTTTTATATAGCAGTTAATGAGATTCTAAAACGCCTGCACACCCCTTCACGAATCTAAATCTAAGTCTATGACACTAGTTATTATCAGTATTAAAAGTTCTTTGGGTAAACTGCTTCTTAGGGAAGATAAAATGATCAAATCAAATAAGTTTAGAAAATTTAAAAGAACAAATATACATGGTGGCCCAAAACCTAAGTTTACTGATACAGCTCACATAACAAACAAGCAACTTCATGTGACCAATATGAGTAGGTTAAGCTGAAATTTGGGAAATGAGTCGGAGTTTTGGGCTGTTTTTGTCGAATCAGCAAAAAACCCACTATTTGAAATTAGGGCTAAAGTTGAATCCGGAATGCCCGTACTATCTGATATGCCATGAATTTTGCCTGAACTTGGCATAATGCTGGAGTTTGATACCGGTTTTCTGGAAAACATGAAAAAGTCCTTTTTCGGGCCCCAGGTTGAATTTGAATCTAGAATGTTTGCTCTTTTAAACGGCGACTTGAATTTTAGCTGAGCTAGGCATCAGGCGAGATTTTGATGTTTGATGTTTTTAATGAAATCTTAAAAAAAGAACCGTTTGGTTTTTGTGTACTTCTTGTTTTTGAATTAAGTCTACATTCTAATATACCACGTCATCTATAGCTACGTTAATCTGCTAATTAGTCTGCCATAATAGCAATAAATTACACTCGATTTACGTGATTTATGAAAAAATTTACACTCTTACCGGAATTCCGTAGCGACGTAAAACTATTAATTTTGTATGATTTTTTAGATTTTTTATTTTTATTATTATTATTTTATTTATGTGTCTCTTGTTTGAATTGTTTTAATTCTGATTTTCTATATATGTTTTGTTTTAATTATTATTTCTATTTAATTTCATTTGATTGATTGTTTTTTATTATATTGTTTAACTTTTCCCAAAAAAATTCTTGTGTAAAGAATTTCCATTTTTTTTGTTTTTTTTTTTTTTTAAATTAATTATTACCAACACCAAGCTGAAGATGACTATGGAATTCTTGATGAACTAATCAAAATAAATATGAGAGCAGAAGTCCTACACGTTATCCTGCTCAGAAATGGAAAAATGAAAGATAACAACTTCCTGCAAGAACGGAATCATCATAAAGCTCCTAAAGAATAGAAAGGGAAATTGAGGGAAATGTGCGAGAGGAATAAGACGAATTCAGACGAGGATGTGGATGAATAAATTAATGAAAGTCACTACCCTCAATCGCGGGAGAATCAGAAGAATGGAAATCTCTCCTATAAATTATATTTGCTGGCTTCGAGAAAGCATTCGATACGATAAATCGCAAGAAAAATACCAGAAAGGATTACCAGAAAAAATAATATGCATTCTCAAAACACTCCATAACGATCCCAATTTCTACAATTCTCCACAATGGATACCTAAGTGATCTAAACACTTTTATCTGGAATTAATTAAGGATGTCCTTACACCTCCTAGTGCTCATATTACTTGTCATATTAGACGAAGTAATGGGAATAGCTAATACAATTCCAAACCATTTAGATGGGTCTTAACGTGCATGTACGTAACAGGTTGGACAAAGTATAAGTATACACGGAAAACTAAAAAATGAAAATCAACATGGCCCCGGTAACTCCTGCATTAAATTAATTGCGTGATAGATACAAGATATTCTGGCCAAGAGAAATCACAAATTCGGAACTCTGATCAATTATAGACCAAGAATCCATATCGGTCTAGATAAAACAAAGAAAATGGTTAGAAGGTCTACGAAAAAATTACTTAGCAGTCTACCTGGTGACTGCTGAGAGAAAATAAAGAAACGAAATCCGCAATGGAAAGGACGGTTAATAAAGAAATAAGTGAAAGTGGAAAAAATTTGGACAGAAGTCAAAAGGAATGCATATTTAAGAAGGAAGGGGATTGTTGACAGCCCTGAGTGATTCTGCTACCTCGAAGGACAGCCTGAGGCAACCAAACATTTCTGTGTGCTTGTCCGACTTTTTCCCGGAGCAGACTGGATACGCTTGAGTCTGCCCTCCTATTTAAGGATGAGTTGAAAAATTTACCACACCTAGACCCTATACAGTTCATTAAGAGGACAGGAAGATTTTTGTGCGAGGGTTTCTACCAGGTTAATACAATGGGCTGCCCTGGCCCCAGTGCTTGGGGTTTCTCGTCCTCCTGTCTTTGAATAAGATATTGCAGGCAATTCTGCAATTCCGTATTCCGAGAATTTACCAAGCATTTCAATTACTCCAATGGATTATTCAGGGTATTTCCATCACAGAAATCCATATGGCAGGAGATGATAGTACTCATCTAGAAAAACCAATATTATATAGCAGAGGGGGCCATTTCAAAAGTGTTGGAGCTATAGGGTGATTAAGAAAATATGCTAGTTTTACACAAAACACCTTGCATCTTGTAAAGCACAAAGTATATGGTTACCATTAAGAGCAAATTCTATGATTCATGATCTTTCCTACGACTGCTTAACTAGCGCCTTACTATGTAAATTAAAAATTTCGGACTTTTTTTGCTTAAAAAAAAAGCTGATGAACATAACTTTTTATAATAAAAACTGTAGCCATTAAAGAATTATTATCTGAAAATTCTGTTTTTTTTATAATGCATGTAGATAAAAATAAAATGTTTAGTTTTATTTTTAAGTGAAAAAATTGTGAGCTGCTATGGGGCGTTAATAAAATTAAAGCCAAAATTTTAAATAAACCAAATTCGAAATTGTTCTAAGCAAATAATCCCCCCCCCCCCCCCCAATAAATTTTGTAAATTATATAAATAAGCCCAGAAATATAAGGAACTTTAAAATCGCTCTCGGCTATGGCTAGTAATTGCTACAGTGCTGAGAATAAAATACATAAAAATTATTGGGAATAATTTGGCCATGTACCTCTATCATTGTAGTCAAACGTTATTCAAAATAGCCATTTGGTACGATTGTAACCTAATCCTTCCCTAAGTTCCTTCTGCCATGCTGTGATTTGCATCATTAGGGATCCCCTGAGCTTGGCTTAATAATATAAAAAAAAAAGTTGCAATACTGTTCCTATAGACCACGTTCTGAGTTTCATACTAATGTTTCCTTTTCGTTTTTTTAGGTCCTAATATAGAGCAACATAAAAATTAAAAAACTCTTCCTCATCTTCTACAACATGCGCTTTGGGTGGAATTGTCACAAAATCGGTTTCTTCAAACTAAAATGTTCCTCATGTTTGTTACTCAGTGCTGTTTTTGACCTAGCAAGAGTATATTTTTCGCAAATGAGTATATTTTTAAAAATTCAATTTTCTGAAAGCAGTAAGGAAAAAAATTACATGTATGTACTTACATACTATACATATTGTTACGTGCAATTGAAAAGTACAAGCGACATCTATTGGTTCGGACAGTAAACAACGCTAGGTTCGGAGAATCGATGTTTCTGGAATGAAATATTTGAGAAGGTTCTGAGAATATAAATGTAGCGCTTCGCTTGTCACCGTCAGGAGCGAATCTTGTCTCAGACAGTGAAGTAAACATAGTAAACAGATGAAAGTACTACATTGTGATAATCTGAAGTATAGTACTAGCGATAATTAAAGTAGAGTCGATTGATAATATTGTTGAGTGTAATAGAGAATTGTGAATTATATTTGAAATATTGTGTTTTGAATTACGAACTAATGCCATGCTCGTAACAATAAATTACAAGTGTGTTATTTGTTGTACACTCCCTCTGAAAGCGAAGTCTTGAATTACTTTTAGAGAACAATAATCCAATCCACAAGTATAATGGTACTACTACTACTACTAGTAAAAATCTGATAATACATATACAAATATTTTGTAAATGAAAACGAAAAGCGCTAAAATTTGCCCTAAAACCAAAATAGGGGAATCTACTAAAATCATAATAGAAATGCTCGGGTATTTCAGCGGATTATTGTGCAGGAAGTGAACGCAAAAGTCAATTACAGTTATCAGTAGAAGGCGATAAAGCGGAGTACTCGAATGAGTATGAGTATGCAAAACATGAAACTATAATTATATTGCTTCATATATAATTTTTTATAATAATAATATTTTCGTCAAAATCATCAGGAAACTTCCTGAATTCCTTTATACCTTCACTACTTAACAATACTGAAGTGGTTTTTTACTCCCTGGATATATCTAATATTTTGGCTGCAAGATTTGCTTTCAGTTCTCAGCTTCTTTCCATTTTACAGAAATCCGTT
This sequence comes from Dioctria rufipes, assembly GCA_963924295.1. Lineage (NCBI taxonomy): Eukaryota > Metazoa > Arthropoda > Insecta > Diptera > Asilidae > Dioctria > Dioctria rufipes. Next base: position 62,800,136 of record OZ002743.1, on the reverse strand, counting down.
TTTCATTTCCTGTGTATGTGTATATAAGAGCTAATGTACGACAGATGAGTTCAAAATACTTATGGAGCTCAACATTTCTAAAGTCGATGGTCCTGATAGGTTTCTCGTCCCTGTTACCTAAAACCTATGCCTCAGCCTTGGTTAAACCTCAGAGTAAACTATAAAACTTGTCTTATTCGACAGGAAACTTTCCAATTGCTTGAGAATTAGAACACGTTCATCATCTTTTAATAAAAGAGAAAGAAGTGTTCCCTCTAATTATTGACTTTTATTTTTGAGTCTATTATTAACTCTAATTAATGAAATATCTAAGAACCAATCAACTCATCAACGATCGCCAAAATGGCTTCCGGATAGGACGCTCATCTGGAGACTTGTTGAATTTTCTTATGGAACCGTCGTTTCGACAATTTTGGTGAGTCCAAAATAGTTGCCCTATATATTTCAAATGGCTTTGATAGAGTCTCTTCTCCACTTTTCTATTATGTATTGAAAGGTTTTTATTTGGTCGTCTAATATGGGTTGGATTAGGTTGGATTAGATGGTGCTACATCTGAACTGCATTCTATAAATGCCCTTGTGCCTAAGAGCTTTATTATCTTTCCGTTAATTTTCTTAATTTTCAATAATGATCTGATTTCCCTTAGTTTCAATTCCATCTATCGTTTTGTTGATGAAAATACCCTCGATTTCGCGTATTTCTTTAATACTCTGGTGGAATCCAAATGTAATGCCACATGTTTCGAATTGCATCAAACTCAATGCATCCAAGACCTAAAGTTGCCTTATTCCATAGATCTTAATTTGACCACTCTCGTTTCTTTTGATGGAGCAACAATTTCTTAACACACCATTGTTAAGTATTCTTGGTATTAGTATTTCAAGTAAGTTAAGCTGGAAAGATCACATCTCCTCTATTGCCAAAAAGCATCGAAATGCTTTGGATTTCTGAAAAGGTGGACTCATACGTATATTTCAGCCCTATAATCTAGCACTTTAACGCTCATCTATAAGTTCAATCTTAGACATAGAACGGAATACAATTCCCATAACTAAAGGCATGTATCCACCACAAAGTTTTGATGCGCAATCAGGCTCGGATCTAGCATTGAAATTGGAGGGGGAGGGGGTCATCTTACAAATTAAATTGAGAAGAAAAAAACATCCTTCGCTTAGCGTAGCCAGTTCTGTAGTACTAGGAAGGTTTCTGCATTACGCATTAAGCGGTGTGGAAGATGTGTCATATTTTAGTATAATTTTTTACAAAAAGTCATTTTCAAATAGTTAAATAGTAGTTTAGGTTGCAATCTGCAGGAGTCATTCAAGCTAAACTTTTCTCAGTTTTACACACTGACATATATAATATGAACTGTACAAGTTTTTGTGTCAAAAATAGTTCGGATGTTGATGCCAACACTGAAAAAACTATTGGCGGGAAGTTGAAAAGTGATTTTAATAAAACCTTTCGAATATTTGTTGAGTATCTATGAATATATTGCCTTTGGTAAAACACTTTTTATCACTAATTAACCCAAATAATTAAAAACATTTATTTCGACGAATCCACTTATTTATTTGTTGTTCTCTGTCAGTTAGTACTTGGCGATTAGACCGAAAGAGAACGCTATATAGAAGTGATCTCACTTTCTGCAATGTATTTGTATGGACATAGTCAGTCCATAAAATCAGAGCTGGGCAATACTTAAGTAAAAAAACTTCAGAACTACTTAAAGTAAATGTTCGTTACTTTAGACTTATTACTTAATACTATTGAAATACTCTACTTAGTATTAGAACTTAAATACTTCCTTCTATTTACTTGTACTTTAGACTTAGTTTTGTACTTAAGTACCAAGAATTTTACTTAACCATTTCTGAGTCTATTAAGTATCTACAAATATCTAGCTCTTCGTAGAAAAGAAAACACAATCTCTAGCGCAACTTCCTTTTTGTTGAGTTTTTAAGCACGCAAAGAACTGTCAAAGTATGTGTCGCACTCATGCGTAGAACCTTAGTGCATGGCCACAACGCCGCACCGCACCTAGCACCGGATATAGCGCAGCACAAGTCCAATCATCCCCTAGTACATCGGACCTTGCACATCGCAGAATTAATGGCCACAGTGAAGCACTGCATATTGCCTAAAGCGACCTTGAATATTTGACTTCTGAAGTAAGTTAAGATATTGCGAAAGCGCAGTCCAATTTTCGTTAAAGAGTATAGGCAGAATTCAATACTCTAGTTGCAGTTTCTCTGAAGAGGACGAAATTCTGGGTGAAGTTAGTAAGTAGAATTCCTTAAAAAATTTTTAAAAAAGACATGCCGCATTCATCAAATTAACTTTAAGAGAAGTAATTTGAGTGAATTTCATCATATCTTCGAAGAGATTGATAACGGTTTTACGAATATATGCGCATGGACGTATCTACATTTGATTACATTTTAGATGATTCACGGACAAATTGTGAACAATTTGAAAGAATTAACCAATAGGAATAATAGAAAAGCTAATGGTCACGTTACGCTAAGAATTTCTTTACTTGATTATTGTATACTGTAGCATTACAAAAATAAAAAAGTAAAATACAGTTATTGGATTTTCGATATTCGGATAAATAAATGGCTGGTTATCCTTACTGGGATCCATATCGTGATCATGAAATTCTTCTACGAGAAGTTGTATAACCTTAGTTCGAAATCTTATCTTTTGCCAAGGACCTAATGATCTAACATGTTAGCAAGCTATTATAAAATGTGATGTTTTCGTCTATATTTTTCTCCATCCACATCGTGAGAGTATTTTCCTTTCGTGTAAGGTATTGCAGTTTTACTATTTCCGCATCCAAGAAAGCTGTACCAAGAGGATCCATATTTTACTATCATATGTAAATCTACTGAATTTACTAGCTATAAATATTACCGAAGTACTCCATAGAAGAAAATTTACTAAAACATTGTTAAAAATGTTGCCAACGCACCGCACAATAGAAATAACAACTCATTTCCTGTGTGCAGTGCTATGACTCAGCGCAATGGTTTGTGCAGGGGGCCATCCAATGTGCGGTACGCCTCTGTGGCCATTTCTATTTGAGATAAGGGATATATTTTGTCAACTCACACCAAGCTCAGGGCGATGTGCAGTACTAGGTGCGGTGTGCTGTTGTGGCCATGCCCTTAGATACACTAATAACAAACAAACAAGATTGGGCAAGTAGAACTAAAATCAGTCATGCCTCGCCCGAATATAAAATCGACCATGCCTCGACTTGAGGACGTGTTATTTAAGCAAGCAGTGCCTCCCTCCAATATAAAATCAACAATGTCTCGACCTGATGTAGGGAAGGCCTCAATTTTTTCTTGGAAATTTACAGAAATTTCTTTCCTTATAATTTTTATGCATTTTTGGAGGCGACAATTGGTGCTTAGGCGGACCTCTAACAGTTTTTATGAGTGCAACAATGAGAGGTGAAAGTTTTACTCTACGTGCAGCGCCGAAAACTATAAAAAACTATAAATAGTAGCCACTGGTTACTATACATATTATAGTTTTCAAAACGTATGTAGGATGGTCGATGGGAAAAATTAAAAAACATGTCTTACTCGATTGGTAGTTTATTGCGGAATCGTATGTAAATTGAGATCGACGTACGTATTTACATACATATATATATCTGTACATTTATAAAACTTGTGCAGAGAACATTTCTAATAATTGTTTCTATGAGATTATATGTGTGTACTCAGTACGCTTACACGTATTTATTTATTAATATCTATTACCCGAACTCTATAAACTTCATTATATTACTGCCAACGTATAAAGATTCTAAAAAAGTACTTTAAAAAGTACTTCAAAAAGTACTTAGTACTTAGTTACAAGTACTTTTCATACATGCTTTCGGTACTTGTACTTAAATACTTTTTCTCTGGTACTTGCCCAGCTCTGTTTAATATACATGTCAGTGATTTTACATAGGAACGCTGTAAATATTTTAGAATGTTAAGAGTTAGGACTAAGTCAGGGCTCTGATGTGGTAGTGAGGGAGTCTGTTTCGTGGCTTGGGAAGTGTTTCTCGAGAGGTTTGGATTACCCAATCTCAAATTCTGAGAAAAACCTATATACATGCATCACATGCATACAATAATATTCATTGCAATAAATTTGTTTAAATTTTGAAATAAAAATACTTTATATAATTTTTTTTTAAGTTGAATTTAATAAATAAAATAACAAATATATTTTTTCAAATAACTCAATTAATTAAATATTTTTTACTTTTATTTTTTAGTGCGGGGCATGACCCCATAACCCCCCCCCCCCCCCGCCCCTCTGGATCAGTCACTGCCTAATGAAATATCTAGTCTGATCCCATGTAGATTAATTATTTCCTGCACGCTGCAAGCTGCGCACATCCTTTTACCCTTCAAAATACTTTCGGCCATACAGTAAAATTCCGCGATGTTTTTTTATTCGAGCTATGCGAATGTGGAACAGTCTACCATTTTCTGTCAATCCTTGAGCTTACAATCTATCAAGGTTCAAAAGTGACACGTACATCAGCACTTTCGCCACTTTCCTCTCCTTCTTGCCGCGATATGCTTTGCATCACATGAGCTTGGCTTAAGACGATTCAGTACCAATATTTGCAAGTTTCATACATTTTTCAATGCGAATTTCTGACAAACTATTTGTAGCAGAAAAATGATTTAAATCTTAAATTAAAGGTAATGAAGAAGTCTAGTAAATAACGTCGGCAAAATTAAAAAAAAAGTGTTTTGGAATGGAGATATTAGCTCGAAGGTATTATCATTTTTTTAAATTGTGACTATTTTAGTAAGATAAGGCCAAGATCTAGCAAATAACGTCGAGCTTTTTTCATTTTTAGTGGGGCTTTTTATAATTAATTTGACTCTAATTGTACTTGTTTTTTCTCCCGACATTTCACCGACAAGAAATTGCAATATTTGTTTGAAAGTTGTTTAAATACAAAGCAAAATAGCATATTTAACAATTATGTGCAAAAAAAATTTAGGAGAGTTAAATCTCGTTAAAAGTTTTCAATTTATGTGAACTGCAAATTTTCATTTTTCATCTTGTATGGTTTTGTCGGATATTGCGTTTCTGTCTTTTGCGGTAGATGTCTCTAATGTGCTCTGTGGTCTAGGTCTAGGCTAATTTTATAAGAATTTTCTCACTTTCAGGACACAAACCCATGTATAGTAAATTTTATTACCTATAGGTTCGCTTGTATCTAAATTGAAACTTTTGCTGAGTACTGACTCCTCTTAATAATATGAAAATTAATGAAAAAAGAAATTATTTACCTTAAAATAATTGACTTTTTCTGTTGGAGAAAATAATTCGACGTCTTTGATCCATTTTACACGATATCACGTAAAATACGTTTATCACGGCTGAATTGATTTTAACAAACTTAAAGCTCGCGTTTTCGATGATTATTCTGCGCAATATTTAGTCATTATGTGCGCATGCACATACCGATAATGGAGCCAATAGATAAGGATAAATTGCTGTCGTTATTTTTGGGGGGAAAACAGCCTAAATGTAAAATCTCTTATTTGCTTAATTCCACTCTAATTATAATGTTATGTGATAAACTAACAAGTTTCTGAGATCAGGTATTGGGATGAATTTCCGTTCAATAATGAAGTGTGCACTTTGCCTTAAGCAAGTAGATGCCTTTGAATTAAATTTGATGTTTTTATAGCAGTACTCTATCTACATATGTAGATCTACATAGGTCTACATAGGTAATATTTTCGTTATGTCTATACATCTTTAATTTTCCCTGTAAATGGGTGAATTAGCGCACTTACCTGTAACAAGACTATATGCACTACCATTTTCAGATAAATATTCAGGGCATTATCAAACAGGTAATCTCTTAAATAATATTCTTTGCCTTTCTAATCTTTTATTTTCCCTTCATGGATATCAACTGTGGGTGGTATCAGCATCAAAACGGTATACCGAGCGGATTATTATCGACTTTGCTATTCCTTTTATCACATGGGACTTCAATGCCCTCTTTACTCGAATAAAAACAATTTTACACTAACGAGTTGATAGTGTGCTTCTTATTTTTGTAAAATTTTGTAATATACTTCAAATGGACAATAAAAAAACAAACGGTCTATGCGAAAATTTAAATGCATGACAAAATTGATGAAAAGTTAATCGTTGCCAACTTTTTTCTTGACAAAATTCAGATTGAGAAATTTAATTTGAGTAGAGCCAGCCAGAGCGGCATGCGCAGAAGCCAAATTCACAGTTTCAATTTTTGTTGCTTAAATGAAAAACGTGTGCTAAATTTTTTTTTAAATAAATCATGTAAGCTTGACTGAGTTTTGGTCTTAAGGAAATGTAAACAAGTTTAATTAGATGCTCTATGGATAAATTCTGAAATTCTGAAATGAAATTCGTCCAGTTCTCTAGCTTATATCCATCTATGAGATGCGACTTCTTGATTGCCGCAATCCAATAAAAGGTTTCCTGACTTAATTTTATTTTTAGAATCTCGAGAGGAGCTGTAGGTACTGGGCAGATATCTACTTTGGAACGTTACAATGTTTTTGTTTTTGTTTGTTTATTTTTTTCGCCCATGTTAAATATAAAAAGCTGCAAACCAATAAAAAAAAAAGTGATGAAGAAGCGCAAGGGCAAACTAGCAGAAGAGTGCAACTACCTTCTTTAAGGTAAACGATGCAATAAGGCGATAAGCTGTTACATGTTGATGGCCATCCCACTGGGAATTGCATATATAGCTAAAAATGCATCAGTTTGTGTGCATGCCAGCCGCCACCGTAAATACCTATAATGCAATTGGAGGAGGTTTTGAATGCAATTTGTTGTAGAAAATGGAAATAGTTCCTACGATACGACGGCGGCGGCGGCGCAACAAGTTTAGAACTGCATGAAATTTTACATTGCGCACTAAGGCGACTACTTGCATTTCTGCTCAACAAGAAAAATTGCATTAACAACTCGCGCACGTTTATATAAAGGGCTGGAGAACATTTTCTAGGCTGCATTTTATTGCTTGCTGTTTGCCGACGAGGTGTAATCGTAGTTTTTTGTAGTTCCAGTGAAGTGAAAAGTTTTGTGTTTTTAAGGTAAATTTGAAAATTTTTGTAATGCGTCTCAGCGAAAAGTTATGTGGAGTTGCTCTAATTTTTGTGTTGATTTTTATATGTATAAGTGATTCAGTTTATGAAGAGAATAAATCTATTTTTTTTTAAATTATTTTAAATATTTTATTTAGCTTTCGTAACGATATAAATATTTGTTTAAAACTTCATTTTTAATAAAATGTTCCAAAATTGAGTAAACAATTTTTAATTACGTGTAATAAGCATTCTTAATTTAGACTTCTGCTTTGATTGATTTTTCAAAATTTAATAGTTATAAAGAAAAGCAGTCTCCCGAAAATATTCTTATTAATTTTTGATTATGTCAATTGAGTTACTATCATATACGAAAATAAAAAAAAACGCATATCTATGTAGAGTATTTAATTTCTCAAAATTACACCATCCTGATCTTGTATCTTACGATATTTCATATCGAATCATTACATTTTCAAAAATCGCTCGACACACAATTATTTTTGCGATAATGTTTGCCTAGTAATTATAGGTCCATGTAAGTGGTTACATAAATATTTAATTGAAATTGCGCTATTAAGTGCGCCCCGAATGCAATTTATTTTTAAATTAAATAATTTAAAATATTAATTTTCTCACATTTTGAAAATCGAGAATTCACCAAAAAACGTATGTGGAGTGGAAGAGTTTTGCAAGGAAACAATATCTGTGTAGTGGAGATACCGAATAAGTGGAAATAATAATATTAATTTTTATCCTGCTTTATCTTGAATCTGAATTCAATAATTGTTGCAAGATCGATAAAAGTTCTGTTGTTATAGAACAGTGTTTGTTTATTTATTATTATTAATAAATTCAGACAGAAATACCGCTTGTCATCTAATCATTGTGATCTGAAAAATCTTTTGTAACAAATCCTTAAGTACCCTAGGGCTCTCGTTCGACCTGAAGTTTTTTTTATAAAATCTATAACATTCTTGGGGGCATCTTTGCAACATCCGTTGGCAACTGTAATGCCCGTTATAGATGCGTTAGCCTTATCCGGCCCAAAGGTTCACAGTCATAAAGGACGTGTTCAGCAGTCTCATCGTCTTTCATATATAAGTGAAAGGGAGGGCAATCATGGAAAACTATGGAGCTACTTAAGGAGTTCAGAGTTGACACCAAGAAACTAGTAGAGGTGTTAACAGAACATAGGGCCATAGGTAACCATGCTGGGAGGTTAGGTCTAGGAGAGTCAAACGATTTCTATCGTAGCTGCAAACCACGTGAAAAAATCGAATCAGTTTTAAATGTGCTTTGTGCGTGTTCTGCTCTAGCGACAAAATAGGCGGGCTACTTAGTAGCTTTTTTCCTTAGCTTAGATATGTATCGCAAGATTCCTTAGAGAATAAGAGTGGATTTAGGATTGTTCTTAGATGGACAAATTCTCACAATATGGTACAATGGTCCCTACATAGTTGGCGACAATACCTTTTTGAAGAAAAAAATTATTAACAGTCGAGGACAAAAGTTGTAGATAATAAAAAAATCTAAAACTTTTATATAAGGCATTTTTCAAGATAACCTCAAATTTTCTGAGAAAATGGCGGAAAACCGTTTTTTCGGATTTTAATTTTTTTCTCTCGTAAAAAGAATTGAATTTACATGAAATTTCTAAATAAATAACAAATTAATAAAAAATCGTTTAAGTTATGCATATAAACCTAGTAGACAAATTTACAAAATTATGAATTCGGAAATTCATATTAGAAAGGTACTTGGAGTAGGTACTTATAAAAGGTTCAAACCCACCTAAAGTGGACGGTTGGGGATGGGGGGATTAAAAGGGGCCAAGCCTAGAGAGTAGCCGAACTCGTTTTGGAGTATCTAGTACATATTCAGTCATCTAGTTGTGTAGAAGTATTTGGTAGAACGTCTTTTAGAAGACAACGTGGTGATTGAGAATCTATTTCCACTTCGATGGGCACGAAACAAGCCGAACATTTACGCCTTAAGAAATCTGCAAACATCCTTACATTTTAATATCAAGATATGCGTAAAATACCGTTTTTGTAAGAAAAATGTTCATCCAAAAATCAGATAAATTACATTCAGATGGATTTTTATGCAAGCAAGTTCCCAAAGGCACCGATGAATCAATTATAAATACTGCTATTGAACTAGCAAAAAACGATGGTAAAACTGTCGTCGTTGTGGGTTAAAACAGCAGAAACCACTTTCAAACCCTAACCGCCCCCCCCCCCATTACACAATTTCACTTTATATCGTGTTTAATTTTTGGTTTTTCTCTTAATTATAACAATAACTAAATTTTCCGGCTTGTCCTTGCCTGTTAATAATTGTTTTTTTTTGTAGCCTTCGAAATCCACTTTGGCACCAGTGGTCTAAGGGAAGCAGATTAAGTCTATCTTAGTGGCAGTGGCACGCTTTTAAACTAACCTAACCTATGATGAGGCACATACCTTTAGAATAACAATTGGCTGCAGCAAGCTAAATACAGTTATATCTACGCTCATAAAAATGTTTAATTCTTTATTGTTATTTGTCACCAATAAGACATAAAAGTTCTAAGAAAAATGTTGATTAATTTTCAATGAAGTGGATGAAATCCTTAACCCTAATAGGTGACCGGGGTCAAACTGACCCCAATTCTTTTTCCCTTAATCGTGGAAATAGGCTTTGGGCCGCCATCTAACATTAATCCGTCTAATCAACGATACTTCTGTGCTATTAGCGTGGCTTGGTTGGTGTTGGTCTAGCGTTCGTTCAAAGTAGACGTTAAATATTCGTGGGGTTACGGTGACCCCGTGTGACCTAATTATTATTTTTTTTTGTGCTGCTAATTACAAAAATTAATTTTCTGTAACGTAAATATGTAATTCCACGTGAAATGATTTTTTCCGGTGCAGTGGTTATATATTTTTAATGCTTGTTTGCAGGAGGCTCATAACCTACGCTCAAGACAGGTGCGAGTTTTATTATTAGAACAAGATGAGAAATTCTGTTTCTCATCCACTGGAATAACGCTGCTATCCTATACACACAAAAAAATTGTTCTTCTAGTTTCCTCTTATTCGCATTTTATGAAGATTGTTGATGGAAAGCCAGATACATATTATTGCATTATAATGCAAATAAAGGGGGTAGAGATTGTTTCGACAAGCTTTACCATACTTTTACCATCTCTAGAAAAACGACCCGTTAGTCGAAGCGGATATTTTATGGTGTGTTGGACCAGGCTGCTATAAATGCGCGAATTCTTCTTCAATATCAAAAACTGATTGTTTATGCGAGTTATCTTTAGTATTAGTACGGCCCTAGTTGGAAGACAACTTTGCGAGTGAATTGGAATCATGATGATCTTGAAAAAAGACTTACCCGCTAATGGTGAAAGACAATACCCAAAATTTGTAAAATAGCCAAGCATAAAAGAAAACAACATAATTTTGTACATCTTGTAAACGATCAATGTGCAATGAACATAAGGCGTACTTGTGCGTTGAGTGTGCGGGCGAGGATTGAAAAACAAATTATTTCTATTCTACTTTTTAATAACTTTCTATTTCACCTGACTCAGAAAGTTTGTGTCTGAGCGCCTGAACGCCTGAGAGTACCGTTCGTGACGAAAGAGTTTTAGTGTAGTAAATGTGGATGGATTTACATGGGGTTTTTTTGATTTAGAATGGGTGAATGGGGATGGGGTAAAATTTTCCTACTTGTTGGGGGGTTTTGGGGTGGTGGTGGTAACTACCACCCATCTAGATTTGAGAGTCGAGTTTCAAGAATCGATTTTCCAGAGTCAGTTTTCGAGAGTCAGTTTTCGAGAGTCGGTTTTCGAGAATCAGTTTTCGAGAGTCGGTTTTCGATAGTAGAATTTCGAGAGTATGACTAAAAAGTACAAAATAAAATATATTAAAAAAAACTTTTAAAATAAATAACTTTTGTATATAAAATGGAATAAAAAGTAAAAAATATTTTTTTCTTTTCTCAGTCAAATACACAAGAAAAGCTTCATGGCAAATTAGAAATGTTAGAACTCCGATTAAATCTTAAAAGTTTGGGCATGAGTTGCAGGTAAACAATTGTGATTATAGTTATGGGTGCCGAAACTTTTAAGATTTAATCTTATTTCTGACATCTCAAATGTGTATGTGATAAATATTATTGCTCCATTTATATTGATTCTTCATACGACATGCAGACCATTTTTCTTCGATATTTTCGTACTTTTGATCATCAAAATAATACAATTTTTGAATTTTTATTATAATATCAAATTTCAAGAATAGACTCTTATAGTTTTTTTTTTTAATCGAAATCAATTCTGAATTCGAAGTACGATTTTCCAAAAAAAAAAAGTTTTTTTCCTTTGCTTAACTTCGCCGATATTTTACAATATTTAAATTTTAAAACATTAATTTTAATTAAAAAAAACTATAAAATCTCCTTCCCAGAATCTTAAATAATATCTAAATACTTTTTTAGAATTTTAGAACTAATTGTTGAGGTTTGAGAGCAATTTTTGAGAGCTGGGATCACATTGACCCCTCGTGACCGTAATTCGATTCTACTGAAGTGTGACCTATTAGGGTTAATAGAGGTAAATTTGAAATGGTTGACATTTCAATCCGCTTTTTGATACTTCTTTATACCTATTTGATATCAATTTTTTACGTAACTATACGTAAATAAGTTATTTGGAAAAATGTAAATCGTATTATTAGTATGACAACAACCTAGCTGGAAATGAAAGCAGACAATTATGAATGCAGAAGCATTTTTCTTCGTAATCATATTCATTTCTGTTTTCTGCAGGAATATCGGCAGAAGGAAAAGGAAGTTTTGGAAATAAAACAGAAGGGAGGACTAAAATTGAATTTCCATTCTGAAAATAATACAAAATTCGTCTTTATGGATGACATAGGAAGATTTTTCTGATTTCGAGAACCTTTTTAATTTATATATAAACTTAGAAAAGTATTTTTTCCAATGCACTTATTTGGGAAGTTTATCGAATATTTTAGCACTTCACTTTTTTCGTACCTTAACATACTGCCTTCCATGGGAAACCCTCATCATTTTTCCCATTGGGAACATCGTTTTTTCTAAACAATTAGCATTATGTCTTGGCGTCATTAAGGCAGATTTAATCATAAATCCGTTTTGATTCAAACATCGTAACATCACATAACTTTACTTTTGAAATAAGTTATGTAGAAAACTCAACATATGTATATTTCATAAACATATACATAGACAAATTTTTGAGGAATAGGTCAAGTCAGCATGTTTAAAGTGATTTATTTTCTGATAGATCATTAGAGGGGTTCACTTTCTGCTGCCCTGAGCATTATGATATCTTAAGATAAATAACAAAGCCCAATGCCACTGACATTGATGGCTTCTCGCCAGAATTCATTAAACTACTAGCTCCTTATATTTGCAGTCCGCTGATGCATGTTTTTAATTCCTGTCTTACCACCTCCCACTTTGCCATCAATTGGAAGCTGGCTTTAGTGGTTCCAATTCCTAAAAAGATTTCCCCCTCACAATTAAAAGATTTTCGTCCTATTAGCCTGCTTAATTTTCCTGCTGCGGTTCACTTAACAATATTTTCTTATATAAACCTAATCCCTGAGGGGCTTTTCTTTGGCTATGAGTTCAATTAAGCTAGTTGAATTTTCATACTTTTACTTTCTAAATATGTACATGAATTACTAACCAATATATGACTTACTTCTAAACTACGGCTAGCGCTATCTTGTAATAACTAACTAAAAATATTTCAAAAATCTAATATTTAACTAACTTAAGTACTAGCTACATAACTTATATATAAATCTCCAAGTTGCATCTGCCTTTTCCCATCCTGATGGTGTTTGTAAGCTCCCCGTTGCGGGTATTGTTTGTAAATGGTCGCATATATCCTGTCCTGCAGGCTACAATCCTCCTTCTGTCTTCCTCTTCTACCCCCTTGACTGACTCCTTCCTCCCCGGAAATAGTAAAAATTCCTTCGCAATAGTATTTTTCATTATAAGTTGAAATGCAAAAGGCAATAAATATTTGTTAGTGGGTAAATGGGGAAAATTTGTTAGTTGTTGAACAATTGAGTTTGGGTGATTGGGGATTTGAGAAATACCAGCTTTCTCGTACAGGACCTGATTGCGATAGTGCTTTCCACAGAGCCTCCAGTGCAGATTCGGAGCATTTTTCTCTCGAATCTCGTAAGCATCTCCATATATGTTGGCGAAACGGTACGCCATATGGGGAGGTAGTACGTTAAGGTAGGCCTTATGAGCTGATTGTACATCAGTAATTATGTGTTTGGAGTGAAATCAGTCCTATATCTCATTATAATACTGACCATGCTGAGTGCAAAGTTTGCTTTCCTAGTAACTGTCTTTGCGTGAGGGTTGAACTTAAAACGTTCATTGAAATTCATACCTAGGTATTTGGTGTCCTTCGTGGGTTTTTTCACTTCATTATTGATAATGATCTCATGTTTCTTGCGTTTTGACATACGCCTCTTCGTGACCGTGCTGTTCTGATGAAGAGGAAACTCGATTTAGGGACGTTGATTCTTTTTGTCGCCAATTTGGAAAATTTTGGAGTTCGCATATGTCAATGAGTCTTCCGCGTAGAGAAGGGTTGTGACTCCTCCATTATTCTGCGGTTGGTAAAACGAGAACAGATTGAAGAGGAAAGGCCCGAGTACTGAGCCTTGCGAGACTCCAGCTTTTATGTTCTTCTGTGTCTCTGGGAGAGGAAGCTATTTATCATCCCAATGAGGTAGAATGGGAACTGAAATCCAATCAGTTTGGGGATCAGACCTTCTCTCCACATGAAGTCGAATGCTTTCTCAACATCAAGAAAACAGGCCTCAGTATAGGTCTTTTTATTTAGGGCTTGGGTCACATCAGTGTGAAATTTTAATAGCGGGTGCGGAGTGGAGTGCATAGCCTTGAATCCAAATTGCTGATGCTGCTTCATCTCCTTCTCCACGTAAGTTCCGTCAATGTATTGCTGAGGTATTGGAGAAAATTATGTATAGGCAAGTTATGCATCATAATAAGGCTAGCAATATGTTATCGCAGTGGCAATCAGGTTTTCAGCCAAAGAATAGGTTTAAGACAGCACTATTAAAAGTAGTAACCGATAGTCATGAGGCTCTCGACAATGACCATCTATCAATTATAGTTTTGCACGACTACTCTAAGGCATTTGATTCTGTTGATCATTCTGATTTGCTACTTATACTATCCAATAGTTTTCATTTTCCATCATCAGTTATAAAATTAACTGACAGCTTTCTGTCAAACCATTGGTAGTTTGTGGAGGTACGAGGCTCTCGTTCGACTCCATCTTTTTTTCAGTCTGGTGTTCCTCAAGCATCAGTGCTTGGTTCATTGAAATACATTCATAAATGATGACGCAATTTGATCCACTGTTTCTAGGTAAAGGCGCGTTCATAATAGAATGTTATTTAGAGCGACAATCGTAAACGAAATTTTGAATTTTGTGAAGAAGAAGGAAAAAGAATAAAGTTAAAAGCGTTTTATGCGATAAGGAGGATCATTGATTCTCTGGAAATTATTTCGACATTGAAGGATTCAGCAATGTCAACTGGTACTTTCCAATTGCTTTCGGCCATCAGAACCGTGTTTTTCAAGTCTCGATTCTGATTCTTTATTAAGTATACTATTTGCCTTTATCGTTGTGTTGAAGCTTAGCAATAAAAACTATCGATAGATGCCACAAAGGACGAACTTGTGTATAGAGGAAAGAAAGAAGGTTTCAAGACGGTTTTTCAAGTTGCATTACAACCTTCTATTTTGCAAATTGAGACTTCCTTTTCTTCTTCATATTAAAAAAAACTCATGACAAGGATTATTTACCTTACGCACTGGCTTTTTTATTGACATTTCATTAAATAACAAACACTATTAAACACTCAACCATAAAATATTTGGACTATAAAAACTTAAAATATACTTAATGCTGGAAACAGCAACATTTTAATTCGGGTTTCGGGGAATGGTAACTGCCGTTAAATACTTGAATAGTTATTTTCCTTGCTACCTTGAGCCTAGAACACCTCGTCGGTATAAGCAAGGAATATAAATAAATGTAGTAGCGCCAACCACCACAATAATGCATAAAATTCTAAAGAAAAATTTCCAGTAAAATTTCTAAGAAAAAAATTCTAAAGAAAAATTTCCAGTAAAATTTCTTAGAAAAAATTGAAGCCTCCCTACATCAGATCGAGACAACGTTGATTTTATATTGGAGCCAGGCATTCCGCATTGTAGTCGGCCTTCAACATGCATACAAATTCTAAAGAAAAAATTTCTAGTAAATTTCTAAAAAAAATATTCTAAAGAAAAATTTTCAGTAAAATTTCTAAGAAAAAATTGAAGCCTCCCTACATCAGATCGAGACATCGTTGATTTTATATTGGAGTGAGGCATTCCGCATTGTTGTCGGCCTTCAATATGCATACAAATTCTAAAGAAAAATTTCCAGTAAAATTTCTAAGAAAAAAATTCTAAAGAAAAATTTCCAGTAAAATTTCTAAGAAAAAATTGAAGCCTCCCTACATCAGATCGAGACATTGTTGATTTTATATTGGAGCGAAGCATTCCGCATTGTTGTCGGCCTTCAATATGCATACAAATTCTAAAGAAAAAATTTCTAGTAAATTTCTAGGAAAAAATTGAAGTCTCTCTACATCGTTGCTATTTGGTTACATCAGCAAGTCAAGGAATCTCATATTTTATATTCCAGCGAGGTGTTGCAGATTTTTATTCTACTTGTTTGTACTTTGTATCTTATTAGATTGCCTATGCTAGGTATTGCTTTTTTACTGTGAATATGCTATTCAAGGAAACCAGTGAAACCCGGGAAAAATTGAAAAACTTTAATAATAAAATCTAAGGTGCTACTGTAATTTCATCAGTTACCCCGGCAGAAAAATTAGTCGCCTCCTAAGATCAAAAATTTCACAAGACCGGTCATACAATTTCTTTTGTGGTCGGTACCAATTTAATAGGTTTTTGAATTTCGGTCTGGCGGTCACGGTCATATTTTATTGAGGTCTCGTTATTTCAGTCCCATTTGATTTCGGTCGCTCTATTTCGGTACACCTTTAATTTCGGTTTTAATTTCGGTACCGAAGTCAAAACCGGTTAAAACAACCTAAATATGACAGGTTTCGGTCCCGTTTCGACTCCATGCTCTTAACACATGTTTCAGATGAGAAATCTTAGAAATGATTCTATCCTAAAGTAAAATCAGTTTGATATCTTGAGTCATTTGCAAAACTCTTCCATGCCCAACCAACAAAAGTGAATTTCTTGTTACTGATTTAGGAGCTTTTACTCAAAAACGCTTAGATTGGATATGGCGAGTCTTATTTCTATACAGATTTCTATAAAAATGTTATCAATAATTGTTTGGACAATGCAGCAGCATTTCCCAATTAATATAATCCAAACAAGACCCATCAGTATCAATTACAGCATCTACCTATTGGATTCTGACCAAATAGGCCAAATTACTATAAATTCAGGTATCCGTTCAATTGCAAACACCGGAATTAGTATGCAGATCTGCAAAAAGTTGCACAGAAATTGCGATAACTAACGAAATCAACCAACTAACTAACAAACAAAATGTTAAACATATACATATATATGTACATGTGCATGTATAGTGTACATGTATACCTAACAGAAAGTAAAACAAACAAATGGTAATTTCAGACGTTTGTCACGTCTTTTTAGATGAAACTATAAACGAATTTTTTCATCTGCTTTGTTATACTTTAGTGAACTTCTTCTGTAATAGGCGCCAAGAGAAAGACTTCTTCCGCAAAAAGCTACATTTTACCTCCGAGATTATTTGCCGCAATTATTTATTGTCCATGACCGTCATTAGATGGCATTCGCTCTTGACCTCTCCCAATGCATTTCTGAGCAGCGGGCGCAGCCGCACGAAACCACCACCGGTTCTGCTAGTTCGTGTTTTCAAAAGCAAAATGTGGATTACACGATGGCTTTTTGGTGTACCGCGTACTTAACTTGATTCCATTTAGTGATATCAAGTTCTTAGGCTCGTACTCGCTGCAGCACTAGTCTATTTATGGTTATTGCATTATTGCATGTTGCTTACAAAAACTGGTTGCCTTTATCTTATTTATTTCTCACTTTTTATCTACAAATACAGGCAGACGATAATTTTTCTTTGCATCTTCTTTTTCTTTTGCAGATGGTTCGGATGCTGTTGCTGTGTACGGTTTTCTTGGGATGGTTTGCCATTGTCACATTTTCAGCTCCAGTCGAACAATTAATTCCGGCGGCTAGTGTCAGTGCCCTTCCGACAAGACAAGTTCTACTACTTAGCCCTGAAGCTCAACTGCAATTGACACCGTCTTTTAAGTTACAGACACCGATTTTTCAATCAGTAACCCCAATAGGACGAATACAAAATGCAAATGATCAGACAATTATTTTGTATCCGAGTTCAGCGCTTCCTGATGGACCCGGTGATCAAGAAATGTGGTTTAATCAAATAATTCAAATAATTCAAATGTGGGGTAGTAGTGGTAAGTTTATAAAGAATTTATTATTTTTCGAATTAGATAATATTTTTTCTTTTATTTTATTTCAATTTCTAGGTCCAGGAGCAATAATTGGAGGAGGAGGAGGAGGAGGAGGAGGAGACAAAGGAGATGGAGATAACGGAGATGGATCCTCATTTGTATTTATTTCATCTCAAGGTTCAAAGGAAAATTCAAATCAAACTCCAACTCCAGAAAAAATTGAACTCAACCCTGAGGCTGAATCAATTCCACAGGGTGGTTTAACACCCGCTTC
Source organism: Dioctria rufipes (assembly GCA_963924295.1). Taxonomy (NCBI): domain Eukaryota; kingdom Metazoa; phylum Arthropoda; class Insecta; order Diptera; family Asilidae; genus Dioctria; species Dioctria rufipes. Next base: position 62,782,133 of record OZ002743.1, on the reverse strand, counting down.
GACCGTACATCTAACACCGAATAATCGAAAATTTTATACAATTGCAGGAGCGCCTCAATTTTTTGGAAATTTCGATTTTCTTCAAAATCCTGCCAATCCAATATTTAGCCTACAACCATTAGAGGCAATTAAGGCTCGAAGTATGATTGATTCAGCTAAGGGTGTTGATATTGAGAAGGAATCAGCTGCATTAAGATCTTTACCAGCTTACTATAATTCACTACAATCAGCTCTTCCACTGAAACCAGCTGAGTCTTCTCCAACAGCTTTGCCGGTTCGATTTGGAGGTTCACAATTAACTGATAATATTGATCCTGGGTATCAACCTGGTGTAGCTGCAACTCATTTTGCTCAATTTTTAGTTCAACAAAAAGTTTTACAACCTGAGAATACAATTAATGAAAATCAAAAAGGTGCAGGTGTTGCTGCACAGGAATTTGTTCAACTTCTCGGGCAACAACAGCAAACAATTCCCGGTAATTCAAATCTGGCGCTAAAAACTACAGAAATTGAAGCACCTGAAGAAAGTAAGTACCTACCAAGGTATATAAAATATAAGGTATTCCCATTACGAACCACGTTCAGCCATTAGTGACGCAATATCGCGAAAGTGTAGAGGAAAGCACGGTACAGAGAATTCAATACTTTCTCTCATTTCTCTGTCTTTCCTATAAAAATGTATATACATTAGTCACAAAATTACGTCACGAGCTATCAGCTGCAATTTGTCAAAATTTTAATGGGAATACCTTGTCTTGTATATAAATAAATACCTTGGTACCTGCAAACTGTCAAATTGAAAGTATCCTGCTGATGGAAAACATTCTGTCTCTTATATATACTTAGTTACACCAACACGGATCAGTGATGACGCGAGTATTGCTCAAGCAAGACCGGTAGCAATAGCAATCACTGGTAAGGGAGGTTTAGCACAATCAGCTCCAATTGGAACAGCAATTGTAGGAGAAGATGGTTTTGCACTTTCGTCACCATCTGCAACAGCAATTGCTGGTGATTTTTCTATAGACGAACTTTCAGCTTCTGGAGTAAGAGAAAGTGAACAAAATAAGCTAAGAAAGCAGTAAATCGACGACGACCTTCAATGCAGCCATCACTTCTTCATGTCAGGGATTTTGGGTTACTTTTGCATTTACTAAATAAATGGTCTTCTATGCTTGCTAGTTTTCGACTATAGATTTACAATAAAATGTGCTTTCTATAGCAGAGGGTTTGGAAAACTCCTAATTTGCACTACTCGGGGAAATAACTAAATTTAAATTTTTCATTATGTGCGGCTATTTTTTTTCAGGCTGCGACTTACTAACAATTACCATAAAAAGAAAAAAAGAAAAAAACACTAGAAATAGAAAAGTAGAAGAAATCATCTCATTCAGCATTGTAAATTTGGTACTTTTCGTGAGTTTTATCTAGTTGGGATTACTCGAGTAAGTTCAAGCCAAAAAGTTTTTAGTTTTGACTATGGAAGACAATTCATTTTATGTCTTATAAACTTGCATGCAAGTTCATTTGGAGGATAAAAAGGGCATGACAGCTTAAAGTTTTGTTTATTTCCGAAATGTTAATAATAAACGAAATAGAAAAAAAGAGAGAAATTATTTTTGATCTCGTTTCTTTAATAAATGTTGGAAAAGTGCCCTAATCTTTACTATTCCCTGAACTGCCATAGGTTTTCAGCATAACAATATTCACTGCTGAGTTGTCTGTAAGGCAGCTTAGTTAAATTGAGTAAACTGTGTGGCAGTATAAATTCCATGCAAGATGAACTTTCTCGATTAATTCCCAGAAATGCAATTTCTCTCTAGGAGGAAGCATATCTCGGTACAGATCATATTAATTGGTAAAAATTCGTTAAGGTCTAACTGATAATAGCAGAGATCAAATCCTGTTACCTTGTGGTAGAGGAGTCCGTATATAAATTGTTATGTCATTTATAAACATGGATCCCAAGATACATTAAAAAGTTCAAATTCAAATTTTGACCTTCTTTTCTTGAATTCTGTACGTTGAGCCAGTTGTATTGATATATTCGATCTATATATCGGCTCAATCTTAATGAATGAAAATGTCAGAGCTTTAGTGAATTAGGATTTTTTTTCTAATCATACATGACGTCAGTTTTTAGCTATATTGAAAGACTATTGAACATGACGTGATTTGTGGTAAGGCTATTCAAAAAGCTTTTTGATATCGATTGGGGACAACAATCAAAAATAATTTGTTCTTTAAGTCCGTGTATTATATAGCAAATGCGAAATAGCGAAAGGCCACAAGATAGAAATAAAAAAATTGTTTCTAGATACATGTATAACAAACTAGAACAGGAGTCAAAGTTGAGCCTTGGGGAATGCCAAGTTAGAAAATCTGGCCAAAATAAAATCTGAAATGTATCCGTCAATAGAATATTTTGGTAAAATCAAAAACATTGGACCTCTGGAGAGTAATTATTTAGGTCAGTTTGCTAATATTCTCATAATTGGCCATAAAAAAGTATGCTCCATGATTATGAGTAGGTCGCTTCTTACGAAAAACATATTGCTCTTAAGATATATGTAACTTCCTGCATGAACACTATCCATAACTGTGGAGAGTATCACAAGTATTTCCAGTAGGTAGAAGCAAAATTTTTCCATTAATAGAACTTAAACTAGTAGTTGGTAGTTACATTCACATTTTAGTTCAATCCTAGTTTTAGCACAAATATACTACCGTCCAAGCCTTTTAAAGCAGTCTGATTTTCAAAGATATTTATGACGCATTTCAATGTAGCGTATACTTGACTAAGCAATTTGAAAATGACTATTATGATTGAAAAATACCAACACTAGTAGCATAATTGAATTTGTGTGTTTTCGTATAATAAAAAAAAACTGTATCCTCACCACTTGATCCATTTCAGAAAAAATTATGGCCAAAGAAATATTTTTGTGATATTTTTTCTCATATCTTTATGGGCATTTTATCCTTATGAAATTCGTCTGGTTAGATTTTGATTTTGAGGGACATTTTGATCTGGGCATACACTAGATTTATAGATTTTTGGAAATTTTGTCGATAAACTATTAATTGATTGACTAAACCCTTTTTGTTTTTCGTTCAGTAAATGACTTTACGTCGGTTAATTTTGAAACACTTTTCTTTTATTTAGACAGCAATCAAATATCAGTTTTGAGGCTAATTTGCACGCTTTGCTCTTAATATTATGGAAGGCTTACATTTGGATATCCATCATTAATGTTAGTAATTACCCTGTCAACACACCCCTAATAATGCTGAAAAGAAAAAAACATTTTTTTGGGCCAGCCCTTAAACAATCATTTTTTTAAACTTACATACTCCGAAAACTATCTATGACTGCACGACTAATCAGTACATTTTTATTGTAACTCAGATTCGCAAACTTCGGACCTCTGCTATCAGCAGGCTTTCAAATTGCAATTAGAACTGTAAAGTTAGATAGAGGACCGATTAGGAGTCATTCACTCGGTTGACTTCATACATATATTTGAAAGAAATAGAAATTTCACTTTGGGGGCATCTGGCAAGGATATTTTTTTAGTATGGCATAAGTATTTTATGAGTTGTACTGTGAGTGTAAACTGTCCACACCAAGACGGCTTAAATAGTACAAAAACTCTCTCTAAATCATTGAAGTTCTTGTAAGAAAACTTTTATAATCTACTTCAATCGATCATTTTTCGTACGCTGCTAAGTCGATATTGCTTAAATATATTTATTCATTGATATTTGCATTAGTCGACCAAAAAGCCATTTATTTTTCATTGAAGTTTCATATCTATATCAAGTTATCTATATCAAGTTATTCGATTGAGAGATCTATAAGCCGTCTGAAATTGTTTTTGAAGAAGTAAAGGAAGACAATTTTTTTAATTATAGTTGAATAATTGTGAGTTAAGCACAAACAGTCATTTATAAAATGGTGTAAAATAATTTTGTAACTTTCAAACATTAGTTCACCTTTATTGTCGAAGGTCATTTGTTGCACTATTTATAAAAATATAGAGACCAGACTACTTTTTTTTCACAAACTGTGACTCTTTTGAGCAATAAAAATTGCCAAATTCGTGATAATCTCAGTATTTTCATAATATGTAGAGCTCGATTCAACTTTAAGTTAACACATGTCCTTTCATATTCGTATTGGTAAATTGACCTCTAGCATAATTATAGACAAGAATAGTAATACATTTTGAATGGTTTTTCATAACACGTTCCATTGATTTTGATCGTATATTTGAGAGAATGGGCACCTTATAGAGTACCTCAGGATTCAATTCTAGGTCCAATGCTTTTTATGTTGTTTACTGATACCAAGTAATATCAACTTTTATTTTTCTTAAAACGAGTTGAGAATATTTTCATCCCAAGCCCATCAATAACATAATTGAGAAATATAGATATGAAGGAATCCTTTAGGCTTATAACACTTAATTCATTCATCTGCACTTTCTCAAAAGCATACATCTGCGGTATAATAAAACTCACAACGGTACCAAATAATTCCATTTAAACTCATCAAATATAACAAGAAAACAAAAAAGGAAAATGTAAAACACAAAAGAATGCAAAAAAAAAAAAAATAAAAATAAAAATAAAAAAGTATTTCAAACAAATTGCCATGTAGTCTTTCAATAATAACCTCAAATTGCTCGTATCATAGTCATTACATCTTCGGCTGCAATAAATTGAGGTGTTTTTTTTCTGTCTTTCTTTCTTTCTTTAACCTCAAAAAGATTCAACAACAGATTTTATCTCTTGATTTCGACTTTCAATTATCATACGATACCTATGTATCTTTAGATACACTGTATGTACAGTATAGATACAGTTACGCATGTACCTGATAAGATCTAAAGAAGACATAAGTAAGAACGATGCTAAAGTTAAGCGTAAAAGACTCGACTTTAATCTGATCTGTTGAAAAATATTCGCGCTGACAGGTTAGTTAACCATAGACGGTAGACGAATAAACTTGATTGCAAAGAGATCAAGTCGACATGGTTCATTTTCCGCGAATTTGTCAAGTAGTTGTTTGTGTACTTTATCCTTCTTCAGTATTTTATTCGGTCAATCAACCAAGTGTTAATTATGACAACACTAGATATTCGAGTCGTTCAACCTTAGGGCACAGATCATCATCATTGAATTTTCGATCATCTAATATCAGAACCTTACCAACAGCTGAGAATATTTTGAATCGACTTAATGAAATGAATCCAATTATTAAATCTGTCAATATAACTGGTGGATATCCAGCAGGACTAATGATTCCATCATCTGTTAAATTGAAAGATAATAATTTGCAGATTATGTTAGCAGGTGGTTTGAAAATTCCAGTTCGAATTTATGGAGATGGTTCAGAATCAAAATTACCACCGTTTTTAGAACTTATTGTTCAACGAATTCAGTCATTCTTTTCGATTTATAAATACAATGACACTAGTCGACCTCTTGCTGTACAAGAAGAAGAACAACTGGACATTAATAATAATGATGGACCAAATCAAAAGATTGGAGAACCTTCAGTTATTGATACTTCCGATGGAATTAATGTAAACGATGATATCGATACGTATCCAGATGAAGATTACCCAACAGCGGATGACTGGACTGGATTGGATAACGATGATAGTGAAAGTTATATTGTTGTGGGAGAAACGGATTATAATTCCGATATGCCTGGATATAAATCTGTACGTAAAACGAATTAATAAAAATGCTTCATAATTTTAGTTATTTGTAATTTGTAATTGTTTATCAACTATTTATTTCATTTACTATTTATTTTTGTTTTATTGAAAATTTCGGTCATGGGCAGTGTTTTTGTATGTGTCATTTTTAATATTCAAGTCACAGCATTATAACAGTGAAATTAGAGTACAGAATGTGTGCTGAGTGCTGTTTAAATTAAAAAAAAAAAAAAGTATTTAGGTCCCATACTTTTCTCGATAAACAAATGGAAATGGGCTTTAATTGATTTATGGCATTTGGGTTAATGTCAGGTTATGTACTTTTGTGAAAACATAAATCATTTGAATTAATTTGGTTCATTGGCCAACATGTTCTTGATTATGAAACTTATTGTTATTTTCTTACGACGATATTATTTGTGCATTTATTTTTTTTGTAATTATGTTGTTTAATGCTATTTATTTTATTCATATGGGAACTTTGTCCGAATCTTTCTCAAGTACTTTGCCCTTTGAAAACCATATTTTCAAGTTTGATATTTCGGCTAGATTATGATGTAGATCATCTCTTGTGTTTCCTCTATATTTGTTATGGGTAATCCATCTCCACAGATGACTTAATCCAGGATTGCACTGACCGGGAAGGAGGTGGCAGGTTAGGTCCGTTTTTTTTTAACGTGATTTACAAATCCGGAATAAAATATAATTTGTGTGTTGTTACAACGTCCAATAAATAAAATAAAATAAAACCTTTAAATATAAAATATGAGCTTGATTCCTCCTATCCACACAGTCGGTGATTAACAGCATAGATAGCACAATAATTAGATATCGCATGGTATACTAGGGCAGAGTATACAGATTGTGAAGTGGGTAGTAGATTCTGGAATGGACCATAACATGTTTTAGAGTGGTGTGCTGAAAGTAAATGTTTTTATAATAGCAGTTTTGTATACATTTGATCGACTTCCTCAACACTTCAGATTCGAAAAAATATGAATCACTTAACGTATACAAAATGTTGTGGTCCATTCCGGAATAGACCACCCAACCATATAAATTTTGTATACTTTTTTGGTAGTGCATGCGACATCTAATTCTTGTGTCAACTATGTTACAAGATTAGTCCGCTTTTGATGGCGAGTAAAGAGACACTAAAAACTGATTCTGATGACTTCAATTTTATATGATTATACTAATGAGCGATGCAAATACATTATACTAAGCATGTGTTATGTGGTAGTATTGAGAGAACGATATTGGGTGATGTTGGGAGTTATATTTAGAAGACGCTTGAATAAACTCAACACATGATTCGGTGGTATGGCGGCGGGTGTGGAAATTCTCAAGGGCATGATCGGGCAACTTAGGCAAAAAATAGCTACTGCACAGTATGTACTTATATTTCATTCAGAAGAACAGCTTAAAAATTAATGTCATAATTTCTCTCTCTCATAAGGGGGGACCTATGGAGTATGATGCGTAAGAAATTCTGCGAAAAGTATAGATAATTGCCGCATACCGGTGTATTATCCGTTTCGTGTTAGTATATCTCAAATTTTTATATTTAAATCAAGGTTCTATAAGATCGTTACATCCCAGCAGGAAATGGAAATGTTCAAAGATGAATGCAAGAGCGCTTCTTTTTCAAGCTTGCAGTGCTTCCTCACCGTATTCTTGTTCATTGTTTTTAACTATTTTTCAAGTTTTTAGTTTACTTTAAAAGAAATGGATAAACCTGCTACTCCTCCTCCAGTGGATGTAAAATGTTCTACAAAATCATTTTACGTATTCAAAGTGGAAAATTAAATTTGTTTATTGTACTTGTACTATAGAAAGTAATTCTCCGACATGCATATTTATTTCAAATAGGAGCACAATAACTCAATAATTGAAATAATAAATCAGGTAATCCACTTTAATTATTTGACTTTACACAAGTTTTTACTCGGAGCCTTTCGCGTACTGTGCGAGTGTCACTCGTAGTTTCTCTCCCTATCATATAATTTGACGTTTTTCATGTTTTTATTTGAAAAAAATATGCGAACAGACCTATAGTAGTGCAGCCGTCGATATCAGGTTTATTTGTATTTCTTATCTGTCGATATCAATGATAGTAATCGAGCACAAATATACTTGTAATCTTAATCTTATTATTTTACGGTCAATTTGAGAAGTTTTTAGGGAAAGAAGGATTTTCCTCCCCTTGTGCTTAGACGTACCAGCACAATAATTTTGTTACGCGTAGTTCCATATATGATCGCCAAAATTAATTGAGTGTGTGTTCAATTAAGTTAGAGTTTTTGAAAGAAATTAAACAGTATTCTACTTGTTTTTACATTTATTTCACAAACATTTCTTCTTCTCGTTATAAATTTACTGACAGCTGTTTCGATCCCTATCGGATCATCCTCCGAGGAGTAAACAAGTGCTACTCCTCTGAGGATGATCCGATAGAGATCGAAACAGCTGTCAGTAAATTTATAACGAGAAGAAAATTTTTTTGTGAAATAAATGTAAAAACAAGTAGAATTCTCCTTAATTTCTTTTAATAATGTTTCACAAATCGGTTACGAAAGATTCCATCAAATATATAGAGTTTTTGAGATAAACAATAACTGTATCACGAATTCACAGCACGTAATGATAATTTAGTTATTATATTATCACCTCAAATCGCAGGTAAACAACTATACAACCGATCGGTCAGAAATTTCGCAATTTTAAAATGACCGAATCAATTTCTTTTTCAGTAGTATTATTGATATACTGCCCGTCCTCCTGATCGAAATTTAGCATTTCGGAATTCGTCCTACCCCCGAATACTTCTCACCCGTAAAAACTGCCTATAATCACCCGCGTGTTGTCCCTGGCTTACATCCGATTTGAGGTGATAATATAATAAAATTCTCATTATGTGCTGTGAATTTGTTTGAACGTTTACACAGTTAACCTGGTAATCATATAAGAAATATAGTGTAGCAAAACTATTGTGATAACACGTCTCTGCACGAGGCCAGCAAATTCCTTCCTTTCCTAGAAGTGAGGTGTGTTGGTTGGCCCATGAGCATTTCGCAAAATTTGGGAAGTGTTCCCCATAATGTTGCCTTTCTTTTTCCGAAAGTTGTTTATGTCCGTTCTTAATTAGTCTTTCAATCAAAGTATCCATTTCCAATAGATGTCTTCTTTTCTATTGCACTATGGCACGTAACCATATTATTTAAATGTTATATAAATACATATCTGTTATATAAATATTGAAACACATACTCGTTTTTGGTAAATTAAACACCTTACAATTGTATTTTTATTTTGCAATGTCCATTTGTTTGAAATCGTTATAATTAATATATCTAGTTCTATTTTGTTGAACAATTTGAGATAGATGTTTTTTCCGTAATGCTGAGTAAAAGTCAGCTTTTGTTTACTCATATTAGGATATTGTAAGCTTTCAACACCATATTTAACACTAAGAGCGAAAATTCCAGCCAAGTCACTAATAGGTCCGTTTTGTTTGAAGTCATCGACAAAACTAACAATAGCTTTTCTATCTGCCTCTTGTATATCAATATTTGATATAGCTAAGGTGTATTCCAAATCATGCAGATGTATAATAAAATCTGTAGAATGTACGACCTCTTCTTCACTATAAATATCATTTCCTGGACCTAAACAATTATACCCAGGATACGTATAACTTTTCTTAGCCATATTTTATAACTAAATAATTTTTATTAATATGGTTTCTTATATTAAAAAATTTCGAAATAAAATGGCAATGAAATTTGCACACGGTAAACATTATAACATATTGACGGCGTCGACGACGACATCTGCCGCCCGCAGCCAAAAAGTTTAACCATGTATGCATGCTCACGGGCCTCGCCCGATCGCTACGGTAAGCTTTTTTGCTGGAACTTTTAGACAAATTTCATTAAGAGGAGTCAGTACTCAGCAAAAGTTTCAATTTAGATACCAGCGAGCCTGTAGGCAATAAAATTCACGATACGTAGGTTTGTGTCCTGAAAGTGAGAAAATTCATATAAAATTAGCCTAGACTTAGACCACAAGTTACATTAGAGACATCTAGCGTAAAAGACAGAAACCCAACATGCGACAATTTGAGACGAAAACTGAAAATTTGCAGTTCAAAGAAATTGAAAATTTTTAACGAGACTTAATTTTCCTAAATTTTTTTTTTGCACATAATTGTGAAATATACTATTTTGCTTTGTATTTCAGCAGCTTTCCACGAAATATTGGAATTTCTCGTCGGTGAAATATCGGGAGAAAAAACAAGTACTAACTAAGTCAAATAATTAAAAAAAAACTTAACTAAAAATGAAAAAACTCGACGATATTTACTAGATCTAGGCTTTATATTTCTAAAATAGTCACAATCTAAAGAAATGAGAGTACCTCCTAGCAGGAATTTGATTTAAAAAACTTCAGTTTTTACCATTTTTTACAAGCTCCCGAGCTAATATCTCAATTGCAATACATTTTTTTTTTATTTTTCTCGACGTTATTTGCTAGACCTCTTCGTTACCTTTAATTTAGGTTCTTTCATGTTACATTCCATAACAGAAAATATTTTATGTTACGATGCATAATATAAAATAAAATTTTTGGTACAGAACAGGATTTTAGGGAATTATTTTATTTTAAGGCATAAAATAACATAAAACGATAAAATTTTACCAACATAATAGGGTTCATTGTCTTGAAAAAGAGTACACGAATAGGCCTAATATGTTAGAAGATGTATGCCGTGTACAGTGTAATTTGTCAAAAGGGTTCAATAACATTAGCTTGCTTGCCATTAGCTTTTTTGTTCCACTTTATGACGATTCCCGCCAAATCTGAGCAGTAACCAGCGTTAATAATTATACTGAATTTTGCATTCGACCGAAAAAAAAAAGACATTAAAAATGTCCCCGATTTCAATTAAATTCCATATTTCTTAACTTTTTACACCCCACGAATACTAATTTTTATATAATGTGACCGCCAATAAATTTAATTTCTTTAATAAGCCTACGAAATTATTAAACTTAGCGTAATCTAGTGACAAAAAAAAATCTAGATCAAATTACACATCTAGGGAAATAGCTCCTAAGCAGTAATCACGAGCAAATTACATATGGCTTTATATTGAAATCGTAGTAAGAAATGCAAATAGAAAAGGGACTCGAAAGTATTCTCGTTTCCCAAATCATTTTAAGCCTAATAATGCATTTATTAAGGTAAAACTTGTAAAAGGTATGTGCAGGTTATACGTACCAATTATGCATGGCAACATCTCTCAACGGGTTTTAAGCTTTGCTATGATCTGAACGGGGTCTCAGTCGTGACTAACTTCGAATTTACTTATTGTTATTTCATTGCTTTTTTTGTTTAATTTTAATATACAAGATGGCATGTGTCTGAGATTATAAGCTTTTAAAAGTTCTCCAAATTATTTTAAATTTAAGTACAGTCAGCGCAAATATTAATGTAACACAAAATACTTACATGAATTGAAAAATGAAATTATTATTTTTTATATAGATATATAAAAAAGGATTTGTTTTCATCCTTTTATTCAGTTTCTAAAATTATAAAGTTCTTGTGAAATTCCACTAATATTTTGTCATGTAAAATCAACTACGTTCAAAGAAAGCTTAAAACTAAAATAGGAAGGCCATAAATTTGGGTTATCAGGCGAGATCATTTGTGTCATTGTTTGTTGGTTTGTCTTGATCTTCGGCAGCTGTGGTTGTTCGTATCAATCTATTCTTTTAACATCTGATAAATGCTAGTTAAATCCCTGCTTCTACCCTAGCTTACAGCTAGCTGTCTAATATTCCCTCACTTGGATTCTGTATGTTTGATGAAATTATCAGTTGTATTCAATAACTGTACCAGGTTCATGTTTAGTCTAAGAAGATTTCATTGTGTTTCTTGTATGCTGACCATCTGTTTTGTTGTCCTTTGATGGAATATTTTAGACGTAGGTTTCTTACATTTGCATGCCTTCACAAAATTATACACTAAAAAAAAAAAAAAAACCCGGTATCTTTTTAACCAAATTCAATTTCTAAACTCTGGCAGACATTTTGACTTATTGATGTTTTTTTTTTATGATGATGTCAAAACTCAGGTGATACTCTATGATTCCGTAGCACAGCCTAGGCAGGAATGGAAAGCGTAGGTTTCAACATTCCATATTGGAGGACTCTTACTTTGTTCAAGCTATTCGTGCCTGGAATAGTTACCAGTTGATGCCCAGCATTTGGGCTCGACTGATAGATCTTGGAAGTTGATGGCATGATACCTCTCCAGTTTGAAAATGCTTCCCTTTGGAGTAGGTGGTTCTAGCTATGATCTAGTTATATAGTTTCTGTAATTTTAGTGTCTGATTTCAATGTTATTTTTCATAGTATTATATTTTAAAATTGCTTAATTTTATATATAAGTATATACAGGGTGATTCTGATCAAGGTACCTTCCGGTATACCACGTGATTTCTTGAGGTAAGATGATCAAAAAATTGCTCCGCATACCCCCTCTTAGAAACCTTCCTTTAGTAGTTGTGGCCAGTTGAAGATTTCGCCAATATTCGTGAACCCTGATGGGAATAAATGAGTATAACTTTTGAACCACACTATAGATTTTGGTTATTGTTGGCTTATTTAATAGCCCAGAATAGTAGTTGTCGCAAAGTGTATTCCTCTGTATTTGTTAATTAAGCATCTTTAAGTTATTCACAAATATTTCCAAAATTTTTATATTTTTACACACAAAAGTTTTTGAAATAAATAACGGTATTAATGAAATTTGTGTGTATAAAAATCAATGTTTTGGAAATATTTGAGAATAATTTAAAGAAGCTTAATTAAAAAATACAGAGTAATACACTTTTCGACAGCTACCATTCTTGGCTGTTTAATAAGCTAACAATAACCAAAATCTATAGGGTGGTTCAAAAGTTATACTCATTTATTCTCACGAATATTGGCGAAATCTTCAACTGGCTACAACTCCTAAAGTAAGATTTCTAGGGAGAGGGGGGGGGGGGGGTTATGTGGAACAATTTTTTGATCGTCTTACCTCAAGGAATCACGTGATATACCGGAAGGTATCTTGATCTGAATCACCCTGTATATATTTTTTCTGTCTTATGTTTATATTTCACATGTACATTTTATTTTACATTATGTTGTTAAATTATGTTTTTAAGTAAACCAGCTAGTCCGTCGTTCTTTGTACTAAAAAGATATGTTAACTTATTGTACCTCAACCCTAATAATAAATTTGAATTTGAAAATAAATTTGAATTGGAATTGTATTTTTCAAAACAAATGAACTCTTTTTTTCAAAATTTTTTTACATTTCTTATCCTTTTTTAATGAGTGCTGAAATTAAAACTGAAGTAGATTCTTTCATCAAAAGTAAGACTCGGTAAGAGAAATCTGTATTTGGTTAATTTTTCAATTAAGGAATTATGTTAAGTACTATTACGCAAAAAGGCTTTCTGATTTTTCCTTATTAACCAATTGGACTCAGCCTATTTTTGTAGCATGCGAATCTACCCGTTATATGCGTAAAATCAAAAAACATATACCTTAAAAAGAAGCTTCATCAGTTAGATGTCCCTTAGGAAAACACTTATTTCGTAGTGACAGTAAATAATAGGATATATTTAAACTACAGAGACGACAGATGCGCACATGACTCAAAAATACAGAAAAGGGAGTTATCTGCTTTTTGCAGTAAGCTGACACTTGATGATATGCAACTAATTTCATTTGAAACTGAGATTTTTTGTATAGCTTTTTTTGAAACATATGATAGCAGACGACATTGAAAAATGATTATGAACCTACTCAAGGTATTGCCAAAGTAAATATTATCATGGCAGCACATAAAAAATTTGGTTACTGATCAAAAATTCGTATGGCTTCGATGGAATGTGTTACAATTTTCGCCAGACCTGCCATTTGTTCTGTTGTATGCAAAACTCCTTGAATGATAATAACTATGTTCACTTCTGACAAGGATATAAAACCATTCTTGGAACGATTTTTTTGACAACAAGTATACTAAATTCGTTAATAATAAAGTTACGTGAAATATGAATTTATTTATTTGAATTTTTGAATTTATTTAAATTGGAATATTCAATCAGTTTTGTCTTCAAATTTACAATTCAATCTTATCATAGATGGCATAAGAACTAGATGTCGCATACAGTACCAGAGAAAAGTATACAGATTTTAAATTGCTAGTCTATTCCGGAATAGACCATAACATGTTTCAAAGGTGCTGATGCTGAGAACAAATGTTCCTTTAACATCAGTTTTGTATACATTTGGTCGACTCCCTCAACGTGATAGATGAGGGAAAATATGAATCACTCGAAGTAATCACTTTTCTTTTCATGTCGCTGTACTGATCAAGCTAAAGGAATGATGCACAGCACAACATACAAAATAGAGAAGTAAAGGATAAAGGAAAGGTATCGCAATGTTTGTGTACGAGAATGAAGCATTTTAATTGTGTACAAATGTATACAAGACGTCGGAAAAGGACAGAACAGGGCCATAGGCAAACTAATAACATGCAGAGTAATGCCTCGCTCCAATATAAAATTAACAATGCCTCGACCTGATGTAGGGAAGGCCGCAATTTTTTCTTAGAAATTTACTAGAATATTTTTTGCTTATTGCTTGGCTACGTGTCTACGCTCATAGCAATTGTTGTCGCCCTCCAAAAGTGCGTATAAATTCTATGAAAGAATTTTCCATTCTAAGAAAAAATTGCGGCCTTCTTTCCGTCAGCTCGAGGCATCATTGATTTTATATTAGAGCTCTCCGCCAATGCATGAAAATTCGAAGAAAGAAATTTCCAGTAAATTTCTAATTGTGGCCTTACTTTCATCGGGTCGTGGTGTTAGTGATTTTGTATGGAGCGAGGCATTGCTGGCTTACCCTTTGTGCACGAAAAGAGTTGCATATTTTTGTTCTACGTGTCTGGACTTTGTATGTTATTAATTTGTCAAAGTCAGAGCGAATTGTAAATTTCTAGGAAAATTGTTAAGTTTTATAGGAGAATATTAGTTGGTGCAAAACCGTCATGCAATCCCATTACAAAAAATTACTCTCAGGGACAAAGGAATTTAATAAAGCAGTTGTCTTTTAAATCATCAAATCAAATCCTAATAACTACAGCAGAATAAAAAGTATTTCCAAAAACGAGACAAGAAAGAAGTAACATTTACGTCCCTCCCACCGCAGCGATTCTGTGCATCATTCCTTACTTTTATCTGTGCATCATTCCTTACTTATTACGTCGAGTGATTCATATTTTCCCGCATCTACCATGTTGAGGCAGTCGACCAAATGTATACAAAACTGCTGTTAAAGCAACATTTCTTCTCGGTGCCGTAGAAACATGTTGTGGTCTATTCCGGAATGGACCAGCCATTGAAAATTTTCTACGTTATGCTATGCGACATCTAGTTCTTATGCCTTCTATGATCTTATTAAATAAGCGCCTTGTTGTGTGTGATATACCTGGAACCCGCGTTTCGATAAAAACTGCCAAAGTCGGATCACTTTTAACCGGAAGTGAATGGCCTAAGTAGCATTATTCATTTATAATATAATTAATGTGGAACTACGTACTTTGTTTCTTACTAAACTTCTTTTCTTAAGACTTCTGTCGCACTATATACTATATACAGGGTGGGCCAAAAGTCACCATGGGGTTTAAAAATTTAATAACTTTTTCGTTTGTACATTGCTCCACACCCTGTTGACCGTTTCTCTTCATTCCTTTTTTACATGATAGCCAACTGTCTGTTCTTCATAGGTAAGCATGTTTCCCCACCCCACCTTACCGCTCCTTTTTTTCATCCTACCATATGTTACCAATTTAATTTTTAAACCCCATGGTGACTTTTGGCCCACCCTGTACTTACAGGAGTATAATTCGTAAGATTCCATAGATAGCCTTCTTCTCTGTACTGCAATAATAAAAACTAGGGACAGATCAACAAACATAGATAAAGGTAGATACATTCATAACAGCCATTTATTTCAGAAGTGTAAACAATACATTTGTAACATAAACTACGTCTTAATATAAAATATAAAAAAAATAAAATAAAAAATAAAATAAAAATGAAAAAGAAAATTTAAATTTTTCAAAATGGCAACAAAACATGGCGCATCATAATAATCAGAAAAGTTTTATCTAGTATTAGGAAGATGTCTGCGAAGATGTATTTCTAGATCTTCTTTTGGAACTGGTTCATCACTTTCATCACTGCTTGGCTTATCCTTTTTAGGTTCTTCTTGAATAGCTTCTTCTTGGAGACGCGAATCTATGCCATATTCTTCTGGGAGATGCGAGTCTCTGACAGATTCTACTTGGGCAGCTTCTCCTTCAACACTTCTTGCTGCTCTCAATTTAGCTAAATCTTCTCGTTCGTGAACGTTGCGTAACAGTGGTACCTCGTAATCGAATTTATAGAAGAATCCACGTGGTTCACTTGTTGCTTCTTCTTCGGATGGAACATATTTCCATTCTCTAGGTTGTTGACGATCATAGTTAGTCTCAGATGGAGATCCACGAATAATTTCATTAGCTTGATCAATTTGAGCTTGAGCTTCATCATACGTATTGGCATTTTGATTATAAATGTCACTATTTGGATCTGGATTAACCTGTGCAGCTTCAGCGAGCTCTTTCCATTTCCTGAAATGTTCTTCTCTAGCTTTTTGAACAACAGGAGTGTCTGTTACTGGTTCTAGGACAACTTTTGGACGATTATCTTCTTGATGGAATCCAAGACTATCAGCCCAATAATTTACTACGAAATCCTTGCCAGTTGGTTGAACGTATTTATATGATCCACGAACATCACCATTTGCATTTATACCCTCTACGCGACCTTGATTCCAATCAGTATATCCAAATAGGGCTCTACCCAAACCATCTTGTCCATGAAATTGATTCGCTAAATAATGTTCTTCTACATAATCACTTGGATTGGGTATACTGCGTCCCATATAGACGAAATCTCCATGGGCATTTCTAGCTTCGGGCAGTGGATTTTCACCTAACTTCTGAGCATAATTTAAGTCAAGACTTTGTCCGGAAATATATTTTTGCGCCTCTTCTGGGGTGATATCTAATTTGAAAACATTTTCACTGAAGATTGATGGAACTATCTGAAAAATACAAATGAAAAACACGTTATTAATTTGAACAAGATCGATTAAGTTTAAGGGTAAATTTACAAATTTTAATATTGAATCCACATTAGAAACAAGAAGTTTTTTTATAAGCTAAATTCTTAATTAAGGTTGGACGTGTGTACGAGTATAGCTAACTTCGTTTGTCTACAATTAAGACATTGGCTTCAAAAATATTTTTAAAATTATAATTGCATTTTCGAAGCTATAAAATACACAGCCTTGGAAGGGAACAAAGTAAGTCAAGAGGATTTCACATAAATGATATTAACATAACCATTTATTTTTTATCATTGTTCGGGGCAACCAAATAGATAATTAGCCTTTCATCTTTCCATTTCGACATCTTAAATGTTTTGTAATATTACTCCCAAATTACCTAAGGCACCCATCTGTAATTGAGGTCTTTAACAAAACTTATAATATTCTTGGAGGTAATGCTTGTTATATTCTCTGGCGTTGGACAACATAGTGGCTAATGGTTTCATAAATAATCCAAGATGGGCTAATTAACACGTGGTTAACTCATTCAACAGTTACATAGTTACTCAAAAATTAGCTCAACGCCCTTGGTTAGATGAAGAGGCAAACTACAATTTGAAAATTTATTCATTAAAGGATCTGTCGAAAATATCTAGAGACGAACATACTGTACTTCATCAAAAATTTGGGTATGAAGCTTAATAATTCATCAGACCATCCTAGACTGTTGGTGCTTGGGACTGTACTACCACTACAAATTTAAAAAAAAAATTGAAACCATAGATATGCAACAAGCTTTTTATCTAAACTATTATCTACTCTGTGTCTTTATATGTGCGTGTGTCTGTGTATGAGTGTGCGTGCGATGTCGATGCATTCTCAGACATTGCCTAAATAGTAAAACACGAAATTTGTATATGGCAACCCTACAAAGGAGTTGCCCGAATGGTCCCATTTTCGAACTGTATTTTCCATTTTCATGAAAACGCCGTGTACAAAATTTAAGCTCTCCACGTCGACGCGTTTTTAGACAATTTCTAAATATTAAGGGAAAAACCAAAGTTTGGTGTGGCAACATCAAGAAAGGGTAATCCAATTGAGTCCATTTTAGAAATTTTATTTACCATTGAAAACACCGCGTACGAAATTTTTTGTATGGCAACTCTACGAAGTAGTTGCCCGACTGGTCCCATTTGTGAACGTAATTTACATTTTTTTTCTATTAAAGGCCCGTGTACAAAATTACAACTCTCTATGTCGAAGCGTGAGGCAGTGCCAATCGGGTCGCCCGATGTGGTTCATTTTTTAACTTATACTATTTGCAATTTTCGTGAAAACGCCGTGTGCTCTCCACATCGATGCATTTTTAGACGATTAGGTACCAAATATTTAGTGAAAAAAAAAAATTCTTTTGTATGGCAACATCAAGAAAAGGTTGCCTGATTCAGACCGTTTTTTAAATTTTATTTACTATGAAAACAACACCGTGTACCAAATTTCAGCTTTCTACGTATACTCGTTGGCAGGCAGTGTCCAAATATATATACTACAAAACGAAATATAAAATATTATTATGGCAACCTCACGAAGGAGTAGCCCGATTTAGTCCATTTCTGAACTTATATTTCCAATTTTTACGAAAACGCCGGGTACAAAATTTCAGCTTTCTACGTCGACGCGTTCTCAGGCTGTTTTTAAGATCTCGACAACAGCGCCATCTATCGTATCCAAAACTATTCTATCTTTCAAACTGGAACCAATCAAACACAATCACAAAATTTCATTGAAATTGAATGGGCGGTTTCGCAGATTAGCGTGCACATGATTTAGTAATTAAATTTTTTAGTTTTCTCCATTTTCGTCTAGGGTAACTTGAAACTTTTTTTGTTTTTTGTGTATTATAATGCTACTTTACAAATTCAATGACTATAATTAGGTCATTTCTATAGATAACTGGTAGATAACAGTTCTTTAAAGTGTTTAATAGTTATTTGTGTTCCTTTATAACTGCAAGGTACCTCAGATTGTTATATTCATCCGTTTCAACGAGAACTTCTCATCAAAACATAAAAAAAATTGTATGGGGTGTAGTCAGACATGTTTATTTTTTGGGGTGGATATATATGCTCAAGAAAAAGTTGAAAACACCTTAAAAGGGCTTCATTTTCGGCACATTTTATATCAAAAGCTTTCGAATGGAAAAGAAAAACCGAAAATACTTATATAAAATCAAATGCAGCAAACAAATCAACACGGGAAAACAATGTGTGATTGTGAAAACTCAAAAACGAAAACCAACTTCTTGCGTTTAAAATATATTTCTGAGAAACAGGAGAACTTTTAATTTTCTGAAGCACACAATAACCAAAGTCCTAAATGGATGGCCGTTATTGGACATACAGTGGTGGTACTTTCATCACCTTGAGAACCAGGTATAGAGAAAAGATACAAACACATAACCAGAGTAAGGGTCTTCATTTGAGAATTATGATACACGTATTAAGATTACGACCTCACTGAAAACATTTTAGAAACATCTCTAAATATGTTAAAATAAATACAGCAATAGTTATTCTTAGCGCGTTTTATCAATGGCGCTACTTAGAAAAGATTATGTATAAATAGAATAAAAAATAAAGGCCTAAGTGAAGACCACTACGACTACTAAAGAAGCAGCAAAAGAAATCGAAATTGTTCAAAATGGTTTCTTACAAAAAAAAAATGTCCGTAATTACCTTAAGCGGAGCATTCTTACTGTAGAAATATGACCAAATATGACCTAATTTAAGGAAGACATAACTTCGCAAACTAATTACTCAAAATATGATTCACTGTAAATAGAATAGCTGTGCATCAGACACTATTCAGAGACCTGTTGAATTGATGTCTAAAAATTCTGTTCTAGAATATTTTCCCGTCTATATTGTACAATTTATATAGAAACATAATAAGTGATTGTGATAATTCCAGTTATAATAGTCTTCGATATTTGACTTCGTATTGTTTTACTTATACAAAGCAAAATACTCAAGTAAAATTGAAATTCTAAACTTTTCAAGATCACCAACAATTTCGACAAATTTTATTTTGTAATTCGCACCTCAGTAACCTTCAAATAAAATTATTTCCTGGTGACAAGCCAAAACATAAAGGCAACACAATATCATGATCTTATTTTATACATTCAGAAATTGAAGTTTATGAACGTACATAATACCCAAAATGTATCAAATACATTGGATAGATTCGACATAAAGTACCACATACAATTTAACCTTGAACTAGTCATCACCTTTGGAAATTGTGAAACTGTGTAGTACAAGATTTGTCTGTCACAACTTGTGTAATAACTTCATCTCGCTAGTGTGAAGATCACATACCAAGTGCAGTAAAAATTTCTAAACCCGGAACTTAAGGTCATAAAACAGCAAACAGGCTAATTATACAAAGCTCGAATAATTTACACTAAACTTCGTATTAAATTAGAATTCAATGAGCACAGACAGCTTCAGTCTTTGTAAATTAATTGAAGATTTTTAGAAACGCAAAAACTTAGCACGATCATCTTCTTTTAATTACACCTGCAATGATATCACATGAATCACTTGATTTGATAACAAAAAAAAACAGTCCTTGACCATGAATTCACTTTCATCCAAAAAATTCACTAAATATGTTGAGAAAATGGAAATTTCTACATCGATATTTACCATTAAAAACGCTGAGAACGCCAACCACTTCATTTTTGTTGATGTTTATATGCAAATTTCACTTTTTCAAATCACTTTCTTCTATCGAATACGAGCGAGCACAATTTTCTTTATGAGATCTATTAGCACCGGTTGAACACTTTTGTACAATAAAGCTAAGAACTGGAAAGGAATGCGACTTATATAGGCACAGAAAGATGCTTGATGCTTCCCAATCTCAAAACGACTTCAAACTAGCTTAAAATCAGGTTATGGTGAGAAATATTCTTGAATTCTAAAAGCTTCTTGCTCATCTCTTTGTAACTGGAATGAGGTAATTCTTTCCGATTTCGGGTCATTTTAATTCTAAAAAACGGGGAGCATATCGGAATAGGATGGAAAAATTAAGTAAACTCTCAGTATCTATCGATTTTTTTCAATATAAACATTTGCGATAACAAAGTATATGCAAATTGGTATTACTTCTTAAGGGAATGCGTCATTAAATGGAATTTTATTCTCTATTTACTTAGAATTTTAGTTAAATTTGAAAAAACAAATCTTTTCCGTATTACCCGCCAATTTAATTTTGCGGCAAATTTAGTTATGCCACAAGCCTTGGTGTAGAAAATTAAATCAAATTGAAATTCAATATTAAAAAATAATATAATCTCAGGGTTACTCCTAAGTTTTGTAGATTCTTACATTGAACAGGGACGGGGCTGTACTTCTATGAATTTCATCTCCTTTCTATAGCTCATTTCCAAAGTTCAGCAACTAATGTATTTTTTTTTTTTTTTTTCAGAAAGGTAGACATCATTTCCGGTGGAGTAAAGAAATATTGCTTGAGACGTCTGCGTCTTCTGAGTATCAGTTCTTTGCAATTGCAACTGTAGACACTTACTTAAGGTTTTTGGTTTGCACATTAGTTGAATTTCGGAATACACTTTTATTCGGTAGTTATAAATATTATCTAAAAAGTCCCCATGGATTTAACGTAAACTTTAAATTTTACAAAACTTTCGCACAAACGACCATGTTCAACTATTTTTCTTATCATACAAGTTAAACTTTCTTCGCGTAAAAACTTAAAAAAAAAAGAGATAACAAGAACAGTAAAAAAAAATTTTACTTTAATTTTGTTTTTTTAACCGTTTACAAAAGCCGTGAAAAGATAATTAAACTAACTCTAAAAATTTTATATTTTACCACCTAAATTAATTTCAAATCCCACGATTTCGCTCGACTGCTGCCACCTCTTGCTAAAACGTGATGTGGTGTCTCGTTTCGCGTACTTATACTGCGCTGGAAATTTAGTTAGAGGAGGTAAATCGAAACAACATTCTCTACCTCATATAAAAACCGATTCTATGTGATGTTCTGATCGATATTTGTTAAGAATCCCAACCCCAAAAGAGATTTTTCTTTAACTCAGCTTTATTCACTTATTTTTTATCATTGGTTATGCATTAATTTAAAAAAAAAAGAAAAATCGATTTATTTTTAGTAGTTTTCCTTTTGATAATTTTCTAATCTATTTAACAGAAATAAATGACAAAATTTTTCTTATAGCTAAGTATTACAAAAATTTGTATTAAAATAATTAATTTACATAATTCGGAATTTTCTCAAACAAAGAGTGGGTTGATTCTCAAATATTTGGGCAGTAGATGTTGACTTTGTTATATTTTAGGGATGTTTTTACTCTCGTTCATGTTATTTTCGATATGTGTGTAATTTATAGTTACTAAATGGTCAATAATAACTTGTCTAGGAAATTATAACAAACCTATTTTTTTATTTGAACCATATCTCATGAAGGTGCCGAGCAGTGACAAACATAGTATCACAAATTAGTTCCACTATTAGTTTCTTATACCACTTAATTGATTTCTTTGCAAAAGTATAGTACGTCGACATTCCTTACAATATCAGATTTTAGTTTCTAAGAGAGAATATCTGTGCTTTTTCTACATCGCTGGGTAATTAGTCAATGTTATAAATTTAATTGGCTCTTTATCGCCTTTATGGGTTTCTGTTTACATTCGTATAATGAAAAGGCTCTGTACGACTGAACGGTTATTAAGAGTGGGTATACTGGTATATAAAATGTCCATGTATAAAATTTGCCTTTTATAATGAAATTCAAGTAGGAAAGGAAATCATCCTAGCAGTAATCGGGGAGCGCACTTTTAGAATGACCGAAGCGTTCACTATCAGCTACATTTGATCTCTTTTTAACATAGGCATAGAGGGGGCTACTAGCTTTGAACTCCGAAATTATCAAAATTGTTGATCTAATTTTTAGCTCAGAATTATCAGAAAGAGATAACTCCTTTTTATCTCAGTATATGATAATAACTGAAAGCCTCAATTTTAGCTCTGAATGATTATAGTTTCGTGGTAATTAGCCTACTGACATGAAATAATTTTAGATAAACTTCATTTTCAAACACTTTTTGCAAATTAAATTATAACTAAACAAGTAAAAAAGCTAGAATTGGTCTAAGACCAATTCTTATGATACCCTAGATGAATGCCCGTATTAAATTTCGTATGGTCACCGATCTATTCAAGTATTGATTTTGAAGTTGATTTTCGCATATATTTCTAGAACAGAAAAAATGGTAATAACCAATTTTATAGGATTTCGTATTCTGCAGAAGTTTTTTGTACAATAAAAATGTCTTGGACTGATCGTTTTCAAAGTATACGTAAAAAACCGAAATTTTTATATGGCAACACCAAGAAGGAGTTGCCCGATTTAGTCCAATTTTGACATTTTATTTGCTAATATCGTAAAAACATCATGTACGAAATTTCAGCTCTCTACGTCGATGCGTTCTCAGGCAGTGTCCAAATATATAGCGGAAAACGAAATTTTTATATGGCAACCCCACGAAGGAGTTGCCCGATTTGTCTCATTTTCGAACTTAATTATACTTTTTTTTTTAAAGTCAGTGTACAAAATTTCAGCTCTTTAAGTATACGCGTTCTCGAGTTATCGTGCGCACAGACGGACAGACGGACGGACGGACGGACAGACGGACGGATGGACATGCAAAAATCGAAATAACTTTTAATATTATGAATGGGTGTCCAATCCATTTTGCTCTACCATCATTATTTCGAGGTGTTACAAACGGAATGACAAACTTAGTATACCCCTTTAGATTTCATCTAGGGTATAAAAATATCAGTTTAATGCCCAAGTAACATTGGAGGTTGAATTTCCTATCTTTGAGGGCCGCTCGACCTATTTTGGTTAGAATTACGTAAATTAGACTTAAGAATTTCACCTCAAAGGCCACTCTTTTTTAAGGTTAATTAGGAAGGAAATTTTACTTAATAATTCCTTAAATTAGGTCCTCAAAGTAATCTTGACTTTGTAGTTAATTATTAGGGAAAAATTACGTAATAATTCCCTTTTAATTTACCTCTTAGGAATTAGGAGAAATAAGGATATAAATAAGGAAAATTTCCTAAATCTAAGGCAAATTTCCTTACTTTTTACCCAAATTTTACTTAACTTTGAGGTTAACTTTAAAGAAATGTATGGACTTTGTAGTTAGATCTATACCTAAGTTCATGGCAAGATAACATAAATATTCCCTAAATAATTCCCTATTCGATTGTGTCCGCCCTCAAAGTCCGAATTCCCAAAAAAGACTAAAAAAAAGACTAATAGGCCACGTTTGGCGAAATACCTAATAGTTGAAATTACGTAATAATACAACCAAAAATTAAAGTTCATTTACTTTTGTGACTTCATTATCACTGGAATTATTGAACTGCTCCTCCCATTGAATCATTTCATCAAGATTACAAATGTTGCTCCTATTTAAGACACATTTATATCGGAATCAGTCAGGCTCTGGAATACCACTTGCATCTTTCTTAAAGATTCTACGCTTGATTTGGGCAATATGTACACTTAATTATTTGCTTCCCAACTATGCGGAATATACGCATATTCAACTGCCTTTGCATTCACCTGCTTTTTAATAAATCTTATATCCAAATGATGATGCTAATCACATGGTTTACTATTTTTAAGATGTAAATAAATCAATTCAATTCTTTCAATTGTCAAATCTATTTTACCTATTTAAGGCGAAATTCCATAATTTAGGGCGAAATGCCTTATTTTAAGTTGAAATTTATTTATAGAAAAAAAATTTTCATAACCTTTGAACACAAAATTACCTAAATAAGGATATTTGCCCTCAAAGTTTTGGTTATTTCGTCTTGCCATCCAGGAAATTCGTCTTATAAGGAAAAATTGTAAGTCAAACTAACTTCTAGGTCGAGAAATGTAATATGCGCCATATTTATTTAACAAAACATGGCTGCCATATATTAAAGGAATGGATATAAAAATTGCATTATACCTTAATTTAGTTTTTTCCATAGTTACTACAAAGAAAACCCAAATAAATGAATTTTTCTTAATTTCAGAACGATTAAAGCATATTTAAATTAATTTCAATGCTCTAAATCGAGAATAATTGAAAAAAATTTTAAATTATTATTTTTTAACTATACAATATTTTCAAAGCGCGTTGTTGTTTTTCGATAAATTATTTCCATGTGTATCAATAAAATTTTTCTCGTTTTAAAAATTGAACGCTTAGAAGCTGCGACAATTAATTTTGAATAAGGCCATAATTTAAATATACTTTGTTAAAGCAATACTTCTCATAATCTTTCAATTTGGAGTTATGTGCCTTGTTCATCATATTTACATTACCTACTAGGGAAAATATACATATACAAGTTTTATAAAATGTAATTCCTTCTATATTAACACAGACCTTAACATGAGTTAAACTAGGTAGAAAATAGGTCGAGATTAAGGAAAATTTACGTAAATTCGACGTGAAATTTACCTTAAATTTACCACATCAAGGAAATGAGTCCTGTGCCCTATAAGGAAATATTCCCTAATTTCCCTAATATTTACGTCGATACGACGTCCTCTCATTCCCCACTTACGTAAATCGGACGTAAATATTAGGTAATCTTAACTTAACCACAATTAGTCGCTGCCCTAATTTACGTCGAATAGACGTAAATTCGACCTGAAAAAGAGGGGAAATGTTACTTGGGTGACTTTTAGGTAAATGCAATTTTTCGACTTTTTCCAAATCCCAACCCTTCAATGACTACCTTTTTTTAACAGCAAGCACAACACCCAACTTTTATAATTTTTATTGATTGGAAAAAAAGTATATTTGAACAAATTAAAACTACCGAAATTACTTCAAGTTCCAACTTTTATTCCGGACAATTTTAAACTACGAATTATTATTCTAAAACTTGTATAACAATATCTTACTCTAGCAAATATATCTCTGAGAGGAAAGGAAAGATCTATACATAATTACATTTCAAGTGATTTTTGCTTTTTTGAGAATAAGCTTAAATTGTGGGAAAGAAAAATGAGTTAAATGCTTACACAAGTTTGCTTTTCATATTTTGGTATTTATGTTTAATGGCATAGGGTGTGTGTAATATTCCTGCAAAGAGAGTCAGAAAAATTTTGACGAACAATTTTAATGAAAAAATTGTATTACTTGAATTGTAATAAGTACATGAAAAAGTATAGGGCAGACCGGGGCTAGTAGACCCAGTTTTCGTAATTAATTTTATAAGAATGTTACTGTAAAGTTTTTGGGCGTAATAAATACGTTTTCGTTTTGATTACTTCAATGGGTTTCTTAATAGTTCTTTTAATTTTATTCCCTATAAGGTTTTCAAGTATTAGTTTACATTTTCAAAAAAGCTTCCCCGTGAATCCATTTACCCCGTTCCTGGGGTTGATTGACTCAGTGGACGGGGTTAATTGACTTATCAATTTAATAAAGTAATAAGCACGTAAAAAAACAAACTTTTGAGAAAAATAATCATTTATTACGAAATAATGAAAATTCACCATTTTTTTAAATATTCTATATGTGGTGATGGCGCAGAGATCCTTAACACATACTAGGTTTCGGATAAGAAAATGGTGCACGATTATCCATTTCCGCGTTAATGTCGAGTTTTGAGTTGAGATAGGGCTGCAATTGAACCAGACCCATTTGTAAATAACAAAATTAAATTGGATTAATTAGCCCATTTGAGGTTAAATTTATGAATGATGAAATTTTGAAGATATGGGGGATCTCAATGGATCTCAAGAACTTAGAATTTTTACATATATTAAGTCTTGTGTTGATGATAGGTGGTGAGTTCTAATAATTTCCTAGTATTTTCATGTAACGGAGGGCTGAGTACTTCAGCGTAAGTACAAGTACCCCAGTTTTTTTAGAATCATTTACGTTGGCAGTAATATAATGAAGTTTGTCGAATTTAGTTAATAGATATTAATAAATCAATTCTTTTTGAAAACTATATTATATATAGTAACCAGTGGCTACTAGTTATCGTTTTCGACGCCGCAAGTATAGTAAAACTTTCACATCTCATTGCTACACTCATAAAAACTATTAGAGGTCCACCCAAGCACACCCATTGTCGCCTCCAATTATGCATAACAATTCTAAGAAAAAATTGAGGCCTTCCCTACATCTTTGATTTTATATTGGAGCGAGACATTGCTTGCTTACCCTTGGTTATGTCCACTGATGTATATAATACAGACTGTTTACTTTTCTATTTTACGTGGGCACAATTGCTTGTGTTAAAAAGAGTTCGTAGGTCGGTGCCAACAGTCAAACAAATCATTGGCGGAAAGTTGAAAAAGTGTATACGCAGCTCGGAAGGTGATTTTAATAAAACATTTAGAATTTCTTCTGCGTATCTAATGAATACATTATCTTTGGTAAAACAGTTTTTATCAGTAATAACCCTAAATAATTAATTTAAATCACGTATTTCGACGAATCCACTATTTTATTTGTTTTCAGTTCTCTCTCAGTTGGTACTTGGTGCTTAGACCGAAAGTGAGCTCACTTTCTGCAGTGTAATTCTATGAACGTAGTCAGTCCATATTATATATGTCAGTGGTTATGTCATCAGGTCGAGGCATCGTCGATTTTATATTCGAGCGAGACGTTACTGGTTTTTGTTCTACTTGCCTAGCGGTCTAATATGCTCTTTATTAGTAATTAGAGAGTCTGGAGATGATTTGTTTGGGGTGCTGTGGAAGAAACTATGGGCCTTTCCGGACATTTCGCTTCAGCCACGGAGCTCTTCAGCCTTTTTCCTCAATTTAAGCTTTGTCATAAATAACCTCTTTATAGGCAGTTTCCATCACATCTTTAGATGTATTTGATCTTTCCGTTTTTCGGTTGTAGGTCCTCATCGTTCTGAATGTAAGAAAAGCATTAATATATACAAAATAAAAACGATATATGGGCTTAGTTGGCTCGTGAGTCATCTAACCCCGCTACGCTGCGTGTCAATAAGCCCCAACCCACCATTTTCTGTTTGAAGCACTAACGACAGCAAGTTATTCCAATCACAGGAAAATCAAGTTGGGAATACCATTAACCAATACATACACTTTCAATAAAAATCACTAGAAAACCCAATATCATGAGCGTGTGAGCTATAAAACAACATATCAAACAAAATTTTTACTTACGTACTTGTAATTTTTTTTTTTTTTTTTTATAAACCCGCGATCGACGTGCATTAGCGTTGACCACTATTGCTAATGAGATGGGTAACTTGACTGAATACACAGTCAAATTTAGACAGTTTCGATGTCATTGTTTGCTGAGTTAATCGCACTGAGTCTACATACCCCTATAGTCAGCTAACCCCGGTCTACCCTATTCATTAAAAGTTTATGTATATGAAACTAGGTATTTGTTAGAAAAACAATAAATGTTGATGTAGAAAATGGAAGGAATACATTACGAAAAGGCGAAGATTTCCACCAGAAAACTATAAGAAATTGTTCCTTCGTATTAAGAAAACGTTACAACAAGTAGAGAATTATACAAAAGAGGAAGCTTGTGTCAACCATTATGAAACACAGAAACAGCGTTTCCGATAAAAAAAAGTTAAGGCTTTTTGTGAAAGTCTCATTTTATTTACATTTTCGGTAAGTTGTGTTCATTGGGATTGGTCTTACAGACTCTGTTGTAGTTAATAAATGGTCAATAATTTGTCTACGCAACTGCAACAAACTTTTTGTTTTTTGTTATTTGAAGCATATCTTACATGAAGATACCAGGCAGGGACAAATATTGTATCAAAAATTAGCTCCACTATCAGTTTGTTATACCTTTAATTGTTTTCCTTGCAGAAGTCTCGTACGCCAATATTTGCTCCTGCTAATCTTCATTAATTTTTTTTCCCTAATCTTATTTATTTTTAGCAAGCAGTTTTCTGGACAAATATGGGTATCATAAAAAAATTCTAGTATTGTCAAATATCACAAAATTCCACTCGTGTTATATACTTGTGTTATTACTTGATTCATATATGTATATACATTGGAACATCTGACCAAGCTAAACGTACTTTGGGGACACTGGTCATACCTAATTTATAAGCCAAATAGGAGTAATTTTATGCAATTCTTCCACGGTTACCGGTATCCAATTTTTTTTATGCTTTTTAAGAAGTGAATTCAGCTGATACTTACAATATTCATTTTTGTTATGCTGAAAAATATAATTTAATAAAATTATACCATAGATGAAAATAAAAGTGAAATGAAGTCAAACCCCAAAGTTTTGTATGGCAACACCAAAGCTTTGTATGGCAACACCAAAGCTTTGTATGGCAACCCTACGAAAGAGTCACTAGATTTGTCCCATTTTCAAACTTATATCTAATTTTTTTTTAAAAAAGTCCGTGTTTGAAATTTCACCTTTAAATACAAACATGTTCTCGTGTTGTTGAGTTCAAAATAACTTTTAATATAATGTGTGGGTGTTCAATCATTTTGCTCTGCCAGCATTATTTCGATGCATTACAAACGTAGCATAGATACCCTCTGATTTCACCATCTAGGTTATAAAACGAAAACGGACCGTTATTATCCGGTTCTAATAAAAATACTTTTTCATCCTTGTATACTTCAAAACACAAGAGATGTGTTGTAACTGTCAGGGCCGGATTAAGACTTTTTTCGCCCCTGGGCGATCAAAACCATTTCGCCCTTTCCCGGGCCCTCCTTTAATTTTTTTAATACGAAGATACTTGAGGAGCGCAAAAAAAAAAAACGATAGGATTTTCAATATGTTTTTTGTGACTAATACTATAGATTTGAACTAGAAGTGAACTTTCGAAAAAATGCTTATGCAGCTTAACAATTTTTTCTTTGTTTTAATGACACAAATCTATTTATAATATCATCTTCAGAAATTGAATTCAAAATTTCATGAGAAACGTTGATTAGTGCCAGGTCACTTGTCTTCTTATCTGAAACTATATTTCTGGGATAATCTTTAATCCTTCTTAATGTGGAAAGAGACCCTAGAGGCGTTGGTAGATGGAAGGCAGAGATTAGTTCTCTGATGATAATACAATTTATTCCGAAAACCCGAACATATCCAAAATTTTGTCATATGATATTTTTCTTTTTGTTAGCTCTGCAACAAGTGTGTCTATAATTGTAATGAAAACAGTTACTCGCATATTCTCTCTTCCATCAAATTCTGTCTCATTTAATGCTTCGTCTTCTTGCAGCTTTATTTTCTCGGCCCTTTGGTTATTGATTTGATAATCCTGACACCCAGTAATTTTTCCCCCACTTTTTTTAAATCATTGAAATTATCTTTTTATAAATTCTAGTGATGTTTCATATAATATCAAAGTCAAAAGGCATCCGTATTTATGTTTTGTAGCGTTTTACGAGTCTTATCAAAATGTACGAAAATGTGGTTCCAAAAAGCTAGTAGAACTCCAGTTTCTGAACGATGGAAACGTTTTTATCATGCCTCTTGTTCTCGGGATCTGATTAATATTTTATTTTTATTTAATTATTTTTTACTTTCTATTTTCGGTTTCGCCCATTTATACTTTTCGCCCCGGGCGATCGCCCAATCCTAAACTTATGGTTAATCCAC
The DNA here is from genome assembly GCA_963924295.1 of Dioctria rufipes. NCBI lineage: Eukaryota > Metazoa > Arthropoda > Insecta > Diptera > Asilidae > Dioctria > Dioctria rufipes. The sequence goes on along the minus strand of OZ002743.1, from coordinate 62,751,459 downwards.
CCCTGGTAACTGTATTCCTCTCTTGATTATATGAATTAATAGAGATTCCATAGTGTCTCCATAATTTGGAGAGAAATCACATCATCTTCTGGACTTTTATGACGTTCCTTTTGATCGTTTCTTAAAGATAAAAATCATCATCTGAATCGAATATATTAAAATTTATTTAATAACAAAAATAATAAAAATAGTTAACTTACTTTACGAATGCTTGAAACAATTAGATATTTCAATTATTTTTTAATTTTTACCTTGTCCCATTCGAGCCTCGAATTCAGAATTTTTGAAAATTTTCACTTTTACATTTTTGTAAATTTAAAATTAAATTCAGTCGTGTCGAAAGCGGACCGTCCCGGCTTCAAAAACAGAACAAGGTGGGTGTTTCTTTCTCTTGTATTTATAATATAATTTAAACAAAATTGAAATTGAATTTAGAATCGTTTAAAATAAAAGTTCTCAAAAATTATTCTATTCCATTTAATATTTGTATTAAAAAAATTGTGAAACTTTTACTTTATTTTTTTTGTATAAAAAATAACAGATAATAAGTACCTTTCCCAAAATTCCGTAAATCTCTCTGAAGACCGATAGAAAAGAACCCTAAAAATCAAATATCTTACACCCAAAATAACCAATTATATGCCAAAATAAATATGCAACCTTAATATGATTAAATTCGAAAATATTACTTTCATTATTAATTAATTTCTTGACACCAGTTCACTTTATTTTAACTTAGGCAAATAGAAATTTTAGGAATATTTAAGAATAATTTTAAAATTGGAAAAATTAAATAGAAATTCCAGAAAAATTATTATTTATCCTAAAATTAAAACAAAAATTAAAACAAAAAAAATCAAGGAAAGGGACACGTTTTAGTAAAATTCTTTCGAAGACTTGAGTTTTTTTTTTATAGTTGTACGTGCAGAATTTGTGTAGTTTGATTTTGCAAAAAGTTTTAATTAAATTCTCTTTGTGTGTGGTTTTATTTAGTTATTATTAAAAATGGTCTAATTTTTTTTTTTTTTTTTTTTATGAATCACATGTGGATGCTGTGACACTGAAATTGGAACAAGAAAAGACGCATATTGAATAATTAAGAGTTCTTAAATCTTTGGATATTATTAAAAACAGTCCTTCTAGGAATTTCTGATAATCTAAAAAGATTCATACTGTTTAAACTGCCTTTAGCTCTAACGCGCAGTGATTTGTAAAGTGAAAGATTTGTAAATAAAAGTTTAATTACTTCTAATAGGAATTTATTAAATCCATTCAATTATGTACATTGGGTACGTCTGAGACTTAATGCAAATAATACAAATACAGACATAAGAATTAAATTCAAGTCTGAAATAATAAAAGAATAATAATGAAAAAGTGAATAACAACACGACAATATGCTCCCGAGCCAAAACAAGAAGCATGAAGTGAAAACTACTACAAAGATGGGAAATACTTGGCGGTCCAGAGCAGAGCCCAGGCAAGTAGACCTTCCAACGCAATATAAGAAATATTCAGAAACGTACTATAAGGAGATTGATCTTAACACGTCAATGCCTCGATCATGAAAGAGGAATGTATGTGATCTGCTCGCCATTATATAGTGCTCTGATATATCCGAACTACAAGTCAAATCCAAATTCCGAATTAAGTCCGAAATCGTAGCAATGTTTTACGCTCAATATTGCTGCTGGCGATGTTTTGATGTATACTAATGCTCAATGCTGGTGAATTGTCTGTGGTGAATTTGATAAATAATAGCAGAAAATGGCTTGACGTGGTGAAAATTGGTTTATAATTTAAGAAATATATGTTTACTTTTCTCTTTGTTTGAGAATTGAAAGAGCAATAATTGGGGAGGAATTGCGGAATATAGGAACTTGCATTTAATTATATTGAGTTGGTTTGTGTCTAAATTAATTACTGGTTTAGTTTCGGACTACCATGGAATTTTAGTTAAATGCTTATTATTTTTCTGTTTTGTCCTTTCTATTTCTAATAATTTTCTAATAGATTGTTCAAATGCTATTTCCTTGGGTGGAATTACGACTTGCGATTTCTTGTAATAGAAAAAATCACGACTATTTAACTAGTCCGGGTTGATGGGTATGGAAGAGCTTTTGCACACTCGTACCTTCAGTTGACTTGTAGTTTTTATTTAATCAATTTTAATAGTTTTAGTTTTTTTTTCAAAATGTTTTGTAAACCAGTTTTGCTAGATAGTTTAAAAATAATTTTATAAGAATTTAAAACATGTGTTTTTTTAACCATCAACGTCCAGTGGTTACCTGTAGTTCAGTCAAATTAGCAAAAATAAAAACATTAAATGGTAAAGGTCTGAATTTTGGTATACATCCCATTGAACATACTAAAAGTTCCCATCAAAATCTTGCAAAAAAAGGTGCACTTTTTCAGTTTTTTGCTTATATCTCGGCAACTATAACTGATATGAAAAACTTGTTTACATAAAAAATAAAGTTTATTAAATTTCCCATAAAAAAGCATATCAACATGTTTTTTTGTATCTCCAATACCTTAGCTGTAATCCAACTTTAAATAGAGAAGAAGAGATCTCTTTAAACTGTTGTTCAAAATTGTTTTTTGCAGTTTCATCACCTGATAAATGACAAACCATTAAATTCATTGAAAATTGTCCTAGTATTTCTTAGATCACATATCATATCATATCATTTCATCTATTCTTACCAATTAAAATCGTTGCAACTCACTCGTACTATGTGTAGCGTTGTCTGAAACCCAATCGTCTGGTGAAAATAGTTCATCGGGGTTGGCATTGTCGAAACCGTCGTACTGAAATTGCTGTGAGGCGTGTTTAAATATTCCTCATAAAACTCCCTGTCAATAGAACTCTCGTCTTCAATGTCGACATTTCTGTTCAAGTTCAAACACGCGATACTTCAGTATTGTTCAAAAATTGCTTGCATTTTAGTCTGGCTTTTCGGCATCCATCCACAAGATGAAGTACATCCCGTTTTACAATTGCATGAGAGTAATGATGGAGCCAGAGTCTTTAGTGTCGAACAGGGTCAAGGTAATCATGGACTTTCCATCAATCCTACAGTTCGGGAGATTTTTCATATCCACGCCATTTCTAAATGTACTGATAAACACGAAACGAGTGTTCTCTCTCATAAAACTGTGAATCGATTGATTTTCCGCAGTAAAAACACGCATTTTTTAATTGAAATTTAGGATAGATGACCTGCGCTCCGATTTTTTCGGTGGACTAACAGGTTCTGCTTTAATAATGGTTCGTTGTTTAAGTTGTAATGCAGCAATAGTGTTACTGGATTTTTTTTAAAAGTGGGAAATGCTTTATCTTTAGCACTCACTGTCTCTCCAGTACAAAGGCTTTGCTCACAAATTAAACAATTTACGTTACTTGCAATGCTTTTGATAAAATGAATAAAGACGCGTAAAGAAGATATATATCACACAACGTTTCATCACTAGTGAGAGCGAACACCTACCGCTCTGAGCAGAGCGCCCTAAACACGCTGTGACCTGCTATGGACCCGCCACGTTATTAATGCCTCTCCTTTCTGACCCTCTCTCTCTCTCTCTATCTCTCTCTCTATCTCTATCTCTCTCTCTCTATCTCTCTCTCTCTTTCTCTCTCTCTCTCTCTCTTTCTCTCTCTTTATAGTGTCAGGGAATGTATTTCAAAGAAAATATATTTTCCCGATTTTACAGTGTACAGAAACAAAAAAAGGCAAATCGAGGGCAAAAATATAAATAATTTGTTTTTTTTTTTTTAATACAAATTCAACGTCGGATTACAGTATTGGAGATAAAAAATCTGTTGATATGCTTTTTTATAGGCAATTTAATAAACCATATTTTTTATCTGATCTATTTTTTCGGATCAGTTTATAGTTGCCGAGATATAGGCAAAAAACTGAAAAAGTACTCCGTTTATCCAAAATAGCGCAACAGATTTTGACGGGGACTTTTAGTATGTTCAATGGGAAGCCGTAATAAGAATGTATACTAAAATTCAGACCTTTACTACTTAATGTTTTTATTTGTCGAAAATTAGTCTTATTTGACTGTACTACTGAGATTGTCACATTTGTGCAATAAATAGCAAAGTGAGGCAGGCATACGATGAAGGAGAGAGAATCACATTCTTCCCACACTGCAAAAAATAATGTACGGTACCCTATATTCAGTGCAAGGAATTTCCGTAAAATAAGTCTAGTATTCCCTTAAAAATTGGCAATATACCTTTCGGCTACCTAAAGTTAATCAAATAGTAAATAAAAAAACATATTCTGGGTAAATTTATTTTCAAATGGTGTATAGGACATTTTTTAAAAGGAATTTTTAGATGAAAGTATGTACTTTTACCAAAGCTGTGTTATTTTCCATATATTTTATTATTTTGTGACCAATATGATATGAAATCTTAAAACTAAATCAAATAGAAATATACTCTCATTCGGTAAATTTGGAAAAATCATATCAATTTCATAATGTTATGGAAAAACGAAATCCTTCACTGTAGTAAACATTCTCCAAATAAAAGCCATACATTATCTTGTTATAACCCGATGAAATACGCATGTGTGCACTGTGTACAGTTTTATTCTGACCTTTATGTGGTTAAGTCGTGCGCGAATTCAAAAATTTAAAAAGTGTCTTCAAATTTTTAAGAATTCAATAATTGTGAAAACTTAAAGTTATATGCGATACCACTAAATAATTGTGAAGAGTAAGAACAATTTGTGGAACAATTCATAACTCTGTGTTAAATTCTATGTCCATATTTTGTTTTTTGTTTGAATGTTTATTTTGTTTTGTACACTCATTTTTTTCTTTCACCTATGACTTAATTAGAAAATAAATTATTTTGGAAAACTTAATTTATGGGAAAAGTACCACTAATGGAGGTCTTTGTGTCCATATATATAATATAATATATAATATCATTCATTACGTCTACAATTCACTATATTTTATGTTTGTTTCGATCTATAATAATGTATTATTTACATTTGTTTAATAGTTCATCAAACATAGTGCATTGAATGTTCCCTTGCTCCTTAATTTATTCAAAAATTTATTTAAATTTTACGGATATTTCCACAAAATTTGTCGAAAAATTTACATTAATTTAGTGGTGCATTTAGTTAATTTATTGAATATCACCCAACTTATATGTAAACAACTTCCCTTCTCCCGATAGAAAATTCATTAAAGCCTATTGAATTCAAATTCCCTGCAAATAGGAGAAACCTACCTATTTCAAAGCCCAAATTATACTTCTCCTTCAATTTAGCTAAATATGCCTAAACTTTGTGGCACAAATTGTTGCCACCGTATTTAGGGAAATATTTTTTATAATGCGGTTACTGTTTCAGAAAACGCTGTCACATAGAAAAAGTCTGTATTTATTTTCAATGTCAATTCCAATGATGGTTCCTTCAAGCTTTTCAAATTTTACCAATAGACCGCTTTCCCGGGAATTGTGGGTGCTATTGACGGCATCCCTATATCAATAATAGCACTCTCGGAGAACGAGCACTCTTCTTTATGCCGTAGGGGGTTATCCTTAAATATACAAATTCTATCCTAGGATTTAAAGCAGTGTGGACAAACATATTTATTAGAAGAGGAACTTGGTATTTTTAATATCTAACAAATAATATTTTGAATATAGGTAAATAAAACCGTTGGTCGTTAAAATTGGTATCAGGACGAAAATTCCCGGACCCCTTCTTTTATTGATAATTTTGCAATAATTTGTTTACGGTTTATAATGCAGAGCTCCGACTTTTTAAGTATTAATCCAAAATTCCGTAGAATTACATATTCTGATGCGCATTTGTGGTGTTCTTCGAGATTGTGCGCTTTTATGAAGTCCCAGTATAAGAACGGAGACAGGGAAAACTGCTTAATTGGTAACACGCACACCTTTAATGTTTGATATATTAATTTTAATTTTTGGAGACAGTGGCTATCCATAATAGACGTAGCTGCTGTCGTCCCATATAGGAAACAATACTACCGACTGTCGAAGGCGATATAATCGTACACAAATTAGATTGTTAAAGTGTCTTTTCATATTTACTTCTAGAATGGTTAGTTGGACCATTAAAATTTATATAAGTGATTTTATATTTTTTTATATGTCCAAAAACTTTTCAGTTCCTTCATTAACAGCTTCTGGGTCTTACTATTTTCTCACTATATGTCAAAAATCGAAATTCCAAGAAGTCAATTTTAAAATTATTTGCACAATTTTTCCAAGATATTCATGTATTCATTCAGCTGTCTACGTCAACTCATTCTCAAAATATATCGTAAAAATTAAAACTTTTGGATGGACGGATGAATGGACGGACGAACATGCAAAAATTAAATTAAATTTCAATTTTATGTGTGGGCGTCCAAACCATTTCGCTCTGTCTTAATTATTTTCATGTATTACAAATGAAATAATAAACTTAGTATGCATAGCTATCAAAATATGATTTTTTTTTAACATATCATACTACAAATGACCTGTCTAAAGTGATGGACCTGCGCTTCTCCAGCTCCGCTATTAAAAAAGTGCGTTGCTGCATGTTTGTCCCCTATCTCCAGAATCTCAGGATTTCCAGTTTATCTAGAATTATTCTAATATTTTTGTTTTTAATAACGCAATGCAAATAAATAATAAATGCTGTTCATTTGACTTACAATTTACTCAGGTTTGATTACAACAGTTTACTATGAAGTCCGCACTCGATTTTTATCGTCGAAGCTCAAGTTGTAAAGCTATCACCTCACACTTAAAGTACGTTGTTTATAATTAGTGACATTTTCGTAACCTCAAGGCTCAGATTACATTTAAATGGATTACAAAAATATGTTTATTTGTTATTATTGCATTTTGGATGAATTTTTCAACATTAATTTGTTTTTAATTATTTAATTTTTTTAGTTTGTTCCATTTGTTATTTTCTACGTATTGTTGTTGTTGTTAATTTATTTACGCTTTATTGTAACTTAATTTTGCCATAAAAATCGTTGGTTTTACTTCTTTATCATAGTTATTATTAATTTCATTCTTTTTTTTTAAGAAACTTATGTGCTACCATCCTTACATCGATTTAGTTTTCCGCTATCGGTACTGGAAAATGTTATCTACCTTAACATAATTGTACCTTTAGGATAATGGCTATGAATGTGGGGTAGGAAATTACTGTGGAATATCCAGATTTTCAACCATATCTTACTGCCATCTGCTTCTCAGTATTGACATTAATAATATTTTTTATATGGCAAATCGAATAATTCCAACTCATTATAATTTCCTGTCGCATATGATTTACTATCAACTACCGTTTAGCTAAAAATATGCCATAGTTGAAGCGATTTTATTAATTGAAAGTGAATCGCCGACCTCTAACTAAATAATAGCTAAATTAGATAGATTTTTTTATTCAGTTTAATGTAGAACTGCTATTTTTTTCTATTTTGTTCTTAGTAAACCTTTTTTTCATAAGACCTATGTCGCACAATCCACAAGTATAATTGAGAAGATTCAATGGAAGCATTTGTAGTTTTCTTCTCTGCACTGCAATGATAAATACTAGAGACAGACGAACAAACATAAAAAAATGCAGGTACATTCATAACAGCCATTTATTTAAGAGGTCATAACAATACATTTGTAACATAAATTACGTCTTAATATAAAATAAAATAAAATAAAAATAAAAATGAAAAAGTAAATTTAAATTTTTCAAAATGGCAACAAAACCTGGGGCATCATAATAATAAGGAAAGTTTTATTTACTGTTTATTTAATCAAGTATTTCTTCGGGTCTGCTTGGCAATTCTACTTGGGCTTCATCAGCACTTCTTGCTGCTCTCAATTTAGCTAAATCTTCTCTTTCGTGAACGTTGCGCAACAGCGGTACCTCATAATCGAATTTATAGAAGAATCCACGTGGTTCACTTTTTGCTTCTTCTTCGGATGGAACATATTTCCATTCTCTAGGTTGTTGACGATCATAATTAGTCTCAGATGGAGATTCCCGAATAACTTCATTTGCTTGAGATTGAGCTTCATCATACGTATGGTCACTGTTTGGATCATAATTAGCATGGGCTTCAGCGATCTCCTTAAATTTCCTAAAATGTTCTTCTCTAGCTTTTTGAACAGCTGGAGTATCTGTTGCTGGTGTTAGGACAACTTTTGGACGATTATCTTCTTGATGGAATCCAGAGCTATCAGCCCAATAATTTGCTACGAAATCCTTGCCAGTTGGTTGAACGTATTTATATGCTCCCTTAACATCACCATTTGAATTTATACCTTCTACGCGACCCTGATTCCAATCAGTATATCCAAAGAGGGCTCTACCCAAACCATCTTGTCCGTGAAATTGATTCGCTAAATAATGTTCTTCTACATAATCACCTGGATTCGGTATACTGCGTCCCATGTAAACGAAGTCTCCATGTGCATTTCTAGCTTCGGGCAGTGCATTTTCACCTAACTTCTGAGCATAATTCAAGTCAAGATTTTGTCCGGCAAGATATTTTTGCGCTTCCTCTGGGGTGATATTTAATTTGAAAACATTTTCACTGAAGATTGATGGAACAACCTGAAACACATAAAAAAAACACATGTTGAAGAGGAAATAAATTTACTGGCAAAATTTACAAATTCTCAAATTGAATTCGGGCAAACTTAACGTATGAAAAGTTTGTAGAAAACTAGCGAATTGACTATCAGCTGTTCAAATTTAATAGACTTTTTAATTTTTTTGGTAATGATGGACGTAATTGGTTGACCATTATATCTGGCTAAAAAAAGTTCATAGAGTCAAAGTTAATGGCATGGTCAAAAACGTGTGCATGACAAGCAACTTGGAGACGATCATTTATATATAGAATAAATAATAAAGCTCTAAATATAGACTCCTGTGGGATACCATAAACTTAGAAAAGAAATCGGAATTGTTCAAAATAATTTGAATATTTGAATATATTTGATTAAAAGAATTATCAAAAACTTTAGAAAATTATAACTCTGATTAACAAATTTTGTTTGAGTTAGGGTCAAATGTCCGTAATCACCTTAATTGGTACATTTTCACTTTAAAAATTTGATAGGTAACCAGTTTAAGTAACAAATGTGATCTAATTTAAAGTCTGTGTAGCATAACTTTGCAATCTGTTTACTCGAAACATAATTTAAAGTGAAAATTACAATTCGAATAGCTGTGGACCAAACACTATTTATTATTGGTCTACCCTGCTGAATTGATGTCTAATAAATTCTGTTCTAGAATACTTTCACATCTGTGAAGAACAATTTATAGAAACATGGTACGTGATTATGATAATTCCACACCAACAATTTTGACAAATTTTATTTTGTAATTCGCGCCTCAGTAGCCTTCAAACAATACTATTTACTGGTAACAATCCAAAATATAAAGGCAACACAATATCCTGATCTTACTTCAGAAATTGGAGTTTGAACGTAGATGCGAATAAAAAAATATCATAAAACTCATTGGAGAGATTCGGTGTAAAGTAACCACATACAATTTAACCGTGGAAATTGTGAAACTATGTACACGATTTTTCTGTCACAACGTGTGTAATAACTTCATCTCGCTAGTGTGAAGATCACATACCAAGTACAGTATAAATTTCTAAACCCGGAACTTAAGGTCATAAATCGCAAACAGGCTTATTATACAAAGCTCGAATAATTTACACTAAACTCCGCATTAAATTAGAATTCAATGAACACAGACAGCTTCAGTAATCATCAATTAATTCGAGATTTTCAGAAACGCAAAAACTTAGCACGATCATCTCCTTTTAATTACACCTGCAATGATATCACGTTCCAAATTATTCGGTTGAATCAATAGCATAAATCACTTGATTTGACCAAAAAAAACAGTCCTTGAACTTGAAGTCACTTTCGTCAGCACATGCTTTCCAATAAAATAATTCACTGAATAAGACGAGAAAATGGAAATTTCCACACCGATATTTACCATTAAAATCGCTGAGATCGCCAACCACTTCATTTTTGTTGGTGTTTATATGCAAATTTCACTTTTTCAAATCACTTTCTTCTATCAAATACGAGGGAGCACAATTTTCTTTGTTAGATCTATTATCACCGGTTGAATACTTTTGTACAATAAAGCTAAGAACTGGGAAGCTATGCGACTTATATAGGTAAAGCAAGATGCTTGATGCTTCCCAATCTCCAAACGACGTCAAACTAGCTTAAGATCAGGTTATGGTAAGAATTATTCTTGGATTCTAAAAGCTTCTTGCTCATCTATTTAGAAAAAAAAAAAACTATGTGACTAAAATGAGGTCATTTCTTCCGATTTCGGGTCATTTTAATTACATAGGAAACAGGTGGAGGAGGAAAAATTTGCACGCTCTCAGTCTTTATTGATTTTTTCATAATAAATATTTGCGATAACAAAGTATATGCAAATTAGTTTTACTTCTTAAGAGAATGCGTCATTAGATGGAAATTAATTCTCTACTTACTTAGAATTTTAGTTAAATTTAGTTGTTATTGAAAAAAAAAAGAAAAAAATCTTTTCCGTATTAAAATCCAATATAACTTTCAGACTTATTTAGTTATGCCACTAGCGTTGATAAAATGGAAAATTAAATCAAATTGAAATTCAATAATAATGAATAACATGACTCCTACGATTTGTAGATTCTTATATTGAACAGGGACGGGTAGGTACTTTGGATTTTCATTTTCTTTACATAGTTAACTTCGAAAATTCGGCAACTGATGTATTTTTTTCAGGGACTTAAGGCTTTTTTATTCGGTAGTTATAAACATTATCTGAAAAGTCAACAATGATTTAGCATAAATTTTAAATTTTACAAAACGTAATTATAAAATTTTTAAAGTAGATTAATGTATTTTCTATAAAAAAAAGGTTCGATACTGTTCTTTCGCACAAAAAACTGTTTTCACGTATTTTTGTTATTATATACAAGATGGCCTAAGTCATTATTCTCCACTAAATATCAAGCGATTCTATAGGGTCCCCTAATTGACATTTTTGCGAGACCCCCACCAAAAATCCATCTTTAGGGTTGTATTACTGATTTATGTTTTTTTTTTCATATTTTCTGAATTACATTTAATAATGATTTAAAATTTATTATTTGGATCTTTTCTAAAATTTATAATTTTTACTACTTTCCCCTCTTTGTTTTTAAGAATTGGCTTAATAAAGATTTAACTCATTTAAGCTCATTTATTATTTCTGTTCAAAAAAATAAGTCGTCAACATTATTTATCTTTTCGAATTCAAGAAGCATAAAAGTCTTATCAAAAATGAAAAAACTTTGACTTTTTGTACTTTTTCTTAAACATATCCTAAATGTTTTAAAAGCATATTCATTGAGGAGATTTGCCTAGCTATAAGTATTTATAGAAGTTTTTTTTTCTCTCAAGTCAGATGAAGCTCAAATGATTCAACAAAAAGTGATGGCTTCGTCAAGCTATTACTGCTGTTGCAAAAAAAAAAAAAACCAAACTAAAGCTATCGACTTGAAGAGGTCCGAAAAAAGACAGAGAGGGATTAAGAAAGATTCCCTGTTTCGTGTCAATATTTTTTTTTACATTCACGATTGTATAATGAACCGGAAATTACAATAATTCATTATTCAAACCTTTATACTTAAAAATATTTTAGGAGTTAAAAACTATTAAAGAGCACTTTACAACTGTTTGGTATTGCAATTAAACTAGTTTAAAAAATATGGAAATGAAAAAGTCTACAAAATTTGTAAATTTGACAAATGATCGTTGATACGATCCTCAGTTATCAACTATCTAATAAATGTGTGATGAAAAACCATTACAAATGAATAAAAAAAAGAACAATATAGTAGGAACTATAATAACTATTCCTAAACAAATATATAAATTTCCTTTTAAATATTTGAGATTAACAGTGAATTTTGTTTTCAGTGATATAAATAATTGAATTCCATTAATATTAAAGATTTTTCACTAAACAAGTATACCGAAAACATAAAAGTAAACATTGGAGTTCAATTGATTTAAAATTGGGTGTACCCAATGGATAAAAAAAAATAGTTATAATATTAGGCCTTGTATAACAACAGACTAATCTGATGAGCGAAATCATAGATAAATTCTGGTAAATAAAATAAACAAGAATCATTGGTGGTACCCACCCGCTTTTCCTAGAAGAAGAACGGCGCAATAAAAAAATAAATAATAAAATATATTAAAAAGACTTTTAAAAGAAATAACTTTCGACAATAAATTGCACTCAAAAGTAAAAACTATTTTTTTCTTTCTCACAAGAAAAGTTTCGTTTCAAAATAAGAAATGCTCAGATTAAGTTTGGGCATGAGTTGCAGGTAAATAATTGTGATTATATGTAGTTATGGATGCCCAAAATTTTAAGATTTAACCTGAGTTCTGGCATTTCTTATTTTGCAACGCAACTTTTCTTGTGAAAAAGAAAAAAATAGTTTTTACTTTTGAGTGCAATTTATTTACGAAAGTCATTTATTTTAAAATTTTTTTGTAATATATTTTATTTATACGTGAAATAAATTATATCTTTTGATTTTCGCATAGTCAAACTTTTTGGAGTTTAAAAAAACAATCAGAACACAAAATACATACTTGTCAAACTTGTATTCCTTATAAAAAAGGACCGAACTTAATCGTTCCTAGGGGCTTGGAAAATAGAAATTTGAATAAAGAACATTTTCAAAGAGAAACTAAAAAAAAAAAATAAATGTATTGTTTACTTTTTGCTGTGTTTGAAACTACAATAACTTTTACCTATTAATCCCCAGCAAACATTACGATTGGAGATGGAATCGCAATCGATCCGATCAATCGAAGTTTAACTTCGATCTCGAAGTCGTTATAGATTCGATCTCGAGCCGAAAATGAAGGAAAAGGTATGCTAATTCGAATTGAAATAACGACTCGATATCGATTCGTCTTTTCGAGACTATTTCGAAGATTTTTCGTGTATTGGTGCTATATATAAGGGTTATATGTATTCGAGATTTCTGCGTAAAGACAATTAGATCTCGAATTGGATAAACGAAGACATTATGCTTTGCGTAAACTACTCGATATCCAATTGAAAATAAAGAACCAAACTATGAGAGACATTTATCAAATGCAAATTTTAATTTCTCAGCATTCACTTCACTTTTTTTTCGGCCGAATACTTGAAATGAATGCTGTTGGCACGCTTGCATTGTCATGAAGAATCTAAAAAATCATGTAGGTACTGATTTTCTTTTTTTTTAAGACTTCGAATTTTTCGAGGAGATTTGTAAAAACGGAAAATTCTCGGAGTATACCGCAAGTTCTCGGAACCTGAAGGCCATTTGTCGAGAAAAATTCGTAAAACCGAAAAATTATCGAATTGTTGCTGTTCGAGAATTTCTCGCAAATGCGAAAACCTGAGAAAAAGTCAGTTTACGTTGTGTGTGTGTGTCTTCTGTGTCGGTATTTTTCAATCTCTGCATCTGAACTCTGCATATGAAACTATAAAGCCTTTGATTAAATTGTCTCCCAAGTAGTATTTATAGCTAATCGACGATTTCATCAAATAATTAACACATTTTAGAAAATCTGAGAAAATTAGGTAATATTTGATAATTTTCAAAAATATTCTAACAATGGCAATCAGAGTAGCACAAGCAAAAAGCCTTCATCGTAAAGAAAGAAATTTTTATTTTGTTGATAATAAAATATTTTGTGGTAGTAGCTTAGGTAGGTAGGTAGGTAGCTTAGGTAGGTAGGTAGCTTAGGTAGGTAGGTAGATATTTAAAATTTTCTTAAACTTGAAATAGATAAATTACAAAAAACTTTCGATTTTAAAAATTATGAAGCAGGGGGCTTGGAATTATTTAAGAGCCCAAGGACTGCCCTGAATAAAAATGGGTGTCTACTGCCGGTTTAAGCACAAGTAGTTTTTGCTGTATTTTAAGGACCATCTTGGCTATTTTTCTTGATTAGTATTATCCCGTGGTGTCACAAACAAATTACTTACATAGGTGTAATGGTTAGTGGCAATCATAACAAATATACTCCCGTTTGCTAGATGTATTTTACAAAAATAAAAGGATACAAAAGAACAATTGGGAAAGTATTGTATTTCCTACCAGCACCTCCCTCATAAGCAAGACTATTTCTCCAGAATGAAAGTCTACGAATACCAATATCTATTTATGGTTTTGTTCAATTAGTTGCCAGCTGGACAGAATAGCTAAACAGTTATATCAGCTATAACAAATTTTTTTTTTTCTTACTACCCAACCCAGAACCACACCTCATTTCACAACAAATAGTGGTTAACTCGGTACATCATCCTAAATTATCACAAATTCTAACACAGTTCTAGGTCTCCAGTCTACAGAAATGAGAGTGAAGTATTTGAAAAAATCTCCGAAACGAAAAAAAATATTCGCGTTTGTAACGATGTTCGCAGAGTTGTGGTCTGTTTGGATTTCATAAGAAACGTACGAGAGCATGGCAGCAATATTGAAAATACTAAAATACGAAGACAATCATTGGAAAATTTATTGATATTTGAAGGCGAACTATCTTAGAATGGCAATGTACCCAAGTAACAATTTTTTCCATTTTTGGTGACTGAAGGTGATGGGTAGTTTTATAAGAGTATATAATGGTTACTCGGTTATATAAGAATTTGAGTGGTTATATAAGAGTTTTATAATATTAACAATTGGTGACGTAATTATATTAGAGTTTTTTAAGGCTACTAATGGTTATGGTGGAAGTAAGTTACTAAAGGTTTTATAAGTTGGTGATGGAAATGTTTCAATCACCGGTCTATATAACTTACAGTAACTATTACTAGAAGATATATAAGAAAGTTTTATAATTGTTTTCATCACCATGTTAGATAACTTATTGGTAATAAGTGTTTATTGCGGTATCCGTGGTTACCCTTATATAACTCGACAACATTCAGTAATTTAGGTGACTTTAATAAAAATTAGTAACTTTCGGTAATACATATAGTTAGTAGAAAATATCGTAAAATTTTTTGGTGGCCCTTTAGTAACTACGATGATCGTTATAAAAACAAATTACATTTAGTTTCGAATAGAGCCATTATAAAAGTGTTTTTATTAATTTAACAGATTATAACCAAAGGGTATATAAGAACATTAACGTCTGTTTTTTGTCACTATAAGATATATAACATTACCAAAGGTTACATATTATGACTGAAGGGTATATAAGAACTATTTTCGAGGCATGGTAGATCCTTTACTTTATACAATGTGTATTTTCGAAACTTGATCAAATGAAATATGCGGATACTAGACGCAAAAATTTGTATGGCATTGGGGGGGGGGGGTCCACATAAACCGTTTGGGAGTTACAGGGTGATTAAAAGAAAAGTTAGATTTTCACATAACACCTCTATCTTAAAAACTGCAAGGCGTACGATCACAGTTAAAAGCTCATTGTATGCAAAACTTCATGGCCCTTCCAACGACTGCTTAGCCAGCTCCACACCACTCTCCCAATTATGGTTGTCTAAACTAAAAATTTCGGATTTTCTTACCTTTTTTTTTTAAGTTTGACCTCTATTATTTTTGCAAAAAGGTCATTAACATAACTTGTTTTTTTATAAAATCTGTTAACTGTAGACTCTTCTCTTTAATTCCACCCTATGTGTTAACTGTAGCCGTTAAACAGTTAATAACTCATAACCTATTCACATCACACCGAAATTAGACGATATTTTTTAAAATGACGTGCTAAGGGAACGAATTATCTTTGAGAATAGGTTAAGAGCTAATAACTCTTAAAGAGCTACACTCAGCACATAGGTTGTAATAGGTCAAATTAATTTTATAAAAAAAAGTTATGTTAATGACCTTTTTGCAAAAATAATGAAGGTCAAATTAAAAACAAAAGGTAAGAAAATCCTAAATTTTTATTTTAGACCCCTATAACTCTTGAGACGAGTGGGGTATGGAGCAGGTTCAACAGTCGTTGGAGAGGCCATGAAGCTCTACATAAAATGAGTATTTAATTGTGACCGTACTATATGTACTTCTTAAGATACAGGGTGTTATTTGAAAATCTATTTTTTTTCTTCTTATTCACCCTGTCACTCCCAAATAGTTGCTGTGGACCCCCCACCCCTGCCACACAATTTTTTGTTTGTCTAGGTGTCTAGTATCCGCACATTTCGTTTGATCAACTTTCTAAAATACACATATTTCTAGAAGTTTTATAAGGGTTATTCAGTTTATATAAAACTACTTGAAGTTTTATATTGGTAATTTGTTCATTTAAGTACAAGCCGCCATTTTTTCATCTGTGCATAGCAGATAAAAAAGAAAATGTCGGTTAAGCTAATTTTTTAAATTGGTGATATACGGCTTCCATTTTAATTGTATATGAAGAAACACATCATTTTAGGTATATAATATTTGTAAATTATGTAATGTTATTTTTATGAATTAATATCACCTAAGCGAAAATTTTAAAATTTTAAATATTTAATTAAATTTCTTAAATATTGCTTATTTTTGGAGCGGTCTATATTTTTTAGAAGTATCTATAATGATATTCACAGTAAAATTTTAATTGCAGCTGAATTTCACCACGTACCTACATGCCGAAAAATTATAATTCTAAAATGTAAAAATATTAAACATTTACATTATAAAAATGCAATACAAAAAACTATCGAAATTCTATGTCAACATAGGTTTCGTAAATATTTGCATTATATTGTTTTATAAAGGTAACGAAAAGTAATTTCCCTAACATTTCAATCACTAAAAGTAATCAGTCTGAGAAAATTCCAAGCGTTGTGGAAACGTTACCATCACCATTATAAACAAAGTTTATAAAGGTAACAAAAACATTAGTACAACCACTGCTATGACCAAAATAGATTAATCGAGATTACCCTGCATTATATAAGAAGTTATATTAAGGTAACCAGAATAGTCTTGTTGGTCATTTTATAAAACTTTTAGTTACATAACGTTACCTAAATCAAGTCACGGTAACCTTTATATAATCCTCCATTTAAGCTCTATAAGGGGTTTATAGTGGTTGCGAAGAGGTTTCGAGGACTAGTCTATATAACTCAAGTTATATAATGTGGTAATGGAAACCTTACGGTTAGTACTATATAAAAACAAATGTTTCTTGGGTAATCAGAATAGATAAAAATTGTTTATATTTGATGCTTATGAGATACCAGCGGTACCAATAATTCGATAATCTGGATACGATAAAAGAGTACATTAATACATGGACCACTGGCCTATCCGTAAACATATAGTAATGCCATTAAAATAGTCGAATCAATTAAAGATAACCTTGCAGAGGCAAATATTGACTACAACGCAGTTATTCGAATAAATGAAAAAGCACAGGTAAATAACCCTTCTTTGCAGGAAAATATTGACGATCAAACCCCAAACGGAAGAGATTTTGATCAAGATATTATGGCCGAAGGTAGTCAAGAGGAGTCTGAACAATCTGCCTTAAATATATTATTGGATTCGAGTCCAGCTTCCCCAGCCACTTTCGAAAAATATTTGTTTTATCCGAAGCCATTTTCACCTTCGAGAAAAACACTCATGGCTATTTCCTCTGCAGCGTCGACTTTAGTAGTTTCTGGGAAAGATACCGAACTTATTAATTCTTCCATTATTTTATTGCCAACAAAATATCGATCAAAATTAGCTATCGAGTTAAGAGAGTTAAGAGAGTTACGTGAGTGCTTTCATCAATACAAATAGAATTCCAATCCAGGAATTTTTTTATCTGCTTTTTGTTGATATGTTAAAATACATTTTTGCCCATCTTTTATTCGTTCGACTATTTTTTCTTTATTTCCAAAATCCTCAAAAAGAAATGGTGCACATTCTAAAAATGCATTCTCTATCGCTAAATGGTTTTCCATTTTTGGCAATTATTTTTTTGGCTATTTCAATGCAGCAACAGAATTGGAATTGATTATAGATTTTTGTTTTTCATTGCTATTAAAATATATTTCTTTTGTTCACCTGTGATTTTAACCAAGAAGCTTCTTATGATTTGTTTCATAGTGTCGTTTTACAGATGACGTTTTAGATACCACTGACACAGAACATATCCCACATATAGCTTTGTAACTTTTTTCAATAACACCATTTTGAAACTGTCTGCCAGAAATTTTTACTGCAGGCTTCACCAAGATTTTGTTTCTTATATAGTACAGCCATTTTTATGGGTGCCAATAATGATACAAAGATAACAAGGTATGGCCGACTAGAGAGGAATTTTTTGTGTTGCTACGTCATGAGCTGACTAAAGTCATTTCCAACGAATTTGTTTTGAGTTTTTCGTATTTTATTGATTGATGAAATATGTTTTGAATATATTAAAATATTTAACAAAACATTACTT
Organism: Dioctria rufipes; assembly: GCA_963924295.1. Classification (NCBI taxonomy): domain Eukaryota; kingdom Metazoa; phylum Arthropoda; class Insecta; order Diptera; family Asilidae; genus Dioctria; species Dioctria rufipes. The sequence goes on along the minus strand of OZ002743.1, from coordinate 62,732,972 downwards.
TCTTCGTTTAAATCACTTCGGGAAAAGTAATTATGTGCTGGTGGGAAAGCAAAGAAATGTCCAAATACAAAATTTTTTTAAGTTTGATAAGGACGATTGAAATTAAGACGAACAAATTTGTGACAATTGTCGCCAAAGCAGGAAAGCCATCAATTGACAGATTTTTCGGCCATACCCATTGAATAAATAACTAATAAGGAAACGGTATATCGGGTGAAAACGTAAGCTACTCGGCGAAATGTATTAGTGTGCTCTGTTTGTATTCGTTTCGTCATGGCAGTAATGAAATTCTGACATTCTGAAGGGGAACATTTTTTATAATCCAAATTCCTATGTAAAATAAACAAATTTTTAGCTCCCCCTTATTTTCAGATAATATTTCTTGGTGTTGCCCTTGTATGACTGGAATAATTTAGGCACCAATGACAATTCAATTGTAAACAAACAAACCGGCATTGGTAAAATGTTAATTTTTTTGCCATGGCTGTTTATTTTTATAAATATTTCATTTTTATTTTGTTAGAAACACTACAATTAACAAGTAAAGCTATTAAAGTTACTGGAAGAATGATTTCCCACGACAATAACTCTGTTCGTTCCTGCAGCACAGCACAGCGCACTTCATTACGGTTTTTTAAGACTCCGGAGTCTCTATTACATAAATAATCTTTCACAAAAGTATATTTTACACTAATTTTACACTACTATTAAATTATTTATTTATTAGAATATCGCTAATTCAAATCCGATAACTTCTTTTCAAAATAATGAAATGACAGAATGTTGAACTGACACAAAATAGCAACGACGCCCTCTTGTCATTCCCCCCCCCCCCCCTTAGGTCACACTGTCATTGAAATGCTTAAACACGTACACTGTATTCTCATGATACCCCGCTTCCTTGTTAGTTATTTATTCAATGGCCATACCTAGTTAATGTTTGTATCATGGATGTCACGAAACAGTTTGTTACTGCATTACTTAGATTGTTTTTTACGCACAAATTTACAAAAAAATTGCTCCGATCAGGTAAAGAGTTATTCTGTCACTGAAACGTCAGTCCGTCGATTTTAAATCGTCGATAAATCATATTCATCCGCAAGAGTAGCAATCGCATACCTAAACTACACGAGAGCTGATGATCTAATGCGCATCGCGAGTGCGCAGTGCCGGGAGCGATGTTTATTACAAAAAAATTCACCTCGCGGGAAGTATAAAAAAATGCGATCTATTTATGCATGAATGTCGTCATATCCTTCGTTTCCGTCGTTTGTGAAACTATTGATGAACGAAGAAAATGCACATATATAGCTATTTGAATATTTTTTGAATTTTTTTATACTATTACAAAAACTTTTTTGAAATTTCTGTTTAATCGGTTTTATTTTTTTCTCTTCATTCGCGTGTCATGCAAAATCATCTTACGTGCCACCTATGGCACGCATACCATAGGTTCGCCACCCCTGCCTTAGGGCATAAAATATATAAATTTTTGATATATCCATCAAATTCCATATTCTTTAAATGTATGTTGGGCAAACTCTGGTTTCAATTTGGAGTTATTGTGATCTTGATGCACTTGTAGGTTGACTAATTATTTTAATATTTTATATCCGAATCGAATGGATTTTCCTTTAAGAAATTCTTTGCAGCCGCTACAACCAAAATACTGTATTGTTGATTCTTGGTACGAAAAATTTTGCTTCGGATGAAAATGTTACTAGGTTCTAGATTACGATGATTTCTGCAGTAGGATGGAAAATTTAATCATCGCCATCCTCGAGTCACACTATTTCTGATTCAGATTTATTTGTTGCTTTACAGTTGTTGAGAATTTAGCACAACATCGATGCTATTCACGATGTTAATTGGTGCTAATTATTTTATGTAATATCAGGTTTAAAAAAAAAACAAAAACAAAAAAAAAACAGTCGCAACAGTTTATTTGTGATGTTAGAATTTTGGAAATTCATGATTCAATGAAACTTTTTTTCCTATAATTTGGTACTAGTTTTTACAGCCGTGCTATATGATTATAAAGGATTAATGAAAAAGATAAGCAAATATTATATGCATCTAGTACACACAGGCAGTAGAGCCTGAGACAACCGAACACTTTCTGTGTGCTTATCCAGCCTTCGTCCGGAGCAGGCTGGGTACTTTTGGATCTGCCTTGCTATCTGTATTTGAACTGAAAAATCTTCCTCACCAAGATCTGATGCACTTCATTAAGAGGACTGGAAGGTTTTAGTGATGGAGTTTTTAGCAGGATAGCACAATGGGCCGCTTTGGCCTCCGTACTTGGGATCCCTCGTCTCCCAGTACGATTTCACCTTCAGAGCAAAATTATTGGCAATTACATCGAGAAGTTTTATTTATAAATTTTGAGTTAAAGAAATTTCACAAATACATGAATGCGCATTAACTCACATTGTGCATTGATAACTAAGCTTTAATGGAAATTTGTAGTCCTCAAAAGCCTATCTGAAATATTGCTAAATCTAGATTGCAAATATGGACAGTTCCACTTATTGCGTATAAATCTGATATTAAGTTTCGGCATTTCAAAGTAATGTCAAAAGCAAATGCTCTTTCACAACTGCCACTAAACGAGTCAACAAATGTCGAGGTTATTTTTCGAAAATTGTCTTATTCCAGTAGGTAAAGTCAAGGAAGTAAAAAATAATAATTAGTTTTTGTTTTTGTTAAGTCATGCTATTAAATTAGTAAGCGTGGTAGATCAAATAAAACGTGAAGTTTTCTAGATTAAAAATATTTAAAAACAAATATACGTTAATGAAGCATTTTAGCGGAAGAATAGTGGAGATTTTTTAAAAAATCACTACAAATTTGAGCGATTTTTAAACTTTATGGCTGCATAACTTTTTATTGGAGGGTATAGAGGTGAAGCGTTGAAAATTGTTTGGAATTTCAGAAAAGTTTTCTATTGAATAAATTAATTTTCAAGTAGGCCTGTTTGGAATTCTCCAGTATCAACGAAAAGGAAAAAAAAAAAAGATTTTTTTTTTATTTTATTTATTTATTATGACTCGAAAAAGAAATTTAAATAGAAGAATGGAAAAAATATAGAAAAATAAGAAGACTAGAAAAAATATAAAAATTTAGAACAATGAAAAAAAAATCCAGATTAATTCAAAATGAATTTAGTTCTATAAGCCCAATGGGCTGAAAAAAGCAAGCGTAGTCTTCTTATTTTTCAATATTTTTTCCACTCTCAAGCAGATTTAGCATTTGATCCTTTGAATGATCTATTTAAGGACAGTAAATCTTCTATTACGGTGGATAAGGAAATTAGGACAGTTTCTATGCGTCTATTAGAATAACTCTTACAGGGATAAGAAAATAAACCAAGAACTTGTTTATATCCAAATGTTAAAATTATTAAAATATCCTAACTATAAAATATACTCTTTCAGCTATCGTTCTTGCCTGACATTTTTACGAATACATCTAAAACTTGTCATAAAATTCCATAAGGCTGGCTTTTTGGATACCAGAGATTTAATTGAATGCGATTTTTTAAATAGAGTTCTGTATGTTTTTTACTGAATTTGTTACTGAAAGGGGTCCACCCTGGAGACTGCATGATGCTTGGGATGAACTCTATAACTCTATTAATGATCTAATTAAATCAGAGAATATGATCAATAGTAATTTATATCGCGTTGTGCTTCATTTTCAGATATTTTTTTTTTTCGTTTTTATATCAATAATGCATGAATACGAATATATATATATAAAGAAAAAAAGTAGAGGTGCAGCCAAATTTGAGTTTTAACTAAATCTCAGGATGACTATTAATTTTTGACTTTTAACGACTGCTCTTCTTTATAAAGATATGAGTTTAAAGCTGCTTAATTCAACACGTTTGATTCCATCAATTTCAAGAATTCTATATCCAATTTATAGTGGTATCACAGGTCGTATACCTACTAATTTGAATTGCACCTAAGAAAAGAATTCTTTTTTTAATTCTAAAAAACACGTCTGTAGCTGTCAAATGACTATAGTCTCCTCATAATGTAGAAATAAAAAAGTTCCTCTCGTCTCGAATCAGCCATACCTTAAATTTGAAATTGGAGGAGGTGTGTTTGAACAAATTTTTGATAATTTTAAAATTCCTTATCTCCCACATTTCATACGAAATTTTAATAAATTAGTAACATCAGTCGAAAATTAGTGAAATAACTCGTATCTGAGGCATAACTGTTAGTTCGAAACAAAAATATGATTTTGCAATTTTATTTCAACATTCACAGTTTCAATTCAGCAAAATATCTGAAGATCATTTCGATATTTTGTATACTGAAAATTTGTGTTGTCTTGTCTTACAAAGTTCTGTAGTTGAAACTCCGAGTACGCGTTGTAGGCTATTTTACAATTGAAACAAGAGAAACAAATTTTGGTCTATCGTAGTTTGTCAAAGATGAACTTATAAAGAAGAAGTTAATTTAAGACTAATTTTGGCAATTCGCTAGATGAATGTTCGTAAATATCCTCTCCTCCACTACTCCATTCCTCTGTTTTATTGAAAATATGCTGTTTAGATCGTTAAAACAATTTTTTGCATTTATTTCTACAACTGTTCTTCGGATAATAAAAATGCATGAATTTTATAGGTTTTTATATTCCGAAGAACTCTTGTTTTTTTTTTCAATATGCATTGAAAATCCAGACCGTTTTCCTCGCAAACACGAAAAATCTGTAAATTCCGAAATTTTTGTATGGCAGCACTACGAAGGACTTGTCTATTTTCGTGCATTTATATACTTAGGTCTACAAAAATTAGGTGAATGTCGTGCAGTAAATGTCAGCTCTATAGTTGAATGTCTTCTCAAATAATATCCTAATATATAGTCAAAGTCAAAATTTTTATATGGCAGTACTACGTTGGAGTTACCCAGCTATATCCGACTAGCTAAAGTTCCCCGTTCTTAGAACGGAATTCAATCTTAACCACTTACCAGTTGATCAGATGGATTTTTGTGAGAAAGAATGTCTAAAAATTGTCAGATTTTTTTTAAACATTTTTCTAATAAATCTTTTTTAATAATGATAATAAAAATATTTAAAATAATAATTACTTATATCTTTTTTTTGCATGATATATTTTAAAACATTCAACACACAACCCTACATTACAATTAGGGCAGTAGTAGGTATTTTTCCCCCTACTAATTTACTGTTTTCAATTTTCTGTGAGACTGAGATCTGTGTAAGGCCTTACGGTGTCGGTTTTATTTTGTAATAAAACGCGTGCTAGTACCGGGCATTGAATAAATAACTAATCAGGAAACGGCATATCGGATGAAAACCTAAGCCACTCGGCGAAATGTATGTGCTACTTTTGTACTCGTGTCGTATGGCAGTAAATTGCTATGTAAAATAAACAAATTCTTAGCGCCCCTTATTTTCAGATAATATTTCTTGGCGTTGCCTTTGTATCACCCTTATTACAGTTGTCGACTCACCAAAGTGACAAGCTTCGCAGTCACTCTCACTTCACTTCACTTTTCGTATTGTCGTTGTCGAACGGTGTGACGTGACATTTTTCTTCAAAGCCTTATTATAGTTGTCACTTAAAGTGACAGGTAGCATCAGGGCATGCGTCAGGGTATGAATTACATTTGTAGACAAAAGTGAGGTTTGTCTTATTTCGTTGTATTGTTGTTACTTTTGAAAGTATTTAAAAGAAAAAATATTATAAACGCGATGTTTTTCAGCCCTTTAGCTATAAAAGGATGCTTCACCATAAAATCTATCATGACTTCAAATTGTTTTATTGTTGTAATTTTTACCCTAAAAATGCAAAAAAAAAAATAATTTAATTTATAAAAACTATTGAATTTTATATTTTAATGTACAACTTAGAAAGCCATTATAAAATTTATCATTTTCTGCTTGCATTTTCCTTTTCCTTACACACATCTAACATCTGTCACTTACAAAAACCAAGTGAGTAAAATTGTCACTTAATTATCTCTTACATCAACATTTGTCTACTTAATACGACAACAGTAATACGTCCAAAGTCGTATATTTTCGACAAAAGTCACTTTAAACGACAACCATAATACCATTTTTGTGTCGTAACGCCATTTCTCACTTAAAGTGACAACGATAATAAGGGTATATGACTGACATAATTTAGGCAGCAATTACAATTTCATAAAATATGGAACGTCAGAAATGGAACTGACGCAAAACTGGCAGTCGGCCCTCTTGTCACCCCCCCCCCAGATCTTATGTCAAATCGTACTACTCTAAAAAATTCAAAAAATTTGATGTCACGACCTGGAACATAAAGAAGGCAACCAAAATTTCGACACACGTTGAATGTGACATATCACGACAAACGAACGGGGCTCGAAAAAACATTTCTAGTAAGTCGAAGCTAGATTTTCCCGAACAAGACCCGGGCTCGTCAAAGTGCGAACGAAATCCGCGTCCGAGACAAACTCAGGCAAAACTGTCAAGTGGCTTTAATTTTTTTTTTTTTAATTTTAAATTTTTATATTTTTTTATTTTTTTTATTTTTTTTATTTTTTTTTTATGTTTTAAATACATTTTTTATTAATAATAAAATCAGCTTGTTGGAATTCGAACTCGTTAAAGACAGTCTAAACTTTTCAGAAGTTTTCTTATATTTTTTTTTCATAAGAAATAAAGTCTGGTCCTTTCTATATTATTTAATATATGAAGATAAACTTGATCTTTCTTTTTTCATGAAGTTAATATTTTCATAACTTCAGTTTTATAAGTGAACATTTTTTTGAGTTATCACACGGATAGACAGACAGACAGAGCAGACAAACGAAAGGACAGATACACAGATGTTGGATGAAGATTGTAAACTAAAAAAAAATAATAATATTTTAAAACTAGACATGGGTGTCCAATCCCTTTCCCAATTCCATATCATCGTAATTTCCATGTGTTGCAAATACAATGATGCACGAAGCATAACTCATAATTTCATCCAGGGTATAAGCAATCTTATTATTCATCGAATGCCAAGTCTTAAACTCTTAACAAGAACAATATCTAATCAATGGAGTCTTTTATTGGTTATTTTTGGGCACATAATAGTAGCTCCATTAAATTTTCATCATTCATTCAATAAAATGCAACACAAGAGAGAACATATAAAAATTATAAAAAATGTAAACTGCGAAGAATTCCACACTAAGCAGAAATTAAAACTTAAAAATATTGAGTTACTGGTTAAATGTATTTAAAAAAAAAAAAGACGTAGTCTTACCTCAATGTTTGTTTTTAAATTTATTTGATGAGAACTCATCTTACGTTGATAACAGCCATTTAAATAAAAAATGGAAAATATGTATAAATGCTTAACGATAAACTAAGCTTTAATATCAAAATTAAAAAAAAAAAGAACTTAAATAAAATTAAATTAAAAAATCAAGAAGGCTTGGCTCTGTTTTTGTGGAAAGTAATCTGCGAGATTGTGTATACATAGTTCTTAAGCACTTGGGGTTCCCCTCAATTTTGCTAATTCTTCTCTTTCTTTAAGATTACGCAAAAGTGGTACATCATAATCGAATTTATAAAAGAATCCACGTGGTTCACTTGTTGATTCTTCCTCTGTTGGAACATATTTCCATTCTCTTGGTTGTGCACGATTCTGTTTATTATCTGCAGCTGAACTACTGATGATTTCATTCGCTTGATCTAATTGCGCTTGAGCTTCATCATATCGATTGGCATTACGATTATAGTAATCACTATATGGATCTGGACTAACCTTGGCAGCTTCAGCAGCCTCTTTCCATTTCCTTAGATGTTCTTCTTTAGCTTGTTGAACTTCAGGGGTATCTGTTACTTGTTCAAGGATAACTTTTGGACGATTATCTTCTTGATGGAATCCAAGACTATCAGCCCAATAATTAGCAATATATTCTTTTCCATTGGGATTTACATATTTATATGAGCCACGAACTTCTCCATTAGCATTTATAGCCTCTACACGTCCTTGATTCCAATCAGAGTATCCAAATAGAGCTCTACCTAAACCATCTTGTCCATGAAATTGATGAGCTAAATATTGTTCTTCTACGTAGTCACTTGGATTTGGTATTTTTCGTCCCATATAAATGAAATCTCCATTTGCACTTCTTACTACAGGTAATGGACTTTCGCCAGTTTTTTGTGCATATTTCAAATCTAGATTTTGTGCAGCAATTAATTTTTGTGCCTCTTCCGGTGAGATATCGTATTGAAATATATTTTCACTAAGGATTGTTGGAACAATCTGGAATGAGAAAAAAAAAAGAAATAAATATGTTGATTATTTAATTATTTATTTAGCCAGAGAATTTATTTACAGTTATTTATTATGTATTTTGTGGCTATCAAATTTTGAAAGAATTGGGGCTCGTTGGAATTTTTAAAACTTCACGCTTTATTCCAGCAGAAGTGCAATATGTTCTGAACTACTCGTATTATTGGATAGTGCATAGTGAACAAAAATGATCGGATAAGGGGAGTGAAGAAGGCACTAAATATAAAAATAAAATAAATCAGTGCAAAAGATCCCTTACGGAAATATATAAATTCAATATTTTGCTTAGAACGCTTTCTTTCGTTGCTAGGTACCCTAAGATGGGGTCGGAAGCTTGATCTAAAGATCTAGGAAAAGTTCTCACTATGACTTTTTAAAAAAGCTCATATAGTGGGTGTTCTTATGGTACCGAATAGTGTTTTGCAGAACACAGGAGATTACAATTTGAATTGATTTGTATAGGGTGCATAGAAGTAGAAAATGTTTTGAAAGTACAGAGAAAATAGTCAAATTACCATGACTTGAATCCTAACAAAATAATAAATAAATAAATAAATAATTCTTTATTAAAAGAGATCAAGCTCATTAATTTGCGCCTACTCCAACGTAAATTCAATACTAAAAGAAAATTATGAGTCACACAAAAAGTTCGTTATGCGTTAATCTATGTTGTACTTATTATAATTAAAGCTAGAGATAGATATATATAACAAGAGTTAAATAGAAATAATAAGTGAAATTAGATAAAATAAGTAATTGAACTCAACAATGAACACTAATGAGATAAGCTTACATACTAGAGAAGTGATTCAATGACAATCTCTTGAAGCTAACAGTACAGCGGGATATTCTAATTTCAAATGGGGGGTATTCCATACATAATCACCGTAGACGAAAAACAAACGAGTGCTGAAATGCAACTTATGCCGCGGTACAAGTAGCAATCTGGTACGAGCTGATGTGAGAAAGCAGAAAATAATAATAATTGAGACACATAGAATTAACTATCCTGAACCTCATATAAGCAATTCTAATTCGATTATAATTATCAAGGGAGCAACCCAGTATACTTTTGAAATATTCAGAAATATGTTCACGTCGACGAAGCCCATAGATGTACCTAGCACAAGAGTTATATCCAACATTTATCCTATTACGACATATACTATTCAAGTTGCCAAGAACTTCACATATTATATGTATATTTGGTAGTAACAGAGCCCTCACAAGACGAATCGTTGTATCTCTAGGAGTGTAGGATGCATGTCGCCGTAAGCCCTTTAAACCACCATAATTTTTTCCAACCTGAACATTTGTGTGCTTTTTCCAATTAAGAGATGTATCAAAATACACCCCGAGATTCCGAACTGAACAAGGCAGATCAGACGTATCGACATGACGTATCGACATAACGTATCGACATGATCTTTAAAAATGACTATAGATTGAGACTTAGAAGGATTTAGAGTAAGATTATTCATTTTTTCCCAAGTAGTAGTTCCAAATCTATATTGGCTTTGGTCACATTCAGATGCAGATCATTTATGCTTGTAGATAAGCACAACTGGACATCATCAGCATAAAGTTTAAGGGAACACTGTCTAGGAACTCTTTCACCAGGTCATTTATGCAGAGAAAAAACAGTAGAGGACCCAAAATTGACCCTTGCGGTACCCCAAAGTATAATGATATTAAAATAGAACTTGATCTAGACAAAGTTTAGCAGGTTTAGTACCAAAAGTTTGACTTTTGAAGTGGTTTTTCGCATATATTTTTATAACGGTTCGTCGAACAGAAAAAATGATCATAATCAATTTTATAGGTTTCATATTCTGAAGAAATTTTCACTACAACAAAAACGTCTAGGACTGATTGTTTTCACAGTATCCGAAAAAGCCAAAATTTTTATATGGCAACATAAAAAGGGGTTGCCCGATTTAGTCCATTTTTGAAATTATATTTACTATTTTTATAAAAACGCAGGCAGTAGTGAAAAATGAAATTTTTGTATGGCAACCCCTTTTAAGAGTTACCCGGTTGTCCCATTTTCGAACTTAACTTTATTGTTTTTTTAAGAAGCCCGTTTGCAAAATTTTAGTTCTCTAAATATACGCGTTCTTGAGTTATCGTGCAGATAGGTAGACAGACGGACATGCAAAAGTCAATATAACTTTTAATATTATGCGTGGGTGTCCAATCCATTTTGGTCTAGCAGCATTACTACTATGCATTACAAATGAAATGACAAACTTAGTATACCATATAGATTTCATCTAAGGTATAAACAGAGCAATGGAAATTGGTGGACATTATATAAAAGATATGAAGTACCTACACTGATTTCCTAAGATAAAGAATTCAATTTTCATTAAAAATTCGAAGGAACTTTTCCGATTAATTTGAAAGAAGTGGAATTCTGTCAAACAATTTGTTTTGATAAGAAATACTTTTGCTTTCTGCATAGCACTTACAAATACTACAAAAAGCGAGATAAATTTTAGTTAACCCAGGAAATATGACAAAAGACAGAGGTATCGCATTGTTTTATTTTTTGGGAAGTTTTGTTTAAAACTTGTGGACGGACTGTCAAAATAATGCTGGTGACGTTTCTGTTAAGATGAATTTAGATTCAGAAGAATTTCTATTTTGGGAATTTCTACAAGTGTCAAAAAGCCTTAAAACTGAGCTGAGCAGAGTGTAAACTCTGAATCTGAAAATCCAGCTAAGAGCAGCGACATATTATTTACGCCGCCTATGTATTATGTATCTATCACTGGACAACATCTAATAGCTCAGATGGAAATAATGACCTTGATGAGATATTTTGGCTTGTTAAAGTCTCAAGCGGACCTTCTCGGCAGACGATTGAAGTAATGAAATGTTTTTGCAAAAAAAAAAAAACAAAAAAACACAAAAGATTAAATTTATTGCAGTCGAAGATTTTATGAATTTCTAAACCATGCGTGATGACTTGATGTATTAGAATTAAATTTCTAGAATTTTCAAGTTTAATTTGGATGTTATTAATGGATTCCCCCAAAACGAGTTAAAAGGCTGGATTACTACATAATGGGAACAACTAGCTTTCACTTCTTCCTAGTCTCTACTTTTGCTTTATCAATAAAGAAAACGTATGAAGATATAAAAATTTTCTTCGAAAAAAAAATCAACTGTAACTGCACAGTATTAAAGATATCACTATTAGTTTTGGAAATGCTAGAAGGATTTCCCAAATACTATTGTTTTTTTTTGTCTTTGAATTGGACCAGACGCGAGAGAAAAAAAAACAGTATATAAAACGAAATTGAACAGTATGAGAAAACTTCACGCCAAGAAGTCACAGCATAAAATATGTCCATTTTGTGTACAAAAGGATTATTACAATACCACATCTTCACATAAAATAAGGCTTTATGAAAACTTTCGTGATGGAGAATAATTTTAATACCTACCTAAAATATTCCCAAAAATAAAGGATAAAAAATATTTATTGCCCTGCAAAAATCAAAAATTTAATAATCTTTATCAAGACATCTCAAGAATGGAAAAGCATTATCAAGGAAAGTGGAGCCCAAGCAGTCATGGTAGTGGAATATTGCTGGAAATTACGAAGGGAAGTTGTAGACATAGAAATTGTTAATAAAAGGAAATTGAACATAAATAATAAATGAGATTTATAAGAATGTAAAATTTAAAAGAAATACAAAAATTCCTTTTTTTTTCAAGTTATAATAGCATTATTAGCACCAACTTTTATTTCCGATTTTCGAAAAGTACAGAATTTATATTGTGGATACGTTTTATTCAAACCAGTATAAATCATTTCTGTAGTCCAAAAACAAAAATTATTTTTATAACTTAGCCAGCCGCACTGAATTCCGATTATACATTTTTGTTTTTTCTTCTTTAGTTTTATTACTTATGTAGATATCTTTGAATAACCATTTCATTTCCTTATTTCATATTTACCAATTTGTGGGTAGTTTAAATTAAATTTTAAAGGTCGGAGTTAAATATTTTACGAGCTCGCTTTCCATATTTGCAAGATAGCTATTCCTTACCTTATATTTTCAGATAGTTTACAAAAAACGGAATAGTTCTATTACACAAAGGTAGTGGTAGTAGGGATCCAGACAATTATCAAGCAATTTCTTTTCTGTCTAGTATTGCTAAAATAATTTGAATATTATGCTTAAATGAGTTGATTGCACACGTTAATGCATATAATATTATAGGTAACAATCAATATGGTTTTAAGAATAAAACAAACAAACAACGGTAGTGGGGATTTTTGTTTTGCGCCGAAAAAGGCCTTCGATATTGTCAAAAATTAAATGATATCGTAATAAGAAATAGAGAGAGAATTTTCAATTTTTTTGTCATACTTATCTGGAAAATTGCGATTTGTTAAGGTTGAATATGTTACTAATAAAGCGGTCAAGGTTATATATGGAGTACCATAAGGGACAGTCCTAGATTTTTTATTATTCTTTATAAAGTATGTGAATACAATATGCACATGTTGGCAATATGTTATTTCACGAAAGATGACGGCAAATGTCATATGCATAGTTTACCATTATGCCACGATAATATATGTACTGTAAATAGGATTAGTAGGTGACGCAAAGCGAGTAGTGTCAGCGAAAATTGGTTTTAAAGGCGTCGTCCTAATATTTACGAGGTATAAGTATTTTATTAAAAAAGTAAATAAAAAAGTGCTATTGTCTTGCAATGTCTTGTATTCAATACATCGGTATTGAAGCTTAGATTGCGAAAAAAATTATTGGCTTGCAGTAAAACATTAGATAAAAACAAAGCCTTATTTAATTTTTACTTCATGTTCAGCAATAGTCCCACCATGCAGAGTTAGCAATAGCCCATGGGCATATTGTTAGCACGTTATGCCCGTATTGTCAGCATGTAAACTCTTCACTTTCTTATTCTTACCTAATATACTACTTATATTCAAAATAAATGTTTCACTTGCAAGAGATCATTTTTTTTTATAATTTCAGACCTTTTCATATTATGGCCATATTACCAATACCGTGTTGGCACAATTTTTTTTTTCAAAATTAGGTAAAAAATATTTCAAAATAATTTTCCGCGACAGTTATTATTTTTTTTTTATTCTAAATCTGTTGTACTTTATTATGATATATAATTGCCGTTTCTTATATCTTTATTATCTTGTTAAAAAAAAAAATCCCTTAAGGTGGGCATATTGTATTCACTTATCTTATATACAAAACTGAGCAAAAATATATGCAAATATTTTCTACAAGTTTTATAAGTACAAAAACTAGTACCTAGCCTCAAAACAACTTCCTATATTGTTTTTGGTATATGTGACATTTCAAAAAATTCCAATACTAAATACCTTTATATATATAATATTACTGAAGCTAAATACCTCGGTGTCATTACCTATAGACAATAAGTTGAAAGGATACAAACACATGTAACACATGTTGCATGTATGTAAGGAAGGCTTAAGGAAACTAAGTAAGTGTAAAATCCTTATGCTTCGTTACGTTTTCAATATTGATATTGTGAGAAAATCGTATTTTACTCTAGTTCACTCCGCTATCGAATATGGAATTCTATTTTTGGGTATCAATTTAAACACCTGTTTTGAAAGCTTAAATATGTCAACAGTTTTTTTAACTACTAGAGCATTCCGAAATTCCATGGTGATGAATGTAAAAAAGACTTTTATTTTTATACTTCTATGTAAAACTTATAAAAATATTTCTTAATTCTTATTTCCGTTTTTATACGGGGTATTCAATGGTTTATCCTTCACTACAAGAAATACAAGTATATTAGGCCCAAAATTGTATAATGATATAAGTGAGAGTAATTATAAATTTATTATTATTAAAAATCAAGTTTTCTCGACTAGTGTTGTAATTGTTGAACATTTTTCAATCTCATTAATATTGAATCAAGAGACTCCCTTCCGAGCAATAAACTTCATTTTTTTATTTGATAAACTTTATTTTATAATTCCTTTTAATTTATTTAATTACACTGACTGTCTATGCCCTCCCTCATACATAAGCTTGCTTATTTGAGGTGTGGTAGTATGGATAAACTTTTCTTAATTCCATTTATTTGTAATACAATTACATATAATTTACAATAATTAAAAAAAAATTGAATAAAAAATAAATAAACTTGAGATATAACATAGTTTAGTATAATGCTAGCCAGGAAGTTAGATTAGATAACTTTCGGGAGATTTGTCCGAATTACAATAATATTTGTTAAATTAAGTTATAATAAAAAAAAAATACTACACTCGATATGAAAAATCACCTCCCTACTTTATATCAAAATTTGTCATTTATTAAGGGAGCTATCTACTATAACTTGTTATATGCATTTTTGAATATTAGTTTTCTAACCTATGTATCTAACTTTTTATTAAAAAAAAAAAATGCTGCTCTTTTCCTCTAAATATTTAAAAATTGTTTGCTCGTTTTGTAAACAATTGCAGTTCTTGTCCAAATCCTTCATGATAAATACATAGATCAGGAAATTCTGAACGCAATGTGATAACAGGTACTCTTTTTCGAGTTGTCTCCTTCCTGTGACACCCATAATGAAAAAATTGTTTTTCATTTGATAAGCTGAATTTTATTAGATAAATGTAAGGAATACACATATTTCAAGTTTGGTATCCTAGAGGAATTAATTTTCCTGATAAAACACTTTACATAAAACCTCTTAAAAGAAGTCTATTTTCGTGACAACCACCCTTCGAGCATAACTATAGACGCACTTAATTCTTAACGTATACAACGCTCTCGATAAAGCGATTAATGAATTCATGATGTGAGAAGAATTGAGAAATATTTACTTTCAACAGAAAATAATACAATTTATTTTTATTTAAGTGCCGTTATATTTAAGTTTTTGTTTTATTAGTGATTCATAACTATAGACAAAGATTAGAAGTTAACACAAAATGAAAGATATTCATTTCAAATATGCAAAAAAATTAATTTCTTTGAAATTAAGTAATGATCAGGACCTCCTTATTTTTTAATAAGCTCAAAAAGTCGATCTGGCATGCTCTCAATTAAAATTTTTTTAAATATTTTTATCAATCACAGCAATTTTTAATTCCATAAAATTTTGGTACGGCTTTTTTCCCGTATAAATTCAACATGTAATAATCCGCAGATACTTTCTGTAAGGTTTTAATCGTGGGAATAGGTTGGCCATTTGAGAACATTAATATTTTGGGCTTGTAGTGGTTGGAAAAGCCAACACGAGCACACCGTCAAGATAAAAAGATCCCCAAACCATTAGTGTAGCACTAACGAAACTTCTTTTTGAAAAATAATGGTGGTGTTTCTGCAGATCTTCCAATATGACCTAAGTTAATTAATTCAGATGGTCTGAATGTTTTTAAGGCAGGATACCACCTTCAAAATTTGAAAACAAAAACTTTTTTTTTTTGCTTAAAATATTCTTTGAAATGTGTAAAATTGAAAACAATTCTTTGGAACGATGACTGAAACCGTTTCCTAATAATGTTATAAACCGATTATGAGTAAGCGCTTTCATCGCGTTTCTTCACATATTATGTAAAACTTTAAACGCGACTTTCTTGAAACGATGTTTTGCAATTCTACGTGTCAAATTATTCAATGTTCATCGAATTGACTTGATAATTTGCATAATTCTTCCCTATAGTATAATCTAAGGATGTACGTAGGAGTTTTTCGGTAGAGTTGTTATTTTATTTTTGGTGCACAGTTTAAGCAACGTTTTTTACCCTGAAAAATTCAATTTTTGTTTTAATGACTCCAATCTTTTAAAAAATCGAAATTTTGAAAAGGTCCTTTAAAATAAATTGTTCTTAATAAGAAGAAATATTTACTTTTGTTCTAGGAATCACCTATAAGGAGATTTTTGATATGCACACCGAGAATGCTTCTCAAAAGCCTCATAATTTGACGCCATTTATAAGAGGCTATTTTTAAGTTTTTCAACATTGCAATTTTTTTTTTTCAAGTTGAATGATATCGTAATAAATGCCTTAAACCGATTTTGTTTCTGCCCATTCTGTTTTTTTAATTCATTAAAGACTCTTAAAAAATTACAGCCAAAGGGGTATCCTCCCATAACTCATATTGGAGGATTTGCGGAAACAACAACACCGTTATTTTTCAAAAAGATATTTCGGTAGCGTTATACACAAATGTTTTGGGGAACTTTTTACCTTGACGGTGTGCTCAAGCTGGCTTTACGAAATACGAGTATTAATTCTGCGGAGTATACCACTCTGTTTGGTGGTATTCACTTAATTCCACATCTACGAAAAAATAGCGAGAAGGAATGGATATTTCAATATGATAAAGTTTCGGTGAACATTAGTCGTGAGATCCGCAAAATAAATCACTTTCACAAATATTCTTACTTTAATTCAAATTGCGAAAGCAAATCCCATAGATAATAAAACTAACTGTCTAAAAACTCAAAACTGCCTTAGTAAGAAGGGAAACGCAAAAATGGTAGCTGAGGTATGTCAAAATTAAAAAAAAAAATTTCTCGCACCAAAATTACATTTTATTTACCTAAGATACTAAAGACTAAACTTTGAATATGAATATCCTAAATTTATACCCAAGGATTTATACAAAAACATCCAAAGGTTGAAGAAAATTCAAGGAAAATATGCATAACAGACTTCGTAAACAAAAATTAATCTCCTGAAAGAGATTCACAAATTCTCTACGCATTCAAAAAAAAAAAAAAAAAATTTAAATAGGTGCGTAAACAAAATTATCATAAAACGAAAACGTACTGAGATGTTGTTAGAATGATAACGATTATAATAAGCTGTGAATTATTCATCACCCTGGCCATTGAAAATTGTAAAATTGTATTTTTTGTGAAAACTCTTAAGATTACACATACACACATCCACTATGACGAGAAGTTCTAGACCCGGAACTGAAGATCATAAATCGAAGAAAATAATTATTCAACTCAAACTCAATGAACTATCACTAAATTCATCCTCAAATCAATGTAATAACGAATAGAAAAGCTTCCATAATTATCATTATACATATAATTACCAATAAGCTTTATGGCAACCATTCTATCTATAAATTTTCTTAATCACAAGATTCTTAGCACTACCATAATGATTGCTTTTCATTACATCCCCCTGTGATATCACGGCCTCAATATTTTATTTACATAAATCAATACCTCAATAAACTTGGTTTTATCAAAAACAGTCCTTGAACTTGTCTATATCATATAAACACATAATCAACATATAACATAGCTTCTTTAACTATGTATGTATGTATGGGTATACATATCTGAACAGTTTATTAAAAGAACTCAATAAGAAAGCAAGTGTCTAGCGCGATATTTACCATTAAAAAGGCTGAAACCGCTAACCACTTCATCTTTTTATTAATAATTATGTAAATCACACTTTTTTTTTTCAAAACACTTTTTGTAAACGGAGGAAGTAAAAGAATCTTTTCACCTCAAAATTGATATGCTCTCCGTAAGCAACTTTTCTATAATGACGTTCAGAATCGGGAAGCAATGTGACTTATATAGGCAAAAGTGCTTCGCTAGACTCTCCAGATCAGGTATAAGTTGAGAACTGTTCCTAAGAGATAGGTACTTATAGGTAGTAGGTATAGGTAGGTACCATCATCTGAGATCTGTGGCTCTTTTTAATGAGAAGCATATATACCGCATACGGTATGCCCAAGAAAAGTTGTCATCGCCTTCATAGTACAGTTGTCATTGTTACTGTGATTCACAGTGACTTGATGATGTACTTAGTTACATATGTAGGTACATCGGTGAAAAATTTCATTAAATCACTTCTTCTTCTTATGGCATAGAAAATTACCTTTGGAAATCTCTTTCAGTAGTGAAATTCTGAAATGAAGAGAACCGGAGCATCCTCTTCAGAATTTCTTTTTTCTCTCAACATGAATACTAATGAATAGTTGTCAAGGTCACATTTGAATTTCGAAACGATGAAGTCATAGTTAACTTAATTAAATATTAATTATTTACCAGAACTTCTATTCTCTTCCACTATTAAACCATAAAAAGATTAGTTCCAGTGAATTAACAATAATAAATGTGTTATCACCTGCCTTTTGAATGGGGCTTTCGATTGAATCCCAAGACAAAAGCATATCCATAGAATTTGAAGATATCACGTTCACTATTCATTGGTAACCTTAGAGGCATTTCAATCTAATTTAAAAAAAAAAAAAAACAATAATTTCATCTTCTTCTTCTAGTATATGGCTTTTATCCATTAATTTTTCATTTTCTAATCTCCAGGGGTAGAAGAAACCTGAAATTTTACATCACACACCGCAATCTATTTAAAACGAAAAGAAAAAAAATTCCTGATAGATCGATTTATTGGGGGAATTTTATTTATTCACTTTTGTCCTGTGATAACGAACTTTTGGCGGACTTATTTACGGAAAAGAACTGAGAGTTTTGTTTTTTTTTTTTAATCTAAATTAATTTTCATGGTGGTTTTATTGGTTTTCGTGATCTTTTGTTGTTGCTGTTGTTGTCGGGCGGCAGTATACAAACTTTGAACTTGATTGAAAGTGAAACTTAAGTCGAGGAATTTATCGATAAAATTTGTATTCAAAATTCTTTTTGGATGGGTTAATTGATTGTGGGTGACCTTCTAAAAAAAAATGTTACTAATTTAAGTGCATTTATTTGATTCAATTGATTAGTTATACTTTTGGGGCAAACGAAAATATGATATTAATTTTTTATCATATATGTAAGTACAATTATGAAACCTTGATAGGATTGTTACCCTTGCAAAATCTATCGCGTAGTGATTTTTTTCATAATATGTTTGTGAAATTTGAGCTCGAGATTTTGTAAACATTGACTTTAATTTACGAAAAGGATAATTTTACATGCATTTGAGTTGTTGGAAATTAAACACGGATACTCTTTATCGTGTAGATTTTTAAGTGAGTTTAGCATGAGTGGAGAGTTATTTCTACCCTAGACCTAATCAGTTACCAGGAGCATTCACAATTATTTGGACCTCCCTATTCTATGGGTTACTTCCAGTAAGTTTGGTAGGAAGGATAATACAATTTCAATAATATTTGCCGTATTACTTCCAGGAATTACCTTGGCAAGCCTCCAGACACGGATCCAGAAGAGGGCGGGGGGTCATGACCCCCTAAAAAATTAAAGAATTATTAAAAAATATTTAATTAATTGAGATATTTGAAAAAAATATGTATAATTCAACTTAAAAAAATTATAAAAAATATTTTTATACCAAAATTTAAAAAAAAAAAACAAAAAAAAAACAAAAAACAAATTTAATTTAATGAATATTATTGTGTACATGTATGAGTATAAATTTTTCTCAGAAATTTAGTTGTATTGATCATCAAAAAATATGTTTAAATACTTTCAAAATACATAAATAATTCAATAGAATTTAACATAAAAGATAAGATTAATTTGGGAAATCCTTATCTCAAAATTTTTACGGAAAATTGACGCAAGTTAATAAGGGTATTAACTCTTTAATGTATCAGTGTAACCGATGTAAATATACAACAAGAATTTACAACAAAATGTAATTATGGGAACAGGGTGATAAAATGGCAGAACGTAGGAGCTCTCCCCGGCCCCGCAAAAATTGAGAAAATCCTCAAAATTCCTAGAATTCATAGTTATCCTAGAAAGAAAGAATTGTGAAGATCCGGTTAAAAATAGCTAAGATAAAAACTAAAGTATCTCAACTATTTATGAAAAGAACGGCTTAAATTAAAGAAATGCCGGTTTTTCATAGAATTTTTTAACCGTTTGGGTTGTTTCCCAAGTTTTTATTTCTACTACTATTACTACTTAATTATACACTATTTCAGTATAATGTCAGCAGATAAAATGAAGCCTGTTTTGTTGGGAATGGTTATTTCTAATTAGTTTTCAGCTCAGGCTAATAGTTTAGGAGAAATGTTAATAATAGTAGAACAATCTCCTTTTACGGCAATCTTTGCCGCTTTTTGCAGTGACAAAATGTACAAATTTACAATTTACCTTTACGGAATAACAGTGGTTCGAAGGAATTCTATTGTAAAGATAAAAAAGTTTCGTAATCGAACACTTATGCCTATGATTGAAAAAAAAAAATTAGAAAAATAACTCATATGTAGTAATGGCGTATATGGAACCAGATGAGGAAAAACAGTGAACTTCGGAAGTAAAAGCTCAGTGTGGAAATATCTCGAATTGAAAATAAAAACCTTCTAATAAGATAGAAAATTTTATTACCTTTA
This sequence comes from Dioctria rufipes, assembly GCA_963924295.1. Taxonomy (NCBI): domain Eukaryota; kingdom Metazoa; phylum Arthropoda; class Insecta; order Diptera; family Asilidae; genus Dioctria; species Dioctria rufipes. Next base: position 62,712,305 of record OZ002743.1, on the reverse strand, counting down.
ATTTAGATGCAAAATTTTTTCTCTGGGGGCATCCCTTATGATGCAGGGTCCGACAAAGTAAAAAAAGTGGCTTTCAGTTAAAACGTAATCAAGTTTTAGAGGGAGGAAAAAATATACTATGGAGTATACCATTAAAAAACGCCATTCGAAAGAGCTCAGCGGGGGCTTTAAATAGACGCCTCACATGTCATACTTGGGGTTTGGGGAAGGTGCAAGTAACAACCCCGCACCACAAAATACCCACACTCGAAACTTTTTTTTCGATAAATTTAATCGCCTTGTCGAACGAATATCGACGAATATCAAGTTCGTTTTTTGAACGGTCCGCTCCTCATCCCACAAGAAAAGTTCAAATTTTGAAAATAATTAAAGCTAATTTCTGAACTTCAAATACTATTATTAAGTAATTCAGGGCGGAAAAAGAAAATCGATCGCACCAATTTGTTTTTCCGTGATGTTTTATTAAGTTTTCCAGAAAGTTACATGCTCTTTGATGCGCCATTACTTATGTTTTGGGCTCACAAATTTGGGCTCACAAATTTGCAATACCTTTTTTTTGTGGGGGAAAACCATGATGCGGGTGGATGTAAACTGAACACCCTTCAAAATCAACTGAATAACACCTAGAAAAAATACGGGTGCACCAGTCGATAGTCCTCAAAAAGATCTTTCATTTGGCACACTGGAAATTTTCCTAGGACACTCCCCTCCCTAGCTGCACCCGCTGACATTTGACGTTCAATCTCAGCTCCTAAGTACAAATATACAACCCTGTTTACACTGCCAATTTGTGAATGTAAAAATACAAGACCCTTGTATTGCATTTTATATGCATAAGCCTTGTATGAATTTACTGGGTTGTAATCAAATACATCTTTTACAACGATACACTCTTTGATACAATACTGCGTGAATACCCCTAATGTGTTTAACCACTGACATATATGTATATATGTCGTAGACACTTGATGTACATAACTCAACACTTCACGAAAAGTCTAGCCACTTCATGAAATGTAGGCATTTAGTGTAACAGTTTGCGCCTTATGAGTTTTTACATGATTTTTAGCCATTTCATGAAATGCTACAAGCCTTTATGCCTATAGTGTAATACAAACCGATATAATCGAATGCTAGGAGAGGACCATGAGCAGTGAAGTGGGAGGATAAGGACATGCCCATGAAGTGGCTAGACTTTTCGTGAAGTGCTGAGTTACATCAAGTGTCTATGACATATACATAAGCATTGAATTGTGAGATTAAAATTGCTGCAAGCAATTGAGATTAGTTTTGTATATTGATCTTAGATTAAAACATACTAAAATAAGTCGTAATTTATGAGCAATGTTCTTTGTGTGCCTAAGTTCGTTCAAAGAAAAGCAAACAAAAATTGTTACCAGAGTTTACCTGAGTTTTAAAGTGTGTGAAATGTTTAAACTACAGATTATGCATAATTTTGTTTACAAGTTTTGTTTCTTGTAGTGTAAGCAAGATTTGCTGTTTGTTTTAGTGTTTAAAAAACTTTAGTGTCCTAAAAATATGCAAATTCTTAGAAGTTTTTGAAGAGTGAATGCCTGCATTAAATCGAACGAAGTTTGTTGAACTTTTGGTGTTGTCAACTAAAAAAAGAAGTGATAATTGCTTTAGCGATTTCATTGATACATGATTTTAGCTATCATTTATAGGCACGGCCGTCTTTATCCAAGTGGGGGGGGGGCTCTTTAGGATATAGGGGTCCCCTAACAGAAATTATTTTCGAAAATACTTTGAATTAATAACAGGAATAATAACGTAAATTATGTTAAGAGGAGTCAGTACTCAGCAAAAATTTCAATTTAGATACCAGCGAGCCTGTAGGCAATAAAACTTACTATATGTAGGTTTGTGTCATGAAAGTATGAAAATTCATATAAAATTAGCGTAGAACTAGACCATAAGTCGCATTAGAGACATCTAGCGTGAAAGTCAGAAACCAAACATGCGAAAATTTAAGACGAAAATTAAAATTTGCAGTTCAAAGAAATTGAAAATTTTTAACGAGAATGAACTCTCCTAAATTTTATTTTGCACATAATTGTTAAATATACTATTTTGCTTTATATATCTACAACTTTCAACGAAATATTGCAATTTCTCGTCTGTGAAATATTGAGAGAAAAAACAAGTACTATTAGAGTCAAATAATTAAAAACAGCGCCACTAAAAATGAAAAAACTCGAAGTTATTTGCTAGATTTAGGCTTTATCTTTCTAAAATAGTCACAATCTAAATAAATGAGAATTCCTACTAACAGGAATTTGATTTGAAAAAAATCAATTTTTACCATTTTTTACAATTTTCCGAGCTAATATCTCCATTACAATAAATTTTTTTTTATTATTCTCGACGTTATTTACTAGACCGCTTCGTTACCTTTAATTTAAGATATAAGTCATTATCCTGCTACAAATAGTTTGCCAGAAATTCGGATTGAAAAATGTATGAAACTTGCAAATCTTGGTACTGACTCCTCTTAAGGCCTATCGCGCACTGGAGACTATTTGTCACATAGTTGTTTTGTCACCACCGTCAATTCCATAGGCTCTAATGTTAATGCACACATGAAGTGATGTGACAGCAAGGGGACCTTTTGGTTCCTCTGGCTAGCAAGTTTTGTTTGACGAAACTATTACCGCGCCTTCCATTTTATATGCATGAATTTGAACGCATTAGTAAAATTTTAGTGTGATTAATTATGAAGCATTAATACAATAAGTACAAGTAGAACAAAAATTTGAAGGAATGGGATAGCGATTCGAAGATAAAATTGTGGAGAGAAATATTCCTAAAAATATTTATAAACCTTAGAGTTATAGCAAGTCTCTCTGCGGATAATTGATGATCGCATATTGGTACTTTGATAAACTATAGCAGGCCTCAAAACCTGTAGTAGTAAATCAACAAACCTTTCAACACTCATCTGGAAATATCAAAGGAAGTTTTTAGGATAGCATTAAACATTAAGTGAAATTTTCCTTTAAGCAGCCTTTCACTCCAAATTGAAAGGACACTCAATAGCGTCTCTTTCGTTGATATTTTATTTATCCTTATGACAAATACACATCTCACAGTAGCCTCCGCGAAAAGTATACTGATGAATGGTGATATAAAACATGAATTTATGGAGTCGTATTTACTCACTGTGTACGTACTAAACTAGCCCGAGGCGTTAGGCCTAATATGAGATAATAGTATAAAAAATTTGGCTGATAACCAAATTCATTGAGTTTGGTTACAGAAAGTATACCATGAAAAAATTCCAGAAATTTAAAATATACTGGGGCTGCAAGCAGAGTCAATATACGTTACTTTGTATGAAAATTTGTTGCCATGTATAGAAGTTTGAATAAATCTCACGGTCTACTTCCAGTAGTAAAACTCTAACAGCAACCAGACTTAATCGTAATAGGTTGTCTTACTGGTTGAAGAATTGGCCATCGGTTGGTAGCAAAGACTAGGGGGCCTATGGATCTCGGGGCCCTTCCGTAAAGATGGCACTGTTTATAGGGATGCAAGGTATTTTCAACCTTAAATTTAACTAGCCCCATGATGTACCAAAGACAGAAATTTGTACTCTCTTCGGGCTATTCGAGTTTACTTGTATCACCTTTGGGCTATGCAATGCAGCCCAAACATTCTAAAGAGGGTCATACATGCCATACTTTGGGAGTTCAAATTTTGTTTTGTCTATTTGAATGATATTCTTGTCGCCGTAAAATCTATTAGTGAGCATTACGGTCATTTGGAGAAAATTTTCGCCGGTCTGGAAGCTTTTGGATTTATTATCAACGTGGATAAATGTAAATTTTCGTCTTCCAAGGTAACTTTTTTATGCCACATAATCTCGCCAGACGGTATTAAGCTACCAGCCAAAAATTATAAGGATTGTTATCGAGATGACTCATATCATAATTTCCGTAAAAACATCACTAAGAAGCCGACAACAGGTATGTATTTCTAGGAGTTGTAAATGAAACACATGTTTTTGAAAATTCCTGCGAAAATTTTTAATATTAGTAATAAATATTATGGTACTAGAGCTATTTGATTCCTTTGTTCTTATTTCGGAGACAAAAACTGTGTTTACCAGCAAAGATCGAAAGTTTGAGATCCAATTAATTTCAGGACAGACCTTAATTCACTAAAATTAATCAAATTAAGCTATCTTGGCAGCAATAAAGGATCTGTACTGTATTTTGTATTCAAAATCGGTCTATAGTGTTTTATCATCAAAACAAGATACTTAAATGCAGGAATTATGGACATCAATGTAAGTTGTACATGCGCAAAAAAAACTCATAAGACGATCTACAGAAAGAAACTGATGAAGTTCCCCAAAGTTAAACTAAGATTATTTCAGTAGTCATATAATAAACAAAATCTAATCTGTATCTGACATCCAAAAATTACATATGGAAGCTCTAAGCCTGCATACCCCATTTCATAATAGTGGTGAAATTGGAGAAGGATCTAACTGACTAATCTAATGAGATAAATTTCATTCATAAATTTTCTTTATCTTTTTAAATCTCTTGTTTATGTAATGGGCCCAGTGCTGTCGTTTGCAAAATTTCAAGAGTAGTACAATTTGCTGTCTAAGCGGAGTACCTACTTTCGGAAAAAACGGAGTACACAACTGACGAACTTTAATGATGTCAAATTAATTAGAATGGGATCCTGAAATCATATTAGTGTGAATAAAACTCATTTGCATTAAAATTATTCATATGTAGATTTTTAAATAAATCTTTATATGTCTCCTATTATTACATTATTTATATATATATTTTTTTATATAGAAACATCTGGTTTTTATTTTAAGATTTTCCCATGAATTTTTTTTCAGCATTAAGAATTTCTTAAGTTTAGTTGACAGCTGTTGATTTAAAAGATTCATTAATTAATTGCTTTGATTCAGGTAATCATACTTGCATTAAGTAAAAAGGTTCTGTCATGAAAAGCTATTCTTGCATCTAAGACAACTTACATCTAGATGTGAAAACCTCACAAAAAAGCGGTCGAATTAAAACAAGCTAATGGCCCTCTAATAGAAAGCTCTATACATTCCTTCTCTCTCTTGCTATATTATGCCACATAAATTCTTCGCAATGATAGCTTTTTTTTGGTTGAATAAAAAATTTAAGAGCTTTCAAAAAGTGATCCGGGTTTATATGGAGATTTTCTTATCTAGTTGTATTTTGTCTGTGCTTGTATAAAGCAAATTAATACAGGTATACATATATACTAAAAAAAAATACATAAATTTTATCATTAGTTTAATTATTCAATTATTGAAAACATTTGAATTTTCAAAATATTAGTGAGGATTTTAATTTAGTCATAATGCAAAATTGTATTGACAACTTCAGTCGCTTTAGTTTTTCTGCATTTCAAATCTTTTACAATGCACAGAAATAATTCTGGTTGAGCAAAATGTATAAAATTAAAAGTTATTGTGATTTTTGCATATCCGTTTGTTCGTCCATCCTCACGATAACTCAAGTACGCGTGTACTTAGAGAGCTGTAATTTTACAAAAAACGTAAAATTAAATTCGAAAATGGGACAGATCGGGTAGCTCCTTCGTAGGGTTGCCATGCAAAAATTTCGTTTTTTACTATATATTTGGACATTGACTGAGAACACGTCGACGTAGAGAGCTAAAATTTTGTACATAGTGTTTTCACTAGTAAATATCATTTCAAAAATGGACTAAATCGGGCAACCCCTTCTTGGTGTTGCCATATAAAAACTTCGCATTTTTACACATACTGTTAAAACGATCAGCCCTATATGGTTTTCATGTATTGAAAACTTCTTCAGGATATGAAATCCTATAAAATTGGTTATAATAATTTTTTCTTCCCGATGAAGCATTCTAAAAATATTTGCGAAAAACCACTTCAAAAATCAAATTGGCACAGATGGATGACCATACGAAATTACATATGGGAATTCATCTAGAGTACCATAAGAATTGGTCTTAGACCAATTCGAGCTTTTTTACTTGTTTGCAATAACTTTAAAACATATTTTACAAAACCTGCGTGCATACAGAGCAACATTTTTGAACAAACTTAGTTTGTTTATTGTACATGTTACCTTTTGTTGGCGACAAAACAACTTCCGTTGTGCTCTAAATCGATCGTTATACTAGAAATTATGTTTTCTTTATTATTTATGTTTGTTGAATTTCTTGGAATTGTTCTAGATTGCCTTTGATCTTCGGATACATTTGCCATATTCATATTGCTTGTGCCACAACCACTACATTTAGAAACTTTAATACTGTGTTTGCTATATTTCCAAGAATTGACTTTAGTACTTCACCTATGGACATACATTTTGGATGCTTTGACACTTACTTCTCCATTAGCGAAAGTGATTTTGCTCACATTAGATTTTTGCTCTTCACTACACAGTTCTGCATGAAATTCTGTTTCCCCGGTAAATATGGAACAGTTAGTAATCTATATATTTGAAATAACATTGAAGTCATTATAAATAATGGTCGATACTTATTAGGATAATTCCATAGGAAATCGATAAAAAATCGCAATTTCCCAACCATTTCTTTTGCTGAAAGTTAAGTAGTTATGAGATAGGAATACAACTATTTATACTTGTGCTCCACCGCATGCTGGTTGAATTAAAGGACTCTGAAATTCTTAAAATTCTCCTATTTTTGGTCTGCTGAGTTATATTCAAAACACCAGGGATGTAAAGAACTCAAATTTTGACTCAACTCAGCGCTCAACTCAAGCAGTGAGTCCGCTCAATCATTGAGTCCGCTCAACAGTTGAACCGCTCAACAGTTGAGCGGTGGTTCATCGCTCGAAATTTGAGCGGACTCACTGGTTGAGCGGAGTCAATCTTGAGCGGACTCAATTCTTGAATGGACTTGAGCGGACTCACAGCGGACTCAATCTTGAGCGGACTCACTGCATGACCGACTTGAGCGGACTCAAGCCTTGAGCGGACTCATAATTTGAGTTGAGCGGACTCAAATCATGTTTTAAATAACATAAGGAAAATCTGATTTAATTAAAATCGAAACTGAAACTCAAATAAAAAAAGCTCACAAAAAGTCATTCATTATTTTATCTTATTTTAGGTTTTGCTATTTTTTTTAGCCGACATGTCAATATAATGTACAAATTCAACAAATTGTAAAACCTGTAAGGAAAATACCATTCTTGAAAATGTTATAATTGAATTCAAGGAAATTGTAGATACTTTTTTCCATAGAACAGTGTCTTACTTCCATTGATATGTAGCATCACTTGCATTTCAAAATTGTCGTCATTTAGACGACATCTATTAGCAGTTAACGTTAATTTTCCTATGCTAAATAATGTTTCTACCGAAGCACTACTAGGCAGTGCTGTGTTGTATTCGATTAAAAGACTTTTTATCACCGACAAACGTTTGTTTTCAAATACGCTCGAGGTTTTGTCTGTGGAAAAATTATACTTCAAGAACAATTTCTGACCCTCCATTGAATTTTGATCATCTTCACAATCTGAATCCCCAAAATGGCGTAGATGGATTGTTATTTTGGGATTGCGTATTCTTGTCGAAACATTCCAGGCTTTCATTAATTTTGGAAATAATAAATTTCTCAACCATATCACCTTTTTCGGAAAAATTCTTTCTGACGAAAGACATTTTAAATTGGGGGTGAAGGGTTGTGGCTATTAGAAAATCGAGATTTCCGCAGGCATTGGAAAACCTGTAAGACTTGATCAGCTGGTAAATGTTCCATATTTTATTTCAGAAAAAATAAGTATACCTAATCTTAAGACTTTATTTTAAAATTGTAGCCAAATCTGAAGCATTATTTCCAGTCTTTTCGAAGAAGATAGACCCTACAGATTTTATCAAGGATCTAAAAATCAGACAATGACAATTATAATGTTCATAACAGAACTTTTCAAATCTGAAGTTAAGACTTATTTTCGGCTATAAAACTTAAATGAGTTTCCTCATGTGCATATTTCTTTCTCTTCATATTTTACATAATTGTAAGTAGAATCGCCATAAATTGAATCATATCATTTTCAAGTATGGGAAAATACTATACGGTCTTTACACATTATTGAATAAGTACAGTTGTGCATTATATTGAGAAGAAGAAGAAATGCTGGCTAAGAAAAATAGCAAAACCTAAATTAATATAACATAATGAATGACTTTTGTGTGTGCTTTCTTTATTTAATTAAAATTTCAGTTTCAGTATCAATTTAAATTAAATCAGATTTTTCTTATGTTATTTAAAACATGATTTGAGTCCACTCAACTCAAATGATGAGTCCGCTCAAGCAGTGAGTCCGCTCAAGACTTGAGTCCGCTCAAGCCGGTCAAGCAGTGAGTCCGCTAAAGCATTGAGTCCGCTCAAGCATTGAGTCCGCTCAAGCATTGAGTCCGCTCAAGCATTGAGTCCGCTCAAGCATTGAGTCCGCTCAAGCTGATCAAGCAGTGAGTCCGCTCAATCAGTGAGTCCGCTCAAGTTTCGAGCGATAAACCATCGCTCAATTGTTGAGCGGACTCAAGTCCTGAGTTGAGCGATGAGTTGATATGACAAATGAGTCCGCTCATTTACAACCCTGCAAAAAACCATAACTTTGGTACTACATGGCCTTTAGGATATTTTAAAGATGAGAGAAAATTATAAAAATAGATGGCTTTTAGAAGAAAAAAAATTAATGCTATTAAATATATCATTTATCCCTGAATATCTTCAAATGCCTTCCCTTAATTTTTCTTTGCTTTATTTTTTAATTAAGGCTTATAATGTTGTTAGGAAATGGTTAAATTTTTAAATTGGGATCTCAATGGGTTTGGAGACGAGAATTTGTTTTTTTTTTTTAGTTCTGGTTTTTTGGGTAAAAATGTAATGCAAATCTATTTTTTTGTTATCCTAGATCACATAAGAATTTTTCACCAATGACATAATTTTTTGTCTTCTCAAATTTGACCCATTAACAATCCATTAAACAAAACAAAAAATGATCTCACCCCAAAAATCAACTTTACTGTCGAAATATTTCCTTATTTTTTCCACAAAAGAAAACAATTTTAATCGCCGTCCTTAAAAATTTCTGAAAATTGGGAACTATTCTCAAGTTTTTTCCTTTGTGTCAAAATTCACAAATTTTATATTGTTTTTTTACAAAAAATCAACATTTTTAACAACACTTGAATAAAAGTAAACAAATAATATAGTTAAATTAAATCACTAAATACTTTCGCCGAATTATAAACAAAAACCACTGGACTTAGCTTTTGTGAGAAGGAAAATGAAGAAAATTGGAAAGACAAACGAAAAGGCAAAGAGTGATTAAAAAAAAAAACGTGTTCTGGACTAGAATAGAGTTTCTGGCGTTCTTCAAGTAGAGAGCGTTGATTATTCACTTCATAAACATCAATCACAGCACGAACGAATCATAATGACATGACTAGATAGGTGTAATAGGCCAAAATAAATCAGAGTAGTACCAAACCAACTTTTCAACCGGACTTAATGTTAATGTTAAGAGTAGGGGCGGCTAGGCATCCTTTCGGACCTTTCAGACACCGCGATCATAGTTGGTCTATTGTGCCTTACCCTAAAGTTGTTAGGCAAAATCAAATCTTTTAACGAGCTCGATTATTGCTTTTGGAGTTAGTTTGGAGAGATAAATGTTCTTCCGGTGATTTTCAATCAGACTTAATAGATTTTAATACTAAAATGTACTACGAATGTATAGTGGCGAATAAATCCTTTTAGATTATTTGATAACAACATATAAATATATAGGACTTTTAAGTATTAAGAAATGAAAAGCGGAGTACTTTTATAAAAGGAGTAGTACCAGAGTAAGCTATTAGTTTCCGATCGGAGTACAAACGACAACACTGAATAGCCCCCTTAAAAGAGCGCAATTATTCCTTCTTCTCCCGTTCATTCTTCATTTGCAAAGCTCTAACCATTCCCTAACCTTTCAAGTTTAACAACTTTTTTACATAATTTATCTAGCTACTAATGCATTAGTACCCCCTAAACATAATTACATACATATGTATGTCCATAATTAATACTGTACTTTGGAATTTAAAACCATAAAAATAACATTTCCCTCAATTTTATGCATGAAGTATTTCCAAACCAAATAACGCAAGCAACGCTTGCTATTTTCATAAAAGGTAGATTGAGTTTCATCTGAAGTGCATTGTCGGAAGGCATTGTATCATTGAACGAATTACATAGCCGTGGTTTTCACACTTCGACTGAGACGAGAATATTACATTGTATAAAGTTTTCTGTTTGTGTAATAGAATATGATAATGACCTCTTAACACATATTTATTTTTAGAAACATATCATGTTAATGCTGCGCATATTATCATGAAAATAGAGTCCGAAAAAGATGATACAAAACAGAAATAATGAGTTCATTTACACTTTACAGACATTTTTTTTTTATACAGATATTCATAGAATAGTAAAGAGATGTTAATATTTTTTGATTTAACATAGTGTTCTCAAAGATTTCGGATGATTACATTAAATGGAGTTTGATGATGTTCATAGTCCCTAAAGACCTATGAATATTGAGCATTGATCGATCTAGTATGTTAGAAATGATATAAATAAAACATAGTCATCAAATAACCGACCAAGTGCGAGTCGGACTCGCGCACAAAGGGTTCCTTACAATCGTACAAAATTTAACACTATGTAGTTTTTATTTATTTTTTCAAATGAGAGTAGTTGTCATGTGAAAAAATAATTCTGTCATTTCAAAAAATAATAATATTGCTGTCATTTGAAAATAAAAAAAAAAAATGCCCACTTATGATAATAATAATGAATGAGAATAAAACGAGGAAGAAAACGTCGAAAAAATCACGTTGCTTACCCAACAAATATTTTAAGACTTGTCTGATCTATAGAAAATCAATTTTTAACTGAAAATAGATTATGAGTTCCTTGCTAATTTCAACGTCATTTAGACGTAAGTTTTTTACGAAACTAGGACATGTTGGTCAAATTTTCGTTTATTATTGACTTATTATTGACCCCTTTCCAGCGACGTCCTTTTTACGTCAATATTTGAAATTTTAAGAAAATCGAGTTTGTTTTTTGACTGGCACTTTTTTAAGTCGACATATAACGTCTTTCAGAAGTTCAAGTTGGTATAAGTTTAATTAATGTAATTTGAATTTGATCACAAAATGATCGACCATGCATGTATTATACAGACATATATGAAAGAAAGTCATTTAATGACTCAAAACAGACCCTAGATCAAGGGCGGATCCAGACATTTGCTCTGGGGGGGGGGGGCGATCGCCCCCATCGCCCCCTATAACCGCACTTGATATCAGTTGTGGACCGCTCTGTATAGCTTTCTCTTTTCGTTTCAGCATGAAAATTTCATTAGCATTGTGATATCACAGGAGTTCTTTTATTTATATAATATAAGTTTTTGACCCCGTAAGCATAGAAAAATTTACTCTCACGTAAAATAGACATTTTTCGATCACAAAAAAGTGCAAACATTTTGCTTATACTGAAAATTCCTTAGTGGTATAGTTTTAAATTTTTTGAGAATAATTGATGACTAAAAAAGAAAATAATAATAAATATAACAAATAACTTTTTAAAAAACTATCCAGAGTTTTCCATTTAATTAAATATTAAAATTAAATAACATTTGTGTATAAATTTTAAAATTTTCATGGTACACAAAGAAGCAAAACAGAAACAAAGTAATTTAATTAAGTATTTTGATAAGCATTAGGAGTTTCAAATTTCATTGTTATTCACTGTAGTGTTAAAACTAAAACTGCCCAGGGGATAGATTACGTAACTGTGAAAAATTTGCCAGTGCACACGATTTAAAAAAATCACCGTGAGGGAAAGTGTACATTTAAATGCTGAATGAAAATTTTTCTGTGCTAAATGTTGCTTCAGTGAGAAAATAGTCTTTTTGAAGAAGTTATGATCAGTTATGAGAAATGTGTTACATGAATTCGCTAGTATTGAAGCGACTACGCCTTAGAAAAGGTAAAATAAATAATATAACAAATAATTTTGAAAATACTGGCTGACAAAAACTCACAGGTACCTCTTCAAAATTCACGGCCAAAATGGCAGGGAGAAAATATCAGTTAAACTGTACAAAATTTTGACACAAAATCATTTCCATTTTTGCGGAATCGGAATAAGGTCATGTACTTGCACAAATTTTTTTGTGCACGCGTAAACTCATAGTTCCCGAGATCTTGCTTTCTTTGTATACCCTGGAAATTTTAAAATGTATACACAATTGTAATATAATTTTATTATTTAATTAAATGCAAAATAAAGGAAAACTCTAGAGAACTTTTATGTTGCATTCATTAAGTGAAGGGAGAAATTTTTCTCTATTTTTTTAATGCGAATTTAGAAGGTTCAAAAAGATTTTTTTTTTATTTTCTATTTCATTTGATACAGTATAAATTATGATTTATTCAAGCTCTAGGGGGGGGGGGGGGGAGCGATCGCCCCGATCGCCCCCCCGCTGTATCCGCGCTTGCCCTAGATTTTACAGCGTTTTGCCGTCTTTCAGACGTAATCCTAGGTAACCCTCTAGAGAGCCTGATATTAGAAATTGTTCTATTGTTCTTAAATTCTTTTTGATATCTTACTTTTGTCGTCTTTTTGTCGTCAGTTTGTGCTATTGCATAGGCATGCGTTGTCTATTTATCATCAGTTTTTGACTGGATTTGAAAGTGGCGCTGCTTGTCGTCATTTTCACATCATTTCAAGATTTTTAGTAGCTTCGTGGAAGAACGGGCATTCAAGATTTGCATTAGCCTTGTTCAAGCAGCAGTACGGGCAACAATTCTATGGTGTTTAGTCAAAAGTACATATCTCCAAAAATGTACTGTGCACTACTTACGTGCTTTTAATCGAAATAATATTCAGTTTTTTTGAAGTTATGCATTTTGGATACATCGTTTTAATTCGATGTTTTTGTGAACGAAAATTCAACGAAAACATTGAAAAATGCTTTTCTCGATAAACAACGTAAAAAATGAATAATTCCCTCCGAATAATAAAAACATAAGAATTTCCCTACCTTTTAGTTTAAGTTCTATGGGAAATATTCATCGTTCCAGGGTGGAAAAGTGAGTTTTTTTCATTAAGCCTTTTTGTCTTTCGATGTGCCAATTAGAGGTCATTTTGTATTAATAATTGGTGGATAATATGACGACTATATTTCCGTCTGAAGACGTATTTCAGGTGTTATAATGACGTCTTCTGGGCAAACAAAATGTACTCATTCAGTTTAATTTTGGAGGTTTTTTTGGTGGCTAATATGACGACCTTATTTCCGTCTGAAGACGTGTTTTAGATGGTACATTGTCGACAGATCGACGTCAAAAAGATGTTCGATTTAACCAAATTTTGAATTTGACCACTTTTCAATTTCAGTACAAAGGACGGTCTATTGTATGTAAAGGGTTTTCCAATAAGAGGTGTTATTTTAATTAGCCCGCTATTTCGGTAGATGTCACTTTTGGAGCTGTCATTTTTTTGACATTTGGCAAGTAGAAACTACGCCATTAATAAAAATGGAAAGATACACGATTCAACAACGCATTGAAATTATTAAAATTCACTATAAAAATGGTGAAAATGTGGCAGAGACGGTTCGTAAAACTCGAACATTTTTGGGTCGTCGTGAGGCACCTTGTCGGACCGCAATAAAGAATTTGGTAGAAAAATTCGAGCTGTCGGGACAAGTTAGTGATGTGAAGAATAAAACCCGTGCACGTCGCTCAAGAACAGCCGAGAATATTGCTGCTGTAGCCGAAAGTGTTGAAGAAAACCCAGGTTTGTCCATTCCTCGTCGTTCTTTGGAATTAGGCATTCCACAAACGTCATTACATCGTATTTTGCATAAAGATTTGGGTCTTAAGGCTTATAAAGTTCAGTTAACACAAGAACTCAAGCCGGCCAATCATCAACAACGTCGAGTCTTTGCTGATTGGGTCCTTGAAATGCATGAAAATGATCTGGAATTCCATCGAAAACTCATCTTGAGTGATGAAGCCCATTTCCACCTCGATGGCTTCGTCAACAAGCAAAATTGTCGCATCTGGGGCTCGGAAAACCCAAGAGTTATTGTTGAAAAGCCTCTCTATCCTCAACGTGTGACTATTTGGTGCGGTTTATGGTCCCGCGGGGTCATTGGACCTTACTTTTTCGAAAATGAGGCTGGAGCAACAGTTGAACAAGTGAATGGATTGCGCTATCGACAGATGATTAATGATTTTTTATGGCCGGAATTGGATGGTATTGATGTGGACAACGTTTACTTTCAACATGACGGCGCTACGTGCCATACAAGCAACGAAACCATTGATCGGGAAAAGTTTCCGGACCGTGTTATCTCTCGAAGAGGTGATCACAATTGGCCACCGAGATCTTGTGACTTAACACCGTGCGACTTCCTCCTTTGGGGCCACGTGAAAGAGAAGGTCTACGCCAATAGCTCAGCGTCGATTCAAGACCTCAAAGATGGAATTCGTGAGACTATCGAGGACATAGGGCAGCTACTTTGCGATTTGGTTATGGAAAATTTCATGAAAAGGATATGGTCCTGTAGGCGTGGTCGTGGTGGTTATTTGGCTGATGTTATTTTCTATTATTAACGGCATACCTTCCTCTTTATAATGAAATAAAGATCCGATCATTTATCTCAAAAAATGGAATTTTTCTTTGAATATCAAAATAACACCTCTTATTGGAAAACTCTTTACTATTGACCAGACAATGTTTGTTGGATTATATAGGGGGCCCTCTTTAATTTTTAATTTAATTTAATTTTTATTATTTGTTGTTATAGTGGCAATAGAAATACAAAGTCTGTGAAAATTTCAACTATCTACCTATTTCGGTTCATGAGATACAACCTGGTGACGGAAGGACAGCGAAATCTTAGTAATAGGGTTCCCGTTGTTACCCTTTGGGTACGAAACCCTAAAAAAGATCGAAGATCGCCAGTTTCATTGCGGAACAATAATTTTGTGGCCAGGGCTTTAGGAACAGTTTTAGAGTAACTTCCTGCTATTGATCTTATTCAATTAATAGTTTTCTTCCATTATCCTGACGTTCTCATAAAAACATTCTCCTTGTTCTTCACTAAAATTGCCAAGATTGTCTGGTAATATGTCTGCGTAACTATGCAGGAAATGCATCTTGATATTCATATTAATTTCTAATAGTTTTAAATTTTTCACACAATTAATTCTTGATAATTTTCTAATCTGTAATTTCCAAAGGTTTTGCACAACTGATATGAAACTCAACCAGTTTTCAGATTCGGTATAGGTTGTAAAATCTTAATCCTTTAAAAGTTACCGAATTAGTAAACCGTTTTGGTATGAACTTCTCCACACTATACAAGGTCTTTCTGTCTAGACGAACAAAAAACAGTATGTCAGGGGGGGGGGGGGGTCCACATCAACCGTTTGGGAGTTGCAGTGTGAGTGAGAAAAAAGCTAGATTTTCAAAAAACACCATATATCTAGAAAAGTGCAGGGCGTACGGTCACAGTTTCATACATTTCATATTTATTTACGTAATTGGTTGCACAACAAGATTTACAATCTTTTAGATATGTGCAAAATAAGACATATTCAATTGTACATTATTGAAATATTAACTATATACAGAATGAAATCTATCAGAGAACAGGAAAATGAGACCAAGAAGAAAACAAAAATAAAATAAAGATTCAAATTCACTTAACTAATCTAACCTATATATCAAACTACTATTGCCGAGGACACAATTAAGAGCAAATTGTATGCAGAAATTCATGGCCTTTCCAACGACTCCTAAACAGCCAAATACGCCGCTCCTCTCAGGAGTTATGGGGGTCTAATATAAAAATAAAATTTCGGATATTCTTACCTTTTTTTTTAATTTGTCCTCTATTTTTTTTCTTTTGCAAAAATGTCATTAATATAACTTATTACATTCTATGTCCTAACTATAGCTGTTAAAGAGATATTAGCTCTTAACTTATTCTCAAAGTTATTCTCAAGCATATTTTTAAAGATAAATTTTTTTCCCTTAGTGACTGAAAATCGTAATTACAAAAAAAAACGTCGTCTAATTTCGGTATGAGCTAATAACTGTTCAACGGCTACAGTTAGGACATAGAGTGCAAACGGTCAGATTAAAGAGGAGAGTCTATAGTTTACAATTTTAATAAAAAAAAAATTATGTTAATGAACTTTCTGCAAAGAAAATTGAACTCACATTAAAAAAAATAGTAAGTAAATCCAATTTTCTAGTTTAGTCCCTCATAACTTCTGAGAGGAGTAACTCCCAAATGGTTGTGGTGGAATCCCCCCGAAATACACTTTTTTGGAGTACTATCACCACCTGCTCTATAGACCACCTAGACGGAAACACTCTGTATTCAGTAAAAATATATAAACCAATCGTTTCTCTTGTCGAAGAACTTATGACGGGGTCATGAATTAGGTTAGCTGTCTCTATAATGATATTTTCTCTTAGCGACTAGATAATTTTTCTCTAGTGGTCCTTCTTTGCGCAACAATCTCATAAACAGATCAAACAGGGATATTTAGTGCACATATTTTGTTGAGCGACAAATTGATCCGTGATGTCTAACAACAATTTTTTTTTTTATAAATCTATGTAATTTTATATTTAGATATGCTTCGTTGTTGAATTGATGAAAAGTTATTTCAATTATGCAGTAATACATATTTCAATTTCCGGTTGATATTCTGGAAAACTCAGTAGTAAAAAAGAAGAGCAATTATTAGAAAATTTTGTTCTCTAATTCGACAGGATCTTATAGTAACTCTTAGCCTAAAACAGTGTTTTTTTTTTTAAGCCTGGAAACTAAAAGCACAGTTGCACTCTTTTGATAAATTTAAATCATAATTTAGGTCATCCAGTTCATTTTCAGAGAATGTTTGCGATTTTGAACTACATCCTTCAAACTGACTTTCAGCAGTTCTATCACTTGTATTTTGAGAATTCAACATTTTAATATCATCATAAAGACAGTAAGGAAGAGAAGCAAACTTTCTGGATTGGTGACTTTGCCGATTCTAATTCAGGCTATATACATAGGTGATTGCGTTTTTTAAACCGATTGATACCTTTTATATCGATAACATGAAAATAGTAGTGATACATTTTTCGCTCATTCAATGTTATTAGCACCAACTTCAAAGTGAAATCTTTTCCAGCCTCTATTTTTGGTAAGTTTTTAACCGCAATAACATATTTTTTTATTCCTCAATGTTATCGAAAGGAAGACGCAACAAAAATCATCGATCCGAAAAAATAAAGCAATGGTAAAATAAGTTTTCACACCGCATGGCCTTCCCAGATTAAACATGGAAGAAAAAGCGAATTAGAGGAGATCTGTAGGAAATTGGAACTGAGAACTTCAATGAGCCCTTTTAAGGAAACTGTATAAACTAAACACTTCTTATGAAAGCAACTACTGTTTTTCATTACAAATTTAGGATTAAAATGATACACCATGGTGTTTAATATATTAAGAACTCAGATTCAGCTGCGATTGTCTTAGGACCTGATAGAATTATAGAATATAGAATATCAGCCAACCTTAGGTGAAGGATTGATGATAGGATTTTACAGCATTCATGAAAAATTATTTGCCCACATTTACTTTTTTTTTATCTATCGGACTACCCAACATCCTGAGGCTATTTGATAAGTTAATAAATTTAACACTTAAAGATGTCATTCGAATCGAAAAAGGAATTTTATTATAGACATTTTACATTTTATTTACGTATACACAGAAAGTTTCAGATATGTCTATCAAATAGAAAAATTTTGACAGCATTCCAAAGAGAATAAAGGGGAATCTCCACTTTTCATACAACTTTAGGCCTTTTATACACCTCCACATATGAGATATGTCTGAAACGATGCACTATGATACTCTGAACATATTTTATTAACAATTTTTATTTCAATTAAGAGGGGAAAAGCTTTGGCGATCGAATGTAGCTTGAGCGACTTTCTTGGGTGAAAAGGTGGACTTTTCTACTTCGCGGATTTGGTGCGCCGTATATAAATACTTTCTATGAGAAAAATGTTCACAACAGAGAACTAATGGCTACGGAAGAAAGAACTGCAAAAATATATGCGAAATGAAGCAGCTGGGGTGTATTTGACCCAAGTGCTTGAAAATTGGTTTTACGGCGGCACAAAAGTTCGGAGGAAGCTCTCTGAATCGAGAAAAAAAAACACCACCCGATAGTACTCCGTGAGACTTTTTATTTGATATGCGACATGCCTTATTCGACCCTCCCCCCCCCCTACTCCTAATCCTAAATGTATGCAGAGAAAAATTGTCTTCTACGAATTGTAGCTGGTAATGAGCTTAGGTGAACATTGAAACCCATTATCCGATCGGATATATCTCTGCCGAATTAGAGCCGATCTAAGGTGCGTAAAATCTAGTACCTCAGTTCGAATAAAAAAGGGGGAAATACTAAAAGTGGGGATGGCTATTTATGCCTCCGAGTATAGGAGTGTGGGTACTCAAACTGCTCCTTAGGACCTAAGGAATTCGATTCTGTACTAGATTTTCCAGAATGTACTAGATCACACTTTGATCGCCAAGCGGGGGAAGCGCTCAATTGAAATAAATATTATTAATAAAATATGTTCAGTGTATCATAATGCATCGTTTAAGACATCTTTCGTATCTGGAGGTGTTGGGCATAAAATGTTCATTCCCCTTTGTGATTCTTTGCAATAAGAATGAATTTCATATGCAAATAAAAATCACCAATTTTTGTATGGAAAAACTATTAAGAGACCACTCTAGTATGAAAAATTTAGAAAATTGTTTTTACGTTTTTTGATTTTTCCAAACTTTTCTATAAACAACCTGTTAAATTTTGTTCACGAAAATCGAATTATTCTGGTCGCTATAGCCATTTCTTAGAAAAAGGGATTCGACCAAGCCGTGAGAAATCGTGTGCCTATTACTGAATTCGACTCGATTATACAGACGAAAGAACAATTTAAGAAATTCCTCGAAATTTTATGGTAA
The DNA here is from genome assembly GCA_963924295.1 of Dioctria rufipes. NCBI lineage: Eukaryota > Metazoa > Arthropoda > Insecta > Diptera > Asilidae > Dioctria > Dioctria rufipes. Next base: position 62,693,146 of record OZ002743.1, on the reverse strand, counting down.
AAATCAATCAATCAAAATAGTCATCTTCTTATTCTCATCGACTGATTTGTGTGCTAATTGGTCATATGTACACAGTCAATTCGAAACTTAAAACGTGGTTTTCTCGAAACATCGATATTTAAAACGGTGGACATTTTTAAAAGAAAATTTGTAAATTTAGCCACGTCATTTTTCGCGTCCTCCCTAATGGTGTGGAAGGTTTTTTATAATTTTTTTTTTTACGAAAAACTGTCGAAAAAAGGTCCAATTCAACACTCAAATCTGGAAAAACCTCCATACCGCTCTGGAGTTTTTCATCCTGATTAATAATCTTCTTGTTTTATTTTTGTTTCTAACAATCTTCAGAGGAGTTGAACCTCCCACCATCAAGCACAATTTTTTTGATATATCATCTGGCACGGGCAAAAGCTATTATCTAAAAAAATTTGAAAATTGATTGAAATTTTGTTTTTTTCTTTTTTGTATAGTGAATTAAATGAATAAAAAATATGCAGATTGATTATCGAATTTTGTTGTTGAAAATCATGAATATCAGCAATTTTAAAGGTCGTCACAGTAGGAAGATCCCTTAAGAAAGATATGTCCCTCTACGGCTTCTTTCTTTTTCTAAGTATGAAGGAAAATTTTTCATTGAGCGAAGAGACCGCTGAAACTACGCATAAAGTTTATTCAGTTAAAAGAAGACTATATCCAAAAATATGTCAAATTTTAATAATCTTCTTGAACTTCCATAAGAGCAGGTGGTATAATCTAAAGAGAGCTTGCACCAATCCAAACTCTGTGTTCTCTTCATGCTAAAGGTGTACAATAATCCCAAATGACTACAATGCAATCGCTCCCTCAAACAACAACAACCAAATCTTGTTGGATAGCAAAACAGTAAATTAGTAAATTCATGGAGAAAAAAATATCCAGGGTGGTGGGAAAGTCATGCGTTATTTAGTTTGTTTATTTAATACAAATTTTGCTTAGTGTATTCTGTTGTTATTACTTAAATTTGTCTTGATGTACCTTTGATTGTAGTAGTTAGATAAATAATAATATTAATTTATTTAATTTTAGTTCATTGATTTTTTCATTTAACTTTCCTTGAACGAACTGATTGCCATCGCGGAAAGTACTAGCAGTCGGAAGATCTTGTATTTCTAAGCTCTTCTACCCTAAAACACCACTCAGCACTCTGTTGACTAAGAGATGCTGTAGAGTGTGCGTTAGGCGAAATTTTGTGTTGAGCCAAAAATTGATATCTTTTTAACTTTATAAGATGCTTGAAGGAAAACTCGGATTAAATTGCTCCTTATAAAAATATGGCAACTTTTATTTATGTCTTCAAATTTAAATTTAAATTAGTTGTCTATGACAGTACCAATAAAAAAAAAGAAAAGTGGAGCTCCGAAATTGGGTTGAGATTGATACTGGGAACTTTATAAAAACCTCGAGGAAGTCGTATGTTTTCGCCGTAAGTTAATTCAACAGATGTTGATTAGAATTCTTCTCTTTACATACTAAATACTTTCATGACTATTATGACCAAAAAAATTTCATTTCATTTAAATAAGAAAAAAAGCAAGAAGAATTACTAATTTGTTTTAATTATTAAATATCATAAAAATCATTATTGTAGCGAGAAAATTTTAATTCGTATCTATAAAAATAATGTTTTTCGTTAGATGAAGATTATGAGCGAAACTTTTCAAAGGCATTTGCGTGTAAATTCGATTTTATGTACTGGTAAGAAATGGCTTCAAGTAATGAGTTTACTGATTGCGTGGCAAGAAAGTGAGAGTCTCTATATACCGTGAACTGTAAAAACACACTTAGCAGTAGAAGTAACACCCATAATTGTAAAGGCTCATCAATTACACCAGCAGAGCCTTCCCATTCATTATTACAGACATCATAAAAACAAACAGTTAATTAATTAGTTTTTCGTCGGTTCTGATAGCACTATCATTTCAATAAAATAAGTTAAAGTTCAATTATTACACCAAGGAAAACTGAACATTGAATTTTATGATGCAATCGAAGAAAGTTCCAAATTGGAGTTCTATTTCAATCTGTTAATTTGTAAAAAGTCAATAAGTAAAAGAGAATATGAAATTGAAAAAGCCCATGAAATCATAAGACAAATATAATCTACTAGATCACTCAATAATAAAAATTTACAAATAATTCTGTCTGTCAACAAATATGTTTAAAAAGAGACAAATAATTTTCCATAAACTATTTAAATATTTACGTATTTTGCCAATGTTCATACTTTTAACCTATTAAAATTCCATAAAATTAATTATCTGTCATATAATTCATAAAAACAATGCCTTATTGTTATTCATTTTGATATTTTCTACGCCTATTTAAAACACCTCAGATATAAGTGAGATCAGCTTAAAATTAATAGATCTTACCTACGTAAAATACCAGTCAATTCGAATCGAACAATAACCCTTTCGAACCTTATACTCATATTCCGATAATTTATATCACCATCATATAAATGAATCATTCTGTCTAATTTCAAAAAAAAAAAATTATTGTTAATGAATGCAAATAATTTAAAGAAAAAAAACATTAATACTTTTTCCTACATACTAAATATGACGAAGATATGTCTCCACGCATTTAACTATATCTGATCTTCGGAACGATCACGTTACATCCAATGTGACGGCTACAAAAATAAAAACAAACAAACACCAGACAGCATCATAAAGTCATGCATATTATTATCAAAATTTAAAAAAAAAAAAAAAATTAAATCACGACCCAACTGCTGATCAAAACTTAAATAATTGAAGAATTCAACCAGCCAGGGCAATGTGGAGGAGCCGTTTCTCTGGAAGAAAATCAAAAGACTTAAGCGACGAACCCAATAAGATTAAGATATATATATTTTTGCATTACGTAAGATCATTGATTTGGTCGTATTCAAGGTAGCAAATTAATTTTATTTATTTTTAAAATTTGTTATAAAAACTCTAAACTATGTTGATTTTATTTTACATGTGGTGCTTTTGGACATTACTCGATGTCTGCGAATTTGAAAATGCATTCTTCGATGCTCCATGTAATGCGCAATCAATAACAATTCATTAAATATTCATGGAATATAAAACTGATTTTGTATGAAAAGTGGATCTTTGACCTTCCGCTTCATTCTTCATTAAAATGTTATTAAAGAAGATAATTATTTGAATTTAATGACCTTCAATTGGTTTCTTCTTATTTCAATAACTTACTTATCTACGTACATGCATACATACACATAGTGGAACTGATTTTTATAGCATTTTGCTTTTTGTTGGACTTGTTTTGAAGAAGAAACGAAGCATTTTCATAGCTTTTTCATTGTTATAATTATATACGCACATTCGTCTGTCTGCATTCAATTCAGAAATTCATTAATATTTATTTATCAATGCCTGAGTTTAGACAGTATGTTGAAAAATCCACTGATTTACAACAACTTGTTCATTATGCAAAGCATTACACCGAGCATATGCATATTGTAAACGAGTCCAGTTATTCAAGTGATTTGGAGAGTTTTTTTTTCACCGAAGAGTAAGTAAAACCGAAAATAAGATGAGCCATACATAAATCTACATGAAGTATACATATTATGTACATATATGTGACTTACATGAAGAACATTCCACCATGTAGTATCATCTTTTAAAGGAATTAAAACCTTGAAAGGTTGGACAATATCGAAGAAGAAAAACGTATTGTAGGGCTCTTGGTGCAAATATCAGCTCAGCTCTTTCAAATCACGTACAGTGATGGTTTACAGATATTCCAACAATATTTTTTTTTATTCAAGGAAAAAATCAGCATTTAATGTTTATTTAATTTTATTAATTATTAGGTACTAATGAATAAAGCATTATAAAACATCAAACTAATCACAAATACCAACAAAAGCAAACTAAAAATAAATAAATGACAACTTGAGTGAAAAAACCAGTGGGTCGATAAAGAAGAACTTTTAACAAAGGGCTGTATCAATATAAATAACTCCAGTACTTGTAGCAATGAATCCAATATTCTGGCGGTTGTCCATAATATGTCTAAAGAGATTGAAAATATCAAGGCAAAGCAGCTCGAATTTAACAAATCAGTTGACATCTTACTACACGCTTTCGACGAAATTACAAAATTAGTCTTTACAGCGGAAGACCACAAAAGGAGAATTAAAGCACTTGAGTCTGATAAGTCTCGACTGAATGATGAAACCTCCTCTTTAAAAGATCGTCTACAAACTATTGAAGAGAGATCCCTAACGAAGTTTCTGGAGGTAAAAAATGTTCCAATGCATCCTAATAAACAACCCCTTGATATCGTTCGAAAGCTTCATGCATCACTGAAGTTGCCTTATGATGATATCTTGAAAGCCTATCACAAAAATAGGAAATCAAATGATAACCCTATAGTTGTAAAGTTTGTTTCGCAGTTGGTCAGGGATCGTACCATGGTAGCGTATAAGGTTAAGGAAATAAGGAAACTTACAGCTGATTCTCTTGGCTAGACAGAAACAAATATTATCTTTATAAATGAATTTTTATCAAAAGAAAAGAAGGCACTACTTTATATAGCAAAGCAGTTCAAGAATGAAAACGGATTTAAGTATATTTTGGTTAAGAACTCCGAAATTTATTTGAAAAAGGAAGACAACTCTAAGCCTCATATTGTAAAAAATGAATCATGTCTAAATACTAACCAGCCTCAATCTATTAACTAATGTCTTTGAATATCTACTACCAAAATGTTAGGGAACTACGTTCGAAAACTGAAAATGTCCGCTTAGCCGCGATTTCAAATAATTACGATATTATATGTTTTACTAAAACATTTTTACAGTCATATGTCTACAGTAGTGAAATTCTTGATGACAGGTATTTAATTTATAGAAGGGACAGAAATTTGGATTTCACGGGTAACAAGGATGGTGGCGGATGTCTTATAGCTGTCCGACGTAACTATAACTCTTTTAGAGTGCTGACAATGGAATCTGAACACGAAGTTATCTGGCTAGTCATAAAAGAAAGGAATTTTACTCTTTATATATGCTGTGTTTACTTACCTTCCCAAACTTCGTACGATGCATATAAATCTTTATTTTCTAGCATAAATGATAAAATTTTGCAGCTACCTTTAAACTCTAGAGTTCTTTTCTTAGGTGATTTTAACTTTCCATACCTTCGATGGACTCTTGATGAGACGGACAATTATATGCGCCCATCTGAGGCCTACAGTCTTGCTTCCCAGTCTCTCCTTAATATATGGAGCTATGTTGCTTGAAGCAATACAATAATCAATTTAATCCTGATAATAGACTCTTAGATCTGGTATGGACTAATATTGCTTCCTATAATATCGAAATATTTTCATCTATGTGCCCACTCTCCAAGATTGATCCCCACCACCCACCCCTCGACATAAGATTAATATTAATACAACTGAAGACCGCCCGAGATCTGTTTACGAAGGTAAGAAATTACCAACGTGGTGATTATGATAGCCTAAATTATTTTCTAAGCAACAGCAATCTGTTGTCTATTCTCTCACCTGATCTTGACCTATCCTTGGAACGATTCTATGATATTTTATACCAAGGTATTAATCTGTATGTACCTGCAGTTAGCAAAAATAAAATGGTATACCCATCAGCTTAGAAGAGTGCTCCAAGAAAAGGACAGATACAGACACCTGCATAAAATCAATCTACATCCAGAAATTAATAAGACCTTCTCTTATCTTAGAAAAATGGCAAAGTCAAAAGAATGTTACCAGAAATATGTTGAAAGCACAGAAAACTCCCTTAAAGGTAATCTCAGGTCTTTCTGGGCGTTTAGTAAAAATTTAAAGCGATCTAATATTAACCCAAAAGAATTAACATATAATGGTAACACTTCTACATCTTCCAAATCTATAAGTGAAATGTTTTCAATCTATTTCAAATCTATTTACGACAACAGGGAGTCTAATGTCTCTTCTAGCTCTCAACAGAACCACTCGATTAATATCAAACTAGACCCCATATCTCCGGACCATGTTATTTTAATTTTAAACGATCTAGACTGCAATAAAAATGCAGGCCCTGATGGCATTCCTAACATCGTCTTCAATAAATGCGCACTCAGTCTTGCAGAACCTCTCTGCCAATTACTCAATCTTTCCATAAACAGCAAAATTTACCCTGAAAGCCTCAAAAGGTGTTTCGTTATGCCCATCTTCAAATCAGGTGACCCAAAACTGATTACTAACTATCATCCTATATCTATTTCCAATGCACTTGCACTTATATTTGAAAAAGCGATATACAACCAACTCCTCCAACTAACCAAACTATACATTTCGAAACACCAACATGGATTTCTACCTGGTCGATCCACAGTTTCAAACCTAGCTCTGTTTATGGACTCAATTGCCTCGGCTCTTGACGACAACAAGCAGCTAGACTCTATTTTCATAAGGACTTTAGCAAGGCATTTGATAAAATAAACCACAAACTATGTATTTCCAAAATGGCTAGCTTGGGCTTTCATCCGGACACCGTATCTTGGTTCTCTTCCTATTTAACTAAGAAAGAAAATATCGTAGTCTGCAACATTCCTCTCAATGCAATTTGGTAAAGCACCTCTGCAAGTGGGAAAAGAAATGTAATAAGAATATTAATAGTCCTGCTGCGGCAAGCTTTAACTATAGCCTTCTTGTACAGCGTAACCTTTATGGGTTCTAATCAAAAGCCTAGCCTACGGCAGTTTTTACTATAAAATATCAAAAATGACTAAAGGGTTTTCCAATAAGAGGTGTTATTTTGATATTCAAAGAAAAATCCCATTTTTTTAGACAAATGATCGAATCTTTATTTCATTATAAAGAGAAAGGTATGGCGTTAATAATGGAAAATAACATCAGCCAAATGACTACCACGACCACGCCTACAGGACCATATCCTTTTCATGAAATTTTCAATAACCAAATCGCAAAGTGGCTGCCCTATGTCCTCGATAGCCTCAAGAACTCCATCTTTGAGGTCTTGAATCGACGCTGGGCTGTTGGCGTAGACCTTCTCTTTCACGTGGCCCCAAAGGAAGAAGTCGCAAGGTGTTAAGTCACAAGATCTCGGTGCCCAATTGTGATCACCTCTTCGAGAGATAACACGATCCGGAAACTTTTCCGTCTTGTTGAAAGTAAACGTAGTCCAGATCAATACCATCCAATTCCGGCCATAAAAAATCATTAATCATCTGTCGATAGCGCAATCCATTCACCGTAACTGTTGCTCCAGCCTCATTTTCGAAAAAGTAAAGTCCAATGACCCCGCCGGACCATAAACCGCACCAAATAGTCACACGCTGAGGATAGAGAGGCTTTTCAACAATAACTCTTGGGTTTTCCGAGCTCCAGATGCGACAATTTTGCTTGTTGACGAAGCCATCGAGGTGGAAATGGGCCTCATCACTCAAGATGAGTTTTCGATGGAATTCCGGATCATTTTCATGCATTTCAAGGACCCAATCAGCAAAGACTCGACGTTGTTGATGATCGGCCGACTTGAGTTCTTGTGTTAACTGAACTTTATAAGCCTTAAGACCCAAATCTTTATGCAAAATACGGTGTAATGACGTTTGTGGAATGCCTAATTCCAAAGAACGACGAGGAATGGACAAACCTGGGTTTTCTTCAACACCTTCGGCTACAGCAGCAATATTCTCGGCTGTTCTTGAGCGACGTGCACGGGTTTTATTCTTCACATCACTAACTTGTCCCGACAGCTCGAATTTTTCTACCAATTTCTGTATTGCGGTCCGACAAGGTGCTTCACGACGCCCCAAAAATGTTCGAGTTTTACGAACCGTCTCTGCCACATTTTCACCATTTTTATAGTGAATTTTAATAATTTCAATGCGTTGTTGAATCGTGTAATCCATTTTTACTAATGGCGTAGTTTCTACTTGTCAAATGTCAAAAAATGACAGCTCCAAAAGTGACATCTACCGAAATAGCGGGCTAATTACAGTAACACCTCTTATTGGAAAACCCTTTATTTCCAATTTCGATTTTTATCACCTCCAAATTTCTTCATTGTAGATTCAATCACTGAAGCAAATTTTAATTATTCTGCAATACACCTATTACACTGTTCGACAAGTCCTAAAATGCAAGAAGTAGGCCTGCCCAGATTTCGTAATTCGGAGTTGCTGAGCCCGATTCTGATGTTCGTTATTTACCTACACGCCACAATTTTTTGTTTATGTCATATGAATTTAGCGATTACGGACTTCTTGTTGTTCCAAGTTCTAAATTCGATTACTCGAGACTGTGTTTACGTAGAGAGTTGAAATTTTGCATATAACCTTTTCAAAAAAATTATAGACTCAATTTCGAAAATGGGTCAAATTCGGGTAACCCCCTTTCGTAGGGTTGCCATACAAAAATTTGCGTTTTTATCTATTTATTTAACGTGGCTTAGTAGGCTAGTGATAAAAGAAACAAATTGATAAATGCAAGAGGGAAAATCATCGTCTCATTAGCTCAGTGGTAAGAGCAGTCGCCCGGCAAGCGGAAGGTCCCGGCTTTAAACCCCGGACGAGGCGGTTGGTTTTTCTTCTTGCATTTGTAAATTTGATTTAGAATCATTAAAAATAAAAGTTCTTAAAGTTCTTCTTTCTCCATTATTTATTTTGACACTGCCTGAGAACGCATTAACGTAGAGAGCTGAAATTTGACACATAATATTTTCAAAGCAATAGTAAAAAATATTTCAAAAATGGATTAAATCGAGGAACCCCTTCTTGGTGTTGCCATACAAATTAATTAATTATTATTTTCATCTTGGATGTAATATTATTGGTCTTAGACCAATTATAACTTTTCTTCGTATTGTTCTTAAACATTCCTACCTTTCATTTTCGTTACATCAACATATAGTCGTGCTGGTATTCTGCATCCGGTTCGTCTCAAAATATGTTACAGCAGTAATCTGCCAGTATATTCCTCATACACTTTACCTTGAAGCGTTGTTTAATTATTTTGATGTCTTGATGAAATCGCTCGCCATGCTCGTCACTATCAGCTCCCAAGTTTTCCGGGAAAAATTCCAGGTAGTCGTGCAAAAAGTGAATATTCAGGCACATATTTATTAGCCATATCAGGTAATAGTATTGGTGGTGTCATCGCATGAGACACACTTTTATACTTTATTGTTTTCTTAGTTTTCGTGGAATGCCCGAACACTTCGTGTTCGCAAAAATAGCACGAGTTTTTAATGGGCTCTTCTTCGAACCAAATCATCAGATGACCAAATTGCATTGAAGAACGTGAGTCTTTCCACCAGTTGAGCAAATCATTAGAGCACGTTCGTTGTGCATATTTGATTTGGTGCGCACTCCATATTTTTGACAATTAGCCTTCCGAAATAATATTTACAAATTTTTTCAACTAAAGAAGTTATTTTCCGTTTGTGTTGACTAACTTTGTATTTACCACACACACAACAAAACTGATTGACACTTTATTTGTTTGCACACTTTTCCATTTTATCCAACACTTTATTTTCACCAGAACAGTTGCTAAGAAATACACCGACAAGCTTGAAAAATATATATTTTATTATTTTAAATTTGAATACTTTTCCTGCTTTAATAAAATACGCTTCAGCATATACAAGCTAATGAGCTCTTATTTTTTAATTTCAACGCGTAACAGTAAAATGAAGTACTTTTAGGTCCCTTCTACTGCCTAATTTCTTGGGTGTTTTTTGGTAAAAACGCAAGTAAAACACAAGCACAGCGGTTGTAACAATTCCTCTACTTTTCTTGATGGATCATTTTTACAGTCGGTACTTGCATATTTCAGGAATGGCACCTAGTCTGACCTCCCTCATTAAAAAAACAAAAACCGGACATCTAGGCAGAAAACTGATTACGAGAGTGAAATCAGGACCAGTTTCCTTCTTGAATTTTAGTATTTCTTGAATTTTGTTGAACAGTGTTATAGGAAGCTTGTAATCGGCGAGTTATGAATTTGTTTTCTGTTATTAAAATGGTAGTTAAAAAATCGAAGATTCGTTTAAATTGAAATCCAACGGGAATTCCATATCACTTGTTAATACGAGAAGAACTGTTCTATTTTTTACCGCAAAATTCGCATATATTTTTGTCACTGTGGAATTATGACTCAGACCAGGTTGAACACTTTCTGTTGCAATATTTTTAAACATTTTTAAAAATTCAAATTGGTGAAATAATCAATTAAATTACACTGAATGCCACGCAAAATATTTAATTGAAAAGTAAAATCATTGAATTTATTTCTAAAAACTTACAAAAAATAATAATAATAAATAATAAACAAGGCAAACTTAAATATAATTTTAAGACGAACATAATAATTCCGCACTTTGCTTAAGCGAGTAAACTAGACTGAGAGTGAGCTTTTTTTACAATAAGATAAAACGTTTGATTCCCGTAAACACAAAAGTCGGTTTTTTTGTCAACTGAGCAGAGATGCATGGAAACGAATAATTTCATAAGCTCTAAAAAAACAAAACAACTAATTCTAAATCTTTACTCGACGATACTTAATTAATGAGTATTTACAGACTCTTTTAATTTTGGTTTTAAAATATTGGACAGCAAACAATAAGCGCCCAGTTGGAAAATATAGAAGGCATTCCCTGTGAAAGGTATGCAGAAGGAATCGAATTTTTAGTAAAAACTCCAAACTTTCCCTGGAAGGCATATGCGATGCATCGAGAAGCTCCGAAATTTGTGAAATATCGTTAGTACCTAGTATGGTGACTTATGTTTTACTGCGAAGGAGTAATGCCTTTACAGGTTGCTTATATCAAGCGAATTATTGGAAAATCCAATGTTTCAAAGTAGTTTGGATTGTTTTTCACTGAAGATATAATTTTAAAAATAAATTGGGATGGAGTGAAAAGTAATAAAAAATTATTAAAAATTTTCAATACTTTTGTTTTCGGTACGAGAATTAAATGATTTTTCAAAAGAGCTATGTATTCATTCATTATTTACTTATTATGAAGGTGCTGTGAAAAATGAAAACTATGACTATATTCAATCTGAAATGGATATGAAAAAGGGATTCAAATTGGCTAAAAATGAATTTTATAAGGCTACTCATAACTTAAAAAAGTGTAAATTGGATTTATGTTTTTTTTTTTTATAATAATTATCTTAGTATTGTTTACGTCCTGAATTATCCTGAGTTATTTTTTTTTTTACATAACACTTAAAATAAGTTTTAAGACCTTCTATTTAATTTTTTAATGAAGCATTTTTAGTTTGGTGATAACCATTCAACAAAACTGTAGATATACAGAGGAATGAAAAAAACAAAATTAATAAATATAGAATAAAATCACAAAATGGTGGTTCGATCTTATAATACGTAAAAATTCCTTCCGTTTTTATAACACATTATGCCATTAGAAACAATCTCACATCATTCCGTCAGAATTATTTCCAGATCATCCCATCAGAATCAATTTCATATCATGCCAGCAGAAAAAATTCCGCATCATTCCAGTATAATAGTTTCATAAGAAGTTTTATGCATGTCATTGGATATAAAATGACATCGCAATATAAAAACGGAATTAACTCGGAAACAAGGATTCATTCATCCAAAACAACCCAGGAAGGTCCGCGGCATGCATATTATATGCTTCTTTTTCCAACTGGACGTATAGACAACGCAATGATAAGGCAATGTATTTACTCTGAATTTGGAATATCTGTTTAAGCATACAATTATAATGTCGTTTTTACACAATTTCTTTTTCAGTGCTCTCCTTTTACATGTTGAGTAGGTGAAACTGCCTGGGAATATTTGTTAGTTTTCATAGATAGAAAAGTATCGTTCATGCGTTTTGTTGGTGTCATCCTTTGATTTAAAGGTCAGCTTAAGTTATTCGTATAATAAACTAATAAAAATATGTTATCAATTGCCAGTTAGAAATAGATGGAAAGAAGTTATACATTTCGTCGGAAAGTAATGAAATTAGCTTAAAGAAAATCAGTTAAGTTGGATAAGGTGTACTGGGCACCAGATGGTTTTGTAGTCCTTCAACTCATATATTGAATAATCAAAAAAATATATTTAAGGAAATAATGTTATAAAGAAAATGTATGAAAAAATTGTTAAAAAAGTTTAACAAAAAAACAGTATAAAAAAAAAGAAATATTTAAAATTTTTATCTGGTTGGGTATTCTCTTTAAATCCTCCCTGAAACGATTCTACTCCTTAAATTTTTTTTTTTATCCTAGACAAATTTACGAAATCTCTACACCCATTTAAACTTAGCAATCCAAGTATTTATTATCTTTATAGGTCCAGAACTATATTTATCCCAGTGGCGGATCCAGGATTCTTGTGAGGGAGGGGCGCAACTATGGTTTAAAAACGGTATAAGCTAGAAACAGATCAAAAGTTCAGAGACATTCGCCACCACTCGCAAACATCATATGCACAAAATATATCATTTTAAAAATACGGATGTAAGTGGCGGTTTTGTTAGTAAAAATAAGGAAATATATTTTGATCGAATTCATGAATTCATAATAAATTGTATCTTTGCAAAATGCAGGAATTAAAGCACTACATATATACAGTACGTCTATTTAAAATAGCAGTCACAAAATAGATGCAATGCATACCTTGTACGAATATAACTTCATGGAAACATCACACTTGAACTTTTGCAGATTGTATGCCGGAGGAAAGACAGAAGATGGTAGACTGTTCCACATTCGCACAGTTCGTGATAAAAACGTACCGCGGAATTTTACAGTACGGCCGAAAGTATGTATATAAAAGCAGAGCAGAATTTTACTGTACGGCCGAAAATATTTTAAATGGTAAATCGATCTGTGCAGTTTGCTGCGCGAGTACTGTGTGCAAGAATAATTCTACTAGAGATCAGACTAGATATTTCATCAGAATATTGCCCATGCATGTAGCGATAAGGGAGCGAACAAAGCGGTGTTCGAGTGAGTCGGTATGACAAGTTATTGCCACATCGTCAATGAACTCGAAGACTCTCTTTTGGACAAAAACCAATAAATCCAAGGCTGTACGATGAGCCCTGGCTCAGTTATGGTAATTGTATTCAATTCTAGGTCTGATGTAGGACTTGTAGAGGAGTACTAGATTCGATGGGCTGAAATATTTCTTACACCTTTTCAGAAATCAAAAACATTTGGATGCTTCTTTGGCAACAGAGAAACAATGAACTGTCCAGTGTAACGTACTGGAAATGTTCATGACAAGAATGCATACAGGCGGTGTATCGTAAGTCAGTGCTCCATCAAAAGAAACGGAAGTGAAAAAATTATGAAATTATGATCTTCTTTGAAAGTGATGGGACAGCTTTGGGACTTAGATGTAAGTATTGAATTCGACGCGATTCACTTTGCCCCAAGGATGCAATCTAGTTTAACAGATGTGGCATTCCGTCTGGAGTCTGGAAGAGTATCAATGAAGTAAGGATACTGTCATCGGCAAAACCATGCGTGGAATTGAAAGTAAGGGAAAGCATATCATTAAGGAAAATTAGGAAGAGAGATGGAGAGATTATAGAGCCCTCGGGCATACCGGCAGTTATAGGGTGAAGCTCTGATGACATCCATCTAGCACAACCCGTATTAGGCGAACAGAGTAAAATCTTTCAATCCATAATAGAAAAGGAGGGAAGAGACCAAGTGCTTTCAGTTTGGGTAAAAGAGACTCTATCAAATGCCTTTGAAATATGTAGGTCAACGATTTTGGACTCACAAAAATTGTGAAGGTCACGGTTCCAACGTTCCGTAAGATAAGACGGCATGTCTCTAGATGAACGTCCAGTCCGGAAGCCAAATTGGCGATGAGTTCATTGATTTCTAGATATATTATTATTTTGGAGTTAATGATAGATTCAAAAATCTTTGAAATAATTAAAGTGATTGCAATTGGTCGATAATTTGAAGTATCACTATCCTCTCCTTACTACAGACTTGTACTTGTAGACTTGTTTCAGTTCTGGACATGGATGCAATCGATAGTTGCGAAAAAAAGACTATTTCGCTTTTATTTATTTTTCCAATGTGGGAATGAAACTCACAATTTTTAGAATCGGTCATAGATGGAGAATAGAAATATTTTAAGAACTTTTATTTGTAACGATTCTAAATTTAATCACAAAATACAACCGTATCGTCCGGAGTTTGAAACCGGGACTATCCGCTTTCCGGGCTACTGCTCTTACCTCTGAGCTAACGAAACAGATGCAAGAGGGAAAGCATCTGTCTCGTTAGCACAGAGTTAAGAACAGTCGTCCGCAAGGTGGAAGGTCCCACTTTCATACCCCGGAGGAGGCAGTTCTTGTTTCCTCTTGCATTTATGATTTAATTGAGAATCGTTAAAAATAAATTTTCTGAAAATTCTTTTATTCTCCATCTTTCGCTTATATTGATTCCTTGCACTTATCGTTAAGCCAAGAGCAATTTAACTGTTGTTAGAATGTTACTAAGTTCTAATGTGCATTCATCAACATCCCTTGAAGCAAAACAATCAATTTCTCTAAGATACTAAAAAAATAATAAAAATAATATAATAAATAATAAAAAAATTATTCCAAACTAAACTTCTTGCTTTAAATGTAATAAGTCACTACAACAATACACAATGATTTGTTTGCCATTTATAGTTTCGATGCATTTCTCCAATTACGGGTTATAAATAAAATAAATATTGGTTTTGATAATGTTTTCTAACAAGCCGTCTTTACATCGATGACTTATCGACTTATCAATTAAAACAAACCTTCCATTAATTTTACCCGAATAGGCTCTGTTTAAACACTCCGAGAAAAGCCACGCTCATGAACACGAATTTTACAGGGATCAGGACTTCCTGTTTTCTCTATAGGCTTCAACAGCCATGACCTAAAGCGGCGAAGACCGAGCCACTAGCCATAAAGGCTTGTTCTTAAACTTATCAAATTGAACGCTTCCAGATCTTTTTTTGGTTTTGACAAAAAGTGTAGTAGAATACATTTACTGCGCAGTGAATCATTTTGTTAGGAAAATTTCAGAAGATCTACTGCATTTTTAGTTTTAATTGTCTTCAGGGGTGGGGGAGGGGGGCGCCCTCTATCTGGATCCGCCCCTGATTTATCCAAAACTTTGATTTAAACGCATTTATTTGAATGAAAAGGGTAATTTGGTGTATAATAGACTTAAAATAAGTAAAAAAGTGGCGAATTAATATTTTCGTAAGAATGGGTCGAAAACGACCTTTTGAGAACATAAGGGATAGTTTTGCGGAGTTTGTCAAACTTTAGTAACAAAAACGTATTGTATCATAACAACATATACTTATTATTAATGAAAAAAATATATATATATATTTTTTTAGCAAGTTAGAATTAATAAAATAAAATTATGTCTTTTCTGAGCAAAATGCACTCATCTTCATCATTTGAATTGTGATAAATCAGGAAACATTTGTCATGAAAAGAAACATTACAGTATGGTCTCTGCAATGAATACATCGACGTCTACTTTGACCAGTGATTACAAGTTGCCTCCCGGACTCTAAAAGTACAGTATTGACTCTATTTCTTCTCATAGGCACCGGTGCACTACGTGTAACTCCATATTTTTTACACAAGCTTTCAGCTACATTTCTAAAAAATTCCAGTTTATTTATCGTGTTTGCATCCAATGCTAATACTAAGTATCCAAGCATTGTTCTTTGCAGCATCAAAACATTATAGTATAAAGTTCCAATAAATCAAAAGTTATGTAATCAAATAAAATAGAAAACCAAAAAAAAATTTCTTTTTGAAAAAGACTGATTCTAAACCCACATTAAAAAAATATAATATTATTTCTCCTTTCACTTAATGAATGTATCACAACAGTTCTCTAGAGTTTCCCTTCATTTTGCATTTAATTAAATTTTTTAATTATATTACATTTGTGTATAAATTTTTAAATTTTCAAGATATACAAAGAAATAAAGATCTGGGCAATTCAAATTTAAACACTACAGTGAATAACAATTTCCCGAAATTGTAATTTGGAACTCGTAATTTTTATCAAAATGCTTAATTAAATTACTTTGATTTGAGTTTGTTTTCTTTGTATACCATGAAAAATTTAAAGTTTATAAACAAATGTAACATAATTTAATATTTAATTAAATGGAAAACTCTAGATAGTTTTTTAAAAATTTATTTATTATATATATTATTTTTTTCTTGTTTAATCATAAATTATTCTCAAAAATTTTTAAAGCTTTCCTCGAAAATTTCTTTAGCTATTTAAGTTGCAAGAAATTGCAGTCCCGCCGAGTAAATTATGGTGTTTGACCGAAATGCAAGCGACCTTTATATGAAAAACACCATCAGTAAGACAAGCAAGAAGTGTATCATGTCTATTTTATATGAGACTAAATTTTACTATGCTTATGGAATGAAAAATTTATATTATATAAATAAAAGAACTCCGGCGATATCTGAATGTAATGAAATTTTCATGCTGAAATGAAAAGAGAAAGCTCTAGAGAACAGTCCACAACTGATGGCAAGTGCGGTTATAGGGGACGATTTGGGCGATCGCCCCCCCCCCCCCCCCAGAGCAAATGTCTGGATCCGCCCTTGAGTATAATGGGTATATACCACTTATTTCTACGAATGCCAATATAATTTGAAATGAAATTATCCATTAAATCAACACTCCCCATATTTTTGTTGTATTGAACAATAACATATGGCTGATCTACCATATTATATATATATATATATATATATTGATGGAATATCTGCAAATTTTTGACTATAGGATGTACACCAAATTGCTTAGACATAGCTATAACAAAATTTTTGTCCATTAATTTTACCGCAATAATATTGTCATCTTTGTCCACAGAACTATCGTATGCCCCTCTTGCTTTTTTTTCTAGTTCTTTATTTGAACTTTAATGTATTTTTAGATTCGATTTTCGCGCACAGTGCCTATTGCACCAAAATTCCATTGAAATAATTTAATGAAAAATGTTGCACTTGTGAAAAAGTTATCGAAAAAGAAAAAACAGAGAAAATTTATATATTTTTCTGCCCCGCTGACATCTTCGCCACTGTAAATTGAATATCTTTATTAGCCCAAGTGGTCGAAAACGAACCAATAATGTTAGAGGATTGATTTAAAAAAACAAAACTTTTTTGAAATTCAAAAGGTTAACAAAATTCATGCATTCAATTTCAATCGAAAACAGAGAAATTCTTCCTATTTAAAAAAATAAATGTAGTACTTATCGCTTCGAACTCACCTCCATGATTGCTTATTTCCATACAGTCAACTTTACTACCCCATACTAAGCTTGCTGCAATACAATTCACAAATTACGTTATTTATAATTATTAGAATTTAGCAGAAAAATTTCTAGGAATATTTATTCATGCTATGACTGTTTATATGCCAGAAAGTGCATGGGTCGATTTCGATACATTGGGATTATAAGGCAGCGGGTCGTTTTCAGCCGCTTGGGTTTAAATACAAAGACTTTTCGCACTGCGCACTAATTTACTTGGAATTTTTCCAAATTGGACAAAAATTTCAATTCCACATCCTAATCGGTCCAAATTTGTATACCCCAAGAAGAATTACATCCACCTACAAAGCATTTTTTATCACCTCAGTCCTTTCTATATAACTGCGTTGTATGTTAACATATTTTAAGACAGCCTGTAATAAAGATCCATACTTATATGTGGAAAATAGAAAAATTGCTGCGCATCCTTAATGCGTGGAGTAGGTATTCAGATAACAAAATGAAATATGTTCTAAAATGATACATTTTGGACGATCGGCTCTAAATCGGTAAACTTCATTCAATTTCAGTAAAAGTATTTCACTGGATATGAGAAGAGCAGCGGACCAAGTATAGAACTCTGCGGTATACCACGACTGAAATTTAAGGCAGTAGAAGATCTTTTGCTGCTCTTGACAGATTGAGCAAGACACAGCAAGAAATTTGTAATAAAAGTGACGACTGAAAAATTAAAATATCGGTCATAGTTGATCGAATCGAACGTCTTGCTGAAATCAAGCTGGTCCAGAAGGGACATTCGACATTGATTTAAATAGGTGATGATTTTAGAATACATGAGCTTTTCTAGTAAATTAATCAAAAAACAGAGTAAACTGATATGATAAAGAATAAAAAAAGGCACTTATTTGGTAATGTGCAATGCCGATTTCCAAAAATTCTGTCTAACTCTCTTTAAAAAAAAAAATAAAACTCCTATTCCACTTTGAGGTTAAAAAACTAAAATTTTCGGCCAAACAGACTGACTTCTCAATTCCCTTACCGACTCTAAAGAGGTGACCGTTTAACAACTGGAATATAAGACCCCTCAGCCTACTTTCGTGCAGATATTTGATTTAATAATGTTTTCTAGTTGTGGGTTTTCGTACACCTAATGCTAACCGTAATGAGTTTTGAGCGTCTATATAAGGCTTAAGACTAAATCTCCTATTATGCCATTTTAGAGCTCAATCTGGATTGCTTTTAAATTATTATTCATCTGGAGAAATTATTTTAGATTTTTATTTTTATTTTATTTTTGTCCTTATTAATTTATCGCCCTAAAATTCTCCAGTATTTTGTTTCACTTTAGCGTTGATGCAAATTTATAATTTCCTTTGGAAGGGATCTAAACGAATCTTTTTTGATGTAATAAAAATTTAAAGGCGTGGCAAATAAGTAATTACAATGTTGACTAAAACTTAAAAAAAAATATTCTAACGCCAGCTAAATATTAATTAGAGAATAATTAAATGTAAGATAGATTTGAGCGTGTTACATAAATGCTAAGAAGACTTAGCTTATCTTATTCTTCTAGGTATATCCCTTATAAATCACTAAGCGTTCAGATTGTTTGTGGCTTTTATGCATGCGTATTTGTGTGCATATCGCTTCCCTTCTCTAGTCATTGGTCTTTTTTTATGCGCACTATCGACGTCTATCTCCCGGGTTAATCACACTGCTCTAGTTTTCTGCAAAATTTTATTTGCGATAGTATTACTGGCTCCTTAGCCTACTGCCACAATCATATGACTCATTACTAAACACTGTGGTTTTTGCCACGGACTAAATGTAATTGTTATTTTTTTTTTTAACTTTGATTAAACAGCTTTTTGATTCTCTAATTAAAAATTGTTGTTCTATTTATAAACTCTAATAAAATCAGCACTGGCTGCTACCTAACAGATCGCTGTGTATACCTACTTAATTTATTACAAAATACAGTTACCGTAGGGAAACACATTCAGTTACTTGACCATTAACTTTTTTTACCTCTTAGTTCTCTTCAACAACCTCTTAAGGTCCATTATTTCTGGTGTCGTTTATTTAAATCTTTTCTTTGTTTACCCAAGTTACTCAACCATAAATATTACGAGAAACATTCAGAGATCTAGAAGACCTAAACCTGGTTTAATCGTCATTTAACTCTGTATTATACCTGTTCCCCGTCGCCCATTTACTATACTATTGAAACTGGAAGATGTAAACAGCAGGCAGAGGCTAGTTTTCAGAAGAAAAAAAAACTCGAAAAATGCTAACTAGATAGCATGAAATCGAATGGGAAAAAAAAGGATCTTCTTAATAGCAAATCTTAACTTCCTCCCTCCGCATTTCATAGACGTTGCATGTCATCAAATTAAGTCAGAAACAAGTGAAGGAGTTCATTTTGCGACATTTCCAGAACTCTGAAGTAGTTGTCTATATCCCATGGATTTTTTGTTCTATAGTTTTATCAATTCTATCTTAGGTTGTTACATTAGGTAGGTAGTTCTGGTATAGCTTTTTGTCTTTTCTTCTTTTTTGCATTTTGGCCAATTAAAGATTTTCTGGACATATCAGGGCATTTCAATGCAAATTAAATAGGTTTCGTGTTTTTGCTGCCATTACGGGTAAAATGCGTGTTGTGCGGAAATTACCAACATTCTGTGAATGTTAATGTTATATACGTAGAAGAATACTTCTGGAAACAGTTATTATGTCATTCAAGTTTTTCAATTCGTAATTATAATATAAGATATAACCCGAGGCTCTTATCTATGAAAATAAAATTAATTAAGATTCTGAATATATGTATGCTATGGTAGTATCTAGAGTGATTGACATCGGACGTGAAGTCCAGACTGCCAACATGAGCTACAGATCACTCGGCGGACAGCGTTGATGTGCAGGGCGGCACTCTAGCTCACCTTGGCTATTGGTGGAGAGTGTGGGGGAGGTTTCACGAAAAACCTTCCGCTGCCACCAGCTATATACAAAAAGTTTTAGTGCCTAATCAAACAAAGGCCATTGCACACATCCAGTCCAGAAGGGAACTTTACACTACTTACACTTACTTGCATGAAGATCATAGGTGTTAAACCTTCTGCTGCCTTGCCCCATCCACCCATTCTATAATGAAAGCAGCAAGTTGTTTCAGTGTCCCTTTGCTGACCTGAAAAGAGAGCAAAAGGGCGGACCTTGTCAACCCCTACATTGAGAGGACTCCAGAAAAGTAGAAGAAGAAACGAAAAATACTCAGAAGTCCATTATTACGGTATAGTAGTCCTCGTATACAATTACAGTGGTTTTTTGTATGAACTATTTGCTAGGGAATAGAATATTTGAAAAATAATAAATTACACTAACGGAATACCTAGTCTTAATTGTAAACAAAATTTTAACTATTTTACGCTTAGTTATAGTAGGTGACTATCGTTTTATTCTATATTCTTTAATTATGGAATATGGAAGCCTTTGAACGGTTTGGTCCTTCCTTTTTTTTTTTTTGTGTGAATAATGATAATAAAATTAATCATTCAGAAATGAACAAAACTTTGGATTTTCTCATTCTATAGGACTATCATGACGTTCTCTCACTGTAATTTCATGACTCACTAAACATTCACACGGACACTCACCATATGACAATCCTCTCTAACCTATAGCGCATTACTAACCTATTCAGAACTTCGACGGAATACTCACACCATCTTATTCAAATTAACAATCCAAATTCAAACGACCTTACTAAAATGATTCGAACAGAGGCAATCAAGGCAACTACTGAATAAAAAGTTTTTCTTCTGTTCTGTTCATTTAATATTAATATTGTTACGTGTAATAGAAAGAGTAAACTGGTGACATCTACTGGCAATGGAGAGTAAACAACTTCAGGTTCGGAGAATCGATGATAGAATCTTCGGGAATGTTCAGGAATGGAATGAATAGAATATTTAAGAAGATTCTGGAATAGAACACTCCAGAATAATCTGGAGAGTTTCTAGGGTATAAATATAACACTTGTCACCGCCAAAGCAAGAGTCTTGTCTTAGACGTTGCAGTGTTAACAAGCGAAAGTAATAAACGTGCGAAAGTGTTGTAATTAGATTGCGATAATTGAAAGTACAGTATTAGCGATAATGAAAGCTGAGTTGATTAATTAAAGGTTAATGAATTTTATATGATTAGAGTGAAATAAAGAGCTTGTACATTAAAAATTTAATATTGTATTTTAAATAACGAACCAAAGGCCACGCTCGCAACAATATTTTTATTTGACGATTCCAAATTCCATAACCAAACGCTAACTCTTCTTAGGTATTTTAAAATTTTCTTGTAATCAATCGCAATAATTAAATGAAATTTCTCCATACCTATCTTTCCAATATTTTATTTAAGTATGAATATAAAATATATATTTATTATAATAATGTATGTAATGAATGCTTACTGTATGATTGTATACCTTTTGCTTATTTAATTTCTATTTACTACAGTTTATCAGCATCTTCATCGAATTCGTCAAGTCCATCTGGTATTAAGCAACAGGTACACCAGAATGATCTAAGCGCATGTAGTAACCTGGGTAATGTATTGCTATCAAAGATTCCAAAATCTTTAGCTGATGGTTTACAATAAAATTCGTAAAAACGCTTCCGTGGTAATTCCGTAGTGGATCTAATTAGTGCCAGAATGACTTTCCGTTCGCTATATAATTTCCCTTTTTCCCATATAGTCCTCGATAGGGATTTATTGATGGTTATTTTAAGAGCGTCACTCTATAGTTCTACGATAACTTTTGAGGTGGATTACATTCACGGATGATCTGGTTCGTCATCCGTTTTATAGCGAACTATTGCATGAATTAACTATGGGCATTTTGGTGGTGTAGACTAAACGAGAATAATTAAATTGGAACTTACTCTGCAGCTGACACCACTTTCATTGACTGTCTAATTTTCCGGATCGGGTTTTTTTGTTTTTTCTTTTTTTTCGAATTATCGAATTGCAATGATTTTTTTTGTTTTTTTTTAAGTTGCCATGCCATGGTGTTGGTGTGCCCCGTTTTCAAGCAGGGGTTACTATCCTCTCACAAATTTTTCTGCGCTGATGAAATACTTGTAGCCTCAGCAGGAGCCAAATTTAAGACTACTTGATTCCACTAACTATTTCATTGACGTTGCCCTCTTACTTGTTGGTTTGTTCTTTTCACCAAGCTATGGACTTCGATTATTATTTTTAGTCAGCGATATTTTCGGATTTATTAATTACTTTACTCCAAACACACTATATATCCTGTTAATCACACCTTTTCTTTTTCGACTCCTCTTCTTCTTATCTGTTTTTCGGGTCTCGGTGCGTATCGCTCACCGATCATTCGACAGTAGGCCAGGCATACATGATGCATCTAGTCTCAGTGTAGCATACTGCTACATGCAGTACGCTACGACCATAACATGTATCAGGAAAATTGTATTCGGATTTCAAATAATTGCGATAACTGCAATACTTCGAAAAATAGAATTATTACTTACTGTATATAGGTGAGTATGGCTATGATCATATAGCACTTGTCTAACAGTGGTACACTAAACGGATTAGAATTTGGCATGAATTTTTCGAAAATAAATTACACAAACATTACATTAAATTTCGTAAAGTTTGCGTAATTGTTAATTCGGGTATATTAATGTACATAGCGCCATAAATTATGGGGTTTAAATTGGTTCTTGTAATGTTTTTAGTTGGGCTAGAATTGTGGTGATTCATATGATATTTTGATGTATATATGTACTTACATGATTTCACAGTAGAGTAATCGACATTGCAAAAATTTGATTACCATTTCTGATTCAAGATGAATGTATGAGTCGATCAAAATGCTGACAGCTTCAGATTCTTCTGAAGCAAGTTACATGTTATTCACCAATTCAATATACCAATAATTCTGTTCGGAGCTCTTAACGACGCTGCTTAGGTATATCCGGAAGAGCTTAAAAGTTACAGTTAAGAGTTAATTTTCAAGACTAGAAGGATATCTTTGAGCCACTTAGCCTGATTAATGTCGAAACTTGCTAGTCCACCCAAAATACATGTATCTAATCAAAAAAAAAAAAACGATAAGGAACCCATAATTGTGACACTACCCTGACGCGAATATGAAGGAGAACAATCTAAAGAGTAGGAATCGACTCATTAAGGAATCACAATACACGGTTAAGGGGAGGTTACCGTCGAGAGGCATGAAAAATGCATGAATTTTGGTGTTTTTTTTTTTAACATAAAATAAATACTTTTGGAAATGGGTTTTAACGTATTTTATTCTTATATCAATGGAGAGCAAATTTCATTTTCATTTAAAAAAAATATATCCAAAATGGCGGCTCCTACTCCAATCAAACAAAACCGTGCATGGCGTGTTTTGGTCTGCGCGGGGCGTTCCACATCTCTGCCAGTTCATCCGAAACAAATAGGATTGAAAATTATGAAACTAGGTAAAATTTGGGGTCCTTACCGGTTTTCGTTTTCAAAACCACTGAATAACGAAATGCGAGCCGTTTGAAAAAGAGTCCCATTTTTTGTCCTGTTTTTTTTTTTACGAAAAAACTATTTCTAAACCAATTTTTGACAAAAATCGATTCCTGATGGCCCCGTAAATTGAATTTCCTTTCAATTACGCAGAGATTCATGTGAATCGGTTCAGCCGTTGAAGCTGTAGATCGTCCCGCATGCTAAAAAATGTTGTTTCCAGAAAAACTTATAGAAAATTTAACGTTAAAAAAAATCTTTGACAGCTTACTTCAGCTATTCTAGCAGCATACAGAGGCCGTTCTCCATCCTCCAAGAACTGATTGTGCTGAATCTGAAGGTTAACAGTTTCCCGATATGTACGAGGGTACCTCAGGTAGTGAGAAAAGATCTCCCCAGAAAGCGCGCTCCGAGCGCTATTTTCCAGCCGGTGGACAGCTCTAATCTCAACAGGCTGTGAATTCTAAAATATACTTTAGATATGAAAATATTTTTTTACTCACCTGTGCTAAACACTTTAATTCAGTACTCAGCAAAAATTTCAATTTACATACCAGCGAACCTGTAGGCAATAAAATTTATTATACGTAGGTTTGTGTCTTGAAAGTGAGAAAATTCATATAAAATTAGCCTAGACCTAGACCACAAACCACATTAGAGACACATTAGGACGAAAAATGAATATTTTCAGTTTAGATAAATTGAAATTTTTTAACGAAAATTAACTCTAAAATATTTTTTTTTGCACATAATTGTTAAATATACTATTTTGCTTTGTATTTAAACAACATTCAACGAAATATTGCAATTTCTCGTCGGTGAAATATTAGGAGAAAGAACAAGTACTATTAGAGTCAAATAAATAAAAAACAACGACACTAGAAATGAAAAAACTCGACGTTATTTGCTAGATCTAGACTTTATCTTTCTAAAATAGTCACAATCTAAAGAAATGAGAGTACCTACTAACAACTTTCCGAGCTAATAACTCCATTCTAATACATTTTTTTACTAGACTTCTTCGTTACCTTTAAATTAAGATTTAAATCACAATTCTGCTACAAATAGTTTTCCAGAAATTCATATTGAAAAATGTATGAAACTTGCAAATCTTGGTACTGACTCCTGTTAAGTGTGATAATTATTAAAAAAAAAATGAATTTTTCATCGTCATGAACGGGAATCTCCCCTTAAGTGAATTTTTTAAGGAAGTCACCAAAAATATACATTCAGGAATATTTCCAGTACTTTTTCCAATGGTAAATCTTAAAGACCATACAGGGTTTCACCATACAGGGTTTCGAAGGTGAAAAAAGGTGCCGTAAAACCAAAATTTCAGGGCTCCACTGTCTGATCAGTCTGTTTAGTCTTCGCCTGTGCAAATTTGTGGTTGAAAGTCATAATTTGGGGATAGGAAACCATGGAAAGAAACAGCTGAATGTGGCCAAGGACGATCAAATTCCTTGCAATTAAATATTGATTACGTATACTTCCCTCAGAACATCACATATGTGAATCTTAATTATATCGAATAGTAGATTGTACTACAAAAGGTGCAAAAAGGCGAATTAAAAATTTTAACAACAGGACCAGCTGCAAGTTCGGAATGGTCCAGATAAAGATTTAAGGTGGGGCTGGTTAAACCTGTGTAGAAATTCTTGCATTAGTTAATGTAGCCGATGGAGTCTCTGATTATCTTCAACACTCAACATTGGAGATAGGACGAAGCAACCGACCTCCCCAAGGGAACATCTGAATCCCTTCAAAGTAATATCTTCTGAATAAGCGTATTGGGCTCAAAAATAAGTCCCCTGCTAAAACAATTACTCCAAGTGGAAAAGGAAAGAGTTCGAAATGAATGACCTTAGAGCTGGAAACACCCCACGTACCCCACGGTCTACTCCATTGAGCCTTATTACATCTATGACAAGATTTTACAAAATTACTCATTAATCAAATAAACACAATGGTGGGTAAAAATTAACACCGAAATCATAAACTACATTATCTAATGTTTAAACTAAACTACAGTTACTACATGTGAAAATAGCAATTAAACAACGGAACTTATGATTTTATCTAGGCGAAAATTATAATTCAAGATGGCGGCGCGAGCTACCAAAAGCCCCCTCGATGGCGTTCGTGTCGACTTAAGGCATGTGCGCATAAAGTTGCTGCGTTTCATTTTAGAGTAGGAATTTTGAAATATGGATCTTATTACCCTCCGGGTTTTATTTGTCGCAGGTTTCTTAGATGTTATTCATTTTACGTTTATACAGGTATGACCTATCCATCGCCTTCGGATGCGAGACCACATATGGCACATATTGTTTTTGTTAATGAATTTCTTTGAGTTTTCCAAAATTATATATGATTTATTTTACTTTATTTGTTTTTTTGTTATTAGAAGACTTAAAAGTATAAATAAAAAGAATGTGAGCTTACCATAACACTTGTTATAATTTTAATGGAAAATTTTACGACCACTGAGTCCGTATGTCTACTGGGATTGAAATTCTCTTAAACCTATATATTTAACGTTTTTGATGATCGGATGCTTTTCATTATGTATTTAGGTTCCGCCCGACATTAAATAATACGACAACAAAAATTTCCAGCGCGTAGAAAAAATTCGTGTCCAAAAGTTCCAGAAAAAGAAATAAATTATAAGTATCAATAGTTATAAATCAAAGTAAGCCAAAGTCCAATTTTAGGACTTAAGATACTTTTCCAATAAAGAATATTTCAGTCGTGACCATAAGTGAGAGCTTACCAATCACAATAAAATAAAAAAAATTCTTTGTTTACACCAAAAGACTCATAAATTTCCATGCTTAGCTCAACTTAACTAATTTATGGAATTACGATAGCTCTGTTCTACAGCCTGTAGGGACTGTTAAATTAAGAAAGCACCTTAGGTCTTTTTTACCATAATTAAGAATCAAAGCAATTTACGCTCTGTTATTTTATGTGATTATTAAAAAACTATTGATTGAATTAACTACGATTTGTATAGTTAAGTAACTAACTAGTAAGTACACTAATTTATACACCTGCACCTCCAACAGTGCAGAGTCCAAAAATGGCCTATTATATTCTATTCATATTAATATAACTGTATAAATTTATTTCCTAAAGAAAATTCAGAAATCTGGAAATCTATACAATGCTATCAAGGTTGACTCATAATTTGATTAGCAAAACCTTCAACATTTAGTTGCTGTGCCCCTTAAAATTAATAATCTCAGAACTTAAAAATATTTTCGTCTTCCAGTTTTTCAAGCTTACTAATTATTGTAAATTGTAATATAAAATAGTTTTTAGTTCCGCTTCAGTTCTTAAATTTGTTGCTAAGCTGCCAAAATGTTACTCTTCAAGTCCTCAGTTCTTAAAACCTTGACAAGATCGGTTTTACTTTAGAGTTGCCCTTGAAAAACTCACAAATTACTTTCACTTTTATACTTTACGAAGAAATATTTCTACTTAAACTTAAACCCAGTTACTATTTCTCTTTGTTTCACTAACCCAGTTAAAGTCTAGTTTAGTTTTTCGAAATTTATTTGCATTTTTAATATTTATTTTAGGTAGGTATGTAACTTAAGACATCACTTCATATTATATGTTAGGAATATTATGAACATGATATGGAAATCACCATTCATATGGCAATGCATATGGCAATTTACTTATTGTTACGACAATGTCAAGACGAGTCCAAGACAAGGTCAAACAAGGTCAAACAAGTTCAAGACCAGAGCAAGACAAGGTCAATCCCAGGCCAAGAAAAGGTCAAGAAAATGTCAAGACGAGATCAATACAAGGTTAAACAAGGTCAAGTCAAGGTTAACAAAGATCAAAACAAGGCGAATAGGTCAAGGCAAGGTCAAGAGAAGAACCAGGTCAAGACAACGTCAAGACAAGGCCAATATAAGGTCAAAACAACACATTGTCAAGCCAAGGTCAAGACAAGATCAAAACAAGATAAGGTCAAGACAAGATCGAGACAATGTGAAGACAAGAGTACAACATGGTCAAGGTAAGATCAAAACAACGTCAAAAAAAGTCAAGACAAGACAAGATCAAGACAACGTCACGACAAGGTCAAAACAAGGCCAAGGTAAGGCCAAAACCAGAAAAGACATTGTCAAGCCAAGGCCAAGACAAGATCAAAATAAGATATGGTCAAGACAAGGTCAAGACAAGGTCAAGAGAAGGTTAAGGTAAGATCAAAACAAGGTCAAAAAAAGTCAAGACACGGTCAAAATAAGGTCATGACAAGGTTAAGACAAGGTCAAAACAAGCGCAAGACAAGGTAGAGATAAAATCAAAACAAGGTAAAAAAAAGTCAAAAGAAGGTCACGGCAAGGTCAAGACAAGACCAGATCAAGACAACGTCAAGACAACGTCAAAATATGGTCAGAATATGACAATAAAAGACAAGACATTGTCAAGACAAGGTCATGAAAAGGTCAAGACAAGGCCAAAACCAGAAAAGATCTAGGCAAGGCAAAGTCAAGACAAGATAGGGTCGAGACAATAAAAAAAAAACAAGAAAGGACATGCCAAGAAGACAAGGAAAGACAAGTATTGTCTTTGTTTTATTTTTGTTTTGTTTTGGCTTTGTTTTTGTCTTTAATTCTTGATTGTTTTTGTTCCTGATTAATTAATAGATTGATATAGATTATACTTGATGTGAAAACAAAAGTCGACTAACTAATGATGTAGATGGACAAATTGTAAAGAACCATCCCGAAGATTCTATTCTAGAAACATCAGTTCTCCGAACCTAAAGTTGTTTATGTCTATACTTTACAGATGTCGCTTGTCCTTTTCTTTTGCTAGTAATACAATTCTCTCAAAAGTTGTTTTGTTTATGTCCGTACTTACTTAGTCATTTCATCCGAAGTATCCATTTCCAATAGATGTCGCTTGTCTTCTTCTAACATCTGTACCATTGCATCGGAGCTATTATATTTTTTAGGCAAACAACGAAAAGACCATCAAAACTTATATTTTCCAATTCTAAAAAATAATTAAATAGAAACAAAAAAAAAATTATTTCGAATAGTTTGGCTTTCATTCATTCACTTCATAAAATAATGAACTTTTTCGTGTAGAATATGAATTCAGTATCGGTAATAAGTTAATCGATTAATCAAATGATCGATTAATCGATTATTAATATTGTTCCACCGCCAAATGGCAGGGCTTTCATTAATTCAAGAAAGAACACACCGATAAAGATGATACAAATTATCAGAAAATAGATCAGATATGTTAGCAGCAGTAAACCAAGGTCATTCGCCTGATTTAATCCTCTTACGAATTAATTGAACGTGCCGTGCCGATTGTATAAAAAAATTAACAAAATCATTCAAAATATCCCGCTAGTCGGTTAGCACATGCACATGCGTAAAAGTTACTCCAGTCAAGGTTACAGAAAGAGCCGAGAGTAAAGAAAATAAGTCTACTGTTAGCATAAAACCTAGAACCTTTATGGGCGGCAGTTGGGATGGAGTCCAGAGCTAAAATCGAATAATCAATCATAAGCAAGTTTTATGCATTAGGTACGCGCAATAAATTACATAGTTTCACCAGGAACTGCTGCACTGTAAAACATCTTTTCCATGGATAAAAAAAAAACACTTAAATTTCTCAGCACGGCACTAACTTAGATGCACTTACTTAAGAAGTAGTAACAATAGTAGCCTCATGAAAATACATTTAAATTTTGAAAAACGAAAACATAAGACCTTGCATGAAAATTAATTACCAAACTATGTAAGTACTGTTACCTTCAATTCTCTCATTATCTCTACCGTCAAAAGACGTGTACCTAATCAGTGAATTTATATTAATAAGGAAGAAATCATCATCAATCACGGAATGTATCTCTTAATGAAAAGAAGAAGCTTCAAAACTTTCGTCAAAGTTCAAACACTGACCATGATCTTGTGATGTAATTCCAGTTTCTGAATAGCACCTTATTCGGCAGATGATTTTTTTTACGTAACATGGCGAGACAAAATCGACATTTTTCGTTATGATGTGTTATTATGGTCCATCCATATCATTCGTTCTTCCTGGGGTCAATGAATTTTTTGTGGTTTTTTTTTTTTTTTTTAATTATAATTCTTATATAAATGAAGCTATAAGGTAGTTTCTCGAATGAAAGCGAAAAAAAAAACGTCAGCAGACTCTCTACGGATGAACACCTTATTGCGGCAAAACTTAATTTTTAAGAGAAAAGAAACTGGTCGTAAAATGTTGACGCATATTTAATTAGAAACAAACAGAGCAAAGCCAAGGTCAGTCGAGCATTCACTGTAAATTTGCATAAAATGAAATTTACATTAATTTTGCCTAGGCTTTGATACTAAAGCGTTGGAGTTCGTTAGAAAACATTATATGGTAATTTACAGTTAATCATAAATCATAACACCAGCTACTTAAATTAAGGAGATTGTAAAGAGCATATTGCAATAGTTCGACAAAAGCATACGGAAAAAATCAAACATCACCAACAGGAAAAGTTTTTGTTATGTGCTCATTCTGGCAAACCTCAGATGCGCAGAACTGACTACACGTGCGGTTTACAGACAACTCTGTCCCGCTGAGGAACAACCGAAATGACACGCGAAATCTTCTTGCAGTTATCACGGAACACTTCCTCTTTGGCAGACATGCGAAGCGAATGCAAGCTCTATAAAATGACTTCTGTAGAAGCTGTATTGACAAGAAAAAGTTTGAGAGCGTTCAGCATCTGCTGTGCGAATGTTCTAACCTTGCTAAACGTGCTTGGTAGCTACTTTTTCTGCGAACTTTGGGAATTAGCAGACAAAGAGTTGTAGGACCTGTTAACGTTCATTAACTCCTGTGGCTGGTTTCAGTGCACCCCAGGTACCTTTTCCAGGTAGGGTCCCAATAAGGTAGCATCACAATGAACCATAGATGGTCTATGTGTCGGCTGGTCGTACATACTTTTACGACAGCCGTCACTGTAATCTTACCTAACCTATGGGCGCATATCAAAGAAAAATAGTCAAGGCAAAACTGACAATGAAGACTTGTGTTGAAAATGTAATAGATTAGTCAAAGTTGCTGCCCCTTTATTGAAGGACTAACGACTCCAATACTTGTTAGATAATTTCTTTAAGACCACAAGGAGCGATTTTAGCAGCACTGACCTTTCCAAATCCAAGACTTCAATACCCTTTGCGATACAAGTCTGTTTGTGTAGAATTCATTTGAGAAGTTGAGATGTGCTCATAGATATTTGTAGCAATTCACAAATTCATTCAAATTACACCTGAATTCGTTGGATACTTCACCTTTTCTGTACTGATTTTGGAACCTCAGAGTTACTATTTCTAATATATCAGTAAGCTTCTCTACCTGTACAAGATCCAAATGCTCAGCATATATCCAGAGACGTCCTTGGATTTATAACACGCATAATAAATTCATTAAAAGCAGGCTAACTAACTGCTTAAACACTGAACTTACTTATGAAGTATACTAAAGTAGCCCGACAACTCTTGGAGCATGCTCCACATGTTTATAAAACGTTCTCAGTCCTCATTTCAAACCATATTTTAGTTCAGGTGAAATTTCTGCTTTAAGTTTGTGATCATGTGGAATATAACGCCTAGAGTCCTGTATAAGTTCACCCTTCGTCCGTTATCTCCTGTACCGATATCTCCTGTTTTTTTCGGCAGACTGACATAAATAATAACATCAAGTTCAACTACGCGAAGATTCTGATGTCTAAGAAATATCAAAACGCTAAAAATTATTGACATGAAACCTCTACAAAATAATCTTCTACGGCGATTTGTACATATATATATAAGTTCGACGGTAAGGCTGCTAATCAAAGCTACGAAAACTACCTGACTTCTATTTTGGAACTTCAGCTGCGCTTCCATGTTAAATCAAGATTAAGCAGATCTTCTTGCAAATACATGACTATGTCATAGACAAATTAATACATACAAAGACTGGACACGTAGAACAAAAATATGCAACGCTTTTCTAGTCTAGAATATAAAATTAACGATGCCTCGAAGATGCCTCGACTTGACAGTTGATGACGTGCCCAAAAGGGTAAGCAACCAATGCCTCGCTCCATACAAAATCACTGTTGTCTCGATGAAGAGAAGGCTTTGAGGAGAGAACTAAAGGAGATGACATCCCATAGTAAAGTATATGTATGACAGCGTAGCCAAAAATTTTCGCCATCTTGATTTTGACGGGGTGTTTGACTGTCACTTTTCTATAAACAAAGAGCCGCGAAGTGTGTTTGGCGCAGAGACGTAGCTACAAATGGATAATTTACTTTTTATAAGAAATAGTTAATGACTATTGGACTAAGTGATAGTAATATAAAAAGGAGTTATATGTGCTCGAAGATTTAGATACAACAAGCCGTGTTTTGTGGTAAATTCGGTAAATTCCAATAACATGCATATATAAGTCAATTCGCAAATAATTTAAATATATCGTCAGTGAGAGCATACTTGCTGAAATCAAAACTGGTGCCACAAGAAACAGGAGATCCAGTCAGTCCATTTATATACGTCAGTGGGTGGTGATGAAGATTGTGCCGAGTTTCTAAGAAATGTGTTTGTATTTTCGTGCCATTAATTTGTTGTGATATTTAACGCATCAACATTTTTTAACGCCTCCTCTGGCACCTCACAAAAACAAGAAGAAGAACGAAAGTTGCTACGCTTTTTTCATCACATGTCGCCTCCTTTTGTTCTCTCCTCGAAGGGAGAAGGCCACAAGTTTTTCTTAGAAATTTACTGGAAATTTCTTCCTTCGAATTTTTATGCATTGGCGGGGGCGAGAGCCATTACCTCGCTCGAATATAAAATCTAACAAGTTGACCAGCGCTGATGCAAAAGTTAAACTCGTCTGACTTTCTCGATGCTGGTAAAATCAGCATGTATGACGTTCTGATAGCATTAGTATTGGTGTTGACACAGTCCTAATGATGCGCACATTCTAGCTGCTGATGCATCAGCGCTGCCCTAATACAACAGGTTTACTTCATCCTGGGTGTTTCTTAATTAAATAACAATAAAACACGCTTCTTAGGATGTCTCTCTATTTCTAAGACGTTGCCCGACTCGTTAGGTGGGTCTAAACTGATATTAACTTTTCCCCTTTTTTACGTGTTGGCACCCTGAACCTAACCAAAATGTCACAAATTTAGAGCGGAATTTAATATAAATGTATGTAAAATCTCACCCCAAACCGGTCTAATTCTTCTTGTTTTTCGGATTCGAATTCCTTTTAAGAAAACGCTCATTATCTGTTTCCCTGTGTTTTAAAATGGCTTCACTGCCCCGGTGGATCTTGGT
The DNA here is from genome assembly GCA_963924295.1 of Dioctria rufipes. Taxonomy (NCBI): domain Eukaryota; kingdom Metazoa; phylum Arthropoda; class Insecta; order Diptera; family Asilidae; genus Dioctria; species Dioctria rufipes. The sequence goes on along the minus strand of OZ002743.1, from coordinate 62,659,892 downwards.
ACTAATGCTGGATTTGTTTCAATATACGCCTTGTTAAAGAAAATAATTCTCACACGTGAATAACCGGACTAGAAACTGGCATAGGATAGTCTCTTTACGGACAAAATTTATCTTTTCTTTTTTGCAAATGCGCAGCATGTTTTCCTATATGGTCGAGCAGAGAAATCTATATATTGAAACGTCGTTTTCACCATAGACAAAGTCTAACCTGTCGGACCGGGCGATGTAAGGTTTTTCTTTTCCTTTAATTGTCGGTAAGGTTATGCACCAAAGATATTGCTACTCACCCAATGCCGAATACTTGTGCCTTCTAATATGGTGGTCTATATTATAACTTGCTGAGACTTATCTACCAAAATCTCTTGTCGATGTCGCGATTAACTTTTCAAATCTTTTCGATTTCTTATAATCTTACTTGTTATTTACTCGGTGATCATCCAAAAACTTGCTCTTCTTCTTCCCTAACAGAACTACTTTCCTTTCGTCCGCAGGTTTCAATCGCATCGCAGATACAACAAATGGCAGTACATTCGACGTGTGACTAGACATAGTTCGCCGCTAGATGACAGTGACACACACGATGTAGCGTACTGCATGGTGTGGGCCTGTGATAATGGATGATATTTAGTGACTGAATACCAGGACCGATTTACGCGAATCTCGAAGTATTAGGGCGTTGTTCATCATCTCAAAGTAAATTTATAACTAACTATATACACCAATTTTAAAACTTGCATTTTTCAATTCCAAGTGAATCATTAAACTCCCTCCTAACTCTAAACTATACCCATAAATTTATTTGTCGAAAAGTTGTCGATTTTGATACAAGAATACCAATTGATCTACATGCTCTGATCCGAAGATAGGCAGCTTCTCTTTGCGCTGACAATATTTCCCGCTGTAGAGAATACTCTTTTAGACCCAGCGGATGTAGCAGGAATGACTAAATAATGTCTAGCAATTCTATTAGGTCCCAATAAAACAATGCAATCTGGAAGAAATTTTCATAGTTTAGATCCGGAAAGTTCGGATCCGGATCCACATAAATCCGGATTACTCGGGTGTACTAGGATTATCGAATTATTCTTTGATAATCAGGATATTATCAGCCCTAGTAGGAACATTTGGCTCTGCATTTTTTTTACTCGGCATATTCAGTCCATTTTATAAATAAAGATTCTTGGTTTGGGGTGTATAGATGAACTTGTTTAATTATTTCGCTTTAAGGCGGCTCCATGGTGTAAAAAAAGAGGAAATGAGGAAATCGGTAAGAGCAATTATTTTTATTTTACATCCGCGAAGCAACACAAGTATATTGTCGAAGAAAATATTTCCTTTAATTTTTTGATAAAGCTCTTCTACCTTCTGAACTCTTCCCCGTTATTATGTATTTATACTCGTACTTATCCTTGTGGGGAGTTCCCTTTTTTTTTTAATATAAATTGTATTTTAAATAAGCGAATAAGGATTTTTTTTTTTTGAATACATAAACATATGTCGAATTACTGCGGCGTATTTCAAGTCGAAGTCTTTGCAATTAAAAAAGCAGGTTTAATTTTGCTCAGTTGAAAGGTGGTTTGGAAAAAAAACAGCTTAGAAGCATTTAAAATTTATTATGTAAATTCTACATGGCCTGTGTACAAAAAAAAAAAATAATAATGGATTAGTCAAATCATCTCTCTGAACTATAGTATATAGAGAGAGAGAGGAGTTGCGAGCATAGGGATTAATGAACTTATTCGATTCATAAATAGCTGCGGCTGATCCTTACATCTATACTCTTACTAGTAGTGCGTCATTCATCTTGACTTGACGATTAATTTTAAATTTTAGAGTAGCTTGTTTAAAAATTGTAACTTGTTTTAAAAATAATGGCTAATGGATTTTGTTAACACTTTCGGTTTTTTCGTTGCAATTTTACAACACGAACTTAAACTGCCATAATTATGTCAACACTATGGTATAAAGCCTGAATGTACTCTATTTCTTTTCTACTGACTCATTTATTATTTAGGATTTAGCCATGTGACCATTAGTTGAAAACATACCGTCATAGAATAAAGAATTGTTTAGGGTATATGAGAGCATATCCGAAGAAATAAATCGGTATTACTTTTCACAAACCACGAAGATTTTGCGCACTACATCTTCAAAAATATACCAAGTAATCGGAATGTATTTAGGACCCGTCCGAATCCAAATCCTCGTTTTATGGCACAATGAAATTGAGGATTAAATAATTTTTTTGAGAGAAATAATCAAGACCAGAATAAAATGTCCTGATGAATATTTTAAGAATTTTAACAATACCTCAACACGCTTCAAATCGGATTTTAAATCAAGTCTAAGGCTCAGTATAAAGTACCCAGATGTTATTTATTGAATAATAGATAATAGCGTATGATATCTACTTTTTGTTATTTGAAGAAGAAAACACGGTTAAAAAAAAAATTTGTGATTTTCGAAAAATTTAATTTTTCGTTGAATGAAATTTCCAATTTCGAAAACGAAAATTTTCGGGTTTCGAAATTGCACAAGCACACCACATTTCATCTTGCTACGGCTGAAGGTGTAAGTGTAATGAAGTGAAAACAAACAAAAAAGTATGTTTAGATTTTCCCCTTAATTTCCCCTCCAAAAGAAAAAATTCAAAAATCTGTAACACGCTTTGGATTGTAATCATATTGTCTATCATTTGAAATTATAAAATTCAAAATTTCATTAAATTTCGATTAGCGAATTTGCTTAAACTTTCGAAGTTGATATTTTCGAAAATATTCGAAATTCGAATTCGAATATACCTGTAATAGCACCCTTTAAAAAAAAAATATTGAACTTAGGAATCCATTCATTGTGCCGTGCGTATGTGCGATTGTTTGATAATGACATAGTGCAACTATCATCCGCCATATTTGTAACCAAATCACTGTCAAAAATGTTACACATTTTTGTCAAGAAAAACAAAAGAAGTTTATTGAAATTCCACGCCCTGAAATCGTACAACAGTTCAACAAGCACATGGGAGATGTTCATAAGATAGATTTCCTCATATCACATCCACATACTCGTATATGGATAATATAATTTTAATTTAATATTTTGAATTGAAGGGAAAAAATACACAAATTAATAATTGAAATAAAAACAGTTTTATACAGAAGTTTCAAAGTGGAACACTATTGCATATTAACCTGAAAAACTTCCCGCCTTACCTTTCTGCAATGGATGGAAGCATAGTGAGCAAATCCGAATGGGCTAGGTTTAAAAGAAGCAATCGACAGCACTCTTGTTTCTTCAGGTCTTGATACAGAAGGTCGAGCAACAATGTCCACGAACTGATAGTCACGAAAAAAAGAACTTTAATTCGACTGATTCTTTGCTATCTTCCCTCTTTCACTATCTCAATAGGCATGCGGTCCATCTGGCTGGTGAGACGTGTTGCGTTTACTTGTGCACATTACATTCCACAGGTAAAAAAAAAACAGTTTTCAAAATGATTTTAGTTCGATTTTTGTTTTCTTCATCTGTTTTCATAAGCATCGAACAATATAAATTTACTATTCCCAGACAATTACCTAGTTGCTAGCACCATCCCAGATATTGTTTTTTTTTTTTTTTCATTACAAAAATTGATATTAATTTTCCAGGCGATAATTCGGTTGATTATCAATAGCCAGATCGATTCGAGCGTGATAGGGAATGGGCCAGCCCACACGAGTATTCGTGATGCAGTATTTAAGCCGGTTTTCTAAGGAAAAAGTAAAAGAAGCAAAGAATTATCTCTTCCGAACAAACCTGCTTGCAGGGGAGTAAATGTAGCAGCTATACATAATTATGCAAGAAAATGTTAAACGGAAAATTTGGAAAAGCTTTGAAAGTAAATTGTATCTCAACTGAAAAAAATTAGCGTTGATGTTTTAGACCATCAATCAAAGATAGTAAAATTAAAAGTCGAGATGAATCGGCTAGCGAGGCTTCAATATGACCAAATCAAATTCGTCCTCATAATTTTACTGCTCAACTGAAAAATGTTCAGTACAAGGAAGCATTATAGTCCAGCAGCCACCGCCTGTTTTTTTTAGTGAGTAATAACAGGCTGAATCTTCGTGAGTAGGTTCCGTTCGACGAGACGCCAAGTTTTTCCTCTGTGAAAATTCTCGATGGAGGCAGCTACTTTAGTGCGCAGGTCTAAAACATGTCGATTCGGTGGGGTGTTGAAATTGTCTGAATAACAGTAAGTTTTTATTTGAATATTGAGATAATTGGATAATAAGCTCGGAAAAACATTTGTCCTACAAAATGGATGGTATGACTGGCGCGTCCTCCACTCCGAATATGTCCAAATAACGACGTCATAAAAATTATTAATAACCAGCTGATTTTTTATATGCAGCTTAGTAAATATTTGTACAATGAAATGGCCACATAGTCCTACAAATTTAGTGGTACGTTTTCCCAGTCCTACGCTTACAAGTTGTCCATTCCACGGTAACACTTTTTTCATTAATAACAACTAAATTTTAATTTTTTCCTCGGGAATAAAGTGTAGAACACAATTTTATCACTGTCCTACACAAAAAATGGTATGCATTTCCAGGAAGATATATTTTGTTCAATACTCATTCAACGCATTTCTTGTACTTTGGAGTTATAAAACTTGGAAGGATTGCGTAGCGAAACACCACAAATATATTCGATGTACACAAGGTTCATTGAATATTATCTGCAATTAGAATATAGTATTCGTACGGGTGATTTTGATTTGTACTTACACGTTTTGCAAAAAGTAACGAACGTTTTTTTACAATGAACCACTATAACTACGCAAGGTATATGTCTGTTTATTGTGATAAACTGATAAACATCCAAATTACACATCCCGGATTGCTTGACGATTGTAGAAGCAGTTTCTTGGGTATCCGAAGAACATCGAAACCCTTTTCGAAAATTTCAGTGGATTTAACACTAGAACAAACAATTAATGCCGATGCCGCTTCTACAGCTTCCGGCATCATCAACATGACAAACTCGTTCTCCGCCAGACAAAAATGGGCAATAACTCATTCATTGCGTACGAGTGTTATATCAAAAGTTATGGAGTTTTGCGATCTGAAGTCACCAGATGATATTACGAAGGACTTAAAAAAGTCAGCAATCACTAAATCTGCTAGAACTTGGAACTTTTATTACAATCAATAAAGCTGTTCACGAACCCTTTTGGATTAGAATTGTCAGAAGACCATCTTTATAACATCTCAAAAGGTCAATCGGTGAACAATAAAGTATATGAGTTCTTGGCGTCAGTTGAAATCGCGGGCGAAAAACAACGTACTAACTTCATTGCTGAGACTCGAGAAACACTAGAAAGGTTTGATAAAGCTATCAAGAGAAATAAAATAATTAATTTTGAATGCAAAAATACCCAAAAAGTCAAAATTACTGGAAAAACTAAAGAAGTTAAGATCCAGAGAGATGTGTTTGGTCGTCTACTGTACGCGTCATTAAAAATCAAAATTGACATAGAAAAAGCACTAAGTTATCTCTGGCCCCCATTTCGTTTTCTTTTTATCATACCGATGGACCTATTTGCAAGACCCCAAAATCTGTGATTATTAACGAATTGTTTAAACATCAGGCTGAATTCGTAGATCCTCCGGAAGCAGACATTCACTTTGTTGATGGATTCTATTTCTTACATACGTTGAAGAACCTTCCAGAAAGATATGGTAAAATTTCGAAACATATATTAAAAATAATTACTTATAATCGAAAAGAAATTCATTTTATATTCGACAAGTACGAAACACCCAGCATCAAAGATTATGAGCATGACATAAGGGGTGAAGAGAACGTACAGTATGACGTGCGCAAAGAAAATAAACGTCCCGCTGAGTTCACTAAATTGTTGAGAAGTAGAAATTTCAAAGAAAAATTTGTTGAATTTTTGATTGAAGATTGGGCGAGAGATGAAATGGTTGATTTAATCACAGGAAAAACTGTTAAACTGAATTATGACAAGTGCTACGTCTATGAGGTGTCCGATGAAAGGAAAATCAAAAAAAGTCATTGACAACGATCTCACTTGCTATCACGAAGAAGCCGACACTAAAATTGTTTTCCACATTTGTCAGTTGAATAGAAATTATCGTGTGCAGGTACATTGTACGGTTTCAGATATACCTGTGATAATGTTGGCAAATTTCAAACACTTAAAAGATGACAATCAGATAATAGTTGATCTAAGCACGGGAAAGAAAAAATTGTACCTCGACATCAACGAAATTCATGCCAAGCTTGGATAACAGTTATCGCGGTCGCTTGCTATATGCCACATTTTTACTGGGAACGACTACAACCCTGCTTTCTACCGGAAAGGAAAGAAGAGGCCTATTGACATTCCTAAAAAAAATACGAAATTTCAAGAGGCTTTGGTACAACTGCACAGCGGGCGTGACGTGTTATCAATATCGAGTGAGGGATTCCAGGTTCTTGAAGAGTACGTGTGCATATTATATTCATTAAAAACCAAAAATGATGTCAACAAAGGACGGTACGAATTGTTTGAAAAAGGCTACAAATGCAACAATCAAGACGAGAAGATTGTAAAAAAAAAAGTTGTTGGTTACGATCCCTCAGTTCTACCGCCAACCAAACAGGAGCTATTGCAGCACATGAAACGATCATCATACATCTGCAGTTTATGGTGTAATGCACACATGCGCAGCCCCACCGAAAAAAGTCCAGAAAATTGCGGATGGGCATTAATTGATGGCAAATACCATTATTATTGGTTTGATGGCCCGCACAGTCCTTCTTTTGGAGAACTGTCTTCTGATGTTCAAGGTACTCTATTATTACTTTTCTTACGTATTGATGATTATGCTGCAATTTGTTAATTTTCACAATTATTTTGTTACAGAATCAGATGTCATATATTCTGACGATTGCGACGACGAAGATGATGACGTTCCGGACGACACTGATGAAGCGTCGACATCGGAATCCGAATGAAAATATATTTTAATAAAACGAAATAATGTTGTTTTCAATATTCTTGTAGGACTAGCGATACATACCCATTTTTTTGTAGGACACTGCTTGATTTTAACAAAGTATGCATTAACTTAACACGTGTTATCTTTGTCCTACAGTTATTAATGAAAAAAGTGTTACCGTGGAATGGACAACTTGTAAGCGTAGGACTGGGAAAACGTACCACTAAATTTGTAGGACTATGTGGCCATTTCATTGTACAAATATTTACTAAGCTGCATATAAAAAATCAGCTGGTTATTAATAATTTTTATGACGTCGTTATTTGGACATATTCGGAGTGGAGGACGCGCCAGTCATACCATCCATTTTGTAGGACAAATGTTTTTCCGAGCTTATTATCCAATTATCTCAATATTCAAATAAAAACTTACTGTTATTCAGACAATTTCAACACCCCACCGAATCGACATGTTTTAGACCTGCGCACTAAAGTAGCTGCCTCCATCGAGAATTTTCACAGAGGAAAAACTTGGCGTCTCGTCGAACGGAACCTACTCACGAAGATTCAGCCTGTTATTACTCACTAAAAAAAACAGGTGGTGGCTGCTGGACTAATTTTTTATCAACCACTGGACTGATGATATGGCGTCTTTTATTGGTGATAAAATAATTCACTTAAAATTCAACAAATGCTTCTTTTATCGGGTTGAAAATAATGAAGTTATTAAAGCAACGGAAGAGTCATTATCATGTGAAGAACATGAAGACGCAGATTCGAGGATTATCTACCATATTTGCCAAATTGATATCGACGCTGAAGTTATAATAAGATCCTCAGATTCTGATATTCTCAGTATACTCCTTGGTAACATGGACAATTTTAATGCTTCTTTAAAACTTTGGATTTTCATGGGCCTGGATAATCATGAGCGCTACTTCAACGTAAATGAACTGTACAAAACTGTGGGTCCTTCCGTCCGTATCTAGAGCTTTTCCAGGTTTCCACGCAATGACAGGTTGTGATTGCACTCCAGCTTTTTTTCGCAAAGGGAAATTGAGCAATTCAAATTACTAGAAGAATCGGAAGATTATCAGCTTGCATTTCAAAATATTGCCAGCGATGATGAAGAATTACTGAAGAGTGCCTTCGTCACGCTGGAAAATTTGTTTGTCATGTATGTGGAGTTCAGCAGATTAACAATGTCAACGATGTCAGATTTGATTTATTTTCTAATACGTCAAAAAATTTCAATGACAGTTTTGGGTAAAAATGCCGAGATTTCAATCCATCAAGCTTACCACCGTGCAGAGCTGAATTACGGCAACATTTAATGAGAGTCCAATATGTGACCACATTTTTGAGAAATGCTCACTCTAAATCTCCTACATCTACAGAAGTTAATGTATTCAAAGTAAAACTTGTCATTTTTTATATTCCAAATAAATGCTTTTATTAATTTTTCCATGGAAATCTATTCAAGTTCTAACTCAATAGTGGATCTGTATAATAGTGGATTTTTTCTTCCAGTATTTTATCAAGAATATCCTCAAATCTGAACAAGATAACTCAATTTTGTCCAGAAGTTTTTTTGTAGCTCCTGAAATTCTCTACAAAAAAGGAATAGGACAAAATTGTGCAATCTCCCTAAGTTCATGAAATATTGTCAAACCATCACTGTGAGAAAAAAAACCCACTTTACCATAGTCAAATCGGTGCGGTTCCGAATGAGCATCCGAACTATCGCCTGGAGAATTAATTTCATGTGGTTCGATAATTAAACTAGCTCGTATAAAAATTACAGCCGTAATAAAATAATTTTATATTTTTTTTGTAGTGAATAAAACAGTGTCTGGCATGGTGCTAGCAACTAGGTAATTGTCTGGGAATAGTGAATTTATATTGTCCGATGATTATGAAAACAGATTAAAAAAACAAAAATTGAACTAAAATCATTTTGAAAACTGCTTTTTTACCTGTGGAATGGATTGTGCACAAGTAGTAAACGCAACGCGTCTCAACAACCTGATGAGCCGTATGAGTATTGATATGCTGTAAGGAAAGGCATATAAAAAAACTAGGCGAACTAAAGTCATTTCTCGAAAACGTTGCTAGCTCTTAGACTATGAGTTTAGTTGTCCTTCTCGCTATGTTTCGGCCAATTATAACAACTGTGCAGCCCTTATGTAGGGCCTTAGTAATTAATTCTAAAACGCATTTTATTTTTCTTTGTAATGCACTCAATGTTTTAAACTTAAAAATAGAATTTAGGCTGCCTAACTCACGACTAACTGAACGCGAAATGAAAAGTATAAATAAGGACACAATTCGCATGCCTGCGCCTCTACCTCTTTCCAGGTAAATTGCTGATTTTCCCGACTAACAGATCTCTCAGGCAGGTGTTTAGATTATTTGTCGCAAAGTAGGATTTTGCATCTAATTCATTGAACAAATGCTGTACGTAACTGCCCCCTTTAAGGTCCTATCCATACGGCACAAAATTACCCAGGGACGTCCCATTCTTATCCCACAGATCCCATAAATTTCTCGGGTTAAACAGAAGTAGTCAGTACGTACTTAGGACCTTATTTCTAGGAGTTATTAGAAATTTCCCATAAGTTATTCCCTGTGATATCCCACAACTACTCTGTATGGGAACATTCTCAGTATTTTACAGATAAATACATACGGAAAGTGTTTTTTTTATTATGATGCCAAGGCTCAGGGGATACCTTATGATCATGATGCCGTAGCACAACCTTGGTAGGAAAGAAAGAAGTGGTAGGGAATTGGGGATTATGTCAAGGAGGTGACGGTGTACATTACGTTAAATGTTTGCGGCCCATTGCTGAGGGAGTAAACAGAGGATGGGAAACTATTCCACATTCGTACTGTTCTACTCATGAAAAATTCACGGAATTTTATGGAACGGCCGAATTTCATTTCAAGGATGTGAGGATGAGCTCGGGTTATATATAGCTCGTGTGGTGCACATTGGAGGAATTCTATAAGGGACCAGGCTAGAAATTTCGTCAGATGACCATATAAGTAGTGATAGAAGAGAGACAGACATCCGACATTATGTCGATGCTCTAGGTTGCTATTGATATGCAATCCCCAATATACCGGAAGGCCTTCTTTTGGATTTTGTCTAACGCGAAAATTGCAGTACGTCCATCCCCATCAAAATATGGGAATTATATTCTAATCTAGGCCTGATATGAGACTTGTAGCTATGCGCCAAGACTGATGGAGTAAAATATTTCTTGTGTCTTTGTAAGAAGCCCAGACGTTTTTGGCAATACTAAAAATATGATCAGACCAACTAATATTGTTGGATATTGTTGTAAGGTCATTGTTTAGTGAACTAAACATGTGGCTTCGGTTGTCAACTATAGCACTCCCACGGGAATCAGCTATAGAGTCGAATGAGCACACCAAATCAAGGGTGCTGTCGTCTGCAAAACTATGAATAGAATGAATAGGATAATAAAAATGTGGAAGAGAATAGGAGAGAGCAGAGAACCTTACGGTACATCGGCATGTATTATGAAACGGTCACAAGCAACTGCGTCCTCCAATATAACTTGAATTGACTGGCGGGACGGACTGGGGGGAGGGACTGGGACTGGCAATCCATTTTAAGAAAAGATGGTCTAGACCTATTGCCTCAAGTTCATCGAAAAGAGCAGGATGCCAGACTCTATTGAAGGCCTTCGAGATATATAATGCGATGCTCTCAGATTCACCAAAATTATGGAGACGATTCTAACGCTCGGTAAGGAATGTTAGTAAATCTGCAGTAGAGCAGCCAGCACGAAATCCGTATTGGCGATCGCTAATAAGGTGATTAGTTTTTAGATATCTCATCAATTGGGTGTTAATGAGTGTTTCGAAAACTTTCGAAAGAATCAAAGTAAGCGCAATTGGTCTATAATTTGAGCGACCGCTTGCCCCTCCTTTTTTGGGTATTAACTGAACATGTGCAAGCTTCCATGCCGACGGAAAGACTCTTGTCGAATAGGACAAGTGAAATATTTTGCGTAGATGTTTAGCTAAAGAAGAGGAGTAGCACTTGAGTACCAGGGGTGAAGTACCTATACCATCAGGCCCAATCGCCTTAGACATATGCGAGCACTTTGAAAACCGCCCTTGTGTAGGACAATTTTGGGACAAACATGGGGAAATCGTTTTTCTCCCTTCCAGAAATTATTTCGCTATGCTCTCTGGTTCTCGGTGAAAGCACTAATTTATTGCTTGGTGTACTTCCGTGTGTCGTTTTGGAGAATAAAAAAAAAACAAAGACAAAAAAAAATGTATTGTATTGTATTTTGAAGCTACATACTAGAATTGTATTCGTTTTTGCAATTTCATCTTATTTTGACAAAGTTTTTTAGTTGTACATTTCAGAACGTACTTTTTTAGTAATTTTGTGTCCTAGGAATTCAATTTGCCTGTGTTAAAAATATTGGATTTATGTTTTGTACAAGTGCATATACCTTTGGCAAATACTTTCGAGCCATTATTTATTTTTTTCTACAAAATGCCTACCCATAAAAAAAACCTAAAATCCCAGAAAATCTCAAACAATATCCTCAGATATTCCCCCAGTACATCCTGCCAATAAACTAGGAGATCCGTAAGACGTCCTAGACGCTTGCGGCGGAAATTTTACTTTATTGAATGCGTTAACTGTGCCTAAGTACAACCACAGAAAATCCTGTGTGGACGGGCATGCGGTTTACCAGGGACATGCGTCACTCCCAGGGATGTCCTAAGTTGCTAACTGGGACCGGACACATGGACACATTTGTGCTGTGAGGGTATTCATATGGTATCACTACAGATTATCGAAATAAGGCCTAACTGAGAATTTAATAATTTTAGAGTAATATTTATTCACAATACTAAACAAAACCAACATTCCTAATCATCAGAACATCAATTCGACATATTATACGACTTCTACTCCAACCTTTGCCAGCTTTGACCCAAAAATCCAATTCTGTAGCATTTCAAAAATAAAAATATTATTAAAATTCTATTAACACTGGAAAAAGAATGATTGGAATGGCAGACAGGATGTTGGCTATTGGCTAACAAAGATCATCGGAGCAATTCAAAATGACGCTTTTATGTTATAAAGTGAGAGATTTATGAATAATAGCTTCCATCACCACCCTGAATAGAAGTAATTAATTAAAATCCTCTTGCACGTGTATAAGCGGGTGATGTAACTGTTTTTGGGAAATTCCATGACTGGACTCTGGTCATCGAGTAGGTAATCCATACAAAAGTGTAAGTAAGCAGATATCAATAAATTTCGATTTTTATATAATTTTCAAATAAAAATATTATGAGCCTCTGCTTCTGTGGCTGTTATCGTCGTCGTCGTCGTCGTCGACACATCTAAAACCTAATTTATGACGTGTAAATCTTCTCTCTTTATTTTTGTTTTTAATATGATTTTAAAATTAATGATTTTATCGAAAGATCTAGAATCATAGAGGAGAACTGGTTTCGCATATATTTTAAGATTGTGGTTCTAAGAAGTTCATCGATCAATACTAATTACTTGATCCGCGACACCTATTAGAAGCGCAAAACTCAGACCGGCGAATATAGAACTTGTTGAACTTGTTGTGGCATCAAACTATGTACTACATCGCATATGCGGTCATTCATTTTGACAGATGTGCTACTAAGATTGATATGAATTGATAAAAAAAAAAAAAAAAAAAAAATCTACGGCGTTATATATATGCACCTACCTATCATCTACCACTAATTTTTGGCGCGCAAATTCCAACTCGACAATAATAATATTTATAACTTTAGGAAAAGTCGGATATGAGCTTTGAACCGGATTTGAATAAATTCAAAATGACAAATCTGTGCGATCTTTGAATTCTCATGATGATTTCTCAGAAATGCATGCATATGTTCGTGCATGATATTTCTTTGGTTACCAATTACTTACCAGCTCACATATTATTATTAATTTGCATACTAAATACATATCAGATAAAATTTAGGAGCAATCGCTGTCTATGTCCACATAAAGGACTTGGGGCGGTATTAAGGATATACATAGTGCTCTTAATAATAAACATAAATAATATGAGCAAATTTTGAAATTTTATGATTCCATTTTATCTGACATCTGTGATTGGATGAGTGTGTGTACATATATATGAATGTATGTGTAATTTTATTTATTTATAAATTATGCAAATTTCATTATCGACCGTGATATGGATTTCATCTCAAACTGTTGCATTTATGTACCTCAGTTTTGTAATATTTCCAAATGAATTTTTTATGGTATTTATGAGACACATTGAAAAATAAATTTGATTTTAACTAACAGAATTTTTGTATAATGGAAATTGTGTGCCAATAAAAATTGTGTTCTTATCGTTTTGAAAAAAAGGGCCTGCCACAAATCCTTTTTGGTTTCTTATCTTTGTTTTCCTTTGAAATATCATGGCAACAAATTTATTACTCTAAAAAGAACTTACGAAAGTATTGATAGAAACAATTATAAAACTACATATACATATATGTAGATTTCCTGTAATATATCTACCTTATCTCTGAGGCTTTCTTGCATTGAGATGGCAGATATTAAGTCCGCTATTTTGGGCACCGAGGATATTGAGCAGCGATCTCACCCTGAACAAGGGCGACAGAATAAACCGAGATTACATATGCGTTTAGAATTACAGTGGCGCATTCGACAGGCAAAATAGCATCCACCTCATACTCCACAGCAAGCAACATGTTGGACGCAATGACACACACAACGGTCGATTTCTCAATCCCAAAAAGAAATTTTAAAGATGTAAGCAAAAGTTACAAAATAGAATAGAAGACTGAGGTAACCTACTTAACTGATTAGAATACTTTAAAAAAAATGTAAATCCAAATAATGTATTACAAGAGAAAGAAAAAGAAAATTAAAATGGATAATGTTTCATAATAAAAACAAATTATGAACTACCCTATGCAATTTCACTACATCTACGCTCCTTACAATATCATGCCCTGGAATTTGTTGTTATATTGTCCAATTGATTGTGGCTGGATATTTTAATTGCTGCATCCGCCTGCGTTAGCTTAAGGTAGACCAGACCATTTCTTGTAAAAACCGTGTACAACCTTCCTAAGCGTCGCAATTCGAGAGCTGACCGAAAGATTGCATTATTTGTAGGCGTAAGACTCTCCGTAATATATCTAGTTCCGTCAGAAGAAAAGCCACAATTGATTTCATTCAACTTTAGTCTGCCGTGACCTCTAAGGTGTTGTAAAAATGATCTTTTCTCGTTCTGAGACGAAAACCTGACGATTAGTGGAATTTTTGAATGGCCTTCACGCAAACCGGAACCAGAATTTCGCCTTCGTTTCAACCAAATATAAAAATGTGAACCACTAGAAATCAGTTTCACAATTTTTTCTATTTTTATACAATATTTTTGTGAGACAAAAAATCAGTGCAATTCTGCATTCGAATTGCACAATGTCGGTATAATACGCATTTACAATTCAGTTTAACACGATTAGGTCAGACAAATACAAAAATTACATTAAATTGTTTTATTGCAATATTACAATCACGAAAGTGGTATTTTTTATTTTTATATACTTGAAGGTCTGTGCGAATACTGGAAGGATCTTCGGAAGGAGCTGCCATCAGGCATGTTATTTAGATCGCATGGGATGCCTTTAAGGATCATGGAACCATAGAATTAGTCTTTTCTTCCTATCGTATGAATAGCCTGGAGTACCGGAAAGTTCTCAGACAAAAATTCCTTCCGTATCTTACGCACTATCCTGCCGATCACTTAATTTATCAACAGGATTATGGTACAATAAGGCACTTCACAACAGATGGTTCTTAGGGTACAATAGCTATGTTCCATTGGGCTGTGTAAAGTACTCGCGAGCACTTTCCGAATGGAACTCAAGTTTCTGTCATCAAGAGTAAAACATAACCTCCAATTTCAGACATTTCTGTTATGTTTCTGTTATATCAAATTTCTTACAAAAATAGTTAGGATTATTAACTATATTACCCAAATTAATTTCATTAAAGGCTACTAAAAATAAAATTATGAAAAACTGGACTTATATCCAAGCTACTTTTCGAGTAGTATGTACCTACTACCTACAAAAGGATAAAAACTAGTGTCTGTTCGATATTTATTATATTCAAAGTTCTTACCGTATTTATTTTCATAAAGATAATATATAAATTTGAGTAATTCCCCTGTTCTGGATGAGTTAAATAATTTTATTTGTTTTTTTATAAACATTTTCTCTCAAATTTCATCTTTCTGACATTTCAATAACCACTTAGCATCCAAATCCACCTAGTGGAAAATTTTTGCGAAACTACTCAGCTCATCTACTTGCGGACAAGAGCATGAGTAGTTGCGAGTAGGTAGAAGTACTTGGGAGTACTTTACACAGCCCAATAGAACGCAGCTAATATCAACCTTCTCGGCTATCCGACCCGTTCTTCTGATGCTAACTTAATGAGTGATGGTTTGTACCAACAGTTTATACAGTTGCCAAGGAATGAGCTTAAACATACCGTTGAAGATGCTTGGCTAACTTTGACTCAAGACTATTTAGACCCTTCTTGGAATCAATGCCAAAAAGGCTTCTGAACATCATGGCGAACAAAGGTGGAGCTACTGATTATTAACAAAAAATAAAAATTAATTAAGTTCGTCTATAATAATGCAACACTCATTTTGCAACTTTAATATAGAATTACTCCACGAGTATCGTTCTAAGGGCAAATCTTTTCTTGGTGTCAGCGATAACAAGAAGGCAGATATGTTTTGCCATCACACAATTTTCTCTCTCTTGCTACAGAGATGGGCTACTTTGCAACGTACTGTATTTTTAAGCCAAGATCAGAGGATAGCTAGCTTATTATACAAAGCTCAGAAAGGCAGGAAAGAGTTAGGGAACGAGAGGAGAAGCGCGGAAGTGCCGATGTATGTTACTATTAGGGGAGAGCGGGGTAATACTGTGCATTTAAGCTTTAAGTAGGAAATCATCTCTTTTGTGACAAATTTAGTTCTCTCCAAAAGCTAGGCGCCATATTTGAAATATCGAGCCGTTTTAAATTGTAAACCCGATTTTATGAAATTGTTACATTGCACTATTAGGACCAATACCGTACAACATTATTAATGGCAAAGATTGCGTAAAAATAAAAAATAAACATCCTAAATTTAAATACACATTGCACCGTGCACCTTGCGCAGTTTTGCCCCGTGACGAAATGACGCCACATTTTCAATCCTAACCTAAAAAACAAAGAAGTTTAAGTTCTATTATTTGATGTTAAAATATTGCTCAGGAAATGAGCTATTCAAATCAGTTAGTTTAAATAAATAAGTCATTTGTAACAGTTCTACTAAGTCTTTGATATTATAAGAAAAGTTTATGAAATGACATAAATATCCGTCAAAAACCCATGCGTAAAGCTGCAAGCTCCCCGACTGTCTCTATCTGTTTCGCATTCTTCCCACTACTCAGCAGCACTTACCGGCGCTCATTACTCCCTCTAGCGGATTTAAAAACACGGTGCACGGTATTGCCCCACCCATATTACCCCGCTCTTCTCTATTCCTTCGGAGATTGCATGCCGGAGAAGATGGTAGACTGTTCCATATTCACACAGTATATTAACAAAAAGGATAAAGTCAGAATGGAAGCATAAAGCAAAAGATAACAAGAGATATGACATTATTGTAAAAATCTATACCCTAAAATAACTAACAAAAAAAAAAACAAAAAAAAAACACAAAAATAATAAAAAATTACAAGCAAATGTGAAATCTAAGCACATAAAGATAAAAAAGTTCAAAAATAACAAAGTTTCGGCTAAAAGAATTATTTAAAAATAAATAAAAAGAAACCAAACTTTAATGAAAAATTAAAATATTCGAACAAGCTAAGAAAGGAAGAAACAAAATTTTACACAACAAGGCAACAACTATAATCAGCCATTCCACATGAAGCCGATCAACTTGGAACCTGACCATCTCTGATTTGGACAAATTTTCACAGTTTGTAGGGAATAGCTCACTCCATATTTTTTTTCCACTAGAGGGATTAGAAATTTTGTGATTTTACCAGGGACCGTAACTGTTATGGGACTTTTTAAAAAAATCTTAAAATAATAGTTAAAATTTGACTTTTTGTTTTATTCCTATGTAACTGTTATAAAAGACTTTTAAAATTTTAGATCATAAGATAATAGTTATTTATGAAATGTATTTTTTTTTTTACTGTTACCCAAGACTTTTATTTATTTAAGTCTTATGATAAGAGTCCGAAAAGACTTTTATTTTTTTACGTCTCTTAATGGAATCGATCACAGATCTTTTATTGTTGCAGATTTCGGTATTTAATTTTGCTAATATGCGGATATCTGCAACAACAAAAGATTTGAGAGATAGACTTAAAAAAATTAAAGTCTTCTATAACTATTATAACTGGCTGTAAAATATAAAAGTCCCGATCAGACTATTATCGAAAAATTTAAAAGATAAAAGTCTTGTGAGACTTTTATCATTGGACTTAAATAAATAAAAGTCTTTGGTAACAGTTATGAACTGACTGAAATTTATAAAAGTCTTCTAAAACAGTTATCTTAAGACTAAAATACGCCAAAGGTATACGAAGAAAATGTGATGAATTTTTTTAATTTTCTCTTGAAATATAAAATAGATATTGCCTTACTTACTGAAACAGGATTAAATGCTAATATAAAATTTTCGAATCCAGGTTATTGCTGTCATCGGTTAGATAGAGACGACACAAGAGGGGGAGGTGTTGCAATAGTTATAAAGAAAAACATAAACTTTAAATTACTTCCACTGTTAAACATAAGCACAATTGAAGCAATTGGAACAGAAATTCTCATTGAAGATGACATTAAAATAAAAATATTTTCTGCATACTTTCCGCGAGGATCTTCAAATAAGCTGAAAAAAGTATCTTTTAAATCTGATCTTCTCAGACTATCACGAATTCAGGGACCGTTCTTAATTGGTGGTGATCTCAACTGCCGTCACCAACCTTGGGGCTGTCTACGTGCAAACTGCTGGGGAAATATTCTCCATGATCTATTACCTAAAATTTCTCCTGTTCTGTTATATCTACCAGATCCTACATATGTATCCTATGCCGTGAAACATAATCCTTCAGTTTTAGATGTTTTCTTAACAAAAATCCCAGAAATAGTAACCCCACCCATCATTATTAACGAACTTCCGTCAGATCATCTACCTGTTTTAATTAAATTATCTAAAGATCAGGTTATCTCAAGTTCGAAGACCTAAGCTTTCGAGAGAGTTGATTGGATACCGTTTCTCAATTTTCATTCATTATAATTTAAAACTAAGTCTTAAAAATTTCTTATTAAATGAAGTTGAACATAATGAGGAAATAGACGAAGTGGTAGAATTCTTCACCAGTTTTCTCAATGACTGTATCGATCTTGCTGTTCCGAGCACAGGCATACATTTTACAAACACCTGTGAACTTCCTAGACATATCAGAGATTTAATTAACCATCGTAATAATATTCGTCGGTTATGGCAGCGGTATCGTTTAGCTACTTATAAAAAAGAATTACATCAATTACGTTAGATAATAAGATTTGAAATTTCTAAATACAGAAATGTTAAATGGAGCAAACTTATCTCCAGTTTTGATTACAACTCTAAGCCCTTCTGGAATTCGCCAAGGTCCTACGCAACAAAAGTCGATCTGTCCCTACCCCAAAAGTGCGAAATTCCAGGTTCATTACAATTAAAGAAAAAGTTAATCTTTTTGCAGAGAAATTTGCGGAATGTTTTCACTCAATCTTAGCGATGCAATTACTACGTCTAGGGTATCAAAAGTCGTTGAGAGCATTTCTCGAGAAACGATCACTGTAAATAAAGTAAATTATATCAAGCCAAGTGATATCAAGATTCTTATAAAGCGCTTGAAACCTTAAAAATCCCCAGGATTAGACAAAATTCCAAATATTTGCCTAAAAAATCTTCCACGCACTGATATCGTCTACCTAACGCATATTATAAACTCGTGTCTTAAATTATCATACTTTCCTAGGAAGTGGAAAACAGCAAAAGTAATTCGAATTCCAAAGCCAAAAAAGCCCCCAAACTAGATGGGTCGTTCTCAAATTAAAAATTGTGAAATTTGCATCGGATAAAAACCTACTCCCCAATGAACAATTTGGTTTTAGAGAAGAACATAATACTTTGCACGCTATCACCAGAATAACACATAATATAAACAATAGTCTAACTGTTAAAAAGTCAACTGGTGTAGTTCTCCTAGATGTCCGAGCAGCCTTTGACTCATGACGGTTTGATATGCAAGACAAAATGAATTTTCCGCTATATTTCACTCGAATTATACAAAATTTCGTATATGATATACATTTCAAAGTATATCTCCAAAGCACAGCTTCTGAAATGCAAAAATTGTGGCGGGTGTTCCCCAAGGTTCTGTACTGGGTCCGATACTTTATATCTTATTCACTGCGGACTTCCCGACCTTTGAAAACTGCCAATCATGCATCCTTGCTGACGACACAGCAATCTTCTCGTCTTCAGAAAGTACCGATGAAATTATACGCTCTTTACAAGACTCATTAAATACAATATCTGACTACTTTATGTGATGGAAAATCAAAATAAACTGTAGTAAGACACAAGCTATACTATTCACACGCAAGAGGAAAGCTTGCTATTTACCTAGATCCCGTCTTATATTGAATGGTGAAAATGTTGAATGATTGAAATTGTTAAATACCTCGGAATAGTACTCGACAAGACATTGACTTTTAATCCACATGTAGCACAAACGAGTTAAATATCTATATCAGAGAATGATCTTCCTTTAATCAACAGAAGATCAATTCTAAATCAAAAAAATAAACTCTTGATCTATAATGCTATATTCCACGCCATTATTATGTACGGTGCTCCAGTTTGGTTCAATTGTGCTCACTGTCATGTTAAAAAATACCAAATAATGCAAAATAAGATATTAAAAATTATATACAACCTACCGTGATACTTTTCCACAAGTGAATTGCATAAGCTTGCTAATATAAGTTTAGTTAAAAATTTTGCACAAACAACCGCTTTAAATTTTTACGAGAAATGCCAGCAATTTCCCAATCCCTTGATTCGGCAATTAGGCCTAAATTGTTATTAAGTTATGTGTAGTTAGATGTAGTTTATAAGTAGGGTTAAGAGTCAATGAGGTTTTGCTAACTTTTTCTTCTTTTATTATCATGTTTACGCCTGGGTTTAAATATCTGTATACTAGTAATATTATTTTTAAGATGCAAAGACAGATAACATTAAGTCTAAACTCTATATAAACTACAAGTTCCACTCTGTTTATTTTATAATTTTGTAAGTTTATATAAAATAAAATAAATGAAAATTAAGACTAAAATACTAAAAGTTTTATGGGAGTTTTATGAAGAGATGAGATGAGCTAAAAGTATAAAAGTCTTTCAAGACTTTTATTATACGATCAATACCATCCAATTCCGGCCATAAATAATCATTAATCATCTGTCGATACCTCAATCCATTCACCGTAACTGTTGCTCCAGCCTCATTTTCGAAAAAGTAAGGGTTTTCCGAGCCCCAGATGCGACAATTTTGCTTGTTGCCATCGAGGTGGAAATGGGCCTCATCACTCAAGATGAGTTTTCGATGGGATTCCGGATCATTTTCATGCATTTAAAGGACCCAATCAGCAAAGACTCGACGTTGTTGATGATCGGCCGGCTTGAGTTCTTGTGTTAACTGAACTTTATAAGCCTTAAGACCCAAATCTTTATGCAAAATACGGTGTAATGACGTTTGTGGAATGCCTAATTCCAAAGAACGACGAGGAATGGACAAACCTGGGGTTTCTTCAACACTTTCGGCTACAGCAGCAATATTCTCGGCTGTTCTTGAGCGACATGCACGGGTTTTATTCTTCACATCACTAGCTTGTCCAGACAGCTCGAATTTTTCTACCAATTTCTGTATTGCGGTCCGACAAGGTACTTCACGACGACCCAAAAATGTTCGAGTTTTACGAACCGTCTCTGCCACATTTTCACCATTTTTATAGTGATTTTTAATAATTTCAATGCGTTGTTGAATCGTGTATCGTTCCAATTTTATTAAGGCGTAGTTTCTACTTGTCAAATGTCAAAAAATGACAGCTCCAAAAGTGACATCTACCGAAATAGCGGGCTAATTAAAATAACACCTCTTATTGGAAAACCCTTTATATGCGAAAAACCATTTCAAAAATCAAACTTGTACAGATGGGTCACCATACGAAATTACACACGGGCATTCATCTAGGCTGGGGTATCATAAGAATTGCTCTCAAACCAATTTTAGCTTATTCACATGTTAATAATAAGAGCATTCAGACCCTTCGGAGGTCAAACCGCAACTGCAGCAAATAAAACAATTTTTTTTTTCTTTGAATTCCCAGCTTCGTTCAGCAAAATGAGACATTAGGAAAAGTAACACTCTTTGCTTTCTTATTAAGAAATTTGAAAAAAACAAACTTTTTGGAGAAAGAGAACTTTGGAACAGACACTGAGGTGGATAAGGCAAGTTTTCGAAATGTTTCTACATTTCAAGCAGCAGTTTGAGTTGGAAAACGTGAGTCTTGGAGCCTGGATATGATTCCAAATGATGCATGGCAGGCAACAACGAAAGGATAGTATTGTGTTTAACGCAGTTTTTTTTTTTTTTTTTTGTAATGGATAAGGACAGTTTTGGAAATGGCTTAAGAAAAGAAAATGCATATAGACGAGATAATGCCATATAGCATAATGTAATTAAAAATTTTTAGCTTAAAGGTTTAACAACCATCTTCAAATCAAACAACGGAATTTTCAAGAAGGAAAGGATAGTTCGAACTTTAAAAAGAGATTTTCCTTACATAATAAAGTAGAAACTGTCTGCGCTGATGAGAAGGCAACTAAAGAATATTGTAAAGAGCTATGCAAAATAATTGAAGAAGGTTCTTAAACCCCGAAATAAGGTGTGACGGGGCTGAAACGGGGCTATGCTGGAAAAAAATACCACGTCGGACACACTTTTCTCGAAATGAAAAATCAGTTGTAGGATTTAACGTTTCGAAGGAACCAATTTCTGTTCTTTTATGTAGCCATGTCTCAAGTGATGGTCTGGTGAAATTTATGATTATTAATCGTTTCTTAAACACAAAACCAATGAAAGGCTTGAATAAAAGCAACCTTCCTATGTATTGGAATGCAAATAGCTTGGGTCACTGACAATATTTCGAGACTGGCTCTACAATTATTTTATACTGCCGATGTTGAAATTTATATGAAGAAAAGTCTGAGCTTTCACTTTTATTTATTGACAATGATTTTACTTCATGACAATGTGCCATTACAGCCGATGAGCCTTTATTGTTTTGGACATTATTTCCCCCGCTATGTATGCCTTTTAATGAAAAGATGTAAAGGACACAAACCCAACATCTGTTCTAAGGCTGATGTAGGACAAGTCCTCATAGAACCCGTTATTCCGAGTCATACAAGTGCTTCTAGTTTGTGTAACTTTATTTGCACTTTCTTTCCTCTGTAAGGCGCCATAGGTAATCATGGATCTAACAATAGTGGTATAGGACCAATAAGCTATATTCGGACTCAAACTACATTTTGCCATACGGTTGGCATATACAGAATGCTGCTGTGGCTTTAGGTATAACCTTCGACAAATAATGCTGTTTCCATGTGAGTACGAGATCATACGATCACCTCTCCTCTACGTATCAGCGTAATTCCATACATCATATCGTGCATTAGGGAGTTTTTCTACGAGATCGTATTTTTCCATCGACCACATGCGTGCAGCGAGCTGTGGCCGGTGATGATGCCAACCACAGTTCTGCATTGTTTTCTTTCCAGACCCAAGAGAAAGAAAATCAGATAAATTCCTGTTAGGCCCATCAAGCAAAAGTTTTGTACATCTGCAAGTGCTCAGGTTCGCCTATCCCTGCCTTCATACGAACATCCGGTTTGATGAGAGACCCGATGACTGAGGTGGCAACGACTACGGCGAGCTCCGGTCCAAGGATAGGCAAACCAAAGCCAAACCATTCCCCATAATCCTCATGTGACCAGGAGCCCACTTGTTGTGGATACACAGCTTATCCACGGATGACCTGAAATGCCCCAGTAACTTGATGTTACCATCAAGACTGTCTGACTATCCGAAAGGATAGCAATGTTCCTTCCCTTGATCTCCATATCAAGGGCTATCTTTCTTGTGTTTGCGTTGTTACGCTTACCGCCCTTTGGAATGCGAATCCGACGTCTCTTAATATTTGAGTAATATATGTCAGTTTATAGCTTGCTCTAAAGAGTAAGACAGGAGCTGGTACTAGTTCCTATAACCCTTCCCGTAGAAGAACTGGATAGATGACATGGATCCTTATATGGCTTGAAACTGCTAATGGCAAATATTATCTTTTCAGCAGTAAAGATACACCCTGAGATCCTTTTATTGTGTTACAGATCCTCGTTAAGGGAACCCATCCGTAAGGAGAATCCATTTCGAACGCGCAGCGAATCAATACTAATCTAAGCAATAGTCCACCACTACACGATGAGATGTAAACAATGCTGTCGTTCTCATATACCATTGTCAATTGTTGTTTCATAATAAACATCCAGAAATCTATCCGACTTTGAACGCGTCGAGACATTACATTTTCCATTTGACTGATTCGATTGTTTTGTAGTAGATGAATATCTAATTGTACGCAAAAAGAAAAAAAACTGTCATTATATAAAAACTGTATATTTCTTTAAACGCTAAAAAATACATAAGAGCATTAAATATTTTTCACTTTTGTTACAATATAATTTAAAACAAAATTTCGAAAAACTTTTGTTGTAAATACAAAATCGTTTCATTAAAAATTTGCAAAAAGAAACTTCATTAAATCTGCGCGCATCATTTACAATTTTGTTAAAAAATTAAAGCAAGGCAAAAATAAAACAAAAAATCCAAGAAAAGTATCTAAAATTACTTTCGGCTAAAAAATAATAATAAAAAAACACGAAAAACAATAATTTAAGTGCCTTATTTAACTTTATCTAGCGGTTAAATGACTGGTGCCACGTTATTAATTAAAATGAAGGCTAATTTTAGCTAAAATCTACATAAATATTTTTTTTTCTGTTTTTTTAATACACGTTGTTTTATTAATAAATGCACAATCCCCTTATCAAATTAGGGTGTAAGAGCGGAGATTGATTGTGTTCAGTTTTGCAAAAATTTGTTCACAAATTAATTTTATTATTAATATCGCCATGGTTTTATTATGATTGAGATAGAGAGAGAGAAAGAGATACACAGAGCTTCTTAGACTATTGCGCAGTCATTTTGGAAATATCAAAAGTATTGGAATCGAAAACAAAAAAAACCAAACCAAATATTTATACAATTGCTTTTTTAGTAGTTGATATTACTTCGTTCCTTTTCATTTCCTAGAACTTGATTGTTTCTGATATTTCCTTTATTTAAGTCCTTTTGATTACTCTTAAATGTTAAAGACGTAGAACTATTTTCTTAATTAATGTAAAAAATAAAAATAAAATACTCAAAAAAATACCAAATAAAATCACAATGGAGCAAAAATACATAGGTAATCTTGGCGGTTAGGCACCAAGCTCTATCTGAATTTTACATTTACGGTTTGCAGCATCAACATGAAGCCATTCTGAATCATCATAATTAATAGAGGGGGCAACAACGTAATTTTGGCACAGAAATCAAAATGGCGTTTTATTTAGAAATTGCACCGATAATTTGTGATATTTCTTAACTTATTCGATTTGAGAGTTTAAACGATTCCTTTTTACTATGCTAACAATGTTTCTCTACAATTGCGGCTTGGGCCGATTGCCAACACAGTTGTCTTTGGTTAGACGACACTTCGGGCAGAACAACAAAAGAACTGTGGGGTAAACCTAATCCAGGTTTCACAAAAAAGCTGCTAGGACTGAGCAAGCCTACCCTGAGAATTCTAGTGTCTATTCTTACTGGACACTATTCTCGCAGAGGTCACCTACATAGGCTAGGACTTGTTGATAATCCAATATGTAGAGGATGCGGTGACTCACTTTCTTTGTCACTGTCCGGCTCTCTCCAGAAAGCGTTATAGATTCCTTGGCTCACAACTCCTGGATGAATTGCGTGAGACCGGTAGGGAGCAAATTTTATGGTTCATAAAAGTGTCGGATTGGAATCTATGAACATTGCTCATGGGTCTGGAGGGTGTACAATGGTCCTTGTCGTGGCATGCGTGCGTCAAAGAAAAGAGTACAAAGGGTGTGTTATGATAAACCTATATGCCAATTCAAATACATACAACATAAACAAAGCAAAATACAAATTTGCAACAACCTCGGGGTCAATCAAGTATTCCTTATATTACACAAAAATGCAAGTCGACACATTGTTCATGCATTAAATACAATTGCGTCACGAATCGCAATACTTTTATAACTTGTATTTTTGAATCATTGTTATTGATAAGCAAATATTGAACAAATACTGGGTCAACCAAGTATCGCCATAAAAAATGCAAGCAAGCACATTGCTCACTAATTAATTGCAATTGCGTCATGAGCGGCAATTCTTTTATGGGTTGCAATTTTGTCATGGCCTGCATTTTTGTGTTGACATTATTGAACTCCAGGTTGAACATACAGGTTCTTACATTATAATCGCGTACGTAGTTATTCTTTTCCTCGGCGTTTTAACAATATGAGTTGAGCTTTTTAGCTACTTCCTTTTCAACCCAGGAGTTGAGTTTTTAGCTACTTCCTTTTCGCCATAGGAATTGAGCTTTTCAGCTACTTCCTTTTCACCCCAGGAGTTGACATTTTTAGCTACTTCCGCCAACCACAGGAGTTGAGCTCTTTAGCAACTCTGTCTGATTATAGGAGTTGAGCTTCAGTAGCTACTTCGTTCAGCATAGGAGCTCCAGCCTCTTAGCTGGCCCCAGATTAGCAGAGTCAAGCTTTACGCTGGCTATCAACCAGAACAAAAATCATCTTCAGAATACTGCTGATCACAATTTTATCGACATATATTATTGTAGATGGCAACGCATCCGTTATTTTGTTTGCATCATTTCCCGAGTGTTATGGCACCCACTAGATTTATAGGTAGTTTCTTCTGGGAAAGTTTGTTGAAAAAGTTTTTAGTGCAGCTTGGCTGTATGAGTCGGTGAGAACCATACATAGTGGCGTAAGTCAATAATTTTCAAAACAAAATTCTTACTTCTTAATCATCACCCGCTAAGCAGCATCATGAAATAAGTCAAAACATACAGTTACAGCTACTGATGGCAGTGTTTCAATCATTTTCAATAAAAGATGTCCATAATTTTTATGGGCAGCCATTTGAAACATCAATTTACTCTAACCTATGCATACTTGACTTATGCCACTCTGATTCTTATCGGCTCATATATGTGTGAGTATATCCAGCGGGAAAATGATCGTGCATGAAAGTAGATATGCAGGAATTCATGGAGGAAATCAGTATCAATGAAAAATATGTGTACAGGTCCTGCAGAAAAGAAGCGAAACCCGACTTTGAATCAACTTCAACTTCAAATCATGTTAGGACCAGGGTGCCTGCATGTACACTTTTTTTTTATTCTTTTAATGAAATTTCATTGTCATCTTCGTAAACGTCGATGCAAGTCAAAATTTCAGATAAATTTACATGCCCGTGCATGAGTTTTAATTTTTACCTCTCAAATTTAGGATTGTATTGATGATTTGCGTAAATGTCTCCGCAGTTTCAATTTTCAAGTTCAGTTCATGTTATGGCGTTGTTTTGAGTACGAGAGGAATTCCAAAATCCATACCTTTCCGCTGGGGTGATTATATGTCACTTGAAATGAGTAAAATCGAAGCGACTACAAATAGCTGAAATACAGAAAAAAATCTAATTAGAAATTTAACATGAAATGTAGCTATAAGAAATAGTTTCAACTTTACTCGATTCAAGTTACATATATGTATGTAGCCAGCCGTGGATTTGAAAATTGATATGTCGTCAATATTTTCTTCGATGATTATTCATTGATGCGTTCTTCAATGATTATTAATTTATGGTTTGATCGAAGATAATTCACCGACGTTTTGTCATCGACAATGGGCGTGTTCACTGCCACTATATGAAATAATACCTAACATGCTTTGAGGACATTGTTATGGAAGGTATGTTGAGAGTGATTTGACTTGGACATGAAGTCCAGCATGAGCTGACAGATTACTCGGTGGACAGCGTTTGACTGCAGGGCGGCACGCTAGCTCGCCTCGGCTATTGGCGGAGAGTGTGGGGAGGTTCCACGAAAACCTGCCTCTGCCATGATCCGAGGCTGTTTATGTGATGAACATTCAAAAGAACGCAAAGACAAGAACGAAAAATGCCGAAAATGTAATGCTGACAACTGTAACAATATGCCGTTTAGAGTTAAGTCCAAAATAAAATTTGGATTCCTATGAGGAATTATAATTCCGCTACCGATGTTACAGAAAAATTCCGATTTTTCTTCACTGTAGGACTTGTACTCGCGTGATTCACTTGAACAACAAGACATATGTCGACATTCTTCTTCTTCGCTTTCGGGTGCGTTCACCGCGTATGGATCTCCATCCATATAGGACACAGTCCACACACACCTCATGCTGCTACGGGTAGCGTAGGCGAGTACCTAGATCAGTGTAGCATATTGCTACATGCAATAAGCTACGACCATAACAGCATAAGCTAGACTTAAGCAATTGGAAATAGATTAGAATAAGAAATAATTCTGATTAAATCGAATTACTTTGGTTCGAATAAACACAGTCAGTTTTGGTCTAACAGAGAAGAAATTGCGTCTTTTTTTAATTTGGCCCGCAGACTCTAAACAAAATATAACTGTGGGCTGTCATAAGACACCAAACTCTCATATGTGAGATATAGGCTGTCCATGCTCACCAATCACGATTATGAGATTTGCAAATTACACAAGGAGCTAGCTAATCAGCACTGACAGATCTACGCATAAGAGGTCTAATTAACAGATGAAGGTGATCGAATCATTA
Organism: Dioctria rufipes; assembly: GCA_963924295.1. Classification (NCBI taxonomy): domain Eukaryota; kingdom Metazoa; phylum Arthropoda; class Insecta; order Diptera; family Asilidae; genus Dioctria; species Dioctria rufipes. The sequence continues at coordinate 62,631,678 of OZ002743.1, read as the reverse complement.
CAACTGCTGCGATGCGGTGTTGCTACCATTAGGTGGTATTTTCGATATTTCTGCTTTCTAGTCCTACCAATAGGGACTAAAACACGCGCACTGTTGTGTGTGTATGTGTGTGTTCACTCGTGTCACGAAGTATCTAACTAGATTGGACCAGTGGTGTAATCGGTTGGTATTACAGTATCAGCGTAAAGGCTCGCAGCACTTCATGAAGACTGAATGTTTCAGGAACATGCCGATTTCGATAGGACCATTTAAGTGTTGCACTTTTCTTGGAAGTGGAGAACTAGGTGCACTGAAGTCCATCGAACATATTTCTGTCATAATCCTTGTATTTGTGGACACACGTATTATATACACGAAACTGTCAAATTTCTTCTTAAACTTTATGCAAATTACCCAAATAAAATCTTTTAATTCATTTAACTAAAAAATTTCACAAATAATCGCCACAGTACACTTTGACAGAGCAGATGACAATTCAACTTGAAATATGTACTTGTAACGCAGAGAAAATATCCAGTGCAAAGTAGGGGAAGTCCGTGCAAACCTAGTGTTGCACTTCTGCTATAAAAGTTGCCCCATCGAACATTTTCAATGCTGCACTTCTAGAAAAGTGCAACAATGGTGTTGCACTGATTGACCATCGAAATCGACATTAGCGTAAAAAGTCGTTAAGACCAAACTGTTACACTATCTGCCTGTACTTCATGAAGTGTCTAGTTACATCAAATGCCTACCCACAAATAACATGAATTGCCTTCTGGTGACACTTTCAAGAAGAAGAACAATAAGAATTTTTTTAAAGATGTTAAATGTGCAGAGCAAAGTACGGGAACTTTAAAGCTAATAGCTGTGTTTTTTGAGTGAAGTGGAACTTGTGTGCAAAGTTTCACGAAAATTTGAGCATAGCTGCGGATATCAAATTAAGCCCCACATGAAACTTATTGCTTCAACGGCACAGTACAGCAGCATTTTTTGAACGCTTGACCACACTTGAGACGATTAATGGATCCTGTATGATAATTCAAAACTTAAAAGTCAGTGGCTATCTGCGAATGAACCGTCACGAAGTACTGCTAAGCCCAGGGGTTATTGTGATCTCTTTGTTGTAGCTTAGGCGTATATTTTTGACACATATTTTGACATTTCATCTCAAATTTGTCGTACTTTTATATTCACCATATTCCTTTTGATTTATTTTTGCATCAAGCACAAAATAAACTAAAATGAATTTGCAATGAATAAAAGTCAGAATATACGCCTAAAAGTAGGACAAATTAATCAACTGCTTTCGAGGTTGTGGTAAAAATTTTATACTATGGTAAGTGGACATTTTACACCTAATTAGAGCTTTAAATTCGAAATAATATTTTCAATATTTGTAATGTGAAGTGTCATTTTTAGTTCATTTTACGCAATGCAAGGCTTGCTGAGCTGAATAATAACACAAAAAAAAAAAGAAGTGGAAAAGTTCATTTCATTTTGTCATATATTCTAACATTAAAGTACGACAAAAGATCACAATCACCCCCCTGGTTTACATCCCAAGAAGGCAGAATGGAATAATCGTTGAATCGCTCATTTTGTAGTGCTGCAACCTGGCAAACTGTGAATGCAGACCTTTACTGTGAACAATTGGATCGAGTAAATTAATCTTTAATTGAAAAGTGTCCAGGGATTGTTAACAGAAAAGGAGTTATTCTGCAACACGATTATACAAGACCACACTGCCTCACTCACCATACTCGCCCGACAGTACCATAGGATTTTCAGAGGTTCAGACTTGAATAAAGAAGGCTTGTGAAATGTCAACCAGCGTTTTTCATTTTCATAATTATTTATCCGTCTCACAAAAATGACCCTGCCCTGCAAAGACAAGGCAATTTGGCGACGAGGACACAGGTAAATAAACAAGGAAACCATCATGTACAAATTTCCGTGATGATTTAAGAGATGTCATCAGATGACGAAAAACTGAGTGAGACAACAACGAAGAAACTTGAAAACGTGGATATCAAAGCACAAGTAATTATGTCTGCATTTATTGGTGAAATTGAGTTTTTCCTGCCAAGAGAAGACTTCGATTCGCATATCGAAAGGATGAATAATCTACTAGAGTTAAATGGGATCAGTGATGATCAAAAGAAGCTAAATTATCTTATTATATTTATTTTATCAGCCCGAAATACTATAAGGTAGCCAAATCGCTATCAGCGTCAAAAGCAGTTAAAAGCCTGAAATACGACCAAATAGTTAAGCATTTTACAAGTCATTTCAAACCCAGCAGTAATGTAATTTTCGAGAGGTTTAAATTTAATAAACGAGATTACTCTAAACCGATAAAAGAATTATGTTATTCATCTGAAGAGTTTAGCAGCAAAATGTGATTACCAAGTATTTTTTAGATGATGCGCTGAGGGATCGTTTTGTTGCTGGCTTGTACAACGAAAAAATCCAAGTCAGACTGCTGAATGAAACGATAAAAAAACTCACTTACCGTAAGATAAGTCATTGTTTAGTGAAACAAAAGAAAGTCACGTCAGCAAGGAAAAGCACGAAAAGCAACTCCTGGAAGTACGAACTTATGACAAATTACTTGGCTTCAGATAAAAATGTTTTGCCAAGAGCACCATCTACACTAATCAAGATCTCGTGGATAGCCATCACACTGCGGTTAGTTCAGAGATTTAACCTATGATCTATGAAACTAGAGCCAGTACCTTCATCTCCGTTATCACCATCAACTTAGCTTTCAACGAGGATTCATCCGCCACAAAAACAAGGCAGAACAGCCAAAGACAAAATAATTAAAAACATGTTGTTTGAAAAATATTTAAAAAAGCAGCGAAGCCAAAGGAGATGCTTGAGTTGCGGAAGGATGAGTTGAAATTTCAAAGAGAAGATTGCAACAGTTTAGCCGAAAGAAAAATTTTGAACTTTAAAATCAACTGTACACAGAATTTCAGGGCCGTCAAAATTGTGTTGATGCCATCGCAAATACAATGATTCAGAATGTAAAACTTCAGGCACCTAATCTCTGGATTATTAGCAGAGTATTATATTATTAAACACAAAATTTTTCTGATCGATTAAAATTTTTTCTATCCAATTTTTGGAATCTTAGAATCAATTTCGATTACCAAGCACAAACAGAAAATTTTCGTTGTTGTTAATTTCGCTAACTAAATTAAAAGATAAAAGAAATGTTTTTACATTACTTTCCTTAGACATCTAATGGTGTTTTGGGGGTGTTCCTTTCACGAAATATTACGCACGTGAAAAATTGTCTCAGATTCAGAAATAATTCGATTTTTCGAGAGAACAACCAAATTGATTACAACGAAAATTGCGTTACAAAAATTCTATACAAGATCCTACAGCTAACAGACTTACTTGTTGTGAAAATTGTTATCAGCTAATTTAAAAAAAAAATCATCTAAACTGTGCTGAGGTTCGCTCATTGTCATGTTCACTACTAATCTCTGCTTAGTTTATTTATTTTTGTTGTTGCTTGTTATTTTTTTTTTTTAGTTTACTATTTCACTTAAACTAAAACTATACAAAAATTTGTTTTTTGCTTTCTGTTTTCTTGTTGTTTTTTTAGAAATATTGCTAAGAATGGCGGCAGTGAATGCCTTGAGATGCTTAAGACTATCATTTTTCTCTACATACTTTCTTACTATGGCATTGTATAGCAAAAATAGGCTGGATAGAATAAAGATTTTTAGAATTCTTATTTTCGGTCCGCCTTATTATTATAATTATAATTAATTGTTGTTGTGTTTTTTACAAGTAAAATTGAAGCCATTTTTAGAATTTTATATTTACAAAATGATTGTTGGATGGTTGGTTTGATCCTCGTTAAAACTGGCAGTTAATAGAAAAAATTTCTTTTATTTTTATTATTATTAGCATCTTACGGTCGAGGATAGAATTGGCATTCATTTTTAAATATTATTTTCAGTTCGAATTCAACGTTTACAGAGCAGGTTTTATATATTGGGGCTGCACGCATTGCTAACGAGAGAAAAGTAAAAGCTGAGGCGCCTCGGTGATTTTGGATTTTCACTCAAAAGCTAAAATTGAAATAAGGAATGTGAGAATTCTACGCCTTAATGAAACGGGAGAGCATATCTGCAAATGTGGAGTATTCCTCATGTTCTCTGATAGGCATTTACAGAAGAACATAGAGATGACGTAGACATGATTATCACCAAGGAGGGTAAGTTCAGTCTTATTAGCTTTCTAATAGACAATTGTTCAATGCTATGCCCGCTGGGAAGAAGCAGAAACGAAATAAATGACAAGTTTTACACTTCAATCTCTAGAGGAAAACATCAACCCCAATAACGCTTTGAACAGAGCGACTAACAGAAACGGTGACCTTCTCATAAATGAGATACGGAAACTCCTGCATGCATAATACGGTACACAAGAAAAGTTGGGTATCACCGTGTGGAAAGGATGTATGAACGTATGTAAATGATCAGAAAATCGATATTAATGGAAAGGTTCAGTTAAAACATTAACCATCTGACTAGTCCAGAAATGAAGTCTAAATCGGACTTGGAAAAAGTTCTTGATGAGTGCAGAATGGAAAACTAATGTATATATAAAATAGCTGACAATTGTGGAATACAAAAGATATCTGAAAAAAATAAAAAATAAACAACAAATGGTTCTCAAGAATATTATCGACCCCACTAAGAACTCGACAAAGACATGAAAGCAGCGAATATGGTAGGCTTCACCCATGGTATATAGAAGACCATATACATATTTACCTTGGGCTTCACCATGATGTCAAACGTTAGTAAATGAGACGTGACAAGCGTCGGAAGATAGCAGATGTTGCAAACTTTGGTAATAGCAGCGTATTACACCAAATAAGTAAATAACTACCGGCTAAGCACTCTAGACAAATTCATACTATTAACGGCGAGGATAGAAGATTGAAGGGAATATATCTCGAATGTTTGAAACATTACGTTTGTGCAGTGACCTGAAGAATAGTCCAACGTACAAATTTCCGAGTAAATTCTCGATATACCTGAGCAGAAATGATTGCCGCAATTAAATTGCTTATCAATGATAAAGTCGATGTAAAAAAGTAACATCTAGGCAGATTTGTGGAAACCAGATCCAAATCTATTGGCAAATGGCATTCAGTAAATCCTTGAAGAGTTTAAAATACGAATTCCTTTCGAATGGATTGGGCGAAAGGTATCCTAATAAAGATGCAGAGAAAGATGGTTTTAAAACAAAGTAATAACAACTGAAGAGGAATACTACTGTCAACAGAGGTAAAAGTTCGATTAAATATAATTCTGTGTAGAATTCAAACAGTAGGATGTGTATGTAGATCATATTATGTGTATGTAGATCATATTAAAACCATACAGATAAAATCGTAAGGCAGCGGGCAAATCTCTAACCAGTTTTCGTGAATTATAAAAAAAGTTGTCTCTGTTGGTAAAACTTATATATGTATAGCCCTTAATGCAGCGACGCGGAATACAATCGAAAATAATTTCACAATGGAAGATTGTTCGACAGCACCGCTACTGTTCCTCAGTTATCAATGATACCCTGGAGATTGCACTCAATAGCTGTGTTCTTTTGGGTACCTTGTTCTAGAACTCCCATATACTGGAGAGTACAAATTATTCTGTCGGTTGAAGTGAACTATTTGTATTGTTCGCTTCATTTAAATCTTCTATGAAAATGTATGAGGCGTTCTTTTGTGTATTTTTTGTTCTGCTCTGTTCTACGGACACAAAAGAGCACTATATAATAATTTCATAATAATATTTAATATAAATAATAACTCATGCAGCATACAATGGTAAGTAATGGGTCATGAGGATCACGAATAGTCGCGATAGTACACTTTGACAGAGCAGATGACAATCCAACTTGAATATGTATTTGTAACATCGAGAAACTATCCAGTGAAAAGGAGGGGAAGTCAGTGCAAGTCTTGTCTTGCACTTCTGCTATAAAAGTCCCATCGAACATTTCCAGTGCTACACTGTTAGAAAAAGTCCAACACTTGTGTTGGTTACACTGAAGTCCCATCGAAATCGACATAAAAATGTGCGACATTGTTAAATTAATAAATTTTTATCGGGAGCGAAAATGTCTTTGGAACTTGAACGACAAGTGCTACAAACGCCTTTATCTCAAAGTTAGAACCGTAACGTGTTAGCGACATGTAACGACGTGAAAAATGTAACGACAAATGAACTATCTTGACAGAAATTGCCCACTCGTAATTTTTAATCCAATATCAGGATGACATGTGTGATCGCTCTCTTGCCAGCAGAAAAAGCCTGTGTAGACCCGATACGCGACAACCCATTGTCTAAATCAGCAATATGCAGAGGTTCTGAATCAAGGAAACTTGTGCGGACGAAAAAAATTTTTCTGTACATGTTTTCGAGTCAATACTAAACATCAACAGAAAGGAAATTTTGGGGACTACAGTTTATAAGACGTACCTGGTCATGGTCCACTTGAAATTATTGATTAACTTATCTACAGATCGATTTTTAGTAGCCCCTCGAAAATTCTGTGCTCTTCGTAACGGTCGAGATTTCAGCAACAATCCAATAAATTTTGTGGATGTCCGTTTTGAGTTTGTTGAATTATATGAATCTCTAAAGTTCTCCGGGTATAAGGAAAAAAACTAAAAATACATAAATTCTTGAGCGAAATGAAGTGGCATTTCACATGCCGTAACAGTCAAAATTTCGGCCAATTATGGGAAGCATGAAATACTTCCAAAAGATCTATGTACTTGGAAGAATTTCGAGTTATGTCAGATAGAATTTTGATCGAATTAAAGACTTTTTTGTTCGATTGAAGAAGCTAGAGGAAGAAGCACCAATGAGCGGCTAATTTTTTTGTTGAAGGACCAATAATAAATTTATCACTAAAATCGACCGATTAAGGCAGAATAAACTTATTTTTCTTATGACAATTAATGTGTGGCTGATTTATCAAAGTTTCTGGAAAAGTTCACAGGAAATTGTGCATTCTACCTGTTGATAGGTTGGAAGTTGAAGATCTCAAGGCGGGTGGATATCTACCCATAACAAGTCGTCAAGTTACACACCATCAATACTTGTTCGTCGTAAATTGCCTACTGAACTCGCAGCAGCATTGTTTTATAACCCCAATACAGCCCCCTTATTTGAATCCACTGAACACAATGTAGTGCTAAAAAAAGTGAGGGAATTAGGTATATTTATTTAAGCTATGGTAGGAAATATAAATGCTGATAACTGGCAGAGTGCGAAACATGAATTGTATTTTTGTATAAACGTGTAAATTTTATAAAATTTGGCAGACATAGATGGATTTCTCCGCCCACTGACAGCTTTTTTTTTTCAGTCATTTTATAACTGGATGACCCCACAGTAACCTAGGTAGGCAAGCTATAAAAATTATAGATACGTTTCCCTTAAACTAGAGAAACAAAATTTCCATTTCATTGGAATTCGAACTGAAAATCATATAAAAGCCATAGGATGGTACAATTTCTACATGTAAATAGCAATTTTACTTTACAATCCTAAAGTATTAGCACAAAATATTCAGTCCTAGTTAAAAACGAGGAGAGGGGAGAAAAATGGCTTCATAACGTTATATCTAACCAAGCAAGAATCAGAATATTTACCGCATTACTCGTACATTCTACTTAAATAAGGTGACATCACTTAGCGCCAGAGGAAGCAACCTTTAACTTGATTAGCATATCGCTTGAGTCCAATTTGTTTATGTCTAGCTTGTCCATTTCGGCATTGAGGCTGAGGCAATTTTTCTCGAATTGCGTTTTACTATCATCTTGTGATTGAGCCGCCTTACTTAATACGTTGGCCGCAGCTGCTGTTGACTTTTTAAAGGTGTTGAGCAGAGTTTTCTCTTTCGAATGACCAGATGATTTGTTCGATTCCTTCTCTTTGTCCTTTTCCTTTTCCTTATCTTTTTCTTTGTTTTTGTGATTTTTAAAACGAGGAAAAATGCTGTGACAACCATTTGGTAAGAAGCCTCCCAATTTTTCTTTTTTTGTTGGCGGAGCAGTTGTAGGCGTTGTTATTGTTGTTGTTGTCATAATCGTCGTCGCCACAGCCGCCGTCGTTGTTGCTGTTGTTGTTGTTGCTGTTGTTGAGGTGGAAGTTGTTGTGAGTGGTGTTGTATTGGAAGCAGTCGTTGACACCGTCGTCGTGGTCAAATTGTTACCTACCTTCTGAAAAATTGGTGTAATTACAGTCGGTTGAGTAGTAACAGGATTTGTTGGACTATTGCTAATTTGAGCTAAACTATTTCCTAAATTATTCGGATACTGCTGTTGCTGTTGCTGCTGCTGATCAATTAGGTTATGCTGATCAATTAGATTAAGAGGTTTCGAATCAGTCATGTCATTAGACTCAGAGTCTTTTAATTCTGATAAGTTTTGATCATTGCTGATGGTATAATTTTCAGCGTCCTTAATTGCACTTTGTGCTCCTGATGATGGACAGTTTTCTGTTGATATATTTTCAACATATTGCATTGATTGTATCATTTGGCCATCATCTTTACCATAATTTGGGGCACTTTCTGGTCCAAACTCCATGTACATAACTTTATTGTCTTCGGTAAGATTACTATTGTGCGTTGGCTGTAGTTGAGGTTGTGGTTGTTGTTGTTGTTGCTTTTGCAATCTGTCCTGAAGTTCTCGTAATGCACCTTTGTAAAAAATACTATCGGGTGATGGTAGGCCATGTTTTCGGGCAAATTCTTCTTCCCTTTCTCTATCTCTTTGGGCCTGTACTGCATTCCAAACATCTTTTAATTCTCCAGAGATATCACGATCTTTTAGTATCACTGCATTTCTGCGAAAAGAAGAAAAAAGAAGTAATAATTCAGTGAAAGCAATAAGCATGTAACTCCTTTCAAATATCGACTTAACTATTTTTAATTTAAGATTCTATTGAAGGAGGCGGGGGATAGATTGATTTTGTGTTCTAAGACCAATAACATTTAATGCGACTTATACTGTACCAGCTAAGTGACTTCGCTAAAGCAGATCTAAGTTATGTACGCAAGGAGCCTAATTTAATTTCTGACTATTTTATTCCCGTATTTTTAACTAAAGGTAAAGGTAAAAGTCCTAATTCACAGAATACTGTGCTTGGTTCACATTCTGAAATTTTTATCACGGCAGTTTTTTTTTCAGTCACTGTTACTTAACGAAGAATATCCGCTAGCAGAGAAATCTATTCTAGAAAACTTCTATTATAAGAAGAACCACTGAGATGCGGTGCAACTTTTAAACTATAAAAACTATAAACGATAAAAATAAATGATTTCAGAGATTGTAAGAAACATTTTGAGCTTTCACGGTCCTCGTGAGTATATCACAATCAAACTGATTCACCAGTCTCTACCAATTTTAAGCTACACTAAGGCTTCGAAGCGCTCTGATGACAAGTTTCTATAAGTGAAAATTTGAGAAATTAGAGGAGAAAATGCTGGAGGCAATGGAAGATCCTGAAAAGTCATAGGTTGATTCACAAGCGGATATTCTCTATTGATGAAAAACTGAGCTGTCGTGAGTTTTTCTAGTTATATCTTTTTACCTAAATGCATTTGCATATTTTCCCACTTTTTTAATTTATAATAAGGGGAAATTATGAATATAAGCCACACAAAATAAAAAGGACGTCCGTCCAGGGTATGCACGTTAAAGTTACGTTAATAGTAGGAAGTGAAATGTCAGCAAATTTCTTAACCAAATTAGAACATTTACAAATGCCAAATAAAAGATTTCGTTGCCAATTTAGGCTCTAGTCGGGGAAAATGTCAAGGAGGAGTTTATAATGGGAAGGAAAATATTTCTAAAATTACTTTGCAGAGCGTAATAAGGAGAAGGATGTAATTTTTGTTGTCATTGAACATCTGTTAAATAAAATAAATTAACCTTTCATTTACCTTCAATCCAGCAAAAACGAGATCTAAACATCGACGATCAATAGAAAGGACTATAAGAGTTACCCTCCGAATTATTACTAACAATTCATAATCTTTCTATGTTTCTTTCTGATGTTCTTTGATTTGGCAAAAAGAGCCTTAATCCCAAGTATAATTCCCATCCTTACTACAGCAGGGTATTGAAGAAATACTCCTTCCAGTACAAAAAATAGTTCGAGCCAGTTACGCTCTATGGTACATTCCCCAATATTGGAGTAACGTCAGGGTGGTGCTTATACTCGAAGCAGGAAAAAGACACATCAGCTCCCCCCCCCCCCCTCATTTCTGTCTTAAGACCATGGAAAAAGTCATAGACCTTACACTTACGAAGTGAAATTTTGATTAAATCACCACTTCATTTCAAGCAGTTTGCTTATCAAGCTGGCAAGTCCACTGAGACTGCCATTTATACATTTGTCAAAGACCTCGAAAAAGCCTTTGAAGCAAAAGAGGTGGCCTTATGTGCATTTGCAGACATAGAAGTAGCCTTCGATAACACCTCCTTCAATGCACTTAAAGTAGCAACTGAAGATAAAGGCCTTGAGCAATCCACGAGTAACTGGATAGATTTCATGCCCGCAAATCTAGATAACTGTTCAGTCACAATCACCGCAGCCGAAGGCTGCCCACAAGGAGAAGGCCTTTCTCTACTCTTGTGGTCGATTGCAATTAGTTATTATTGTTCCGTTCACGAGAAGCACGAAGCTTTGACTAAGGGCTCCACACCTTGATAATACGGAATTTATATTTTCGGATGAAGTCAAAAAAAAAAAACTAACCTGGAATTTGCATCGGTCTAGAGTGACGGAAAGAGCGGTAGGATCTTCCTATACGTATCGTCCCGTAATTGGAAGAACATGGAGTCTGAAGCCAAAATGATTATGATGTACATCATGGTTGTTAGACCCATGGTCACCTATGCGGTCCCCGCAAGGTGGCCAAAAACAAATCAAAAGAAAACCGAGGCTCTTCAAAAATTTCAGCGGCTTGCCTATTTGGCAATATCTGATGCAATGAGTACCTGTCCTACATCAGCTATGGAGGCCTTATTAAACCGTCCACCTCTACTCTTGTATGTGAATAAGCAAGCGAACTCCAGTGCTATCAGAATGCGAAAGGAGAAACAGTTCAAGTCAGGCGATCTGGTTGATCACTTAAGTAGCTTAAAACAGATATCTTCTGTGACTTCAATATACAAGATAATCACATCTAAGGTGGATTTTATAATTCCATTCGACGTGATTGTGATATACAGACGGTTCAAAAACGAACAATGGCGTCGGACGAGGGCATATACGGCCCCAGATGCCATATCTAAAAGGCCCTGGGCTCTATCCCTACCGTATTCCAAGCTGAGCTATTAGCCATAGAAGAATGCGCAAATACCCGCGTTAAAATAGCCCTAAATGGCTCAACCATTAATATCCTCACGGAGAGTCAAGCCGCCCTAAAGGCCTTAAAGTCCTACACTATCAAATCAAGGATAGTCTGGGAGTGTCTGTAAGCCATTAAAAATTTATCGAGGAGAAACAAAGTTATCCTCATGTGGGTACCGGGACATGAGTGCCATAAACTCCCTTTATCGGACCAAAGCCATTTTGTGGTACTTCAAAATGTTACCTCAAAACTACCCTAAATAACTGAGAGAACAAATAAAATATTTTCATTGGGAAAGACTACAAAAAAGTTTATCGACACCTTTGGCGGAACAACAAAAAAACTGCTATCACTTAGGAGAACAGAGCTCTTCTCAGGACATTGCCCATTCAGGTATCACCTAAACAAAATGGGTTTAGCTGAAACTTCAGAATGCCGCTTTTGTTAGGATGGAACCTCACGAGCACCTGCTCTGCAATTGCGAAGCATTGGGGTCAGGCGGAGATTACTTCACCTCGAACATGCTTTTCCTCTACCAAACTACGTGGGGAATCTCAATCCCCGATTGGTCTGGACTTTATTAACAGTCTAAACCTAGCAAAGTAGTAAATTAAACGGGAACTCACAATAGATCATTCAGGTCGCAGTGAATGTGAGGCTAATGCCGGTACACCCCTCCACAAATCTAGCCTAATCTAATTCCAAGTAACTTTGGCAACTAACATCGGAAAGACATTGTAAGACAAAAAATATCAACACTTACTTCAGTAGCCAGGTACAGGGATATTTTACAAAAGTAACTGGTATAGGACTCATTCAATCGGTTGAGGCAAGTTGCATTATTAACATCTAGTTAGTGAAGTGTGTCAACAGCCAACCATATGAAATAATTAAATGAAAACTATTGGAACAACCCGCGCATCTACATTTATACAAAAATCCGTGAGTGCACAAGGTCGAAAAGGCAGTCAATCAAAACTGCTAAAGCCATATTTATTATACTTGAGTCAATCTAAGTTTGAAACTCCCAAAGGACGCACGAAGAATTTAATATCGAATCATAGAACATAAAACGTAACTTAGAACTTAGCTTAGAACCACTTTTGGAAATGCTAACAGGTGTGTTGGTTTGACGAAATATATCTCTAACATAATAGCCTCGAATGCGTTTAGTTAAAAATTTTCAAATGCTACTGAAATACAGCCCTCATGTTTTTAACGCAATCCGACGTACAGAGAGTGCCTAAACGTTGAGCGGCTCCATGCAAGCCTCCATTCAGGTTACAGGTAGTACAGGTTGTTGATGCTTTATCACTTTACTGAGATGTGTTTGACTCTCATGAAGTATTACCTACATATGTATTCTTTTCATTTATAACTTGGACTATTATGGCTGCTGGCCTTATAGCCTTAAACGATTGAGGACTGGTCATAACATCATAGTGAATCCATTAAAGACAAGGATACCATAGAATACCAGATGAACGAGATTATGTCTAGTTACACATAATGCTGAAGATCGGTTGGTTGCACATGCTATACTGGATATTCAATTCGCGAATGAAGGCAGAGTGCGGATAAAATCTAACTTTTCTAGGTAACACAGATTCTAACCTCTAAGAATACAGTTAATGGTAACATTATCACGGTACTCAAATATCAATTAAGCGGAAGTGCACGTTGCTAAGTTGAAACACTCGAAATAATCGACGTTGGGTCGTAATCATGACATTGAAATGGCAATGCTCAAAACTGCTGTCTCGCTATTTCAATGGAAGTAAATTTAATTTTGGTACGTTGATATTTCGAGATAGGAACCTTTTTGATATTTATTGACTGAATAATCTTGTTTTTCAGTAAATGTGTAGACAGTAATACAAAGCTACGCTGAATTTCCATAGAGTATTGTTCGGAAGTAGCGCCCTTTCTTCATAATAAGTCAGCTATGATCAGACTTAACACTGGTGTCAGTATTCTTAGCTCGCGTTAATCGGTAGTAGGTGACACTGAAAGCTCACACCTGACCTTCCTTGAAAGAGTACCTGAGATAATAGAATCTGTCCTTTTCTAGGTATTAAATAAACTTCCCAACTTTTGCATGTAAATAAATTGAACATTTAATCAGAACCTACTCATCTTTAATAAAAGGACGATTAGACTGCTTAAAGTGCTCCAACCCTCAAATGGTTTCCAGTCATGGGTTCTCGTTTTCATGATATAAAAACAACGTTCAAACAGAAAATTGAATTTACTAGTTGAAAGAGGAAAAGGATTATAGTCAAGAAGCAATGGCAAAACATTTGGGAAGTCGGAAAGCAACAGATTAGAAAGATGTGCACACTATCACTATCCACTCTTAAGTTAACAGATGAAAATGGGTGTGTGGGTTCAGGTGATATCCCGTAGAAATCATTCAAAAATTACTTGATTGAAATTCAAGAATAAGGACAGGCGCTTTATCTGAAGATCAGACTTAAAGCCGCATTTAATCAGTCCTATCTGCGCATCTGACATATTTCACATCACTTTGCTAAGGCTACCTTATTTGGTTCAATAAAATATTTATCATGCAGTGTCTCTGCTAACAAAGAAACAAAATTTTCTCATCTTAATCTTAAACTTTTAAGATGCTGAAATGAAAATTGTAGTGTCAAGCGTTCCAGAATATAGCCTTGACCGGAGATGTTAAAAAAACGCCTTTGAAATTGTACCAATGAATCGAAACTGTATCTAAAAATATTTTACCAATAGCACATTGGTGACTCTTACCTCGTAAGCTTAACATCAGGATTCATTGCCTCCACAAAATCGCACATTAACTCCACCATAGCTCGTCGTTCCTACAATTGAATAAATTTTTTAACCACAAAAATTTCTAATTCGTAACGCAAAACTTTACCTCAGGATCTTTGCTATGTCTCCCGGAATCTTTCAGTACTTCTGGATTTGCCATAACAGCATAGACAAGAGGTGGAGATCTGGGACTTCCCGGTGGAACCTACAAAGTCAGCAAAATTTAATAAACTTATTTTCAATACTATAAAAATAAAAAAATTAATTACTCTCATGCCACCATAAAGTGGTATAGGATCGCTAGGCTCCTGAGGTATTACAATCCTAGTCCAACTTAAAACATTTATGAAGAGCTCCTCACCGGCTACTGTGGTCACCCGAATGCACATGTGTGGCTGCGGTGGATTCTTAAAATGTCTATAGGCACGTGAATGGCGATAATTATGCGGTGGAGAATTTTGTCCAATAGATTCATTTGTTTGGAATGAAAGTTCAACGGCCCCAGTTGAGGGCGGAGATGATGGCGTCGATGGAGTTTCTATTGGGGACCCCAAATGGTCAGTGGGTTGAAAATTGCACTCATCTGAAGACATTTTACTTGAAACTGAAAATTTTGAACAAAACACTTTCAAAACAACTCTCTCAGTCCAGTTTCATTGCCCTTGAAGTCTCACAAGTTTGTGAAAAAAATGCAGCAAGGAAAAGGTTAAAGCCCTCAAGCAGTCGGGCTGCTGTTTTTATTCACTTCAATCGCTGTCAAAATGGAACTTTTGACAGATTAAAATGTCACACACAATATTTCTATCTCGCCAGTTTAGTGCGTTTTTAATGCGTCCCCCTTGAAAAGATTCATTCGATTGCCGTTTCACTATTAATTAGTTCACTAGCGTAAGTTTTATTTTTAGCACCTGATGTTTACTTAATTCAGAAACGCAGTAAAATCCGTATTTACTCCCCAAAATGTTGTTTTTGTTCTGTTGTGCCCGTACTGCGAAGTGTGGACCTTCTTCAACCACCTCTTTTCTTCAGCAGCAGCAAAACAACATGGTGCAAACAACAAATGCAAGCAAGGGAGTGCTTTCATAAAACTTTTGCTCAAAATTTATTAGTACTGCCACAAAGAATATTCGGTACTAGATTAGAGAAAATGTTAATAATAAATTTCCTTTTGTCATTTCATTGGATTATTTTTTGGGTTTGCGCGGAATGTTATTCTTCACGGATTCTCTCAATTTTACGGTAAGTTTCAATTCAATTTCAAAATTTATTTATTCTAAACCCAGGCATAAGTGCTGGGTACAGCGATAGAGATATTAAGTACAGAGTTAGTTTTTGCACAACTTGTTTATTTTCTAATGAATTTTATCGACACCTAACAAATCTAAAAAATTTCTTTAACACTTCAATAAATATTAATTTTTAGAAAAATCAAAATACTTCTCATATCCGAGGAGTGCTGTTGTTTTGTTCTTTTTGGTCGTATATTAATTTTGGTTTTAGTACTCCCATGAGATTGGATAATAACAATTACGACTGAGTTAAGGCATTTCCATATAGAACACATCATGGAAATTATTGCCACAAGTTTTGGGGAGATTTCTTCAGTTTCTAAAACTAGAACAGAAAATAAAATTTAAATTAATCTTAAATTTAGTGAAAATATATTTAACTGGTCTCATTCTTTGACCTAAGTACATAAATTAAATGGTTTGATAAATATTAACGCATAGGTAAGAGTACCTAATACCGGCCAACTAATTGTAATTGATCCTTTATATACTAATGGAGAGTGGCTTTGGGGAATATTATATTTTATATGAATAAGTATACTTCTTGTTTATCTATTTCTATGATTTTCTTTGCATATTTATTTCTAAAACATTATAATGAAATAATATCTAAAATATCACTTTCGTTAGTTTATAGCCAGGAAAATTCTATTTCCGGTCAAGAGCGCTCCTATTACCGGCCAAAAGGAAAACTGGATCAGTTATCTTTCAAAGAGCAAAGAAAAGACTAAAAAGTTTTAAAATATATTATTCAGGACAAAAACTAGCTCATTTCTTTAAAGTAAAACAGAAAATTAAATCATAGAACAGAATGTAGGTTCGGTTACATTTTCAATACTTCTCCCATGTAATTTTAATTGCCTCTGTAATCACACACCTTCCCTTGAGAATATCTTCCGGGACACGCTACATAATTTCAGGATTTCTTTGAACCATGTTCTGTCCATCCCTTTCCAGCCATCGTCCTTGATTATCTTCTATACTTTATCCTAAAGAGGTTTTCTTTTAATAGGAAAACCAGATTTGGTCTATTTAACGCACCATTTGACTATTTTTTTTCTTGTAAAGACAATACAAGGGTAAGGAGTCGAAATTTCTTCCAGAAGTTTTCCTCTTAGGTTATCTTGTATTCTGCAATGTAGTTCTGGCACGCCGAGCTTTCTGCTAGTTTTTCTTATTGAATTTCGCTATACCCAAATGCTATCTGAAGTTGCTTTTAGGATATCTTCTGTGTAGGTTCTTGAATTTTAAAAGGAATACAAATCATTTAACAACTGCATTCCAACTACGAAATATAGTGCAAATTTTACTTGGCCGTAAATAGATGCTTCGAAGTAAAAGCTGCATTAGATACAGGCGACAAATTTAATTCATTTGTAAAATGGAAACGCAACTCCATGGACCATTTATTTTACATTTTGTTTTATGACTGTAGTGTAAATTACTACAATAACTTGGAGTTTATTTAATTAAATAATTACTTTTCGTTATGCTTTCAAGCTGATATCTTTGAAAGCAAGTAGTCTCTCAAAGAAAACGTTTCCAAAGGATTTTAGAATAATATTAAGTTTATATATTAATTGATTTCGTTTATTAATAAAATATTTTTCTAATTTTCTAAAAAAAAATTATTCAAAATAATTGATTTATTACGTTATTTCCCTTCTTTAAATTATTGGCTGTTATCCGTACATGAAATCTAAAGTCCGGTCATCTGTGGCTCGTTATTAAAAATTCAAGAGAAAACTGTTTCAAAAACCGGAAAGGATAATTTTGCTATTACTACGTTATCTTTCGTTACATCTCGACCAATTTATTAATTTAACAGGTATTTGATAGAGAAATATCCACTTAAAAAGCTTATTTTTCAAATAAAATCCTACTTACATTCAATAAAAGTCGCACATCACATAAGCAAAATTAATACGATAAACTCATTTCCGCGCATTTCAAAGGGTAGACTTAAAAAAAGATGAAAACTGCACTGTCAGGAATGCGCAATATGTTGTCAAACCTTTTGTAATACTTAAATAACAAATAAGTTTTTTTATTGAGACATTTCAAACTGTTTAATGTGTAAATTGATGATCTCTTTTTTTGTCGTTTTACTAGAGTGGCGGTAATAGGTGCGTTTACACTACATAGAAACTGCATCTGAGAATAAAAGTCCTCACAGGGCTGTTCAATTTCGCGCCCTGAGCAGATTGTTTTGAGCGCATTATTTTCAAAGTCAAAGTCAAAGTGCATTTATTTTTTGAACCCCTGCTTAAAGCAGCGTATAACGCTGGGTTCCACGACAGTATAAAGCTTATCAATTAGTTTACATGATTTATAGCAAAAGAAACAATATATCAATTTAAACAGGATTCAATTAGTTTAAATTAAATTAAACTAAATTAACAGCTTATATAGTCATAATCTTTTGATTTCACAGTTGAATTACATTTAGTCATTAATTATGATCTATCCGGAGTTGTACTGAGGCCAATGTTAGCCTAGACACTGATTCTAACATCAGTAACTATAACAGCCATTACACAAACATTCATCACACATCACCAATCATCAGCCATCAATACATGAATACACCAGCCTATACAGTTAATCCCGACATGGAACTAAGATTCATATGCTTAGTGACTGACTAAAGTTAAGGATACATATAGCACTTGCTTCTTAGCATGTCTTTTTTAATTTCCAATAACAAATAAAATACTATGCATATCACTACGTTGGGTTACAAAATTTACAAAATCCGAAACCTGGAAATCACAAGAGAGTCATACGTATTAGGTACGAAACGAAATTCAGAGACATAAGTTCAGAATTAAAAAATTCAAAATACACAGAATTCAGATTTGTAAAAATCTAGAAAAAATGCAAATATTTCTAGATTTATTTAATTTTTGTATTTTTTTCGGATTTCTTCTGGAAGCCACTAAATGGGAATAGATATTGTCAGTTTGCAAAAGTTCTCTAACTTTCATTTTTGTTACTGGCAAATTATTCCTGTTGTCCATTTTTAGTACGATAAAAAGATTAACAAGGTATGGCTGATTCGAGAGGAACTTGTTGTGTTGCAACTTCATTCGGAGATATATGTTATATATATATATATTGACTGAAAGACGTTTTGAATTGTGCAGTGTTAAGTTGAAAAACAACGCCCGGGAAAAGTAGTGGTATGAAAGCAAAGAAATTGAAATTGAGACGAACAAATTTGTGGCATTTGGATCCAAATGATGTAAGCACCCAAATGGCAGATGAATTAGCGGTCATAAGCGTTCATTAGTTCACATTTAATTCTATTACTGCTAGGACTTGCACGTTGTAGTATGTTTCAATTTTCGTGGATGATAACACTCGGGGCAGCAAAAATTCCTAACCTCTGGTGTCTCTAATCAACGAAAAGTGAAGAATACTGCAACGTGTACGGTGGCTCTATAGGAATAACTTGAAATCTGAGCAAATGAACGCGGATATGACCGTTGCATTAGCTGCATTTTTTTTTATCTCGGTGTAATCTAATCTGGTTTAATTTTACGAACGTAGACAACAACAATGCGTGATCCACCTCAAGAGCTGGTTCGATTTTCGTGATCTGAAAACTCCAGGTATTCTTCTCACAGTTAGAGGATTTGTTAAATATATGTCGGCTGCCATTAAATATAAAAACTAACTGTCAGCCTTCGAGTATATAACAAACAGGATTGCTTTACCGGAGAAAGATTTGAAATTTCAATATTAATATACTGATATTGCAATTATGTCAATTGTAATATAAAATTTTAGAGACTGACTTGCGGTTTACGATACTGAGAAATTAATTAGAGAACTTACATTTGATTTATCACTTGATTTGTCATTTAATTTGTCATTTGACTTAAGATAGTTCCGCGTATATACAAAATTCGAGCAATTATTGTAAAATTGCTTGTCTATATGGAAAATTAAAAACCAAATAAGCACTTCAGCTTGAGAAGTGTCAAATATTAAATGTCAAAAAAAGTTGCAGCCAACATTGCAGTATAAAATATGGTTCTAAAAGGTTCGTGTATTAAATGATTATGGTTTATAACTAGGGTCAAATTGCAATAAACTCTCTATACCGCGAAGTTTTTCGCAATTTCAATATTGAGCTCTAATGTTCTACATACTGAGTGGACACCGAGTGTATACAGAGTTGTTTCTCAGTGTATAGAGACACACTTGCGATTTAGTGCGAACTACAAATTTTGAAACCACAATTCTGTCTCCGGTATAATAAGCCAAATTTTGTAAGTGAAGCTTCTACATGTTTGTGTTGAGCTCAAGTTTTCTAGTGTGAGAGCTCAGTGCAGGTATAAACAGCTATCAGACCTCATGAAGGACTAGTCAAGTTATTCGAATAAGAGTACATATTTGTTGTCATTTCTACGCACTGCCACTGGTTTATTGTCGTTCGTCCCAGTTGTTACTTGTTATTTATCTGCTTTATGAGGGGAATAAAGCTTCACTTATGTACACGAATTTTATACGCTACCCGTATTCCTGTTTTCCTAAATAAGGTTAGCAAAATCAATCTGATTTTCTATAAAGTTTTATGAAGTTAGAAAATCTTTTAGGAATTCCTAAACTATCACCAATTTCCTAATGGTTGCGGTAGTACATAGTTGCTTATTTTAAAAGAATTTATTGCATTTGGATCAACAGGATATAAGTCACAGGCCCTAAAACCGTTTTTCACTGTTGTGTCTTTTATGGAAGATTTAACAACCTTATATATGGGCAGAAATTATCATGTTTAAAACGCTAGTGACTCTCCAGTTATATACCTCCATCTTCCAAGCAGGGGATGAAATACTGCTACATCCATAGCTTGTAAAACATGGTTAGAGTTTAGATACAAAGCAATAAGTTCTATTTTTTTTTTTTTTTTTTTTTTTAGCAAAATTTACTCAATGCCGAAGTCAGGTGAGGTACGTGTCCATCAAAGTACATTATAACATGGAAAACCAGTATGATTTTGTATTATATAAGGATGAAATACAGCAGTGATGTACTCTTAAATCGTTTGTCTAGTCATCCATCCATTATCTGACATCCCAACCCTCCAAGATGACATATACAGTGAATATTTTTGGAACCCTTTTAAAATTTACTACTACCATCGGCGGAGCTAACTCTCCGGCTGCATTTACTATTATTAATGTGGTTATACATTCCTTTTTATACGAATAAATAATGCTTCGTACAATCTTTTATCCTTTCCGAACAATAACTGTATTGTTTGGTTACAGAGCTATAGAAACACACTACTGTAGATCGAAGACAGGTCTGCCTCAGTATTTATTGGTAGCCTATTTACAAATACACAGTTTAAGGACTGAGTATTGATTCAGCATTGCAAGAGATTCACGTCAAGGACAGATTCTTTCGAAATGTGTCTAATCAATATTTAAAATGTCGTCAAAAGTTCGATGTTGAACATGCATCAATTCAATTTAATTCCATTCAATGTAATTCAATTCAATTCAAAGTAATTTAATTCAATTCAAATCGGTTCAATACAATTCAATTCATTCAGTCCCAGCCATAAGCGCCACGTAAGTAAACAACGTTGGGAGTACCAAGTTAGTACAACAGATAAATATAGCTTAAATAGAGTGTTGTGTATGTTTTCCTGCTTTTCTAACGAAAGTTACTTACGTAATCATTTAGTATACACAAATAATTCATATGAATACAAAATGATATTTTTTGCTGAAAATTTGCTTTGTTATCAGATCTAATTACGAGCACACAATTTTTACCTGCAAAACTTGCAAAGATAACAAAGGAGCCGCCCGGATTACGGGGAAATTTTTTTATATGGAAGACAACAAATAGCTATGCTTACGCAAGTGAAAATTTCTGCTCGTAAAGGTAAAATGTGAAGAAGAAAAAAACAAATATTTTATAATTTCGATTTTGAATGTGGGGAAGTGGCCATAAAAAAATTTGTGATGGTACTATATAAATAATAAATAGTTCCCCAAAGGCCAAAGGGGGCGCTTGAATTTTAAAAACGTTCAATTGAACATAGTTTTATTTTTTCCTCAATAGCAGAGTATAGATAGATGTATAGGTATTCTACTTAACTATCACCACATAATTTGCGAAGGTATAGTACCTAAAACATTTCAAAGTGGCCGATAAAGGAATCGGTGTCCTAATAAACGACTGTCTAATTAGTAGTATTCATTTAAAATCAATCCACATAGGCGGACGAAAGATCCCAAGCATGGAGGCCAGAGCGGCATATTGTGCTAACCTGCTAGAAACTTTCTTAGCAAAACCCTCCTGTTCTCTTAATGAAGTACATCAGGTCTAATTACGGTATGCAAAAATTAGCTTTCAAAGCTGACACAGATCCAGCAGAGTAGAAACTAGAAAGTAGACCTATTCGAGTTAAACCTCAACCTGACCGGCCTCACCAACTTTGCCCTTGGGAGCTTGATAACCTGACCTCATATATTCTACAGAACGGTAAAAGTTGGCGAGGCCGGCCAGGTTGGTGATGATGTCAAACCCCAAGAGAAATTCAGAGAAATTAATATTAGGCCCATCAAGATAGCGTTCTGTACATTTTCAAGCATTCAGGTTCGCTTATTTCTGCATATGCTTCATGAACGCCGATAACTTAGGTGGCAGCACCTACAATGGGTTCCGATTCTAGGAAGGGATAACCAGGGCTAGAACTTGCTAGAAGGTCAGCCCTTTCATTCCCCATAATATTCATTCTAATCCTAGGAACATTCTGAAAGAAAACCCTGTTAATCTTACTAGTGTAGTGTGATCATTGAACCAAAATTTAAATTTGAATTATAGATCTTTTGCACGCCATCTATATGTCAGTAGCGCGAAATTAAATTTTGCAAGCTTTCGAAAATGGAAGCGTGGAAATAAGAGTAGATTCTATTTGCATGTAGATCTACTTTGCCGCACCATCTAATGGTACGATTACACATTGCAACTTTTACTGCAGCGCAGTACAAAAAGCTGCGCTACTCGAGGGTTGCAATGTGTAAACATCCCTGAAACCCAAAAAGTGCGCAACCAGGTTTCTGGTCCCTGGTCAAAACCATCAGGAACAACTTCAGCAGTTCCTCTATACCTTCACTACTTAATAATGGTGAAGTGGTTGTTGACTCCCTGGATAAAGCTAATATTTTGGCTGCTAGATTCGCATCAAATTCTTTTCTTCCACCCACTTCACAGGCACCTGTCGTGCATCCCCCGTGCGGATGTGTACAAGAGCCAATACACATCCGTACGAGGGATGTGTTCAAGGTCCTTAAAGGAATCAACGTCTCTAAAGCCGCAGGCCCTGATGGTTTCTCGCCCCTATTAATTAAAAGCTGTGCCTCATCCTTGGCTAAACCTCTGCGCAAACTATTCTACCTGTCCTACTCGACAGGAAAATTTCCAACTGCTTGGAAACTAGCTCACGTTCAGCCTATTCCCAAGAAAGGAGAGGGTAGCGATCCCTCAAATTATCGACCAATTGCAATCACTTCGATTCTTTCAAAGGTTTTTGAATCTATCATTAACTCCAAATTAATGAAGTATCTGGAAACCAATCAGCTAATCAACGATCGCCAATACGGCTTCCGGCACGGACGCTCACCTGGAGACTTGCTGACTTTTCTTACGGAACGTTGGAATCGTAGTCTTCACAATTTTGGTGAGTCCAAAATCGTTGCTCTAGATATTTCAAAGGCCTTTGATAGAGTCTGGCATTCAGCCCTTTTAGCCAAACTCAAAGCACTTGGTCTTTCCCCTCCTCTTCTATTATGGATTGAAAGTTTTTTATCTAGTCGCCAAATACGAGTTGTATTAGTTGGCGTTATATCTGATCCTCATCCTATTAATGCCGGTGTCCCCAGGGCTCTGTTATTTCTCCGACTCTATTTCTAATCTTCATTAATGATCTGCTTTCCCTTACTTTCAATCCTATCCATAGCTTTGCTGATGACAGTACCCTTGATTTCGCATACTCCTTTGACACCCTTGCGGATTCCAGAGGGAACGCCGCATGTGTTAAACGAGACTGCATGATTAGATCATTGAATAACGATCTTGACAATATTCTCGCTTCGGGCAAAGTGAATCGCGTCGAATTCAATGCATCTAAGACCCAAAGCTGTCTCATCTCATTAAAACAAGACCATCACTTAACCACTCCCGTTTCGTTTGATGGTGCATTAATTTCTGAATCACCGTCACTAAGAATTCTTGGCATTAATATTTCCAGTAAGTTAAGCTGGACAGATCACATCTTCTCGGTTGCCAAAGAAGCATCCAAATGTCTTGGTTTCTTGAAAAGGTGTAAGAAATATTTCAGCCCATCAAATATAGCGCTCCTCTACAAGTCCTACATCAGACCCAGAATGGAATACAATTCCCATATCTGGGCCGGGGCTGGTCGCACAGCCTTAGCTTCATTGGATATTGTCCAAAAGAGAGCCTGCAAGCTCATTGGCGATGTGGCAATTACTCGTCATATCGACTCGCTCGAGCACCGTCGCAATGTTGGAAGCCTTTCGCTCCTTTATCGCTATATGCATGGCCAATGTTCTGATGAAATATCTAGTCTGATCCCTTGTAGAATAGTTCCTGCACGCAATACCCGCGCTGCATCCCGCGCTCATCCTTTTACCCTTCAAATTACCTTCGGCCGTACACTTAAATTCCGTGATGCTTTCTTCTCCCGAACTGTGCGAATGTGGAACAGTCTACCATCTTCTGTCTTTCCTCCGGCATACAACCTGCAAAAGTTTAAGGGCGACATACATCGGCACCTCCGCCACTCTCCTCATATCCCTTAATCCTTTCCCTATCTCCTTCCTGCCACGCTGTGCTTTGCATCATAGGGTATCCCCTGAGCTTGGCTTAATAATATAAAAAAAAAAAAAAAAAAAAAAAAAAAACACTTTTGCTGTGGTTGCGCGTGCAGTTTTTAAGATGTTGATTAAATTTGTGGGGTAACTAACCAAATTTTAATTTCAAATACTTTAAAATTAATAGCTGCTTTTTTTATTATTTTCCTTGTAGAATAATAACTTGCGTAAATAACTCCATAAATATTTCCGTATAAAATTTATCTGTTGCTAAAAATCTCAAAGCTATAGCTAACCGTCCAGTGGGTAGGGGCGGATCTAGCACTGAAATTAGGGGAGGGGGGTCAGCTTACAAATTAAATCGAGAAAAAAAACATCCAACGCCGTAAGTCGCTTCACATATCCACCGCAGTGAGGTACTAGGAACTAGGAAATCCGCATTAAGCGGTGTAGATGATGTGTCATTTTTAGTATACTTTTTTGTACAAAAACTAATTTTTTTTAATAGAATAGGGTGCATACTGCAGGAGTCATTCAAACCAAACTTTTCTCAGTTTTACATACTGGCATATATAATATGGACTGCTCAATATGCTATTTCATGCGGGTACAATTTTTTGTGTCAAAAATAGTTCATACGTCGGTGCCAACATTCAAAAATCCATTGGCTGAAAGTTGAAAAGTGAAACTTCTCGAATTTCTATTAACTCAAATAATTAATTTAAAAACATTTATTTCTACGAATCAACTTATTTATTGGTTGTTTACAGCCCTTTCTCAGTTCAGACGTCACATAGAAAAGTGATCCAACTCAAAAAATGCAACTTTTCAGGAGAGCGAAAAACGAAACGCTGTACATAGAATTAATTCTTCCTTAACGTAGCAATTCTTTGTTAAAAATAGTCTTTGTTATAAAATTTATTTCTGAAGATTTATATAAATGAGTTTTTAAGTTTTTGTTACCGCAGTTGGCGAGGTTAGCTGTTAATCCCGCATGTCCTTAAGCTGTGTCGCTTTTCTTTGTTGCGAAATAAATATTTTTCCAAGTTTTTTTTTAAGTGGCACAACTCAAAATACGATTTTTGATAATTAAATTCCGTACTTCGAACTTTGTGGAAAAATGTCATAACTCAAAATAAAATTTGTAAATGCCGTTTTGTGGAAAATTGACACAATTTAAAGTAATACTGTTAAAATGTCGAAAACATATTTACGTTTGTAATGAAGATCGTCACAACTCAAAAAGTGACACTGTTCTATGAAGAATATCTCTGTTCTTAAGTAAAAGAAAAGTGACACTATCGCTATCTAGCGGCAAAAATAATCAGATGGAAATATGTTAATTTCATGGTGTAATTGACTCAAAAACGACAAATTTTGAGTTAGGTCACTTTTCTATGTGACGTGCGAGTTGGTAGTTGGTACTTAGACCGAAAGAGGAAGCTATATAGAAATGAGCCCACTTTCTGCAGTGTATTTCTATGGACGTAATCAGTCCATATTTTAAATGTCAGTGGTTTTACATAAGAACGCTGCAAATATTTTAGAATGTTAGGAGTTAGGTCTAAGTTAGGGATCTGATGTGGTAGTGAGGGAGTCTGTTTCGTGGCTTGGGAAGTGTTTCTCTTGGATCACCTAAAGCTGGGGTCCGAAACTCAAATTCTGAGAAAAACCTATTACATCACATGCCTACAATAGTATTCATGAAATAAATTTTTATTTTTTTAAGTTTTGGAAAAATTTTTTTATTGAAGTTGAATTATCAAATAAAAAAAAATATAAAATAAAAAATATATTTTTTCAAATAACTCAATTAATTAAATATTTTTTCTTGAAATTTAGGGATCATGACCTCCCCATGACCACTAGAACCCCCCTCCCTGGATCCGCCACTGTCAGTGGCAGATATTGCTTTGTTCATATAAGAATCTTTTCTCTTTATAGGAGGACACACTTGTTTTAAAATTAATTCAAAACCGTCAGTCAGGTGATAAGCGCAGAAAATGTTTAGGTGTACAAAAATTTCATCTCCAATACGTAATTCTTTCATTAAATTATTTACGGCCCAGTATGCTCTTTACTAGCTATTAATTTTTTCACCCAACGCCTCTTATTTTTCAGATTCTTATTGCGATTTTTTATCAAAATTAATGCTAAACAAGCGACAGCTGGCACTTCTGGATCATCGAAATACTTCAGAGTTTAACTGGAGATGATTTACAGCAAAAGCTGCGCGCAGTAAAACCGGCTGCATGTGTAAACACCTTTGCAACTTTTTTCGAAAGATTGCAGCTTCTGAGTTGCGCTGCAGGCTGCGCGCAACTTTTTTTCCACTATTTGTAAACACCACTGCAAGTTTTGCACTGCAATCTTAAAAGCTGCGCAGTAAGATTTGCAATGTGTAATTAAGAATCACACAGAGATAACCAGATTATCTATGATATGTGCAAAAATGGATTTTCCCAACAGAAAATATTCATTACGAATATCTCAACCTTAATAAGTATGTTTGTTCCAAACTTACTAGCTACTTTCTTACCCAAAGGGTATCAACGGGACCCTATTACTAAGCCTCCGCTGTCCGTTCGGCTGTATCTCTTGAACCGTAATGGGTAGATAGTTGAAATTTTCACAGAATGCGTATTTCTATTGCCGCTATAACAAAAAATAATAAAAATAAAATAAAATTTAAAATTAAAGGGGTCCCCATACAAGAAACGTGTTTTTTGGTGTACATATTGTTAAATCTTGTACGATGGTACGGAACCCTTGGTGTGCGAGTCCGACTCGCACTAGCCTGTTTTTTTATTTATTTTTTTTTGTTATAAACTCTTGTTTTTCATTATATTTTGTTACGTTATTCGAAGAAACAGATTTTAATAATTTTATTCATAACAAGTGCCTTTTCTTTTGATAATCAGTTATACATTTAGAAAGCATCTTAAAACGGAAAGAAATCATATAATTATTATCTAAGAAAATCAATGAAAATTTAATTGTTCCTTATCACTGCATAATCAACTCATCATAGCATAACCACGATAGTAGATAACAGTATCTATATATAAGTGAGTGAACATAAAGGAAGCTATTAATAAGTATCTATCTCTTCCTATGCAGCCGCAGTCACCCATAAATAATGCACAAAACCTCAATATTCCATGCAATGCGGAACAGAAACGAAACAGAACGAAATCGATTTTACTGGCACTCATCGTAACGAGATTATTTCATCGATTAAAATGCCCCACACCTGTTTCTCTAGTTAAATTAAAATAATTATAATCGGCGTGCCATTAAAAGATCACTGACTGCAAGTGGAAATGAAATATTTAAATTAATCACCGATCGATTTAGCTAACAAAAGAAATTTTTTAACTGAATTAAATCTTTAAAACTTTGGATGCAAATATTTTTCAAATTTGCAAAAAAAAAATTTCGCCCGTAACATAAAATATTGCAAAAACAAGACAAATGGAAACTTTTCAGCTTTTATTCATCTGCCAATTTCTTTTTTTTATTTAAATATTCACGAAATTTATGGTAAACGCTGCTGGTGTAGTGATACTATTTATTGAATTAGATTAACATAAAATTCGGTAACGATCTCTACTAAGATTTTATTTTGTGAACATTGCAATTAATCACTCCAATTCACCATAATCAGCTCGATTTGATAAAAAAAGAAAAATCAAAGAAAGTTAATTTTTTTTTTTAGAATTTTAATTTAACCTTTTTCGAATTTTTAAGTGCACTGTGGTGTTTGTTTAGAGTAGATTTTTTTGTTAGAGCAATAGATAAAGAATTTCCATTAAAAGATTACTCAAGGCTTAGAAGATACAAATCTAACAATTTTCTCAAAATATTTTGTTTTATTTAAGTTGCTGGACTTGACCTAGTCTACGGAGAAGGTTACTCATATGTATATATAATTTTCCTCTATGGAGAGTAGTAGTAAATTTGCCTAATTTAGAGTAAAAGAAGATACCATTACGCCTGCGTATAAAATTTGTGAGAACTGATTTGAAGATACATTATCGTTGACCTTAATTTTGATGATTGTGTTTGCTTTGCTATTCGCAGTTACAATGAATAAGTTTTGGTTCTTTTTATTATTAAATAGGAAACGCGCGAGTGATTTCAAGATTAATATTTTTCCATGTTTATAGAAAATTTCCGTTTTGCAGTTTTTGGTGTATGTCATTGAACTCCTACATGTTATTTTTGTATTTTGTAGCTTATGTTGTCTGATTAAGAATAGTAGATAAAATTTTTACAAAGAAATTCATTAATTACGAATAGAAATTAAAAACTCATTATGAATTTACAGTAATTCCTTGAGAAATATAACTTAGCTATTGTTACTCTCCATTCAAGTCAGGTTTTTTTTTTTTGTTTTATATACGTTGACGAAATTCACATAAAATCACTGCCCTATTTTAAGATAATTTTCACACAAAATATTTCTGTCGGTTTTATCTTCTGATATCTCTGGTATTTTTGAAAAATCCGTCAGGTAAGTAGCAAAGTGCCTTAGTTTTGTGAGCACCTTCATCAGTTTGTTGCAAAATACTCATCAAATCAGAAGGGATCAACGAGAGTTTATTAAATATTTATGACAAAGTGTGTAAAAAAATTGAAACGGAGTTATTTTTTAAAAATTTCCATTATTTTTTAATGGTAGTTTGTTCTTTCTTGTAGGATATTATTAGGATTTAATTTGAGGATAGTAAAGAAGCAGGATCTGTTTGTATCGCAAATAGTAATAGAGTTGAACCTGATAGTAACAATTCGCGTGTATAACAACTTTTAAAGATTGTCAATAACTTGGTTTACAAAAAATGCTATTTTTAACCAAGGCATACAAGCAAGCATGTCCTGAAAAATGGAGTAAAGAATAGAAGATGGTAGACTGCTCCACATTTGCACAGTTCCAGTTGCGTAACATGTCTGCGGGTCCCAATGCAAAAAAAATGGAAGGCTTATAGAAACCAACGTAGACCGACGAGCTTAATACGAGAAGTCTGCTAGTCTGGAGTATATAGACAACTAAAAGCTGGGTGAGTTTTATTATAAATGAATTAAAACCGATATTGCACTTCTTTTTTAATCTCAATTCAGAGTTTATACAGAAAACAATATAGGGCTTCCGGTAGAAAATCATTGAGTTAATTTTAAATGGTAACATAGCTTACTACATAGCATATGACTGCGCGGTACTTTTAAAAGGTCTTCTTTCGATATTTATCAATGAGTTTCGTGACATCCATCCTTTCTACTTTTTCTGCCTCTATGCTCGGTAGTGCTAACTGAGATAGACGATCTTGGCTAATCGAATTTCGAAGATAGTTTGTTATTATTTTAGTGTTTTAACACAGAACAGAAAAGTTTCGAAATTAAAGAATGTTTTGTGGCTCGCTGGGGCCCGCGACCGCATTAGATGCATTGGCATAACTGTACACCACTGCACAGTACCCACAGGAATTAATAGATAAGTGATCGGACTAGATATTTCATTCGAAAATTGACAATGCATATAGCATATGAAGAAGCGAAAGGAATCCAATGTTTCGGCAGGTCTCGAGCGAGTCCATATAACAAGCTATTACTACAAAACTAAGTACTTTGAACAATCTCTCTTGGACTGTATCTATAAGGAACCTAAAGCTTTCCGAATGGAACTCGTAATAGTATTTCTTACACCTTTTAGAAATCCAAGACATTTCGATACTTCTTTGGCAACAGAGAAGATGCGATTTGTCCAGCTTAACTTATTGGAAGTATATTAATGCTTAATGATGTGCTCGAAATTAATGCTCCAATAAAAGAAACGAGAGTGGTAAAATAATGATCTTGTTTTAAAGAGATGAGATAGCTTTGGATCTTAGATCTGGATTCTTCAAGAGTGTAAAAGAAGTATGCGAAATCAAGGGTAGGCTCTGCCATCAGCAAAACTACGGATGGGATTGAAAATAAGAAACACCAGATAATTAATGAAAATTAAGAAGACATACGGAGAGATAACAAAACCCTAAATCACATCGGAATTTATAGGATAAGGTAACGTCATCTAATACAACCCGTATTAAACTATCAGATAGAAAAAGGAAGGTGAGTTGTCGGAAAAGTATCATGCGGGAAATTTTTTCTACTTCAAAATAAGCTTGGTGTTTACAAAGCTACAATTATTTCTAGCAATTGAAAAGAATATCGCCTTACTTTCCGAGAACTGGACCGAAAACATGAAAAACCCTGACTTATTTAAGATTTCATTCAATTTTGTGATTTTTTTTTTAAATACTTTGTAAACGTTGTGGGTTTTCTTGTTACTATTAGTAGGAAGCCAATAGCTTTAGCTTTAGAGTAAGTAAGTAAGTAAGTAAGTAAGTGGAAAAAAAATTCTTTTACAAAAGAAAAATCTTTAAAAAGAAATTTCTATGCAAAAGCAGGTGTTTCGTATCAGCAGGAACCGTATACTCATCAGTACGGTTTGGTTCCTGTCTGCTGTACACGCCAAAGTGAATAGCCAAGCTGACGTCATATATGTACTTAAAATAATTTTTAAGTGTGAATTATATGCGCGAAATACTAAACGAAAAAAAAAAACTTTATTTCTTGCATTTTCTTAGGGTACGTGCTTAACGTGGCGAGGCGAGGCGACGAGACCATATCAAGACATAAGAAATAACATGATTGCACGCTTTACTATGAAAGTGTTCATAACAATGGCAGCGCGTGATTTATTTTCCCTTCGCCTTGCTCAACTCTATATATATAGCCTCGCCTCGCCTCTCCTCGTCACGCCTCGTTATACACGTGCCCTTACACATTACGTCCACCTACCTAAGCTGTTGTTGCCCTCCTGCAGTCTATTTTTTTTCCAGGTTTTATAGGTCATTCAAGTAAGGGGTCGTTACATGCAACCTAGGATTTCTTTCTGTGCTTATATATTATGAATCCTTGCCTTGCTTGTTATATCGACATTTCCGGGATCATTTAAGTACGTGGTCTGCATTTTGTTGGTGGAATTGATATCTTCAATTAAATTTTGGTGAGTGCCTTATTGATATGCACATCGAATATGCGTCATAAGAAAATAGCACTTTATCGTTTACGACTTATTCCCCATTGATTTCACGATCGATAATAATTATTCAGAATTGTAGACTCAACCAGATCCGATCTTACTTTCATTGAAAAGTGATGTAATTACGCTTGAGAGCTCTCAATATATATTCGTACATGGCTGCTGATGCTGAAAGTGAATGGGTAATAATCGTAGCTTTTGAATGAGCTTAAAATGTAAATCCCCTCCCCCAACCTTTTTTATATATACACCTCAAGTTTAACGGTAAACAACAAAAAACAACACACCCACCTGAACAGTATATTAATTAATCTATGTAGATTTCTATGTAGAATTTTCTAATTCATTTGCGCATGCCTTTTACACCCATTACGCCGCTATTTAGTTTACGGTTTCATAGCGCCTCGATGATCAGGTTGCATGGAACGCCTGCTGATTGCGCCTCACCTGAAAAAATGCATTTAATTCTATAGAAAAGAATGCGCCGAGGTAGAACAGCATGTACTCACTCGATCTATTCATGATAGTTACACAGATGCTAGCTGCTACCTAGGCTGGTAAAGCTTTCATAGTTGTAAGCCTCGATCAGAATCTTGGAGGTAGAAGAGAGTGGCGCTTATAGTACATGATCCATGCATGCAGTGAGTGAATAGCCTTGCATAAGATATTCTGCAGTGGAATACCTGCTGAATGCTTCTCTCCATGGAAGTATTTACCATTTCCATTCCATAGAAACACCAGCTGTAAAAGCAGTTACAACAACACCACCAACAACAATAACAACAACAACTTGTCGATACTCGATAGCGAGTCTTGTGTATATCGTGGTTATGTGCGTGTATATTCACTCAGGTGGTACACGGACGGTAACTATTCGTTTGAGAGCCGGAATTAAACCAAAACCAGTCGTTTCTGAACCTCCGTCGGTTGTGTTGTGATCGCGTTTCGGACTGTTTTTTTTTGTTTTTTGGCACGCGATTTTTCGATCAAAGTTTTCACTTCGATCTTGTTTGAGTAGTGAACGAGCAACGACGGAAATTTGTAAACGTGTGCATGATACACGCTGCCGCTATTATAGTGTGATAAGTGAGTGCAAAAAGAAATCGAAAAGTCAAAAAAGAGAAAATTTCCAAGAAATCATGGTTGTTTTGGTGTTATAAGAATTACTGTGATTGCCCTCTGTGCTGCGCATTAATGCATTTTTTATTACCCGAAAAAAACCTATAACTACATCTAGCGGGAAATAGTGTTCCCGATAGATTTTTCTGGATTATCTCGGATAACTATAATCTTGGATTACCCCACACAAAACTTGAATGTGAGTATGTTTTTCAAATAATATTTTTAACTCTGATAACATAAATTTGTGTTTACTAGGTACATATGTAACTTTCATATGTAGGTAGATACGTATATAGTTAGTAATACCTGAAGTCGAGGCCGGACATTAAAAATGGAAATGAGACTTCCATTGTTTATGATTAGAATTGGCGCAACAGAAGCTCGGTTTTAAATTTTTTATATTTCATTGCAGCAGCAGCAGCTGGTTTGGCTTAGTAAACCGACTTGGGAAATATGGAAATTTTCAAGTATATATGCACCAAGGGCGGTAGATTAAGGAGGGGCGGTTTTATTGCTTATATTTTTTATGTTACACAGTTGTTAGCGATAAACGTAGGATTTTTTTTTAAAGAGGGTTCATGGCAGTTTCTCACCGAATTCAATTGTATTCCGGCCGACAGGTTGTAATAAAAACAAACACATATTTATCTTGTTGCATTCGGCGGAGTTTGTCTTTTGAATGCATATTGGAAGGCTATCGAACGCTGTCATTGTTTTATTCATGTACCTCTGAAGTCTGAACCTTATCTTTCTGTTTTGTAGCTTTTTCTTTCTCGACCCTTGAGCGATTCTTGAGGCCGCTGCTGTAGCATGGTTATATTTTGAAATTTTATGCAAATTATGCCTTTAAAAAGGTCAATTTTCTACTTCCCAATAGAATGTTTTTCTGTTAATTGTATTTATGCAGAGTAATCAAAAATTTCTTGAAAACCGAACTGAAGATTTTGATAAAAGCGATTTAGATAGGACTAGATTTTAGATAAGCTCACTTGGACGGTAATGGGGGATAAATAAATTTAGTCTTATTTATGAGGTAATCAGAGCTGAAAATTGAATCCAGATTTGCTAATATGCGGTTATCCTGGATACACTGATCTTGCACTATTTGATCCCTAGAGTCCGGGTATACGGATAATCCGGATCAGAACTATCCTGGTCCACATAATGCAAAGAAAGTTGAAAATTTCCATCAGATTGCTTTGCTTCATCAGGAAAATGAAATTTCATGATATTTCCATATTCCGAATGAAACAATGCAATCTGGTAAAAATTTTCAACCTTCTTTGCATTATCTGGATCAGAATAGTTCAGTTTCGGATCCGGGTAGCTCGGATCCGGATCCGGATTTCAGAAATCGGGTCCTAATTATTCCAATTATTCCGTATAGTTCGAATAAAAAACTATCCGGATAATTTCAGCTCTAAATTAGATGATCTTTGTGCCTGATTAGGGCGTACTTATGGATTAATTAGGGGGTAACTAAGGGGCAATATTGAATTTTTATAAAATGGAGTGAATCTACTGTTTTTGGTGTGACAATGGAATTGAACTACATCTGGACTTTCGTAAAATTCGTTTTGTGGTTATTTGGGGGGGGGGGGGGGGGGGGGTAATTGTAGCTAATTAGGGAGCATAATTAAACGAGTAATTTTAGTATATTTGTAATAGGCCGACCTACTGTTTTCGGTAGCGAGAGGTCGATTCAGATTATGGCTCAACTTTGGGTAAATAGGGGTAGTTTTGATGCAATTGATTGAATCTATAGATTTTGGATCCGTGCATACGATTTAGATAGGGGTCATGAGTCTAGGAAAGCACATTGAAGGGGTATTTTAGGGGTACTTCATGTGTAGAAAAATTAGATTTATATCTTGCCCCATATGGGACTCGAAGTTTTTAGAATCGGTTATAGATGGTATAGAACGATTTTTTGAGATTTTTATTTTTGCTAAATTTAATGTTTAAATACAATAGAACTTTTTTTTTAAAAGGTAATAATGGTTTCTGATGGGGTAAGTAACTTTAGTCTACCGCTTGTGTAGGCACAAGAGAGCGATTTAGCCAGGTCTTGATTTTGGAAAAACGTATTTCGGGTATATTTATGGGGAAATCAGAGGATTAAAAAATCATTTAGGGGCAATTAATGGGTAATACTGGTTTTTGGTTGAAATAAGGTGAATCATTTTATTTATGTGAAAAGTAATTTAGTTAGGTCTTGGCTTTGAAAGAGCTGAGATGAAAGGAATAATTACGGAGTGAGAACCTCATTTAAACGAAAATTTTAGGAGGTAAATAGAGGGCAATACTTGATTTTAATGATGTGGAGTTTATCTACCATTTTTGGATGCGAGAAGGTGATGGAGTTAGATAGTGAGTTTGAGAGACGAGTCATTTATGGGATATTTAGGGAGAAATATTGGATTTTTATGAAATGGAGTGAATATAAAATTGTCGAGTTCGTGAATGTAATTCCGCTAAGTCTTGACTTTAAGAAAACTCATGTAGAAGGTAATACGATGTAATAGGGAATATTGGAATTGACTCTATTGAAATGGGATGAATCTTCATTTTTCAAGTCCATGAAAATTATTTAGTAGGTCTTAACTTTGGAAAACCTGATTTAGAATAAAAATTGATATAAGAAGTAATTAAGGAGTAATACAGTATCGAATTGCCTACAATTAAAAAGTCCTTAATTCAAATGAGTAGGTACTAGCTGGTTAGTATGGGCCAACATCTTAAATTCATACATTTATATGTATTTATTTATTCGTTTTTATTAAACAACTTTATAAGTCTAAAAGTATCAAAAGGAAGAAGAAAACAAATCTCTGGAACTCGTATAGCGAATATTTATTAGAAAAGCTCGGTAAATGATCAAAACAAAGTAGATAAAAAATATACCTGGCCACGAATTGCATATACCTACATTATCTGCAATGTTGAGTTTTGTACAAATAACGCAATCAGGTGTAAGGCGCTATAAAAATAGCAAAAGTGTGGATTTATAACATCACAAACATTCCCATCCTCCTTAAATCTTGCCTGCAATTGAATCAATATGTTTACGTCTATTAATTTCTCTATCAAAAATTACTCAAAAACATACCGAACAGTTTCAAAATAAAATTAAAAAAAAATCGTTTTCGTCTCCATCTTCTTTCATTATATTGTTCAATTCCCTAGTAAAAAGTATTTTTGAATATGCCTCTCAAGTTTGGAATCTTTTCTACTCAACATACTCAGATCAGTTGGAGGCGATTTCTGATATACAAGTTTGAATATTCATATGTCCAATATGGGACACACTTCCTATGTTGTTCCCTGTTGTCTCTTGAAAATAGAAGATTGTACTTGGATGTAACATTTCTCTTTAAACTGGTTAATGATTATTTTGATTATCCTTATTTGTTATCTAAGCTCAATTTTAGTGTCCCATCCAGGACATTAATACAACAAGACTTGTTTTATTTATCTACCCATAGAGCTAACTTAATAGAAGTTTTCCGATATTAACTTGTTTGGCAATAGTCCTCTTGACATTTAAAAGGCTTATTATAGATGATTTTAGACAGCCCATATAATCTTAATCTTATCCCCTTTCATTTCCTTCTCCCTTTTCTCCTATGTTCAGGATTTGGAATAATATAATCATAGTAAATTTAGAGCATTATCTAGCATTTAGTAGTAGTTTTACTCTTTCCTTCGGTATTCAGCTAGTAATTGAATATTTCTTATACGTAATATTTTCTCCTAGTTTTAGTATATCAAATTCATATCTGGTAATTAGCTGTAGCTTGAGTTAATCTTAATTACAGTAGTATTTTCCTATTCTTAGTATTTTTGCATATTGTTTATATTGTATTATATTTCTCTGGTAGCAGGATGAGTATGTAGTAGAATATAATTCGATTTATGTTAGAATCTGTAATCTATCGGATGAATTTGAAGTTGAAATAAAAAATAAATAAAATAGGGTTTACGACTGTGAGTTGAGGATTACGCTAGAAATCAATGTGTTTTTTGAAAATGATATTTGTTTGTGTTCTACAAGAAATAACCATTTAAATTTTGATTTGTAATATAATTGGGCATCATTATTTGCACATCATCTGCATAAAGTGTAATACTACAACATCTGGGCACTTTAAGTAAATCTTTTAGATAAATAGCAAATATAATGAATAACTCAGGTACTAAGATTGACTCCTGAGGTACACCCGAATATTGAGAGTTATTTGCAGAATAACGGTAATCTGATTTAATTATCTGCTAAAGAAATAAGAGTTAGGCAAATATACTTGATTGCACAACAAGATAGCTATACTAATGTTTATATATTCACGCCGTCCTAATGTTTTCTATTCTGAGAAAAATTTGGGACTAAATTCGGAAAGAATGTATTCCGGATCTGGCAGTGAGATTATTCGGTAAATACTTAGATTTCATCACAAGAATAATACCAACGAGCTACTGAAAAAGGATCGAAGTTCGCAATATTCAATATTTACAATGATTTCATCTTGACGAACACGGACGTCATCACATTTCCGGTCAATAAAATTGACTTGGTTTTCTTTAGCCCAAAATAATCAGCCTCAGAGTACTTCTATGATTGTTCTTTGAT
This sequence comes from Dioctria rufipes, assembly GCA_963924295.1. Lineage (NCBI taxonomy): Eukaryota > Metazoa > Arthropoda > Insecta > Diptera > Asilidae > Dioctria > Dioctria rufipes. The sequence continues at coordinate 62,594,508 of OZ002743.1, read as the reverse complement.
CTTTAGAACATATACATACATACATCTCATGAATCTTTCGGATTATTTCTGGTGTTAACACCTTTCGGGCGAACACTACGGGGGTCATCTTTAACGGTTGTACGATCACGTTAAAATTCCGTCATTCATTTTGATATGACCGAAAATGACAGTGCAGATTCCTTTAACACTTTTTAACGCCTTTCATGAATTTTGTTTGTCTAAAAATTTTCCAAAACAAAAAATTCAATCACAGAACGATTTTTTTTGTTTTTTTCAATTTTGCAAAATCACGTGCAGAGTTTATTATCAACAATATTCTGATCAATACGTTCGTACAATAAAATAAAATCTTGTTTCTTTTCATTTGACTTAAATTACAATAGCATGGGTAGTTCTGCTATCACATTATAGATGTCCTTTCCAAGAACTTTTCAAATGAGTTACGTTGAGTACATTTTTCCATATGGGTCAATAAAGGGACCTCAGCTAAAAGTGTGAAAGATTTTATTAATGTTGAAGCTATTGGAGCATCTACTCTTATGTTGACCAGTACATCTAACGTCGCTATAAAGACCCTTTATTAACTGGGCTATTTTCTGCTGAATACCACATCTTCGTAGAGTTTTCCAAATTTACCTCAGGTTAAATTGAGATAAAAGCCTTTCATGTATTACGAAAAGATAGCTGTAGCGGGGTTTTGGCACTCTGTAGATTACTTTTCAATGATCCTCAAGATTTTAATTTGATCTATGAAGGAGTGATATATTCTAAGGCCAACCAAGCTGCCGTCTTAATGATGTGTTCGATAAATAATTAATTCCTTAATTACGTGTGACAAGGGTTTCCCCATGATTGAAAATATGCAGATATGTTTCTAATTATATTGCAGTTAATTAGGTCACCTTATCATTGAATTTGAATAACGATGATGCATTCCGCCCAATCTGGCAAGATTTACAGGTGTTCGATGATCTTTCCAAGATTTGTTGGAATATATCTGTTCTTAACTGAGTCTTCTAGCTTCAGCAGAGTCTCACATATTTCTTAGAGCTATCTAGTGATTTGGTACAGTACTTTTCTATAGTTTTCTTGGTCAGACGCCAGATTTGCTATGGGCCTGCTTTTGTTAAATTGTATTTAGCTTTTCTATACAATTGTGATTGTATTCATTTCGCAGTTATCGCTATTGATATTAATCCCTAGTGAAGTTGATGATATTTTTGAGTACTGTACTCCATTGAATATAACTAAGACTATTTTTCGATACTGTTTTTGTACCTACTCCACAACATGTTAATGTCTGCATAGTTTGCACTAAACTGGGTTTTAATAGAGGTGAACTTTTCTGTTAACATGCCTTTTTTAGTATTAAATATTTTTCGATTAATTGCACCGTCATCATTGTGTGAACCTTTCTGTACAGTACAAATCCTTATTTTGATGGCAGTTTTAATATTTCAACATTTACTTCTCTAAAACTTTAGACACCTTCCACTATTATAATTTTCCACATACGGCTCGATTGATCGATAGAGAGGTTATAGATACACGAAGGACTCGTACCTTGTCTTACGATGACATGCTCAACGCCGATATTTTTGTCGCCATTTGGAGCATTTAACTCACTTTTCAACAAGATTATTATGTTTTTGGCATAGAATAAAATACCTCATTTATTCGCATGCTAAACTCATAATTGGTATCCTTTTCAGACTCTTCTGTAGGAGTATAGTATTGCACGATATTCATGTTTTGTAGTCTAGGTATTCCTACCCGAAAAACCCTTTTGGAAGCTGGTGACAAGGAGGCTGGATTCAGCTATTGAGTGAGTATTATGCAGATACCATCACTTTATTATTCCATTGGATCTCTACCATACTACAAGAAGGATCCCCCAATTGGAAAACTATTTTCTCTCACATTATGCCATCTAGTTTTAATGAATTCCATAATCGTATGATGTAGAAGTTAATTTTTGTTTATAACTACAATTATTTCATCGTTCTAAAATTCAAAAATTCTGTTCAAGCCCGTGATCGAAAAGCTAAAGCCCTCTACGTTTGAGAGTCTTGTTTTGAGCTCACTGCCCCCCCCCCCCCCCCCGCCCCCAAAGTACGTATTGCTGATTTTTATGATTTGCTTAATATCTCACAGTGGTTTTACCTAGCGTTGAACTTACAGCTATTTTCAGTTATCTATAAAATTGAGATCATTGTTAAAAATTTTAATATTTGACTCATGTCAGTCATAAAAATTTTCAGCTGTGTAAACCTTCAATATTTTGTGAGGTAATGAAATCATGTTTTCCATTTTTAAACAAAAATTAAAGCTCACCGCTATGAAAAAATCAATGAAATCAAAATCAAGTTTTTCAGAATAAATTTAGCACTTTTATCTATTCCCGACAGAAGTTTACAATTTCAATCGGTTGTAAATTTAGCGCGTTTAATTTACTTACGCAACGGTTGTTTTTTTTTTCTTCAGTATTTTATTTAGATTTACTGTTTTGTGTACGGCTATATAAGTTGAAAAATGACGCTTACTCCAATAATAGTAGATACTGGTAATAAATCACTATATTCTAAATGGAAGTATTTACTTTAATATGGTTTGGGTATGTGTAATTGTACAAATATTTTGTTTTTTTAATTTTGCGTAATAAACAACTGTTTTCTTTTTGATATTTGCACTCTATTTAAAATAAACACAGCAATCACCTCGCATCCTATTTAAAAAACAAGATTATTATTCCAACTTTTCGTACCTTGTTTACAGTAAACGGTTCAAACTCGTCAGCCAACAGTTGTATTTACGCGAGAGTATTATTTGGTACTGCAGCATATGAGTAGAATATGTGCGTTGCTTTCAAGAACAGATTTTCCACCAGATCTCTAAAAACATATTTGGAAAAAATTCTTTATGGTGCGCTATAAATTTGTGATTTTGTTATATACGGGTGAAATTTACATTCTACATTTTTTCTTTTTCTCTACTTTTATCTAAATAAAAAAAAAAAAGTGGTATTAATTTCCTTCAATTGGGCGAAGAAAAACTCCCACTATGATACGATCCTCCTGAGTTAATCAGCACACCCAGAGTGAAATATGATTATTTTTAACTATTTTTGTGGTTTAAAATCTGATAACCACAGAAATAGTTACTTATAGTCATATTCTATTCATATATGACTATGGGTTATAACCCAAATTATTAATTTTTTTTTTTAAATTTAAATAAAACTATGAAATTAAAAATTTTGTTTTTTTATTTATGGTTTTGAGCATATCCACATGATTTATTACAATAATAAAAAAAAATATCTTAAGAGGCCTTGTTTCCTAGTTTCCAATATGGTTTGACGTTTATTGTCTTGAATTGTATGCGGCGAATAGGTTTTAAAATAACATGTAGAAGAAAAGCTTGTACAACATCTCTGCAAGTTGAAAATTGTAAGACTTGGAACATTTATTTTAATTTAAATATAGTATATTAATTAATTATGTTCTTCGGCATTATTCTTGAGTGTATTAAGCAACTGTTGCCCACTTTTAACTTTAACTTTAGGTTAGTTCTGTTAAAACTTATTTTTAAATGAGTTCCACTTATTTATAAAAGTTTCATCGATATATTTTCGCCGTACTTCAGCGTAAGATTGTTTTCACTCTGGGGTCGAGCACCCAGAAAGATACAGGTCAGATTGTCACAATGACAACCTGCCTGCTTAATTTGTCTTATGGGCGGCAATAGAGATGGTATGCTGGTTTGGCTGGTTTGCCGTGTTGAAGTTTGTTTTCAAATAATAAGATTACCTAGCGTATCGAGGAGTTTTCGAGAGGATGAATCCGGACTGTTCTCATGACAGTGTGTCTGGAAAGATTGAGCCAGCAGAATTGCTAGAATGCTGATGTTTTTATCTGGATGGCTTGAACCAACAGCACCAACAGGATGGAGATAATTCGTTTTTTTTTTTTTTTAATATCGTGTGCTGCTTATCGGTCCGGTTACAAGCGAACTAAATTGGGCTTTGATCTCTTCAAGAGATGGCTATATTATTAGGCATGAAAAGAAAAAGTTCTTTGCAGATTTGTCGTTCTGGCAGTATCTACTGAAAAATTTACTTTTTTATCTTCTCTGCTCAAAAATTGTCCTACCCTTTTTTTTTACAAAAACAAAAGCCTATCTACGTTCAGCAGAGTGTTACTACCGTGCGTTCAGGTGTACACACCGATGTGCTGAAAAGTACATCGGTGCGCACATCATATCATTGAAAAAGTAGGGATAGCACCTGAACGGTTGGTGTGCACTTCGATTCGAAATGTCATTTTTGAAAGTTCTTAAAGAATAAAACTACGCTAAGCGTCAAACCTACTAAGCGCACCGAGACACGACGCTACCAGACCGTAGTGCAAAATGTGCACACCGATGTGCTGGGGAAATGACAACGCTTCGGTCGCCTGAACGACATGGTGTGTAAAAATGTGACATTATGTGACATTCTGCGTGCACCTGAACGCACGGTACGCAAATTTCGAAATTAATTTTACTAGGTTTACAAAGTGGTTGGTCAAGGTTTCGGAAATGTACGAGCCGGCTCAGACGCGTCGCCACCTAGTTAGTTCAATTGGTACTATGCATGTACCTACCTAAGTATGTAAAAGCAACAGTGTTTATTTTTTTATATAATTAAATTAGTTTCCTGGAAAATATGTATATATACACTAGGAGGTCAGTAGAGCGGGAGGTGATAGTACTCAGCTAGATGAACAAAAAATTGTATGGCAGGGGGGGGGGGGGGCATATCAACCGTTTAGGATTTACAGGGAGATTAAGAAAAAAAAGCTAGTTTTTCACAAAGCACCCTGTATCTTAAAAACTACAGATTGCATGGTCGCAGTTAACCTATTCAGGTCACACCGAAATTAGACGAGGGAACAAATTATCGTTGAGAATAGGTTTGAAAATAGGTTTGAGAATAGGTTTAGAGCTAATAATTCTTAAAAGGCTTCAGATAGCACATTAGGTGAAATAGGTCATATTAAAGAGGAGAGTCTACAGTTTACAGTTTTTATAAAAAAAAAAAGTTATATTAACGACGTTTTTGCAAAAATAATAGATTATAAATTTAAAAAAAAGGTAAGAAAATCCGAAATTTTGAGTTTAGACAGCCATAATTCTTGAGGCGAGAGTGGTATGGGGCTGATTGAGCAGTCATTCGAAGGGCCATGGAGTTCTGCATATATTGAGCTTCTGACTGTGACCATGCACCCTGTAGTTTTTAAGATACAGGGTGTTTTGTGAAAAACTAGCTTTTTTTCCTAATCACCCTGTAAGTAAATCCTAAACGGTTGATATGCCCCCCCCCCCCCCCTGCCATACGATTTTTGGTTTGTCTATGTGAGTACTATCACCTTCCGCTCTTCTGACTTCCTAATGGGAAACACCCTGTATAACCTAATTTTTAAGTTAACACCTCTCCTATTAATTTCTGCAAACCTCTCACAACACTTTTTTACTTACAGAAATTCAATTTTTTTTTGATTTGATAATGAAGTTTCACATTTATACATTCTTTATGCAAAATATTTTTAACTAGACCCCGCTACTGGTACAAAGATTAACAAGAATTTGAGATAACTTTTTGTATTGAAAGGGCATTTGGTGACCCATTTTTACCAGCGAATTGACAAATGACTAAAAGACCTTTTAAGTTGTGCAGTGTGAAGTTGCAAAAACAACACCTGCTTAAATAATCCATAAAAATATTAGTTTCATCATGTAAATTACTTCGGGAAACGTAATTACTAGTGAGAAAACCAAGAAGTTTTCATTTAGAAAAATGGTAAGAACAATTGAAATTGACGCGAACAAATGGCTGACCAAATGACATATAAGTACCCAATTGACAGATGAATTAGTCATACTAGTAATTATTTTTATCATGGAACCCACTATTGGGTTTCTGTTTCATATTTTAACCGTTCCATCCTGAAACTTTTTTTTAATACATAATAATAATTGTTCATTTGAATTTCGTGGATTTACGTGGAGCAACATGTTATAAGTTGGCATCGAAAGCAATTGCCGAATTGAAGTTCTCGTTCTGGTGGTATGTTTTAAGATTTTTGTTCGACAGGCAATTTTGCTTGTTTCGAAATTATTTCCGATTTTTTTCGCTTAGCACAAACGTAATTTATAAATTCATTTTCTAGTTGTTGACAAATTTTAATAATAATAAATATGGAAATTATGAATTTTTCAAGCGTAGTAGGACAAAATAAAATTTTTAAGGTAGCAGTATAATGGTTTGGATATGCCTTACAAATGGTATTATTGATGTTTGAATTAAAAAAAAAACCTAACAAATTGATAACTTCAAGTTTCAAGAATCTTTTTTATTTATTTATTCCTCCTTCCCTATATGTATGGACTTTCAGCAATTTTTTTAAATTTGTTTTTCAGCCCACACCTAAAATTAAGTAATTTAAGTTAAAAACGCAGTAGCTAACTTTCTTCCAGCAGTTTTCGTCCCTTGTAGGAGGTCTTTCTCCATTTAATTTGGCAGTTAAATTCTTTCGAAATTTCTGGAAATTCTGCTCATTATTCATTCGTACAAAGCTTCCAGTATTCATCTCAGGGTGTCTCCTTCAAATATTCCACAGTTATCTGAAACTGTTTTGCTGCAGTATTTTTCCTTGCGTGAACTGAGGTTAGAAATTTTGAATTGTATATTTATGTATGAAAAATTATATTATTAATATATAAAACTATTTATATTGAATAAATTTAAAAAAATGTAATATGTAATTCTAATTTCTTAAACTATGCTTCCATTTTATAATCTTCGCTTGTACCATCACTCAGTACGTTTGCATGGATACTCGAAGTATATTCAAGTACTCAAGTATTCATGTAAACGTGTTGACTGTCAACAAAATTAAGTGAAGCTCTATTGAAATTATCGCCTTACGAAAGTGTCACAACATACGGACTATCCTATCGATAAATTGTAGAACTTCGAATCTTTCGAAGTTATACAAAATCTTATCCCTGGTCATCCGGTTACGTGTTGTTCTATTACATCATCAAGGACATCTCTGGTCCGATTGTGTTCTAATGCATTTAGTATTATTTTCACTAATGGATGGCACTTAATAATAATTAATGTTTTCATACTTGCCACTAAGGTAATCATGTCCACATTAAATTTTTGTTAGGTTAGGCTAGTAGGTTAGTAATCCTACTTACTCAACTTTTGTGCTTCTTGGCTAGCCTTGACAATTCTCACAGGTGTTGCTTTTTATTTTCTCGACCAAAATCCACCTGTTGTTCGAAACGAAAACGATTGATTTAGAATTAAAAAACGAACGTTGTGATCGTTGCCCAATTCATCTCTTGACGGCATTGGCAACGCGATGTTGCATAATTTTAAATTATGCATGCTATAAAACATTTTTCAATTAACAATTTTGCATAGAACAGGGTCGTCACAGGAAACAGTTTCATATTTTATTGTGTCTGGTTTAGTTGTTCACAAAACTATTTAAAGTTGCTCAAAACATTGACCAAATGAAATCGTTTTAATTATAAAAAAAAAAAAAAAAAAAAAAAACAGTTATTTTCACGGTTTTTATTTCAACACTGACGATGTGTATATTTCCAATTCAATAATATGAATTAGATTTTTCGTGATCATCATACTTTACGGGATTCTAGTAGTAATGATTTCCAATGAAATAGCTACATTGTAATATCTCGAACGAGTACTGCTGATGACAGACATGAGGTATCGATATCTAGATATTCCGAATATCTAGATATTACAGGAACCCTGGCAGCCATAAAAAGGAGCATTGATGTGACAAACTGTACTTTGGCATTGCAATTCAGTTGAAAGCTTTTTAAGCGTAAACAATTTGGAAATGGAAGTAACAAAAATATTAGCTTTAATGCGGCTAATACCAGATTTACAATTTCAATATTGATATATTTGTATTGCAATAATATAATTTTAGAGATACACTTGCGTTTACGATACTGAGAATTAATTAGAGAACTTACATATTTGATTTATCACTTGATTTGTTATTTAATTTGTTGTCATTTGAATTAGCAAGTTCCGCGCACGTGCAAAATGCGAGCAAATATTGTGAAATTACTTGTCTATATGGAAAATAAAAACGAAATAGGCACTTCAACTTGACAAGTATTAAATGTAAAAAAAAGTTGTAGCCAACATTGCAGAGTATTAAATTCGGTTCTAAAAGGTTCGTGTATTAAATGATTATGGTTTATAATAGGGTCATATTGCAATAAACTCGTATATCGCGTACATTTTTCGCAATTTCAATATTTAGTTACAATATTCTACATACTGAGTGTACACCGAAGGTATACCGAGCTATTTCTCAGTATATATAGAGACAGACTTGCTGTTTAGCGCAAATTGCAATATTAAAATTGCAAGTCTGTCTCCGGTATAAACAGAAACAATTAATTGTAAAGCCTAGTATCGAGTTCGGGCAAAGTAAAATTTAACGCGGTCTCTAAATTTTTCACATTAAAATCGCTGGTAAAATTTTGACGTATGTTAATTTGGAGAAAACACAGTGACCGATGTTTAAAAATTTTATTCAAATTGTTTACAAACTTTAGATAAATGTTTCTACAATTTACAATTAAAAATTGACTTAATTAATCTGAAAATTGTTAAAAGAACTTAAATCCTTCAATAAATTAAGAAAAAAGTCTGAAAATTTTCAATTAAAATTAAATTCTTCAATAAGTTCAAAAAAAAAAAAAACAATCTAATAATTGTCATAGAAACAGGAAATGTCATAATTTTACCAGCATTTTAATGCTACGCGCATTAAAATGTTCAGTAAAATAAGTGGAGACATGCAAAGTGCCATCTATCTTAAAATAGAGAAATATTCACTTTATACCAGTGAACTCCGTACTGCACTAGTAAAATCATCAGTAAAATTTTTCCTTGCGATTTTACCAGCGCTAAAATTTGTATGGAAATGTCACATTTTACTCGAACTCGATACTAGGCTTAAGTATATAACAAAATCAAGATTTGGAGTGAAAATAGAAAAAAATGCGACCTCTCCATACGTTGTTTCCGCGGAGTCTAATGTTTTCCTTTGTTATTTCATTATTTTTCCCCGAAGTGAAAATTTTTCTCTTTTTGACTCCATATTGACAAAAAATGTTTAGTTCTTCTTCTTCTTTTTCGCTTTCTTGAGAAAGCATAGATATATTTTTGCTTAATGTGACATATTATCATATTATTACTAAAAACTAGATGGCGCTGCTCAATGTAAGAAGTGTCAATGTTCAGGCTATTATACCCAGTCAATTTTGAGGATATTGATATCTAACTAGATATCTAGTCTATATCCACTGGTTTTGTAGATATATTGGAAGTACTTGATGACACACATGTTGAATAAACGAGGTATTCCGAATATCTAGATAACGATACCCCATGTCTGTTATAAGCATTAAAACATAAAATCAAAACCTCTGAGCAAAATACAGAAATTTTCATGGCTAAAATCAACTACTTCTCAGAATGCGTGCATAATTAATTGAATTTTACACTCTAGCTTGCCTAGATGTGAAATCAAAGCAAAACTGAATAATATTATACACCCATAATCGTACCCAGTTTAACTGGTCTGTGCGTGCGCGCGCAACTTTAATGGGAGTAGTGAACATTTTTAAATCGAAAAAAAAAAACAAAATTTTAAATGTTGCTAAAATGCCATACAGTCCGATCTTTTGTATCATTTACTCTTTCATTCAAATTTCTTTCATTGTTCCACCTGCAGGTAACAATCATCAACACTTTAGCTTTATATACTTGCGCACCTGTGCTGTGATTTTAGCAGGTACTATATACACGGTTGCGCATTGATTGAATTTCGAAATCGCGCAAGCAATATGGGTTCGCACTATGAGCTAATTATATTTATATACATACATACTACTATAGAAAAACGCACCGATTGACCGTGCATTGCGTACTTAGAGAGGGAACACAGGCAAATTTCTGGACTATTGTTATGCAAACTTGAAAATATCTGCTCGCGGTTAATGTGAACGCTTCATGAAAATTAATGATTTGTTGACGGTCATTCACTTCAGATTGTGTCGATACATATAGGTAGAAATTGCGGTGAAAGACATAATTATAGGAATTTTGCGCTAAACGGCATGGTTGAGTTCCATAACTATATTGCGCCGAGAGAAATTTTCTTTATTATAGAAATTTTTATATATTTTTTTTGTTTTTGTCCAGACTGCAAAGAAAATGTCTCAATGAAAGTATAAAGTATATATTGGACGTAACCCCAAAGGCAAAGTTAGATTTCATTTAATGAGACGAAAATTACTGGGAGTTTTTCTGTTTAAATCGCATTTAAATTGTATGAAGTAATACGAGAAACTTGGGAACTAATGGGAAGTAATGCAATGCATCAGAGGTCACTAATTCCATCATCAGGTTTACACAAAATCTCCGCCAATAATGATGGTAATTCTTCTTGAATTCTTTTGTCTTGTCAAGCTAAATCTTAACGTAGAGGATTAAAAACTTAAAGAAGATCTGATAGTAGACAGGTAATTTTTTCACAACAACCAAACAACATAAGAAAAAGAACTCTTAAGTCTGATTGATTACCGCGGTAGTGAAATATTTTGTACAACAAATTGCATTTTATTTTTAATCCTTTGGTAATGCGCAGTTGAGAGTTTTGTATTTTTGTAAAAAAACAAAAAAAAAAATCTTTTTTGACTTCCTGGAAAGTAAAATCGTGAGACTTTTCTCATAATAAACATTTTCATTAAGTAATGGCATTAAATAGTTGTTTAAATTGCAAACGTTCAAAGACGAAATCTTGAAATTATCAAGTGAATGAAACTTTTTAACAGTTCAAGGAAAAATAGTCAAATTTCCACGTTTAAATGTTTTTAATTATTTTTCGGAGATTGTAGAGTTAAGTACTATACAACTAGGCACTTCCGGATACTATTTCTAAGTGCAGTTTATCCTCAATTTACTTGCTAATATCAAGGCATTACAAAGATGCTACATGCTGTTCTTAGACTAGTAATAATTTTGGTCACTATTAGCTTTTGAGGAGCAAATTTCAGGATGCTCAGTTTTTCGTATATATTTCTATAACGGTTCTTCGGACAGAAAATATGGTAATAACCACTTTTATAGGATTTCAAATTCTGAAGAACGTTTTAGTACATTAAAACCGTATAGGATCGTTTTCACGGGGTACGTAAAAATTCAAAATTTTTATATGGCAACACTAAGAAGGGTTTGCTCGATTTAGTTGAAATTTTATTCACTATTTTTATAAAAACGCCATGTCCAAAATTTCAGCTCTCTATGTTGACGCGTTCTCAGGTAGTGTCCAAATATGTAGTGAAAACGAAATTTTTGTATGCCAACCCTACGAAGGAGTTATCCGATTTGTCCCATTTTCGAATTTAAATTTACTTTGTTTTTTTAAGTCCATGTGCACAGTTTCAGACGTGTTCTCGAGTTATCGTCAGGATGGACAAACGGGCATGCAAAAATAACTTTTAATTTTATGCATGGGTGTCCAATCCTTCACACTTCTTCATTTGACATTCGATATTGCTCATCGAATTTATAGGATTCGACGTAGACACCTATTTATAAAAGTCTGCAAAGAGTGTGTTATAAATTGGGTGATCTGCCGTCTCTTCATATCTGAGCAAGTAGTTGATGTCATTCTCCTTTTGCAGTTAATTTACTTGGGGCGCAGAAGGGGAAGAAGTGAATAGGTTTGTAGATTGGTGGATGTCTTAGAAAGGAAGGGTTCCTACGTTAATAGTTCTATTAAAGATAAGTTTTGAGATGCTGATGAATTAGTTTGGGATTACGCTCTATTGTATTCCGTCTATTTTCGTTCCCATTTTTTATCGTAGTTATTTGAAGTCTGCTAGGATGAAAAGATCCGGAAGATTATTTATATTAAGTGGATTGGGATGTGCAGGGATATTTTGAAGTTATTTGCTCGCAAATTTTTCGAACAGATACTCCTTGACGGGAGTGACATTGGCTGCATCATAGATTTCGCGATTGGGGAACTGTTTGCCGTTGGACCTTTTTTTGGAGCTCCGTGAAAGCTCGGAGAATTTTCCTTTCGGAAATGCATAAGCTTTCTGTGCAAGTGCGAGAGATCATGTTCCATACCGGAAAGCGTCTTCACGTCTTCTGCACGGTTGTTAAATTTAGGAATTCGAAAATGCTGATGTCAAAATATTTGGCATTGGTTGAGGGCCTGATTTTTCGTGCATTATAGACAGTCTGTATGGTTTTCGCTTTAGCAGCATGTCTGTTTCGCCTTGTGTTTGATTTGCGAATGCAGATCAATTCCGATTTTTGGACGTTTATTTTTTCCTCAATATTTTGTGGAGTTGAGCTTATTGAAATGTAAGTGCTATCTATCTAATCGAGATCAAAGGGTCCGAGTGAATGGGCTTCTTTCTACCCCAATCAGGATTAGGTGTGGAATACCACAAGGATCTACTCTCGCTCCATATCTTTTCGCACTGTTTATAAATGATATTGCATCAGTATTCCAGCATTCAAACATACTCCTGTACGCAGATGATGTACAGTTATACCTGTCGCGATCCGTTGGGGTACTAGAGGATGGTATTTGCGGAGTGAATGAAGATTTGGAAGCCGTCTCATCCTGGGCACTTTTGAATGGCCTGACTCTTAATCCAGTGAAATCTCAGTCTATTATTATTTACAAATGTAGACTGGATACTCGCGACTTCTCGCCTATTATTCTTAATAATATGACTGTCCCCTACTCTGATGTCATTAAAAATTTGGGATTATCTATGAGCAAAGCACTCACTTGGGATGAACATTTAATTGCAGTGGTGGGTATAATCTATGGCGGCTTACGTAGCCTGTGGCCATCTGCTTCATTCACGCCACAACAGGTTCGACTGAAGCTTGTTAAAACCTTGCTGGTACCTTTAATTATGTATGAAGTGGTAGTGTATGGCTGTATGAATGCAGTATGCTCGCACAAACTTAATGTTGCATTTAACTCGTGTGTTCGCTATACGTTTTCAACCTTCGTAGATACGATCATGTATCCCCCTTTACCAACCATATCTTGGGCTGCAGTTTGGATCAATATCTTAAATACCGCACAGTACTCTTTCTTTTCTGCTTAATGTACCACAAGCAGCCTCGGTATCTTTTTGAAAAACTTAATTTTGCCACATCGTACAGGTCAAGATCGCTAATCGTACCCAGACATACCGTCTTGCAGAGCCGAAGATCATTCTATGTTCACGCGATTAATCTCTGGAACTCCTTGCCTCTTGGAATCAAACGAATAAACAATCTGGCCGCCTTCAAGGGTGAACTTTTCGAGCACTATAAAAATATATAAATTACTGCTCCTCTCGTTATCTGCAGATAATTCCAAGAAATTCGAGCGATTCCTATTTCCTTGTATTATATATTTTTTGTACAACTATTCTCTGAGGTACCTACCAATTGTTAGCATCTTATAAGTAATTGTACAGTACGTAAATAAAATATTTCATTGAGTTAATATTTATATGCCCTCATAACTTTAATTTAAAATTTGCTTATAATTAAGATCAGACTTGCTTTTCTCTTTCCCTGTGTCTTTTTTCTTTTTTTTTCTAATTACGTTATCTGTTTCTTGTACATGTAAATGAGATATTATATCTTATATGTTTATCATAGTGAATAAACAATTTGAATTTGAATTTGAATTGGTTGCCTAAATTATCATGCCGTCTCAAATTGACATTGAAATCACCTCCCACAATCACGTTCTCATAACGTTGCTGTAAATGTGACATCGCATTTTCAAACTCATTAGCATTAGTTAGTACCAACTATCAAACAAGTTGGTAGGACATTATACCGAGGACCACAACACACTTTTCATTTGTAGAACCTATCTCGGCGCTAATGAACTCAATTGATTGTTCCTTGGAAGAGTCAATCAACTTAGTTCTCAGGAAATCTCTAACAAAAATCTCATCCCCATCGCCTGGTTGACTTTTGCGGTCGTTAAGAAGCAACGTATAGCCTGGAATAAATATAAGTGATGAAGGGATAATGTCGTTCAACCATGTTTCACATACAAGAATTACATGCACTTTTAAGTTAGAGAACATGTTGTAACGAAACTCGTCAATTTTATTTCTGATACTTCGCGCGTTTACCGTACAGATGTTCTTCAAACCTACAATGCGATTACACAAGATTCCGAGTAGTGCTTTCACCTTATCTAAACATGAGTAACTATCTATTATCAAACATGCAACGGGGACTACCAAAGTATAAAAAGGACAAAATAAAAAGAATGAATCTCCGCAACAGAAAAGTATATACGCGACCAAACAAGGATATTCAAAAATTAGCATCGTAAATTCATGTAAGAATAAATTATAATAGAATAACGGAGTAGTGAATCCTCAGCATAAATGGATACACTTCAACAGAAAGTTGTCAGGATTTTACGTGAGCACCTGCCAGTTATAGCTTAATCTCACGGCACTCTAAATGCACGGATTAGTAGACAAGCGACAATCAACGCTCTCAAGAGGCAGAATATATTATATTCTGTCTCAGGAGTACCAGTTTATGACAGTGCATGCTTGACATTGGACTTACTGGTCGAAGCAAGACCTATCTAAAATCTCTTCCGATCTGTGGGTCACGGCACCCGGTTGATTTAGCGCAACTCCACGCCGAGAGCCAATCCTCTAAGCATACAATAATAAACGACCATCCCTCAAATTCACGGACGCAGTATGCAATTTTGTCAAAAGAACAAACTACTCTGTTTAGACAAGAATGTTCGCCTAAGTCATTCAGACTCAGACAATATCTCTCTGCCCGCATATGGGCTACCACCAGCCACTACGATGCTCCCACAAGGGGGCCTTCCCAATGATGAGGCAAATATTGCTATTAATGCAGCTCTATTTGGGGCTCCTCATTCCCGTAGTACCAAGTTAGCAATGTCGGCTACCCAATTGGTATGGCTTTCGTATATCATGTTCGTACGATCATGTATACTCCCAGTGGACCTTGCATGCAGATCCTTAAACGTTACTGGTAACTCCGTTCGGGCTTAATCATATTAGCACTTATTAAATAAGTGACAGTAGTGGACCACGTGAAGGTTATGATCCGTCCTTTAGGCTAGGAGAGGCTTTAGACTACAGCCCGTAGTCTTATAGCATACCAAGGTACTAATAACAATCTGCATACTAAGTCATATACGCGCTGGGCTACGCTAGGTACACGGACTTTCATCATAAATCAGACGCACGGTAGGCCTCAGCACAAAGTAGCACGGTGCACATATATGGCTTTTCACATCTTGTGTATCCTCCCCTGGCAGCATTGCGCTTCATTAACCCTTTGCACCACCTAGGATACACTTCAACAATCATTGGCATGGCAATTCAATTTAAACAATAATTATGTAGCTGATCTTGGTTGATTATTTTCATCTCCCGGTCTTCCTGGCTACGCTTAATCAAAGAATAACTAAATAAAAGAAAGGACACAGAAGAGTGTTCCGATTGTTTTCCATTTAAATGTACACGGCGCGAAAAGGAAAAGAAAAAAGAAGAGAAAAAAATAAAAAAAACATCAAACCCTCTTTGAACATTTTACGAATAAGACAAAAAATGTGAAAGCGAAGATTACATGCAACGAAATGGAATGGAAAATAATTTATTTTCATAAATAAGAGAAAATGGGCGGAGTTTTCTGATTTTACGCTCATAAAATTTTCCCGCGTTTTTATGAAAACACGATTTTCAGAAATTGTCCCAATGTTTTTCGCAGGAATTCTCATGTTTGTTAGTGTAATCCTATGATATGTGAACAGCACGTTTTTCTGTTAACATTTGTTTTGCTCGAAAGAGATTAAGTGGGGGAATCTCATGCTGGATTCGGGGAATTTTATTTGACAGAATTTTTCCATCTCCTTTTAGTGCGTTGTTCATTGCGAAATTTATCTTTTTCTTGCCAAATGGAGGTAGGGTTACCCAATGTACATTATTATGAATAGTTTGAAAGGATTTTGAGGGATTTAATAAGATTTTGTCGTTCGGGTAATCCTACGTTCTCTCGATTTTTGTTTTTAACTCGTTATCTCAGTCGCACTACAATAATGCATAGCCAAGTTCTTTTCCCCCATTCATGCAAAAGCCAAAAGTATATGAGATTACCTCTTTCGGTCTAAAAAACACGGTAAATTTCCAATTTTGTTCGCCTCTGTCCCTACTTATATTTACTTATACTTTGGCTTAATATTGTTACGTGCCACAAAGTGACACCAGCGACATCTGTTGGAAATGGAAACAACTTTAGGCTAGTGACATCTTAGTAAACCTAGGTTCGAAAAAATGGAATATTCAGGAAGGTTCTAGTATAATTTGTAGAGTATAAATACGGCACTATTCACATCCAGGAGGCGGAGTCTTATTTCAGCCAGTGAAGTGAACGAAGTAAACTATTTGGTTTGCGATAATTTGCAAATGTTATATAAAAGTAAATAGTGAAGTTAAATAAAAGAAAGAACTTTTGAATTATATCCGAAATATTGTGTTTTAAATAACGAACTAAGGCCACGCTCGTAACAATACATAGAAAGCCATTTCTCGTAAGTGCATAAATAATTTTTATTTTTCCCAATTTTCGGAGTTTGATAGCTTCCCGGAGGAGAAAAGAATAATGCGGCGGGATAGGCTATCGTTGATATAAAATAAACGCTTCTGAGGAGCAACCATCAAGCTTCGATTTCGATAATTGGAAAGTAGTCGTTCGAAATTTTATATGTACATAACAAGCGTTTTTTTTTTTTATATTGTAAAATGTGTTTATATAATTTATAAGAACATATGTGCACTATCTGACTAATTTATGCCTCTTATAATTACCTTTGTCGCATAAACCAGCTGCATTTTGTATATGTTTGCCTGATTTTTGTTAAGTACATTTATATAATAGTTTCCTTTCCTCCGAAACAATTGTAATAATTTTTAACAAAATTAAAGGTAATTAGAAAAAATCCCGTGCAATTACACTTGGCTATTATAGGAAGCAATTTTTCTAATCTCATCTCAAGCCAATTATTGTTAAAAATGTTACGTAACTCGAAAAGACTTGATTCACCATAAAGCAGAACTAATCTCTCCATTCAGAACAAATGAAGTTGTATAACAAGATCTATGCTAAATGCATTTGTTATGGGTCAGCTGATTTTGGTAGAGTTCTTCTTATAATTTACATATTAAATTGTTTAGGTTTTAAATTTAATGGAAAAAACTTAATTATGATAATTTAAAATTTAAGAATATCAAGATAGGAAAAATGACTTCCGGAAATATCACATACCTAGAGCCTAACTGGTTGGTAACGTTTTTTTTTTGTTTTTATCAGTTCATCTAGTTTTGCTGCGTGACAACAGCTTTTGCTTGATTTGATCTGATTTTTAATTTTTTCTTTTATTTTGATAATCTTAAGACAAAGGAATGCCTTCAGTCACCTCTCTAAATTTTTTTTTGAGAGCTAAAAATATTTTCAAGTTTGTGAGCATGCTTCAAAGCATAAAGCCATATAAATGTAAAGTAACCAACCACCCACACTTAAAATTGTGTGACTTGTAAATGTGAGACAATAAGAATAAAATTGTTCTCAAGGTAATTGCTATACAGAGAACACGTTTTCCATTAAAACGATCGAGAGCAGAAACGCTCGCGTATTACCAATAAATGTCAACACAAATGAGCACGTGAAAATATTAAAAACCTTTTTATTTTACAGATTTTATGCGACACGAATTTTGTGCAATCACATCTGCTATGGTAACGGCGACGTCATAATTCCCAATAAATTTACCTGATAACTACCTACCAAGCAGCGTTATGTTTTTGTTTGGGTGCTAAACCTACCACCAAAGAGAAGCATTTAACTGTACGCGCGCGTTCACCTGTAAGGCAATGAAATCGTGGTGAAGCGCAGCACACGCCTTAACATGAGTTTTTTATGCATTTTGCAAGATTTTTCGCTAATCGAAATGATTATCACGGCTGAGGATTATAATTTTTCGCCACCATAATTTTCGAGTTGGAACGATTGGTTTGATTGGAACTTTTGTTAGAAATCGTTGGCAGAAGCCAATATTTTACGGTTATATGCCTTTTATGATCTTGAACATACTTTTTCGGTAGCTTTAATCAAATTGTAAAAGTATTAAATTGAGATTAAGGTTGGCGGTGGGATTATACATGAATTAGGAGGTAGGCAATCATTATTTTAGATGAGAGCCTTTGTAATGACTTGTTGCGGGATTTTAATTTCTATTTGAGTCATGAGATTGCTTAAAATTTTACGTAAAAATTGAATGAGATATGAACGTTGATTGAAATGTTATGAGGCTTTTTTTTTTTAATTTTAATAGTAGATACCTAGATGTAGGTGGTAAACTGAAATTTTCAATTAAAACGACATCGAGGTCGAATTAATGAACTTGAAGATTTTCAAAACAAGTCCGTGAGAGATATTATAACTGAAAATTAGTAATTGTAATTAGATATTCTATTTGTGTTGTAGTGCCAGAGAAGTGGATATAAGATACTTGTAGCGACTTGAAATTAAATTCATTTTGTGCTTTATCTAAGTCACTCACATACAGTAGAAACACTTCTCACTCTAAAAAATATTGACTGGGAAGAATTAAAAAAGAGAGCTAGAATCGATCTATTTTATTCAGCGGTGAATAGTTTAGGATTTGTCCTCTTCTACTATTTTTTTTTTTTGCATATTTAGCCTTGTGATGCAGGCCCGTAGCTAGAACTAAATTAAAGGTAGGGCATCAGAAATTTGAGGTAGGGTGCAAATTATCGGTGCATTTGGGATACATCTGTTCTAATGAAGGGACATCTTTTTGAAAAAGTAAGCTTCTAGTACCCTAATTTTATTATATATTTTTTTTATACGTGAACTAAAACAGGTATATACAATAAAAAGATATAAATGGACCAAACAAGTAGCACAACATGGTAAAAATATTCAATATAATTGCAGTCTTCCATTTACCATATTGTGAAATTATAGTGGCATCTCGTCAATATCTTTTTTGTCTGTTCTTTTCCGTTCAAATTTAAGAAATACTAAACCTGCTACTATCACGTGAACCATTGAACATTCTTTGAGGCTTATTGATAAGAATTAGTGTCGAAAAGGTAGATTCGCACAAAGCAGTACTACATCCGATTGTTGCGACTGATGCAAATAGTTCATATGTATCTCTGAAGGATTCCGTTTGTCTGTATAGAGCTTCTAATATGTTTTTGCTCTGATCTCCTCGACCATTCAACGCATTCAAGCAGCTTTTCACAATAGTAGCCACTTTTTTGGAAGGAATTTAATACCTGAAAAATAATTGCAAATACGGATTTGTTTTTTCTTAATAAATTTATCCACTATAATTATATATTTAAATGTTAAACAAACTTAAACCTTGTGCAACCCAATTAGACATAAACTTGAATCCAGTATATCCTCATTGTCTTCAAACCTTCTTTTCATCTCAGCAGTTATTATGTCTACAGTTTCATAATATTCGGCTTTAAATGGTGGAGCTTAAATTATGCCTGCAGTGTTTTGACGAGAAGGTGATGGACCATTCAGCATTTAATAATCCAGATGTCTTGCATTTACTTGTCTCTTGTCTTCTGGGAACTATTTTGAGATTACTTTCTATAATATGGTATTCTCAGCTTCTTCCAAAATTGTCTCATACATCTCTTCTGACCTCAATTTCTTCCTGAACACATTTTAATATTGATATGGCATCCTTTAATCTCGTGCTTTGGCCCTGTAAAGCAGCATCAGCTGGTTGCAGAACACATTATATATGTTTTTTGCTATTATCTTCGCCAGTAGAATTTTCATGTTTAACATAACAGCTTTGATGTCAATAGTTTTTGCAATATCACCATTGAATTTTCCATTTTTAATTTTATCTGGAGTCTTCAAAATCAGAGAATAATTTTCATATACGACTTTTGTAACGGCCAAATGTCCTGAGCTGTTCAAGTAGTCGACCAATCGTCTTATCATCATACATGCCAAGAAGAGGCGGGAGGTAAGCAACGCAAACTTGGCCGAGTAGAGGCTGACTTATCAGTGTTGCCAATCATACAGACTCGCCGCGATGACTTTTATGACGGCGCCACAGAATACGGAATAAGTTTGCAATTTTTAAGTGAGGGCATTGTCATTTTAAGGTAGGGTATTTCCCCTCTATGCCCTCCCTAGCTACGGCCCTGTTGTGATGTACTACTATTATTATTTATTTTCTGTGGATTGAGATGCTGTAAGATTTACAATCTTATGTATAAGTATCAATGAAACTGGAATGAACATATTATTTGAAATTACAAGAGGAATACGGGAATAAAAAATTCTACATATAGGTAGGTTGGGTAAGGTTAGGTTAGAGTGGCTGGCATCGTGCGAATCCTTGCGGTCAGCCTAACTTAGACCATTTGCGGTCAATTGTGATATCACCTTAATGGGAACATACCTGGGAAAGATACTTCAGATTTAGGGGGTGCACTGAAACCAGCCACAATTAGTGATGAGCAAAATTGGTCTTGGTCTTGCAGTCTTGGTCTTGGTCTTGCAGAATATGCAAGACCGATACCAAGACCAAGATTGTAAACATGCTCACAAGACCAATACCAAGACCATGTGTACGTTAACAAGACCAAGCCCAAAACCACATTATGCAAGACCAAGACTCATTATGCAAGACCACATTATGCACAAGTCTTAGCACTATTGTATTTTATTTATATAAAGATTAAAAGGACACAAATAATACATCCCGTGCACAGACAAGATTTATTTAGACGGGGATAAGGTAGTTTTTAACTATTTATAAATTTATGGCATGATACATCAATTATAGAATTGCACAAAAAAAAAAACGAAATCCTAGATTAAAACTAAAACCAAAAGTTAACTGTGCAGCCCAAAGCTAAAACTTACTACAACATCACAGACAATACCGAGACTGAATTGCAAGACCAAGAGCTAGAACAAGACCAAGACCAACACCAAGACTTGACTATGCTAGACCAAGACCAATAACAATATTATACCAATCTCACCAAGAGCAAAACCAAGACTAAGTTTGCAAGACCAAGACCAACACCAAGACCATAATAGTCTTGGTCTTGGTCTTGTATTTTCACATCACTAGCCACAATAGTTAATGAATCTTACCAGGTCCTGCACCTCCCCAATTCGCCAAAGAAACAGCTGCCGAGCGCATTCCTCCTGCCTGAAAAGGTTAGAGTATTCACTCAGCAGTTGCTGAATGCTCTCCACCTCTTCCTCATACATACGGCTTGTGTAGAAGTCATTGTGTGGTGCTTCCATGCTCTGTATGTTTACTAAAGAGACAGTGCCCCGTAATAACTGCGATAAAGTTACGCACATCATTACGGTTCCTCTTCATCAGAGATTCGGTCCACCTAGGACAAACCTCGGGTCATAGCTGTCTTGAAATTGCACATGTGATCAATTCTCCCCATCTGCGATTTGCCAGCATACATGCTTGTACGTCATATAGGTACCTATAGAAACTCAAATACTAATACTGTCTGAATTCTGGTGTCTATTCTTACTGGACACTGTTCTCTTAAGCGTCCTAACCTATATGACTTGTTGATAGTCCGATATGTAGAGGATGCGGAGAGGAATCCGAAATGGTGACTCACTTTCTTTATCACAGTTCGACTCTCTCCGGAAAACGTTATATATAGATTCCTTGACTCACACCTCCTGGATGAATTGCCGGAGGGTTGGGAGCCAATTTTATGGTTTATAAGAGCGTCTGGTTGGGACCTATGATCATTGCTCATGGGTCTGGAGGGTGAACAATGGGATTTGTCGTGGCCTACGTTAGCCCATCCATCCATCAGTGTTGGGCAAAATGCAATTTGATTGATGATTAATGATTACTATTACTATCTGTAATCTGTAATCATGATTACAGATTGATAATATTAATCAGAAAAGTAATCATTTATGGCGATTAATGATTGATCAATCGTAACCGTAATCATGATTACATGATTACATTTTTTGATTACAAATTTGCAAAAGGTTTAAAAATGTAGTTAAAAAGAAAACAAACATTGTTGTATTTCTATCCCGAAGTCGGTAGTGAATAGCTCGCATTGCCTTATTCCACAACAGCTGCATTCTGCCCTTGAATTTATTCGAACTAGCATATAACAATATGGAGCAATATGAAAAGTGTAGCAAAATCGAAGCGTTAAAAGGCATTATTGCATTTTCCATGCTCAACGACTTTCTTATACGCCCCAGAAATATAATTTTTCGCTATCTTTTTTCACATGTAATCAAGATCCTCGAATTTAAGCTGATGATCAGATATGTGTGAGTCTCTATCAATAGAAGCACTTACATTCTTTACACTGACTTCAATTAATACATAATTCAACAGTGCCTTGGAGTTTTCTACAATAAAAATTTTTAAGATCACAGATTGTTTGTTTTCTTAGAACTAAATTTTAAAATCTCTTGAAAAGTTTCATTTGTAATCAAAAAAAATGTAATCATGTAATCATGATTACGGTTACATTTCCCTAAGATTACTCAATGTAATCATGATTAATGATTGATGGGTAATCATGATTGATGTGCAATCATGATTGATTTAATCATGATTATTAATCTGATTACTAATGTAGTTGATTACGCCCAACACTGCCATCCATCCATGCCAGGGGCGGATTTGATCACTTGGCCGCCCTAGACCTATGGAAGATTGCCGCCCCCCTACTCCCTGTAAAACACGAAAAATTGAATGATCTATATCCAGTGAAGGGACCCCAGGCTAGAATTAGCGGAGTAGGCTGCCTCATAAATCGGAGTAGATTTGAAAAAAATGGAGTAGAATTAAAAATAACACTTTCCAACGAATTATTTTATTTAAAAAAACGAAAAAGTATAAAAATGTAATGAAATACCCACAACTACAAGAAAAAATCGCCGCCCCCTAAATCTGACGCCCTAGGCCCAGGCCTACTCGGCCTATAGGGAAATCCGCCCCTGATCCATGCATTCAAGTCAGAGTTCTTGGTGGGAAAATAATGTTAAATGTATCTTTTCGCTTCCCGAATTTTGGAGTTTATTTTGTTTCTTACTACTGAATTGAATACCTACCCTTTGTGACTTGTAAACGTTTTAAGGCGCTTATATCTGTAGTATAAAGATAATGATGCAAATTATTTCCAATTAATTGCACATAAGACATATTCCCGATCTCGTTGTGTTTTTTGAAAATAAAAGGGTTAATTTAAGTCCACCCCCACTATTAAACTCATCTGAAATATTTTTCGACAAAAATTTGTCAGTTTTTCTCGAAAGCTAGCCTATTTATTTATTTACTTACTAAACATTTATTATTTTCTTACTTTCAGACATACTACTCACGAAGTGGATCAAAGACGAAGAAAATCTACAACTATTTCATACTCGTAAGCCTGAAGGTTGTTAATATTCTTGAAAGTATAATTTCTTTGTTTCTATAAAACAATTAAAATTGTGAAAAAATTGCACAATAATTAACAGCAAAGACCAAACCGAAGTAAGTAATTACAGCAGCTGTAAAAAGTGTGCTGTGTTCTGCAACGGCATGCAATCTTCCAACAAAATCATGTTTGAACTTTTTAATTGTTGTGACACAGGAGTTAGTTTGGAAATTTTCACAGTTTCTGATTCGAATTAAATCATCATTAGCGAAAATGTAACTTAAATTGTTAGTTTTGATATCGTGTGGTCATTTAGTAAAATTCTAGGGCAAATTTTGTGATAAGTTCAGTGAGATAAGATGAGTTTTCATCTAGTTTTATTGGTGCTGACGGTGACTAGCAGAGTGATTATTGGAAGTGATGAAGTGCTACATGATGCCAATAGTAATGATGAACAGCAAAAGGAGGTTACTTTGGATGTTAATTCCGTGATTACATCAACTGAAATGCAAGGTAAGTTTTAATCTATACTGGTAGCATAGTATACCGTGAATGTAATAAAAATTATAAAGATTATAATAATAATAATAATATTAGTAAGTACTTCAACGGCTATAACCGGTCTCGGTCTCGTGCTAATTATCGAACATTTAACTGCATTCTGTAGTTAGAAGCTAGCTAGTGGCATGGCAGCTTGTTTCCTAAATCGATTTAATCTCCTAACAGCTGCGGTAACTGCTGTTATCACCTTAAGGGGAATTGCTCAAAGTATGTATGCCCAAATATATAAGCACAAATGTGCGATATATTACATTTTCGATCAGGCAAATCGTATCTGTATCTGAACATATAAAGATATTATCGTACACCTTCTGGAGGCGCACATTAACAAAAACAAACCTGAAACAAAGATGGCTACAGCAAGAATGCAGATAATTTGCAATAGCACCATTGACCAGTTCAGAATTGATTAATGTCAGTTGATTGGCCGGTCTACGTCATGTACATACTTAAGGCAACTTTAACTGGCTTTATGACCACCAGTTTTGCCAGTCGCTTTTACTACCTTATCTGCCTGATGCCTTATAGCAGGTAGATACTCTTAGATTGGATTGCTTACTTATGTATATCCACAGCTTAAGTATTTCTAGTCTCGTGGAAGTATTTGTTGTAACATTCGAGGGCTTGGCACTATAATTTAGCTGCGCCGTTGTTGAAGTAACAAGTGAACGAACTATGCGCAGCTAGCTTTATGCATTCAAAGCTAGAATTTTCCAACCGAAGCGAAAGGTGTGAAATCAATGAGCATACTATAATTTTCAAAGTAGATACAATAATTTGACTTTATTTGCAATTTTGATGGAAATTATTCGGATTTATTACGTCTTGATTTGAATTTGATTTTAAAATTAGTCGATTTGTTTATAGATATAGAGAAAGTTGTGCGGTAGAGCGCTTTGATTAGGTACTCCTTCAAAAATAGTTATCGATCGCGGTAACTATGGTAAATATTAAGTACATCCGCCATACGGCAATGTTGTTTATTCTACCTAAAATATGTACAACAAAACTGAAATATTTTTGACATTTTGATATTGATGAATTCTTCATAAAAGTCGAACTTGGATAATAAATCAAATTCCATGACAAATTTTGAGTTATTTTCTGTTGTAATCTGTCATATAATGATAAAGCGGTGCTGTACGGCGGTCTTTTTATTAAAGTAAAGCAAGTGAATGGAATTGTGAAATTGAATCTCCACAAAAGTGATGTTGAATATTAAAAATAATTTAATAAGAAATTTAAATGATTAGTAAAGAGGTCGTTCAAGGTTAAATATGATTTTCTTTTCTCTTATATTTATGTTAATTTAACAGTCTGCTCGCTCTGAACATAAAATATGTTTTTTCATTTTTTCAATATGTAACTTTTGTAATTATAGCTCGTTACAGCTGTTACAATATAAGAAAAAATCCTTTTAGTCAATTCTTTTGCCTTCAGAAAATTGATTTATAGACTGAAAAGAGAATTGTAGTTTTTAAGTCATGACAATGAGTACTTGAAGCCATCCTTGGCATACAGCTACTCTACCTCTTTACTCAGAGAGAAGCAGTGGCTAGCGTATTTCGAAGAAGAAGGTCAGATGATTACATTTCTTCCGGTGTGGAATATCTTAGTATCATCCAGCAATCTTAATATCCTTGAACAAGTCAACAGTAGTAAAGATGTAGAAGTTCCTACGGTTATTATTAAGGCTAAACAATTTTCCTTCGAAAGAGACCATTAACAAAAGAAGCCAGATGTTTTATAGCAGCCTCCAGCTCTTGCAACGAGAACCCCATGTCTGACATATTATCGGATTCAGAAATGATGGCAAAACAGACCCACGGGTGTTCGGTCTTGAAGTGGAACTCTCCATTTCGCTGGTACGTTACCTTCCATCTTTCAGGAGGAAGTATATGCTATAGAGGTTGGATTTCAGGAAAGCCATAACAGGACCTCCAAGAACTCCAACATTTACATTTTCTCAGAAAGCTAAAGCTGCCAAGCTCAAAATTTTCAGTAGAAACTAGTCTGCACCTGTCGCTTGAAACTCCAGCTGCTGTCTAGGGACAACAAAGTAACATTGTTTTGGATTCCTGCGGACACGAAGGAGTGGATGGTAATGTAAAAGCGGACAACTTGGCTATAACATCGAAGCCGCGTCTACATATACTGGTTCCTACCCAAAAGTTGGGCTACCAAAAAGCCGTTTTAGGGGAACTTCAAAACCTAGGTAACTGCATCTGCTTTGGTGATGTGCGCTCGGTATGGGGTAGACGAAAGAATTCTTCACTCTTTTACCTCTCCAGACGCGCATAATAATTTGTCGTGACAGGCAGTCGCACGGGCTGTTTACTTACACATTCCACTGGACATGGCCCCTTCCATTACTTTTTGAAGAAGATAGGCAAATCTGACAGCAAACTGTGTCGATTGTGCGTATCAAGATGAAACCTTTAAGCATATTATAGATATGTGAATTTTCAGCTCCTACAGCATTGAGAAAGTTGCAAATTACTAGAGAAACACTTATCTCTCCAAATAAGGTTTTGCAATTGCAATCTAACCCCAGGGGCAATACTCGAGTTCGTAAAAAGACTACATTTTTCCTAACCACTTTAGGGGCAGGCACAATAGATAAACTTCGGTCGTGATGTCCGCATGCTCCTAGTGGCCTAGCCACCCCCCTACTCTTAACCTAACCTAAGTCATGACAATGAAATTTTTATATTTCAAAACTACCCAAAATAAAACATTATCAATTTTTGTGTTATTGAATTCTGCGAACTCTTCAGTGTATGTAAAATTGATGAATAAGAAATGGTGCAAAAAGTATTATCCTTTATAATATTTGCAAATGGTGACTAATGTCAGTGAAACTTGATAGCTGTGTAGTTGACAGTTGCGAAACTAACATTGTAGTGGTGACTATATTTTTACGTTATAATTCGTCAGTTGTTTTAATGCAAGACAAATTTCGTAATCGTCCAGCACAAAAATATCTGACTGAAACAACACGACATAGATAAAACCCTTGAAGTTCATGAAGTAGCTGTTCCATTTAAAATATCGAAACTATAAGGAAAGATTTTGGGGAGGACTTTCCACACACGTCAACGAGACGAAGGGAATTTCTTGGTAGACCCTCTAAAAAAATTTGAAACACAGGACATTGACTGTTTTTGTATGGGAGATGAACCAAGTGCTGTCCAGAATGAAGACTTTGTTCCTCAAGCCAACACTAATCTATAAACCGAAGCGCATCCAATTTTTTTATTTTTTCAGTCCACTGAAACCAGATTAAATTCTTTCGAATTAATCTTTTTTTTTTTTCATTTCTTTTCATTTTTCTAATTTTTATTTGTTTTTTCGAGTCACTCAATTTCGCTATTTGGGACTTGTTGATGGGTCCAAATAAAGAGTTGAAACTTGCCACCCAAAATCAAATGAGTTGTATGATGAAATAACAAATATAAAATTTTTGCTTACTTACAAAATTTAGTAAACTCACAATGAGTCCATTCATTTGATTATGTATTTTGCCAACTTTGGATGAAAAAGTAGAACCGCAAATTTTATGGAATCTTCAACAAATAAATGTTTGCAATCACGTTGTATAAATTGTGAAAAAACGTGGGAACATTTTCCTTGCAGAATGATTTTTATACGATTTAGGCTGGTTTCTTCAGGTGTCCGTAACGAAATATCTGAGATTTGCTCATGGGGGTATCATCACTGGCCACAGAAAGCTCGCTTCACGCTCATCTAACAAGGATGTGAATTGTTGACAGTCCTGAGTGTCTGTCCTGATTGGAAGGAGAGGCTGAGACAACCGAACACTTTTTGTGTACTTGTCCGGACTGCGCCCGGAGCAGGCTGGATACTCTAGGTGCTGTTCTCCTATCTGCAGAGGAGTTGAAAAACCTTCCTCACCAAGACCTGATGCGCTTCATTAAAAGCCCAGGAAGGTTTTGGTGATAGGGCTTCTAGCAGCACAGCACAATGGGTCGCTCTGACCTCCATGCTTAGGATCTCTCGTCCCCTTGTATAAACAAAAAAAAAAATAACACGACGAACTTTCAATACATCCTCTTCATTAGGTTCAGAAATGTTCGTTATTTTTCATTACTAATTTTGATGACGTATCGATGTCAACTAGTTTTCAGGAAATCGTATATGCCCGGAGCTCGCGAGCCCGTAGAAAGCTTATGCTTTCCACCCCGACAAGATGAGTGCTCTTAGGAAGCAACGTGTTGGTTCATATTGCGAGCAGAGAGAGAGTATTCGAATCTGGGATGATGTCAGCGGAGGAGATGTATATCGCTTTTTACGTATAACTACCTCAGGATATGAAGGTATGGTCGTTTACATATTGCAGCTCAGATATTTGGCTCTTGGCGTGGACTTGTCCTTAACCAACCGGGTACCGTGGCCCAAAGATCGATTAGAGATGTTAGATAGGTCTCACTTCTAATAGTAAGATAGGCAAACATGCATTAGCCAACTGGGACTCATTCAGGCAGAAATTTCTGTCTCATGAGGGCGCTGGTTGTCGCACTATAACTAATCCATGTACCCGTAGAATACCGCGGGATTAAGGGTTAGGTGCTCACGTTAAACAACAATGGCCTTCTGTTACACATTCGCACAGTTCGGGAAAAAAAAGCATTACAGAATTTTACTGTAAGGCCGAAAGTATTTTGAAGGATGATAAAATGTGTGCAGCTTGCAGCGCGAATGTTGCGTGTATGAATTAATCTACAAGGGTTGATAGACTAGATATTTCATCAGAAAGGAGCGAAATGCATCTAACAATTCGGCGGTGCTCGAGTGAGTCGATATGACAATAACAAGTGATTACGACATCGCCAATGACAGTACATATCTAATGAAGCTAAGGTTGTGCGATAAGCTCCGGCCCATATAAGGGAATTGTATACCATTCTAGGTCTGATATAGGACTTGTATAGAAGCGTACACCTTTTTAAAAATCCAAGATGCTTCGATGTTTCTTTGGCAACAGCTTAGCTTACTGGAAATGCTTAAGTAAATATCTGAGTAGAATCGTAATCAAACGCGTTGTCATGGTACTTGGCAGGGAGATTGTGGAAATAGAATTATTCATGCGTTTCTGGCAGCAATATACATACATAAATAATTCCAATGACAATGCTGAAACATATTAGTTTGATGTTGACCGATGAGCAGTTTTACTGTAGAAATTTTATAGCTTCCGGAAGTTTCTTCTTTTGGCTATCTAAAATCTTCAGTTTTATAGCGTCATTGATTGATTCATTGGTAACCAAATACATCATCCATTTTGACATTAGATTTGATCACAATGTAAACCGACCATTTTTCATTATAGTTAAGCGCTAAACATTTTTGAAGCCCATATATCATCGAAAATTTCTGTAACCAGAATGATGAAGGTTCATTACTAATTTGTCAACCGTTTCTTATTTCAAAAGACAATTTCCTAACAACTCACACTTTCTTGATATGAAAAATTTTAAAATAAAGTTACACTTTTGTTCAGAGTTGTCGACTTGACTTCTGAATTTATTAATGCGTTTCACTGAATATGAACATAATTAAAATAAAAATGTAAATGAAACATAAAAATGAAAAAGCATATCTCACCGTTAGTCAAATGACCTCGAAACATACGTAAACGTTTGTCTAACTTAAAAGGTACCTAAAAATGTGTTGAAATGTAGTTAACGGGAATTAAGTTGTTAATTTTAGAAATTATAATTTACGATTTTAGATACTTCCATGAAAAATGTTTATAACGATAAAACGCTACCGCATTGTGTTTGAATATGGTAAGTGAACGAAATTTATTTCCTGGAAATATACCTACACAATCTGCAGCTCTATAGATTCTGAAATAGCTGTTTTTTTAATATCTGTATTTTTCCTATATCTGAATGGTTGCAAAGTGGGTAATGAAAGTGAATGAGTGGTTGGTTCTGCAGACCACAAGGTCTCATTACCAAATAAATTTAATGTCGAATAAAATATAAGATAAAAACCGCTCACAGTGTCAAAGTACTGGGCGGATTATAAATAACTTCAATTTCGAAATATGAATATTTTACAAATTAGAATTATCTCTCAGAAGATTACTCCTTAAAAATTAAGTTGTCAAAATGTAATTCTTCTGTATCTAATCGATACCTGAAATTATTGATAGCTACACTTCCTGATATTTTCTTAAACTCCTGATGAAAGCCAAGATAAACGTTGTACTTATACCCTCAACTTTTGAGAAATATCCATAAGAAAAAAATCCATGTGCGTTAAATAAGGAATAGAGCTGAAAGTATCCGGATTATCCGGAATAATTGGGATCTGGTTACTGAAATCCGAATATCCGGATCCTAGTATACGGATTCGAACTATCCAGATGCGAATTTGAACTTTCCGGAACAAAACTATCCGGATTCGAGCTATCCGTATCTAGAACAAAACTATCCGGATCCGGATCTGAGCTATGCGAATCCAGACTAAGGAAGAAAAGTTCAAAATTTCATCTAGATTGCATTATTTCATTGGGAAAAGATAAATATCATATAATTTCTGTTTTCACAATGAAATAATGCAATCTGGAAGACATTTTGAACTTTTTCCTTAGTCTGGATCCGGATAGTACAGATCCGAATAGTTTGGATCGAGATCCGGATTTCAGGAATCGGATAGTTCGCATATCCGCGTATCCGGATATTTGCAAATCCGGATTCAATTTTCAGCTCTAATATGGACTTTTAGTGAACCCTGAGTATAGTGCCGTCAGGGTCCGATAGATGTCATGACTTTGTGGAAATGGACAGCTGGTTTGTGTATCAGCTGAGATACCAATTTAGTGAACCCTGAGTATGGTGCCTTCAGGGTCAGCTAGATGTCTTCAGTTTGTGGAAATTGACAGCCGGTTTGTGTGTCAGCTGAGAGGCCAATGACAACCCAGAGAGTGCTTGGTATGTGTCACTAGTATACGGGCAGTTAGTGTCTATAATGCCCGCCGCAACACCTAAACATCTGTTAAATGATTCATAGGATCAAAATTTTGCGTGGTAAGCTCTAGCAGGTAGATTCTTTTTTGTCGTGTACTTCTTGGTGTTGTTGAACAAATGCAAGACACTCATAAGCGACGTTATTGACCAGCTAGTCCAATACCAACTGGCCATGGCGGTTTGAGTAATTCAGACGTTGAGACTGATTGAGACAGTCCTAGAAACTTTGATGCAATGTTGATGATAGGTTGAACTGTAAACTAGGTTCATTTCTGATGTCGTTGGGACGATTTACAAACTCTTGCAAAGACTCCTTAACGTCCTCAAGCTTGCTGTGTCGATGTTGGAACACAGTTCCCGTCAGATCGTTCTTAAAAGAAATAATTAAAACAGAAAAGAAATGGAGCGGGCATGAACATTAGTCCTCTGTACACAATTGAAGAAGATTGAAAGCGCTTGTCGCTATAGATGATAGTGAATATTTATTTATTTATCTTTCCTTTTGGTTTTCACAAGTATTTTCGTTATAAAGCTTCTTTCGTAAAACAACAAACTTTTTCTTATCAATTCTAACATCGGACTGATCTTCTCTGTTTTTTTTTTTTTTCAAAATTCAAAATAAAAACTTTAGCCTACCTAGCTAAACTCCCTTAGGTCGTCAACAAGGTATCTCAAGGTGCTTGTGATCTATCGAATGTACAGCTCGGAACACAAGTGTCGCCACAGACTTACTAGAGGCCAATTTATGTTTCCTCTCGTCGAATAAATTTAATCGTAAAACTTCTCGGAGTACCGACAAAGATGTGTTTGAAGTGTGATTTGAAGTGTGATTTGAAGTGTTGTTCCACCCTATTGAAACCATGCTCTCTGGTTGTAATCTAACCACGAAAATCTTGCAAAATCAGATTTAAAAAAAACTGTTCGATTATTTCCATATTTTATCCTTTAGAATTTAAAGTTAGTGACACAGCGGCTCAGGCTGTCACTTTGGGAGAGTGTAAGAACTTTCCATGCTTAAGTTTTAGATTTGTCTCATTCTCACTTATTTATTTGAAGTGCAGCTCTGAAAATTTGTCAAGATAAAGTTAAGCCTCTCAGCAGTAATCTTTCATTCTTACAGCAAATGTATCTTGTAGAAATGAAAATATAGTTCTTTATGAAGGATACATTGCAACGAAGTTTTGGACACCTAGGTCATGAGTAATATCCATAAGAAAAAATCCATGTGCGTTAAATATGGAATAGAGCTGAAAGTATCCTCATATTTTTCCAACTGGATTAACCGGAATAATTATAATTCGATTCTTCAAACTCGGGTATCCGGGTCCGAACCATCCAGATCCGAACTATTTGGATGCGGATTTGAACTATCTGGATCCAAACTATCCGGATCCGAGCTATTCGGATCTGGACTAAGCACAAAAAGCTCAAAATTGCTTCTAGATTGCATTACATATTTCGTTGGGCAAATAAAAATTTTATAACATTTCCATTTTCCTAATCTAGAAGACATTTTGAAACTTTTTTCTTAGTCTGGATTCGGATAGTTCGGATCTGGATCCCGATCCGGATAGTACAGATCCAGATCCGGATAATTTAGATCAGGATTTGAGGAATCGGATAGTTCGCAGATCCGGGTATCCGGAATTATTGTTTCGGTGTAACTTTTGCATACAAAGTAATACTCTACTCTGGGTTTAAGGTCTCCATAACGACTGAGTTTGCAAGACTGGACTCAAGCTTTGTACCTCCACCACGTCTCTCCCTTCCATTGCGTTTACGTAATATAAGTTTAACAAAATTTATCGTGATATCCTCGATAAGCTCGGGTTACTGCTATTTGTTGTTTCTTTCGTCGGCAGAGTAGGCCTAAGACATTAAATTTTACTAAAATTATGTATAGCAGCACAAAGGCATTAATTCTTTTATTTGAAGCGGCTGCTATAGCTCTTACTACAGTGGGAATATGGAAGCACCTTAACAGCAGAACGTCCTTGTGAATATTAAAGGTCCGGATTCACAATATAAGGTGTTTCTTCCATGGAGGTCCATAGGGCCATAGGAGGTGATAGTATTTAGACTCACATAGGGAAACAAAAAATTGTACGGCAAGAGGAGGGGGGGGGGAAATATCTCAACTATTTCGGAGTTTCAGAGTGATTAAGAAAATTTTCCAGTTTTTCACAAAAGTTCCTTTATCTTAAAAGCACTCGTTATATGAAAAATAGCTTTTGTAATGACTGCTCAACTAGACCCAACTCCTCTCCTCTCTGGAGTTGTAATAGGTCAAAATAAAAAGGAGAGTCCACAGTTTACAGTTTTTAGAAGAAATAAGGTTTTTGCCGAAAACAAATAAGGCCACGGTAAAATAAAAAGGTTAGAAAATCCGGAAATTTTATTTTAGACCGCCACCAAGGAGAAGAAAGTGTACAGGGCTTATTGAACAGTCATTGTAGGGGCATGAAGTTTTTCATACAATGAACTGTTAACAATGACCGTACATCCTGTACTTTTTAAGATATACATTGTTTTGTGAAATACTAGCATATTTTCTCAATCACCTGGCCTGCCCTATGGACCTTCATAGTGGAAAGACCTTGTATATGCCTCATTATTTGGGGGCTTCCTTAAGGCATTTATATAAAAATTATTCTAAAAGACACATAACAAAGCATATTGCTACGTGTTCTTAAAGGTGCATATGCCTGACCTTGCGTTCATACGACATCAGAGGTCCTTGAGAAATTTTGGCATGGGCACTGTGTTTTATTTACAAAAGTAAACGTCGCTGACTTGTTATACTTTGTGCATGAGCCAGAAATGATGCGTTGCATATTTTTGTGATATGGGTTTACGTCACTTCTCAGCCGGGTATTATCAGACAGGCAAATTACAGGGCACCCTGTATTTATAATGACATCAGTATTGTAGCATTTTGGAGCACTTTGCATAATCATAACGGTATCTATAAGGAACGCAGCTATTTATTTCAGTAAATCAGGCTATAGATATTTTTCGGACTTATACACCTTTAAGCGCTGTTCATGCGAGGCAATGGTCTCTAAAACATCTGTGTTTTGAGAATTGGAGAGTCTGGAAAGATCTCGTTTAGTTAGATCCAAGAATTCATATAATCACAGGCAAAATAGTTCCACAAATCAATGTAATAAAATCAAATGTTGATTATCCCTAAAGGTTAACACTATACGATAATAGACGACGATAAAGCAGCGGAGTGGCTCTACAGAAAGAGCAATCAGTGTACCAAATATGGTATTCTAGTGTAGTATAGATATTAGAGGAACTTTTTAGTGTATTTTACCCTCCCCAACCTACCTGAACATTTACCTGTGCAGTCTTAACCTCGGAAAAAATATTAAGCGTGTCGGGCTACAAAATCGTTGTCCTATTCGTAAATCGTCTTTTGTCTGATACAAATACATAATTTTAGACTCTGTTTGATTTTGTTTCTCTCTCTGTGAAGTAATTCAAATTTTTCTCTAGTTTTATTTTAAGTTTATGCTCAGATAACTCACTCCAATACTTTCAAAAGAAGCATCCGGATCCTTGGGGTCGTTATGAACTATATATTGGTGTCACGAAATTTTTTACTGTTCAAAAAACAAAAACAAAAAAGGATTACCTATAATTAGCTTGTGCTGTGCTTATGATCGGGTTATGTAATCGGAGATAAGCACACCGTTGGTTTATATTCAGGAGGAGATTCAAATCCTACCAAAATTTAACACAAATATAAGCTACTGGCTTCTAAAAAATGATAAAAATACCATCAAAGTAGCAATAATCATCATTGAATGCCTTTGCGAGCTCATCAAAGTTCTACACACAATGGGGATAATCGACTCATCCATAATGTGCAGTTGCGGTATATAAAACGAAACTAAACTGAAAAATTCCTCCCCTTCGGAACATTAAGTGCAACCCTGAGATGGCTACAAAACGGAACGTTGGTCATTAAAAACATTGTAGGTGAGGGATGACATAAAAAGGATATTTTCGGTTTGGTCCTTTTCGTCCTTTCTGAGGATGTATTTTGGCTACATTGAAGAATTCTTAATAGGTATACCACTTTTGATCTAATTTGATTTGCAGTTATTCAATGTAGCCAAAATGCATCCTCAGAAAGGACGAAAAGGACCAAACCGAAGATATCCTTTTTTCGTATCCTTTTCTGTGTGGCTTTTGTAATTAAATGTTGACCATACCAAAAGATAGCCGGGCTTATGATGTGTAACTTTTGTTACTAGCACTTCGATGATATCTGTGTGCATTTTCGAGAAAAATGGCAAAGGAACACGGTGAATAGAGTACAATTTGAGGCCTTATATCTCGATAATAAAGGGTTAAACTGGAATTTCCAATATAATATTTTAGTTTTAATTTTATTTGCGGAATTCAAAAATGCAATCTAAATGTATTCTTAATAAGGACGTAAAGGACATTTTTTAAATATATCCTTTCCCAAGTCCTTTTGCAAGGACTTTGGCTATGCCAGAGGATACCATGACTAACGATGCGTAACTTTTATAATTAGGACTTTTTCGATATCTTCGCACATTTTCCAGAAAAATGCCCAGGGGACACGTTTCGTGGGACACCCTGCATGTATGTATGTCCAACATCGTTTCTATTAGGCATACTTTATATTCTGTATACCGATTGTCCTTAGTCTAGAGGAGTTACCTGGTCTGTCCGCAAAATCTATCTCATTTCTACAGAGCCGGTAACAAAATACATTTTTTTATGATGAATCTGAGGTTCAGGGGATATACAATAAATGCCTTAGCACAGTTTTACCTTGGAGTAGGAAATTCACGATTATTGGGTTTAAGCAAAGAACATATAACTTAACAAGAACCTTTATCTGACCTCTAAAAATGCATAAGTTGTATGGTTATTTGGCGATGCGGTCGAGAGGTAATACACGGGAAGAAGCTAAGATCTGAGACTGAGAGAATATTGCTGTCCTCTATGTTCTCCACTATCCAACAGCTATATACACGCTGACGCCACCACAGTTTTATGTTTCACTATGCTGTCTAGCTGAATAGGTGAGGCGGTTTTTCTATTAATTTAGGTACTCGCAAATTTTTCATAAGAACTTTTGCACAGAATATTTTGGCTACCTACATTCATGAAAATATTTAGCCCAAGCATACGAACCAATGCAAATGACAGTGATTGTGACTAGACTGCTTATCACTCACCAATTCCTATCCCTCTGTTCTGTTGCAATGCAATGTGAATGAAAATTCTCTCAAACAAAGTGTTCTTGATGAAACCGGTTTCTTAGCTAAGAGGTAAAAGAAGCAAAGAGAACAAACACGCAATGCAATGCATGGGTATGATACGGATTGCAGACACTGTCCTCTTGCGCTGGTGCTGTTCTGGTGCTTTGACGATGACGACCCAACAGCTGCCACTCCCCACTGGTGACTGGCGGTGGGCCGTCACTTAAAGCAGAGTTTTCGTAAAATTTGTAAAAGCGGGTCGTATTATTACCACCGGTGAGTGGCGGATCGTTATACAATTTTTGAAGGCGGGTCATAATGGAACGACCCGCAATATAAAACTTTTCAATATACGAGATGCGTATTCTTTCTGTTAGATGTTCTTTGGTTTAAGTCATAACTGGAGGCAAAAAACAGAAGATGGTAAATTATTCCACAACCACATTATTCTATTTAGGACTGATATGAAATTGAGTAAAACAATTCTTCATATTTACAAGAATCTCAGGTAGTTCATCGCGTTTTTGACGATTCAAGTAACGTGTTCACAGCTCACATAAAGTTTTCTAATTTTTTCAATGTCTGAGTTTTTACTGATGCAATATTTCATGATATTTACACCACTAACGGAAGTGTTCCAAGAGGATGTTGAATTAAGTATGTTTGAGTGTGATATTAGACATCACTTCACCTTAGTTTACTTACAATATAGTCGAACGAGTAGATGATTTTGTGTTCAAAACTGTTAATTGTACTGAAAGTGAGAAGTAGAAAATCAGCGATGAAATAAAAAAAAAAAGAGTAAGACAGAGAACTGCACCTTGCGATAGACGGGAAAAATTACAATTCATTAATGGGAATACGTGACAAAGACAAGGACTGAAATCTCGTTTAAGGGTTAGGATATCAAACTTTGTCATAAAATTTAATGCAACAATTCCGAATTGACCAAAATTCTAAAGACATGCGGTATAAAGAATTTTCGATTGAGAAAGAAGTAAGAGTTATTGTCGTATCTTTCCTATTTAGAGTATTGGCTAGATAAGCAAGTTTCTATGCCGATACAAAAACTTAATTCGACAGGTGAAATATTGTGTACAAAGGTTTATCTAAATAGATTGCGTTTGATTATCAGGGGCGAAACACTATCAACCTCATCAGTCTTAAATAAATTTTGTTTTATGAAAAACTTTAAAGAACGCTCTTCGGCTAGCAATATAGCTGTCCTTTTATTTAATTGTTCGTAAGAAATCAGATAATTTTTTCGGCTAGTAAAACTCTCT
This sequence comes from Dioctria rufipes, assembly GCA_963924295.1. Classification (NCBI taxonomy): domain Eukaryota; kingdom Metazoa; phylum Arthropoda; class Insecta; order Diptera; family Asilidae; genus Dioctria; species Dioctria rufipes. The sequence goes on along the minus strand of OZ002743.1, from coordinate 62,556,783 downwards.
AGGATGGTGAAATTGTAGGTGTTATGTGCCTCTTTATATAGGCCAGCCTTTATTCTTTTGATCAGTGTTGGTTTTATGCAGACCTGTAAAGTACTTAAGCACATTGGTACTTAAGCACTAATATCAGTATCAGTACCTGGACTCGTACTTGAAAAAATTTAAAGTACCAGTACCGGCACTTGTACTTGAAATGTTTTTAAGTACCAGTACAGGGACTTGTACTTGTACTTAAAATATTTCAAGTCCAGGTGCTGGTACTGTACTGGTACTTGTACTTGGAATTTTACAGGTACAAACCTGCAAAGTACTTAAGTGCATTGGTACTTAAGTACTAGTAACAGTACCAGTACTAGGACTTGTACTTGAAATGTTTTTAAGTACCACTACTGATACTTGTACTTGTATTTAAAATATTTCAAGTCCTGGTACTGTTACTGTACTGGTACTTGTATTTAGAATTTTACAGGTCTGGTTGTATAGTATGTCTGAAAACAAGATTTTTGATTATTATAAGGCTGAGTTTCCACCGGATGCTTTAATCATGCTTTAATGATTTTTCAGAGCAACTGATTAAATTATTTTGTTTTACCGGTGTGAATTCAAAGATACATAGTGTAGAAATTTATGTGACGACTAAAGCGTCCAGTGTGAATTCAGCCTAATAGTCATTGTTAAATCAAAAAGTGGTTTTGGTACGTTTAATACTCTTTTAATACTGTGAAATAAAATAAAATAGGATAACCTACTAATAAATTACTACTCTATGCACAGTTTTTTTTAAACATCTTTATCCTTCTTCTAACTGCAACTGGGTGTAGCGAGATTTTTCTCTCCCCCTATTTAACAATTTTATAGTATATGAATCTTATCTGTCGCCCTTGAAACACCTAATTGACACTATATGGTCTAGAAGTCTTCAACAAGAGGATAATATTAATACATTCTATACTTTCAATTCAATTTTCCATCTTGAACAGTTCGTTAATTTTATTCTATGTATAACCTTAAGGTAATACCGTGAAAACTGCACTCTGCTGGGCCTCAAAATAACGAAACCAACTCTCGCAGCATCATATATTCAATAATCGAAACAAACCCTAACTTATCCTAGATAAATAATAGTTTCTTTTAAAATTTTTAATTAAGTGATATACCTACTGCTACAAATTGTCCATTATATGGCTATACATACTTAACATTGATTTATGAAAATTCCAGGCTAATTAGATTGATCATTTCGAATTTTTACATAATTTTATGAATTTTTTTTAAAAAAAACTAACAATTTTCTCATCAGAAATATATTGTTGTTAAAAGCACGGCAGTATCATCAGAAGTTCATCTCACTTGGTTTTTATTTTACCCGCCAATGAAGGTTATCCGCATATATTTAAAATCTGAAGGCAATTAATGTTGCGCAGTAAATGCATAAATGAAGGCATAATTCCACAAAAATTAACTTAATAATGGGCAGATCTTTTTGATGATATTAATGATTGTAAAACAATTCATTTACCACACAAAGCTAAATCTTATTTATGCTTACTTTTTAGCACCTTGTTAAAAGGAATGCTTTAAATGACCTGGATTTTTTCATCTGAAATTCTTTTATTGTTATTATTTAAGCAGCTACAGTTACTAAAAAAACAAAAAAAAAAGGTATGAGAAGAGGATTATCTTCATCAAATCCGGCTTAATCTGTTCAAATAAAAGAATTTTTCTTCAATTTTTTTTTTCTTTGATAAAGAAAAACTATTTTCGTAATTGTATGGTTTTTTCTAACTTTGAACTTTTGCCCCAGTTGGTAGCCTTCCCTTCAGATTTAAATTAAAAACTTTTCTTAAATTTTTGTTTTTAAAATTTCGTACACATAAAAATTAGAAGTTAAACAAAAGCTTACAAATTTGAATAGAATTTCTATTACAAAATTTGAATGAAAAAAGACAAAAAAAAAATAATCACATGTTTTTGCAGACTCTTTTAAGCTAGGATCAAAAAATGTTTTTTTTTTTCATTTATGAACAATCGCGAATCAGCACGCAATCACCCCGCTATGCCAACAACAGAAGTCTGTAAATATAGCTTTAGAAATTTACGCGGCCTTCAACTCGCAATAAGAAGGAACCTTCATCTAGTGGTGACCTAAGACTTATGATAGAGCCGCAACGAAAAAAAAACATCAGTTTTTTCTTCTTCTATTTTCTCAATGAATAGATTGACTTCTCACGGTAGATCGGCAGGTTGAAAAATATGGAGAGCTGTCAATCGCCAATTAAAATTCAATCAAGAGTCTAGATCCAACAGGGACTTTTCAAGCTTATGTGTGCTGATGCTGAGTTAAGTTATCTACATATATAAAAGCAACAACTTCAAGACCGGATACTGGGTTGGTATTGTGTCAGCGCAGCTTTTGTTGTGATTATAAACAAACTTCCGATGCGTTGTTGGTGTTATTGTCGTCTGTACCTAAATTGAGGAGGAAGCGGTGGACGCAAGAGGCGGTGAATTCAATTAAATTGATAACTTGAATTAAAATGCGATTTATTGTCCCGCAATGGTCTACTATTATCTTGAAGCTTTGTGCGCTTGCGCAGTGGACCATCAATTTTAAACTCAGGGACAATAGTTAGCCAGAGGGAAATTTTAGACCGAGACTATTGTTGACACTGAAATGCTATAATCAATTTTGCTGATGACTAATTTGAATGGGGACTTTTTTTTTTTTATATATCGATAGAAATCAAATATATAGATAACAATAGAGGAAATAATGGCGGCGGCGGCGGCAGACAATTGGATTATTTTTAGATTAAGTAATTAAATTCTCATTTGGTAGTATAGTTGAAAGGAATGTGACTAAAGAACTAAAATAGGAATAATTGTTCTGACTAGAACTAATTAATGTTTTAGACTTTTTCATTGATTTTTATTTATACGACAAAATATAAAATCTATGAAGTTGCTAGGCATGTTGCGTGCAGCTAATAGTTTGTCGGAATTGTCGTTAGTCGTATGCGCTGCACAGCGCAGCAACAATGTTTCATTTTAATACAGTTTATTACGCATGCACCATAGACTTCTTAGCAAATGAAATTCTGTAGTTGGAATTGCCGAATCAGTAGTTAATTTGCTTTTGATTGGAGCGAGATATCTCCAATATATTTTCCAATCTATGCTAAATTAGTTTGTCTCAGAGGAGGACTTGGATGTAAGGCGAATCTATGCAAGTACCTCATGTCAGTTTTTAGAGAATATTATTTCTGTTACTTGTCTGTCTAGCATAATACGAAAATATTTTAGAAATTTGTTGTGTGGCACCATCATCTTCTCAAGAACTACATTCATGTGATCTAGTTAATTAAGTGAAAATGATATATGGATTCCGTTATACTTATGCTCGGTATCAATCTCCAATTTCTGAAGTACTTACACAAGGTATACTGCTCGATCCTGACTAGCCAAGCTCTAGTAATATTTCTTGCACATTAATTTCGATGTCATAAATTTACAGATTAAACAATAAAGAGACCTAGACTGACTCCTGTGGGAGCCCATTGTTTCTGACATCATCAATCAAAACTTTATGTATGCCGTTAATAAGATTTTCTATACCTAATGTTCTTCTGAATTTTACAAATTTATTATAAAATATTTTAAATTTATTTTCATATCCATGATCTGGATTGAAGTTTAATCAGTGCAACTTCGAATCAAGCATCAGACAATCTTTGAATCAAGGATAATGTCTTTTCAATTCGTTTGTAAAAATGATGCATTTCAAGACCTGAAGGACACAGTTGGAAGGCTAATTTGACGATAGATCTCAGTTCTATTGCTGGTTTTACATATTTAGAATTCGCCACAAAGAAAGTTGTAGGATGTGGTTAACATTTTTTCAGAGCTTTAGTATTGACTGCCATAATAATGCACAGGTCTGTACGACTTCTCCTTAGCAGGACTTGTTTTTTTCTTGAGAAATATTTTGACCTTGATATAATTTGCGTCGTTAGCCCCATTTACAATTAGTCAGCCTGTAAGTCTAGAATCCTTTCAACTAACTCTAGGGGGTACGCTAATGGAACGCTTTATCAAACTAGAATCCATAGCTGACTCCTAATTTTGATTTTGGTAAATAATTTCTCCGAATTTGACCTATAACTTGTCGGGTCCCCGTGTCAGTAGCAAAATTCATCAGTTTTTACGAATTGTATTGCTTGGATTTGTGACTAACTTCCACTACGACCATTTTTTCCGGTTTACTCGCTTGTCTGCCATTATTGTCAGCATCTGAATACACTATTTCTGATGACAATGATTATTTGTCTGTATGAATTTCTGCGGTTCCATCGGTTCTGCATTTTCGGTAGTTTTCCGAAAAGAGTAGATAATTCCTTTCTGAAGTTTTTGGATTAATGGACACCCCAGAAGTTCTTATCGTGGGATCGCTCGAAGTCATACTTTACTGTACACTTCCCTCAATTAGACAACGCTATCTTTCCAGTCTAAAAAGTATAGTGCGCTGATACTAATTATTCTATCCCCCCCCCCCCCCCCTATGCCATTTCGGCTCATAATGTTTAGGGGATCAGATTTCTCAATCTGTCCTTCAATACCACAATCTTCATAATCTTTTGATCAATCGATAACTGACGGTCTGTGGATATCTTTCATATCTTATTGACACTGTCAATCTTTCCTACCTTCAGAAGCTCGCCAATCATTTTATGAGTTTCTTGTAGCCGGTTACACCACCATCTTAAGTAGGTATCTTTTCTGGATGGAAATCAAACGGGATCTTTTTCCTACCCTGAGCCACGTGAACTTTTACCACTTACCTAGAAGCTGCAGAGAAACAAATTGTAACGCGTGATGGAGATATGCATGCAAATTAATTAAAACCGAAGGTTACCTGGTATCTATTGTTCGTATACTAGCAATTACCCCTCGGTGTATGATGTTCTACCATGGCTTTGATGTGTCGCAGCAAAATTCCGCCGGTGCGTTTACCTTGCGATCAGGATTAAAGAAACTAGAAGAGATGATTTCCAAGGAATAGCGTGACGGATATCCGCCCAAGCTTACGGTTGTAATTTGGATCAAACAGTTTTTTTGATTTCGGCATAAAATCATAACTTCGCTTTTTGGGTTAGTAGTGATCCTAGAAGTTCTTCACTTTTTCCCAATTGAATTTATTTTTACGATTCGAACGTAATTCGTAGGATACAAAACTTGGCTAGATGAGATAATAGAGTGAGTGCAATTTTTATGAATGAGTGGGAAAATTTCTTGTCCAAAAAAAATCCTTGAAAATAATATCACAGAATAATCGGAGATTACCATACTGATGACACCTCTCTGATCACTCGCTTGGTCGAAAGCTCAATTTTTCTGTATTTTTATAAATGTAATTGTTGGAAACCATACTAAATGCATTTACGCCGTGAATTACGGAAACGCATTTTGTCTTACAATTGCGCTGCGCAATATTTTGGCACCGCATTCTCTTGGAAACCATAGTTCTGCAGTGGTCACATTTAAATAAATGTTAAATATTTGCCGTATGAACAGTATCTGTCCCAAAAATCAAAGAGTATATTTTAATTATTGTAGAATATGCAACAACTGCGTTTACGTATGAAATAAAATGATAAATTGTTAAAAAAACAAGTAAAAAAGATAGAATTAGTCTAAGACCAATTCTTATGATATCCTAAAGATATTCGAAGGACAAACGGACGGACAGACAGATGGACATGCAAAACTCAAAATAACTTTTAATATTATGCGTAGGTGTCCAATCCATTTTGCTCTACCATTATTATTTCTATGCATTACAAACGGAATGACAAACTTTGCATACCCTTTAGATTTCATTTAGGGTATAAAAATCGTGGGTAATGTAAAATTCTAATAAACTTACATTATTAATACAAATGCACGGGTCAATTTGTCCCATAGCGAGCAGGAATTTCCATATTGAATACATAGTTAATAAAGCACACTCGATATTAGGTTTGGCAAATCAATTAAGTGACAGAAACCACCCCTCTTTAAATACACCAGTCCTGTTTGCTCTCCTTACTATTGAAAGCATTGCGATCGATTGAGAGCGTGGAAGGAAATTCTTACTATGTGAACATACAAATTTCGAATATAGCGGTAATCCTAATCGCCTTCCTTAAAATACTTTGACCGCCGGAGTCACATTTATGTGACTTAATTTTCCTGGTGATTCTCGGCCGCAGTCACATTTATGACTTAATTTTTCTGGCGATTCTTGGCCGCAGTCACTTTTATGTGACATAATTTTCCGTCGATTGTTGCCCGGAGTCACGTTTATGTGACTTAATTTTCTGGCGACTGTCGGCCGGTGTCACGTTTATGTGACTTCAATTTTAAGCCTTTGTACGTACTCCAGCCTACCTACCTGGAGGCAGCCTGTAGTGTTCATCAGTATTATGTCGGCGACAAGCGCAAAGCTTTTTGTCAAAGGTCCAGCCGTTAAAGTGTAAGAAAAAATCTTAATGAGCTTTGTATTATAACCCGTGAAGAATGACAATGCCACACCGTAGATTATTGAAAATTAATTACAATTCACTAATCCGACACTTCAAAAACTTCTACCAAATATGAAAAGACCAAAAAATCTCATATTCTCATCAATCCCTTCTTCCCATGACCCAATATCCTATAAATTTTGAGAATAAAAAATTGAAAACTATAAAAAATTTTATCTCTTCTTCCGTAGTAAAATGAAATCAAATTAATTTCCTGACATATTTTTACTCCACCCCAACTCATTAGTGTTTCGCTCAAAATTAATGACAACAGCATTCTTCAGGTGCGAGAGTATAAAATATTGCCGGATACAAAAAAAACGAAAGTTTGCCCTGCAAAGTTGGGACTAAGTCGTCACTCTAGCAACTTCAGCAGAATTCATTCAATATTATCTGGCAGTTTTTTTTTTTGCTTTTCTACTCTCGTTCTGTTTTGGCATAGCTTTTCGAAATATTTTTGGTTCGTCTCAAAGTGGCTTTCTTGATACATGGGAGAAAGAGAGTTCAGCAAACTTCTTTGCCGGATAAACAAGTTTAACTGGCCGCCGCCGAAGTGGAGACGCGCAGTTAACATAATCGCCGCAGCCAACACTAATACAGGTGAATTTCACTGTAGCATCTAAAAACGAATGTAGGCCATAAAATCATGAGTAGACTTGAAATAATTATTCATCACTTTGGGAAATGTTCGACGAATCAATTGATTTGCTTATCTCGAAATGTTTTGATTTTTAGTGCTTCCTAAATTGTATTATCCGCCCACGGGTGCTTCCTGTGCAACTTTGTTAGACAGATACCATTTTGAAGGCAATCAAGAGTTGATGTTGAACGAGTTTTTTGCTCTTGTATATAAATCTTTTACGTTTGTTTATTTAATATTAATGCGTCACTCGTGTGAGTGAGAATATATATGTACCTAGTTTTGACTAATTGCCCCGCCTTATTAGTTCATTTTTGCAAAATTAATGAAATTAGGCACATTTGGAGGAAACGTGCTGAATATTCAAGCCTTATATGAAGCCATATGACAAGTCCGCATTTAGAGACAATTTTTTTTTACAAATACCCGACTTTATTCAATGGTTATTAAATTTTCATTTGAATTATCATAATTTGAAGGCTTAGTTAGCTGTTTTTTTTTCTTTGAAAACAAAATAATAAACAACAATTAACAGCTGTTTAATTTTGGATATGAATTAGCAACAGAATCTACATAAATTTATGTATTTTGTATTTTGAAATATCATTTTCAATAGTCATACAAAATAGTAATTGTTTTGGGCCATTGAAATAAAAAAATTTATAAATAAATAGTCACCATTATGGAAGTACCTACTCGGTGTTGAGAGATCGTTGGAATTTCTGTCCTGGCAAAATTAAAAAGAGAAAAGGGAATAAATTTGTTTTCCCGTAGAAAATTATGGGAAAAGCTCAGAAAATAATTCCTTAAAATTGACACGAAAATTTGAATTTCCAGTGCAAGTATGTTAAATTAATTACGGATGACCAACTCAAATATTTTGAGCATTTTTCAAATAGAAATCTTTGAAAAATTTATTTGAACTCTGATGAAGGATGAGAGTTTGTATTTAATAGCTGACATATGTACAGGGTGGGCCAAAAGTCACCATGGGGTTTAAAAATTTAATAACTTTTTCGTTTATATATTTTTTTAATTTTTGTTTTTTAGATTATAAAATATACAAAATGGAAATTTTTTTACGCTAAGTATGGAAAATAATGTCACTTAAATGACCGCCGTTATTAGCTTCGCAATGATGGGCTCTTTTTAGAGCATTTTCCATAACATCTTTCAACATTTGTGGCTGTAGCGCTCGAATTTCTGCAACAATGTTGGCCTTGAGTTCAAGGATTGTCTCGGGCTTGTTCACATATACTCGCTCCTTCAAATAACCCCAAAGAAAATAGTCGGGTGCTGACAAATCTGGCGAACGCGCTGGCCAATTAATTTCCGAATTTCTTGAAATTATTCGCTGTCCAAAAATTTGCCTTAAAAGTGCCATTGTGTCTCGGGCAGTGTGGGCAGTGGCTCCATCCTGCTGAAACCACATCTCAGGTCTGTTTTCAAGAGCAGGACGTAAAAAATTTTCTATCATAAACCGATACCGCTCTCCATTTACGGTTACAGCACTTCCATCTTCATTTTCGAAGAAGTAAGGCCCAATGATATTTTCAGATGTAATGCCACACCATACTGTACACCTAATGGGGTGCAATTGGCGTTGATGAATGGCTCTTGGATTTTCAGAACCCCAGAACCTACAGTTCTGCTTATTAACAAAGCCATTCAGATGAAAATGAGCTTCATCACTCATAATCAGATTTTCAATAAAGTTGATTTCATTTCTGGCCAACTGTTGAAATTTAACTGCAAAATTTAGACGTTGCCGATGATCTGCGGGTTTCAATTCTTGCACCAATTGCACCTTATATGGGAATAACAGTAAATCTTTTTTTAAAATGCGCCATAGTGACGTACGAGACATCCCTAGCTGAGCAGAACGCCTTCTGGTAGATGTTTCTGGTGTTTCGTTAACACTTTGATCTACACGTTCAATATTTTCCGCAGTGTGAATTATACGCGGTCTACCGGTTCGAGGAAAATCACTTACGGTGCCATGTTGGTGGTGACGATCAACTAAGCAACGAATCATGGCTTCAGAGGGCGAAATTCTGACGTTAAAATGGCGACGATATGCTCTTTGCGTTAAAATAATTGATCGCTGATTTAAGTAATAAAATTCTATTATTCTGGTTCTTTGTTCAGTTGTGAATCTCTCCATTATTTATTCTCCAGATGTTATTTATATAATCTAAAAAAAAATAAAAAAAATATATAAACGAAAAAGTTATTAAATTTTTAAACCCCATGGTGACTTTTGGCCCACCCTGTAGTTAGCACTGATTATTTTACTCTTAATTTGCGAATGTACTTTTATAGAGGTCTCCCATATCAATAAAAATTAAGATTTATATTGGCGATTATTTTGAGATTATCTCACAGCATACATCGGGCAAACATCCAAAAAAATTAAAACCCGCCTATCACAGCAAGCAAAATTTATTAGAAAAAAATACCCCACACTCAGCATTGACATCACATTCCCTCGAAACAGGACATATAATCAAATTTGATGATGCCATGATCATTGCCAATAAAAAAAAAAAAAACAGAGTAAAAAGGGAAACCAAAGAAGCCTGCCACATCTATATAAATAAACACAACTTAATTAATATTAGGTTAGACAAAGAGACCATCCATAATGAATATCACCATATACTTAATTCCATAAACACACATAAAATACTCACATTCAACACCACACAAACTCAACTATGATCACATCATAAAATACACACATACAAAAATTAACATCTTTTACAAATATCAGAATATTAATACTGATCGAGGCACCCACAACCCATAATCATTTATTCTAGTCAATAGCTTAATTATGTCCTGTCAGTAGTCTGTTTTTTTCCGTGTAATTTGGTCTTTTTAATTTTATTTATAAAAATATTTTTTAGTGCAATATTTTATTTCATTTGATATTTATAATTAATTTATTATAATCGTAAGGTAATTTTGTTGTAATTAAAAAAGTGTCTCGATACTATTCTACACATTTTTATAGCCCCAAGAAGAGGACTCGTAAATCCCGCTGGTCGAAACGTTTGGAGTATATATTGTAATAAAAGACGTCATAAAAACTACTCTTTTATTTTAATTTTTCAACGTAATATAGAACGGAGATAAACCCAAAATAATCGCCAATATAAATCCTACATAACCCGATCAAAAACAAAGCACAAGCTAAATATTAATAAAAATTAAATATTTTTCAAAAGTTACCTGAAATATTCCTTTTGTTGTATTTCTTTTACTTTTTGGTACCTAGGAGAAAATTGTGGTAATTTGCATAATTATCCGTGAGAAAATTTCCTAGTTAGAGGGAATTTCCACTGTAATAACCTTCTATCACTGCTGCTCTTTTATCCAGTCTTGAAAAATGCTGTCAGTCAGTAATTTTCAACCAACTTTCTGCTTTCACATAAAAAAATAAAATAAAAATGCGTTTGCCAGTTAACTACTGACATGTATAATATGGACTGACTACGTTCATAGAAATACACTGCAATAAGTGGGCTCACTTCTATATTTCTAACTCTTTCTGTCTATAAGCACCAAGTACCAACTGAGGAGAACTGTAAATAACAAATAAATAACTGGGTCCGTCGAAATAAATGTTTTTAAATTAATTATTTCGGCTTATTACTGATAATCTAATCATAAGATGTGCAGCAGAAATTCGAAATCGCTTTTTGAGGTGCGCACTCATTTTTTAAACTTCCCGCCAATGATTTTTTTCAATGTTGGCACAAGCGTAAGAACTTTTTTTTGAAATAAGCAAGTGAGCCCACATGAAATAGAAAGTTAAGTATAGTCCATATTATATATGTCAGCACAGTTACCGAAGCCTTGAATTTTTTCTTACAAATTTTGCTGGAAATTTTTTCATTACAACTTTTTTGTTTGCATATTGCAGGCCGACATTAGAATTTTATCTAAAAATAACTTTTGTCGGCCATCAAGAGTGAATAAAAATTCTGTCAAAGCATTTTTTATAAATTTCTAAACAAAAATTATTATTGCTTATCTAAGCGTCTACGCCACTGACATGTATATAAATGCTGTGACCGGTAATGATGCCAACCACTGTTCTACATTGTTTCTTTTCGAGCCCCTATGAGAAAATCGGAGATATTCTCATTGAGCCAATCTAGTAACAGTTTTGTACACCTGCAGTATTCAGGTTCGCCCATCTCTGCTGATGCTTTCTACGAACATCAGCTTTAATGAGAGACCTGATACGCGAGGTGGCAACGCCTACGGCGGGTTCCGGTCCGAGGAACGGAGAAACAGAGCTAGCCCTAGCTAAAAGGTCAGGCCTTTCATTCCCCATGATCCCCATGTGACCAGGAACCCACAGAAGGGACACCTTGTTGTAGATACACAGCTTATCCACAGAAGCCCTCCAATTCCCCAGTAACTTAGATGTTATCTGAGGGCCACTCAGGCTATTAAGGCTGCCTGACTATCCGAGAGGATAGCAATATCCTTCTCCATGATTTGCATGTCAAGGGCTAACTTCGTTGCCATCGATATGACGAAGACGTCAGCCTGGAAGACAGTGGTGTGGCTACCAAGTGAGTACTCCATTCCAATATCAGGCTCAGGAAAGTAGACACCCGCCCCAGCTCCCTCATTAGTGAGAGAGCCGTCGGTGAAAATTTTTTGAATGGACCGGGGAAGGTTCGATAAGGCACTTCCCTCAGACCATGATTCCCTTCCAGGAAAGCTCACAGAGAAGCGACGCCCAAACCGAAGCTCAGGTACCATCGCATCACGTGGCATACTGGCCAGAGGGTTTTCTAAGTCCAGCCTGTACGCCAGAGAGCAATGAGAAAAGCCAGTCCAGCCGTCCCCCCCAACAGCCCCATGAGCACAAGCTGCACACAGCCCTTTTGGTATCTGCCTGAATGACTACATAAACATTTCTCTTACGTGACCACCTCTTTTCACATTTTTCTTCTATAATAAAATTTGAATGTTATTGATTTCGTTCATATTTCATTAATATAACTGAATGAACAGATGATGGATTGAACGACTCTTACCGCACTTTACTTACGGCAATTTTGACATTTAAACTTTTAAGGCTATTTTGGGTACGTCTGTTAAATTAATAAACTTAAAATAAAGGGCGCGTTCGCCATATTTGAGTAACTTTACGCATAGGAGTACAGCAATTGTGGTTCAGCCTATATTCTTTAGAAAATATTACACGGACTTTCGTAACCTTAAGGAAAATATCATTAAACTTATAAACAAAAACTGAAGTACAGTTACTCTATACATCAGTCAGTTTGCTGTTACCAATTGCGTGCATTTCAAAATAGAACGTGATCGACAGATCATTTGTAAGTCGGGCGTAATTACAAAAGTTGGTGAAATACATACATCCATGAAGTGCTAACAAATTATCTTCAATGCACGAATCTTATTAAAAATTACATTGTTAAGTGCGTGTTGTATTCGTTCAAGGTGAAAGATGAGTGTGGAGAGTGCTATTTGTAATTCAGATATAATACAGGAAACAGGGGAAGTGCAATCAGTGGAAATAGTTACCAACGCTTTCTTTGACTTAATTTATAAATGGAATTTCGGGGAATATTATCAGTACCTAATTGAAAGGAATGTGTATACTCTCTTTCCGTTTCAGCATGCAAATTTCATTGGCATCCAGATAACGCAGAGTTCTTTTATTAATACAATATATAAGTTTTTGAATTCGTAAGCATAATAAAACTTGGTGCTACATAAAATGGCAAATCGGTCTGTCTAACCCCCCGGTAGTAGACAACCCAAGAAGTGCGACTTGAATGCGAGGATATTAGTGGACCGGTTAGTGGTCGGCATTATACACTTCTTGTCTTGCCTTACTGTTGGTGTTTTTTAATATAAAAGTATCTTGAATATCGTTCAAACACCACAATTACATAAAGTTGTTGTAAATACTTATATGCTATTTTTTTAACACAATTAGAAAGAAAACTGTATTGGGATCGGCTGCAATTTGTTGCAAATTAATGACAAAGTTTTTAAATTTTTTTCCAATAATTTATTTTCAAAATGAAACAAAATGTCGAGGAGTGCTAATTTAGTAGGGTAAATATTTAACCTATTTGCTTTGAATAAAAAAATATTTGCTGGAAAACTGAATCTGATACTAATCACCCCGGCTATGATGATTTTTTTAACATACAACTTTCAAATATAAACAATTGCAAACATTTTTCTTGTACTGAAAATTCCTAAATGAGTTTTTGAGAATAATTCAACATTAAAAAACTGGCCAAGTGCGAGTCGGACTCGCACACGAAGGGTTCCGTATACGCCAAAAACACGTTTCTTGTATGGGGACCTCTTTAATTTTTTACTATATTTTATTTTTAAAAATACGCGCTCTGTAAAAATTTCATCTGTTTACCTAGTATGGTTCGTGGGATATAGCCCGCTAACAGACAGATGGACGGAAATCGGAGGCTTAATAATTGGGTCACGAAATATGCCTTTTGTTTTTTTGCCTGTAGAGTGGCCTAACACCTTAATGAGTACCTTCACACAAAAGTTCTCCAGAATTTCTCTTCGTTTTGATATTAAATTAAATTAAATTTGTGGATAACTTTTAAATTTTTAAGGTACACAAAGAAAGCAAGAACTAGGTAGTTCAAATTTAAACTACAGTTAATAACAACTCCCGAAATTGAAATTTGGAGCTCCTAATGTTGTTTGATGCTGACACTTTGCTTCTTTGTATGTATACGTTGAAAATTTGAAAATTTATACAGAAATGTAATATAATTTCAAAATTCAATTAATAAATGTAAAATGAAGGGAAATTTCAGAGCACTTTTGTGATGTATTCATTAAATGAAGAAAAAATTATTTTCTATTTTATAGTGTGCATTTTGAAACAGTCAGAATTTAAATGTTTACAGAATTTTGATTTTATTAGTGCTCGGGGGGATAGGGGGCGGGCTCCTGAATCCGCCAGTCTTACTTACATTTCAATCGACACTTTATGTTGTCCTCGTTGCAAGGAAATGTAAGATTTGTTGCTCACTTACCGTCTGAAAACTTTGCTATAATTCTTCGCCTTTAGTAATTTATCTTCACTTTAGAGAAGTGGATTCAATTTTCTTGAGTAGTACCAAGGGCGGATCCAGACATTTGCTCTTGGGGGGGGGGGGGGGGGGGGGGGGGCGATCGCCCCCATCGCCCCCTATAACCGCACTTGATATCAGTTGTGGAACGCTCTGTATAGCTTTCTCTTTTCGTTTCAGCATGAAAATTTCATTAGCATTCTGATATCACAGGAGTTCTTTTATTTATATAATATAAGTTTTTGACCCCGTAAGCATAGAAAAATTTACTCTCACGTAAAATAGACATTTTTCGATCACAAAAAAGTGCAAAAATTTTGCTTATACTGAAAATTCCTTAGTGGTATAGTTTTAAATTTTTTGAGAATAATTGTTGACTAAAAAAGAAAAAAATAATAAATATAACAAATAACTTTTTAAAAAACTATCCAGAGTTTTCCATTTAATTAAATATTAAAATTAAATAACATTTAGGTATAAATTTTAAAATTTTCATGGTACACAAAGAAGCAAAATCAAAACAAAGTAATTTAATTAAGTATTTTGATAAGCATTAGGAGTTTCAAATTTCATTGTTATTCACTGTAGTGTTAAAACTAAAACTGCCCAGGGGATAGATTACGTAACTGTGAAAAATTTGCCAGTGCACACGATTTAAAAAACCCACCGTGAGGGAAAGTGTACATTTAAATGCTGAATAAAAATTTTCCTGTGCTAAATGTTGTTTCAGTGAGAAAATAGTCTTTTTGAAGAAGTTATGATCAGTTATGAGAAATGTGTTACATGAATTCGCTAGTATTGAAGCGACTACGCCTTAGAAAAGGTAAAATAAATAATATAACAAATAATTTTGAAAATACTGGCTGACAAAAACTCATAGGTACCTCTTCAAAATTCACGGCCAAAATGGCGGGGAGAAAATATCAGTTAAAGTGTACAAAATGTTGACACAAAATCATTTCCATTTTTGTGGAATCGGAATAAGGTCATGTACCTGCACACAATTTTTTGTGCACGCGTAAACTCATAGTTCCCGAGATCTTGCTTTCTTTGTATACCCTCAAAATTTTAAAATGTATACACAATTGTAATATAATTTTATTGTTTAATTAAATGCAAAATAAAGGAAAACTCTAGAGAACTTTTATGATACATTCATTAAGTGAAGGGAGAAATTTTTCTCTATTTTTTTAATGCGAATTTAGAAGTTTTAAAAAGATTATTTTTTTATTTTCTATTTCATTTGATTAGAGTATAAAGCTCTAGTACAAGCTCTAGGGAGGGGGGGGCGATCGGGGCGATCGCCCCCCGCTGTATCCGCGCTTGAGTAGTACTATCACTCCCTGTTCCTATGCAGCATACAATAGTTTGGCTTTGTGTTGAACTTTTGTTTTCTAACTTTCTTTTTCAAAGAATTTTCATAGAGATCTAAGTACACTAGAAGTTGAAGGGGTACTTAATTCGCAGCTTTCTCTCTAATAGATTCCAGCGGGTTAAGGTGAAGGATCGTGTTTCCGGTGCTTAGCCTCTCCTCAAGGGTCTATTCTTGGCCCCTTGATCTTCAGCCTGTATATTAATGACTTTCCTAATATTCTTAAAACTGCAAAGTAAACTTGTATGCCGATGATGTGCAGGTGTATCTCAGTCGGCTAATAGGACTTTTGGAGGATTGTATCGACAGGCTGAATTGCGACTTGCGCAATATTGTACGTTGGGCCGATAGTAATCTTTTATTGCTTAATGCCGGAAAGTCGCAGTGCTAGTTTTCTATCGCAGAGCAGTTGAGGTATCTGACCTTCCACTTGTAGTTTTAAATAACACGGTGCTGCAGTTTTCAAATCGTGTAAAAAATCTTGGTGTCTACCTCAATTCTAGAATGCAATTCTGTGACCATGTTAACGATGTGACAGGTAGGATTTATGGTGGGCTTCGTCAGCTGTGGTTGTCTTCGGGATGTTTGTCGAACATGCGTTCGATGCTGGTTAAATCTTTGATTCTGTCGTACTTTTCCTATGGCTGTCTCCTTTTCCCTCACTTGTGTTCCTTCTGTTCCATCAAACTAAATGTGGCTTTCAATGACTGCACAAGATTTGTTTTCTGCCTTAGGAGATTCGATCATGTTTCGCAACATCGTAACCATCTACTTGGTTCCTCCTTAAAGCAATACCGTTTACGTACTTAGGCTTCTGGCATCTATACATAACCTCATATATACTAAATAATAAATTAGAATTTTCGGGCTCGACAAAGCGTTTCGATTTGCTGATACCAAACTTTCATTATTCAGTAATGGAAAACTCTTACTTTGTTCGTGCTGTTTCGAGTTTGGAATAACTTACGTACGAGCTCGACTCCTGGGTTTATTTCTTTTATTTTATTTATTTATTTATTTTAATTATTATTTTATGTTTTAAGTATTATTTGCTCACTTTATTTACTTAACAATTTTTCATATTTAATATTAATTTGTTTATTTTTTAAATTTATATTATTAATCGCATACCGATTTAATTTTAATTCCGTCTTCTTTTCGTACTAAATAAAAGATATTTATATTCTTGTAGTACATAGCCCTAAATAAACAATTCTATTCTATTCTTATAGCAGTTTTTACATATGTCCACAACTCTTGAAATTCCATAGTTTCTTCTAGTTTATCGAAAACTCTTACGATTTTTTGGAAAATTTGTTTGCAAAAATTAGCAACTTTTCTCATAACATCGGCCTTTTGTTTATAGAACGTATATAATTGCAAACAGATTTTGGAACAATTTCAGCAAAGAAATCTGCATGCCTAATTAAAATTAAAACATAAAAGCATAAGAATACAGCCAAGAAATTATAGAGTTGAGAAATTTCTTAAAACTCTATGAAAGATGCTTGTTTTTTACAGCAAATTAAGGTGCTGATATAAGAAATACAGGTGCTTTTTTATATCACTTTAGATCCCAAATAAAGCTTTAAATTCATTTTATGACAGAATTCATATTTCGTCACTCTTTGACGGTGACGGTATAAACGGCTTGAAAAGCCTTTTAGATATCAAGTAGGCAGTATATGGCTATCCAAATCTTTTGGTAATTAAGAGATTGTTGGTCATTAAAAAAAAAAAAAAGTCATAATTTTCAATTTACAATTAGGCAGGTAACGGAATTTAATGGGTAATGTTCCATTGAAGCGGACAGCATCAAGATCATAAATAACCAAGAATTTCTGAAGGGAACCTATTGCTTTCTGTAAAAACATCAATCAAAAGTTGAAGATGAAATTGTCGGCAATCTGATGTCCCTCTTAGAAAATATCAATCTATACATGTCCTTTTCTTTTACTAGCATAACATAAATGAATTCAGTTATTATATTAGAAGATTCAACTGTTGTTTCGAAGTTAGACATATCAATGGACACTCATTTATTATATGTAACAGGTATTAGTGGTGATAATGACGACCTGTCTTTGAGCTGCTGAAAGTGATTAATTCTCAGAAATCTGTTTACTTCGCTATAAATCGGACTCAAGTATGTAGTCATCCGTCAAATTTTGTGGTGATACCTTGGGTCGAATCTTGGTGTAAAAATAAATAATACTTTACCATGGAATGACAACATAAATGCGTAGTAGGTCTTGGATCCAAATGTACTGTAAGCTACTATATTCCACTCCTCGTATCTTTGACCGAATCAGTTAATATTCATAAAACGTATAAAAAATATGAGAATTTAAGCATAAAGGAAATTTTATAATATATCTTTATTTTTTTCCAAAATCCTATTTTAAATTTTTACCTGGACTTTGAAAAAATATAGATTATTCCTCTCTGATATTTAGGACCAAATAATCTTGTTTTAAATATAGTATCACTGCCTTGATGAAGAATCAGAAATTTTTAAGATTTTCAACGTCATTTAAGTTGAGGTAGTAAAAGACAAAAAATCTGCACTATTTTCTAAAAAGCATTTACCTTATAACCAAAGCTGGGCAATACTTAAGTAAAAAAAGACTTAAGTAATAATTAAAGAACATTTTCGTTACTTAAAATTTATTACTCAATACTTTTGAAATGCCCCACCTAATACTTGAACATAAGTACTTGCTTCTAATTACTTGTACTTAAGACTTAGTTTTGTTCTGAGTATCAAGATTTTTACTTAAGTATTTCTGAGTCTGTTAAGTATCTATATATATCTAGCTCTTCGTAAAAAAGCAAACATAATCTCTAGCGCAACTCCTTTTTTGTTGAGCTGTAAAGCACGCAAAGAAAGCAAGTGCCACACTCACGCGTCAAGCAGAACCTTAGACAAATTATAATAACATACAAAAAAGACTGGGCAAGTAGAACAAAAACCGGTAACGTCTCGCTCGCATATAAAATCGACGATGCCTCGACTTGATGACATAACCAGGAGTAAGAAAGGAGTGCCTCCCTCCAATATAAAATCAACAATACCTCGACCTGATGTTGAGTCCCCCTGGGGGGAGAGCCCTAGAAGGTTGGCCACTACAAGGTCCATTGATCACCCTCAGGACCCTGAATAAGTTCGAAGGTCCTAACCAGACGCTCTTATAAACCATAAGATTGGCTCTCAACCCTCCTTACCTGCATCATGCAGTTCATCTAGGAGGTGTGAGCCAAGGAATCTATAACGTTATCCGGAGAGAGCCGGACTGTGACAAAGAAAGTGTGTCACCGTTTCGGATTCCTCTCCGTATCCTCTGCAAATAGCGTTGTCAACCAGTCCTTTGATATATAGGTCACCCCTGAGAGAACAGTGTCCAGCGAGAATAAACACCAGAATTCTCATGGTAGATTTTTTGTGACAATTGGGTTAGGTTTACGCCACAGTTCCTTTGTTGTTCTGCCCGAAGGGTCGTCCAGCCAAAGACAACTGTGTTGGCAGTCCGCCCAAGTCGCAATTGTAGAGACCAGGTGTCCCGATACGATCCCAATTGTGGAGGGAGGTGCCTCCGAGGCCACTCCGAGATGCGCAATATCATCCGCTTTTTCGTTTCAACTAACACTCTGTGACCAGGCACCCAAGGAACGAGTACCCTGCTACACTGAGAGAAGGAGTTCAAGGTGGTCTTACACTCCAGTACTAGGTTGGAGGTTATGAAGGGTTTTGATAAGGCCTTGAAAGCCGCTTGGCTGTCCGAGCAGATGGCAATCTCCTTATTCTCAGTGTCTGGGACAAGGAGGTACCTTCCCGCTTCAAGAATGGCCTTTACCGCCGCCTGCAAGACCATTACGTGTTTTTCAGATGTATTTCAAGTTCCAAATGAGGTTTCTCACAGAAGACGCCCGATCCGGTCTCGACCTGATATAGGGAAGGCCTCAATGTTTTTCTTAGAAATTTACTGGAAATTTTTTACTTAGAATTTTTATGCATTATTGGAGAAGACAACGGGTGCTTGGACGGACCTCTAATAGTTTTTATGAGTGTAGCAATGAGAAGTGCAGTGCCGAAAACTATAAAAACCACTAAATAGTAGCCACTAAACATATTATAGTTTTCAAAACGTATTTATTTATTAATATTTATTACTCTATCAACTTCATTATATTACTGCCAACGTATAAAGATTCTAAAAATGTACTTTAAAAAGTACTTCAAAAAGTACTCAGTACTTTTTATAGACTTAGAAATTAGTTACAAGTACTTTTCATACATGCGGTACTTGTACTTAACTACGCTGAAGTACTGAGACCTTCGGTACTTGTATTTATACTTAAATACTTTTTCTTTGGTACTTGCCTAGTTATGCTTATAACAAAATTGTGACAGCTGGTTATAAATACAATTCACTTCATAGCTTCTAAATAATCTAAATTCGTATATGATACAAATGATAGTATAAACATGAAAATAAAAAAATAAAAAAAAAATCATTGATGATCAATATGCGCATTAGAAAAGATAATTTTTCATGGACAGACAACGTCTTAACTTTTCTTGCATTTTTGAAATGGATTTATTTGAATATTCCAATACTAGTTTTTTATTTTTGTCGATATGGCAGTAAATCCAGTACAATTATTTTTTCTCTCTATTATTTAATTACTTTCAAAAATCATTTGAATAATCTCAGAGGTGCATTTGAATAAATTGTAACTGATATCATCGAGATTATTGTCGAAGATTTATTGATTTAAAAAAACAAAAAAAAAAAAAAACAGCCTGTTGCTTTTATGTGCCGACTTTATGTCTTTTCTATAATTACGTATTATCATAGGCAAATCATTAACGAAATTATAAAATTAGGTAATTAAACAATGGGGATTCTTTAAAATTTCTTGTTAGGCTACTGGTACAGAATTATTTCCTCCTTTTAATTGAGCACAGGTTTTCGAATTTGGTTTTTCCTTAAAGTTCTTAATTACTGTATAGAAGACACAACATGCTGTTTTCTAATTTCTGCATCTAATCAAATCAAAAGAAAATTAAAAATAGCAAATTAGCAGTGATGCTGTGTGCATCTGTTGTTTACAAAAAAAAAAAAATATATTTTGAATTATTTAATTTCCATAACAAATAATACCTATAGTATATATATATGTCCTAATTTATGTACATGAAAAAACAATAACAATATAGCAACAATAATAGAGTGTCATATTACACAAAATATGTATTTTATGCTACTCAAATTGACTTCTGTGTGATAACAGGCGGATCATTATAATTTAATTTATAGTTTTCGTTTCACTGAAAATTATTAACAAATTATGCGTGTGTGTGTTGTGTCATCTTATTTTAATTAATTGCTGGCAAGTTTATTATTATTTTCTTTTTTTATTATCTAAAACGAGGGTCACGTTTAGAATGAGGAGCTTATCTCCGATGACTGAATGGAATTTCCGACATTATCTATGTGTGATATTGTGATATGGTGTACTGGTATGGTATTCAAAAATTATCTCATTGAACAATTAATTCTAATATAAATCAGTGTTGTCAATCCATTGTGCTAGAGTTATTGGATGTTCAAGCTAAATATATATAAGAATTTCTAATACGATTTCCAAATAAATATTTTCTTTAAGATTCAGTGGACGAAAACGAAGATATTACAACATATTTCTACGTGCAACAGTAAGGGACAAGTGACATCTATTGGAAAAAGGTGCGGACGCCTAAACAACTTTAATCAATGTAGTGATTCTCCATGCTTTTGGATCCTGGTGCGCGAATGTAGGTGGTATACTTGCTTCACGTTGCTTTTCAATCTGAATTGTTTGTGGTGGATTTGATGTAGGACCTCGGAGTGCTACTGCCAGATAGGTAGCTTTTTCCTCGTTGTTTCATTGATTTACGTATGTCAGAAGATGCCTCGAATTATCTCTTGAAAATATGGCACAAATTTTGTCCATCAGGTTTCTTTCTGGCTACATCGGATATTTTGGCTCCTAGCTAGCTCGCCTCGGCTATTGGCGGAGAGTGTGGGGAGGTTCCACGAAGACCTGTCGCTCCCACCAGCCATATACAAAATTTTTCGTGCCTACAACTCAAAAGGCCGTAGCACACATTCAGTCCTTAAGGGATTTTTACACCACTTACCTACATCCATTGGGAAGGCACAGATGTTTGGCCTTCTCTGCTCGCCCCAACCACCCAATCGACACTGAGGGCAGATAGTTTTCAGTGTCCCTATGTTGACCTGGGAAGAGAAGAGTAGCGGACCTAGACGACTTTCAAATCAAGAGGGCTCCAGGAGAGTGGAAGGAAAGAAAAAAACTTTACCACATCATTACGTGACCAACAATTTCATATACTTGTCCCATACGAAACGGACATAAAAACGTACAACAATTTCTTAGATTTCTGGGACTATATATGTACATCTAAGTTCCGTAATACCTACTCACTATCCAAATTTTGTTTTCTTTGTTTGTTTGTTAGTTTATACAGCTCGAATTGAGGTGACTTGAAAAATTATTCCATGCTATACGTACTTGTCGGTATGTGCAAGTGAAACTATGCTCTCATAATGCAAATAATTATACCAAATTCCTATTCTTATATACATATATATATATACAGTTGGCATATTTGAAACAGTCGATTCTACAATCTAAAATTAAAGTCATAATTGCTAGGCTTTTCTAAAGAATTCAACTTTTGAGAATAATACTGAGATGAACAAAGCAGGATGTAGGATCCAATCGATTATCATAAAAAATTTTTTATTCACTTATGCCTATAATTGCTTATGAGTAATACTATCTATCCTAGGCTCTAGAGTCAGTGCAATAATTACCACATCTTTGCCGCGAATTCAAATGGAATCATAATGATAATAATAAGCCAAGAGGAAGGCCTTCGATACCCTTGCAAAACTCGTGTACACAATAATTGTACGCACTCGTACTGAACACTTGAGATACTATTACCCAAAGTACGTTTACATAGCGCTATGCTTTATTAATGGTATTTCATTTCAAATAAATAAATAAACAAATGGAAAAAAGACAATGTACCAAAACATTACTCACATGTGGTCCGGTCCCTCGAAGGAGCTCCCTGGAGGTATTTGGTCGATGTCCTATAATCACTGGTTAAGGAAGAAAAATTCTATATTATGCCCTTCTATACACGTAAGTCGTTAGGGCACCCTGGGTCTGAACGCCTATCCCTTATAATGCACACATTTATCCTGAATTTTTGTAATAAAATATAAAAGTACAACTAGTCGCGCCTTTAAGAAATTCAGGTAATATCGGTAATCTAGCTTAAGTAAGGACCTATTGATCAGTGTTGACAGTCTTAAAAGTTGACTATTGGAGGATCTCGTCCAAAGTTTATATCATTCCGTTATCTTGCCTGGGGTTGCTTTCCATGTATTTCTATAACGAAAGACCCTATAGCCGTACTGTATATGGAAGCCGTGCTCCTTGCAACGTATGCGTGCGGTATGGGTTCACTATATTTTATAAGTTGACTAATTCTATTCAGTGCAGTTTTGACAACAGAATTGCTGTACTCCTTGGCTCCGATTATGTGAAATTATAGAGAATTTTTTTTCTTTCTTTTTCTTCACAAAATAATCTGGCCACCTTTTCAGTGGCACATGATTCCCTCGAGGCATGTGAGAGGTGCCCCAAATTGTCGCTAACTGGAACTAGGTGTACCGCTATAAGCAGCACGAGTCGAAATTGTTGTCGGGAAAAGTCTTTATATCAATGGTTCTCTGTTAAGACGTGTTCGTACTCTGCAAGATGGCGAGCCAAACGTCAATTTCTTTTCCTTCTCACTTTTCCACTTGACAGACTAAAATCCAAAAACCATACGAGAAGTGACAGGAAACCCTCTCTTCTTCTTCTTTTCCTTTTTTTCCGGTGTGTTCAGCGCGTATAGCTCTATATCCATATAGGCCACAGCCCACGCACAACTCATGCTGCTACGTGTCGCGTAGACGTGTAACTAGCTCAGTGTAGCATATTGCTATATATGTACAATACGCTACGACCATAACATCTTATCCTTTCCAGATCTGCATTAAAGTCTTCAAGCAGCTTGGTGAGCTTTGACACTTCCTGCTTCATTTCGTCAATTTTCAAATTTTGTTCGTCTAACGAATTTTTCAGAAAATTCTTCTGTTTTTCCAAACGAGTTTCTATACAATACTCTAGAGAACTGTTTTGTTCATCCAAACGTGTTTCCACGGATTTCTTCTGTTCATCCAAACGGGATTCCAGAGAATTCCTTTTTTCGTTCAAACTGGTTTCCAGAGAATTCTTTTGTTCGTCCAAACGGGTTTCCAGAGATGTCAAACAGCCCCATACTTCTTTCCTCTGAGGAGCTATTGTGGTCTAAACTAAAAATTTCGGATTTTTTTACCTTTTTTTACTTTGACATAGTTTTTCAAAAAATTGTGGTTAACATAACTTTTTTTTTTTTATAAAAACTGTAAACTGTTGTAGACTCTCTTCTTTAATTTGATTTAATACACCTACAGTGGTTTGCCGAATTATTAGGGGCAGTTCGATTTTTTCTGAACTTTCTACATTTGAATGTATTTTATGACCAAATACATTTGTTCCCGTGTGTTTTCTTGTCTTCTTCTTGTTGCCGGTAGATATATGTAATACATATATATGTTTTGAAAACTGGCAAACTTGTAGTGTGCCTTATCTGTCAAAAATTCAGGTTACTTTGCTATACGACCGCTAAAACGTGTGTTCAAGTTAAATTAGAAAACACAATTTTACCTCGTGATGATCCTAAAATCAGGGACTTTGGTGTTGAGCATCGGAGAAATAGTGTGGCCCCCTGATTGCTCATCGGCCAGCAAAAAAGCCATGCCTGATTGATGTAATGTAAAAAGAGGCTGTAATGGGCTCGAGCACACAGGAATATAACTGTTGAGCACTGGAATCGAATAAGCATGATTTATTATTGTGTAATATGTCTGAACAATTACTTTTTCATGATGTTGTTAATTTTTCTTAGGTCTGTTTCTCCGACGAGTTAACTTTCTAAATTTTTCTGTGACGACGGCCCGGAGAGATTCCACCCTGAGTGCCTCGTAGAGAAGGTGAAATACCCAACAAGTGTTATGTGTGGTCGGTAATATCTACGAAGGGTACGGGGCGCCTGTACATCGTGAAGAGGACAATGAAGCAAGAGCAATACAAGAGAGTTATCGAAAATTACCTGTTACCTTAGGCTGCTTGCTGAATGGTTCCCTGCTGATGGGGAGTATGTATTTATGCACGACTCAGCCCTATGTCATAAAGCCAGAAGCATTACGGCATTCTTAACTGAAAAAACATCTGGGTTTTACCATGGCCAGGTAATTCCCCAGACAAGAACCCCATAGAGAACCTGTGGGAGCTAGCAAAGAGGGAAGTAGCGAAGGAGCTTATTACAAAAACTTATCGCAAAGCTGCTGCATGTATGGCAACACTCTCCAGAATTAAAAGATTATACGAAAAGGTGCATTGAGAGCATGCCGCGACGCCTAGGAGAAGAAATTGCTGCAAAGGAAGGGATAACGAAATATTTGTAGGTTTTTCGGATTTTGTAATTTAAAAGTCATTGCGGAAAATATTAAAGAGATACCAAAAACTGACATGCTGTTTTCTTGTTCTAAACTAAACCTCTAATAAATTAAAAATAATTTCATTACATTTCAACACAATTTTTATCAATTTTTTTAAATATAACCAGGAAAACTTCATTTTTTTCAAAGTGTCCCTAATAATTTGGCAACCCACTGTATGTGTCATCTGTAGCCGTTATAGAGTTATTGACTCTTAACCTATTCTAAAAGATATTTTGTTCCTTTACGGCCTGTTTCACAGTCAAGGCTCAAGCCTTAGCGATGGCTTAAGCCAAGGCTTAATAAATATTTCGGTTTCACAGTCAAGGCTTAAGCGATATCACTGGATTAAGGCAAACTTACCTTAAGCCCGTCATCTCGAAGGCTTAAGCCTCAGATGTTACTGTGAAATACATACGAAAGTATTGCTAAATATATATTTTGCCTAAATATTATAATTTCTTTTATTAAATGAACGTGCATATTTCAAAGTTATACTTTAAAACTAAATTGAAAATAGTTATCTAATTAGCAGTTTTGAGTGCTGTCTGGCAGCTAGTGTCAGTATTCCATGTGACGTTTTAGGATGAAACCAAACAGTTTAAGACAAAAATGTGTTATTTATCTGATGCAGAGGATATAAGCGACCAAGAAATGTATAATATAATATCACAACTCACAAGGTGTGACCTGCGAAAAAATTATAAGAAGGCGCCCGTAACATTTCGAGAAATGGGATGACATTGATTTTTCCTCTCGGTCCGACTATAAACATATTCGGCTGGTTTACGTTGTCGAAATATTCTGCAACAATGGTTTGTGGATTTGATATCCTTCCAGATAAAAACCACGACAAACCTACGAGTAAGAAACTAAAGAGAGGCCATTGAGTGTATATATATATGCCATTTTTGCGTGGCGAGCGTAATGTTTTTTCTCACTTTCTAACATATGGTTACATCTCTGTCTAACTATACCCTAGGTGTCACTTTTGTTTATGTTCGGTAAAGAAATTTACCTTAGCACAAAAGCCGTAGGTAAGTTTAAGATGGGCAGGGTACTAAATAGAAAAATATTTACATTCTTTTATGTGGAAATTTAGTAATACTGTACTTGTTAATTTTTTAATAATAATCTGGGAATAAGAATATTGGTAAATGTTTGTAATTTATATAAAAGTAAAAGAATTTTAATATATTTTATTATTATGGATTTACCAAAAATGAAATTTTAAGGCAAGTTATTGGGTAACAGAAGATCGAGATAGGCTTAGTGGGGAACCAGGAATCTCAAAAAGTTTTTTTTTATTACTAGCGTTCACTATGCTGCTGCTGGTATACAATTTTGCCTCATACTTTCAAAAACCGTGCCAAAACCCCTTGCATAAACTTTTTTTTCATCCGCCTGCAATGTGAATTTTTTGTAGTATGTGTATAAACTTACACATTTTGAGATTGGTACGAAAATTGTTGTTAATGTGCCTCTCATTTAGTTTCTTACTCGTAGCAAAAAACTGCTAAGTAAAAAGTTCTTCTTTTCGCTTGGTTTTTAATGCACAATGGCAATTTTCCTTTAAAAAAATTCACAATTAGAGCAGTGCTGACAGCTTAAAAATTTTCTTCTGTGGCTTAACTAAGCCTCAGCTTACCGAGTACTGTGAAACCGAGTAGGCTTAAGTTCTGGGCTTAAGTCATACCTGTGGCTTAGCTAAGCTCTGGCTTAAGACTGGACTGTGAAACCGGCCATTAGTGACTGACAACACGTCATTTAAAAAAAAAATTTTCTTAGGCAGCGTTAGTGTTGTCCAAAAACCAATTCTTACAATACCCTAGCCTAGATGAATGCCCATAAAAGTGATTTTTCGCATATATGTTAAGAACGGTTCGTCGGACAGTAAAAATGATTATAACAAATCTCATTGGATTTTATATTCAGTAAAACTTTTTAGTATGTGCAATATAAATGTCTAGGGCTAGTTGTTTTCACAGTATACGTAAGAACTCAAATTTTTGTATGGTAGCACTAATAACGGGTTTCTCAATTTAGTCCACATTTAGGGTTCCATACTCAAAGGGTAAAAACGGGAACCCTATTACCACAGACTAGAAATACCCAGATATCGACGGTAGTACTCAGAAACTGATATATGGAAGAACTCATAGCAAACCTCAATAACTCACTGATCTCGGCTAAATATATCATGGATACGAACCAAAAATGTTTTTCAATATAGGCAAAAATTGATTTCTTTCATAGAATTTAAATCGACCACATTTCTTCAGAATTTATGTGCATTATTGATGGCTGCTGAATACGATTCGAATAAGTTGTGAGTAGTGTCTGGGCGGTCTCGCCTTCGCGGAAGTTGGATTGATTTGGTTGCTTGGACTTGTTAGCTAAAAATTTTTATGAACGTAGATCTAGGTACATCAGCGTGAATTTTTCTGAGACACTTTTTTATAAAATGTTTTCAATTGCTATGTTTCCATGAGCCAGAGTTGAGTTAGGATTGAGTTAGCGTTAAGTTTTGCTGGCTGAGTTGGCTGAACTACAATAAAATTATACGTAAGTACATTTACTTACGTAAAGCAAATGTGCCCTTTAATTTAACAGGCGTATACAAATTGACTTTAACTCGTGTGAGGGGAACTTTCGTTAAGTTTAAATATCCAATTTTCCGTAAGTATAGTGCGCTAAGAATCGCTCATTCCGTAAGAACGCAATGTATCCAAACAATTAAATTATTACTAGATGATTAAAAGTGCAATGTAAAAATTAAAATGGAATAAAAATGGTATTACGAATTAATAGAGAACACTAAACTTCAATTAAATCATTTTGCACTTGTTAATTTTTTCACTTTTACCACATTTTAAAATTTAACACAGAAAATGTCATTAGGGCACTGCACAAATCTTCAATTACATCAACTTCAATTTGTTAATTTTTTTTACTTTTACCAGCGATCAGAGTGGTTATGTGTTATAAAAATTTCCTGCTTAAAGTTTTACTTGGGTTATCCGAGTGCCATACGGTAACAAGGGGAATAATCACCCAATTTGAAAATTGCAATGAGAAATCTTGCTACCATATGATTCACACTTGCTTTTGATAAAAATTATTTGTATGTGCAATTGGGTGACCTCTATCATCGAACTGCTGTGGTAAGTGATCAGAGATAAACCATACTGATGAGACCTCTCTGATCGCTGGGTCGAAAAGTTCGATATTTTTTCTGCATCTTAATGCATTTTGTAAATTCATTGGAAAAAAATATCATTTGTGTCAATTTCATTCGTTTCGCTGGCTTGACATGTGTAATGTTTTGCTTTTGTGTTGGCTGTCCATACAGAGACGTAATTGTGCAAATGTAAAAGCCTCCCGGAGAATTGCAGAATTTAATTTAAACTGTAATTTTAATTGCTCTCTGTCATACAATTTTTGTTTGCCTAGGTAAATACCTACTATAACCTCCTGCTAAGCCACCTAAATGGAAGCACCCTGTATTACATTGAATTTGAATTGAATTTAAATTAAGTCAAGTTTTGTAAAAGTCTTCAATAAAAATTTCTTAATTATTTTTCTAATGATTCCTATAATGTCATTCAATCGCATTAAGTTGCATACCATAAAAACTATTGAGTCAATAATAAATGTTTAGAAGGTTGTAAGGTTCCGTTTCATATCACTTACTCATTTTTAAGTTAATTTTCACCAATTTTTTCTCACACATTTACAAATAATTTCCCTTTAATTTGGCAGTAAATTGCATTGATGGGAAAGTCGTCAGAGCAAATAATCCAATTATTTAATTTGAAAGCGATTCAGCACAGCTGTTGTTTAGGAAAAAGTTTAAAAACATCTTCAGGCTAAATGGTTTTTAATGTTAATTTAAAATCTCATTACCATACAATGAATGAAATTTAAATTTTTTTTATTGTCAAAACGTTTGGCAACTTTCTTTCACCGAAAACATACGACTACGACATACATATTCTCATCACTAGTTAAAAAAAAATTGCCGTGCGATTGGTGTAGCCTTAAGAAAGAGAAAAAAAAATCACCACTATTGCCCTCGCCAAGTACTGTTCATTGTTTGATTTCATCTAAATTTCCTACCGCGTGATGAGTATATTTAGCTGACAGCATAACATGAAGTCACTTCACCTATGGCTGGTCACGCCTGTCAACTCGATTTATTCCGGAAGAAGCAACTCACCTTAAGCACCCATGATCTTGGATTATATACTCTCATGGTAAAATATCCACGATCTTGTGATCTTATTAACTGAAATTCTTCACACTTGCTACAATACAGTGATTTCGAGCGTGATCACTTGATTTTCTGACTGTCATCTTTCTTTTATACCTAAATTACGGCAGTATTCATTTTAAGAAGAAGAAGAAAAAAATCTAGCAAAAAAGTCATAGATCATCATAGTTTTACATCAGTTTTTTTTTTCCCTGGAATAGTATAGAAAGCCTTCTGTCTTGGTCCATGAAAGCTATTTATATGGTAATGGAATGACTAGGTATAGATAGAATCACTAACTTATTGCTATAACCTGCGCTAAATAGGTGCTGTTGAGAACTTTCATTTTACGATAATTGGCTCTTGGAAAGCAAAAGTAATTCGCATGAGATAATTAATGAGATAATTAGGAAGTCAACCGGAAATCAATTGTTGGGTGTATAATAGCTTTGCAATTGATTCATAGCGCGGGAAGAGTAATCACAAAAATTTAGAGCAACTTTATGATTGACAGTAGTCAGATGTGAGTCGGATTAAATGAAATATGTTGAATAAATGATTTAAATGGAACCGCATCATCCGGCCGGGGGGTGTTTTTGCAGAGAATCGAAAGTGAATAGCTTAATCAGCGAAAAACAATTGCAGTTTTTGTTCGAGTTGTAAAGAGTTAAATTTTAGGTGCGTATATGGAGAGAAGAGTTATGATGTTGGATTCTATATGGGTTTGCAATATGTAACTTTCGATCTTTGTGTTTTTGTTTTTGTTTTTTTTTTTTTGCGTTGTATAGACTTTTACTTTTTGAGCTTAATTTTTATGACATATGGAAAGTAATGATATTGTTACATAACAATATTGTTGAGTGAGTTCATTTATCGTTTGAAGTTAGCCTTAATTCATTATTTATGATCTTTAGTATTACCTACTTCAATTATAAGTTGAAGAAGAAGATAATTAATGTATTTTTCCTTTTTGTACTTCATTTGAAGATTATGAAAAATATAAATTTTGAAGAATCATTTCATAACTTAAGTTTATATAAGAGTTAATGAATCAATTATGCAACACGGGGGTAACCCACATTATATTAAAATCAATTGTCTTGTTAATATAATCCCAAAACTCATGAACTTTTATTGAAAAATCACAGTGAAGAGCTAAATCGCAAAAGTATTTTGCCATAGATGGCGTAAAAAATCTTCCAAGTTGAAGGTAAAAACTATGAAGCGGAGCTTTCCCGAAGATCAAAATATTTTCTAGCTCCACTAAGATGCTCCAGATGCAGAGCAAAAATATAAAGCACTCTAAGTCAGAAATACTTGTCCACTGATTGCCAAACTAGGTGTCCTTATTTCTCCTTAAGTTTGTATTTTAATTGGCTTTCTAAGAAACTATATTATGTGTTAGTACAAAATTTATTTCCTAATGGAGTTTGAAATTTGTTGGGGCCGGGCGTTTCAAAAACTCCAGATGGAGTAACGCTCCGATATATGTAGAACGTTTACCTCAAATCAGATGGACTTTTGCTTAAGAAGGAGCTAATCAAAAAGGACTGAAGTTTTACTTTCAGAGCAATGCGTTCATGTAAGAGCGATACTTCAAGAGCCTGCCTGGAAGGCAGTGGATGAGCTCCTAGTTAATTGCAATTGCATGGATAACCACAAACGAAATTGCTTGTGCCACTTCCGGTGCTCGTAAAAAAAAAACAAAAACAAAAACGAACATCATAGACATCTGTAATTTCATTCCATTGCATTAAAGTTTTTCGTTTGAAGAAAAAACAAAAGTAATAGCAGAGGCTTCTCCATTATAAATGCCGCACTAATTTTATGTTCATCTCAGTCGGAATAAGTTGTAATATCTTCAGGATTCAAGATAGCATGAAAATCGTGTCGTCTTGATTCAAACTCGCTGCATAATATTGTAGCACATTTTCCGTATTTGCGCCATCTACATTTTACCGTCGTAAATTATTGAGAGATAGGTTGGCACAACATCCAAATAGATATTTTCTGAAAAGACAATGCAAAATTATAATATCTGGAAAGACAAATTAAGAATTATTTAATTATTTTTCACATTAGCTGTATGCAATTCAAAATTAATAGGACTAAAACTTGACACCAATCCAGAATTTACAAGATCCAGAAAAACACAATCCGTACTGTACGACAGTGTTGTATAAGACATCCAGAATATGTAGGTATAGAATCTGGATTTGACATAATCCAGAATTGACCAGCATGAATCTATAAAAGTATTTGGTATTGCTATTTCACTAGTTAAGCTTGGCAAAGTTAAAAACATGATTTTTTTCTGTGAAATTTGAGATCTGGTAATACTACAGAAATGTATGTTAATATAACATAAATATGAATCTTAACCCTTTACTGGTATACAAGATTGGAAATATCTAACTGATATTTTTGGGGTCACCAAAGATCCCCCTGGAAAAATTTTGCCAACTATGTAACAGAATTGTAGATAAAATCGAATATTTACGGACATTGCCTTGCTTGGATATTTTTCTGGAAGTGTGAAATTAAAATGTCTACACTCTTTAAAAAAAAAAAACAAAAACAAAATTAAATCAGTTTTGGGTCTCATCGAAAAGACACTTGTGTGAAGATAATTTCAAGGTATGTTTAGTGTTTTAAAACTTTAAAGAAAATATTGTGCAAGACCCCATCTTACAGTACCCTGAAAGTTTGGGAAAGTCTTTGAAGGGAACCAATCGACCTTTTTGTTACGCTATTTATACCTTGACAAAGACAGAACGAATTTATAACACAATAGAAAAAGAGCTATTGGTCATCGTCTGGGCGACGAAATACTTTTATGTCGGTTACAAGTTCAAAAATGAACTAAATTGGGCAACCCATTCTTGGTGTTGTCGTACAAAACTTTAGTTTTTCTCTATATATTTGGACACTTCCTGTGAACGGGTCGACGTAGAGGTCTACAATTTTGTTAGAGACCGAGCCAGTAGCCCAGTCAGTAGGGGTTTTTGCCCCCCTGGGGTAGTTGTGATTTTTATGTATTTATTCATTTCTGGACCCCGATGAAAAATACAAGTTTAGATCCTGGGTGGGGGGGGGGGGGGGGGTCCATCATCTTGGATTAAAGGTACCAAAAATTGTTTTTTTTTTGTTTTTTAAAAATAATTCCTCAACGGTTGATCCTACGACAAAAATGTAAAAAAAAAATTTGAAGAAGACTAAATTCTCTACACTTTTTGTGCAAGCCCTTTTTATGTAAGTCTGATGTGTAACGAGTTACAGCGGCGGAAACGTGAGAATTCTTCCAAAAAAATGTATACGAATAGTACCATTTATACAGGGTGTTTCGTCCATGGTGGTCCATAGGACAGGAGGTGATAGTAGTCACCTAGTAACACAAAAGTTGTATGGCAAGGGGAGCGGCATCTCAACCATTTCAGAATTAAAGTGTAATGAAGAAAATTCGGTAGTCTTTTACAAAATACCGTGTATTTTAAAAAATACAGAGTGTACGGCCACTTACAGAGCTCATTGTATGCAGAAATTCATGACCTTTCCAACGACTCCAGCCCCGTACTTTTCTCCCCTCAAGAGTCCCGCCCTGGCTCATATGAACACTATGGCGATAGATTGGATAGATACTCCATGATATATCCTTAGAAGCACATTGTTCGTATTTCGATGAAACGTTCTTATTTAAAATATTGCACGGCTCTATTGATTCTTCTTAGTTATTGTCCAAATTAAAAATTAACTTTTCTAGTCGTTTAACTCGAGACCTTCTTACGCTTCACATAGATCCTCCCGGCGCCAACTTGTGATTCAAGTCACCTTTGATTAGGATTCAAAGGGCGTTCAATGCCTCATATAATGCACTGGATATACTCGGTGACAGCTTTGGATTTTTCAAACGCATCCTCTTGTCTGAAGTTAGTGTTCTAGATAATTTATCAATTCTAAACTGATCTGCGTAATCTTTACTTTTATCTGCTTCCTTCCTTCCCTTCTATTATTCTGTATATCATTATCGTTTTGCATTCAATGCCTCCTCTACTTTTCTTTATTTTACATTTTACTTTTTTAAAGTTACTCTTATTGATATTCTTACTACTAAACGTGTTAACTTACTTTCTATTATTTATTTCTATTATCTTTATTTTGCTTAAGCTTTGTTTTTGTTTTGTTTCTAGATTTTTAGTAATATTGATTTGCTTATAAATAAATAAAAAAATAAATTTCATATTCGAATAAAATTCAAAACATTTATATTGCTAAGTTAGGTAAAAGAAAGTAAAAGTTTGAAGTGTTACTGCATTAATTGGATTAAATGTGTGTAGTAAAGTAAAGTAAAGTGTTCTTCAGTTTGTGAAATAGAATCGTTTTCTTTGTATTCCCATCGCCTCAAAGTGAACTTTAAATTGTTGTCACAAGGTCAGCATATATCCACTATAGCAGGAAAACAATGTCCATCTTTAGCAACCAAGTCAATAAAAGCTTTTAATACATCTTTTAAAGAGATTTTAAAATAAAACTTAAGTTTGTTATTTGCCACTGCTACATTCAGATCTACTTTTTTCAATTCTTGCTCATGTTGTTGGTAAAGTTCGTAGTTCGTTTTCAATATGTTCTGGGAGTTGACAAAAATGAGCCTTTATACTTGCACCACAATTCTTACAAATATTGTATCCATCATTTTCTCTACAAAAAACTCCCGTATGTAAAAATCGCGTTTTCTTCCCATTTTATCGCTATATTTATTTTAACAACGAGATCCTTCAACTGGAAACATTAAACGGTAGTAGATCAACACACCACTACAGTGAAATAATGAGGCTTTTTGTATATATGATGACTCACCTTTTACCGATGTCGTGCCGAAGTGCCGATAAAATGTTAGAAAAGCAATTTCGGTTTCCATATCCGAAATATTTTTAATGGAAAAGAAATTTCTTTTTTCTAGCCAGAAAATGCAAGTCGGCTTGAAAAATAAGAATGCATCTTGGCTTTTTATACTTCCTTGGAAAAATAACCAGCTTTAAAACCTGCTACTTGCAGCTCGAAAAAATAAAAAGCCAAGCTGGCTTTTTATATTTGCTAGAAAAAACAATAAGACTTTCAACATAGTTTTTTAACTTTAAATTATTATATAATTAAAAAAAGTTAAGTTTTAAAAAGCTTTACAGGAATCGAAACTGGCTCCACGAGAAATATTCTGGTATATTCCACTAAATTGCGAAATAGGAACCAGATCACTGTTTATTGGCCCTGACCCCGTCTTTGGACATCCAAAAAGTCACCTCTCAGCATAGATCAGGCTTTGGGAGGACAGAATTAAAAATTCACACTGGGAAAATATCCCGGGGCTAACTAAAATAAGTGCAGAATTTTGTAAAGTATTCGTAACAGAGGACAAAAGCATTCCTCACACTTTGCAGAAAGGAGTTAACGCTCATAACGGGCATATTTACCAAGCACTGCCCAGTTAGATATCATCTTAAAAATATGGTTGTTCAGTCCACCTACATACGACGAATCTCCCACTGTCAGACACATCCACAGTAGTTTCACTCAGCAGGCAGAATCCCAATCATTCAGTACAGCTCCACCTGTTCAAAAAAATATTTCATTAAAGGCAAAGAAAATATCCACACAGTTTCAAGCTTTAAATAATTAAACTAAATAATACTTATCTAAAAACTTCCTGTTGATCCAATCAAGTCTTTGCCGCCGGAAGTGGAGTTCAGGAGTTCACCCACGTCATTAAAATATGTTGTGACTGTGGTTTATCCTCCTTCATAACTTATTTCATCAAAATAAGTTTCAACAAATAAAAAAAAAACTCCACAAAATATAACACAACACGCTAACTTCTCACTTTTGTATACTATCAATTCATAAACTCCACAAAATATAACACAACACGCTAACTTCTCACTTTTGTATATTATCAATTCATAATTACAGCCAGTGACATTACGTGAGCCAAATAAAATTCAAGCAAACGTCGCTAGGACAACACCAAACAGACACATAACTGGTTGCAGCGGCTATATAAATCCGACGAAACTCAGTAGATGTTACCAAGGAAAAAAATGCCTTAGGAATCATTGAGTACTAAACACTCCCAAAAGTCCCCATCCTATCCTCTTCTATCTCCTTCCTCCGCCTCCTACTAACAACTAACTCCAAAAGGAGAACGACATGAGGTACGACTAATAAGTCGCATCAGCTGTAAGTCAAAAGAAGACAATAAAACGGAAAGTTAGAAAGTCAGAAAGGACACCTGTCAACAAGAGGACAAAAGATGACATCGAACCGAACTGAGGGCTAAAGATGAGCCCCTAACGAACAAATAAGGACAAATAGAGAAAACATCGAGGGAAACTACGACAACGCAAATAAGAAATCGGCGCAAAAACATTTGACTTGACTTGTAGATGTTACCATTCTTTTGGCAGAGTTGATATGTATCAGAGCTGATCTGAGTTTAAAGAATCGTGTTTCCTAGCTTTTTTACAGAAGATAATTCTGATCAGGGATAATCTGAGCTTCCTATCCCTTCATACAGAAGATAATTCTGGTCAGAGATAATCTGAGTGTCCTATTCTTTTTATACAAGCATTTTGCTACCCTTCTGCTTGTACGCAATAGCAAAGAACATAAGGCTGCCCTTCTGCTTGTACGCAATAGCAAAGAGCAATGTACTGCCCTTCTGCTTACACGCAATAGCAAAGGGCATTTTGCTAGCCTTCTGCTTGCACGCAATAGCAAAGAGCATTGTGCTGTCCTTCTGCTTGCACGCAATAGCAAAGGGAATTTTGCTATCCTTCTGCTTACACGCAATAGCAAAGAGCATTTCATTACCTTTCTGCTCTTATGTACTAGCACCGAGTATTTTGCTACCCTTATGTTTTCACGCAGTAACAGTGTCACTTGTACCATTGAAGTTTATTCTGTTGACAGATAATTAATTCTGTTCTTCTTCTTCTTCTTATTTCAGAACAAATAATATAAGGGTGGGGGACTGCGTGGCCAGCATTAATTTTTTTGAATTTTTAGTTTTAAGTTTCTTTTAATTGAATTTTCGTGCTATCAGGTTAAGCATATTGAATTCTGTAACACTTGACATATAAAATTTTATATTTGAATTGTTAAAACAAACTGAGTTGTCCTTTTATAAAACCGGCACTCCCTCCCACGTTCGACAATAAAAATCACAATGGGTAAGGTCGGTGATGAGACAGACCTGTCGCTGCTATATGGAAGACGATGAAACCGTTGCACATGTCCTGTGTTACTATAAAGCTCTATGCCGCATAAGGCTAAGACATCTAGGAAAGTCATTTCCACTGCCAGAAGATGTCGCAAGAATGGCACCCAAGAGCGTTATAGGATTTATAAAAGAACTTAAGTTCGAATGGGCGCCATAGCGCATTTAGAGGTAATTTGGAATTTTCGTCCATATTAGACTGAAATTCACTAAAAATTATTTCAGATGAGAGTCGGGAACTCTATCTGCATCGATAATAATAATAAAATTGCGAGATCATAATATATCTCACTTTTTTTATTTAAAATTTTCAACATACCAGTTATTTTCGGTCCCTGAATTTTGTACACAATTTCAAAAATGAATTAAATTGGGCAAATCATGGTTGGTGTTGTCATACAAATGTTTGGTTTTTCATTTTATTTCATCTAGGGTATAATATTGCTGGTCTTAGCCCAATTATAAGTTTTTCTCTTGTTCAATTTAACCCACATTAAGTAGACTCGCCGCGTTGAAAAAGACGACTTAATCAATTACAAAGGGCTGTTACCTATTGCGATATAATCCAACAATTTGTACTAGAATTTCCTCGGTTTTTCCGTTTGATTCACGCTATAAAAAAATATAATTCGCGAATAACAGTCTACAACAAAAATTATTCACTTCCAAGGAGTTAATTGCGAAATTTTCAATAATTTTGATTTATTGATAATATAGAGCCCTGCTGTTAGATTCATAAGAGGATTATCCATTGCTGCTTGATATATGATACTCAAATACAAGAGAAAACATTTTTCACGCTGGGTAATTAAATATTTACCGCTTATTTCTGCTGGTCATTCTACCTATAGACTACAAAACAATGCGCTAACCCATTGGCGCCGCTGCCGTACTCTTTGTGAATTACGTTAATAAATAAAATACCTGCCGGAGACATTATCACTGCGATCTCTTCTATTGGCCGATAGGTAACCTACTATGAATGGAGAATTAATTTCCTGACATCCTCGAATAGTGTGCGCATATGCCTACAATGCAAGTATTCTTCAACTATGATTAATTTTAGAACACAGAAAATACCTGTTGCATTATTGCATTGCTTGTGATCGCAAAACTTTGTAGGTAAATGCTTTTAATTTATGTACGCTGTTTTCATTTTGTATGTAGTCGAGATTCGAGAATAACAGGAAAGTCATATTCTTCAATTCAATTCGAGTTATAAACACAAGTGAAAAGTGAAAGGAGGATATTGCAAGATGATAATTGAAGTAATTTGAACTTATCTATCGTGAGAACATGATTTGATTATGAAGTGCTACTTTGCTGTAATTGCACATTATAGGTACCTACGATGTTAATTAGAAAGATGTGAGCTATCATTTTGCAGTTTTTTTTTCTTTGAATTGTACAATTATTATTATAAAACCTGAATATTTTTTTATTACAAATAGAATATTAAAGATTTGATCGACGACATTATTTTTATAACCTTAATTATCTACTACTAGATATTCTTACAAGTCTTAATGATCATGATCTGAGTATTATCACAGTAAAGAATCATATATCATCAGAGGGCAAGCTACTAGTCCAGCGTTCTATAATTTACAATTAATTACAGGTAAAAGTAGATACGAATTAATTAGGAAAATATGAATAAAACTAGTTTTGTGGTTTGGAAATGACTAAAATGGTTGCCACTTTGGGCTACTTATCGCCAATTGGGCAATCTTTTCATGTGTCTTCGCGAGTTGCAACATCCATAATAATATGAAAAGGGATAGTTTCAGGTAATCATCTATTTCAAAAATTGCAAATAACTATTCTTTTTTCCCCTTTTTCTTATTTTTGAAGTAAAAATAGTTTGACGCTTGGAAGTATTTTTTTTTTTGTCTATTGTTAGTTCCTGTGTTGTGTAAAAGTTTAAGGTTCAAAAATTAAAATGGGGAAAGTGGTGTAAGTACAGAAAAAATATAATGTAAGCTGGGAAATAATGACCGGATTAAAAGGATGCGGTTATCAGAACGTAAAAATAATCCTGATATATGTTTTTGTACTGGCAAGGCAGAAATTAGAGCACATAAAGGTGACATTGCAAAGTATAGTGCCATAAATAAACATAGGTCAAACTCTATGAAAATTCGAACTACAACTAGTGCACCTTTGACAAATTTTGGTAATTAGTAACTAATTATACAGAGAAAAGTTGGTTTAGCGAGGCAGCGGCGTAGCAAGGGTGGGGCAGCTGAGGCGGACCGCCTGGGTCACCAAAATAAAGGGGCACTCTTTTTTTTTTTTTTGGAAAATAGCCATAGTACGCATCTAACCATCGAACCTTGGATACTCTTGTGACCGTAGTAATGAAGTTACAAAATTACAACTTGTGACTTTGTAATACTAGTAATGAAGGCTTCGTGTGGTAGTGGTATAACAAAAACAATTTAGTCTAATTCTCAATTTTCTACTTCATGTTTTAGTAATAGAATTTCAAGTCGGGTCAACCCATTGTCGTGGGTTTGTGGCGGCAAGTACAAAATACTTTGCACCTCAGGGGATTTGTAAAATTTAATTCAAAGATTGTTGAAGGATTTGCGAAATGTGCCAGCTATAGTAGGCTTAGGATTAATTTGATTAAAAAAACAATAAACAATTGCAAAAAAAAAACACAAAACGTCATTGCTGTGTTTTTGTTAGTAGAAAGCAGCGTGTAATAAATTAATATAAGAAAATAAAATAAAAAGGTTTTTGCCATTATTGACGTTGCAATTTGTATTTGTATATTGCTGAAGCATCGCCCTGAATTTAAAGCTATTAATTCTGTTGAACTACATTAGTACATTGTTCGTTAAGCTTTGTCTCATAGATGGCGTTTGTAAGCAATTCAAAAATTAAGTGGGACAACCATCCTCATAGTTTCATCCTCCTTGGAAGAGTTTGAATATTTTTACGTGAGCTGAAAAGTGAGCACAGATTTCATTTGTGTATTTGATTTTGCAGTAATTTATTTTATTTCTGCTGCTGTTTTTAGTCAACTTCATCACTTTTTTCGAGACACTTGATCGACTTTTCCCTTTCTTTTATTCTTCTTCACCTCACCGTTGGGATGTGTTGATGAACATAATTGGTACCAGTTTGAAGCGCCTGGTTGAAACGAGATGGAGCATCAGAGGAGATGTAGTAAAAATGTCAAAACGAATCAAAAATGTTGGACATTTTTGAACAGCTTTCAAGAAGAAACGAGAACGCAAAAACCATAGGAGTGATGCCACTTCGTTTTTGGTGGTCGTGTTATCTTTCTCGTTCCTCAGTTTTCTTGGATTTTGAGCACAAGTTCCGGTCGAAGTGAATATCGCCCAAATGTACTTGCAGACGTTAGGCCTCAACTTGCAAAATTCTGCGCAGCGACTAAAAGCGCGGCAAAATATTATCTGATGGATAATCGAGAAGTTATTTCGGAAAGCAGTGTAGATTTTGCTGAAGAGAAGTGTAAGGAGGTTAGCATTACAATTCCACCTCAGCGTCACATTCGGAGAAAGAACAAGATGCCTGGCGAAAATTGCGAAGATGCGGGGCATGCTTTTAAATATGAGTAGCGTTGCGAAATACTTTCTTTACTTGATCACGTCAACCAGGAAGTAAACACAAGTTTCCAAAAGTTGTATGAACTCGAAACCAGTTTCGAGTTCCTAACTCCATGCAATCTTTTGGACCTCAGAATCATCATCGATTCAAGCAAGCTGAATGCTGATGAAATCGACAAGGATGAGTTTCTGCTGGAACGCACAAGATTGATTAAATTCATTGAAGCTTCTACAAAACCTGAATATATTGAATCACTGAAGACGGAAGACCCCTTACAGTTTTCTGCGTTTTGCGTCTGGCTGAATATCGATCCGCCATTAAAGGTACCAAAAATTGGTTTTTCCAAAATACGGTTGATCCTGCGATATGAATTTAAAGACACTGTTTTTGTAAGTCTGATGTGTAACCAGTTACAGTAGCGGAAACGTGAACATTCTTCCAAAAAAATGTATACGAATAGTACCATTTATACAGGGTGTTTCGTCAATGGTGGTCCATAGGACAGGAGGTGATAGTAGTCAAAAATTGTATGGCACGGTGGGGGGGGGGGGCATCTCAACCGTTTTGGAGTTTCAGGGTGATTAAGAAAAAAAGCTAGTATTTCACAAAATACCCTGTATTTTAAAAAGTACAGAGTGTACGGTCACTTACAGAGCTCATTGTACGCAGAACTTAATATCATTTCCAACGACTGCTCGACCAGCCCCGTGCTCAGGAGTTATGGTGGTCTAAACTAAAGATAATTTGTTCCCTTAGTGACTGAAAACACTTCATTTAAAAAAAATATCGTCTAATTACGATATGACCTGAAAAGGTTATGAGCTAATAACTGTTTAACGGCTATAGTGAGCACATAGGTATACTAGGTTAAATTAAAGAAGAGAGTGGACACTTTACAGTTTTTATAAAAAAAAAATCTTACTTTAAGCTCCTCTTTGTAGAAAAATAAGAGATCAAAGTCAATAAAAAGGTAAGAAAACCCGAAGTGTTTTGCTTAGACCACCATAACTCCTTAGGAGAGAGGAGTACGAGGTTGGTAGAGCAGTCGTTGGAAAGGCCATGAAGTTCTGCATACAATGAGCTGTGTAAGTGACCATACACCTTATAATTTTTAAGATACAGGGTATTTTGTAAAAGACTAGCATATTTTCTTAATCACCCTGTAACTCCGAAACGGTTGAGATGCTGCCCGCCCCCTGCCATACAATTTTTAGTTTGACTAGGTGACTACTATCACCTCCTGTCCTATGGACCACCATGGATGAAACACCCTGTATAAATGGTACTATTCCTATAATTTTTTTGGAAGAACGTTCACGTTTCCACCGCTGTAACTGGTTACACATCAGACTTACATAAATTGTGTTTATACAAAAAATGTAGGGAATTTAGTTTTCTTCAAATTTATATTTTTACATTTTTGACGTAGGATCAACCGTATTTTGGAAAAAAAACCAATTTTGGTACTTTTAATGGCGCACCCGCCGGAGCACCCTCCCACCCATCCAAGGGTCTAAACTTGGATTTTTTATCGGGGCCCGAAACTGAATAACATATATAAAAATTACAACTATCCCACCTTATATAGGGCAAAAACCCATACTGACTGGACTATATGTCAAAATACAGATTACAGTTAATTAAAATTTTTCACTCCAGTTCCTGTGTTGAAATTTCCATGGCATGGTGAAAATTGGGGCATCATATTCATGGTCCGCCTTACGGCCCAAAAGTCCTTGCTATGCCACTGTAGCGAGGAAAATTAGCTTCTTATATAAAATAACAGCAAAAATGCATTGATAATGTTTCGAAGCCATTGATAATGAAATTTAATGTTTTTCCACATGTGTTTGCTATGTATATAGTTTTTTTTTTTCTAAATAAAACATTTGAATCTAAGAATATTGTCTTTCTGCACTAAATTGGGCTACAGTTTAGAAAAATTTGCTATGTTCGGCCACGGTATACATACTAACAAGTATGACTATCCGGCCACATAGATTCGCCATTTTCTCTGTTAATCGATTCGCATGACGCGTTTCTTAAAAAGTAAATAATATAAAGTTTAATATTTATATAAATTTATTCAACTGGATCCATTTAAAATATTAAAATAAGTACCATTTTACTTTCTAAACAGAAAGATAAATTGAAGGAAGATTATTAGAATTCTATTCCACATTTTAATTTGACACTAACCCCACTTTTTACACTTCGTTATGATGCATTGCAAATTTGCCTTCCATTTGAGAAAATGACCATTATCACTAACAAATTTCACTATAGAGATAATAAAAAGATCTTAAATACAATTAGGAGTGCAAATCACAAGTATTTCAGTCTTTTTTGTTTTTTTTTATCGCTAAAACTTTCGTGGCACTTTTTTTAGATTCGAACTGATTTACCTGAAATGAGCTTTAAACTAACAAATTCAAAGTGTATTTATGGTAAGAAACTTATATTATATTTATTGCAACATTTTCAATGGATCCAGTGGAATAAATTTACATAAATATTAGCACTTTATTTTACCCGTTTTAAGAGTCGATTCGTGTGACGTCACACGCACTTGACAGCCCGGACAATCATACCTTGTTACTCTGTATATCGTGATGTTGGGTTACCTACCTTTTTTCATAAATTGAAAATTTTCTGATAACACAGATGACGAAGTAACTTCTCTTTACTTCCTCTTTTACTTCGCTTACCCTGATAAATGGCAACATCATCCTTTTATTATCAGCTCAAACACCCCTGTAATTGGAATTGTGTACACAAAATTCCTTCAGGGAGGTAGGCACCTACCTATTTCACTTAGGTTGCTTTTCAAGTAAACGTAAAGTGAGAAAAAACCTCTAATAACAGAGCAAAAGAAATGAAATAAAATTGCGCTGTGTAATCCAGTTTTGCATAGTTAGGAGTTAGGTAAGCAAATCTAATAAGAATTATTACGAAAAATCACCCATTTTGGCAACCCTGTCTACTCATGACTCATACAAATTCAAAAAGCAACAGGCAACATCGCATTCGCTTTGCTCTTCTTTCCCTCCTCCTATATTCCAGAATTTTTTTCCCCCTCCTGAAAAATTATCAGGGAATTAAGTTCTGCTCACGTTCTGGTTGCGTGCATTGTCAGTGCATACAAGAATATCCTACCTCTTCCCGTCGCATTTCATCTATGACTAGGGTTTCGATTTCATAATTGGTCTGAAGCCAATTATACTACCTGCACATTTTTTTTTCGTATTCTATATTCATACAGTGCATCACCGGTGAATAAATATCGTGTTAGTTCTGGATAATTTTCGCTTCCCGTTGTTGTTACATTACATACTTCTCTATACATGGGTTGGGTACTTACATTTTTACATACTACTTACGGAATCCCAGCCGGGCTCTCATTCGAGTTTTAGTTCGGCATATTTTTCAATGTGAGCAGTCACGTATCGGAATTGATTGGAATTCGATATAAATTTAATTACAATTTAATTGATATTCTAGTTTCAATACAGTTAGTGATTTCTTAAAATATTATTCCGCGTAAGTGTTATATTTATTAAATAATAAAAAGTGAATAAAAAAATTCAAAACGAAGCGATGAATTCGGAT
Organism: Dioctria rufipes; assembly: GCA_963924295.1. Classification (NCBI taxonomy): domain Eukaryota; kingdom Metazoa; phylum Arthropoda; class Insecta; order Diptera; family Asilidae; genus Dioctria; species Dioctria rufipes. The sequence continues at coordinate 62,512,727 of OZ002743.1, read as the reverse complement.
GAGAATTATTCTTACTTCGATGATGAAAGCAATCTAACATTTAGACTTAGTGATGACGCAGATGGTTTTGTTCCTGATGAATATTGCAGCATACAATCAGACTCCTCAAACGATAGCAGTGAAATTTCAGACGTTTCACCTGAGACAGAAGCAACACAAAACTGGATTTCTCCCGCCAATGGTGGAACATTGAAAACTTTCCCGCCAGATATGTCTGTAGAACATATCCGAATACCAATGGATTCTACTCCATATGGGTTTTTCAGGATGATTCTTACTGACTCAATTTTAGACATCATTGTCGAGGAAACCAATAAGTACGCAAATCATACAATCAACAATTCTCATATCATTGATCGCAGCGATGAACTCAATACCTGGAAAGGTACCGATCGAAATGAAATGAAAAAGTTTTTAGGATTAATTATGTACATGGGTTTGGTAGAGTATCCAACGATCGGAACGTATTGGAATAGTAATTCAACTTTGTATCAAAATAAGTTTGTTCCAAGAGTTATGAGTGAAAATCGTTTTAAGATTTTACTAAAACTTATACGTTTTGCTGACAGTAATAAGTTTGCGCAAACAACTTCATCCAAAACATATAAAGTCGATGCAATCCTACAAGCAATGATTGAAAACTTTAAGTTCCTACGTTCACCTGGTGAAAATGTAGTAATCGATGAGAGTTTTATTCCATTTCATAATCGCTTCGGATTTGGATTTCGACAATACGTAATGCCGAACGTTCACGCAAATGGAATACGAATTTTTAAATTATCAGATCCACAAGGATATACCTTTGATTTGCAACTCTATATTGGAAAACTAGCGAAAAAAATTGATGGATTTTCTTTTTCAACAAAAGTATGTCAACGTTTGATGAACGAATATTTTATGAATAGTCGAACTTTGACTCTTGACAATATCTATACATCATTGGAACTAGCCAATATTTGTCTTGACAAGAAGACACATTTACAAGGATTTTTACCGAAGAATAGAAAAGGTCTACCAATAGAAGGCAGCAAACAAAATCCCAACGAATGTGCAACATATGAAAAGGATGGTGTTGTAATTGGATCATGGGATTCGACACATTTTCTATCCACTAAAAATATTGGCAGTCTTGTATTCACTGGGAAGAAAAAACGAAATGGAGTTGATATTTTAAAACCAGATGTCATCTTGGATTATAATAGCTGTAGACAAGGAATAGATATTATCGATAAAATGGCCAGCCATTTTAATCCATTACGAAATGCTGTTCGTTGGCCTCATAAAGTAATTTTCGATGTGCTGTTCAATATTGCCGTCTCTAATGCTTATGTGCTGTATGAAGATGACAATCCAAAATTACGTATATCAGAATTTCGAGAAAATATTATACTTGGACTTACTGACGAAACGGATGTTTATGTTAAGCATGTGCTAATCAAGAGTTCGGGAACGACAAAGGATAATAGGAAGAGAAGACTTCGATGTAGACAATGCTATCAGGAGATCTCGTCTACATCTACACCGCAAATAGCACGAAGAAGAGCTAAACAAGTGGAAACATATTGCGCACAATGTCCACAGAAACCATTTTTATGCCTTCAGCATTTTCAAGATCTTCATTAGTTTTTTTTTTGAGGAGTGGAAATTTAAAAATGTGAAATTTCGTTGAATAAAATCTGGCATTATCTGTATGTAGGTATTTTTCATTTGTTATTTTAGATATTAAGAAAAATGTTCTATCGTTAATAGCCTCCTTCACCTATATCATCGTATATGGACTACCAAGGTAGATAGTACCATAGATAGCACAAGAGCTAGATGTCGCATGCAGTATCAAAAACGTATACAAAATTTATATGGCTGGGTGGTCCATTCCGGAATGAACCACAACATTTGAAATAATCGTCGAGTGATTCATATTTTTTCGTATCCGCCAGATTCTGTAACTCGGAGAGTTTGGGAGATGAGAATTTTCGTTTTTCCCAATTAAAACTCCCAAACTCTCCATTCGCGATTCTCTAACATACTTGGGGAGAACGTGAGAAGTATCGAAATATTGAAAGACGGCTAACTGTGGGTGGGAGGGTCGTAGGGCATTGGGGTTTTTTCTATGGATTAAAGTCCTAGAATACAAAAATATAGGTGAAAAATGTCTGGCGGAGGGTCTTTTGGGGATGGGGAGTCGTATTACCCTCAATTTGGGTTAAAATTAAAGAGGGAGAAGCCGGTAATTGAGTGGTGTAGTTTTTATTTTGATAATTTTAACTTCGTAACTGACTTTTTACAGCCGAAAGCCGGTTTTTTGCACTTGGGTCATATACACCCCACGTCCTTTAGTACTTTGTTGTGAATATTTTTCTCATGGAAAGTGAATTTCCACGACTTACCAGTTCTTCATAATGATGAGTTGAAAATATGCCCATTTTTGTACCAAAAAACGGCCATTTTTTCATCTTAAGAAGGACTGATTCACTTCTTTTGTAGTTATCTCCAAAATTGTTTACCGGACTCAAAAACCAATTACATATCTAATTAGGGGACAAAATGTAGATGCGATTTCATCCTACATACAAGCTTTAACGTGCATATTTAAAATTTTTATAGCATCTCTTCTGTATTGAAAGACGACCAAATTGACCATTTTCGCGTGAATTACAATTTTTAGCGGATAACTTGAGGCACAAAAATCCTTATTTCTCTGTAAGTATTGCAAGGATTTCCATAATTTGTTTTTGTAAACATAGCCAGGATATGAAAATCATAGGTACATTGGTACCTTCACAAAGGAAAATAAAAGCAGGCAATACTGCCAGTTGAGAAATATTTTTCTTACTTCTCCACAACTAACACAGCTGAGAATTTTGCCGAGTGCAATAGAGAGTTTGGTAAATCTCAATACAAATTCCACGAGTTACAGAATTGCGAGTGGAGAGTTAAGTGGGAAAAGAGCTCTCATCTTCACAAGTCCACACCTCTCCCAGTTAGTGAATCCGGCCCCTGAAGTACTGAGGAAGTCGTTCAATTGTCCATAAAACTGCTATTATAAAAACATTTACTTTCGCCACGTTCTAAAACATGGTATATTGTCCACTCCAGAATGTTTTACCCATTTCACAATCTCTATACTCTGCTCTAGTATGACATTCGACATCTATTTCTTGTTCCATCTATGATAGTACTTCTTATTCGGCTTGATATGTGGGAGTGACGTCACTCGCACCGGTTAAGCATAAAATGAAGTTTTAATTTTTTGTTTTATTAATTTTATTCCACTGCAGAGATCGGGGAATTTTTTACTTATACCCCAAAATATGTTTATTTACGCCGATGATATCTCCCTTGATTGGAAAAGCAGAAAATCATAAAAGGCACTTTTGCAGAGAAAGACACTGAATTTAGTTTTATGGCTTCTTTCTGACCATATAAAATCTCTGTCATGCATAGGCTGAAAAATTATCTAGTACCTATGATCATTTGTAGAATTAAGGAGAACTTACATTCACCCTTATTATCATTCGCGACTCACCAAAGTGACAAGCTCCGCCGTCACTTTCATTTCGTATTGTATATTTCATTTTGACAGATTATTTAATAAATATTTGCCATAAAAAATTATAGTAAATCGTGTTGTCAGTAGTCAAATTTGACAAGATTAATGTAGTCAGGAATAATATTTTAGTTCCAGCACCCATAAAAGCATTGTATGCTTGAGAACTTTTTATGGGAATAATGTATACTTTCAGGACACGCACACATTGACAAAACGAAGTCTGGCTTTCAAAGTTGTTCATTACAAAATAAAATTCAAGTTTTTTATAAATTAAACTAAATTTTTTGCATTTTAAGTGTAAAAATTGCAACAACAAAAAATTTGAAGTCTTGATAAACTTCATACTGAAGCATTCTTTTATAGCTAAAGGGCTGAAATACTTTCAAAACACTTTCAAAAATAAGGATAGTTGCACCAAATAAGTCAAAGCTAAATGTAATTAGCTCTGTTTGATGAAAACCCTGGGAAAACCTAGGGCTACAATATCTTGTTTTTTTGAAAAACCTAAGGCTACCCCGAACTTACACTGAAAATTTCTTTGGGTTTCACATTTGCCACTTGAGAACTGTCAGTTGCAATTTGTTGGTGATTGGCGTACATAAATTACTTCTTGAGAAAAAATAAGCAAAAATTAGAAGAAAAGAAATATAAAAATAGCTAGATCACATTTTATTCGACTTCCCCCATAATTTTCACAATTAATTAAACTCAGGAGAACTGTCAGAGAAATGTCATTACACTAGGTTTACCCGGTGTTTTAAAAACTTGTTCGATGAACGCGCAAACCCTGGGTAAATATTGGAGTGGAAAATTTACACCGTGTTTTCATCGAACAAACCTATTCATACCATGACGCCACTGTACAGAGAATACAACGTATTATCATTAGGAACCATGTTCCACCATCACTGGTCGAAATGTCATGTAAAGTATAGGGAAGCACGCTACAAAGAACACAATACTCTCACTCTTCTCTGTTTTTTCAATAGAAATGTATATACATTACCGGACGAAATTTCGTCATGTGACAAAATTTATTGAGAATGCCTTGTATTCTCTGTACCGTGCCCTGATGATATCTGTCACTGTAAGTGACAACGATAATAAGGCGACGTTTTTAATATGTAAATAAATACTGTGAAAGTCAGAAGTTTTAAATATTTTTTTATGGAAAAGATTCATTTTATTTCGGAGATAGTCCCCCGTGTAGAAAAAGTAAGCAACGGATCCACAGATTCGTTGCACTGGTCTTTCTCGAAACTCATTTCAAATGATTTGGAAGTAGATATTCCATTTTGACGATTTGACTGTTTGATAGTTTGTGATTTTTGCACACATCCGTTCACCCTTTAAAACAATCCGTGACGCTTTTATAATTCGACTTGAGCTATGCGAATATGGAACAGTCTACCATCTTCTGTCTTTATTCGGGCTTACTATATGCGAAAGTTCAAGAGTGACATACATCAGTATATCCACTGCTCTCCTCTTGTCCCATATCATAAATAAATAAAATAATGAAATTGTACAACTTATATTTTCGAATCTGGCTGCTGAAATGGCTTCCTCTTCCTTTGAAGTTGGCAAACTTCAACTTCAACTTTTATCCTAGGTTTGTTTTTTTAAAGGCAGTGAGACAGGAGATCCCATCACAAGCAAAGAGGACAGAGTGGCCCATTGTGCTGTCCTGCTAGAATCGCTTTTACCAAAACCTTCCTGTTCTCTTAATGAAGCGCATCAGCTCTTGGTGAGGAATGTTTTTTAGCTTATCTATAGATAGAAGGGCAGACCATAGAGTGTTCGGTAATCTCGGGCTGTCCTTCTAGGCAGAACAGACACTTAGGGCTATCGACAACTCCCATCCTTGTTAGATGAGCGTGAAGTGAGCTGTGGCCGGTGATGAAGCCTACCACAGTTCTGTGTTGTTTCCTTCCAAGCCCCATAAAAAAATCAGAGATATTCCTATTGGGCCCATCATGAAACAGTTTTGTTCGTCTACAATTACTCAGGTTCTCCCATCTCTGCTGATGCTTCCTATGAACATCTGTTTTGATGAGAGATCCGATACTCGAGGTTTGGCAACGCCTACGGTGGGTTTCGGTCCAAGGATTGGAGAATCAGAGCCAGCCCCAGCTAAAAGAACAGCCCTTTCATTCCGCAAAACATCCTAGACTTACTCTGGAAACCCACCATCGTAAAAAAAAGGAAGTCCATTCAGGATATGGCAAGATATTTGGCGAGGTTAATCTCCTCATAATAAATGCGTTAGGTGCGTCTATATTATTATCGAAATTTGTTCCTTGGAACCCCAAAGAGTCTTAGGTTAGGTTAGGTAAGAGGAATGCCGCGAGAAGTGCTTAGCCTGCTTCATTTGGACCACCAGTGGTCCATTGTGAGCCTTGTCTTCATGAAATAACCTGCTTCCCTTATGAAACTCAGGATGTATCTGAACTCGTTTCTTTGCAGCTCCTCTAGACTAAAAGAAATAGTCTATCTCTTTTTTTCATCAGAGCAGGGCACTCAGAAAGTACGTGTTGGACGGATTCGATTTCCTCCGGGCTCTTACACTTAATGCAGATAACGTTCGCCGCTATATCCAGTCTTCTAGCATGGTCTGCTATGGCCCAATGACCCGTAATGACCCCTAATAGATACCTGGTATATGTTCTGCTGCCATTTAGCAGTTCTATTATACCCTTGCTGTAATATGGAAGACATATTTGCCTTGCGATACGGCACGTTTCCCTGTTGGCCCACCAGAGATTTGCTTTTTGATAGGTACACCTCATGATTTCCTCTTTGGGGTATACTCCAGCTCCTGTGCCCGCACTCGTCTTGGATCCATCCGTAAAGATAGAGATATCGGATGCTCCCATCATCTCCTTCCCATCCCAACTACTCCTGGTGGGCATCATTACATTGATACTCCCACCAAAAGTTAGGAAAGGTATTTAATAGTTAGTTTCTTCCCTGCAGTTACTGCAATCTATATTCTGGAGTGCCCAAAACCTTTCTCCATCCACCACCTCCCGGTTTGAGCCTGACAATGCTTATTGCCGCAGCACTACTGCAGTGGAGATCTATCGGAAATAAGTCATGCATAACCTTCAGTACCGCTGAGGGCGTGGTGCATAAAATGAAGAGTCTTAAAAGTTCCCTCTACGTGCTCTTCCTAATCGATGCTTATCTTCGTCATAATTCGTATTTTTGGTATATCATGCGTCTGACCGCCCACTTAGCTTGACTTCATACCCAGCAAGCAAGGATGATTCGCGCATCATATTCCGGCGAAGATAAATTTTATCGCGAAGATTATAATCTTCTATATTGCGGAAGTTGTCTCCTTCGGGAAGGGATGTGTCCCGAATGCAATACTTCATAAATTGCTTTCATATCATCTAATCTAGGGAACACGACAGCAATACCTGCAGAAGAGGAAGATATCGTTAAGGAATCACGTTGTTGAAGTATGACATAAGCATTGCCTGGAAAAAAGGAAAGTGATACCGCCAAAATGTCCATATTATCGCAGTGGTAAATACAACTTTATACATAGGGTGTTTCCTTTTAGCAGGTTAATAGAGTAGGAGGTGATAGTGAGGTACTCACCTAGACAACAAAAATTGTATAGTTGGGGGGGGGGGGGGGGGGGAAGGGTGTTACAGGGTGATTAAGAAAAAGAGGCTAGGTTTTCGCAAAATACCATGTATCCCAAAAAGTATAGGGCGAACTGTCACATTGTTTGCTATTGTTTGCAGAACTTAATGGCCTTTCCAACGACTGCTCAATCAGCCCCGCATCCCTCTCCTCTCAAGAATGACCACAGACCTCAAGTAACGCCACTTCTTCATTAAATAGAAACATAAACCGGGTTTTCATCAATGTATTCTCAAGATGAAACTAAGAAGAAAAGTTCGCCCTTGGTTATCGTCCTCTTTTCGTGTGGAGGAAAAAAAAAACCGAACTCATTTCATCTAATTATTGCTTAAGCAACTTAAAAGCAATTTTCATACATTTGTATTGCTGAAATATTCCTAAGGTGAATGTTTGCTGGGTACTATGTGTTATCAGCTGTCTACAGAAGTGTGGAAGAGAACTGATACCTATTCTGAACCTATTCTGAATACCAAGAAAAGGGGAGATATATTTAGAAGAAGGCTTTTGTTGGTCATTGGTCATTTTTTTCTTTAATAACGAGTACCCATATTTTTGGTGGTTGAAAGTCAAATAATTCCAGAAAAGGTGCCAACTTTAGAATGGGATCCAGAGTCTTTAGGTCATAGAATTAATTTTCATTATTACAAAATAGGATGCTAGGCTTTTCAAATTGAGTGAAAAAATATTTCAAAAATAATAATAAAATCACCGCTTCTCCGCCAAATATCGTGTAACTGCCAAGCAAATAAATCATTCACTGACTTTTTTTTTTAACTTAACTTATTCTTTTCATATTAAACTCGAACTGACCTATCTTACCTTTAATTTCGTAAACCCTAAACGCATAACTTATTCAAGAACCGAGGCATATCGTGTATCTTGTCACCTCGTATTCGTTTTCGGGTTTAGACATGACCTTAATCGAACTAGCAGTGCTTTGCTAATTAACAAACAACAAGCAGACGTAGAATTTCTTGTCAAACAAACCACAAATGAGTTCCGCCAATTACCATGCGAGGTAAAATTCTTGTAATTGTCAATTGCCTAACCAAGCGTGGATTTGACTTAAATCCGGGGTCATTATGTTCAGCTTCTAATTACTTTGGAAATGGGTTACGACAGTGCAAGTAAATTCTTTTGGAAAAATTGTCTTTTGATTTTCATTAGTGGTACGAGTTTCGTACAGCATACGGAAGAAAAAAATTGAATCCTTATAAGTTTGTTCGTGTGTCCGTATGTGTGTCTGTCATAGACGTTTTTCTCGAAAAATATTTGACTTAGGAATTTGAAATTTCGTAGATTGTTAGATCTTTGTGACGCGCACATATTTCGACAGTTAAAGATTATGAAATATATTTTTTTTAAAATGTTTAATGGGAGTTGATTGGGCTCCCTCCCTTGTATCGTGTGAGGTATCGTTTGAAAAGACTACTTTCAAATATTAAGCAAAATAAAAAAAAAATTAACATATTTTGGTGAATTGGTTATAAATATAGTATATACCAAGAAATGTGCGAATAAATACCCCCCCCCCCCCCCATTCTAGGTTTCTAAAACGAAATTTTTTTTTGATATCAGGGTTAGTAGGAATAGAATCATAAGAAAACTGCAGCTTTCTTTGTCAGTCTCATAGTTGCTGGAAAAATGTTTTTCGTGTTAACTTGTAAGGCAACTCTTATAAAATTACTCTCGTATCCGTCTGCTAAAAAATATTAAAGCGAATTTGGATTGTTCGTTAATAAAGTTCTGGTACGGAACCGTCATTGCGCGAACCCGACTCCCTCTTCACCGAAGTATTTCTATTCAATACGAAATAATAGTTTAGTTCATGTTATGGCTATTTACAAATCTAGATCTTAGCTTCAAGTGTTAGCAGTTTTTAGTGCAGCTGGGTTCGAACTTAGTTCTCAAAAATTAAAAAAAAATTACTTAAACTTTTAGCAACCCCCCAAGTAAATGTTTATCGAATTTAATTTTTTTTTCTGCCATTCCCAAGACTGTGCGGAGTCCTTCAATATTTTCATTTCGACTACTGTTCTTAAATGAATAAAAAATTATGAACAAAAAACTAAACTTCGAGACATGGCTTCAAGCTGAGATAAATTTTAAAAATGTTTTTGCTTAACCAATTCTCTCATCATTTTGTGGGTTTGCTTTAGAACACAACCAATGTTCGAGGCATTGTGAAGATAATAATATTAATTCTGATATTTCACTCGTTATGTTGAGACAAAATAAAAAATTGTCATGAGAGTTTCGAGAGTTTTAACAAAATTTAAAAAGAGAAGAAAATAGAGGCCTTGCCCGATCATACGAGTATAGGTAAGTCTTCTCCCTATAACTTACTTGAGAACTCCTTTTTCAGTAGTTTGTATGATATTTAATGACATTATTTTCTGAATATATATTTAGAGTCGTGGAGTTTCGGCAGGTCTTTTGGACTCAAATAAAAACCCTAGAGTTGTATATTATACATATATCCATTATAAGAGCCATGATCACTTGCGCTTCACTCGTTTGGTGGTCAAAAACTAAACAAGAATCAGTTCAAACTAGTTTAAAAAAATTACAACGGCTTACATGTCTAGAATTACCTGATGCCATAAGTATCTGCCTGATTGCTGCCTTACAGGCTATACTGGTTCTGCTTGCACTGCATCTGCATATTAAGAAGAAGGCTACCCTCAGTGTAATAAAAGTACAAAGGCCCAAAGGGCAAATCTCTTCAATACAGGCAATCTGGTCGGCTATCTAAAAGTTTTTGAAGAATTCCTAGAGAACCTGATGTTGAACACCAATTTCAGACAATCCCAGTAGCTTTCTGATAACTTACCCTTTGAAAAAATATATCTTAAATGGTACATGGATGGAGCCATAATGGAAGGCAGATCAGGCGGGTTGCAGAATATTCCTGGGCCTCACCTACTATTTTCCAGGCAGAGATCCATTTGCGCTCGCTAAATTATTAATAACAGCATGCGTGGAGCACAAATAAACATAATATCAAATAGCCAAGTAGCACTCAAAGCGTTAAATTCGGCGGACGCATCTCGTCCAACACCACCACCTTCTAGGAGACGTGTCCAATGCCCAGATTTTAAATCTATGTTGATCTGGAACTGTTTTACTGGCATAAACCAATTAGCGGTAACAATGATGATTTGGGGCTTGGATATGAAGGAATTAAGGGCAAAGAGATTGCGGACCGTCTTGCAAATTTTTATTTAGAGTCCCTGAGCCTGTTTTTGGCACCCCAAAGAGCCAAATTTCGGCACAAATAAGATTTTGGGAAGACAGAATTAAATTGGTACATACGGAAAACACCCCAGGACTGAGGAAAAAAGCGAAGAAATTCATAACGTATTTGCAACAGATGACAAAAATATTTCTCATGCTGTGCCAGAAAGAACTAAGGCTCATAACGGACCTAATTACTAGATACTGTCCACTTTTAGATACCATGTTTAAGAAGACGAGTGAGGTCGATAGCGAGGAGACCTTTTCTCTCTTCATGAAGGAAGGTTGGCGAAACTGCGGAAAATGTCCTCTGCGACTGGAAATCTAGAAAATGCATTCTAATTGCCAGAGTATGTTACAAGGGGGAGTGGGGGGGGGGTGTCTTAAAACGCTCATTTCCAAAAGAAAATTGCCTGCTTACCCGAATTTATTGAGCCTTTTCGCTGGATATGCTTAAGAAAAAGTGCAAGAAACTCAGAAAGGGTTACATTTTGGATACAGAGTGTGATAGATTATTTTAAAGCGAGACCTTTGGGTTTCTTAAATCCAATATGAAAAATTGTTGTTGATGACGTGTTTTTTGATAAAAATTGTACTTAAATAAAAAAACTCAAGTAAAAATTCCGAAAACTTAAAAACTGAACTTTGTTGAAAACGTAGAGGAGAGGCGAAAATTTTTATAGACCATCGGAAGGGTCCAACGATTATTTGTTCAACCAAGTTTAAATCAGAGATGGGCATTTTTTATTTGAATAAAAATAAAAGATAAAAAGCCGAATAAAATGAAAAATCGAATAAAAATTTATTTGATTACAAATATTATTCGTTATTTGGTGAATTATTCGCAAATAATTATTTGTTATTTGGTGCAAATTATTTGAGTTTCAAATAATTATTTTTTATTATTTGTGATTTCTTATTATTGTGATGGTCATTATTTGAATTTCAAACAATTATTTGTCATTCAGTTATTTTACGCCTATATCCTAATGACCCTTGAGTAGACATAGATTTCAGTTTTCATATTTAGGAATTTTGAAAAAGAAACCTCTTCAGACGATGATAATTTTTTTATTTTTGATTATAATACATTTTAACTAAATTTTGATATGCACTAATAATATGCGTTTGCTTTTAATAAAATACGCTCTTCAAAATGCTCATCAGTTAAAGAGCCACATTTAGACCCGCTTAATATTGTGGCTTGCGAAAAGAGCCTTTCTACAGGTGCTGAAGAAGGAAGTGGGGTATTATATTTTAAAAATATTGCCTTCAGAACTGGGTAGTCCTCTAACATATGTAAATCCCTTCGTGGGTCACTAAGATATCTGGAAAATTGAAAAAATTAAAGTACTTACTCGTACAATCAATGGCCTTTAAGATTAAATTTTTTTTTTTTTAAATTTGTTGTCACTTACTTTAAAACCTGAAGCTCTATGTTTGATGAAGGCGTAGCTGGATCAATATCTTCATCTCCAAAGAAGAAGTCATCTTCTTTTCCTTCACAATTAGTGGGAAGTTCAAAGCAAGTTTCGTATGCATTTCCAACCATCGATATAAAATACGTCCTTAGCCTTTCTCGGTGATCGACATCAACTGCAGCTAACCATCGGCCTTTAAAAACAGGATGTGAAAATACGGCCATTATTTCCTTTTTTGCTCCTGCCTCAAGTTTCAACTGCTTCTCAAATCTTGTATCCAAACTCAGAAGAATAGTTTGTGCAATTATTTTGAAATGCAAAAGGTTTTCATCATTCGACAAAAGCTTTTCCAGCTTTTTTCTCAGTTCCAAAAGAGATGGGAGGATATATCCGTAGTGCATACCTTTTTCGCCTTGCAATCGATCCAAACAATTTGCTAAACGTTGCATACACATTTGAAACTCTTCTAAATAACTCACTTCTGCCATATTTAACACATCGATTCTCAATTCAAATAATGACCATCACAATAATAAGAAATCACAAATATTTCATCAAATAACGCACGATCGAATAAAAAATAATTATTCGAAACTCAAATAATTTGCACCAAATAACAAATAATTATTTGCGAATAACTTAAAATAAATTGATACTCAAATAAAAATTTATCCGAATAATTTTTTATTTGATTTTTTAAAAAAATCGTTATTTGATTGAAAATTTATTCGAATAATGCCCAGCACTGGTTTAAATTATCATCATGGGGTGTAACGTAAGAATCCAAGAATCCACCTTTTTAGCAATATTCTTACACACCACTTCCGTATTTGAGCATTAATCTTCAGTTAATTTTCTTATAAACACTCCCAGATTTAATACTTCTATTTTATATTCAATTTGTTCATTATTTACTATAGTAAAATTAGGTGTCCAACCCCTTCCGTTAATTGCACATCACTGACATATAATACAATACGGACTGTTTACCTTTCTATTTCATATGGGCACAATTGCTTGTATCAAAAAAGTATTTACTTACGTTGGTGTCACCATTAAAAAAAAAATCATTGGCGGGAAGTTGAAAATGTTAGTGCGTAGCTCGAAAAGTGATTTGAATAAAACCTTCCAAATCTCTTTCGCGTATCCTGATGCATGCATATGGTAGAACACTTTTTATGAGTATGGAACAAATCTAAATAATAAATTTAAAAACATTTGTTTAGACGAATCCACTTATTTATTTGTTGTATAAATTCTCTCTCAATTGGTACTTGAAGCTTAGACTGAAAGCGTCAACAATATAGAAGTGAGTCCATATTATACATGTCAGTGATGCACATATATTGCCATACATCATAATAGAGGGCTTTTAATTTTTTCTTTTGAAAGTGCTCGGAAATTAATTTGTAGAGGTTATTCAAACTTCTTCTAGACGCAGTAGATGAATCTCTAGAAAAGTATTCAGTCCACCTGTTGAAATGTGTCTAAAATTGCTGTTCAAATCCAACAAATTTGAAATTTCAGTTAATTTTCGGAGTAATCACATCAGTTTTAGTGGCCGCGAATTGGATCAATGATTACTATCATGAGCCAGTTTGCTAATACTGGTGGCCGCAAATTAGAGCTGAATTTAAGCTGTATTTAAGGAATTTAAGCTGTATTTAAGGAAATATGGAAAGGATGTACTGCTACAACACTAAATGAAGCCTTGTCGGACATTCGACAAGGAAAATTTTCTATTAGAGCAGCTAGCATCAAATAAAATATTCCAAAAATATCATGTAACACTAAATTATACGTTTTGATTTTAAAAATTTTAACATTCAATAATGGACCGAATGATTAAGTTTACGAACCCGCCATCGCTCCCAGCACCAAGATCTAACTCCAGGCTTGAGGTCATTAACTCCACTATTCCAACTGGTGATCAATTCACCTTTCTGTTACTTGAACTTTAGGTTTAGGGTATTACCCCTTCTACGTTACCAAAAACTACTCTGACGCCTGAAATTGTTCATGAGAGAGTTTGTGGGTACATGGGGCTTTTCAGGTACAGGGTGATTCAGATGCTTACAATCATTTTAGAATATATTGTCTGGAAGATATTCTGAAGGCGCTGGAAAGTCTGAACCATAAAGTATATTAGCGGAAAGCGAAGAAAAAACTAAAAGTGGTATGAATCGTTAGGCAAATGTGGGCTTCCATTTCCTGATAGCCTTTTCTACACAATTAAAATATTGAGTAAGACGATGGTACGCCTATATCCTTTAAAATTGAGCCGCCACCAGGGCGAAAATGGTATAACCTTTTCGTGAAATGCAATCCAGAGCTGACACATCGAATTCCCGAAGGCCTAACTGAATCCAGAGATAAGCTGCAAAATTATATAAAGAAGATCAATGCAACTATATTGCTATTTCAAAAAAAGAACTTGCCGTAATTACCTTCAGACTTCCGTCCTATCAGTAGTCTACTCTGCTTTTTATCAAAGGCTTTGAAAAGCTAATAACATCACAAATGCTTGGTTATCTTGAAACCTCATGTTTCCTGCCATGCTGGCAATCTGGCTTTCTTCATGGACATAGCTGGCGAGACAGCTTTGGTAAAGGTGACTACAGATCTTCGATTTGCACTTGACAAAGGTGAAATTGGCTTGCTGTCCTTCGTTGGACTTCTCGAAGGCTTTTGACAGTGTGAATCATTCTAAATTACTAAAAAAGTTTTTTCTTTGTATAATTTTTCATCGTCAGCCATTGCAAGTATAAAAAAGCTTTCTGTCTGATAGATTCCAACAAGTAAAACTAAGAATGTTTGCTCTAAGCTCTTTTACCATTAGTCTGTGGCGTCCCACAAGGCTCAATTCTGGGACCACTGTTATTTAGCTTATATATAAATGATCACCCTATTGTTGTTAAAGATTCAAAAGTACATCTGTATGTTGACGACGTTCAAATAGATCGATTGGTTTCATCGAGCATGGGGTAATTGTAAATTATCTGTGTACAATTTATCTATGGATTGGGACGTTTTGAACACATCATTCCATATCAACACAAAATATTTGGATGTTCCATTAAAACTTATCGCACATACAGGAGTTTAATTTAATTGCATAAAATTACATTATTACGAAAGAACCTGGGTATCTTTATGAATATTTAAATTTCTTTCGATCTGAAAGATATCGACAGCTTCTAATGATGTCTCGCTTTCTCTCGTTACTTGGGCAGTGCTTTTACCTTGTACATGTAATAAGCATCTGGAACTCTCTACCTTCGGACATTCAACGGACGATTTCAGCCAGCCGATTCAGAAATAGTTTAAAAATATTCTTAAATATATCCCAATGATTGTAGTTTTCATGTACATATGTTGCTGCTCCTATGGCTTTTCTTAATGGTTTTATAACTTCCTTTCATTTTCAGCTCTCGTTATCTACCCATGAATTGTAATATGTTGCCTAATGGAGTCACTTAGCATTAATTATATTTTGGCTATATTGAAACTCAATTAAAATTATTATTTTGTAGTTATTAAAATTAATTGTGCAAACAAAAGATTTTAAGTCTTGTTGTACAGTCAAAACCAGTATAAATAAATAAATTGGAATTTACCTTTTCACGAAGTTGATAGAAAGTCAATTTAAAAAAAAAAGGCAAGAAAAAAAAAGGTCCCGAACTACATCAAAAGTCACATAATGAATAGTGAACTACGCGTGATGAACATCAGCTTGTATAAATATTTGTCCTTATCAATGAAGAAATCTACATACCAGCCACAACCTACTACATATAGACTCATCGAAAGTTTATAATACTACAAAAAAAAAAAGTAACTGCTGGCAATGATTTTCTGTTAAAACTTATATTTTTAGTATGAGGAGAAAGTATAGTGAGCATGGAACCCCCACACAAGATGCCAATTAATTTTAATTAATAATCACCAAACAACTTTCATGTAGAAAACTCAGTGAAATGTGTAAAATGATTTTTCCGCTTTGATCATGAACTCGAATATACCTTCCGAGCGCAATCGCTCGCAGGTTATAGTTAAGAAAATCTCCTCCAGTCTTCAGTTAATTGATCACGGCTAGGTGTCGGAAATATGAAAAACGTAAGACTTACGAGTATCAAACAGAAGAAATTTATGTGTGTGCCCATCAGCCGCAACTGCAGTACGTGACGCACCAAAATATCTAGCGAACGCAACACGCATACTAATTTCATGTTGCACAACATCAACACCGTTCCAATTTTTTTACAGGTGGTGTAATTGTAACGCAAGCATATAAAGTAGTCGTGCCCACACTTTTTGATAGTAAAAGTTTCGCGTATTCATCTTAAACCGCGCTATTAGAGCATCTCAGGTAAATTGTTGGTGATAGTGAATGGAGGAGCTATAGTCTAGCTATATGTAGTAGGGCTAGCTAGAGTTAAATAAATTTATAGCAAAAACTTTTCATATATGTACAAAGAAAAGAAAAGGGCGTTAATGACCGTTGCGTTATGGAATGTAGCCGACTGAGGTTGTGACAACTAACGACTTGTTTATTCTCTGCTGGGTAATGAGGAAGGTAATAAATTAAAACTTCACTCGTGAATAAAATGAGTGGTGAGTAAGTGCTATGAAAATGCATAGTTTCAGCGCAGAGTGAAGATGTTTTGTATTTCATCGCTTGGGAAAGTTATTTGACATCTTACTCGGTTGTGGTTTAGAGTTTGCGTTTATATGCAACAACTACTGATCTTTCAGGTGGATATATGCATGCATACCACAAAACTGATGAAATGCACATGTTACTGCAAAATATTCGTGATTTTATTATCTCTACGAAATTGTATAACGATCTGAAAGATTTATGGAAGGAATAAAGGTGAAACTGTGATGAATTTAATAATATTGTCAATATAACAATCGCTGCTACAGAGGAATTCATAAATAATTTTAATACATTTTGAGGAGAGTGTGTTCCGTGATAAGCACTTGTGACTTATAGAAAATAGAGCATTCCAAGTCTGACGGGAATTAGTCTTCATAACTCGATTATTAATATTAGGACGAAAAATTGGTTTTTGGAGGCTTTTTTCTACGACCGGGATCTTTTAGAAATCAAAATAAGACCGAAAATATGTCGCTTACTACTGTTTCGGTACATATTATCAAATTATCGATCAATTGCAGTCGCGAATGTGGCTACCGGACTGATCGCTCATCTGGAGATTTGCTGACTTTACTGCGGGACGTTGGAACTGTAATCTCCGCAATTTTGGTGAGTCCAAAATCGTTACTTTGGATATTTCAAAAGCCTTTGATAGAGTCTGTCATCCTGCCCTTTTATCCAAACTTAAAGCATTTTGTCTCGGCCCTCATCTTCTATTATGGATTGAGAATTGTCTATATGGTCACCTAATTCATGTCGTATTGGATAGTGCCACATCTGAAACTCACCCTATAAATGCCGGTGTGCCCCAGGGCTCTGCTATCCCTCCATCTCTCTTCCTAATTTTCATTAATGATCAGCGTGATTTCGTTTACTCCTTTGATACTCTTGCGGACTCCAGAGGGAATGCCGCGTGTGTCAAGATTGCATGACTTAAGAATCTTCACGACATCCTCACTTGGGGCAAAGCAAATCGCGTCGAATTCAATGCATCTACATAAAACCCAAAGCTGTTTCATCTCTATAAAGCAAGATCACCATTTAACCACTCCCATTTCATTTGATGGATTTTTAATTTCAGATTCACCGTCACTAAGCATTCTTAGCATTAATATTTCCAGTAAATTAAGCTGGACAGACCACATCTTTTCTGTTACCAAAGAAGCATAGAAATGTCTTGGATTTCTGTAAAGGTGTAAGAAATATTACAGCCCATAAAATCTATATATCCATATCTGGGCCGAGGCTTGTCGTATAGCCCTAGCTTCATTGGATATTGTCCAAAAGACAGCTTTTATCTCATTTGCCTCTCACCCTTGAAAATATATTCGGCCATACAGTAAAATTCCGTGATTCTTTCTTATCCCGAACTGTGCGAATGTGGAACAGACTACCATCTTCCATTTCCTTCCTGGCATGCTGTGCCTTGCATTATAAGGTATCCCCTGAGCTTGGCTTAATAATAATAAAAAAAAAAAAACATTTCTAGTGCAGATTATAGTTTTGCAACTTGAGCCATATTTTTCCACGGTTTTTATAATTTTAAAATTAATGAGTGAGATGAATTCATTTCCCCTTTCCCGTACTTTTTGTGATATTTGCATTCTTGTGTTTTTTTAAGCCGTCTGTAGTGTACTTTCGGATTTATATTATTTATATTTGCCGAAAATTTCCTGAAAACTTATTTTCAAAACAAACAAAAAAAAACTTTGCTAAAATCAGTTTTTCTAATAAGCAACGTCACTAACGAAAACTGTCCTTAATTTTCCCCCTAAGTGAGAATTTTATGCTTGAATGACATAATAACGGTTTCGTTTTTTGTAAAAGGGAAACAAAAAGATCATTTTCCCGGTCCAGGTCCGAATGGTCGTTTGAAAACACAATTTGAAATTAATAAAGGGGAATGCTCACTTTTCATAGAACTGTAGGCCTGACAGACATGAGAAATGTCTTAAACGACGCATTGTGGTACTCCGAACAAATTTTATTAACAATATTTATTTCTATCTAGCCGGGGGAAAGCTTCGGCTTTAGCTACTTTGAGTGAGTCTTAGAAAATGCCTTCCTGTAAGAAAAATGTTCACAACAGAGCACTAATCGCCATGGAAGAAAGAACTGAAATAATAAATGCGAAATGTAGTATCTGGGGTGTATGTGACCCAAGTGCATGAAAATGGGTTTTCAGCGGCAGAAAAGTCCCGAGAAAGTTTTCTGAATCGGTAAAAAAGTACATCACCCGATAGTATTCGGCGAGACCTTCAATTTGATATGCAACATGCTGTATTGGAACCACATCCTTCCGGGGTTATCTACTCCTACCCTAAAAATCTGCAGAGAAAAATTTCTTTCTACGAATTGTAGTTGGTAATGAACAGTGATCTAAGGTGCCAAAAGTCAAGTACCTAAGTTCGAATAAAAAAGTGACTATAAATAGCTATTTAAGCCTCCAGGTATAGGAATGTGGGTACTTAAACTTCCCTTTAAGAAAATTATCTTTTAAGGAACTGTTTTTCGCTCAATCGTTTTTAGGGAACATAAATAACTATACATGACTTGTATAAATGCGAGGAAAATTATTTTTTTTATAGTTGGCAAAACTGCCATGATTGGTGGGGTACGCATGACCCCAAGGAGGTTATAATGTGTCTGCCTGTAGTGGTGTGTTTTAAGGTACAAGGTTAAGTAGATGACCAAATACTCACAGTACGGGGTATGCATTACCAGGTAATATCTGACCTTATGCAAAAGGCCTGAGCATAAAACCCAGTAAAATGGCTATCGTTCCTTTTACGAGAAAAAAAGAAGCTAATACTAATGGCTTCATATCTCGATAATATGAAACTAACTAACTTTCAGATGGTGTAAAATATCTAGAGACCTATCTCGATAAAAAAATTAACTAAACAGTATTCTCATCTATCTGGGATGGCAGTAAGAGATCTGAGGTTCCTTTGCAGAGCATGGCATCTGAAACTATCAAAGAATCCAATAACTGCATTAAGAATGCTATAAACGAATCAATAATCAAACCACTTAAGCCTCCGCCATTAAATCAAGGATAATCTGGCAATGTTTACGACTGCGAACCCTTGAATTAATTTTCAAGAGAAATAAAATCATGGGTATTGGGACTTCTGGAACATGTGTGGGGGCAATGAAACTGCCGAGGGCCTATCTAAAAAAAAATAGCCGAAACTCCCTTTGTTGGGCCAGAGCCATTTTTTCACACTTTCAAATGCTACCTAAGACTTGCTACTTGGGACATAAGACTGAGTTTTATGCATTGGTTATATACCTGAATCGTAAGACCCATGCTCTCATATGCCTCTCGTGTATGGTGGCCGAGGAAAGACGGAAGACGGCTGGACTAGCTCTTCCCATTGCTAATTTGCGTGTGGACCAGAACGGGAAAACCCTGTGTCCCGCATGCCACTTCATGTGATGGTACCTGAGCTTCATTTTAGGCATCACTTCTTAATTAGTTTACCTGAAAAGGAATCATGGGCTGAGCGAAGTGCCTTATCGAACCTTTTCCGGTTGCCGCTAAAAATTTTCACCGACGGAACTCTGACTAATGAGGGATCCGGTGCGGATGTTGTCTTTCTTGAGCCTGACATTGGGTTGGGCTACGCTGCTTACTTGGAAGACATATCACTGTCTTCTAGGCTGTAGTTTTCACTATCGCAATGTCAGTGAAGATGGCCCTTGATATACAGGGTGTGTCGTAATATACCAGGGCTATGGATAGGTCATACTTATACGAACAGAAAATTGTATGGGGGGGGGGGAGGTCCTAACGATTTCCCAGATAGTGGGGCTTGAAGATATTTGGGTATGTTTTTATAGATCATCCCGTAACTTCTGAACGTGACACCCAATGAAGATTATTTAATTTTTTAGATGATTATCCTTGGACCTTTCCAACCATCTATAAATTTGTCTCGTACTCCTTTCTGTTTTGAAATTATTGATCAGGAAAATCAAAATTTCGAAATTTTAATTCTATCTTTTGTTTTATTCAACTACTATCAAAAAATCCGTCATCAATATCACTTTTTCATACTGGACTTAAGAAGCCCAAAATCTTAGCTTTATCAAACTCTTTACTAAAATATAACTCTTTCGGAATTTTTTCACTTTTTCTTAAGCATATCCAACGAAAATGGCTCAAAAATGTAATTTCCAAAAGATAATTGCATACTTTCTGGCACTTATTGAACTTTTTCAGTCATTTCCGCTAGATATACTTCAGAAAAAGTTCAAAAAACGCAGATAGGGTTACATTTTCGGTACAGAGTGAGTTAGGTCATTTTAAAGCTAAGATTTTGGGCTTCTAAAATAAAAAATTGGTATTCATGGTGCGTTTTTTGATAAAAATAGTAGTTAAATAAAAAAAAAATAAAAAAAAAGAGTAAAAATTTCGAAATTTTAACTTTGTTGAGCCATAACTTCAAAATGGAGAAGAGAATGTATAAAAAAAATTATAGACCATTGAAAAGATCCAACGATTGTCTATCTACCAAATATGAAACCATCATCATATGGTGTAACGTTCAGAAGTTACAGGGTAATCTATAAAAACATCCCAAATATCTTTAAGTCCCGTTATCTCGGAAGCCGATTAGGGTTCCCTCACCCCCCATATGACCTATCCGTAGCCTTCAGCTACTACACCACTTACGGGATACCCTGTAGAGATCAAGGGAAAGGACATTGCTATCCTTTCAGATAGTCGGACAGCCTTGGCTATTCTGAGTGTCCCTCGGATAACATATATCTGTGGATAAGCTGCCCTCCATGCTTGGGATATTTTCGTCCCCCTGAATAAAAACAAAATATTTCTTTTAAACTTAGATTTTCTTACTGTCATACTTTGTGAGATCCTCCATATATGCAGTTGATTAACTATACGCTATCGTTGACCGTAACGATTTTAAGGCCACTCTTTTTCCACCATTAAGAATTATTTGTCGATGCAAATTTTCTAACCTAATATGGACAGATGTTATTGCGCTGGCTCACTAGAAGTGTACCTGGTACCGGAAAAATACTATAGTTATGTCAGAAGTTCTTATAGGATGCGGATACTGAATGTGGTATTGGAGTGATGCAATAATATTTCCTGGTCTTTCAGTTCAAAAATAAAAAAACAGTAAACGCAGGAAGGAAGTAGCTTTATGATGATCTATAAAGAGACATGTGCAATGTGATCGATTGACGATAGTGTCCCTAAAGCCCGTTGCAAGAGAGAAATGGGGGATAATCTAATTAGATATTCTAATTTTGAGTTTCCTCACTCAGGTGCCATCTTTTCTGATCTTATCTATCACTTCTTAGCATGTATCTTTCTGTTAAAATTATTATATGAATTTTAAATTAGAAGCTAGTCAAGATTTGATGTATAAACATTCAATTTTCCCCAATTAATTATTATTCGTCCCCACAATTCGTTTCTAACCTTGCAACAATTTAAATTTCAAGTAATCATCAACAACACACTTTTGGTTAGCATCAATTTTTTTTTCTCCATTTACTAACATTATTAAGTGAACATGACTCCAATTTAAACGAACTCTACATGAAGTCGCCTCAAGTGTGATTGCAAGCTAAATTTAAACAATCATTGAGAGATTCGTAGATCTGATAAGTTGCTGAAATGCCTCCTTCAAAGTAAAAATTTATCGCTTCAAATTTGCATGTGATTGCAACATGGAGTTATCGTCATTTGATCTACATACTTACTTACATATTATATCCGAGGGAATTCGCCAGGGATTTCATGTGTGTAGTGTCATAGTCCGATTTATATTAGTATCGAGTAAAAACGTTTTATACTAGTGTGGTATTGCGCAGAGTGCGCGGCTTACACTTCATCAGGAACCTTACGATTACGAAGTCCGGGTACCGCAGTTAGAGCCAACGGCAAAGTTTCTAGATTTTTTTTTGTTTTCACTTACTTAGTACTAGTAGACTTGTTAGCCATTAGTATCTGAAGTGGAGTGTGGGAAATTTCGCAATCTAATGAGAACTGTCTGGACCAAATTAAATTTTCAATGGACGATTGTTTGTTAGATAGCCCATTTCCATGGGGGCAGTGTGTATTATTATGAGGCAATTGCGTGCAGGCAACATGAGTAAATTTATCATTTTATATACCGAGATGATTTTTATTTGTAAGAAGCCAAATAAAATCTTTTACGATTGTGTTGAGAAATATATAGAGTACTTAGCTATGTAACGCATGAAGTAGTGGTTATAAGTGCCCCTTATTAAAATTTGTGTAGATGGATGCATGGATAAAATATGAAAATTTTTATTTAGTGCTTCAAAAATATTGTAATTGGTTGAATTCTGAACCGTGATTGTTTGGTGATAGTCTAGGTTCCTTTAATCTATTAACCCCAATAATTTATTGTTTCGAAAATTGAGTGAGATGGACTGTTGTTCCCACAATTAAATTTTTATTTAGAGAAACTCCTCTACTACTTCTCCATGAATGCAAAAAAAAAAAAAAAAAATAACGTTCACCTTTAGATTTGCTTCAGTTTTGAAAATCGCATGATATGGAAAACAACAAAAACTTTTGTGGTTTTTAATATATATACTAATTGCTCATATTATACTTATCTTTCATAAGTCTATGCATAGGCATTTCTTCCTGAATCAATTATTTTTGAAGGCGTGTTCCACCAAACATTATCAAAATTTTGAAACAGATTTCTTTGAAAATAGATGTTGGTAGAGATGCTTTCTTAACTCTTTCAGTAACTTTTTCTTCATCTGTTTGTTACTAGAAGCTTTTCAAAAATCTATCCACATCCACCTGCCCTACGATGGAGCTTATACATAAAATCCTTTATAGTAAATCCTGGATCTGCAAATTCTTGATTATCTCCAACACATTTGCTTTCATTGGTCCTGCAGAAATGTTAACAGGCGATTTGTTAAGGGGTGACATGGGTTTAGAAGACTAAAACAAATCATATTTTCTCTATTGTTTTTTTTTCATTGTCATTTCATTTGTAATGCATAGAAATAATGATGGTAGAACAAAATGGATTGGACACCAACGCATAATAATAAAAGTTATTTTGATTTTTGCATTCCGTCCGTCTGTCTGTCCGTTGCCCGTCTATCCGTCCTCACGAAAACTCAAGAACGCGTATACTTTGAGAGCTGAAATTTTGTAGATGGACTTTTAAAAAATAAAAAATAAAATTAATTTCGAAAATGTAACAAATCGGGTAACTCCTTCGTGGGGTTACCATACAAAAATTTCGTGTTTCAGTATATATTTGGACACGGCCTGAGAACGCTTCAATGTAGAAAGTTGAAATTTTGTACACGGTATTTTTATAAAAGTGTAAGTTTGATTTTTGAAGTGGTTTTTCGCATATATATCTAGAACGGTTCGTAGCACAATGTCAGTCCTCAAAAGGAATTTTTTTCTTCGGCCAAAAGCTCGCCGATCAGGAGCCGAGGTGTGGCATGGGGTCTTGTCGTGATGAAAGAGGAATCTATTGAACGATTTTTTTTTAACTGTGCATGGACCTATGCGAGATGTTCAGTTCTTCCCTAAGCTTTTGAATAGTCAGTCAATTGCTCGTTTGGATGAATCTGTTTTGCCACTTTTTGCACATTTTCGTGTGTTTTTGAGGTCCAAAGACGTCTTCAAGGTCATCACATTATCGCCAAACACTGATATGAGCTTTTTTGGCACTTTTTTGCAACTTAAAACAAAACTTATTATTAACACGTTATTCAAAGTTCATGGTAAACATGACCTCAATCATCCTACTCAATCAAGCTAGCAGAGGGATAACTCCAAATGGATATAGCGTCAGCAGTTGATACTACAAAAACTCATTCACCGTATTTTTTTATCACTCCTTGTATATCCTAATTGCCAACAACCGTATTCACCAGCCGCGAGATTTTATCTATTATACAGTGGCATATTTTCGTAGCAGGAATATTTTTGTTAAATCCTCAATTCTCACATTGAAAGTGGATAGAATTTTGGTGGTGGTCTTGTGCTCCAGTCAGAAATTTGTATGTTACAAAAAATAGCTAAACCTTAAAAAAGTTGTATTTTTTTAATTTTGGAAATTATGTTCCATAGGCTTCTTGATCGCTTGGTAGTAATTGGCATAACTAGGACTTATTTCTGGAGTGGGCCAGCTCCCCCAACTTTCGTACATAGGTTTTAACAAACATTTTGTTTGCGAAGTATGTATACCAGCTCATGAGTGTTCCTAACTATTGACCTATTGACCTATGACCTATAGACTTATGCTTGCTATGATCACAGGATTGCATGTCACTTTACAAGTCACTATTGTCTTAATATGTAGTCTTCCTACGTGAAACCTTAACTTAGATCAGCACTTTTAATGCACTGCAGTGTGCATTCGGGGCAATTTTAATAAGAAAATTTTTTGAGATAGTACACTCTTTATCGAGGTTCCGATGTTAGAAACCAGAGGAACAACGAACAGTTTTCAATTGTTTCCCATTCTCTACTATAATTCTCGTTAAATGTTATTAAGGACTCGGTACACCACTTATCAGTTAGTATAAGTCTATCAGCATTCAATTAATTTTTGGATAACTAGTCAGTCAACATTCGGCGATCGGGCGATAATTATTGCTTATCGAGATCAACGGCGACGGATATTTACGAAATAGTTTTTGGCGTACATAATCTAATTGATGAATTGAGTGAAAGTGCATTCCTTTCTTTAATCCAATGAACCCAAGTGATACTCATCTATTCCGTACAGGCCACTCTAAACATCTGACCCGATTCAGTAAATTATTCTTATATCATTGGGAGTAGTGTTTATTTGAAAAATTAAATTAAATTTGTATGATTTTAAAAGAAAATGGTGTCGTTTAATTAAGAGAGACCTTTGTTTTCTACATCCACTCCTTTGCTTCTCTCACGTATTAAGGAAAATAAATCAGAATCCCCAAATTTCATACACGAAACTGATATGATTGTCACGCCCTGCCCAATGCTCAGTATTTATTCCAAGTACCAGTACCAGAACCCATACTTCAAATGTTTTAAGTACAACTACAAGTTCCGGTATTGGTACTTAAAAATTTTCAAGTACAAGTCCAGATACTGGTACTGGTACTTATAAGGTTCAAGAGCTTTCGAAAACTCAAAACAGAAATTTTGAAAAATCTATAACCAGCTAAACATTTACAAAATATCATAAAATTTGTTACAAAAACATATAAATTGAAACATAATCGTATATGCATTAGCTGTATTAATTTTTAATTTTGAAAGTT
The DNA here is from genome assembly GCA_963924295.1 of Dioctria rufipes. Lineage (NCBI taxonomy): Eukaryota > Metazoa > Arthropoda > Insecta > Diptera > Asilidae > Dioctria > Dioctria rufipes. The sequence continues at coordinate 62,486,896 of OZ002743.1, read as the reverse complement.
GTTCATACAGTATTTGACTTTGCCTTTAGCAAAACAAGGGCCTATGAGATTATGATTGCCTTTGTGTAGCATTCACAAGACCTGCAAATAAGAATCAACGCTCAACAGGTGCGGAAAAATAGAGCGGAGTGTTGCACTTGATTGCCAACCTTCTCAAAAATTGCGCTAATTGTCTTTCTATTTTACTGAAGGCGGTGAGGTTTCTTGAGGCGCTGTCGAGGTGTACATAACTTATTTTATTAGTAGGCGTATTTAAATAATTTACATGAGCTGAAGTACTTCGTGCGTTAAGTACAAGTATCGGGACTTGTACTTGAGAATTTTTTGAGTACCAGTGCCGAGACTTGTAAACAACATTTAAGTCCAGGTCCTGGTACTGGTACTAATACTTAAGTACCAATGTACTTAAGCACTTTACAGGTCTCAAGGTAGATACACATTTTAGATCAATTATTTACGTTTTTATTAAGCACTAATAAAAAGATAGTTAAATTCTGTATACGTTTTAGTTTAAAATTTTTTTTTAGCAAACTTATTTAGCACCTGTTGCGCTGTTCGTTTGTTTTTAATTATCTCATTTTCAATGTTTAGGAGTGCCATGTTCGAAAACCTCTCTTGGAGCAGTTGTTCTTAACCAAGTTTTAACTTGATGGAAAAACTCCGTTCACAGCCGGCCGAGCTGACAGGAAGACCCAGAGCTGCTTGCAGCTACTTGTATAAATTTAGGCAGAAGTCTTTCTTAATTTCTGTTTTCATCTTTCGAAATTTACTACAACGCTCTTGTTTTGGAACATATTATTTGTTATTTTTGTTTCATCCTGTAAGGTGGAAATGTTTACGTCGACAACATTTTTATATTTTTCTACAAATGCCTCTCCATGTTTCAGGTACAAATTTATAAATGATTCAATTAATTTTGTCCATCACTTGATTGTAAATACATATCTTCCAATAATCGGATGGTCTTGCACTTGTATCCGATGGAAAGTCTACTACTAAATTACTTTTACCTAGAGTGATCTTTATCAGAAAGTCTTTTGTTCTCTCCGGTTGCCTTCTCCATTTCGAGATTCTACTAGGTTCTAGACAAATTTAATGTTTTTCTGTGAATTTCTCGGTTTCCCGAAATATTTATTGTCTAGAGTGCTAATATAGCTTTATTCCATATTGTAACGTAATAAGAATATTTTTTCTTATGAAGATAATAAGCCTTATTACTGAATCCGTTGCGATTAGAATCGAAAAATCTTAAAGAACTCAAAAAAGCTTTTTTCCTGAAAATTAAACAAAGTTTTACGAATTTTTCTAAATTTCATTGATATCAAAGGTTCCGCACAAACTGTCAAAATAGTTACAATACAATACAATACAATACAATAACTTTATTGCTGGATATATGTACACAAGATCAAGGATCTTATAACTAGTACAATATTAGAATTGACGGCATATAGAATTGGCAATCACTAATTGAATATATAACTATAACTAAAATCAAAATGAGGCTGGAAGGATATAATATTAAAGATAAAAAGTAGCTAATTTTGATACAAAAGCGAGATTCGAAAATTATGAGTTAAATTAAGTTAATTAAAGAAAATTTAAGATACGAAAAAAAGAGAAAGATACAAGAGGAAGACAATTTAGATAAATAAAATAAAAAAAAAAAAATAATAATAAATAAAAATCAAGCTAAGCAACTACTTTGTGCAATCGATGAAAAGACGCTATTCTACTAATTAGTATTGATAATTCTCTTAAAAGCACCAACGGAGGTAGCAAGTTGAGCGGTGACTGGTAAGGTGTTCCATAAGCGGGGGATCTGAACAAAGAATGAACTCTGAAAAACAACACGAGAGAAATGAGGAATCAGTATCTGACGATGCCGCTGGGATTGTAAAAATTGAAGGAAATCAATAAGATAATCAGGTTCGCGTGACTGCAGAAGTCTAAAAAGAAAAATAAGTGCCCTCTGTTTAAGATATGAGTCCAGCGATTGTTCAAGGAGAGTGTTTCTAAGAGATGAAACATGGTCAAACCGACGAAGACCATAGATAAAACGAACACAATCGTTGAACGCTATATTCAGCTTTCTTGAGCAATCACTATCCAGCTTCGGAAAAATTAAGTTACCATAAGTAAAAAAGGGCAATAATAAGCCCTTTACCAGTCTCAAGCGAGTGCCAGTAGGTAGGATACACGCAACCAACCATAGTCTGCGAAGTCCGGAATAAATTTTTTTTAAAGAGTCAGAGATATGAGAACAGCACTTCATGCGGGAATGGATTGAGATTCCAAGGCTTTTCACACTATTCATGTAGGGTAATATAGCGCCGTTAAGCTTTACTGGCGGTAAGTCCAATAACCCAGGATCTGTGTTATAGAAGGCTATACAGTGCGATTTAGTCGGATTGAGTACAAGACCGTTCCGCAAAGACCACAGAGATATTCTGGCAAGGTCCAGATTGATACGTTCGATGCAATCCTCTTGGTAAGATATTGGCCGACTAAGATACAGCTGAACGTCATCCGCATATAAATGAATATTAGCATCCTTAACAACGTAACAGAGATCATTTATATATAACATGAAGAGAAGAGGACCCAGTATGGAGCCCTGGGGAACTCCACATTTGACTGGGGAGAGGCTGGAGAGCTGATTGCTAATCTTCACCTGTTGAAGTCGGTCGTAAAGAAATGATCTCAATAGTCTAGTGGAACAGTTCGAGAATGCAAAATAAGTAGTTAGCTTATTCAGGAGCATGTCATACTTTACACTGTCGAAAGCCTTAGAAAAGTCCAGTAGCGACAGTATACACAGTTCGTTATTATCCAGAGCAGTTCTGCATGATTCAGTGGAATCGGAGCAATCTCAGAATAGTTTGTAAAATTTTTAAAAAGATTTTAATAGGTTTTCTTGAAGAAAAGAACTCATTAAAGCTTTTTCGATTCTGATTCGAACGGATACAATTTAATTAGTCCTAAGATTGTACGAAATATCGCATGTTTTTTTGGGAATTTTCATAATTTGCTTGTAGGAAGGGGTAGTCCGCGGGGGGGGGGGTTATTCTCTCCTAGTTACGCCAATGTTCACTCTTTTTAATTTTTATCCACTGTGAGTTGTAGTCATTCCATCCATCAGTAAGATATTTCAGAAATTATGCCTAATTAGCTGCATTCTTTATTCCCTGACGTGAATTGGTTCAGTTTAGCTTGTAAAAAGGGGGATTCTGTTCTCCTGCTTTTGTCACTCTGCGAAAACATCAGAAGCTTAAAAACTGTTTTTCTTACGATTTTTAAAAATAATTTGAATTACTTTTATGTTCTATGAAATTTTTTATTTTTAACAATATTGTAAAAAAACTACAAAAGAGGCATCTATACGTGAGATATTGAATTAAAAAAGATGTTCCTTTCAGTAAGATCAAGATCAGACCCAAGGTTAGGTGTCGTTGTAAGTTTTGTGATCGTGGGTATTTTTTCTCGTAAAACTGATAACATTCCTACCATAAAGGTAACGTAAAGTCCAGACTTTCCATGAAATGCTCAATCAGGTCTAGCCTCCTATTATATTGGAAGTAACGGGACCACAAATTCAGAAAATTGAAAAACTTATGCCAATATTTTCAAACATTTCCATTTTACCGCAAAAATGCACGATAAATATGATTTTTTGTTTCAGTACTTACAAAACTTCATAACGTTGCTTTTAGATTGATATGCAACCGCTACATTTGAGCTAAACCTGCTTATGATGTTTGTCATGTTTATCGTGCACTTTGGTGGGGGTATTGGTACAATTTGAATTTTTTTCCAATTTTTTTGATTTTGTCGTCCTTAACTTCCGATACAATTAAATAAGAGTGGAGACTTGAAATGAGCGTTTCATGAAAAATCTGGATGGATCACTATCATTTAGTTATCCGTACAGAGTGTAACGATTTGAAGTACCCAGGATCAAGACCCATGACTATCAGCTCACGACTCTCAGTTGTGGAACACTCTGTATAACTTTAGCTACAGTATATTTTGAAATGATTGAACCGTATAAATGCTTCCAAGAGACGAGGCGAAATACTAAGTATTTACTTTAGTGCTTAGCTAATTAAGCCCTTATGCGGGACCAGCCTAGTTGAACAAAAGTCATAAAGACTTTTACATAAATGCTAACAATTTTTTAAAAAACTGATAACTCAAACGCTACAAAGCTTGCAGCTGGCACAGATAGCAATAAATAAAGCGTTTCGTATCTGCAGGAATCAATACTCTTCAGTACGGCTAGTTTCTGCCTGCCATAAACACCAGATGCTGATACGAAACGCTTTATACATTGCTATTTGTGCCAGCTGCAGGCTTTGCAGCGTTTTAGTTATAAATTTTTTAAAAAATTTTTAACATTTTTGTAAAAGTCTTAATAACTTTCCTTCTCTTCCTTCCAAGTGATCCCAGAGACACATTTCGTTTAGGTTATCTGTCTTCGACTAACTATAGCTTTCATTAGTGTGTCACCAACATGTCCATTGTTGTTAAAATAAGTGGTTCAATTTTCCCTGTCATAGGTTTAAAATAGCCTAATAGGGATATTGAGATAAATACTTTCATATTTTACATATTGATTTATACCTGTAAATAATTTTAATGGCGGATAGAAAAAGTTAACTGCAATAAATATTTTCTTTTTTTTTTCATTTCAGGTGCTATTTTAAAATCTGAAAAGGAAACTACAACAAGAAAAGTCGATGTATCTAGTGCGCGAGCAGAAACAGCCAAAGAACCAGCATTGAATCATTCGTCCGGTAAGTGCTATATTTAAAAGTATCTCAATACTTCACCAATCGTCCACCTTTCGACTTTCACAGTCCGGCTAGAGACTGTACAGTCAAATCGGCTTGAGAAATTTAGGTATCGTGAACACTTTGAATGGATAAATTCGTGAACGGAATCGGTTGTAAAGTGGCCTGAGCATATCTAGCAGAAAAATACGTAACTACTAAGTAAGTACCTATACACGTCTGTAACTGCATCATTGAGCCGAACGAAATATGCATTTAGCATGAATTCGATAAAGGATAGACACGATCCAAGCTCCAAGAGAAAGTTGTTACCAAGAAGGTTCAATTTCTTTGAGATTTTGTTCTTATTTTTGTTTCGATCTTTACAACTTCTTCGTTTTATTCATCTTCTTATTTTCATTTTGTTTTTGTTGTTGTAACAGTTTGTATGTTTTGGAAAACTTTTACATTTATAAGGTTTGTTGTATCTCTCTGAATCGTGCATTCACCCGTGGACAATGTTTGAATTTTATCTTGAAAATTTATTTTTTGATCTCTTGAAATCGGGGGAGCAAAAGATCAATTGGACGCGATCATTTTTCTCGTTTGATAAAATTCGTGCGATAATGACCACATGTTCGAAGTTGATTGTTTATTAAATAATGGAACTTTCTGAGTCGTGAGTAACATTCGATTCCAATGGCGATATGCTTTCATGTAAAGTGTTTTTTTTTTTTTGCACTTACTTTTATAGGCACATTTGCTTTTCGAAATTTTCGTGTGGTTTTTTCTATTAGTTTTGAGCGGAACATAAACATTTTTTTTACCAAGTACTTAGTTAGGTGCTATGAAAGTATTTTGTTTTTCTAGTAAATTATTGTTGAAAACAATCATTGGAAATATATTTAAAAAATGAAGATTTAATGTGTCGGGGTCTTGATGCGGTCTTGCTTCGTACAGCAAGTGGATTGTTTAGTTTTGTGATCCAGATTTCGGTGAATGTGTTTTTTAAAGCTTTTTTTTTTTCACTGAGTCATAAATTCTTTCCTATAATGGAAGATGCTTTGGCTCATCGGCGATATTTATTATTTGATATACATGAGTAATTATAGAAAATATTCCAAAACGGCGGCTAATTGGTTGGTTGATTTTCCTTGTGTTGTATCCATACAATTTGTACGAACAGTGTTTACATTCGAATTGTATAAGTTCAACAGCTATTCGCCAGAGTATCATACGGAGTGTAGTTGGACCTACATATGTAAATATTCATTTGTAGAGTAGAATCTCCTCTTAAAAATTATGAAGAAGAGGAAGAAGAAATTGTCATTTGGCCAATTTTCGATTCCCTCCCAAGCAGTAATTTTGTAACAGTTACGTATAAGTATTACTCGATTTTTAATAGTTACGATACGTTAAACTTACATTAAAATTGCAGTTATCTCACAATGCATGCACTTAACTTCGCAAAAAATTTATACGATTTTGATAACAATGATAAAACTGTGATAAGGGGGCGACATTCTGCCAACGATGATAGGGCATTTATGGATATTGTCATACGTTTTGCTACGCTTCTCTTTGAGGGCAACTAGGGATCCCGTCGATCCCTGTCCTAGCTCAGTTAAAAGGATGGTTCGCTTAATGAAATATGACAGAAGTGATGGGCGCCATGTAATTTTTGGTTAGAGGAAAATCACAAAACCTATTTTTTTTCTTTCTAGTACGTTATAATTTCAGTGATATTATAAGTTCGAGAACAAAACTGCGATTAATGTTAACTGCGTGGAATTCACATGAAGTCAATTAACAGACCGTGGATGAACATCTCAATTAGAACTCTTTTAACATGGGTTTTAGAACCCTAATTATGCATCGCTTTGCGCCAGCCAGCCACAAAATAAAAAAAGAAATAATATTGCAAAAAAAAATATACTTGGCTTTTTGTCCAGGATCCGTCAATTTCGGCTTTCCTTATATTCTTCCCGGTTTAAATAATTCGCTTACTCTTTTTTAAAACTCTTCTAGAGTTTAAGCAGTTGTTGCAATCGAGCAGTTTCTCATGGGCTTGGGCTTTTCTTCTACATACTTTGTTAATTTCGCTACATATAAGTGCACGGCCCCGGCTCAATTACATTCAACCTGTCTAAGAATTGCCCATAGACGAAGTTCAGTACGCCTTTGTTTGTTAATGACTTTCGACAGACACCTCATTTGGGATAGTACAAAAGGAGGAATATTCCGGGTTCTTGTATTCAGATTTCGCCGATAAATTCTGTTAAGATTTTTCTTAAGATTTAGCCTATACTTGTACAGCTTTTAATTTCTGGACAGCACCTTCTTATACCTGTAGTTGTTTGGGTGGTACGTAATGCAGAAGTACGCTATGCTGTCCTGAAGACAAGCTTAAAGCAGCTCAACATAAAAATCTCTTTCTGTATTACATAAATTTCTATGCTGATCGGGCCATAAATTAGGGAGTAGGCGATTCAATCTGTTCTGAAATTGTGGCCAATCGACATCAGTCAGGGACAAAATTCCTGGAACAATTAGTGTACTGAAAGAGAACTCTCTCTGTAGAGCTATTTTGAGTGCTACTGCTAAATGGTCAGAGTCTTCGATATCTGCAAATTTTGTTGTAACAGAATCACTTCCAAACCGTTGACGTAAAGTGGAGATGGATAATCGTGCATCATACGCACGCTTGTATCATATATGTTTTTTACAATACATACTTAATACGTAAGTTAGATTCTACCACCCACTCCAAAATTATCCTGTCAAATGGCTTTATTGGATAATTTCAATTTCAATTTTCAATTTATTCAGCAATTGGCATTGTACAAATGAGAATATAAAATTCTTTTGGGTTGCACAAGTTAAAGAATACAATAACTAAAAAATAAAAGATTTTTATACTACATAGTAACTCAAACTTATATCTAGACTTACAAAACTACAAAGCTAAGAAAGATGAAGGAAAACAATTAATTTACGTAGAAGGAAAATTTAAAACTAAATTATAATAAAGAATTACTCTAAGAGGAGTAGTGAATTAAAGCATTGTGATTGAAGGTGGCCAACGTGCTTGACATAAGCGATCTTCGCAACGAAGCTGGCAAAGAATTCCATAATTTAATAGCTTGGATGAAGAACAGGCGTCTACTAACAAGGTAACTAGCATTAGGCAAAATAAGAGTTAATGTCCGGTTGGACCGAGCGAACGTAAGTAAGTCAAACAAATATTTGGACTGCGAAAGTTTAATGATTTTAGCGACATAAGTAATCAATCGAAACTGCAAGTAAGCTTCAAGAGTACAACCAAAAACTGCAGAAGCATCCGGTGAGACGTGATCAAATCTACGAAGGTTATATATGTACCTAATCATAGAATTAAATGTAGTTACAAGCATCCTCCAGCAAACAGAATCGAGCCTGCCATAGATTTCACACCCATAAGTTATTAAGGGAACCAGTAGTGTGCGCACTAAATGCAATCTCGTCTCAGTAGGTGTAAAGAAGCTTGTGGCCCAAAGCGAACGAAGGCCATCGTAAATTCTACGCATGATAAACTTATTGTGGTCGTTCCACTTCAAGGTCTTATTAAAAATTACACCAAGATTGCGAACCGATTCAACATATGGAATTATGCTATTATTAAGAATGATTGGAGGAAAGTACAACGTGTCAATAGAAGTCCTGTAAATAACCAAAGCTTTCGATTTCGCTGGATTAATGAGAAGATTATTTAGGATAGTCCATTGGCGGATTCTCTCGAGGTCTTCATTCAGGCAGCTAACGCTATCCTCAATTAAACCAATAGGCCTTGAGAGATACGCCTGCACATCATCTGCAAACAGATTCATATGACAAATCTTAGCACAGGTAAAAATATCATTTATGAACATAGAAAATAATAATGGGCCCAGGATTGACCCCTGAGGAATCCCAGATACAACAGAAAGTGGGGATGAATACCTATCAGCTGAAAACACCATTTGTGCACGATTAGAAAGGTAAGAATAGACAAATTTCGTAGCCTGCAACGAGAATTGAAAATTATCTACCAGTTTCTTGCAAAGCAGTAAGTGATCAACAGTATCAAAGGTCTTGGAAATATCGAGAAAAATTAACCCCACGAACTTATCCTCATCAAGAGCAATTCGAATATCATTAGTTACCTTCAGTAAAGCAGAGGTTCAACTATGGTTGAGTCGAAAGCCAGACTGACAATCATGTAATAAGTTGTAGGCAGCAACGTATTCAGCTATTTGAAGAAAAAATACTTTTTCAAATATTTTGGAAAAAAAGGGAATAATACTAATCGGACGATAGTCAGTGTGAGGAGAGCTTTTAGGGATTGGTATGACCTTTGAAAGTTTCCAGTAAATGGGAAACTGGCATCTCATAATGCATGTATTGCAAATATGAGCGAGAGGTGCAAGAAGATGAGGAAGCAGTATACGGATAAATCGTGGATTAATGCCCTTGAAACTTCCCGCATTTAACTTAATACTGGAAGCTGCAGTAAATATGTCAACTTCGGTAATGCGATAGAAGCTAAAAGTATTAGAAGCATAGGGAGTCATCAAGGAGATATCAATTGCATTACCATTATACAACCTCGCATGAGATAGAAACTGTCTATTAAGCTCATCAGGATCTTCAGTACAACAAAAATTACTAGAGGAACCAATGCCTAGAGATTTTAAATTCTTCCAAAGTTGTTTAGAAGGAAGATTGACGTTTAGAATGGATGAAAAATATATTTTTTTTCTCTCGACGGACGGCATTGGTAACCTGATTGCGTAAGGACCGAAATTGGTTCCAAAAAACTGTAAGTTGGTATCGTTTCCATATAGAATATGCCCTATTGCGCAACTTAATCAAGCGTTTAATATTTGTGTGATAGAAACTTTTCAATGCTTAATTCTATTAAAAACTGTTATGTAAATGTACGCAGCAACTGCAGTTTGCTTATTAGGTTCTCCTATAAATATTACAAAAATTTTGTCTCGAAAGGTTCGTATCCAAAACCGACGACATAATAAATAAAAAAATGAAAAAGAATTAATAAACAAAAAAAAAACAGAATAGTTTCATTCCCTACCTTATACATTGCTAATAAATTAAAAAACTTTAAATTTATGGACACAAAATAAACATAACCAGCACAATATAATCGAATTTTCTTTAACAATTTCCTATTAACGATGCGACGGGTTCTCTAAGACCTTTGGAATAAAGCCCAGTGTAACTTTATATAGATAAATCACAAAAAAAAAAATTCCCATAATTCTTTTGCTATACATCAATTTCTTAAATTATGTTAGTAAGCAGAAGGCAAACTCTGAACATACTATGATGCGACGGCATTTAAATTGATAAACGAGCCCAGAAGATATATTTAATCGAAGGTAAAAAAAAAGAAAGCGATTTATTTGACTTTGCGAATATAGTTGCCGCCATGGTAGAAAATTATGCAATCAGGTGGAGAGGAGGATTATGCGCACCCAGCTGATATATTGATACTTGGCATGTGCAAATAAATCGAGACCTTAAGAAAACCCTTCAGGCATTACATAAAAGAGTAAACTGCCGGTTTCAAGATGACCAAATACTTGACAGCGTCCTTACCTTCAATGCCCATGTTACAAATGGCTTGGTAAACACTTGTAGATCGTCTTTTTTTTTTTTTTTTCATACATAGATTCTTTATGTGTATAGTACATTAATTATATACAAATCTATAGAATATATATGTATATACTACTCGGGCTTGGCACACCTTAATTACCTTACCTGAAGATGCATATCAAAAGAAACTACACTGCTGCTGCTGCTGGAGACCAACTGATTTCATTCAAGTCGTATAAAAACGAACCTGATCTTGACTGAAGATGATTTTGTCTTTTTAGAGGTATGAGGCTGTGGCTACATTGCGAAATTTATAATTTCATTAAAAACCTGCTGACATTTCTGGATACTCTGCAGCGCTAGCGTTTAACATAGAAAGTGAGTGGATTGTGCTATATTCGGAGGATGAGACTGCAATGAAGACAATACGACGGATTTTATTAGTGCAATTACATAAGCAAATTAAAGGGGACATGTAAGAAGCCAGCTCGGTACATTCGTGTTTTTCTACAATTTTATAGCTTTTAAATAATTTTGTGATTGAGATCTCAGAATGGGAGGTTGAAATCGGTTTGTGTTGTTCTTGTTGTCGGTCATTATAACTTCTTCGATTAAATAGCAAACCAGTTTCACCTAAGGAAGTTCAACGTAGTTTATTGAATGTATTGAAATATTCGCAGCTCTTTATTATATACAAATTATGGTGACATTAGAAACTAAATTACTGTGTGGCTGTGGCAATTGTAGAATTCAATTTTACTTTCATATTATTAAAGCTTTTATTACCATTGACTAATATTGACATTATACTTGAAATGTATATGGAAGCGGTGCAAATACTGACGAAGGCCTAAATATGTTACTCGTTTACGTATACATTTGATTCCAAGGAATTAATAGTAAAATAATAGCGAATATGATAGAAATTATCTGCTTGATATATTTTAGAGATAATTTCCCACATGCTGGTGATTCTTTAAACAGTGGAATTGGAGTCGTGTGTTAATTGATGTCGCAATTATAAATACAGCCAAATGGAAAAATAAGCTCTGGCGAGATTCAACTAAACGTCTTCAGTTTTTCCGATGGATATTTCAGTAGGAATGAACAAATTTGTAAATTAAATATTGTTTACTGATGAGGCTATTTTCACAAGAGTTGGAGTAGTAAATACTCATAACTTACACATAAAGGGTTTTCCAATAAGAGGTGTTATTTTGATATTCAAAGAAAAATGCCATTTTTTGCGATAAATGATCGGATCTTTATTTCATTATAAAGAGGAACGTATGCCGTTAATAATGGAAAATAACATTAGCCAAATGACCACCACGACCACGCCTACAGGACCATATCCTTTTCATGAAATTTTCCGTAACCAAATCGCAAAGTGGCTGCCCTATGTCCTCGATAGCCTCACGAATTCCATCTTTGAGGTCTTGAATCGACGCTGGGCTGTTGGCGTAGACCTTCTTTTTCACGTGGCCCCAAAGGAAGAAGTCGCAAGGTGTTAAGTCACAAGATTTCGGTGGCCAATTGTGATCACCTCTTCGAGAGATAACACGGTCCGGAAACTTTTCCCGTAAAAGATCAATGGTTTCATTGCTTGTATGGCACGTAGCGCCGTCTTGTTGAAAGTAAACGTTGTCCAGATCAATACCATCCAATTCCGGCCATAAAAAATCATTAATCATCTGTCGACAGCGCATTCCATTCACCGTAACTGTTGCTGCTCCAGCCTCATTTTCGAAAAAGTAAGGTCCAATGACCCCGCGGGACCATAAACCGCACCAAACAGTCACACGTTGAGGATAGAGAGGCTTTTTAACAATCACTCTTGGTTTTTCCGAGCCCCAGATGCGACAATTTTGCTTGTTGACGAAGCCATCGAGGTGTAAATGGGCCTCATCACTCAAGATGAGTTTTCGGTGGAATTCCGGATCATTTTCATGCATTTCAAGGACCCAATCAGCAAAGACTCGACGTTGTTGATGATCGGCCGGCTTGAGTTCTTGTGTTAACTGAACTTTATAAGCCTTAAGACCCAAATCTTTATGCAAAATACGGTGTAATGACGTTTGTGGAATGCCTAATTCCAAAGAACGACGAGGAATGGACAAACCTGGGTTTTCTTCAACACTTTCGTCTAAAGCAGCAATATTCTCGGCTGTTCTTGAGCGACGTGCACGGGTTTTATTCTTCACATCACTAACTTGTCCCGACAGCTCGAATTTTTCTACCAATTTCTGTATTGCGGTCCGTCTCTGCCACATTTTCACCATTTTTATAGTGAATTTTAATAATTTTAATGCGTTGTTGAATCATGTATCGTTCCATTTTTATTAATGGCGTAGTTTCTACTTGTCAAATGTCAAAAAATGACAGCTCCAAAAGTGACATCTACCGAAATAGCGGGCTAATTAAAATAACACCTCTTATTGGAAAACCGGTTGTTTCTGTGAATCCTCACTACCTATATCATTTCATCACACTAGTTTTAAGATAAATATGTGGTGTTGTTGCTCAAATACTAAACTGGCGTAGCATCGCTTTCTACGATTAAAGCAATTGCAGGTCGAATTTCGCAAGAACCCAACTTATCTTCCGGTCATAGGGAGTATGCAATTTTATTATTTGGCTTCGGTAAACTTTCTATGTTGAACCTATTGCAGGTATTAATTTGTGAGGTTTTTCTCATGAAAGATGACGTTTGTGGCTCTTGTGAGTCCTCCTTCAATTTATTCCCTTTCTAGATTTAAGCTGTCAAGCATAGTTTTCACTGTCCCAAGTAACCCCCTCACCACCTCTTGGCATACCCACTAGCTTACTTGCGGCAGTATGAAAATGAGTTCCACTCACTTCAACTTTTTAGCGAGTTGAGAATTGGATCCAGATTCGCTATCCGGATACCCGGATCTGCGAACTATCCGATTCCTGAGATCCGGATCGGAAATATCCGGATCCAGATCCTAACTATCCGGATCCAGATCCTAACTATCCGGATCGAGATCCGAACTATCCGGATCCAGATCCGAACTATACGGATCCAGATCCGAACTATCCGGATCCAGATCCAAACTATTAAGATCCAGATCCGAACTATCCAGATCCATTTACCCGGATCCGGATCCCGATCCGAACTATTCGGATCCAGGCTAAGCAAAAAAGCTTGAAAATTGTGTTGTTTCATTGAGAAAATGAAAATAGCATGAAATTTATATTTTCGCAATGAATCAATCTGGAAAAATTTTGACCTTTTTTGCTTAGCCTTGATGCGGATAGTTCGGAACCGGATAGTTGGGATTCGGATACTAGTATCCTGATTATCCGTATACCCAGATTTGAGGATCCTAACTACCTAGGATAATCCGGATAGTAAATTTTCCGGATACTTTCAGCACTAGTAGGTACAAATATTATAGAGCAAAAATATAAATTTTCAATTTGATATGTTATTGGCTTGATTGTATTTAAGAATGTACAAAAATTAATTTTAACTTAGCTTACTCACACAATTATTCGCAGTAGCTCCATGGAGACCGGTGCCGCTGGTCTGAAAATCTGTAACAACTTTTTATCGATAGTGGAACAACAAAGGAACTTTTGGGTAAACCGGACCCGAATCAAACGAATAAGCTCCCAGGACTTAACAAGCCAATCCTGAGAACTCTGATGTCGATTCTCACTGGGTACTCCTCTCTCAGGGGCCACATCCAAGGGATGAGACTTGTTGATGATCCTAAATGCACGGCTTGCGGAGAGTAGTCTGAAACAGTGATCTACTTTCTATGTCACTGCCCGGCACTCTCAAGAATACGTTACAGAATTCTTGGCTCACACCTTCTGGACGAGTTACACGATGACGGCAAGGAGGGCTGGGGGCCAATATTGAAATTTATAGGCGCGTCCGGTTGGGACCTATGAGCAATCGCTCATGTGCCTGCAGGGTAAACATTGGGTCTTGACTTGGCCTATGTTCGGATGACCCCATTAAGGAGTCCCAAGCTTCGGTTTCAATCAATCAATCAATCAATCGATTCTTCTGAATCAAAGCAATTAGCTAGTAAACAAGGATATGGAGTGAGTTTTCTTAACATGCAAATCTACTTAATTACATACACTCATACTGTTACGAGAGTGGCTTTTGGTTCGTTATTCAAAACACAAACAATTACACCGGTCAACAGAAATCTTGAGTCTGATATCTGATTTTTTTTCTTACATATTACTAATTAAAGAAAAAATTTTTTACCCGGAAAAGTTTGCTTTTATAGCTGTCAGAAGGAAATGATGGATTTCAAGCAAAAATTTCTCTTTTTTCATCTTTTTAGTGTATGTAAAAATAAAAAACTGTTGATTTTCATTTGAAACTTCAGATTCATAAACCCAAATTTTATTTGCAATGGAGGCAGCAATACGTTTATAACCTCCTAAATTGGGTCCCATTTAACAATACGTTTTCCTATGTCGAACTCGGTCAGCTTAGGCCATGAGTGCTATTGGTAATGCTCTTTGTCTGCTCTACTATCCCATAAGGAAAGGTAGCAAGGATATTTAGTATATCCGCCTTGCATTCCCTTGAGAAAGCCAATCATCTTAAAATCCTCTATCACTGGGCAGGTATACTCCTTATACTTTAAACTTTGAATGCTTTGGATGAGAATATACAGGACAGTTGCCACTATGTGGCTCTGTAATAAACGTTCAAGGTAGATCTGGAAACAAGATTTTTCTGGCATCTTGATAGTCTGACGCTTATTTAGATTAACTATACAAAAATAGCAATCTCGAACATGATCAGTGGGTTCTCTCCATATTCGTGGCACTGAAAACATAGATTTTTGTCTCCCCGATACCTTACTAAAAATAAAAAAAAATATACTTCAATGAGAAAATATTAAAAATATAGTTTAAATTGGCTAAATAAATATATAATTGTGTCTACTTACCTTCTAATATTTTTTTTGCAACTATTACATGAGAATGAAGCGTCCAGTTTTTATCTTAACCAAAGTAAATTTTTTATTTCTAGTTTTGATAAATTCGTCAATTCCAAACAAATATACCAGAATTAGTTTATATCGTGTTTTCAACTTTTTAACGTCGCCTTTAAACTAGAGCTGAAAGTATCCGGATAATTTACTATCCGGATTATCCGAGATAATTAGGATCCAATTACTCCAATCCGGGTATCCGGAAAATCCGGATCTTTGTGTCCGGATTCCAACTATCCGGATCCGGATCCAAACTATTCGGATCTGTATCTGAACTATCCGGATCCAGGCTAAGCAAAAAAAGTCAAAATTTCCTCCATATTGCATTTTTTCATTGGGAAAATATAAATTTCATAAGATTTTCATTTTCTCATTGAAACAACATAATTTTGAAGCATTTTTCCGTAGTCTGGATCCGGATAGTTCGGATCCGTATCCAGGTAATATGGATCCGGATTCGGATAGTTCGGATCTGGATCCGAGTAATATGGATCCGGATCTCAGGAATCGGATAGTTCGCAGAACCGGGTATCCGGATATCCGGATATTAGCAAATCCGGATCCAATTTTTACCTCTACTTTAAACCTACCTAAAATAATAAAACCTTTCTTACAACTACAGACGTGCGTATAAAATATGTAGAAACAAGTCAGCGGATTGTACACATGACGACAACGGCACCGGCACGGCAGTATAGAAACATAGCAATATTAGCGGCGGTTCTATCGTCGTGTGTGTAAATGGTTACGTAATAAAACATGTTTCTCCTTTTATGGTCATAAAACAACTCAAATATTTATTGATCATTGTAAAAGGCACAAAACTAAAGTTTTTAAAAAATAAGCGATGGTTTGAGATATTTTGGGATATAAAGAATTACAAAATAGGACTCAAATGTTTTTTTTTTATTATTTTGTTGATCTATATATCAATCAACAGACATTCACTTCATTGTGTGAGACAAGACTCCCCTGGCGCTGAAAAGTGCTGTATTTATACTCTACAAATTGTCAAGAAGCTTATCGAAGATTCCATTTCAGAAACATCAATTCTCAGAACCTAAATTGTTGTCCAAACCAATAGATGTCGCTTGTCATTTTCTATTGCACTTAATACAATTCTCGGAACCTGAAGTTGTTTATGTCCGTACTTTACGTGAAGTAACCATATCCAATAGACGTAGCTTGTCCTTCTCTAATGTGTGTAAAAATACATACAAAAATAATAACTTTTGACAGAGTATCTAGACGATGCAATACAATAAGTTCCTCTTAAATCGGCCATATCTTGTTAATCTTTGTATCATGGGATAGATACACTATAACTCAGCTTAGATGGATCAGTATGCTGGCACGAATTCTGTAGGTAGGGTGATGCTTCATTCCTACCCCAATAATAGTCTTATCCGCTAGTTTTTGTGTGACAGAGGCAGCATATACTCTTCATTCATTTTTAGAGCTACATAAGAAAAATGTGTTTGAAATTTTGTACTGGATCCTATCGGCCAACTCGGAAAGCTTGTGGCGGCTTTTCGACACATTGCGAACTATTTGCAATTAGATCACATTTGTAGGGTTTGCGCTAAGTACAGCGAAGAACCACTTTGTGAACTAAAAGGGTGTAAAATAGTAGGCTCGATTTTTTGAGATAGGAAATTTAAAAATAATGAAAATCAGTCTGTTGTCAGATTTTAAGGTGAAAACATTGTTCTGTGTTATATAAATATTTTATAACGTTGAAATTCTCACAAGAAAGGGAAGGTGATATTCATCTCGAAATAAAACTATCAACTTAAAGTCGCAAGAGTTTTGCTTAACCTGGTGTATTTGGAAAGGAGACTTATGTCATACCCGCTCAAATAGCGGTCCTATTACCCCCTCCTTTTTAGGTGTTTCTTTTTTAGCGCAGTCCGGCTGATGCCGTATTAATATAACACCACTGTCATAACTCGTGAACGTGGAAGAATATTTCTATAGAAGAATACAGGAACACCTCATCGCATCGACTTTATACATGAACCGATTCAACAGACCGCTCGTATCACGGAGTATCAGCTAAAACTCATCGGGCTGGCTCAATCAGACTCCACCTTTTAATTAATCGATCCGCCTTGGTCAGCTTGACATAGGATCAACTGGTCATTTGCGTTGGTTTCAAATTACATCTATTTTCCAACAGCTTCGAAAGTTGTCCAACAAAGCTAATAACGACACTACCTTGACTGAGGTTGTATTGGTGGGGTACCAAGGAGTGCCAACAACATTTGTGACTGGATCGAGCGGAACATATTTTCTTTGTCATATAAATTCCTTACTTAATTTTCAGGCGTTGTTACGTGCACAACCAGCACTAGCGACACTCATACTGGGGACACACCAAGGACGTTCTTGTTTGTCACTGGAAGCCTTACTGACAGTTGAAGCAGGTTAACGACTTATAGCTATCTGCTGCAGTCGTCCAGCGATTATTCGCATTATTATATTGTTGGCCCCCTGGGTCCACAACTCCTTCAGGCCGAATACAACTAAAATTGGTGGCATACCACCAAAAGCTTTTGTGAATTAAAATGAAGTAAAACCAATTTTGTCATTCACTTTTGATCATGATAGAGGTTTACACATTGCTTTTTAAAAAATAAACCACTTACGGGATTTATTCGGTTTTTGGGCTACTGAATAAAATCACCTCAATCTTCATTCTAGTGTTAAAATAAACGTGTAGCAATAACTTTTTTATTCAAGTTACAGGGGTCTCAATATTAATATTATAAAAGTAATTTTAACATAAAAAATATTAACAAATTTGCAAAAATAGCTTCGATAGTATTCACAAATATGATAGGAAAGCCTATGTACGAAAAATAATAAAAATTGATTTGTATATAATGAACAAATTTTTAGGGGAAGGAAAAAATACGGGGTTTTGAGGGGTTTTTTTTAAAGCAACATCTATTTTTAAAACCTAAGATTGCGTGCATTTGAACTGAATAACAATATTTCGCCGAAGGTTTCAAATTAATATCATAAAAACGTTGGAAATTAACTGAAGGGGACAAAATGCTTGCAAATTTATTCAGCCTAATACCCTAGACAGACTGTATCCATAATGACGTAATTTTTAATTAAATGGAGTCAAATGTGCAGTTGTCATACAAATTAAGTCCACCAACAACCCGTTTGTAATATTTCGTTTCATTTTCAAATGGACCAAATTTTACTGCATTTATAGTTAAATTGCAGTAAAAGTGCCATCTACCGCCATCAAAATTAGCTGAATTTATTAGAAAGTGGACAGTTTTTCCAATAAAGCTAGTAGTGATAGCCATCAGCTGATCATGAAAGAAATTTTCAGGTTTCTTCTACTAAATGCTTTGCAACTACAGCAAATACTCGCAAATTTTCTTGATAGCATTGAATTAAATTTTTGAACTTTGTCATGATCTTTACTCACAGGAACTGTCAATGATATTCCAAATGAAATAATTTTCATCCATAGTCTGTCACCTCTTCATTTCATTGAAACTGTCTGAATTTCAAAATAAGTCATTATGGAGACAGTCTATTTAGGGTATTAAGTAAGGTTAACAAGAGTTTCTCCAAGTATTTTAACATTTTTATGCCTGGTAATATAAATTTTTTAATCTTGGGACTGCAAAATCATTATTTTTAACATTAAACCTACCAGAGCGGTCAAATGACCGCTTTTGAGACTTTGATGAAAATTGTTAAATTCCAGGTTTTCATTTTTCTTAAACTTACTGCATGACTTTTTTTATAATATATAGCTAGTTAATTTTCAATACCTATCTCTCTTCTTCTTTCGTTTTTCCTGATAAACATATGTACTTTACCGTTATCTACCGTGAGCGGTCTTTTGACCGCTGGAAAATATATAACATTTTATAAAGTTATCTGCATTGAAATCTCCATCTTACTGCTAATTTTAAGTTTTCCAAGACTGAGTTTTAGGAACACGCCATGTGCTTATGTACAG
This sequence comes from Dioctria rufipes, assembly GCA_963924295.1. NCBI lineage: Eukaryota > Metazoa > Arthropoda > Insecta > Diptera > Asilidae > Dioctria > Dioctria rufipes. Next base: position 62,467,499 of record OZ002743.1, on the reverse strand, counting down.
TTTGTTTTATGTTGGATACAGAGTGCCGGCTGGTGGTAACTCACAAATTTTGGATAATAAATAAATAAATAAATAAAAATAGTTAGTAGTAATTTTTATATTTTATTATTAGTGGATTATTCAAACTCGAACTCGAAAATTTATTTCTAAAATGTCAAAGGAAATTCTTGCAAGGAATAAACGATATAAACGAGCTGTTATCTGAATTCGATGAAGGAGAGAATTCTAAAAAGATCTATTGGATACTGACTCTGAGCTATTCGACACGGATAACGAGGAAGAGAACATAGTGAATACGCGTAGGGGACAAAAAAGAATGAGATTATTATCTAGTTGCGAAGACGAATGTGAAGAGAACGATCAGAATATTGAAACTTCAGTTGATGGAACTGTTTGGTAAAAATTTCAAGAAGGATCTGAACCTGGAAGATCCCCGCTTCATACTATTTTCAGAGAAATATCAGGGCAAACGGGATATGCGAAAGGCAATATTATGATGGGCATAGTGTGGAGTGCATTTTCGTTGATACTTGACTAACGCATTGACAATTTCATGACAATTTCATGACTAATCAATTCAGAGATAATATAGACAACTTAACACGCAGCTAGAGATATATCTAACAATTGTTGTCGCGCTAGTCTACTATACAAGTGCAACTGAACAGTGAACAAAAGTTGGCATTTACTACCTGAAATTTACTTTAATATTCAATTAAAAGTGAAACCACTGTGTTGTGATTGATTGGAACGATAGCACACCTTTGAGAAATGCATAATTCATAGCTTATATTCACTTATGTTCGTTTTGTATTTATTTACATACATACATAGATCCCATTAAATGATTTGCATACCTGATGTATACTACGAACAACATAAAACCAATTTTATGTTATGCAACTCTTTCTATTAGCAAACCTCATGATCACGGACGGGACTTGGCCACCATTGTAGTTGAAATAATTTCTTCATTAAAAGACCATAATTTCGCTTCTTATCGCAACGCTCTTAATTAGCTGCGCACAGCGATCTGCCATCCAATTAGCAAAACAAAAAGTCAAAAATTAAGAAAAAAAAAAAAAATTATTATTTGTCAGCAAAGTGGCTCCAGGGGAACCTAACAATTCGTGAACGGACAACAACGATTGCTATGCCTGCTGGGCAGATCTCTGCAGTTTTGATTCTTTTGTTATTCGTGAATATTTGGCATGCCGCCATTACCGACTTTCGGACTGGCACACTTTAACAGCTTAATTAAATGAAATTCGAAACTTTTGAAATTGAATTAAATTGAGCCTCGGCAGCAGCAGCGCTCAGATTATCCAAACCCACCACCTTCTGCAACAATAAGGTGAGATTGTGATTATTTTTTTTTTTTGCGGTGGAAATTCTTCATCGCTGGTGTATTTTTGATTATTCAAGAAATGATGGGGATTAGATAACTTTCTTAGAGTGCTGTTTCGAAATGCTTAGGAAAGCCCACATGCATTGTTTGTCAATATAAAAACCTCGTTGAATGCTTTCTGTTGTCTTCGCAATTCTTGCTGCTTGAGAAATTTAAATCACACAGGAAAATCCGTATTACAAATTGCTACTAACATAATTTGCAGCATGATAAGTTGACGATAGCGCAAATATAGACACACGTTGCGCAAGTCCTTCTTAACTTCTCCACCAAATAAAACCAAACGATCTATGGAATTCTTGATCTGTGAAACGTTATAATTACCGATTCGTTGGACCACGTCCAATATCGTCTATTTAATGGAGAATATACTTAACAAACCATCGATAATTAATCGTCTATGGAGGACGGATTGTGAATTGCATCAGAAGCTGTCTCGGATTAACCCACGTGCTCTATCAACAATTGTTCAGATGATTTTGTCTAATTGCAACACACACTATGTGAGCCAATATGGCGCTGTCGCTCCTTTGAAGCATAAAGAGGAAGTGTGTGCATAGTTGTTGATCTCCCACTGAAATCGGGTTGATCTATAGTGCTGTTGCGCCGGAGGCCCTAAATAAAAAACGAAAAAAAAAAACGAGGAAAAATGTGGTGTTCAGACTGTCATCGTTGGAGTCTATGTTGCGAGCCTATTTTCAAGTCTATTATAGATCTTATACAAACGATCGATTTCTTCAAATGATACCTATCTGTTGTTTTACAATTAATTACAAGCATTGACTGGCGCCTTTCGTGATCGAGAGGTGCTATATTTTTGTTCGACATGGAATTCGACGGCATCTCGTAATAGAAATTATCTGCTGTGGATGCTGCAGCAAATTGTTTTCCCTGTCAATTCGAGAGTCTTTATGAAGCGTGATTTGTGTATCACATTAAAAAAAAACAAAAAAAAAACAGGCAATGTTTATTCTGTTTTTAAGTCTTAAAATTTTAACTTTCACTTTTTATTATTTGTGTATCAATTGAATTTCAACAATCATTTCTGTCTTCTAACTACATACATTAATTGCTACATACATATGTAAGTATATACCTTCGAACAATATATCGATTTACGCAGCTACCAGTTTAATTACCTGCAGTGAGGTTTATTGTGTTTCTGACGCATAACTAATTTGTTTCCTGGATTATTTATTATTAAAATTTTTTGGCATGCTGTGCATAAATTTCTTAACACGTCAACATTGTTCACTTCAATTCGAATGAGATGAAAATTAATTTTTGTGATTACGAAAGATATGCGTAAATCGAAAGGTATATTTTATGAATGTATGTATGTATGTATGCTATGTGTGGGATATTATATTTCATAATTTATGCCTACCGAATTATTTAGCACCAATAAATATGATTCGTTTGGTGGAAAATTGCGAAATGCATGAATTGTAGTTTTTAATTTTTAATATTTTGCAATTTTTTATTTATTTTTATCTTATCCCATATGAGATTCGAGCTCACAATTTTTATTTTTTATATTTTGTTTTGTTTTTATATTTTATTATTCAAATATTCTCAATAAGGTATTCTTGCATAGTATTTTGGATATTTGACATTTATAATGTCAATTGCAAATACCTATTCTGAAAATATGCATGAAATCATAAAATTGATCGAAGTAAAAGCTCATTATTTTGGAGGCCCCTTTCATGTATCTAAAAATTAAATCACGTCCTGACCTCCTTAAAAATGCGTAGGTGGTAACTTAGAAATTAAAACCCCCCATTTTGTTAAATTTTAGATTTTCTTAAAAAAAAAAATAAACTTTTATTCCGAATATTTTTATGTTTTTTTTTTACCAAAAACAGCAAAAAAGCAAAAAAAAATCGTTGACCTTTATCTATTGCATTGTTTACTGGCAAGATTTTTGTCAGATTTTTTTGGAAAATAATGCAATAAATAGGAATCGGGCCAGAGCGTAGGACTGATTGTATTGTAATTGTAATTATAGTGATTACGGTATACCCCGTCTTAACGCAGGGTCCAGAGAATGTACCTATACCGAAAATGTACTTAAAATGAAGCTCTAAAATTTTTTTTTCAATTATCGATGCGGTGCATTGCAATTGTCATGTAAGGACATAACAGACGTTATTAACACATTTATAACAACTAAACATTGTAGACATCATATTAAGAAAAACGGTAAACATGTACTAAATTCTGTATTTTGTACGATTAGTAGGTATATAATAAAAACACATAAACGCAGAAACAAAAATTCAGTAAAGTGTTTTTTTTTGTAAGGCAGGGGGCAAGAGATCCTAAGCACGGTGGACAGAGCGGCTCATTGTGCTGTACTGCTAGAAGCCCTATAACCAAAACCTTCATGTCCTCTTAATGAAGCGCATCAGGTCTTGATGAGGAAGGTTTTTCAACTCCTCTACAGATAGAATGGCAGAAGCTAGAGTATCCAGCCTGCTCCGGGGGAAGGTCGGACAAGAACACAAAAAGAAGTGCTAGGTTATCTCAGGCTCTCCTTCCAGGTAGGACAGACATTCAGGGCTGTCAACAACTACCATCCTTGTTAGATGAGCGTGAAGCGATCTGTGGCCGGTGATGATGCTAACCACAGTTCTACATTGTTTCCTTCCGAGCCCCATGATAATATCAGAGATATGATGATAATATCAGAGATATTATCATGGGGTTATCAAGAAAAAGTTTGGTGTACCTACAAGTAATCATGTTCGCTCATCTCTGCTGATGCTTCCTATGAACATCCGCTTTGATGAGAGATCTAATACTCGAGGTGGCAACGCCTACTGCGGTTTCCTGTCCGAGGAACGAGGAATCAGACCCAAACGTGCGTAGGAGGTCAGTCCTTTCATTCCCCATGAAACCCATGTGTCCAGGGACCCACCGAAGGGACACCTTGTTGTGGATACACAACTAATCTATAGACGACCTGCAGTCCCACAGTAACCTAGATGTTATCCGAGGGGCGCTCGGAGCCCTGAAGGCTTCCTGACTATCCGAAAGGATACCAATGTTCTTCCTTTGATTTGAATAACAAGGACTATCTTTGCTGCCATTATGCTGGCGAAGGCTTCAGCCTAGAAGACAGTGGTGTGCCTTCCAAGTGAGTACTCCATCCCAATGTCAGGCTCAGAAAAGTAAACGCCCGCCCGGCTTCCTCATTTTCGAGAGAGCTATCGGTAAAAATTTTTAGAGCGGCCCGGGGAAGGCTGGATATGACAGTTCCCTAAGTCCACGATTCCCTTACAGGAAAACTCATAGAGAACCGACGTCCAAAATGAAGCTCTGGTACTATCGCATCACGTGGCATACTGGGTTTTCAAGATCCAACTCATACGTCAAAGAGCAATGAGAAGAGCCAGTCCAGCCGTCCTCCCAACATCTCCATGAGCGCAATTTGCATACATCCCTTTTGGTACATGCCTGAATGACATGATCCAGGGGTGGCAGATTAAGTAGGACCTCAAGAGCAGCAGTAGGCGTAGATCGTATGGAGCCCCCTAATTCCCAGGCAAGCATGCCTTTGCAGGCCCGCTAGCTTCTGGATCGCGGTCGCCAAAAGCGTCCTCAACCACCATACACAGGAGGCATACGTGAGCATGGGTCTAACGATCGAGGTATACATCCAGCGCATAACCATCCGTTTTATGCCCCATGTGCAACCAAAGGTTCTCCTGCATTGAGCAAAGACCCTCATAGCAGCATTAACTTTTTTAAAGAAAGGTAAAAGAGAAGCATGTCTTCCATTTCGAAAGTCGAGTCATCAAAAAGGTTAAAGGCTTTCTTTTCGGAGATGTGGATGCGGTCTCCTTGAAGCAGAAATATTTGAAGAAGTACGGGGTTTATTGGAATAATCCCAAATCGCAGGTTATTCGTCTTTCCCAGAGCTCATATTGAATTGAATTGATGGTGAATTATTATATTCAACTGTCAGATTTCTGGAATAAAATATCCTGTCGGTGTGTGACTTCCCTCAATATCACTAATATTTTCCAAATTTTAATCTATGGTTAATGTACTACGACGCCGGGTTGTCTTGTTATCTTCAACGTCTTCATGGTAGCCTTGGAAATATTCATAAGCTCTTATACCGGAGACAGATTTGCGGTTTCAATATTGCAGTTTAAACCGCAAGTGTGTCTCTATATACGATAAATAACTCTGTATATACTCGGTATATACTTAGTAGAAAATTGGAACTCAATATTGAAAAATTTCGCCGTATTAAGAGTTTATTGCAATCTGACCCTAGTTATAAGCCATAATCATTTAATACACGAACCTTTTAGAACCGAATTTAATACTGCAATATTGGCTACAACTTTTTTTGACATTTAATGCTTGACACTTGTCAAGTTGAACTGCCTATTTCGTTTTTATTTTCCATATAGACAAGTAATTTCACAATATTTGCTCGCATTTTGCACGTGCGCCGAACTTTCTTACTTCAAATGACAAATTAAATGCAAATTCTCTAATTAATTCTCAGTATCGTAAGCCGCAAGTTTATCTCAGAAATTGTATTATTGCAATATGACATAATTGCAATATCAATATCTCAATTTGAAACCGCAAATATGTCTCCTGTATTAGTTTTGTCCAAGATTTGTACCATTTCTCAGTTTATTTTAATCACATTTAATACAAATTCTTGCTCCGTCAGTTTCAAAATGCAAAGTTCGGAGATCGCGCTAAAATACTTCATTAATATTTGTCTATTAATTACAAACTACATGCCTAATTGGCTGAAAATTAACATGTATATCGCAGACAGTGGTGCCAGGGTAACAGAAAAGATGGACTCATTCGAAAATGAATAACGCGTGAAATTCAAAAAATTCCCATCACTTTTTCATCACAACTCGTACATTTACATATGAAATGATCTATTACATTTAATTTTTGTCTACCTCTTATGAAACACCCTGTATACGTCCATAATCGATGATAATTTACAATTTATGTTAAAAGTGCATGTACAAATTAAGTACATTAATGGAAATAATTTTATTACTTCTGCATACTTCCATTATATACTTATTAATTCTTTGTATGAGTTACTGTTCCCATAGCCTCCTTAAGGAAAATTATCTCTTAAGCTTATGAACCGATGGGGGTTATTAAAAAAAAAAACCAGCACGGCCAATGTCCACTCACGATTTTCTTTGCAATATTGTGTCAATCTGCTACATGATATAGCCACTGATCACGATCCGAACGTCCACATGGCTTAACAATGGCACAACAATTTCCTCACAAAAAATCATACCTACTTGACAACAATTAAATTCTTGCTGAAATATTTTCGTAAAACTTATTGACAAGAAATTATAATTATGGCTGTCGCCAGTCAGATAGAAGAATGAAATCACGATTGTTGCTGTTTTTGACCAAAAACCTCTTGATAATCTGTTGAACTAAATATCTTCATATTCAGGGTCCTGAGAAACTTGCTGTAATTGAAATTGATAGTTTTTAAATTTTTCTGAAAGATTAAAAAGTACTTAAAAATTAGTAAAGAAGCTGCGTATGCTTTGGGTATATGTTTGTATCCATAAAGCCTGTACACATATATAATTTTGAAATGTAAAATATATCGTCCACATATGCGAGGCAGTAAGACATAGAATTTGACAAATAATAAAATTAATGTAACAAAGTTTAATTCAATTCAATTTCAAATTTATTGTGGCTTCATTTTATTACATAAGTTTCATAACATCTTAAAAAGTTTACTAATCAGCAATTCACATAAACTGAGTTTGAGGGTGAAGTGCCCTGACAAACTTAAAATCATTATTTAATTAATATTTAATTTTTTCAACAAATTTTAAACTTCTTTTTTATAGGTGGTGAGGCTAGAGATCCCAAGCACGGAGGCCAAGGCGGCCCATTGTACTAAAAAAAAAAATTTAAACTTAATTTAATAGCAAAGTTGCGATTACAAGTTTCATGCAAAACAATCATTACACATATCGAGATTGCTAAACACAAATTGCTTAAGTATTATTTTATTATTCTCATTGTTTAAGGAACCTTTAATAGAACTTGGTAAAATACTATAAATTTTTGGCTCTATAGTACTTGCGTGTTTTGGTGATAAAGCATTTTGCATCTTGTTGTAGCACGAGGACTATTAGCCTAGTTTGATATGTCTTATCAATTGTAATTCAAAACTTGTCAAATTTACATAAATGAATTTGAGTAGAGTGTATGTGGAGATTTGACGAACATTCATAACTTCGATTTGAAAAAAAATATATAATAGTAGATTCTGTCAGTTGTTTAACTTGGACACCTACACTGAAAAAACAGTTTGTTTGGTTTAAATAAATTTTATTTGTATGGAATAAAATATATATTTCAATACGGCGAAATAAATATCGTATTTCTTTCAAAGAAAGGATTTATTTGAATGATTTATTTCCACCAAATAGGCGTTTGTTTCTTATGATTTATGATGTTTATTTAGGATATTTGTAATTAGTTTGTTGGAAATAATTGACTTGTTGTGTATTTGGTATTCCGACGATTATCTGCTTCGTTCAAATGAATAAATAAGTAAATAATATTCATCGCTTGTTACATATATACTCGTACATATGGATATGTATATACTTGAAATCTCGTGTAATTTATATTTACCGGAAGTTTTTAGCTCACTCCCTGAAACAACTTTTTCTTATTATTATAGAATATATATCACATTGATGAATTCAGTTATTGAATATAGATATGGCACATCGTCCATCACCAAGAAAATGACCTTTTTTCGGAAATTCATTGAAAGATTTAAGTTCCTTAACAGCTACTTTCTGTAAACTACCATTATTAAAATTAACTACATAACTTTTAATATGATTGTCAACGCCAATTGTATGAAGTTTTTTGTATACAAAATAAACTTCTTCATTTTTATTAAAAAAAAATATATTTTATACGCCCAAACACTGGTTCTTTACAAGAATCACAATCGAGTTCAAATATGTAACCGATTTTATAAAATATATTGTTAGTCTTAATCTAAGAAAATGACTCAAAATTTATGGAATTCAAGAAGGGGAACAACACAGATACCAGGTCTAATTCCTGAGATGATAAAAGCTTTGGTTTGCTACATATAGTATATTCTTTTATATGTCGTAGATGTGAGGAGGATAGAAGAGTGTAACAGAGTTTTAACTGATATTTAACTGAAATGTTAACAGGAACATAGGCAAAATGGAAATAACCTTTGTTTGCCCTGAATAACATTTATTTCTCTGAAATAAATATGTATTTGCAACGATTAAATTAAATTTGTTTGAGACAAATAAATGGAATCACTTGTAACAAATAAATGAACTTATTAGATCAAAACCAATGTGGTTATTTTCACTGAATAAACTGACTTTTTTCGTTTAAAGAAATATTTTTTTGGTAGCAATGAAGATTTTATTTTGGTAAAATAAACTGAGCTGACGATCAATAAACAAATTTCCTTAATTTTTGTGAAATTACGCTTACTTCTATCAAATTAGGCTGTTTCAAATAAACGCTGTATTTATATGAAAAAAATTCGTTTATTTTGGTAGAATTAAGAATATTGATAGCAAATTCGGCATATTTAAGGCAAATATAGTACCTTCAAATAAATGCATTGCTTTGCGATAAATTGCGACAAAAGAAACTTTTTTTTTCAGTGTAGCTATGAAGCTTCAATTCCACGGCATTCTTAATGCACGAATAAGTAACAATGCCACCACCCAATCAGCGCCCCCACATGAGATAGAGTATATATAGTATAATCCCTATGAGTACGAGTTATGCCAGTGCATGCTTGACATTAATTTACTGGTCGAAGCGAGACCCATCCAAAATCTCTGCCGATCTATGATTCACGGCACCCGGTTTATTTAGCGCAACTCCACGCCGAAAGCTTATTATCTAAGCATACATTCATAAGCTACCATCATTCAGATCCTCCGACGCTGTATACAGTTTATACAAAGGACATCTTCTCTGCTAAAAAAATAATGTCTGTCTAAGTCATGCAAGACTCAGACATTCTCTCTCACACCACCAATGTTCTCCCATCAGGGGAAGTCACTATATAAAGGTGGAAAGTAAGCTTTCTAGGGCATACCAAGGTACTAGTTAAAAGACAAAACTACCAGGACGTATTCGTGCAGGCTTCTATCCGAGCACGCAAACACATCAGGAATCAGAGTAACTGTGTTCCCTAAGCACGAAGCATGTATACAGCCTTTTCCTTTGCTTGTATCCTCCCTTGACAGCTTTGTGCATCACTTACTCCCTTTGCAGCTGCCAGGCCCTGAGAATAGAAATTTGTCGGGGTATTAACGTGAGTACCTAGCTGTTTAGCCTTAATCTCTCTCTTAATGCACAGGTTAGGATTTAGGCGACAATCAGCACCCTCATGAGGCAGAGTATATTATATTCTGTCTCGATGAGTACCTACCAGTTTATGACAGTGCGTGCTTAACATTGGACTTACTGGTCGAAGCAAGACCCATCTAAAATCTCTGCCGATCTTTGGGTTACGGAACCCGGCTGATTTAGCGCAACTCAACGCCGAAAGCCAATATCTAAGCATATGTTAATAAAGCGATCATCCTTGAAATCCTCGGACTCAGTATGCAATTATACAAAGGACATACTCTTCTGTTCAAAGAAGAATGTCCGCCTAACTCATGCATCTCTCTCTGCCCGAATATGGCCACCACAACCACCATAAATGCTTCCATGAAGGGGCCTACTCCATGGTGAGGTGAATAATTCTACTGCAATAACTATCTATTACAATAGAGCCATCTGGGGTGCCTCAACACCGTGGTACCAAGTTAGCAATGTCCTCCATCCAATTGGTATGGATTCGTAGTCCATGGCCATAAAGTCATGGATACTACCAGTGGTATCTTTACATGTAGATATGCTTTTATAAATGGAACTGGTTATTCCATTCGAACCGAAGATCTTATTTGCAACGTCTAAAAATATTGTATATATCCTGTACAGGCAAACATAACCTTGATAGGCGCTGTCAGTGGGGCCCACACGAATGTTAAGATATGCCCGGATTCAAGTCTGGAGAGGCTAGAGATTATGGAAATTACGCCAGTAATCTTATAGCTGACCATGTATACTCGATATATAAGCCCTACTATCATACATACTTGATTTCCATTATTCATCAACTTCATCAACTCCTACAACTTCCTTGGTCCCCTGCACAAGAGTCTATGTTTGAGATTTTATTATTTCTGACTTGTTGCCATTCATACCCTACTACAGTACCTGCAGAGTCAAAAATGTCATATTTTATGTCGCAGAGGCAAATACTATATATAGTTATCCCGCCGTCTCAGCACTTATTCGCGCATATGACCATCATATTTCATTCATACTACGTTACTGCAGTACCCACTAATTTTTTCAATGGGATTTACCATTGCATCTTAGTAACTACAAGTTAATCCCTCCAATCAACATATTTCCATCAAGTGTGCATGATTCCCTCTTATACATCTTTTACCTTGGCAGCCCTGCGCTTCACAGACTTCCTTTCCGCCGCCCCTATAGTAGTATAGAAAGTCCTTGTGGTTTTACGTGAGCACCTGCCACGTGTGGCTTAATCTCACGGCATTGTTTATGCTCGGATTGTTATCGATAATCAACGGCCTCATGTCGTAACAATGAGTACCAGTAAGCAAATAGAGCATGACATGACATCAGATTACTGGTCGAAGCGAGACCTATCCAATCTCTGCCGATCTAGGGTCACGGCATCTTTCAGCACAGCCACCACAATGCTCCCATAAAGGGGCCATCCCAAGTTGTGGTGAATAAATTCAATATTCAGGGCTCCTGAACCCCATGGTACCAAGCTAGCCAATGTCGGGCTACCCATTTGGTATGGCTTTGGTAAAGCATGATCAACAGACCATGAATACTTCCAGTGGCTATCACCATGCAAGATATCCTTTTTGTAATCGGCCTAGATCTTATTCGCAACGACTAAAAGAATTGTACTTGGCCTAAACAGGTAATACAACCCTTATGGGCGCTGTCACGGGGGACCACGTGAAGGTTAAGACATGCTTGTATTCAAGTCTGAATATGCTTCGAGATTCACCATTTGGATCTTATAGCTGAACATGTATACTAACCATATAGGCACTACTAACATACATACCTGATTTCCGCTATTCATTGACTTATTCATCAACTAAGACATCCTTTCTCAAGAGGCTATGTCTGTCTTTCTCTCCTCTCTCTCTCTCTCTCTCTCTCTCTCTCTATTTCTCTCTCTCTCTCTAGTAGCACAATAGTATTTTGATTATTTGAGCACGTTTTAACGATATTGCTATTTAAAGGTCTAATAACTGCCAAATAAGTCGCGCCCCAAGCCAATACATCGTACTATATTAATTATTGTATGATAGCAAAATACACAATTCCCATATGATTAACTTTAAGCATATTACATAAAATTCTTACTTCGTACAGTGTCTTGGTTTCTTTTACATAGACATATTCAAGTTTATGGCGTCTTCACCAGGAATAAATCAAGCATAGCCCACAATTAGCTAAGAGAGTTGTTTGTGTACAGTCCTTCACTTTTGAATATGGCTACAGTGTCATCAGCAAAACGCATAATATGGCTCTTCTATTTTACTCCAATTGACATAGACTGTTTATGTAAATTAAGAACAATATAGGACCTAATACCATACCCTGAGGTACCTACACCAAACCCAAGAATTATTAAATTACTACCTATTTTTCCTATTCTGACATATTGCACTCTACCTTGGAGATAGGATTCAAATAAAAATAACCGATGTGTCAGTAATTCCCATCCCAATAAAATTTTGTTACTGATAGTGTCGAAAGCCTTTTTTATATCAAGAAATACAGTACATGTTTTTTCTCAGCATCCATTGCAGAGTTTTTATATGTAGTCACATCATGTAACGAATCCAACGTACTAAATTAATTTCTAAATCCATATTGATTTTTAGCTTTAATGTTATTTCACTCTAGATAACATAATAGTCTGCTTTTAATGCGATGTTGGCTAACAATGATACTAGTATGTATGTGTGAGGACTACTTCGGTCTCCTGTTTCGTATACCAGTAATACCTACCACACCACATTTACATCTAGCAGCTCCTTGAGACAAAACTAGATTGAAAATATAACAGAAAGGTTACACAACATAGTCTGAAACATTTTTCAACATTTCACTTGTGTAATCATCTTATCCAGCTGTCCGTATTGTTCTATAAGGTCTTCAATTGGTATAGAAGTACACTTTCGGTAATAGGACTAAGAATCAAATAACCCAAAAGTTGTCGAGTTTTCTAAGGTATCATCTTCAATTCGATTCGATATTTGTGCACATATGAAATTGTTTGTTTGGCTCATTACTTATTTGCTGGTTCTGTTATTAAAGATTATCCGCTGCCTGGATTTTCTTGAAATTTTGAAGCTCTTTCCTAGATCCGGCTATTTTTTTTTATTTTGTCCCCGCACTTTTCTAGGATTATCGTGTTAATGATCTTTTGCAGACCTAATGATAGAATTTAATAGGTTTTGTATCTATGGCCTTTAATATTTCGTTGCCTTTTTATTTGTCGTGTTAGATTATTTCTTATTTTAGTTGAAAAAATTATCCCTGTAGTAGCCCATACCTTCACTGGGTTTACTTTAGACCGAACTTTAGTTTTATGTACTAATATTATGCGATTTCGAATTACCATGCTTCCGTTCAACTTTCTTGACGATTTTTTCTACAAGTAATGTGAGACTCTAGGTATGGGTTCACTAAGAAAGTAGCACTTAACTACACATATACAATGCTTAAAACCTTTCAACAAATCAAAAGTTCACTTGGGTTAGTTATAGGGTGCAATATTGAAAAACCCAAACTGACTTTTTGCGAAAATTGGGGAAAACAGTTCAGAGGTGTGGTTTCAATTTCTTCATTTTCCAAATCGAGAGTTTTCAACAGAATTAGACTCTTAAGACAGAAACACATCCAAGCAAGTCACAGGCCTGCCCTCTCTCAGGCTTCCTGGCAGCTCTCCTCAAGGCTTGTCTCAGAGAATTGAAAACAAAATGATACCACCGGGCTCAGTACTGTCATTGTAATTTTGATCGTATATCTTATATCTGCAGAAGTAGGCCTGCTAAGAAAAATTTCCAACATTGAGCAAAGCGCGCCTTGAGACTAGCTGCTGTTTTGGTTTTGCGTTGCATCATTTAAAACCCGTGTTGGAAATTTTGACAACGGTGCGAGATTGCCTCGAGGCCTGGATATGTTTCTGCCATTAAAAGGGGTGCAGCTGTAGGTGATATAATGGATAACACTTTGTCTTATGATTCTATTGGCCCTTGTGGGTGTCCTAAGGCACCCAGTACATAGGACACTTATCAATTGTATTGCTGTAATGTGAGAGTGATATTTTCCTCCATGTTTCGTTTCGTACACAAAATTGTAGGTCAAACTAAAGTGTTTGTCAAGAAACAGATTAAGTTTTGCTTTTTCTCCATGTTCCATCAAGGACTTAAGTGATTTGAATTTAAGTAAGGATGCACATTAAGCAGATAGAATCAATTACGTTTGGTACTTGTTGTTTTGTCTGGTCTGACTAGACGATGGGTAATGTACTGGGTAAATTTTACCATCGAATATTTGCAGGAGGATACGAACTTGTTAAATTTATAAACTGTTTCAAATATGTAGTCCTAAATTTCATTCTCAATAGCATGGCATTATCATTATCATTAGACAACTCTAGGTAAGGTCTCCTCCATGTGATGGATGTGGTATCAAAAGTGGAAAAAAATTGGGGATAATCGAGTTGAGTCTAGGAGCTGCATAATTGATAGTAAGCTGTTCCATATCTGCACTGGTGCTTTCGAATTTGAATTTATGAGTTTGGAAATGAACCCGGTTTAATGTTCATGTGTAATACATAGGAATAATACTAAAAAAGAAATTTCGACGTAATAGAAAAGCAAGAGTAGAAAGGACAGAAGTAAGGCATACATATGGAGAGAATATCAGATAGCAAGATTTTCGCGGAATATTAAATGTCGAGGTAGGAATTTTTTAATTGGCTGGTTAAGCCCATGTGTTTGTTATATAGGTGTAAAGTAACTGTTCCATAAATAAGATTGCTTCAAAATAGTGTACTTTAAATGCCGTATTCGCTGCTTAATATACCTACTTTCGGCTTAAAAATACCAGATCAATGAACAGGTAAGTGGGAGATCGGGTACACATAAATAATCTCATGGAAAAGATCAAAGCTTTTCAATCCAAATAGCAACCCAGAACAGGGTATCGAAACGGGCAGATATGATCGCATCTTCTCAAATCATAAATAAATCTGATGAATTCGTTGAACGCAATATTTAGTTTTCTCTAACACATGGAATCTAAATTTGAGAGTAGGAGTACGAATTTCCCTAATCTCAAACGCAAAGCGGACGATACTCACGCACAGCTACAGCCTCTGTAATGTACCCTTTATTTTAGAAATTATTAACGTGGTTACAACAATTCATAGAGCTATTGATTGTGATACCTAGGTTACAGACACAATCGATATATGATAGAAGTATATTGTTCAGGAATATAACTGGAAAATCAGAGATATCAGGTTGTTCACGAGACAGAACAATGTAATTAGACTTCATTGGATTTAAAACCAAAAATACGTATTAAGTCACTAAACATAATCCTCGATCAAACTAATATGCCCATCCAAATATATCTGAGCATAATTGTATTTTAAATTGATATATCTATATATAAAGAAAATATTAGATGGCTCAATATAGATCCCTGTGGTACACCACATTTTTTGACGTTTTTTATGTTTTGGCAGCTTTGACGGATAAAAAAAAATTTTAGTCTTTGCTTTTATCTACTATCTAGTTACTGACCCCTTCAATAGTGAATCTAATAACTCAACTGGCCTACAAAGCTCGGATTTGTCACCTTGTTACTAATTTTTATTCCCTTTCGTATAGGACACAATTCGCGGACTAATATAAGCAGTTTCCTATTGGCCAGTAGTAGAAGCCTAATAAATCCTTCTGAATGTAGAACGCTAGGCTTAATGCTTCCAGGATAGATCCAAAAGTATGTAGAAAAAAAGTTGAATATTTGAAGTAATAAAAAAAAAAAAAAATAGAATATAATTCTGAAATTTTCATCCGCAAAATTTAAGTATATAAAACTCCGTAATTTACGAATAAATTTTTTCCCAAGCATTTCAATGATGAGTTAAAATGTTGTTGCTCGATAAAGTTGCATTACAGTCAACTTACTCTTGATTTGTGTTCATTTAACATTTTTAATTTACTCAAGAAAACGAATTTCAATTAACTAGTTATAATGTAAACTTGGTTAGGTCAAGGTGAACTTTGTTTCTACCCATAATTAAAAAACCATGAAATTACCAAATAAGAACACACAAACTGAACAACGAAATTAGGTCTTCACGAAATATTGCAGATTTGTTAAAAAAAAGAAGAGAAGAGAAAAACGCCTTATAAAGGGTAAATTTCCGATTCAATAAATAATTTTCACAACTCACGACCATATTGCGAAAAATTAGTTTTTGTTGTACAAATTAGTGTTAATTTTTGTATTTACTTTTGTAAAATAAATTTCCTCATAGGATTGTATATACATAGGTATGGACGTCTACGTATTATGAAAAGTTCCCATAACATTTTACCTGTAGATAGTAGATACAGGGAGGTAAAATCAGTCAATACAATGACCGTATTTAGTAGCTTAAGGTGCACTCTAATAATGACCATTGTGTTTGTTTTTTTTAAATGTCAAGGTAAAAAAAAAAAATAGCAGCAAAAACATCGCCTTTCTTGCAAGCAGTCTCTTACAAACAATACTAGGCGAGGCGGTTCCCAACATTCAATAATAGTCATGCCAAGAAGCATCTAACATTATTATTGCAAATAATAGCAGTGAAAAGCGGCTTTAATCTCATCATTTGGATCTGACTGATCGAGATTCGATGTTGATCGATCCCATCAATCGATCAATTCCTTTGGCAAATTAAAATCTCAAATTCATTAAGTGCTCGGTAAATAAAAGTTGACATCAAAACGAATCTCTGACTGGACCTTCGACAATTCTTCCAACAAAATCTGATAATAGGGCGATCATGCCATTAAATATAAATCGATCGTACACAATTATTGCTTTAGCGCAGCGGCACACCAGTTTTTAGTATTGTTATTTTTCCTTAGATAGATCTGACTGATTTCAACTGGTATGGTTTACTCTTGTTTTTTTTTTTTACCATGGATCTCTCTTGATCGACTAATTCGTGTTATTAGTGTCGGCGATCGATGGAGTGATTTGTTTAATGGAGGCCGCGTTAGACATGTTAAAGTATAATAGTTTGTTACGAATATGCTAATCGTGAAGCCACCACACCTTTTTGAATCAATCGATTTGTTATTTATATGCGTTTCAGTTGCATTCCTTCCTTGAAGTTTTCGTAAATGTTGCAAGGTGCCTTTTTGATGTTATATACATAGTTAGCCATTAATTATGCTCTGGAATTTGTCGGAAATTTAAATTTTTAAGAATTTCTAAAGATCACGTTTGCCACGAGCTAGGTTTTCTTTTCTGTTATTTGTAAGTTTGTTCGATTTACTTTTGTTGTATTATTTTTTTTACTTAATGGTTATTTGATTTATTAGTCGTTTCAATGAAATCAGATAATTTTTTTTTTAAATTTTGAATAGTAGGTATTTAATTATTTAATTATGCGTTTATCATTTAATAAATACGTCATTATTAAAAAAAAGTGAATTTTCCAGTTTTTATTTTAATTTTATCTGAAATGAGAATGTAAAGGCAAAAGGGGGTCAGTTTGATCGCTGAAATAAATATTTCAAAGATATAAACGTAATTTTATTGGACTAGGAATTAATTGTATTTTTTTTTTTAATAAGTATTTTATGATGTTTAGTATGGCCTAACTTTAACTACTGTTTGTTAAATATAAGGAGATGTGCTTTGGGATTGTTTCTACTTCCTGATCTAATATTAATGAATGAATAGTCAAAGTGTATGTTCTAAAGCGAAATATGTGTCAAGGCTGCTGGCGTGATGGACGTCTTATGGCGGAAGTAATAAAATGATATGAGATCAATAATCGATTTTGGTTATGCTGTATGCTTCACGTCTGTCTCTAATTTATGTGTAGTGATTAATTTTGACAGTTCTGTAATTAACAAAAACTATATTTAGGCGTTATTAGAACAAAATAATTACAATGAAGGAGGATCGTGTAACGCATAACAATTTTTCATGGCTAGAAAATCAAAAAGTGTGCTTAAAAGATGGCGCATTTTTTGGCAAAAGGGGAAAATAATATCCTGCGATCGTATTGAGTAAATAAATATGACGGAGTGTTTATTAGAATAAAACTCGATTTGCATAAGACCCCGAAGATTAGGCCCAAGTGAAATAGAGATGAATTTGTCATGCTGCACATATCCCATTATGTTAGTATCTATATCTTTTAGCTAGAAGAACAAGAGCTGTGCAATGAATTTTGATATTAATATTGTACTAGTTTACCAGTAAGAGTACGTCAAAATATGTAACATGAAGATTACTTTGTTAGAGTTTAAGATGATGTAAATGATGAAATAAAGGTTCGAATAATTTATCATTATATCGACGTAGTGTTATGGTACTATTAGTTGAGTGAGTGGTATGGGATCTGTAGTCCAGTCTATCAGTCGAAGCTGATAGGTCATTACGTGGTAGCATTATACTCAGGCTGGAAAGCTAACACCTCGGCTAATTGCGCAGTATGTGGGGCGGGTTAAGGAACGAATAACCTGTGCCATCACATATCAGTGACAAGAAAAAATTCAGACCATGGAAAATAACGCAATACACACTTAGTCTTGAAAGGAATATACATCATTTACCTTCGAACTTGGTTCAAGATCAGATAAGGGTGATCCTCTGAGTGTGTTCTTCCAGTCGTAAATGGCATCGCCAACACATTATTCGATACCCGTAATTAATTAAATTTTTATTCAAATTAAGAACTCGTGTGTAGGCTCACTGGTTTTTTGTTCAACTTAGTATAGTTAAATGAGCCTACAATAGCTAGATTGTACTAGACTTTGTTATAACTAATTCTTATGATACTCTAGATGAATACCCGTATAAAATTTCGTATGGTCACCTTTTGAAGTGGTTTTTTGCATATATTTTTAGAAGAGAAAAAATTATTATAACCAATTTTATAGGATTTTGTATTCTGAAGAAGTTTTTAGTACAAAAAATTTTCATATGGCAACACCAAGAAGAAGGGGTTGCCCGATTTAGTCCATTTATGAAATTTTATTTGCTATTACTATGAAAACACCATGTACCAAATTTCAGCTCTCTATGTCGACGCGTTCTCAGGCAGTGTCCAAATATATAGTGGAAAACGAATTTTTTGTATGGCAACCCTACGAAGGAGTTTCCCGATTTGTCTCATTTTCGAACTTAATTTTACTTTTTTTTAAAAGTCCTTGTACAAAATTTCGGCTTTCTAAGTGAACGCGTTCTCGAGTTATCGTGCGCGCAGATTGCCAGACGGACGGACATGCAAAAATCAAAATAACTTTTAATATTATGCGTGGGTGGCCAATTCATTTTGATCTACCATCATTATTTCAAACGGAATGACAAACTAGGTATGACAAGGACTATCCATAGTTAAGGCTTGTTCGTTGTCCTAAATAGGACAGTTCGGTGCACAATTCCAAAGATGGGGCGGGGCGTTAAGATTTCTGAATAAATCGCAAATTGATTAATGGAATATTTATTTAAACACGTAAGGCAACAAGATTCATAGTTAGATTTTGCAAAAAATCTTTATGTGATCTACCATCAACGTTTGGGCATCTTGACGGTTTTATTGCTGTCCTGATGAGATCGTCCTGTACTGCACATCGAAACACACATTATACTCTCCGAATTTCTCCAGGAAAATGCATACCGTTTTTAAAATTTAGAGCAGAGTAAGCCATGTAGACTTTTTTCAAAAAGCCCAATTTGCAAAGAAAAAAATGCAAGGTCGAAAGGAAGTTGCTCAATATGCTGGGGATACGATGGATTATATCATTGGCATGAACATGTCGATCACAGATGCAGATACTGCATTCATAGCTATACCAGAACTAGATGCGAAAATTGTAAAACTCCGCTGTGTTTAAACAAAGAGGCTGATTTTTCAAAGCATTCCACGTTAAACAATAATAAAGCTAAAGTTGTAAGCAGAAAGTTTTGAGAGAACAATTTCTTATTAAAGACAATAATTATTTTACTTTATATATAATTAGGGGAATGTCGTTAGTGAGGAACAATTTGGTAAATCCAAGCATATCGTTCCGGAGATCTGGGAAAAAGGAACACTTTTGCTTAACATCGCAAATTGATTTGGTGGAAAACGAAAAAATATAGGGATTAAAAAAAAATAGAAGTGCTGACAAGATTGGTCCGTGGTGTCTAGGTTGGGCCATCGAAATCAAAATAAAAACCAACGAAATATGTGCTGAAATGATTGAAAATGACATGGAAAAATTAATTAAATGAAATCCGAATTTGTTGCATTTTTCTGTTTTTATAAAAATTTGAGTGGCACATCATTCGAAATTGCATTTCTGGAAAATGTCATTACATTGATGCACTTCAAATGCACTTCTTTCTTGCATTGTCCGAAGAGGGCTTTTTCTGCGATTTTTTGGGCGCATCATGTTACACCACAATCAAACATGTTACAGGATTGAATTTTCCTCTTGTTTCCGCTTCACTTTCTGATCGTATTTAAGTCACTGAGTGCATAACATATGTTTTGCTTTCACACTTCAAATCCGTAATGTCACGAAAAGTTTGATGTGACTGAGAAAAATTTTGTCGCGCTCGCACATTGGATCGCTAGTGTTCAAAATTAAAAAAATCGCAGTGTGCCAACCTAGACGAAGGGCAAACCCTGACGGCATTCCTTAACTACCAGTTGACTCTAATTGTAATCATAAAAATAATTATCATAAAATATTCACGGTAAACGTATCCCACATTTTTTTTGCTCGATTTAGATTTTTAGTTTTATGCTGTAACAAAGGTTTGCGGTTATACAGTAGCCAAGAGGGTGATTCTGTGCTCTTTGTCGTTCTATTTAGTCGTGAATTTTGACATATTTTGTCTACTTTTTTTTTCAACACAGCTCATTTTGTGTCTTAACTATTATCTACCACAAAATGAACTATAATGGATTTTCGATGAACAAACGTCAAAAAACACGACTAAATATACGACAAATTAGTGAACTGCTCCCAGATGTTATGACAAAAATTTCACACTGGTAAATAAAAATTCTACACCTAATTAGAGCATTACAAGTGCTTAAATTCCAAACATTATTTTGAATTTGCAATGTGAAGTGTCATTTTCAGTTCATTCTACGTCATGCAAGGCTTGCTGAACTGAATAAAAACACGACAAAATCAGTAGAAAAGTTCATTTCATTTAGTCGATTATTTTGACATTCAAGTTCGACAAAACCCACAGAATCACCCCACTGATTAGCATGAATGTCAAGGAACAAGAGTCGGCGCATTATTTCCCTTGCTTCCGTTGATGTAATACCTAAACAGACAGCTCCCTGCATTTTTTAGGTTCAGTCGCTCTTTCTAGAGCACATCGTTACACCAAATCCTCCAGTTTAATTTGGAGTTTATTGGTTATTGGTTTCAGTTTTTAATTCGAGTTAATGTTATCAAGTTTCGAGGGAACAAAAGTTGGGATAACTCTTCTCTGGTGTAAAAACATCTAGTTCGGTCTTTATGAGATTATGTCTCAGATCACAACTTATAGCCCAGTTCAAAAATTTTTGGGAATAATTCTTTTCTTAGTTCACTGATCCTAACAAAAACTTACCCAAGACAAAGATAGTTAAATCACCAGCATATGCTACCGGCTTTTTTACCCCCTTTGTATAGATATTATAATTCTACTGGCCACTAATAGCGATAGTCCATGTGGGAGTACCCCTCCTTGTGGAGTACTTCTACAGATTAATGATGGACAAAATCGGTCATTTTGGTAACTCAGGTCGTACGAGTCCTTTGGTATAAGTGACTCAGGTAAAAGATTCGGTCATTTGGGTTATTTGAGTCAGTTGGGAATAATCATCGAATAAACTAAAATTACCTACCTCACCGAATCGTTCATGTGAGAGCAACGCTCAATGCTAGAAGTTCGCTTAGTTTATTAATTTTGCAGACCTTTGAGACCGATATATCACTGCGTGCTAAGCAATCAAAATCACACTTGTGCCTTTGTAACTGGTCAACTGCTAAAATGTGGCATGGCAAGGCAATCCGGTTGGCCTCAAAGTAAGCATTTAGCAAATGAAAAATTTTTGCATTTTCTGAATGATAAAATCAGTCTTCAGTTTCAATTTATTTCATTCTGTAGTTATAGAAATAAATTTTCCTTAAGAAAAACCCTTCTCAGGAAATGAAAATTACAAACCTATAACACCAATCCAAATTAGTTGGCTTTAAGTATCTGTGTATGCATGACCGAATTTAAAGTCCTACATAAGTCTATCGTCCCAGGTAGAGTAAGAAAATATATCGAGAGTTTTCCTATGAAATAAATTCATAGAAAATCTAGTCAATATCAATTGATCGAGTTGCTGCCAAATCCGCAGCTCGAAAACTGAGTGAAATGTTAGTCCCGTTAGGCATTCAAGTAAATCCTTAGTATTTCGCCTCGTATATACATAATTCACACTTAAAATTATTTTAAGCGCAGCTTTGGCGTATACGGCAGGCACGAGCCAAGCCGTACTGATGAGTATACGGTTCCTGCTAGTACGAAACGCCTGCTTTTGCATAGAAATTTCTTTTTTTTTTTTAAGATTTTTCGTTTGTAAAAGAGTTTTTCCCACTCAAGAAAATATATAATAATATTGTAAATTATAAAGATTATCCGTCATCTTGAATACTTGCATTGCTTTGGCACCCCTTTGCACCCTTGGGCATATGCAGAAGGGCGGTAAATACCAAAACTACAATTTGGTGACAGAGTTGGATGTTGAGGGACTAGTATCAAAATATACTCGTAAATTAATTCAGAAAGGTTAGCTTTCTGAAAGCCTAGGAGCAACTTTTTGTTGTTTCTTACGATGCCGAAACAGAGTCGTGGGCGGAATATATGCAAAAGCTTTATTTAAATATGAAATAATATTAGCAAAAGATCTAGCTGTATGCATAGCCTTGTAAATAAAAATTTGGAGATCGGTTTAAAATATGGCTTTAAAAAATAAGTCAAGAAAAAGCACTTTCTTCTCTCCTTAAGTGACCGATTCGATTTTGAAACGATGACTCAAGTCTTTTGAGTCACATAGTGTACTGACCCGGTCAAAATGACCGAATCGTTCGCGATTGCCCCTTCGCTACTACAGATGCTCCTACTAACTTTACTGGTATCAACCTGCTTATTAAACGATAATTAAGCATTCAGTCAATTCAATTTATCCCTTTAAGTTATTAGGCTTCTCACGGAGTCTACTTTACTTTTAAGACGAAAATTCTAAGAAATCATGGAAATCTTCAGTATTTTCCTGAAATATAATTTCAGCAATTTATTGATAAAATCTCAAATGTGAGATACCCCAAACCGCATTTTGACGATCAAAATCTTCAGTTAAATTTCTACTTTAGCTCGTGATATGATTTAGTACGTGAATAAAAGAAAATTTCCTTGCTGTATTCTTTTCCATAATCCAAAAACCATACTTCTTCCCTCCCCTAAATCTATCGTTCCACTTTTCATAGTAACCAGCTTTTTAGAGTTTATAATTGCACTTTACCTATATTGATAGGTGACGCACTACCCGGGATATCACTAATTAATTATTTATGTGTAGTACTGAGAGACAACTATACAGGTTCATAAACGTCCCTGTAATCCTTAATGCTAAATTGTATATCATTATTCCGGCTAAATTTTCATGGTGACTTATAGAGAAAACAATGGACACAATAACCAGGAATCAGATAAATCTACAAAAATCGCATACATTATGTGGTTAATTTGATGGAGTGACATTTTTATGTGTGCTTGTGCACCATAGTTAATATTAAGCATACTTTGTTGTATACCATTAGCGAACTGCAGCGGAATATCCCGGAAGAAATTTTCAACGACAGCAGCAAAAGCGAACACGATAAAAAAAAATATTTAAAATTCTTCCGATTTACCCGGCACCAATGAAACGAGTAAATCCAGCGCTAAGTGTATGCCATAATTCAAAATCATCATGTAGCTCCTTTAATTCCTTGAGGAAGATAGGAGTAACAGCTTTCTGTTCGCACCGTAATTTTGGCTTCTACATTTAATTTTTCATTTACTCACACCGTTGTCAAAAATCGCAGTCTCGCTCATATTTTAACATATCTAAAAGATTTATAACAAATGACTATAAATTGCAACAAAATATAATAATTGTCACTTGGCATATTGTAGTCGAAATTAACTGTTTTCTCATGAACACATTAACTTCCTCTGATGGCAATATTTTTCCCTGTGAAATTCAAATAACTTGTTTTCATATTCTCTTGGACAATTTCAATGCTAGTCAGGAGCATAAATTCAAAGTTATACAGCAACCTCTTCTCATAAATTAACTGCATACTTAAAAAGCCATTAATCTTCCCAACACACGAGCATATAGTGAGGTCATAGGTCTTAAACTTTCCTTTCTTTTGCTGAGAGGTGTAATAACTTACAATTAGTTAGTAAAAGTGCTCGAAATGTTCACCTCACCTCACTGGCTGTGATCATTTTGTTAAATTTTATTCAAAAAAACAACTCATCTGCAATTACATATCTTACACAAAAATTTTGAAATCTCACGTAATTGGCATCTTTCGTGAAAAAGGTTATACACAGAGAGAAAGCAGTCATGAGCGCTTTTAAATCCACCGTCGAGTGTTCTTTTAATTTCACGTTATCGGGGTGAACATTCTAATCTGAAACTCAATTAACCTTTTAAAATTAAACGTACCACCTTACTTGAAGTTTTCAGTTTAATTACGTAACACCTTCTACTCATTTTGATTAAAGTGATTCGTATGCTATATTATCAACAACTAATTAGCGGTTATGTAACGAAAGCATTTCATTTTAATTTGTGTGTGTCTTATGATTTGTAATTATCCTCGATATTAGAGTCTAAACAACAGTAAATAATCATTTCACATCCCACTTCTGTAGCAACACAATATAATCAGCCGTTGTGTTGTGTCGGTGAATATTTTGCGCGCAAATAATTTTAATGAGAGTCGTAAATTGCGCCGCCAAGTAATGGAGATGGAAGTAGATCGAGGTGAAGAAGTCTAAAACAAAAGACTTAAGCGAGGAACTCGATTAATCGTTCAAAAATGATGGTGGTGCATTATGATGTGAGTCTCTGTATTATCAGGTGGAATTGTTGTTCAGATTTTTGTACACAAAGAGAATATTTTAATATTTGAAAGAGTATTAGGGAAGTAGTTTTACAAGATCTTGACCATTTGTTTATATTTTATTTGACATATATTGCCTATGATTTAAATTATTTGAATAAAACTAATTTGGAAATTTACGCTTTGAATATTTTTCTAATTTTTTTATTTATTTATAACCTAAATTTTGGTAGATTAGGAAATAAAATTTCGAAGTTAATATTTTGTGTTTTTATAGAAATTAACTAATTAATTTTACGTTTTGCCAATTATGTTGCTTGATGAAGTAGCCGAATAAAATAATTCCAGTTAATCTCAAACTTCGATTTTGGTATATTTTGGAAAAAGTTGATATGCTGAAAATTTAGTTGTTCCGCTTAACTGATAGGATATGTACTAATCTATGCAATATATCTTATAAAAATTGTAATAAACCTTATTTAAAGAAGTAAGAAGAAGCAATTATATTGAATAAAGCAGATTAATTCTTACACTCAAGGTATTATCAATCCCATATATCTGCTCTCTAGTCTATTAGATCATAAAGCGGCAATTATCCTCATATACTAAAATCAGCACTTAGCCCTTTAATTTATAATTCAATCCATATAGCGCGACTTATCGCCTGAAATACAGATACACTCTAAAAAATTTGTTTAAAATTAATCCAATTTTACTGCATTCTGTGTAGTAAATTTCCTACTGGAAAGTGCACAGCTGTTGAATCGTACTACAATGAATGTAGTAACTAGCGAAATCAGTAGTGATTTTCAACAAATGCGTAAAATTCAACTGAATGTGCGTAAAATTCAACAGAAAGTGTGTATAATTCAACAAAAACTGCGTAATATTAAAACAGAATGTTGAGAGTTATGTATAAATAAACAACTTTACACATTTCATGTTCATTAAGTAAAGGAAGCTTAAAGGAGCAACGTGCGGTCCGAATAGTTTAAATTGCGTAAAAGGTTAGTTAAGTTTTCAGTGGCATTAAATAGTTTTTCGACATGATCAAATGCAATTTGTGTTCTTTTAAAACAACAAGTTTGCTTGCATATAATAAACATTTATATATTCATAAAGGCCTTAAGTGTGGTGATTTTAAGTGCATGTGGGCGAATTGTTATAAGGTGTTCTCAAAGTATGAGTCGTACAGCTCACATTGGCATAGAAAGCATTCAGATAAAGACCAGACTATTGTAAGTAATTTGTGTTTTCAATGTGACATTTGTTATTTTTCCTCAAAAAATGAGAAACAAGCGGTTTCACATTTAAAAACGCATATTGTAAGTGGCGAAGAAGTAAAGTGCCCTATGAAAAATTGCATCAAGATATTTAAAAATGTTGCCACTCTGCGTTCACATTTATTTAGGGGTCATAAAGAGGAATGTATTTATAAAGAAAATAAAGTGGAAATGAAATATAAGAAGAGTCCAACTAAAGTAATAGAAGCAAATTTAACAAATATAACAGTAAGTGATTGTCATAATGCGGACATATTCTGTGGAAATCGTTTTGCTATGTTATTTTCTAAATTATCGACGGAATTTAAAGTTTCGGGCGTGACACTAAATTTCATATTTCGTGAATTATGTCATATAATAGAACAAATTAAAGATGACTCAACAAACGCAATTAAAGAAAGCTTACGGAAACATGGAGTTAAAATTGATAATGAAGAGCTGCTTGATCTTCGAAAAACGGACGCCCTAATGTCAGAACTCAGTTATTTTAAAAACTCTTTTAATCGCAGTAAATATTTCGATAGGGGAGAGTTTTTTAATCCTCCTAGAAAGGTAATATTAGGTACAAATGACGAACATAAAATATGTTATTACTATTACATTCCTATAAATGATACTTTAAAAATGCTATTTCGTGATAAAACCTTTGTTAAAGCATTTATTGATTCTAAGGAACAAAAAGAGTTTATATTATCAGATTATAATGATGGGTATACGTACAAATCTAATAACTTCTTTAAAAATGATTTGCGCATTGAAATTATTTTATATCAAGATGCTTTCGAGGTGTGTAATCCTTTGGGATCATCTAGAACCAAGCATAAGTTATTAGGAGTTTACTTCATAGTAGGTAATCTTAAAAAACAATACAGGTGTTTAGTTAAAAATATTCAGTTGGTTTTACTGTGTAAAGAAACTTATGTAAAACATTTTGGAATACATTTTCTTTTGAAACCACTTATAAAGGATTTAAAAGAATTGGAAACAAATGGCATTGAATTAATCGATCCTTTTTCTAATGAACGGAAAAATTTACACGGTTCTGTAGTTATTGTAGCTGGTGATAATCTAGGTAACCATCAATTGGGAGGATTCACAGAAAACTTTAGTTGTTCTGAATATTTCTGCAGGTTCTGCTACCGCAGTCGAAATGTTCTGAAAGACTCTGATATTAATAGTGCTGTTTTGCGAACACCTACAAGCCACAAACGCGATATTGCCGAAATTCAAAGAAGTGGTGCGAGTATAATAAAAGGCGTGAAAAGTGATTCGGTTTTAAATGAGCTTTCAAATTTTCACATCTGCAATCCCGGGCTGGCACCTTGTATCGCTCACGATTTATTTGAAGGCATTATTCCCAAAGATTTAATGATAATTTTACATTATTTTGTTAGAAAAAACATAATTTCATTTGAGTATCTCAATACTTATCTAAGCTCCTTAAGAAAAACTTTTAAACTAACAACGTCTTTTCCTAAAGTAAGCAGAGAAATGAAAAAGTTCCCAGGAAAGGCATATGAGGTGTGGCAAGCTCTAACTCTCATGCCACTTATTCTTACAGACAAAATTACTGACTTTGAACAACCTGTTTGGAAATTATTTTCTTCTATGGTTGAAATGTGTCGCCTTATTTGTGCTGCTGAGATTTCTTATGATCAGACATTTTTGTTATCACATTATATTAGCACGTTTTTTGAGTTAAAAAATGATGTATTTCCGGAGTCAAAGCTATTTCCTAAACACCATTTCGTATGTCATTATCCGCAATTAATCAGACAATTGGGACCATTAAGAGGAATTTGGACAATGTCCTTTGAATCGAAGCATCAATATTTCAAAGATCTTTGCAAGCGAACAAAAAACTTTAAAAACATAACATATTCTCTTTCTAAAAAACATCAAGAATTTCAAGCCTCTCTTGCCCACGACCGGTTCCACTTTAAGATATCCTCTGATAATGTTCAAATTTTTTCTAAAGATATTTATAATGTTGATATTCCTGCTGACTTTATTTTTATTTCCAAAAACATTACGTATATGAATACGAAATATAAGGAAAATGATTACGTTTTAGTAAATGCCAATGAAATAGGGGAAATCAACGTATTACTTATAAGAGCCATATTTGTAAATCAGACATATGATAAGGCGTTATTATATGGCTTAAATTTAAATTTCTGGTACAATCAGTACACATTACTCTTTGAAAATATCCTTACACAAAAATCATATCTATGGGTCAGTTTGGAAAATATACTGGTGAAGACACCAATAAATGTATTGCATAGAGGTGGTCGTTATTTTTACTCGCCACTCAATTCATTTGTTTACTAAATATTTCCAACAAACTTAACTAACGAATTAATTTTAATAAACTAATCTGAATAAATGCAAGCAGACTTGTAATATGTATACATATAATTGCCTTATTTTTCATAGAGATATGAAGCATTAGAATAATAAGAAATTAATACAATACCATTAAAATCCTATAGAGTTTTGGATAGTATTAAGTACATATATAAGCAAATAAGTAATATGTCGAAAATACCCTTCCAAGTTTGGAATGATGAAAGACGTATTAAGAAAGCTTTCCTTAGTTTTCCTACTTTGGCTGAGGTTATAGAAAAAGGTAACATAATATCAATAATTATTAATTTTATCATGATTATGTATTATATATTTGTTTCAGCTCATAATGTAGGAATAGAAGGAACAAAACTTGTTCTGGAAAATACTGGATCAGAAGTTATGGACGATGAAATTTTGGAATATTATGCGACAAATAATAAGAATCAAATTTTTATGTTGCTGAAATGCGACGACGATTGGATACCAGATTTGAGCTTTTCAACAACACAAATAACAAATATGCAGCAATCCACAGAAGAGATTCCACAATCTAATATTGAAGTAGCTTGTCCTGAAAACAATTACGATTTGCAAAGCTTAAACAATGCCAACTCAGAGATTTACATTTTTGATAACCCTTTTGCAAGAACTCCAACATTAAGTAGCACTGTGTCAATGTCAAGCACTGCATTATCTTCATCATCAAGCGTAAATACCGAATGCGTAAAACTTTTCCAAAATTTTAACATACCATGGGAAAAGATGCCGGTGGATATAAATAACATCTTTATAAATAAACAGAAGCTTGGTAAAAGAATTAATACTTTCGCCAACCTAATAGTGGATGAGCTTCGCGATTTTTCCTTCTTCATTCCCATGCGTATTTTTCGGGTTATAGCTGAGCAAGCAGCAGCAAAATATCCCGATTCATTTATGGAACTAGATTCCTATAAACAAGAGGTTGAAACTGTTTTGTTACCCCTCATCACTATTATGAGAAATAGGAACAATTTTTTAAATCGAGCGCCCAATAAGAAAAAGGTATCTTCTGGTGATACTATTCATATTAAAGACAGAAAAAGAATCAAATTTTTCGAATCAAACTGTTAAAACTGGCAGCCTTCTTCAGATCATAGTGAGGAGTTAAATATGAATGAAAAGAAACTATATATGCAGAAATTACTTACACAACCGAGTAACTTGGAGGAATGTCAGAAACAAATAGTGATACAATATATGAAGGATTGCTATGCATTGCAACGCCTTTATTTGAATAACACTAAAGCAGTACCATCAATTTCTGATGTGAAAGAAAATTGGCCATATATATTCCTCAGGCAATGTTATTTAAACCACTTTTCGGAGCTTACAGGTGTCATATTTAATTCATCAAGCCACATTGAAGAAGAAAAAGATAAGGCTAATACATTTTTTAAAAAATGTAAAATTGAAAAAATTAAAAACCTACAAAATCAAGACTCCGAAGAATATTTATTCAGTGCCATTGCTCACTATTTCCACGAGGATATTACTTTCTGTTACAAGAAATTCGAGGTAATTTCGGGACCTGGAATTGAATTAAAAAACAATTATTCTAATATATATTTTAATTTGATCTAGATGGGTACTAAGATGGAGCAAATTCATGAATCCATTCCTGTTAACACACCTTGGATTGGTATTGTAGGTAAATATTTGATTTATTATGCGACAAATAGTGTAATCTGGTATCTATCATATTATATACTTATCTAATGTACGAAATCTAATATTTTTTTTAATTATATTTCTTTTAAAAGAAACATCACTGGATGAAAAGATGGCTTATGTATTTATTGAAAAAAATCAAGTTTCGACACATACAAACTTCTCACTATGTGATTTGATGTTTGAATGCATTTGTTATTTCTTTATATTTAATATTTTATACCCTAAAGAAATGTCACAATCTTTGGAATTTTACGTTAGATACTTTTTGCATTATTGTCCCGTTAATGTTAGAGGCAAAAAGAAAAATATTAACAATATTTCGAAAATACAAAACCTGATAAAAAAAATTAAAGGGATCTAAGGTCTGTACTTCCAAATTAAAAACAAAAAGAATCAGGATTACGGAATATTTCTTAAGACAAAAGTATTATTTAATTATGAATTCCTCTACTTATTTTTATTATTGTCAACACTCACTGTATGTATACATGATAGCTAAAGAAGTTATGGAATTGCTGCATTATGTAAAGTAAATAGAATTTGAAAATATTTAAGTACATTTAATGAAAAAATGTTAAGTTATATCCTACATTTAAAATATATACATATTACTTAAAGATTTGCTTCTTAATTTTCCACACAATGTATGTAAGTTCTTAATAAAATAATATAAAATGTTATTTTGTCTTTCCTTTTTCAAACGACTTTTAAGTCCTGTCTTTTTTTTTAAAAAAAAAAGATATAATTTTAAGGTATTTTTGAATTTCAAAAGAATGAAAGCCTTAAAAATGGTTGAGGAAAATTAACCTTAATATTTATCACTATAAAAGTTCAATTTCGAGTAGAGGGGACGAATGCTTAAGAATTTATTAATTTTTTTAATATGTGATAATTAAAGATGTCTATGCATGTAACGATCGATGTTATTTATACAAAACAAGTCGGATATCCTGCACCTACCACTGGCAGAAGTGTAGTAGGCCCCTTGATAAGAAACCAATGCCTATTATTTGGCGTGGTCTTAACAGAATTATAGAAACATTTTGGAAGGTCTTTCGATTGTGTATATTTACTCCTAGTTCAGGTGATAGTGCAGTGTGCAAATTTACTCCAAGACGAGAATGGAACTATCAGTATAATTTCGCTACATGCTAGGTTTTATGTCACATTTGAATTTTACTATATGTTTGATTTTACATATCTATTGAATTTTACACAACTGTTGAATTTTACACCACTGTTGAATTTTACATCACTGCTGAATTTTACATTACTGTTGAATTTTACATCAGTGTTGAATTTTACATCAATGTTGAATTTTACATCAATGTTGAATTTTACATCAATGTTGAATTTTACATCAATGTTGAATTTTACTGAATGTTTAATTTTACACCATTGTTGAATTTTCCTACATGTTGAAAATTACTACCCGATGTAAATTTACTTGTATGTGTTGAAAACCACTACAATCAGTGTAGGCAACTAATTGCCTACATTTATTGTAGCGATTTTCAACAAAAATTTTTTAGAGTGTACCTATTATTAAAAACGGCGCAAAACCTGTATAGAACCCTTGGATTTCAGCTTATATTCGTAAGTTTGTTTCGTGGTAAATTATTAACAAGATTTTTCACATACGAGAAGTAATCAGATTGTTTTCTACTAAACATCCACATGAATTATCTCACCAATTAAATGATATGAAATAGATTCAACAAACATCTTACCTTTCATATTGTAATTATAAGTAAACCTTTCTCTTCTTTCTTTTCAAAGTACAAAATAAATAAAATGCAACTAATAATGAAATTAAAATGTTGGGCAAGTTGTATTTTGAGAGGAAATACGGAATGCTTTTTTAATTTACATGATTTTTTAGTCGTCAATAACTTATGAAAATGTACAGGGTGATTCAGATCAAGATACCTTCCGCTATACGACACGATTCGTTGACGTAAGCTGATCAAAAAATTGTTCCACATACACCCCCCCTAGAAACCTTCTATTAGGAGTTGTGGCCAGTTGAAGATTTCGCCAATATTCGTGAACCCTGATTGGAATAAATGAGTATAACTTTTGAACCACCCTATAGATTTTGGTTATTGTTGGCTTATTAAATAGCCAAGAATAGTAGCTGTCGAAAAGTGTATTACTCTGTATTTTTTAATTAAGTATCTTTAAATTACTCTCAAATAATTCCAAAATTTTGATTTTTTTACACACAAATTTCATAAATACCGTTATTTATTTCAAAAACTTTCTTCCATGTAACGCAAATTTATTGCTTCTTATTAATGCCCCTACTACCCTCTATCTATCACTGGAAAAAAAAACCGCATCCCAATGTCTGTTATGAGTTTTTGTTTTGGATTATCCATGGATTTTTTTTAAATAGTAGAGCATTAAATTCGGGGAAGTGGCATTAAATAAGCCCTATTTGAGCCGTAAAATATTATGCAGTGCACACTTTTCTGACAATACTATTTAACCTATTCTCAGTAGTCGTGGTCCTAACTTTTAATAAAGTTGGATTATCCATGGATTTTTTTTTTTAAGTACTAGAGTTTTAAATTCGGGGAAGTGGCATTAAACTAGCCCTAATTGAGCCCTAAATTTTGACGTATTCAAAACTTTTCTACCATGCAATGGTGGTCCCAACTTAATTGACGTAGTTGAATAATGTGACACCTTCCAATTACCAATAAAATAAATAGAGAAACACATCGATATTTCACCTGACTCCACATAAAAAATAAAATTTTTTGAATAAGAAATATTGAATATTTGGTTTAAATTTTTTCCCAATATCCTGAGCTTGCAAAAAGAGCTGTTTCACATCTGACGCCATTTATTACCACAATTCCCTACGTGGATAAAGTCCGTAACCTCGAAGTCACCTTAAACTCTAATATGAAGTGTTGTCAGCTCGTCAGCTCTAACCTATCAAAGATCTACGCAACCCTCCGCCGCCTATGGTTGTCTGCTAGAATGCTTTCCCCAAGGTACGTTGTCATCTGTTTAAGTCTCTAATATTGCAGCATTTTACACACGGTTCACTTGTTTTCACACTGCTCCAGAAAATTACATTAACGATTATGTAAGGTTTGTTTTTGGGTTACGAAGATTCGATCATGTGTCTCACCTGAATTTTGCACTGCTAGGTTACTCTATTTAAGTATATCTAACCCGCAGAGCCCGCTTACTTAAGGACCATGTTTCAACCCTTGAACTCTACCAGAGGTTACAAACTGCTAATTCCACGTTTTCAGACCTCGTTTTTTGATAGATCTTATATCGTTCAAATTACTCGAATGTGGAATTCGTTACCACGCAACATCCAGAAGACTAACTCGATTTTCACTTTCAGGCGTCTTGTAAATTTCTTGACATAAGTAGCTTTGTTGTCTTTTCTTTTTATAATGACCGGTACGCGCAGATTATTATTATTATCGTATTTATTCATTCCCATTTACTATCATTTTTTCGTTTTTTATTATGTTTTTTATCTTAATTTTACTTATTTATTCATTATTTACTTGTTATTAGTTATTGTTATTGTTATTAGTGTTTATTATTATTATTTTGTTTTTCTTCATTTAATATCATTCGCTGTTTTCCAAGTTTTTTTTTCTGTTGTATTTTTTAACATTTAATTTAGATTATTATTTTTTTTTAAATTTTCCCTTGTATTATTGTATTCCACTCAAATTGGTACTAAGAAAAAGATTGTAAATCTTATAGTATATCTTCCAAATACACAAATATTCTATTCTATTCTATTCTATATGTGTGAAAGATCTTTCTATCTATATATTGCCACAAAAATGAAATATAGAAATATATTAGACACAGAAGATGAATGAGGTTGCAAATTTCAAAAATTACGCCAAATTTTGACATGATTTGTAATAAAAAACAGGTTCAATCTAGTCATGGAGTAGCTTTTTATATAAAATTTTTATTATTTACATTTTTTGTTGTTGTTGTTTTTTTATATAAATTTGTGTTTTTACTTGCTCGGTAGTTTTCGAAATTGCGGTTCCACGAATAATATTATCAGCAGAAGGAGTCCAACGGCCGAGAAAGGTTCAAGACCACTGTTGTACAACACAAAAACAATTATTTACTAATAAATTTCATGCGTGTGATTCATAATTTTATTGTTTTATTTATTTATATTGTATTTTAATAATTTCCTCTACAGTCTCTTAATTTCTTACTTTCTGACCACTTCACAATGTGGCGAGCTTAAAGTCGTATTTTTTGTCTAAAAACAAAAAAAAAAAAAAGATGAGATTGCAGGTATTAACATGCCCTACAAGTTTGATAATGGAAATTTTTTCGATATGTATTACGAGAAGTAAGAAAGCAGCAAAAAACAAGTTTCAGTCTCTTTATTTTTTTCATTTCTCGTCCGATATCTGAACAACGATGAACGCTAGGTGAAAAATTCATATTACTCAAATTGTATAGCGTAAAAAAAGCAACAAAAAAGTGTATAATCGCAATTTTCGTATCATGACGGATAGCCGAGTTATCGCAAAAAAAAACAAATTTAACCCTTTTTTCAATATGGTGGAGAAAGCTCACAGGAAATCTTTGTCGACAATTTCAAGTTAAGCTTTTCTAAGCCCCCCCCCCCCCCCCTACACAGTATTCAAAAATCAGCTTGCTCGGTTCACTTGAATTTTCAAAAGTGTATAATGACGGGACCATAGAATGAAATTGAAACCGTTTAACATAAAATTGGTACATTTTTATGATTTAACTGTGATATCCGCATTAATTGTGCTCTAAAAATTCTGAAACAAAGAAGTTATGAATCCTTAATACCAAAAATTGTCAATCAAATTTATAGAGTACGTATAGTAAATGTATGTAGTTTCGTCTTACTTTTTTGCTCAATCTTTTTATTGCTATTAAGAATATGCAATTTATTTTATTTTTTTATTATTATTTAAGCTGTTTACATTTAAATAGGAAGTCAATATTTTTAGGTCATTAATAATATTATGTTATAGTTTTGAGGTTTAAAAAAAAGTTCGCTTTTAGCTAGTATTCGGACACTACAGTTTCGGTGTCCGGACATATGCTTTTTGGAAGAATTTTATTAACCATTTTTTTGTTAAAAATAAACACAAATGAGCTTTTTCAGAAAACTATATACATTTTGTTAATTGGCAGAATTATGAACACATTATAAGACACTTTTCTATTAAAAAAACTAAAGAATTTATGCAGGCAAATACTTCAAACTTGGTAATTATAAAAAAAAATACCTAAGTAATTTTAAAAATATTACAAAGTAGATAACTAAAAAAAACAATAGTCTCAAAAAAGTTACCGCATATTAGTTTTGTTGTTAATACTTCCAGCACACGAAGTTTTTTTATTGCTAATCATAATATAATGAAAGCATTGGAGTTCACTTGGGGTAGTACCACCAACCATCTAGTGCAAGAATTCCATCCATTGTTTTTAAATCGTCATCTTCAACATAGCGTTGTAATTCAATTAAAATATTGCTTCTACTTCTTCTTCTTAATTGATTTTTTTTTTTAGATTTTGTTCCTTTTTCATTAGTCTTCTCTATACGGCATCGAATTGATCCCGGCGAGAGAGCTGGGCAAGTACCAAAGAAAAAGTACTTAAGTACAAGTATAAGTACCGAAGGCCTGAGTACTTCGGCGTAAGTACAAGTACCACATGTATGAAAAGTACTTGTAACTAAGTACTAGGTCTATAAAAAGTACTGAGTACTTTTTGAAGTACTTCTTAAAGTACTTTTTTATAATCTTTGTACGTTGGCAGTAATATAATGAAGTTTATCGAGTTCAGTTAATAGATATTAATAAATAAATACCTTTTGAAAACTATAATATGTATAGTAACCAGTGGTAGTTTTTGACGTTGCAAGTAGAGTAAAACTTTCACCTATCACTGCTACACTTATAAAAACTATTAGAGGTCCGCCCAAGCACCCACCATCGCCTCCAATAATGCATACTATTTCTAAGGAAAAAATTGAGGCTTTCCCTACATCAGGTCGAGGCAACGTAAGTAGTTTTAATAAAACATTTAGAATTTCTTTTGCGTATCTAACGAATATATTATCTTTGGTAAAACAGTTTTTGTCAGTAATAACTTTAAATGATTAATTTAAAAACATTTATTTCGACGAATCCACTAATTTATTTGTTGTTTTCAGGTCTATCTCAGTTGGTACTTGGTGCTTAGGCCGAAAGAGTCAGAAATATAGAAGTAAGCCCACTTTTGCTATCCATATTATACATGTCAGTTGTTATGTCATCAAGTCGAGATATCGTCGATTTTATATTCGAGCAAGACGTTACTGGTTTTTGTTCTACTTGCCCAGTCTTGTGTTTATATTATTAATTTTTCTAAGGTTCTGCCTTGACGCGTGAGTGCGGCACATTCTTTGCCAGTTCTTTGCGTGCTTTAAAACTCAACAAAAAACGAGTTGTATTAGAGATTATGTTTGCTTTTCTACGAAGAGTTAGATATTTGTAGGTACTTAATAGACTCAGAAATACCTAAGTAAAAATCTTGGTACTTAAGTACAAAAACTAAGTCTTAAGTACAAGTAATTAGAAGCAAGTACTTTTGTTCAAGTACTAAGTTGGGACATTTCGAAAGTATTGAGTAATAAGTCTTAAGTAACGAAAATGCACTTTAAGTAGTATTTAAGTCTTTTTTTACTTAAGTATTGCCCAGCTTTGCCGGCGACATACAAGGACCAGTCGTTGGCGACACAAGAAGGACTAGGTTCTGGAGAAATAGTTTCAAATTTTTTAATTACAATCAATAGCTAATCAGTACTCTTATACCAGTTGCAACTTTCTGCCATCATTCAAATCATATGTGCCTCCCGTCAGATCGTTGAATGTAAAATCTAGTTCTAGTAATACTTCTGTCGAAGCTTCTGCTCCGGCTTCCTTGATGATGTCCAAAATTTGATTTTCGCGGAATATATCTCATTCTTAACTTATGATCCATTAACTCAATAACCTCAATAGCAGTGTGAAACTTCTGTAATGGAATTAATTCTTTCATTGTAGTTGGTACATCAGCATTTCGAGTAACTGCAAAATTTTCAACCACATTTCTCATACATTCACTGAAAACAACTGTTTTCAGGTCGTAACGGTAAAGCCCATATTTTTTGAAGTATTTTTTATGGTGTTTCCCAATTTTTAGATTTCGCAAGATTGCAGTTTCCAGGAAAGCATAGAAAGTTTTTTTTTTTTTTTTTTTTTTGTTATAAGTTGGCCAATATTCTCAAACGATGTTTTCTAACTAACGTCAGCTGACTGCATCACTGTATGGTGGTAATGCATATGAAATTATACTTTTTTCCTTCTAATTTTCCCTCAGCTCTAACTTCAAGTTTGACTTGTGGCAGTCTACAAAAAGGGTGCCTGCGGTCTGGTATTTTCCTATTCCTCGAAACAGCCATTAACTCCGCCATTAACTACACATATTCGAAAAAGATATCGCTCCTCATCCATCCTTTTTCTGTTCCCAAAAACAGTTTCGCTGGAATGTTATTTACAATATCCTTTAGTAACGCAAATATGAAAAGGCTACCATTGGGGAGCATTTTTCTGCCTGCAGAAAATAAAATCCTTTTTCTTCTCCGGTCTAAATTTGATAAACGTTTTTGAATCCACGGCATATATAATTACTTTACTTGTTTTCGGACAAAAAAAAAAAAAAAAACTCGTTTTATCCCTATTTAGTATTCGGACAGGATAATTTAATATGTCGTCCTATCCGATACTCTTTAAATATTGGTCCAGTTGTTGAGCCATTTCAAAAACAGTAATCACTGCTCTGCCTTTGGTAATACTTTCTAATTATCTTGCAGCCAATGATGTTTTTCGTTTAAAGAAGGAATTGAGCCATGTTCTTCCTCGTCGACCATCTTCTTAATATGTTGCACAGTGTTGACCAAGTTATTTTGTTTCAGTGAAATTTCACATTTGCCAACAGCACCCCATAATGCTCAATTTATTTTCTCTGACATTGAGTATAGCTTGAGTCATCTCTGCATCATTAGCCGATCTTTTTTTACGTTTTTTCGGTTTGCATAGGTACTGTCATGCATTATTTTGAAAAATATTATGATTATTTACTACCCAGGTATCTTTTATTTTTAATTAATCGATTACATATTAAATATTTTTGTCACTGAAACTGCCATTTTAGTAGTCGGACAGCAGAAATGGAATTTCTTAAAACGCGTCCGAATACTAAAGGCTTAATAAAAAAATATGGTTAATATTTTTTTTGTCCTATAAATAACATTTTATAATTATATTAGCGAGTACTTTTTGTTCTTCTACTGTTCAACTGATCCGGAATTACCTAACTGATAGGTGGCAGCAAGTTAAAGTGGAAAGTACTTTATCTGGTCTTCTACCGCTCTATTGCGGAGTTCCTCAGGGATCAGTACTTGGACCTCTTTTGTTCAGTATATTTATTAACGACCTACCGGAAGTTGTAAAGGATGCAAAAATTCATATGTATGCTGACAATGTTCAGATATACCTAAACAGGCCTATTGGGCCTGTTTTGTTCGCTTAAATAACGACCTCAAAAATATACGCAAATGGTCAGTAAACAATCCGCTTAAGTTGAATCCATGCAAATCACAGCTGAGCAGCTGAGCTCAACGGAACGAATCTTACATTAGTGAATACAGTTAGAAACCTTGGCATTATTATCAACTCCAATATGAAGTGCTGTGATCATGTTAATGTTTCTATACGTAAGATTTATTATGGACTTCGGCAGCTTTGGCTGTCCGCCGATATATTAAGCAAAGAAATACGACTACGGCTAGTTAAAATTCTTCTTTTGCCACACTTCACGTTTGGTAGCTTAGTGTTTCCTAAGCTTGACAGCATATGTAGACGTAAGCTTGAAGTTGCCTTCAACGACTGCATCAGATTTATCTTTGCCCTACGCAGATTCGACCATGTGATGCCCTATAAATTATAGCTTCTTGGTTGCTCACTGCCCACGTATCTCAACCTAAAAGCGCTTTACTTTTTATTTAATTTACTACGCATGAATACCCAAAAATATTTGCTTGATAATATTCAGTTCTTTTAATCAGCCAGGAATTGAAATTTGGTAATGCCACGATTTCGCAGAGCAATCTTTGAGGATTCTTAATATGTTCAGATCTTTCGTTTATGGAATAACTTACCAGCTAATATTCATAATGCCGCCGGTTGCTTCGGCATATTCAAGGGGTTACTGAGGTGGCATTTCTCTGTCTGGGCCGCTGCCCAGCGACCTAAGCTGCCTGAACGCTGGCAACAATTTCGATGTTTGGTTCTTTCACTCTTTTATTGTTTCCTTAAAAACTTAACAATTATTTTTATTATTATTATTTTATTTATTATTATTTTTAACTTGTTTTTTATTATCGTCTTTCTTCTCTTTGTATTTATTATATTATGTCTTTTTTTTTCTTTCTCTTTTATCTTATTACCTGTATAACATTGCTTGTTTACTCATTTATATTTTAACATACTATATTTTTCATATTTTTAATTTTTTTTTTGCTTATTAATTAATACCGTAAAATGGGGTCAAATTGATTTCTTGGGGGTGAGTTTGATCACGCAAGTCTTGTAATCTATTTTCTTTTGCATAGCTAGAAAATACAAACTAAAACATGAAAATTTTTGTCAAACACGTAGAATGCATCTTAGGGATTATGTTGGCAATGCTGTTTGTTTAGTTTCTCAAGAACTGTGAAGAGGAACACTTGTGCAATTTTGCAATCTGTTTTTAGGATTCTGAGATACCGGTCAAAGTGTACAGTTTTAAACAAAACTATAATATAAATCGATCAACTCTACACATTTACCTAATTTTATATTGATTAAAAGGCAAGTAGTGATTTATTTATTCCGATGCATTTTATAACCCAAAAAAATAAGTGATGTCAGTTTGATCACACATATGGGGTGATATTGATCAGGGATCAATTTCACCCCATGCAAACTAGATATGAAGCTATATATATCTCTTATGAGTGATCAAACTCACCACGTTTATTTTGATAATATTTTTAATTGCGGCTCTGTGTTCTGGTTTTCTTATAGAAAAAATGCCAAGGGTTTATAAAAGAAAGCTCGGTGCACGAGAATACAAAAATTACTCTCATGAAAGTTTGGAGAAAGCTTTGGATGAAATACATTCTGGAAGGAAGTCAATTAGAGCTGCATCCAAATATTTTAAGATTCCATTTGGGACGCTCCATAATAAAATCAACGACAAACATTCTAAAAGTTCTGGGGGTCAAACGGCATTAAATGTTGGTGAGGAAAAAAAAATCATTGAAAATGCTTGTCTTTGCTCCGAATGGGGCTTTCCTCTATCCCTTTTCGATATAAGGGCTTCCACTAAAATCTATTTAGATAGTATTGGGAAAAATGTTAAATGTTTTAAAAACAATTTACCGGGAAAAGAATGGGGCTATAGTCTTCTTAAACGGCACAAATCAAGTGTTAGTCAGCGTCTAGCTACTAATATCACTCGCAACAGAGCTGAGGTTTCGGTGGAAGTGATTAAAAGATACTTCGATTATTTAGAAAAGAGCATTGAAAATGTTCTACCCACTCATATTTTTAACTACGACGAAACAAATGTAACAGACGATCCAGGAAAAAAACTCATGATATATAAAAGAGGAACGAAGTATCCAGAGAAGGTCATGAATCACAGCAAAGCCGCAACGACTGTGATGATGTGTGGATCTGCTTCCGGTGTAATGTTACCTCCATATATTATTTACAGAAGTAAGTACTTATGGGATAATTGGAGAGAAGGAGGACCCAAAGGAGCACCATGCTGCACAGAACGATGCTGTTCTGGCGGAGCCAGATACAATAGAACATCTCATGGATGGATGGAGGCATCCACCGTTACAGATTGGTTTGAAAGTGTTTTCCTGCCTCATGCTGCTCGTTTGGAAGGAAAAACTGTTCTAATTGGGGATAATTTATCATCTCACTTTACTGACAAAGTTTTATCGTTATGCGCACTGAACAATATTGCATTTATATGTTTACCGCCAAATTCGACGCACATCTGTCAGCCACTTGATGTAGCTTTCCTCAAACCTTTTAAAACTGCTTGGAGAAATAAGCTGGAAGAATGGAAGCGAACTGGTCCTGCAAGTGGAGGAATACCGAAAAGCAAGTTTCCCTATCTTCTAAAGGAGACATTAATTTCAATGTCTGAAAAGGTTAAGAGTGGATGTAATAATGAAGACGGCCATGCAATTAACCGCGATCTCAAAAGTGGATTTGAAGCTACTGGTATATATCCCTTTAATCCTGGAAAAGTTTTAAACAAAATACCAGGTGGATATACAGAGACTGTAAACCCGGAAACATCCCAGCATATTGAAAGCGCAATAATCGAATTTCTAAAAGAAAAGCGTTTTGGAACCACACAAAGGCCACTTAGACAAAAGAGAACCAGACTCAATGTTGAGCCTGGAAAAAGTGTGGCAGCGCAAGCAGAAACGACCTCTGAATCCGAAAACGATATAGAGTTTGCAGAATCCTCTACAGAGTCAGAAGACCCTCAAGAAGAGAACTTAGAATACAGTGCGGTATTGTCTGAAAATATTAAGGTCGGCAGCTTTGTACTAGCAAGGTTTCTCTCAGGCAGAAGGAAGACGATATATTTTCGCTATTTGTGTATCGTGGAGCAGATCTTGGAGGGAAATGAGTATGAGCTTGTAGGGTGTAAGTCAACTACAAATAAAAGAATGTTTAAGCTCGTAAGAGCAGATATATCCCAAGTAAATTTAACAGACATCATTGCTGTATTGCCAGATCCAAAACTTCTTGAGGTATCTGATACAAACATTTATGAGTTCCCATTTTCTATTGATGTTAAAGAATTTTAAATAATAACAAAGAATAAAATTTCAAACTAAGAATCAATCTCGTTTGTTTCACTTAATTTTTATTTATCTGCTAACTAAACCTAATTATTCTCTTAAATCCACAGGCTAAATTAATTTCATAGTTGAGTTAGATAAAAATTCTATAGAGTGTGATCATTTATCAAATTCGCCTCGCTAAATGGATCCATTTTTACTATTCTAAATTAAAGCTTCCATACTTGTTTAATGAATTAGAGCTCAACACAAAAATTGGTTCAGTCGTTTACAAAAATTATTCAATTTTTATTAGAGGGGGTGATTCTGATCGTGGAATAGGATGAAATTGATCAATAATCAAAATCACCCCACTAATAAAAATTAGGAATATTTTGTAAACGGCTGAACTAATTTTTGTGTTGAATTGAAATTGATCAAACAGGCATAGAAGCTTAAATTTAGAATAGTAAAAAATGGGGCGATCAATGTGCACCCACTTAACAAGGCGAATTTGATCACCTGAATTTCCAACGAAAAATTTTTATAAGTACTTTAAAGATACAATCGATATCTGCTAACGGAAAACAAAAGTAAGATACACCATTTAGCACTTTAGCTAAGCCAAATTGAGCCAAGACTTCGTATGCAATCGATTTTTCATTTAAATTTTGATCAATTCCACCTCATTCTACGGTATCTCTTTTATTTTTGTTTTTAGTATTTTATTATTCTTTTCTAAATTAATCTTTTTAATTTGCTTTTGTTTTTGATTTTCTTAGTTCATTTACCACATAACAATGTACTAAAAAAGATTGTAATATCTTGTGTACGTCTTTGCATTAATAAAATCTATTCTATTCTACTCAGGAAACAATCTCTTTTGAAGCATACTTTTTGTGTCCGAACGGGCCTGGCCGGAAACTAAACAAAATTGTTTTTTTTTTCTGTTTTAGTTACCCGATATCCAAAAATTTTATTAATTTAATAAAACATATTTCATATTTTTGATTTAATACTAATAAAATACATGCACTAATTGCACTTTACCTAAAGCACGTGTTGAACTTACTGACGTGAAGTACATACCCAGACTGATAAGAATTTTCTCAAAAACGACACGTGTATTACCCAAATTTCGGATGTGCATCTAAAACGATCAAATAAACAAAATTCTAACGGAGTTCTAAGACTATTTTTTTTTTATTAAATAAAATGAAAAGTGTCCAAATACTGGAGCTGTCCGGATACTAGTGCCGTTACCCTATGCTAATTTCTGAATCAACCTATACTCAAAGCTGTACTAACTGCTTAGTGACTCACACTCAAGTTTATAATGTCCTCGACTTTAATTGAATTGTATAGAAATAATCATAAATACTTGTCCATTGCTAAAAAAGCAATCTCAACTAATTGGCATATAACTTAGCATGAAGTAATTGCAGGTAAAAAGGGAAACAAATCAATTAACTCAATACCTCTTCACTGAATTTTTTCCCAAAGCACTTAACCCATGAGACGTCTTCAAAACCAATTAACCCAAGATTTGTGAATCTCGCAATATCGGTAAGGGTCGCTGATTTTCTAGGCTTCTTCTATGTAAGTAGGATGAGAAGATTTCACTTTAGTACAGTTTCTTACTTTTTGTATAGGTCTAAATCGCTGATGTGCAATGCCTTTCCGGTTCAACCAATCAAAATTGGATATTTTTTTTTTTCATTTGAAGCTTAACTCCATCTTAGAACGATTCATAATCATCATTTTATCTGTCACAAGGCAATTGACATTGTATCGAATTGGGATAGGCTACTACCGGTGGTCATTATGTGTCGTGTGATTTCATCACGAGATTCTTGTTGCGAAAAAAAACCTTCGGAAATATTTCAGCCAGTACGACAACATACCTTATCAGATTGCAGAAAAATGCTTTCAAGATTGACGTATCTCCTAAGAAGACAAGATCTGTTTGTCGCAATTGACATTTAGAGATTAACGTCCATAAGTTAATTATATTCATTCCAGTTAGATCTACCTTGTACTTGCCACTGTTGGCATTAATTTGCCCTCAAGGTACATATCTTTTTAGAGTGTGTTAGAAAAAAAAAAAAAAAAAAAAGAGTGAACAGTTTACAGTTTATTAGCTTGAACTAGA
Organism: Dioctria rufipes; assembly: GCA_963924295.1. NCBI lineage: Eukaryota > Metazoa > Arthropoda > Insecta > Diptera > Asilidae > Dioctria > Dioctria rufipes. The sequence goes on along the minus strand of OZ002743.1, from coordinate 62,423,074 downwards.
TTTTAATTACATACAGGTATTTCGGCTTAAGATAAACTTTATGTACAGCCCAAACTGTTTTTTTACGTTAGCCTCAGGCAAAATACTTACACCTATTGGTTGATTTGGAGGTTGTCCGTATCTTCTGGTGGTCATCAGGAGAAACTTGAACATGAATAGCTTGCAATTTATGAATGGCCCCGTAGCTGTATACACGTATGCAGTTAATTGATTTTAGTTTTTTTCCTACTATATTTTCATTGTTGGCAATTATCGCAATTATTGCGTTTTTTTGTTGAAGTTTAATTAATTGTTACTATCCGGGTTCACAGTTTAAGTTTTCTAATGGAATTATTATATCCAGTGGAACTCTGAATGTGATGTTAGTCTGCGCTGACAAGCTTTTGATAGGTCCATCTTTCAGATCATTTAGATATCAAAAATTATGCGAATCATTGGGCATTTTCAAAGCTTTCACTTAACTTTTTTTTGTTTTGCTTATGTGTAAACGGCTGAGAGAAATGAATTGAAAAATTATCGAGAAGATGGTAATGAGATAATGCTTATAGTATCTATTTTTTTTTTCTGTCAGAACCAGCTTAACACAAGCCTGTTGCATGGACACGTTTAAACGATCAACAATACATGCGTTTCATCACTTAGTTGGTGTTAGTATTAGTAATGATATGCAATGCGACATAGAAACAGAGAACTAACTATTATATAGACTTTTTTTTAGAACATATTTAGAAACGTCAACGACAAAGTGCTCAGCCTTAGTATCAACAGTAATGCACATGCGATTAATGGGTTCCTACATGCAAAAGTTAGACCTTTAGGAGTTAACATGCAACATAGGTAGCCTTCTCAAATTGTGCGTACTATCACGGAAAGATATTTTGTTAAGTTATAACGAAGAATCAACATTCGCGTTTAAGTGTTGATGCACAAAAGTTACATCGGCAACCATGCAAGGTTTCTCAAGCGAGCGCATATTTAAAAGCTTGAAGAGGTCCTCATATGCAGGAAGAACTAATGAATTACTCCAGGGTCTGAGAGCTAATCGTAGGAAGCTCCGCTCCATACGGTCGATGTGTACCGTAAAATGGAGACAAGATCTAGCTAGCGTATTCAAGAAGTGGTCTCATAAAGCAAGTGTACAAACGCAATGTTATGGTAGGATTCGAAACCTCTCGGAACTAACGTTTTATAAAGCCCAGCATAGAACTACTCTTTGATACCATATAGTTAATGTGAGAGATAAAATTCAATCTTTGGTCACTCATTTGATACGCAAGTTACAGATTGGTCCTACACGACGAATCGAGAAATCCGAGAACCTATAATCATAAGTGATAGGTTTCTGATTCCTATGGAAAGTAATAACCTCACATTTGTCAATATTGAGTACCAAATTGTTGCTATCGCATCAATTGTAAAATTTTTGAGGGTCACCCTGTACCTGTTCACAATCGTTAACAGATTTAATCTGAACGAAAAGGTTAACATCGTCAGCATCAATCAAGACCTTACAGTACCTCATCACAGAGACAATGTCGCCAGTAGACAGAATAAAGAACAACGGACCCAAGTGACTCCCTTGAGGTACGCCAGACGAAATGTTGGGGGAAACCCATACTTTTCAATTTTAAAGAGTATCGCGGAGTGAGCTAACTTATCGAAAACTTTACTAAAGTCTGTATAAATACAATCTGTCTGGTAGCCTTTTGCCAACCCGCTAATGGTATCTGAGACAAATTCCAGTAAGTTAGTGATTGTAGACCTGCCTGAAATAAACCCATGTTGGTTTGAAGAGAGGAAATTCTTGCAGAAAATTGATAGCTGAGAGTAAATAATAGATTCAAATAATTGGGGCATGCAAAATAATTTTGCAAAAAGCCCATAGTTAAAAATTTCTTTTTTACTACCTTTTTTGCGGATAGGTATGATAAAGGAGTTTTTACATAGCTGCGGAAAACAACCACTATCAAGCGATTTTTGGAAAATAATTCTCAGCGGAGCTGCCAGGAAGAGATAGCATGACTTAAAACAAGCTGAAAGCATCCCATTACGATCTGTTGTGAAGTCATTTGGAAGCCCATTAATATGATCGAATATATCCTCATGTGTAGTTGATGGGACAGTGAATGAAACTTTATGGGAATCGTTCACATGACTATTTCGTGGTTGAAAATTTGACGAGGCAAATGCATTGTCAAAAAATGAAGCAACCATAGTATAAATTTCACACGAATCATCACTAGCAGAATCTTTGTACCTCATTCGTGGCTCACTAAGTAATTTCGTACGCATGCTTTGAACATACTCATCTTAAGTATAGAGGAAATCTCTTTGAACTCAATATATGATGTGAGGAAATTGCTGTGACTTATAATGGTCTTTTTCCCTCATATAATTTTCCCACAATTTATTCTTTCTATTTTCAAGACGCTTCCGTTCTTTATTGAACCATAGCGGAGATGTATTAGATAGCCGCTAACGCTTGCGGGGAATGTAAGAAGAAAATAAATCGAAAAGAATTATATAAAATTTAGAAACGTCCTCGTCAACATTATTGCTAGCCGGTAATGTGTTGAAGTGAATAGATGTAAGTCTACTGGAAAGTTTCGAAAAGTTAGCCTTTCTAAAATTGAAAAAGTATTGTGTTTCGTCACAATTTGTTAAGTTTTCGGTTTCATAGAAATATTAGTAGAGGGGGGGGGGGGGGTTATATTTGTCAAGAGTAGACATTCTGACTGGGCTAGGCTCAACTAATAAGCTACCCGCGTCAGTAGAAAATACCACGTCTAACTGCCTACTCATATCATTCTTAACATTACTGATTTGGCTGAGACCAAGAGATGAAGTAGTGTCAAAGAATCAAAGTGAATCCTCTATGAACTAATTCCAAGCTCTCTAGGAAAACAGGTCACGATAAAGTTTAGTTTATGTAGCCATATCGTAGCAAATCATGCTGGGATAATTACGTTAGCTCAAAAAAATATTAAGAGTAGTCGTACATTGGTGCTAGGACGCCTGTCGAAGTCTTGGTTCTCAGTTTAGTGCTCAAAAAGCTCCATGGACAAATGAATTCTGTTGAATTCAATGTACCGCTTCACATTACGTGTTTTTGATAGCGTGACACAGCAGACCTTTGACGTCTCCAGCTGTCTTCGGAGTGGTTTATGGGAATTGTGGGCCACGTTGCAAGTTATCTCTAAATTTGAATACCTGCCCCAATTTTTTTTTTGCTATAATTATCCAACTTCGGCTCATCTCCAAAAGTCTGGAATTTCCAAAACTTTCCAAACGTCACTGTAAATAGACTTCACGATTGGTTTTTTGTTTCTTTATACAAAATTTTCAAGCTATTCCGTCAAATCCAATCTTTCTTCTTCCCGGCATCTTTTTAGCCGACTTTGATGTACTATATTCCAGCAACGTGGAATTTTTTTGACGCCTGGGACACCACCCAAAAGATGTCACCTGGGTAGTCAGAATGATGTTCAAGCTGGACCGAAATTTCTGAGGTCGAGTTTACATGTCACCATAAAAAAAATGTAACACACTCAGAAATTTTTGCAGTAACGAATACGCCAAATTTGACGATAAATTAAGCGCATTAAAAACTTATTATCTTTCTTACCACCGTTTATTTTTCAAATATCTAATAGAAACTAATAAAACAGAAAATTTTTCACTAATTGCCACTTTACAAACGTGAAATTAATTTCTGCTTACTTTGGGTCAAGGTTAATTGTGTGAGCGCTAAACCTACTCTGTAGAAGAAAATATTCGCGCCAACTATGCCAACTGAATTCTTATGTAACCAGATGCAGATAAGACGAATTCCATGTACATGAGAGAATCAAGAAAAATGGCGCCAATTCACATAAGAAAACAATAGGATTAGCCATCATCATATAGGCAAAGCTGGTGGCCCCAAAAGATAACCAAAGCCATAATGGATCCAAATATTGACGATCATATCGCCATCAAAGTTAAGACAACCCACCCCCGTTTACAAAGTCTACTGCTCGTGTATCGAAAAACTATACAATGTACAAAAGCGAATCATGCATCTCATAAGTCGATAAATTCTTTGTCAACAACCATTGCTGCCAGGTATCTTTTCTTACTAGCTAATTCTGCGCTGTCTAATTAAGAAATAACTCGGTTCAACGTTGTTAAATTAGAAATTACGACCGTTACCAGTCGTTACTATGTCGAACAGTGTACCTATTTTGCCTAGTCCTAAGCATGGCTTGCATGTAGAAAATATTTTACTCGAGGTCAATTTTCAACTGTTTTTCATTGCTGCATGGTAGCAATTTGGACATATATCGGGTATAGCCATTTCGGCATGGACTAAGTAAGATCACTTAAGGCTGTCCGAAATGGTCGTGCATAATTGAGAGCTAAGGTGGTAGATTCAACTAAGTAGAGATCAAAGGTTAATGGAAACTGTAAACATGTTGAAGTCATATTTTTTTTACGCTTGTTTTGAATTTTTTGATGCATTATTTACGTATAGCTAATGTTGATTTTGTTTTAAGCGTTTTCGTTAAGAAAATTTAGGTAGGTACACGGATGTAAATAAAGTTCATAGAAGATTATTGTTTCGTTCTGCACTTGTAACTGAAATATTTGTTTTTTGTCGTGTTTACCTAGTAGCTGGTAACTTGGTAGGTAGCAAAAAAATGTTTACCTCGATCAAGTACAGGATTGATTATTTACATATGTTCCTACCTACTATTTTTCCACTATATGTATGTACAACTGAACTGAGTTTTTATTAAGCAAGATTTTTGTAGAAAGAAATATTTTTCTAAAAATGACATAAAATTTAAATATAAGAAATTTACTGATTATAATAATTAAACTCACCACACTCCACAAAATACTCTTTACGAACGAAAAATCTTTAATAAAGAAATTTATTTTGCAAAAGAGGGCGTTTCGTATCAACACGAACCGTATACTCATCAGTACGGCTTGGTTCCTACCTGCCATATACGCCAAAGTAACAGCCAAGAATTTTCTTTTTTCAAAGAAACGAAAAAAAAAAACGAAAAATTTGCAAAAAGATTTTTTTCATTTAATTCTCATGCTGGATTTAGCAGCAAACTCGGTCAATTTTCATATTGACTAAATTCGCTACGAATTTATGTCATAACAAAACTCTCTAGATGAGAACAAATTTAGTTAATAAAAACAAAAGACAACCCCAGGATAGTGAGCTTATGGATGAGAGCCCTATGATTAATTCTGTCAAAAGCGTTGTTAAAATCAATAAAAATGCAATCGACTTGTGGAAATATAAAAATTAGAGTATTCCAGAAAATTAGTAGTGGTTGAATTATCCTTGATAAAGCCATGCTGTAAAGAGCCCAAAAAAGTTTTGCAGTGGTAATAGAGGATATCAGGCTTCGAAAATCTTAGTAAGACAAATAAATTCACGATAAGTCGATAATTCGAAATATCGCATTTGTTGTCTTTTTTATGAAGAGAAATAATCATAGATAATTTTCTGGGTTTCGGAAAGACACCACAAGAAATAGATTCATTAATTAGGTGACAAAGAACAGAAAAACTTTAGTCTACAACAACAATTTTTTCAGAAAATATACAGGTGTGCTATTTGGAGCACTCTAGAAACTGTCAGCCAAATTCTGTGTGGCGACACGGTTGTGTCGAGTCGAACATTTTCGAACTCTCAAACAAATATGCTATAAACCTAGCAATTTTAAATGTGAAATTCTAGTCTAAGAATACTTTGCTGAACGCAGAAGGCTTTAGCTGGGTAGGTTTTTGCAAGTTTATAAATGATGGAGAAAGAAGTATTCTTAAGAACTTTTATTGTTAACGATTCTAAATCAAATCATAAATACACGAGGAAAAACAACCGCCTCGTCCGGGGTTTGAAACCGGGACCTTCCGCGCTTTTACCACTGAGCTAACGAGACAGATAATTTTCCCTCCTGCATTTCATAATTTGTAACTTTTCCTCTTGTATTTATGATTTGATTTAGAATCGTTAAAAATAAAAGTTCTTAAAAAAATTCTTCTATTCTTCATCTTTGATCGATTCGAACAAGTGTTGGTTCGATTCCCGTCCGCGGGAAAAATAAATTTATAAATGAATTTAGAACAATATTTTTCATTGTTATGTCATTTTCCAACTGAGAAACAACACAAATAATAAAACTTTGGTCAAATATATTTTTCCTTTTACCGCAGAAACTTCAAAGAAAAAATCATTTCAGGAATTGCTCAGATAATTTCTGTTTCCAAGTTTATATTTCTCGGACCGTTCAGAGCTTCACCTAACTGTGGGCACAGGTGTATTTGACCACCTAGATGGACGCATTTGCAGAACTAACCATACCATCCTTCACCAGGTAAAACTCCAGACCTTCAGTATGATGGTTGACGTTATAGTCGACCTGGTTCCACCAACTCCATTCTGAGAACAAGACAATTAGCCTAATTGTCATTGCAACATCCTGGCCTACATCACATCAGTGCAATATCTTGATCCAGCACGCTTGTCGATTCCTGACCTAAATTAGCGCGACATTCCGACCGTCATCAGTGGGACGTCCTGGTGCAGGGTGAATTCACAGCACCTAGTGTCATAAGTCAGCACCGCTATAGTCATCAAACCATCGGTGAGGTAGTGTTGCTAAACGAATGCGAGCGACTGAGGAAGACAGTTGACCCGTGCGATATCTTTAGTGAAACGCATTCACGAAAATTTCACGGTACTTCAGCTGATAATACCGAAGAACTGCTCATACTGCACTGCCCGATTCTGATAGACTTGTTGAAGATACGAGCAATTTGTTGGGAGTGAGGTAGTAATGTAGAACGGATATTGGCAGCGTTGTGAATGGAGAAGACTGTCCGGCATCCATTGTCAAACACAAGGTGTTTGAACTCAAAATAAATCGGCGGAAGCCTCGTCAAGTGGGTAAAATCCTTAGCATTCATAATATCACAGTTAATACCCAAAAACGCAGAAGAGGTTACCAAAATAAAAAAATTGGCAGTTATAACTCGTCGTTACTTTCGACGTCATTCACATTTAAAATTAACAGAACCGCTTAGACTCAGTGCGTCAAGTTAAGCGAATTCTATCCAAATAGTGTTCTTAGAATAATCGATTTGAATGTCCTTCCTAGCCGCATGCCTGTCAGATTTTGAAATGAGAGATATGTCTGATATCGCTGAAACGTCATCTGCTATACGGTCCATCGAATTAAAAGAAGAGAAAGTCTACGAAGTTTCTATGTTCAGAAAACACCGAATAGAATACCAGAAAAGAACCAAGTTGCAAAATCTAGCAGCCGGATTTTGTATGAACATTTTCTAACGAAAATCGAATGCGTGACAGCGGACTTCAATCAGCTTCCAGGGCAGGAATTTTTTGTGGGAAAAAGAGGCGGTGACACAGATTTCAAGTTTTAGATTTGTCGATGCACCAAATTTCTCGGTAAATACTTAATTTGGCAAGCAATATGTACTTATGGCAATAAATCATAACCTTTCGTGACAATAGGCACAATCAACACGGATGTGTACGTTAAGAGGACTCAGTAAAAGTTTCAATTTAAATACCAGCGAGCCTGTAGGCAATAAAATTTACTATACGTAGGTTTGTGTGCTGAACGTGAGAAAATTCATATAAAATTAGCCTAGACCTAGACCATAAGTTACATTAGAAACATCTAGCGTAAAAGTCAGAAACCCAATAGGCGACAATTTAAGACGAAAATGAAAATTTGCAGTTCAAATAAATTGAAAATTTTTAACGAGATTTAACTCTCCTTAATTTGTTTTTCCCATAATTGTTAAATATGCTATTTTGCCTTGTATTTAAACAACTTTCAAATAAATATTGCAATTTCTTGTCGGTGAAATGTCGGGAGAAAAAACAAGTACTATTAGAGACAAATAATTAAAAAAAATGAAAAAACTCGACGATATTTGCTAGATCTAAGCTTTATATTTTTAAAATAGTCACAATCTAAAGAAATGAGAGTACCTACTAACAGGAATTTGATTTAAAAACTTCACTTTTTACCTTTTTTTACAAGTTCCCGAGCTAATATCTCCATTTCAATACATTTGTTTTTACTAAACTTCTTCGTTACCTTTAATATAAGATTTAAATCATAATTTTGCTACAAACAGTTTGCCAGAAATTCGCATTGAAAAATGTACGAAACTTGCAAATCTTGGTACTGACTCCGCCTAAGGAGTGTCTTTGGAAGCGCCTACTTCCATTCTTTAGAAAGCATGATATATCTGCTTTCTTTTGACTAGATTTAGCAACTAGGCACTACGCCAGAAAAGCGAGAGATTTCTATGATGCCTCGAATCTTTCAAATGTCCGAAACTAAAGCCAATCGAAAAATATTGGGTTAATATTAATAGAAAATAATAAAAAAACAAATAAATAAAAAAGAACACTCCTCTGACATAGGCACTTTTCAGAGGCATTAGAAACGAGCGTCCGATACGTTCGATATTGTCTCTGTACAAAATTTAATGAAAAACGTAAAGCAAAAAGTTCACCAATTGTATAGCACGTAGTAATTATATCATGTCGGTTGTGTATAAATCAGATGATTAATTAATCGTACAATAAAAATTATTCGATAACAAAAATAATAAAAACAAGTAAAAAAGCTAGAATTGGTCTAAGACTAATTCTTATGATACCCTAGATGAATGCCCGTATTAAATGTCGTATGGTCACCGATCTATTCAAGTATTGATTTTGAAGTTGCTTTTCGCATATATTTCTAGAACGGTTTGTCGCACAGAAAAAATGATTATAACCAATTTTATAGGATTTCGTATTCTGCAGAAGTTTTTAAAACAATAAAAATGCCTTGGACTGATCGTTTTCAAAGTATACGTAAAAAACCGAAATTTTTATATGGTAACACCAAGAAGGAGTTGCCCGATTTAGTCCACTTTTGACATATTATTTGCTATTGTAGTGAAAACATCATGTACGAAATTTCAGCTCGCTACGTCGACGCGTTCTCAGGCAGTGTCCAAATATATAGCGGAAAACGAAATTTTTATATGGCAACCCCACGAAGAATTTGCCCGATTTGTCTCATTTTCGAACTTAATTTTACTTTTTTTTTAAAGCCCGTGTACAAAATTTCAGCTCCCTAAGTATATGCGTTCTCGAGTTATCGTGCACACGGACGGACGGACGGACATGTGAAAATCGAAATAACTTTTAATATTATGAATGTGTCCAATCCATTTTGCTCTACCATCATTATTTCGAGGTGTTACAAACAGAATTACAAACTTAGTATACCCCTATGATTTCATCTAGGGTATAAAAAAGGATTTCTGGTTAAGTTCATTATTCATAGGTGGTCGTTTTTTTTCTGAATCATACTTGTCCATTACAAAATAAATTTAAAATTTAATTAACACAAATTAGACAATTTGTAGATGCCAATGAACACAATCATTAAGCAAATAAAATTTGTCTAATCACAATCCATACAAAATAACACAAATTCAATCAGACAAAACACACAAAGGCACTTAATAGATTCTATGTGACCCAGCAAACATTTCGATTCGATATCAAATCGAAAGCGATTCGTTTTAACGGGGTTTGATTTCGATCTCGATGTCATTCTCGAATCGATTTCGATCCGGTCACGACTAAAACGAAACATTCGATAACGATTCGATAACGATTCGGAATAACGGTTCGATAACGATTCGTAATAACGATTCGATAACGGTTGGTAATAACGATGCGAAACTGATTCGCTTTCTCAAATTAAATTCGACGTCTATTCCTAGGGTATTTAAAACATTTCAATAAATTCACATTTAAATGAAATCATTTTGGTCAAACAAGAACTAGGAATAAATGGAAACTCTGCTCATATGTTGCAGAAGTTGAAAATAAATATTATCTAACAAATTTGTCAAATTTGGACGGAATTTTCTGCAATACATTGAAAGTATTATATCTGCCTGATAATATGATTTATTAAAAGTTGATAAAAATGAAAATAATTCTTTAAACAAAAATAAAATAAAACCTCTTCAGAAAAAAATTAAAAGAAAAAGAAAAAAAAATTGAAAAGAGTTTACACTTAAGGCTTTTAAAATTTACTTTTTTGTCAGCCTGTCCTTCGCGTAATGTAAATGACGCATTGCCGTTTTTCTCGAGGAACTCTTCGGGAAGGCCTGGAAATGCATCTATAGAAAATGAACAATTAGAAATGCAATCTATTAGTGCATTGTGTACACTTACCTTTTATAGCTGTCATAACTATTCTGAGTTTCCTCGATGATTGGTTGTCCTTTTTGCCAAGCCAACAGAACTCCTGAGTAATGTCGTTTGTGAATATCCGCAGGAGAAGTAATATCAGACAACTCAATACTTCCTTTTAAAACCGGATTGACGATGGCTTCAGCTTCTCGTCGGATTTTTTTTAGATCGATTCATTGTCCCAATCTATTAAACTGAACTGAGCGTACCGACGACAGATAAACATCGCTAAGCGAAGAATTCTCGAAGAAATTTCAAATATCAGAATTCGAGAATATTTCGCTGAAAATGAAATTTGCTAAAATATTTGCTGGGGGCTTATCCCAGCAAATAATTTCTCGATGTTTTGCTTTTGCGAAGAATTCTCGAAAAAGTTAAGAGAGTAGGAAAGAAATAGTTTCGGAAGTAAATAAAATTCATCATTTGACAATACTTCGGTTTTCCAAGATGAACTCGAAGTTGTGACTTAAAACAATTTGCTAATCTGATTTTTCGATAATTTTTCATTTTAACTAAATATACTCGAAGTTTTCCCTACTCTGAAGTGTCGAGTAGAAATTGTAAGTTCTGAGAATTTATTCCGTTGCGAAATTCATGTGCATTGCAGAAAATTTTTTCATTTCTGACTGACTCGCGTCGATAGTGGTGCTTTCTTTGAGATGTTAAATGATATTATTTTTGTCAGCAAAAATCATGCTATTTCCGTCAAAAACAACAACAATTTCCTTTAATTTTACTTCATGATATTGATGAATGAAATCATTATGAAGATATTCTGTCTAAGGTATGTAAGAGGAAATAGTAAGTGGTTGACCCGTTTCGATATCGATTCATTTTTTCAAAGAAAACTCGAGTATATAAGGCTATTATATGCGCAACCAAAATAGATTCAAAAAGTTCGAGATAATTTCGATAAAACGGCTCGGAATCGAATCGTTTTTAAGATTCGATATAGCGTTCCTTTTTTTTTGTTTCTTTTTCGGATCGATATCGAATCAAAAACGACTTCGAGATCGAATTCTTAGTTTACCTTAACGAATCGTGTTCGATTTGATATCGTATCATAATGTTTGCTGGGATATAATACCTTAACCCTTGTGCCAATTACCTACATACCTGGGTATGTTTGCAATTTTGAGAAGGAAACATTTTTATCTAAACTTTGAAATTTTTCATCCATCACTTTAGTTATCATCAACGGCTCTATTTGTAGCTAATATATGCTATAAAATTTTGAAAAGTATTTTGTGGTATATCAGAAAATAGACCTGAATTATAAATATACGTTACCAAGCTCAAAGCATACCCAGGTATGTAATACAAGTTTTAGAAATGGGGATTGAAATCAATAAAAAAATAGATTTAATTCTTATAGAATTTATTATGACAAATATTTTTTACATCGGGGAAATTCTGCAGAAAGTTCTGCACATACAGGCTTACATCATGTTGTGCAACATTTTCACGTGGGTCGCCACTTACCTTTCCCTTTGAAAATACCGCAGATACCTTTGACTTTCAGTCTGCTTGTTTGATCCCGTGCTGCTAGTCCACTTGACGTGGATGTAGATTGGATTGGTATTTGGTGTCCCACCAGGCATTCGATAGCATATCTGGTCCGGAAGGGCTTCTTATTTGTTTTTTGGTTAGAATTGTGCTTATGGTATACTATATAATGAAGGCTGCCAGAGGAGCCACATCCAAAACATTATAAAAAAATGCTAATTTATACTTAATATAAACAAATTGTCCTTGGAATGTTCGAAAAACTGCATTCCTGCCATCAACAGTTCTCCTACCTACAAGTTTTGTAAGCTACTATATGCAGCATACTTACTTTTCGAAACAGGCCTAATCATAAAATTAAATTCTTAGGAACTGTTTGACTAAATATTCTCCTTATAAATAAAGCAAAAAATTGAAACACTTCCACAGAAATATACATAAATATGGTTACATACCCGGGTACGTTATGGGTTCGTTTACGTCATTTATTTTATCCATTGACCCAAGGGTTAATAATAGAAATTATCTTGGCCTCATGTTAAGTTTAAGGAAATATTTAAATTTTGTTAATTTGTTTCGTCTGCACATGTCTAAAAAAAAAAAAAGAAGTTGTCTGCATACACACATAGCAGCAGACTCATTCTTCTTTATTTTAATGTCTGACTCGTTAATTTAATTCAAGAATGACTTGTCTAACCAGGAGCATCACTTTTGTGTTCCTCCTCATCCTGTCTCCTCCTTCTTTTCCCATTATCTTTTAAATGGAAATTATTATAGTCTCTTAAGACCAGACTTACTACTACATACATAACTACGTAGACTATAACTTCATTAAAGCTGAAATATTTCTAGCCCTGTCATATTCATTCTACTATAATCACCTCCTTAATTCCACAAAACTACTAAGTTAATATGTGAAGCTTTTACAGCCTGAAGGAGTCATTAATAAACATCAATCCGATAGGATCTTTACTGTAGCCTCTGGCCTCTATTAACGTAAACGGAAAATTAAAATTGTAAGTTCAAGGATTATGTGGCTGAGCTCTAAAGGCGTACAAAATCAAATTTACTGCATGCATGCAGTTAAAGCCTTTAAATTACATGAAATATGATAGGAGTGACAGCTTTAAAGATTTTTAATTTCCTTTTAGTGAGAACAGATGAGCATTTCTTATATGTATGAAAACGTTGCAGTTTTTGTTTATCTCAGGATGACCTTCGACTCTTATCAAGGCTCACGATGTAAAGTAATAAGTTTTACAATGTTTTCAATTCTGACATTAAAAACTGGCAAAAAGTGCATTTTTTTTTTTTGCTGAGGTGGTAGCAGCTGATATTACATCACGACAGCAGAGGTATTAAGCTGTTGAAAATCGAGACACGATTAGATAAATGCTTGTAGTCATTAAGATTGATTTTTATGATTTCTCTTGGATATGTTGCTAGCTAACTGTCATTTATTATATATTACTAAATAAATGAGAAAAAAATGGGAAAAGATAAGCAGAAATACAGAAAAAACGTGACAAAGATTTTCTTAATTTTAATCATAGAAAATATTTCAATTGCATACCTATTGCGCATTTTTGAAACTGGTGAAATATGTGAACAAACACCTTTCCTTGAAGTGTGAAAATAACTTGCTCACTGAACTGTAATTTTATCAACATTTTAATATATTCCTCCTTTTGTGAGAGCGCTCAATGAATAATTTTGTGGAATAAATAATGCTGCTATAGCCAGAAAAAAAAAAATCTGCATTTTACCCACGCCTTCTTTACCAACCTCATAAAAACGATCGACGGAAAGGCGATCTCTCGAGTGCAATGTAAACCGATGCGCGATGCTAGATGTAAATGATGCTCACAGAGATCTTGGTGGTGTCGATCATAACCTCAAATCGAGATGGAAATATTGTACCTACCTAAATGCCACACCAACCAAGCAAGTCTTGACTATCAATACCGACAATTTGCATTTGTAATATAGCCTTTTTCTACTACATACTTATATGCGATCTCTCATCAAATATTCTCTTCCGCAATTCAAATATGCTGCGGCGGCAACTAGCTGAACGTGCCCAATACAAAAAGAACCTAGCTTTTCGCGAGACATTTCGAGATGTCAATAATAATCGGACTGCATGATGTCGCAACCGAATTCGTTACGCTTTCGATGAGTGCTTTATGTAGATTTCTTTTTGTTGGTTACCTAAGGGAAGCTGATGAAGATGATTAAGCGACTCTTTCCAATATATGAATACTGCACACCATCACCGTTGCAAAATACACAGGTTTTGAGTTTCCTGAGGCACTTAAGGAGCGTAATGACTCGTGTCTAATGATACATGAGAGTTGCATGAATGATGTAAGTTTGACATATGGATGAAGGCACAGGTATATCTACTCTACTGTGACAGATCATTTCTGCTTCTTGGCATGTTAATTTACTTACCTGTGACCGGTTATTCTGAATTATAACAGAACATGTTAACTTAACGGTATATCCATAAGAAGGCTGGCCAATCAACTTCATATCATCATAATCACAGTGTCAGTGCTCAACATTCCGCACGTTTGAGATTTTCCCCGTCCAGCTACATATATTCGATTTCATAATTGCCCAGCCCTACATTATAAGTCTTTTTGATTGCTTTGCCATTCGTTTTTTTTTTAATAATTATTATTGGTGTCCGCAGTGAGGCAAAATTAATTCCATCTCACCTGACAGTGATAATATTCTGTTAATATTGAGTTGATTTTATTTGCCACCATGCTAAGATAACAAGCGTTACAACTTTGGTTGTTTTTAATTAAATTTACATTCACCTTCGGAAGGTTGAATTTAAGATGGTAACAGAATTCTTACGTAGAATACTTGCAAAACTGATGGTGATTAATTTATAAATTATTTATTTTATTTCTTCATATATTTTTCGAAAGTTATTTTCGAATTCAGAACAGTTATAAAAAAAAATAGTTCTACTAACGAATAAAGGAGGCTAATTTGGTATTTGATCCAAAAGGAAACAAAATTTTCCAAGACTATGGACAAAATCAAGGAACTTTTGAGATTCAGAGACGATCTGGGCCGGAAAAAACTTCTAGACTACAATCTGATAGTCAAGAATTCTCTTAACGAGCCTTTCACCACTTCAGTGGAAATAAGAGCCTGAATGGAGGAAAATTATACCAAGACTCTCAGACAGCGATTACTCCGATAATAATCTGCTTGGATGAATTAATAAGCTATCATCTAATTTCGGTTTTTCCCCCTCGGCTATTAATTTAGTCTCTAGCTTCCTCTCTGGACGATCTCAGCAGGTTCGCATTAATGAAATGTTTTCTGAATTGCTTCCTTTGTCTTCCGGTGTACCTCAGGGTTCTGTTATGGGTCCACTATTATTTAGCTTATTTATTAATGATCTGACAGATGCCGTACGTGATACTAAAGTTCACCTATATGCCGACGATGTTCAATTGTACACTAGCAGTCCAATTGGTCTCATTGAAGACTCTATTGCACGTCTAAACGAGGACTTGGAAAGAGTTTCTGGCTGGGCAGTAAATAACGGCCTTATGATTAATCCAGGCAAGTCTCAATGCCTTGTGATACGCCATGACTCCTTAGAAGCATATATTCCTCCCGTCTTTCTCGACGGCCGTGTGTTACCCTATGTTCAGCAGGCTACAAATTTGGGGATAAAGATCAATTCAAGATTGAGCTGTTGTGATCACATATCTTTCCTCATTGGCAAAATTTATGGTGGATTGCGGCGGTTATGGCTTTCTACCCAGATTTTAAGCTGCAGCATCAAACTGAAACTCGTCAAAGCCCTGATCATACCCTATTTTTCTAATGGAAGTCTTATTTATCCACTACTAGATTCATGTTGCCGTCGCAGAATTAATGTTGCCTTTAACGACTGCATTAGATTTGTTTTCGGTCTTCACAGGTTTGATCACATCTCCCCGTTTAGTAAAGATCTTCTCGGCTGTTCTTTGGAGTCGTATCTCAGGCGCAAGGCACTTGTCTTTTTTTATAAGTTAGTGCGCACGGGTGTCCCGGATTATCTGACTGACTATATTTCTTTCCTTCAATCGTCGCGGCACCGTAACGTTTTGATCATGCGATTTAATAGGCGAGTATTGGAAGGCTCTTACTTTGTTTATATTGCTCGTAGTTGGAATAATTTGCCTAATGGGGTGAGGAGTGCGGGTACAGTTGGAGAGTTCAAAACGCTGCTTTACTCCCATATATCTTAATGGTGGTGGAATTGCTTCTTATGAATAGTAGGTAATATTAGTTATTTTATTTTATAAGTTTTTTTTTTCTTTTTCTTCTGTTTTGGAATTTTTACTAGTAGTAGCATTATTATACTGACTCTTTATACTGGTACTTTAAAAGATTAATAATCTTGTGTACCTACTTTCTGAAATAAAAATGAAAAAATGAATGAAAAATGTCAGAGTCTCAAGAAACCGAAGGTTATACAAAGTAATCGAAGAAAACGTATAGATTTCACTAGAACCCGTCAGTCAAAATGTCCATCATTTTGGAATTCGGTCATATGGAGTGATGAATCCAAATATAATCTGAGTGGACCTGTGAACGAACTTATGTGGGACGTCTACCAAAGGAAAAACTAGATCCTAAGTACACCAGGAAAACAGTTCAATTTGGAGGGGGCAGCATCATAGTTTCGGACTGTTTTAGCGCTCACGGTGTTAGACCAATTATTATTTAAATAAAGGGCAAAATGGACGGTATAATGTATAAAAGCAATATTGGCCAAGTATGGAAGGATTCCCAGAGGATTTGCCACTATCAGCATACAGTCAGTGGATGTTCCAGCAGGACAATGCCCGATGCCATATGGCTAGCATTTTTAGGGAATAGTTTAAAGAGCGCCAAATTTCAATAATAGAGTGGCCCACACAGAATTAGAATTTCTATTATTATAATATATTTTATCCTTATACATAAATTATATCGTTAGGTGTGCTAATTAGCACGCCATCCCTGTATATTTCTTTCTATAAATAACAATAAAAATCATCTTAAGTTTTGGGAAAAAAAAAAATTTGTCTTTTTTGCATGAAAATGTATCCGGGTATCTTCATAAATCTATATGCACCCATTCCACATGAAAACGATAAAAAAGGGCTTGTTTTGGACCCGACCATTTCCGATTTGGATGAAATTTTCAAAGGAATACCAAAATAGCTCATCAATATTTTTTTGTTTCCTCCTACCACGCTCCACCACTGCGAATGGGGTTAGAAATTTCGTGATTTTACGATGAAATGTGATTTTCAAAAAATCATACCTCAAGAATAGAGCAGTCGATTTTTATGATTCAAATGCCAAAAAAAGTTTAATTTTGCAGGTTTTATAGCAGAAACGAACGAAAAAATATGTTAATAATGAAGCCTCGTCTATCAATGCACAAAAAATTTACGATGATGTTCGGCTTCGTTTTTGAGGTATGCATTTTTAAAGTCATAACATAACGTAACCTCTGAAGGGAATATGTATATTGTTTTTTATTTTCTACTGAGGACCTCTAGCACTTTTTTTTAATATATTTTAATTTCGAAGCTAGAAGTCTTAGTTATCTATGTGCAAAAAAAAATCGATGGTGTTTTGCTGAGATATGAATTCTAAAATCCACCGTATATATTCTTGTGTTTCGGAAAGGGGAATGCCAACTTTTCATATAACTTTCGGCACGACATGAGATCTGTTTTGGCGATCGGATGTAGCTTGAGCGACTTTCTTGGGTGAAAAAGTGGACTTTTCTACTTCTCGTGATCGTGCGGGATTGGTGCGTCGTTGAAAACTACTTCCTATGAGAAAAACGTTTACAATAGACCTCTAATGGCCATGGAAGAGAGAATAGGAAAAATATATGCGAAGTGTAGTAACGAGGGTGAATATGACTCAAGTGGATGAAAATTGGCCTTCCGGCAACAAAAACGTACCGAGAAAGTTTCGTGAATCAGGAAAAAAGTTCATCACCCGATAGTACTCGGCTAGACCTTTAATTTGGTATGCCACAAGCCCCAATGGAAGCAACACCCGTTGCCCCTACCGGTGGTTCCTACCCCCTCGCCCCTAAAAGTATGCAGAGAAATATTTTCTTCTATGTATTGTATTGTATCTATCTATTATAACTTGTAATGAGCTGAGATGAACACTGAAACTCGTTTTCCTAACGGACATAACCCTACCGATTTAGAGCCGATCTAAGGTATGAAAACTCTAGTACCTCAGTTCGAATATAAAAGAGAGAAATACTAAATAGTGAGTATGGCGATGGCTATAAATAGCTATCTAAGCCTCCGAGTGTCGGAGTGTGGATACTCAAATTTCTTCTTAGGATCTAAGGAATTTGATTTTGTACTATATTTTCCAAAATGTACTAAATCAAACTTTTACCCCCTCTCAAATCTTCCCCCGCTTAATTGTAATAGACATTGCTAATAAAATGTGTTCAGTGTATCATAATGCATCGTTTAATACATCTCTCATGTCTGGAAGGCATTCCCCTTTAATGACTTATCTATATAGTTCATCTATAAGGCTTTTTACCTAGCTGTAAGTTATATATGCCTTCTAAAAGGTACATTTGTGTAACATTTTAGATTGTTTTCGATGAACAAATCAACCTGAAAATAAAAAAATTTACAAAATTACCTAATATTTTGAAAATTCTAGGAGAAATAGTTTTTGCTAATTGCCTATTTGCGTTATTAAATTAGAAATTCTTACTCACTTCTGACGTCAATACATTTTTTCACTAAACATTTTTGCTTCACTTATAGAACACTTGCAAATATTGCACTTAACGTCTCAGAAAGGAAACTGCACATTTCGATACCTACACAGCCAGCCTAGATATATCTAGTGTTGTTATATGGCAATGTAAGGTGGTAAATGGTTACAGTTATTAATTTTTGATGAATATTTTCAATGCGTTGTTAAGGTATATTGGTATATTGTCAAGATTTATGCTCTTTAGAAACCCCAAAGAAAGAAATCGGATGCTATTAGATCTGGTAATTTGGGTGCTCAATCGATTCACTAGTTTTTTAGATCAATCAACCAAGAAACAGTTTTTATTACAAGTTAAATTATTTCATGTAATATATGAGCCTTAACGCCATTTTCTAAAAAGCACACATTTTTCAGTTCATGTCAATCATATCATATATTCGATTCACTGTTAGTGAATTCCCATCGTCATCTTTGAAAAAATGGGACCAATGATGTCTCCAACATAAATTCCATTGTCACTTTGCGGGGATGTTATGATCGCTCATATGGTTTATGTAACGATTTTCTGTACTGCTCCAATAACAACTAATCTGTTTGTTGATTAAAATCTGAGATCATATTATGATTTTTTTTCCCCAAAAATTCCTGATCTCCATTAATAATTGTCTTCTTGTAGTTTATGAGTCGTTTGATCTTTGAATGTTTTGTTCAAATTTTATGTAAAATATTCCGTGAAAGACTTAATAGCTAAACACAATGACATATAAAGTTGCTTCGTTTGTTTTTTTTAATACTGTCCTGCGCCATTTCTTTACTATTCAAATTTTATTACCTACAGACATTTATTTACTGTTCTTAATACTCATGATCAGGCATTCCCTATCTCTACATAAACTTTCGTCGTTTTTTAATTTGTACGATCATCCACAAGGAAGTTGTAGTTGATCAACGACATCTGACATTTCATTGATTAAATATATTTCAGTTGATGAAGATTAATATTATGCACCACGTAGGAATGTCATTTATAATACAAACTTACAATCAAGTTGTTAAGACAGAGATTTTGGTTGTTCGTTGTTTTTTGGGATCTGATTTCTATTGAAAAATATATATGGCTCATACCAGATTAAATCGATCAAATTCAAAATTCGAAATTCCCAATTTCGTTCTTCTTTTGGTGAAGGTTAAGTAGTTATGAAATAAGAATACAACTCCTATTTTTTTTTTGTTCTGCGATGCATGCTGCCTAAATTAAAGAACTTTGAAATCCTTAAAATTCGCCGATTTTTAGTCTGCTGAGTTATATTGGGTGTGTGTTAAAATAAAATACATTTGCTTGTTTAGAAAATTAAATAGAAGTTTATTCAAAGCATACTCGGTATTTAATGGATTTAATACCTATTAATTACCAATACCAAGTATTTAAGAATTGATAATTCCCAGTATTAGCACTCCTGCATTGGAATTAAAATTTTACATGCCCAATCCCGGAATTACAAATAATACTTTAAAATACTGGAAATTAGTTGAATTTGCGGTTTCATTACAAAAATACTAAGAAATATTCAAAATTATTTGGGCATTACTATATAATTCCTTTCAATTCTTTTCAAATAATTTCAATTACTTTTAATTACTTCAAAAACTTCAGTACTAAACATGATATAGTACTTAATTATGAAATGAACTAGATCAATTATCTTTTTAATTTTATTGTAGAAAACCTTTTTCCTGTTTTCGAGGTGCAATAAAATTAAGTAGTCTAGCCAAGTACATTTGCTTTCAAAAAAATTGTAGGCCAAGAAGTTAAAAATACAAAGTAACATTAAATAAATTAAATATTTATTATTTGCTATGTTTTCACATTTCAATTTGCAATTTCATGAAAAGCACTTTATTTTGTAGAAATGGCACACCAAATATTAAAATATCATGTTTATTACTGACGATTTCGAAGTAATTAAGAGTAATTGAAAATATTTGAAAAGAATTGAAAGGAATTATATATAGTAATGCCCAAATACTTTTTAAATACTTTTGGATATTTCTAACTATTTTTGTAATACTTAGAACCGCAAATTCAATTACTTTCCGGTATTTTAAATTATTATTTGCAATTCCGGTAATGGGATTGCCCAATTTTAATTCCAATGCGTGAGTGTTAGTACTGAGAATTATCAAATTTTTAAATACTTGATATTAGTAATATAAATGGCAATGGTACTTGAATTTTACAGCTCTGATTCAAAGTATGCTCCATCGGCAGCTCATTCGCATTCGCTCATCTTTCAGGTAATTTACGTATTTCCTGCCCGAAGACATCCTGGTCTTTGAGCTGATCCAAATTTTGATACTTTCGTATGAAATGAACCGATCTTCCGTAAGATCTGACTGCATTCTTCGGAATAAGTGATAATCCGAAGGAGCTAAGTCTGGCGAATATGGCGGGTGGAGGAACACTTTCCAGTTCAGTCCATCTAAATATGTTTTCACGACTTGTTCATCTATTCTGATCATATTTGTTCTATTTGTCGCTTCAAACGCAATAGTTGTGGTCGATAAACGTCTTCATTAATAGTTCGAGCAACATACAAGAAGCAATATACAACACCTCTCTGATCCCACCAAATGCAGAGCATAACCTTGGCACAGTGAATAGTTCTCTTTGGCTGTGATGGGCCAGGTTTACCTGGCTTCACTCATGTTTTTGACGTTTAGGATTCTCATAATATATTTATTTTTCATCTCCTATGACTATTCGATGCAAAAAGCGTTTTCTTTGCTGTCTTTGAAGTATTATTTTTCGACGTCCGATGTCTCTTTCTTTCAATTCATATGGAACCCGGTTACTAAGTTTTTGAACCATTTCCATTGCTTCTAAACGCTTTGCAACAGTTGATCGTTCAATATTTAATTCTGCAGCTAATTCTGATTGAGTTTGGTAAGAATTCTCTGCCAAACTAAAAACGACATCTGTTGAGAAAGGGCGGTAACAAATTCACACACCCGATATTAAAAAAAAAAAAAGCATAACTTTGGATCTAATTATCACAGAGGTATGATTTGTAGTTTGTTTTAAAGGGGAAAGTACAATATTTCAGGAAAAATTATATAAAGAATTAATCAATTGTTTCGTTTTTTTAATAATAATTTTTTTATACTCAAATTGGAAGCGCAATGGGTTTGAAAGATAATTTTTCTCGTCAATAGAGGTCTGGTTTATAATTTATTGTATAACTTCCACTTATACATTTACTTGGAGACTAGTTGGTTATTTTAATATTTATAAGAGGTGCAGAAGTGTCGAGCCTCAACACTATAATCTGTTAGCGAACTGCTGAATGAAAACAAGTGACTTTTATTAAAATTAATCGATATAAAATTTATGCAAAAAATATGTACAGAAAATTATGGAAGTGACAAAAATAATTTTTTTTTTTCAAAACAGAAGTAATATGAGTCTAGGCGATAACTACCTGTGAGAAACTTTACTTTGCAAGGTGTGCTGTGGGAAATTGCTTATGCGAGAAGCTCTTGCTTTCGTCGGTTTTGCTGTGGGAATTTATTTCCAGGATGATTTATTTTTAATTTGAAATGATATTCTATGAATGGAATTTGTTTATGCCGGCCTTAAAATTAACGTGGAGAACTTTGCATAACACTTTAACATAAAACAAATCTTTTAAGTGTTTCATCGTCTGTAGTAGACGAATTCTGTAGATTCTAAAGCTAATAAATAAATAAATAAATAAATAATATACCGTTTCGATAGGTCTAAAGGGGTTATACAAATAATTTTCAATTTGAATTCAACTTGTTAAGAGGCGCTGCATTATGATTTGATCCTAACCTTTATGTGACCAAATAGGGTACCCGGTACTTTTTTCGGGTTTAAAATTATATCTTTCTTTTCACATCAGGCCTGTGTATCCCTGAGAACTCATAAAAAACACTTCTAAAGTATGTTCAAATATTTTCGAAACAAATCGAGTTTTAGAAATAGTTTTTTTTTGCCTTTTCTGAAAGCAATACACACTTCTATCACCCAAGTGAGGTACCCGGTACCTCGATCTCCGTACTTTTCATATTAAATGAAATGCAATAAATTATTAATAACTATTTATTTATCTAAATAATGTCTAATGACACAAAATTTAATTGATTGAACTGTCTAATGTTGCTGTATCGCCGCAATCAACACAGGTAGATGGCGTAATTTTTACATGGTGATTGCATATTGGTTTTTTACATATAGTGCAGCATTTTATAGGTTTGGGGTGCTTGTTGTCGATTGCAAGGCATCCAATGACATACACTTATATGCTTAGTCCTACCTGACGTATCCTCAGATGGACTCAGTGGTGCCTGTGCCTATATACCAGGGTTCGGGTAATTCTTTTTCCCTGGGCTGTTTCCAATGCAGTTCGTACATAATAATGAGAGATTAGTGTTTGAAATTTTGACCTGTTCAGTTCTGACTTAGTTTCGTTATAGAAATGTATTAAATATTTCTAGTTTTTGTGCAGCATTATCACGTACATCCGGTTGGTACTTAACAGCAACAATACTGCTTTGTTTTTCTTCTGAATGTACCTTACTAAAGTGGCTTCTGGGTGAAAGGCGAAAATTGTCGAGAAAACCTCTCGGTGACTTGATGCTTGTAGCTGAGGCGGAGTGTAGGATTTCTTTTTTCTGATTATTCCCACTACAGTATTGCCTATCCCGTCAATGCCACCAATTCAGTACGTCGATGTACACATTTTGGACTGATCCCTTTCATCGCAGGCAATAACTGCGAAATATCTTTCTCTAAGGGCTTATGGATATTACATTAGATGTAGTAGGGGTCATAGGTTATTTGAGTGATAGAAGGTTAAAACTTTCATGGTGCCACAAGAGTTAAATTCATTCTGTCTTATTATCATACTGCTATGAGTCACCATTCAGCTCAGTATTAGAAGCCTTCGATAATACCAAATCAGATGCCACCGATGATGAGAGTATCGTACCCAGGTTTATAAAATTTTTCCTTCTCTATTATATATATTTAATTCTTGCAATTCTTATTCTCTGTTTACTCATAAGTGGAAAAGTTCTATAATGTTACCATTGGCAAACAGCCCTGCGTGTAACGACCCAAGTGCATTTTCCAGGAAAAGGACTGGAGAGGTTGATGGCTCCACAAATAATTAATTTTGTCGAGCGCAATGCCCTGCCCTTTAAATTGCAGTCTTGGTTTCGCTCTCGGCATAGCTGCAAGACTGGTCTACTCAAAGTCACTACAAATATTCGAAGCGCGCTGAGACAATAATCATCTATCCATCTTAGTTAAGCTAGATTTTTTTCTTCTACACAAATTACATGATAAATTCGTTTTCTCCCGAAGTAGCAATAAAATGGTCAGCGAATTTCTATTCAATTGCTTCCAACAAGTTTTAATTGATGGAGTTAAATTTAATTTCCTTCCAGACGATTTTGGAGTTCTACAAGGTTCTATTATGGGTCCTTTACTCTTTACCTTATTTATAAATGATTTTCGCATGTTGTAATGAATTAAAATTTTCATATATAAATAAATAGATGAGAACACGAAATTATTAGTCCCAATTAACAATTTATAACACTGATAAAAACGATAAAGAACCAATAAACTAAATGATAATAAAAGTCACAATGCTTAGGAATAATTTATAAAACTAGTTTACCAGCTGATCGATCTTGCTAATCAGCAGAAAGATATGGGGAGTGCATTCATGTCTTGTAGTAAATAGTAGTGATATATTGGGTCCAGGCATTCGGGGTCACGTCTAATGCTTACTACTTTATTGCAATTAGCAATAATGTGGCAAGTTTCTTTGACCTCTCGTTTTGTTTTGTTATTTTCGGTTATGATGATGTGAGCCTGGTCAAAATTAAAAATATGCTGAGTCTCAAGGGTATGTGCAGCAAGTGTCGATGATTATGTTTCCCTGCTAATATAGTATCTACATATGTTGGTCAAGTCTCGCTTTTAAGCACTTAGAAATTTGTCCAATGTATGTAGATATTTCCGCAGTCGTTACAATCTACCTTGTAAACTACATTAGATTTTCTGCTGGTCGGTACATTGTCTTTAAGGTTCATAAAGATCAGCTTTCGCAACGTCTGGGTTGGTTTCATAGCTACCCGGAGATTGTTGAGATGCTGTCCCATTCTCCTTTTGATATACAGAGAGTGTGGGAAAACATAACTGAGTCCTATATAAAGTGGTAAGTTCGGTAGCGGAGGCGAGGAATCACTTGGCTGCGTATTTGTGTTGTTTGACGGCGGCGCAAGTGAATGTTTTCGAAGAGCTTCTTCAATGAACTTCCTTGTTATGTGTGCGGGGTAATAGTTTTTAGATGCAATTCTATAGACGATATCTGCATTCTTGTAATGAAAACTTGGATGACTTAGGCTGAGAACTCGATTTATAAGGCCTTTTAGAATATTCATCATTAATATTGGTGTGGATGAAACGAGAGGTAGTTCAAGATCCTATTTGAGCAACAATAAACCTTGTACCAATCAGTGGATATTGTGCCATGGTTATTGTGAAAGAGTTTCATATCTAAGTAAGGGATAGTTTTCCCTTCTTCCAACTCAAACGTGAAATTGATATTGTTATGGATTGAATTGAATTTAGTCAAGATATTATCAATTTCATTTTCAGGAACACCAGCTATAATATCGTCAACGTATTTATGTATGAAGATCAGTCTTGTATTCATATCATTTAGTTCGGATATTATTAACATGTCCATGGATATATCAGCAAGTGGAATATATATCGTGGCATGTAGTTTGCAATGTCCCTACGTAGCTAGTTCACCTGTGGATGATAGAGGAGAGACTACGGGAGCGAGAGATATAGAGAAAGCCCCGCACTTAGGATTTCATATTAATTCTTTTCATTTTTCATTAAATTTAGTTATAACACATGTTTTGTTTGGCTTAATTTCATCCCCCAAGTGTTACAGATGGCTAGTGACGTAGTCGCTGGACTGAACTCTCCTTCACTAACTTAACTTGCACTTCCTTCACTTACTTTACTAAGGCGTTACCGCGGACATGATCGTATGAAATTGACTAATTTGACGATGGACATTTTAAGTACTGGTTATTCAAGGGAAAATGAACTTAGTCCGGTGACACACGATGATACTCACACGATACACCGTACTAAAAGCTAGTTTTCTTAGCACTATTTTAAAACATTATATGTATTACCTCAATTTAGAGCAGAGGTTAGACTCGGATGATACACGAATGTTTTATTACATATGTATGCGTGTATTCTGTTTGTGTGCGTATAGAACATATGGAAATTATGAATTTTCTTTGCTGCTTTAAGAACGTGTGTCAACCGTGTATAAATTACGTGTACTATGGGCCGATACACACTCGATACAAAAACCGGTTTTACGTCGTGTCTAGTCTCGAGTGTGTATCATCGTGTGTTACGGGACTAACAAGGAGAAGGTCCCTACTCGGCATCACCGATCTCATCCAAATTCATAGTATATGTAGGGCTTGACTAAAAATGAAGGTGACGCAAGTGGTAGGCTTAGATGGCCAAATGAAACAGAAATAATGCATAATGTAGGGGAGCAAAAATTTGCGGGAGTTGTTGCGGTTAAATTGCAACATAATTTGAATGAAAGTGCCGAATTCATTCGGGTTTAATGCCATCCACAGAGATTTTTGATCCTGTAAGTGATACTTCCGTGAGTTTTCAAATATCGCCGGTAGATGGCCACAAGTGATTTAATTTTTTTTAAATAGGTAAATGACATCCGATCTTCCTGAAATTTTGTATAAATAATCTCTTAGTAAAAGCTCATCCATAAAAAAAAACAATAAATTGGATTAATCGATAAGTTCTAGAAAAACATCTCGAAAATTCAGACTGAATTTTGGCCGTCGAAAATTAAATTTCGCGACTTATTCAGAAGGGGACGGAAAATATGTTCAAAAAATCAAAAAAAAAATCACAAAAAAGCAAGCAAAAAGAATTTTGCAAATCGGATAATATTTACCCCACCTCCCTCAGAACACCAGAATTCGGGAAATGAGAAACTTTTTCCCATCGCTGTATATGAATGACCTTTTGACATTGAATTTATCATCCGATTTTGATGAGATATTCTACACAGGTGGTAGAATATAAAATAAATACCTCCACCCTTAGTATTTTTTTTATTATTAAGTTTTTATTATAATAACATATAAGTAACCCACCGTGTGTTACCACTCTGTAACCCGCTGCCGTATGAATCTAGTAATAGTTTCAAAATATCATAAAAAACTCAAAATGAACTTAGCAAAAAGAATTTTGAAAATCGGTTGGAATTTGGCCGAGAGATAAAGGTGGTAGCTTTACAGTATTATGCTGCTAATTAAAGTAGATAAAAGTAATTTAGCAAACCTCGCAATCTTATTTTAGAAAATGCTCCTCAACTAATTGTGTAAATGACTTCTGGTTTTCTATATATGAAAGATAACAGATTATAGATAATTGTAACGAATAGAAAGTGGCTTACATGTTGCGAATAAATCCAAGATGGTAATTATCACAAAAAGTGTTAATTTTAACCCCGGGTTCGTCTACATTGTGTAATACTTCGGTTTCGCTTGACCAGCTGGAGCTCCCACTTGCGTCACTTTCATTTCTAGTCAAGCCCAACATGTCATGTGAATTTTTACGAAATCGATAATGAAGAGTAGGGACCCTCTCCTTGTAAGTTATCTTTCAACAGCAACCGTCCAGGAGGTGTGCATTATCAAGGCATAGGTCTACTCGTGTTGCCTGGGTGATTACGTGCCACCAGCAGGAGGGATCAGCCCTAATGCCACCGGGCGTCAATATAAAACCGAAAAAAACTTTTGATCAAAATATGTATTCTTCTCTAGTTGTCGTCAAAGTTTCCTTAACTACCACTTAAAAGTTTCCACTTTACTTTATTCGATAAAGCTTAGGCCATACAGAGAGGGTTCACGAACGCTCACTACCTCTTAGGATGGTTCATTGAAAGTACTGTTAAAACAGCTTATACTAATTTCTAGGCTAAGTAATTCAACTTCGCAGAAAAACATCTAATATTATCTGATAATAGTTCATTGAAGGTAGTGCTATTACCGCCATACTGATTCCTAGGCTACAGGCTTCACCAAGCGATCCTCCCGCATGGATTTTGCTCAAGGAATTCTATGAGAACTCCGCTAATGTTTGAATTGTATAACAATCGAAATAAATTACCTCACACCGTGCTTAGACCGGTGCTAGCCGCTCTAAAGATAAGGACTACACTCATATAATAGAGGTTCAGGATTACAACACTAATCGATCGCGTAATTCAAATTTGCGAAGGAAAATTTTGTATTGATTAGATATGTATCGTTTCTAGTGCTCCGTGGGTAAGAACGAAGCTCATATATGTTCAGGATAATTCCACTGAACGAGGTACATACGTTAAATTCGCGGGAAGTCTTATTTTCGATAAATATATTAAGCGCTCCTTGGACATGGAGTACGCTCGTATAAGTTCTTGATATCCTTAACCTAGGTTGTTAAAATCAAGATCGCCTCCGGGGAATGGATACTTATCTACTTTTCTATGGCAGGGCCACCATCTCGGCCTCGTTCTTCTCTCGCGTTCGTTCTTTGTCCCTTTTTCTAGCGGATCTGTATTAAATGTCTTGGATTTTGTTACTATAATTTTATGGCATATACATATCTGTCAAGTCAAATTATTTGTTGAAATAAATAAAAGTAGGTTTTGAGTTCGTAATTAAATATTGCGAAATTGAAGGTTTTTAAATATTTCTTTATAGAAAATATTGAAGTTATTTCTGAGGTAGTTTTCCATCCACAATCAGGGAGCATTGTGTCCATAGATTCACTGCAGTGGTCCTTTTCCTTTATAATTTGCTAGAAAAATTCCGCTTTTGGATAGAGTTGGCAAATAGTATCAATGTCAATTCTGCTCTGTTTGGCGATTTTAGACTTTATAGTAAAAAATCGGACTGGAGTGGATTAGCGTCCTTTGGAGTGAGATAATCCACCATGTGAGCCCGAACCGGACTGAAATTATTTTCACCAGTATTAGTTCGGTTGTGAAATGGACTTATTTTCATTTGAGCACTTGAGTGGATCGAAGTGGATTGACGTTCACATATTAGCAGATTAGTTACTGAATTTTTTGTTTACTACGAAATAACTAATAAATAAAAATTTCGTTATCGTACAAAATATTGTTTGTAGAACTGAATTACAGCGCTATCTGATATGTTGGGAGAAATTTTTTCTATAAACTCTCATCCTTTGCTTCGAACTCCTTCGTGCTTTCATGCAATATTTTAGAAATTGTAAAATTATACTTCTTTCCATGATCAGTCTTTAAATATCTACGATAAAACGATTAAAAACTTGATAATTTCCAATTAGACAGTTTGACATTTTGCGATTTTTACCATAAAAACTAGAGGGTAGTGTACGTGTGAGGTATTGCACTGATTGCTTCCGCAGCATTTAAATTTCAATTAACTATCTCCCTCACAATTTCTATAAAAAATGCATGTCATGATAATGTAAATCCTGCTTAAGTGTAAAAAAAAACGAATAACAAAAAATGGCCAACTGTCATTCTTCTGGCAATTTCGTTGGTCCGATTCGCCGAGTTCCCTAATATGGGTACGTTGTTCCACGAACAGCTCTGACTATCAGAGATCAGGACAATCACATAACAGCACCGTGCCATGTTTACACATGAATATAATACTGCTGCTGCCGTACCCACATGCGACCATAACTAAGGTCACTAGCCTTGGAGTTGCCCTTAACAGCAAACTAATCTGGTGCGTCCAAGTTTGTAGTATAGTCAACAAAATCTATTATGTCCTCCGAAGGTTATGGCTCGTAGGCAGGGCCAGATAGAGCGACGGGGCCCATGAGGGCCATATGGCACGGGCCCCAAGCCCACGGAAGGCCCTCATAAATCCATGGTAAATGCAACTGAAATAAAAATATATTTTTATCATAATTTTAATTTTTTGCAGAAAAATTTTGCACAGCAAAGTTCCCTAAAAATTTTGCATGGCATTGTACCATTCTTCTTTCCGGCTTTTAGTTTACAGTTATGCGCATTGTTTTCATTTCGAACAATCCCTTCCTATAAAGGTTATATTTAGGCGTATTATGTAGGTATATGATATAGGTACTAATACTATTATAATAGGAAGCAGAAGAAAGAAGTTACAGTACCTACTTTCATTTTCAAATTTAGCACCAATATATTTTGGAAGATTTTACTTCAAATAAGGTTTAAAGATTTATTTAAATAAAGTTCATAAATGTTTAACAAACAAAAAACCTTTTTTATGTTTTACGAGTATATATTTGGTTGACATATTTTTATGATTTTCAAACGGAGGGGCCCCCATTTTTTGGTTGCCCCCCCCCCCATATACTCTCTCAGGCCCTGCTCGTAGGGTTATTATCAGTCAGTCTGCGGCTCAAACTAGTCAAGGCTCTGTTTGTCCCTCATTTATGCAGCTTGTAATCATAGCATACAATGATTGTGTGCGTTTTGCTTATGGTCTTTGTCGTTTTGATCATGTTTCACAATATATTCCCTCAGTTCTAGGATGTTCATTAAATTCTAAATGAACTTTCTTCCCAATGACATTAAAAGGATTGGCTCAACAAGGATTTTCAGTGTGAAATTAATTCAATACACAGTGTTCAGTCCACATCCCTCGATGAAACCATTTGTCCTAAAAAATACAAAAAAAGAAACAACACAAAGAATCAATGTTCTATATACAAAACTTATCTGATTCCTCAACGAATATAAAACATCCCAATCCTGCCTACAGCCGTCCTACATATTATTTGAGCTGAAATTAAATAGAAAATATATTAATTACATATAAATTAACCAAAATATCATAAACTTACCAAATCATATACATCTCCAGTATATTTACAATTTTCGTAATGTCATCTAGTGACATTACGTCAAACAGCTGGTGTCGCCACAATCAAAATTGGACCAAATCGAACCAAGCGTTGCCAGGGCAACACATTATGGAGCTGGGACATAGCTGTTCACGACGGCTATATATATAAAGCCGACGAGTCGCAATAGATGGCACCATTCTTTGCTCAGAGTTCATCTGATTCAGAGTAGAGTCTAATCTGAAAAGAATCATGTTCTAATCCTCCATACAGAATTATAATTCTGTTCAGAGTTTAATCTGAAAATTCCTATCATCCACATTCCCACACCTAAGCAGGAGAATAATTCTGCCAAACTCTTATAGTGCTACATCTGTTCTGCACCACACGTTGCAGCACGCTGCTGCACCTCTTTTGCTGCTTATTCAGCTTTTCTGTCTGACAGGGCCGCTACCATCAAATAGATTCGCAGAAAGTTCTTCTGTGCGTCATTTTTACTGCCCTAGTGCCCACACGCCGTAGCAGCATTATTATTTTTATTCTAGTAGTTTATAAGGTTACAGAAAATAATTCCGGCCTTCTTCTTCTTTTCAGAGATAAACAGACGGACCACGTTATTTGGACTATTTTTTTTTCTATTTTTTTTTTTTTTTTATATACTGAATTGTGAATTAGTTTTTAAGCTCTTTTGAATTTCGTGAATTTTGTGATATTAGGTTAAGTATATGAATTATGAAATAAAATTTTATATTTGAAGTAGAAAAACGCTGAGTTATCTATTTAACAACCGGCACATCTCCCTTATTGTTTGAGACCAGCTCTCACACACAGTATCCAGTGAGATGGTTTCAAATCAATATCATAAGAATTGGGGAAAATAAAAAAAAAGCTGAACAAAATGCTTTCAAATTTATTCAGCCATAAGTTATCGATTCAAATTTCATAATTACATTTACAGCAAAACTCTTATAAAAATATATACATAAAAATAAAAAAAAAATTAAAAATAGTCCTTCTAGATGATTTTAATATTAACAGCTTCTTTTTTTTTCTTTTTTCAGGTAAAAAACGGTTCGAATCATCTTCTGAAAATGTACAAGGTAAACTATTCATAAGAAATAATAATTCTTTACTTCAATTAAACCCATAATCATACAAATAAATTTATTCCTGAATACAAAACTAATATTAGTTAGTTAGAAGAGTAAAAAAACAATATACGTACACAGAAAAAACAATCTGCGTGAACTCATGTGTATCAGGAAAATAATTACTCCACAAAATTGAAAATGTTAACATCAATTTGCGAGAAATCTCATTAGATAGTAAATTCCGAACCTACATCTACTCTAGATTGATGAAATCTGGTAAAGATTGGTTTTTGTTTTTTCATCGCAAAAGGTCAGAGCACCCTGTCGACTTCCATTTATATCAAGAAGCTAATGAATGCCATAGTAAATTCTATTAAGCCATTAATTACTTGGAATAAATTGTTTTTCTTGAAAAGGATTAAATTAAAGATTTCATAAGCCAGAAATACTAAGAAGAGATGTGTAAAGCACCATAACCAACCGCGCATGAATTGTCTTAAATGTTTTCATTTGCGTAGCTTTTCTTGTGGACACACCTTTATACTCGTACTGCATTGATCTCTCTTAGCATTTATTAATTACCTACGTCTTTATTCTCAGCTCTTGTCTGCACGTATATAATTTGTTTTGTTATCAGGTAGGTAATTGTTAACCAAAAAATAAAAAATAAAAAATAAAAAAAATGTTTTCTTTACATATGCATATTGAGGGTATGCAGAAAATCTTATTATTCTCTGTCAAATTGCAAAAGTCAAGCTGAGACTGACTAACTGAACACTGAGTAATTATATCTGCAGTGCGAGATCAGCTGCGTGGTTGAGTTTTTATTTACTTATTTACGTGTAAAGTAGGTATGCAAAAAATCAGGTGTCTGCGCCTGCATGCACACAGGTTATTGAGCATTTTGAAATGAAGAATGTTTGCATACGTTCAAGGTGGGCAAGTAACAAAAGTGGGTTTGTCGCTTAAGTCTTTTATTTGCTCTCAATTGGACATGAGGACAACAAGGTGAATATTGTTTGAGCACGGTGGTTTTCGATGGAATTGTTAGTTAACAAAATGGAAAGTGTATGATGCTGGGAGATACAGTATTCATGTAATATAATAAGCGTTTAATGGATTTCAATGATTTTTTTTTTTTTTTTAATTCCTCAATAGTGTTCTTGTGTTCGGTAGGTATACGTATAGCTTTGGTAAACTTAGTGTAACAAATTCTTTTAGAAGTATGCAAATTGAAGATCGGCACATTAGACAAGCTTAATATCTGCAATAGCTTTGCTTAGTTGTATAGAGTAGATTTATAAGTTTAAAAAAAAATAATAATAATTCTGTATAATATATGCGCCGTCATTAGTTTCACTGAACGTCAAACTAAAGAATAGGTATAAATCGAAAATAATAGTTTGTGTCATTTCTATGTACAATAAATAATTTACTCATTAGTAAAGCTACGACATTTTGTAATCAGAAATATATCTTCTTTTAATTATGACTGCCAGTGGCGGAAATAAATGTTTTAATTATAGAATTTACCTGTAATTCATTATTAAATGCAATTAAGACATCACTTATGTTTTCGTGCACGTCGTACATTGAAATAATTATGATGATTAATGGCTTGGAATTGAACAACTTAGAAATTATATTTCATTAAAGTTATACATCAAAAGGTGAAGTTTCCTGCGATTATTGTGTAATGCAGGTTTGTTTTTTTTTTATAAGGTTCATTAATAATATTATTCTATTTCAACATAAAACTATTAGTCATACACTGATAAGTATAAGTTTTAATAGACTTTAAAATTTTATGCAATTTCTGGTTATCGCATTTATTTAGAGAAATTAAAGAAATCAAACATTTAATTAGGATACGTAAAGTCGAACTTTCTCTCTCAATAAGAGACGAAGTAAATATTATTTACTAAAAGAGATGTACATTTCTCAAAAATCTTACGGAAAATGCCTGATATTCCCGTATCTCTGCTAATAGTGGCCTCGAAATGATGGAAGTTGTGCATCAATAGTGGTATACTCGGATGCTGCATAAGTTAACTGGCAACAATTCACGAATTTTTCAAAAACACTACGAATAGCAGCCAAATTGTCAAGTTTTTTTTCTTTCTCCACGTGTGGTCTTATCATCAAATCGTAAGCAATTCTGAATAAATTGAAACCTCTTCAAAGTCATAGTCGTCCTAAAAATGTCGATACCTGAACCATCACTCTACCATAAATCTTTCGATTTTACATGATTCGATTTGAAACGCCCAGCTAGGTACAACCTGAGACAACTTACATCTAGATGTGCAAAACCTCACAAAATCGCGGTCCAACTTAAACGAGCTAATGGCCCTCTAATAGAAAGCTGTATACATTCTCTCTCTCTCTTGCTGTAGTATGCCACACAAAT
Source organism: Dioctria rufipes (assembly GCA_963924295.1). Classification (NCBI taxonomy): domain Eukaryota; kingdom Metazoa; phylum Arthropoda; class Insecta; order Diptera; family Asilidae; genus Dioctria; species Dioctria rufipes. The sequence goes on along the minus strand of OZ002743.1, from coordinate 62,389,001 downwards.
TCTTCGCAATCGTAGCTTTCTTTGGTTGAATAAAAAGTAAAAGAGCTTTCAAAAAGTGATCCGGGTTTGTTTATAGGGAGTTATGCACATCTAGTTGTAAGTTGTCTCAGGTAAAACAGACCAATAAAAGCTTTTAATTCTGATGTTGTTATATCAGTCATTACATATTTCTTTATGTGACTATTTTGACATGCACCTCGCCTGGCACTGACAACATATTTGTGCATTTGAGTGAATCAAAATAATTTCTTGCAAAATGTCATCAGTAAAAACAGTTTCCAGCACTCAACAGCTGTCTTTGAATTTTTGCCAATAGTTTTCACGCCTTGTTTTTCTCTTACGATATATTCTATCCTAGTACGTACATTAGGCCTTTCTGGTACAGTAGACAACTTTGTGCCATTCTTCCCCAACAAATACCTTCTGATACCTTCACTCTCATTAGCCTCCGATTCAAGAGACAATAAAAAATGGAACTGCAGAAAGTTGTACATACTATGTAAGTAAAAAAAAAAAAACACTATACAAGCGCTTTTCTTTAATTTGGCTTTGCTGTGAATCTAAATATTGAAAAATAAAATAATGAAAAAAAAAAATTCCCTACATTTTAAGGAAAAATTACCTAAACTCCTTTTTCCAAGGTGGAGCTTTCTCTAATCTTATCGAAAAATACGTAAGCTTTGTGGCACAAATTGTTGCCACTCACTGTGTACTTTCAAGAGTTGGAAGCCTCAGACTATAATTTTTCCACTATGTGTTCTACACATGCAATTTTTTTCTGATTTAGAATTTAATTTTTTAAAAGAAAATAATTTAATTTAATTATCTTTCCTAATGCAAGTATAATTATGCTAGTGAATTAAATATTAAACATTAAAAGAGCTCTAAGCTAAGTAATAATTATAAAAACTGCTCGAAGTTATTTTTATTTCCTTGAATTCGTAGATCGAGCTCGATACTTGCTGGATTCGGAAACATTAACAAACTTGTTCTATTGCCTAAAGAATTTCTTGATGCAAATCTTTGCGTGCCTTAAATTATCTACAATGATTATATACATATCTTTAACAATGCCGTAAGATTTTTATTTTTCTCAAGAAATAATTGTGGCATTGATAGGATGGAATTAAATTTACTTTAAACCGGTTGTATTATTAGTAAGAGCAAAATTAATGAAATTATGAATCATAAAAATAGCTGTATTTCAAAAACAGATGGTGCAAATTTTAAAGTAATATTTCATATGGTTCAACCAACCAATACTCTTCCACTTGTTTTGTAATATAAATTTTTACATACTACGTTCTCAACTATTTAATCTAGGGTTAAGATTCATAAATGGAAAGTTTACTTTGTTTTTAGGGTTCCGTACCTCAAAAGTAAAAAAAAAATGGAACCCTTATAAAATCACTCTTGCGTCCGTCTGTCTGACTGTCAAAGTTGTTTTTCTCGAAAACGACGTAACATAGGAATTTTAAATTTGATAGAATGTTGGGTCTTCATGACGCGCAGATATTTCGATAGTCAAATATTATGAAATATTTCAATTTAATTCAATTCAATTCAATTAGTTTACTAAGGGCATCTACACAATTAAGTTTGTTGTTAAACTTATATTTATGCGCAGGAGATAATGAGAATACAAATAACTCAACAGCTATACTTATGATAGAATATGCTACAATAATAAGAAACAAAATAATAATAGTAAAATGGAAAAATAAAAATAAAATAAAATAAAGATCAATTTAGAATGGGAAAAAATAAATAAAAATTAAAGCAAAAGTGAAAAGGGAATAAATAGATATCTATCTTGTAGGAAGCCCAACAAATCCACACAAAAACTATGACCGGTGCTATCACTCTTGAGTTCAAGGTGAAGAGTGTTCCATAGTGTGATGGCTTGGACAAGGAATTGACGCTCAGAGACCCGATTACTGTAGCTTGGAATAATTAAATTCGCTGTCCTATGAGACCGTAAAAAATTGAGCTTTTGATACAAATAAATTGGTTTGCGATATTGAATCAAGTTACGTAAAGAAAGGATCATGCTAAAGTCCAAATATGTACGAAGTGTGCAACACAAGATTGAATTCACATAAGGAGAAACATGATCATATCGTCGAAGCCCAAAACTATAACAGCTCACAGCCGTAAATAAGCCGTGGTACTACAAGGGCTTTAGTTAAAAACACTCGAGTCTGAACGTATACGATGCTGATAAAGACAGTTTACGAAGAGTTGCATATATCCTTGGCACAACAGATTTAACATGATCCGACTACGTTAATTTGATTCAATGTTACACCAAGATCTATTACCACATTATTATAGGGAATCACTTTGTTGTTCATTCTGAGTGCAGGGCAGCTGGGTATGTCAATTACGGTTTTATCTATAATTATGGCAGTGGACTGAAGCTGGTCCCACACAATGTGAGCATTCGTCAAATATTTGTCAATGCGTCTCATTTGACGAGGTGTGTGTAAACAAGACAGATTGCCAAATATTTGACATATGCACACATTGTGCGGGACCGGCTTTAGAAGTGTTCAGAACCAGCTTGTTTTCAACAGCCCAATTATAGACGTTTATTAAATCAGAATTCATGCACTCGACAGCATCACAAATTTGATTTTTACATATGCCTAGAAATGTATAACTGAACATCGTCAGCATACAAGTGGTATCTACAATGCAGAATAGCACCAGTAAGATCATTGATGAAGATGGTAAACAGTAAAGGTCCTAGAATAGATCCTTGGGGCACGATTTGAATTTTTAATTAACAATTCTCCCAAAAAAAAAACAAAAAAAAAATTTTTTTAGTTTGTTGGGTATTTGCTTGAAACACCTACTTTGGAAATTCTTTCTAATAAAACCAATTCTTATAAGATCACTCTAACATCCGTCTGTTTGAATAATATTGCAATATGACAATACATTAGTGTTCAAAATAAATGAAAAACAGAGCTAACTATAAGGGAAACATATAGTAATAATCGATAACGTTTTTATTAACGTATCACGGGCAAATTTGGAGTAGGTTTAAAAATACCTACTTGAATTCAGTCGATGTCTTTATTTATTTAGAACTTCATCAAAGATCTGATTACTGAGTTTACAAGAAGTATACATAACAATAATAATGAAAAAAGCAAGATGTCGTTCTAGTACGGAAGCCTGGAGGGTGATTCTGATCTTTTGTCGTACTTGAATGCCAAAACATACGACTGAATGAAATGAACTTTTCTACTGATTTTTTCGCGTTTTTATTCAGGTCAGCAACCCTTGCATGACGTAGAATGAACTGAAAATGTCACTTCACATTACAAATTCAAAATAATATTTCGAATTTAAGCACTTGTAATACTTTAATTAGGTGTAGAATTTTTATTTACCAGTGTGAAATTTTTGTCACAACATCTGGGAGCAGTTGACTAATTTGTCGTATATTTAGTCGTGTTTTTATACGTTTGTTCACTGAAAATTCATTATAGTTCATTTTGTGGTAGATAATAGTGAAGACACAAAATGAGCTGTGTTGAAAAAAAAAGTAGACAAAATTTGTCAAAATTCACGATTAAATAGAACGACAAAGAGCACAGAATCACCCTCCTGATTGCGCGAGCCAAACTCGCTTTTGGCTGGTACGTTTATTTTTTCATGAATTTGAATAATTTTATTAAAACATATTTTTCTAGTATAAAAAAATCAACATTAAAATAATTCAAACATAATGGTTATTTATTTATTTTTATTTTGTCCTATACGCGACTAGAACTCACAATACACACTCAACAACTTATCGGACTTGTAATAAAAATTCATTTAATATTTCATCCCTAGGCTCAATCTTTGTCACCGGATTTGGTCTGATGAGTTACGTACCTCTAGATATGCCTCTTATCCCAAAATAATATGGGAAGGAATCTTTAAAGTGGCGTTTAAGGTTCCTACTTCTTTTTTTTTTATAGCGAGATTCGAATATGAAAAAAATCTTCCATCACTTGCTTTGCCACATGCGACTACGTCAATGGTAATAAATTTATAATTTGGTCTAGCAGCAACTTGTAATACTATACTGCTTGTAAGTAATGCAATCCTCCTGTTTTTTTTTTGTCCTATAATATCACTGATCTAATGCAGTGGCGGGTTTAGACAATTTTTGCGGGGGGGGGGGGGCAAATACGTAGGCTGCCGACCTCTCTAACAACAATTTGGGACAAATTTTATTACAGTTCCAGGATATACTAGACACCATATGTATATGATAGATGACGTATTATATCCTGCATACCCTGAAAGTAGAACCAGAACTGTTAAAACCAATTTGAACTTGAAACAATAATGATTGTTAAATAAACAGAATTTGAAATTCAAACAAAAATTAAGATCGATTGTAAATCTTAATTGTCGTTTAAATCTCGAACTGTTTTAAAATAAAAGGAAAGCAAAAAATCGTATCATTACAAATTCAGTTTATTTTATTAACACAAATAATACAAATTTTTCAATATGAACCTTCCCGGCTACAACGTTGGTGGCTAGGCCAATATTCTGTACAACGACCGGGATAGTTGCCAGTTGACGGTAGTGCTGACGTAATTGTTAACAGTTCTAGATGGCTTCCGGTGTAAGTCTTGAACTTGACAAAAAGAAGCAATAGATGAGAAGCCGGTTGCCTTAAGGAAATCGACCTGCTGGATGAGGTTCGAATCACTTGCCAATGAGGTAAGTAAAGCAATCAATAGGTATTTTCTTACCAGCCGGTATTGCGATGTAGAGTGAAGGAGTAGTCCCAATAACTACAGATTCTGTGTTGAAGGTTTGAGTCTGGATAGTAGATCTGGCACGATTGACAGACGTGTGCCAGATAGACAAGATGCAGGTAGTCGTTGCTCCGCAACCTTCCGTAATTGTATTTCTGTAAAATATCCGGTCTGTTAAAACCGGCACGCTCGTTCTATTAGCTTCGTAGAGACTAGAAACATATCCTGAAAAGAAAATATTTTATTTAGATTGAACTGTCCCCATGACAGTTCGGTTGAGTTCATTACGAGTAGGATAATGCACCGTTAGTACTATGCCGTAACCGCAGATCGACAATAGAATTTGTCCACAAGAGATTTAGTTTATCAGCGGACTGTTGCTTCTAATAATACCACGGATACGATGATGCTATGTGGGTTTCCAGAATATCACACCCACAACTAGTTGCTTTTGATTTTCAACGTGTCGTGTTATGATGGTGCTGGAATACGTTGGGGATAGGGCTTGCTGCGTAACCAATGGTCTTCTGCTGAATTTTCTCCAGTGCTGACCTTACCAGTGTAGCATACCTAAATTCGATTTTCTAAAAGGTAATTTTAGAAACCCTAAAAAATGTAATTCATCTAGGGAAAGGGTGCTCATGAGCATTGGCCGCTAACTGCTATGAACGACTTTCCAAAATAAAAACTAATTACTTTTTGGGAGAGAAAAATTAATTAGTTTTATTGAAAATATTGTTTGCTTAATTTTTCTTCGTTTATACGTTGACGTTACAAAACATACTAATTTTATTACATTGTTTTTTTTTTTGTTTTATAATACATCGATTCATAGTCTACCTAGCTACGGCTTCCTACGTGTCAACAAGGTGTGACTAGCATGAATTTTGGAGAACACATGACTTGGTTTATATGTTGGTTTGATACATTTTGGGGAACGACCCAGCCGACACAGACGCGTCACCACATAACTACAAAAGTTTGAGACGGTTTCAAAAAAACTCTAGATAGGAATTCTGGCACACTGACGTTCAGGACTTAGCGATTTTTTAGCCGGATTCAAAGGCCTTCACTCCGACTAAAATGTCTCAATTTAGCTGACAAATCTGTGTTTGTGCTTACTGCCTTATACATATTCTCTCTACATTCCATATAGGATTGGTGCAGAACTGGGCAATAATTAAGTAAAAAAAGACTTAAGTACTACTTAAAGTACATTTTTGTTACTTAAGACTTATTACTCAATACTTTTGAAATGCCCCTACTTAGTTTTTGAACATAAGTACTTGCTTCTAATTACTTGTACTTAAGTACATTTTTACTTAGGTATTTCTGAGTCTATTAAGTACCTACAAATATCTAACTCTTCGTAGAAAAGCAAACACAATCTCTAGCGCAACTACTTTTTGGTTGAGTTTTAAAGCACGCAAAGAACTGTCAAAGCATGTGCCGCACTCACGCATCAAGGCAGAGCCTTAGAAAATCTAGTACCATACAAACAAGACTGGGCAAGTAGAAGAAAAACCAATAACGTCTCACTCGAATATAAAATCTACGATGCCTCGACTTGATGACATAACCAAAGGTAAGCAAGCAATGCCTCGCTCCAATATAAAATCAACGATGCCTCGACCTGACGTTGGGAAGGCCTCAATTTTTTTTTAGAAATTTACTGGAAATTTTATCCTTAGAATTTTAATGCATTATTAGAGGGGACAATGGGTGCCTGGGCGGACCTCTAATAGTTGTAATACTGCGTGTAGCAATGAGAGGTGAAAGTTTTACTCTACGTACAGCGCCGAAAACTATGAAAATCTATAAATAGTAGCCACTAGTTACTGTACATATTATAGTTTTAAAAAGGTATTTATTTATTAATATCTATAAACTTCATTATATTACTGCCAATGTACTAAGATTCTGAAAAAAAGTACTTCAAAAAGTACTCAGTACTTTTTATAGACTTAGTACTTAGTTACAAGTATTTTTCATACATCCGGTACTTGTACTTACGCTGAAGTACTCAGACCTTCGGTACTTGTACTTGTACTTAAGTATTTTTTCTTTGGTACTTACCCAGCTCTGGATTGGGGAGCATAGGGCTGCCAGCCACCTTAGTATGTTTGTACAATTTTTGAATTCATTTTATATATGATAAAAAGGTACAATTTGAGACTTTAGCAGAATATTTAGTTTAATTAGCTTACAGAGGGTTTCAGACTTAACTTGTATCGTCTCTAAAGACAGAAATTCACTAAAAATATTTTAAATGAATTTCTATAATGCACTTAAAATACAAAAAAAAAAAATCGAACTCTTCGACCCAACGATCAGAGAGGTCTCATCAGTATGGTTATCTCTGATCGCTATATAAGTAGTTATATATATTTATATATATAAGTATTGGCACTATTCAAAGTATGATGTTAGCAAAGGAGATTTAGATTCCGGAAAAAAGACTGAAGTATGGTCTGAAAAAATTTTCCACTTCTTGTAATTATAGTTTTTTCTGGTTTAGTTCAGAAGTCCGTCGTATTGTCGTACTCCTTATATGTAACTAGCGCCTGGAGTATGTGCCCTCCCCCTTCGATCCGGCCATGATCTAACGCTCTACTTTTCGATTAAGCTGACGTAAATAGTAAAAAAAATCCCATTAATAAAATTGTATAAATTTTTAATAAAGAACACTCCTGTCATTCTTAACACAGCACGCTCAATACTGAAACGATATAATTTTTGCAAAATTTCGGATGTACTGGACGATCTTAAAATTTGAAATCGAGCGAACGAATTAAATCTTTCCAGCACGCAGTCAATGTATGACTAACCTAAGGATTCGGTTCAAACAAAGCTTCGAATTTGGTCTCAATTTAAGTCTCTCTGCCTCGAATTCACTATGAATTTTGTCCCTAAGATTTGCAGGGACGCTATTTTGTATTTTGTACTTTTCGTAAAACTTTTTTTGCAATATCTTTTCAGATATATTGCTTCCCTTCTGGCATATATGCAGTTATAAGAACTTTTCATAAAACTTTGCCTAGGTACCTTGAGGATTGTTGTGTGGATTTTTAAAGGTGTGTATTGTCCCGTGGAGACACTAACTAACTTTTTAAGGCTAGTAGGTAACTATTACACCATCTACGAATATCACAAATTTCACTAAAATAAACTCTGAATTTAACTTTATTTTCACATACTTTTTATATGCAAAAGAGTGAAAGGGTACCTCACTTCACTTTCTGTTATAATCATTCATCTCCTTCCTCTATAGTCCCCGGAAGAAATAATGAAAAGGTAGACAAGTTGAAAATAGAACTTTTAACCTCCTTTGTATAATCGAAAGCGCTGCGACTGTTGCTTTTTGTTTTAACCTTAGACCTAATTATCCAATAAAAAAAAAGCTATTAAAAGCTGTAGACTGTGACGTCCAGTCAACGAGAGAATAATTATAACAAAAAACGTTTAAAACAAAATTAACTATAATTTTAGCATTCATTAAATTAGTATAAACAAAAAAGTTAATTTTTTGTGCAAAATTCATGAAATTCGCTTTCTCCCAATTAAAGTAGGTACTGCACGTGGTGTCGTAATCTCATCAGTCATCACACTAAATATGAGTACTGAAAAACCATGCAATTCATATCGAAACATTTATTTAGACACGGACAGGTGAGCACCTGATAACCGTGTAATAGAATTTAATAAAAAATTGAAATCTTTCCGTTTCTAACTGAAAGCACAAAGCCATATCTCCTCATATAATAAGGGGATGACCACAGGAATGTACATGCATGTGTATGTAATTCAAACCAAACCTTAATTATAGCCTGGGCTTGCTCAAAGTTTGAAGCCTTGATGAAATCAGCATGAAGAGAGTTTAAGCTTTTCGCTACTGCGCTGAACTTCTTTCTGGCTTGTAGCCATTGCCAATCGTGTGTTATGTGAAATGTTAATTTTCAATGAAGTGCTAACTGCTTCTGTGGTGACACCACCTATTGGCAGGATGTTGGAGTATCTATAATTGCCCTAGCCTTGCACCAATAGTTCGAAATTTCAAATGATTTGCAAGAAATCTAATTTTTTTCCATAAATTTATGTGTTACATAACAAATGATTTCAGTTTTTGCATGAATAGAAATGTTTGCCTCTTTAGTTGACCTTTGCTTTGGATGAGTTCGTGTCAGTACATGTCGTAATTTAACTTAACTTTTTTCTTATATATATGTATATATTTTTAAATTACATACATCGTGAAATTTTTTTTTTTTTTAATTTGTATAACGAGAGCTGAGGTCGGTCAGTAAATAAAGAATCTCTGTTGTTGCTATGGAAAGCAAATAAGCACACGACAAGAGATTGCAAAATTTTCAAATTGTACTAGCGTTGGTAGTTCTACGTATAGATGACAACTGGCATAACCATCGGGTTAAAGTTCTAAGTTCAATTAAATATGTACATGGGGTTAAAGGATCGAGTTATGCTTTATGGAGTTCTCAAGAAATTGTTTGATGGACTAGTTTTTTGGACCTGTATAAGATTTCTTATGATTTCTAAGTGAATTGAAGTCAACAAAGTTTTGTCAATTTATTTTTGCAGATTGCAGACTGAATTGCAATTGAGATGTAGATTTCATCACCATCCTTAGTTGCAGTTTCTGGCTTATTGCCCTCAAGCAGGTTAGTTTCAAGAAGGTCAAATAATCATTTCAGCTATCTCTAGTTTTATTGCTTCGGATGGAGATTGAACCCTAAAATAAGGTTATTCCATATGTTTCAAATCTATTATCATCAAAATGTTTATAAATGTTTGAAAATCCAGTGTGGCCGTAATACATGGACTCGAAGTATTTCAACTTTTCACTATTTCTTTTGGAAAGTTTCAAAATGCTTTTTGATATCGGTAGAAATGTCAAATTTCTTATATGAGGTAGCGCTCATTAAAAGACGTTAATGAGGCAATTGTACTAGCGGCTGCCGAAGTTTTAAATCTAATAGTCTAAAAATGGCAAGTAGCTACTACTGTGATTAAAATATAGTGTGAGTTTGCTTATAAAATGAAAAATCTTTATTTATGCTTGCAAATCACTGACATATATATAAATGGACTGCTCGTTGAACCAAAAATGCATTAAAGCAAATAGCACCAATTTCATATTCCTGTCTCTTTCCATGAGAGCATACTTTCCCACTGAACAGTGCCGATTTGGAACGAGAAATTGCTTGAAGTTCAGCGGTATTTGCAGAACTGGAAACCTAGTAATATATTTGACCGTTCATAACTGACATTATTATTTCAACCAATTGAATTTACATATATACATGTCAGTGTCAACCATGATAAATATCCAAAAGAATGTCGCTGGGAGACAGGCTACGAGAAAACATGGTAAATAAAATTACGCGTATCAATTTCATGCAATTTAAAAAGTAATTTTATAAAATCTCAGGGAAGCAATGAAGGAAAATGACTGCTTATATTATTCAAAACGAAAAGAGGAAATATCAAGCCCAGAATGCAGTACAAAGCCGCCTAGGAATATTGAGGAATCTGAATTTTAGTTATTAGAAATTTTCATTGTAATATATGTGAAGGACTGCGTTAAAACTAAAATATTTGCGTCTTCAAATTTTTAAATTTTTTGCATTGATATTAGGGCAGAGAAATGTGTGCTTTCAGCTGCTTATTGCCCTCTATACAGTTTCGATTGAAATAATTTGAAAGACTTCGAGGAATTTTGTTCCATACTTTCACAACATGTCCCAGACCAGATAGAGAACTTTGCGTTTAATATATCACGGCTTGGGAAGTATCACCCTGGATTTTACGGTGCAAGTCGTCTCAACCAAAAGTAACTTCGATTCATAATTAAAAATTAGAAAAAAAAGGTCCAAATATTTTTAATAAATCCTGTAAATCAAATCGCACTGACAGATATTTAAGTAAATCCATTGGATTTATTGACATGAAAACTTCAAATAATTTAAATTTCGCGCCAGTTTACTACAATTGGTAGCATTATCAGTGAGAGCATACTTTTTGAAATCAAAACTGGTGCCACATGAAACAGGACATCAGTCAGTCCATTTATATACATGTCAGTGTTGCAAATCAATTTCATCGCCTTCAAAGCCTACTCCCCATCCGACGCAATCCACTTATACAAATATTTTTTCCAATTCTCGAAACAGTCGAAAGAAGGCTTTTTCCGGGATGTCCTTCTTCGATTCGGCCTATATCTCCTTAATCGAGTCGAAACGATATCTCCGGAGCGGTCCTTTGAGTTTGTTGAACAGCCAGAAGTCGTACGGTGCTAAATCAGGTGAATACGATGGTTGTTGAACGACGGGTCGAATTTTTGGCGAAATGGGCTCGAAGAACCAATGCAGTGTGGGACGGGGCATCTTGAGGCGAAAATCTTCACACAAATGACGCATAATACTCAAATAATATTCCTTGTTAGCAGTTTGGCCTGGCGGAAGAAATTCATAACACCACGATAATCGAAGAAATCAGTCAACATGACTGACCTTGATTTTTGAGCGACTTTGACGCGAGTTTTTCGGTCTTAGATTAGATTAGATTTGTGATGGGGTGTCTAGGCGTTAGCTTCGCTATCACTGCGACCTGAAAGATCTATTGTGAGCCCACTCGCATTTACTCCCTAGGTTCAGACTTTTAATAAAGTCTAGAAGAATTCTGGTATGTTGGTGGAGGGAAAGCATGTTCGAGGTGGAGTAGTCTCCGCCTGGCCAATGCTTCGCAGTTACAGAGAAAGTGTTCCGAGGTTTTGTGAGCATCCATATAGAAACGGCAGGATGAAGTCTCAGCCAAACCCAGCTTATTTAGGTGATACCTCAAGGGGCAATGGCCTGAGAATAGCTCAATAATGTTTTTCCGCCAGAAGTGTCGATAAACTTTTTTGCCTGACGAAGTCCTTGTAGCCTTTCCCAATATAGGGACTTTTGTTTATTCTCCCAGTCATTTAGGGCAGCCCTGAGGTAACACTTTTGAAGTGCCACAAAATGACTATGATCCGACAAACTGAGTTTCCGCTCCCCTTTTGGCTAGGCCAGCAGAAATTTCATTGCCTTTGTGGCCCGAACCCACATGAGGATAACTTTGTTTCTCCTTCATAAGTTTTTGAGGGTCTGTAGACATTCCTAGACTATCCCTGACTTGACAGTATAGGACTTTAAGGCCTTGAGAGCAGCTAGACTGTCCGAGAGTATATTAATGGTTGAGCCATTTATGGCTCTTTTAATGCAGGTATTGGCACATTCTATTATGGCCAATATCTCGGCCTTGAATACAGTAGAAGTAGAGCCCAGAGCCTTTGATATATGGAAATTGGGTCCGTATACGCCCAGTCCGACTCCATTGTTCGTTTTTGAACCGTCTGTATACCACACGATCGATCCTTGTTGGAAGGAAAGTTTAGTGGAACGCCATTGCTGTCGGTCTCCCAGAATCACTTGGAATGGTCTTACAAAATCCACCCTGGGTATGATTATATCAGATATTGTCGTCATTTGCTCGAAATATATCTGTTTTAAGATACTTAAATGACCAACCAGATCCCCTGGCTTTAACTGTTTCTCCTTTTGCACTCTAATAGCACTACAGATCGCTTCCTTTTTCACTTGCCACCAGTTATTCCTAGACAGGCAAGCCGCTGGGTTTCTTGAAGCAGAGCCTCAGCAGTTTTTTGAAGCAGTGCTTCACCCGTTTTTGGCCATCATGCGAGGGCCGCATAAGTGACCATGGGTCTAACAACCGTGGTGTACATCCAGTACATCATTTTTGGCTTCAGAATCCATGTTCTGCCAATGAAGCGACGACACGTGTAGAAAGATCGCACCGCTCTATCTGTCAATCTGGACAGATGCGAGTTCCAGGTAAGTTTCTTATCTAGAGATGCCCCCAAATATTTTAAAAATATCAATTCCGTGTTGTCAAGAAGAGGAGCCGTTAGTGAAAGCTTCTATCTTCTTGTAAACGGACGATAACCGTCTTATTGGGGTTTATGCTAAGGTCTTTGTTTAAACACCACGTGCGGACTTTGTAGAGGGCATTTTGCATGAGTTAGGATATGATAGTGGTTGCCCCGTATTGTGACTACTAGGTCATCCGCGTATCCTTGTACATTAAAACCCGAACTGGTCAGTTTCTCTAGCAGGTCATCAATTACGTTCGACCACAGGAGTGGAGAGAGAACTCCTCCCTGTTGGCAGCCTTTTGCTGCGGTGATCGTGATTAAACAGTTCCCTAGAGTTGTGGTTAACCTCCTGCTTCTATGCATGGAGTCCATTCAGTTTACCGTGGAGGGATCAAAGCCTTTATCTTCGGCAGCTGATTTAATTGCATCGAAGGAGGTGTTATCGAAGGCTCCTTGTATGTCCACAAATGCACATAAGGCCACCTCTTTTGCTTCGAGAGGTTTTTAGAGGTCTTTGACTAATGTGTAAATGGTAGGCTCGGTAGAATTGCCAGCTTGATAAGCGAACTGCTTAAAATGAAGTGGTGATTTAATCAAAATTTCACTTCGAATGTGTAAGTCTAGGATTTTTTCCATGGATTTAAGTAAGACTGAGGAGAGACAGATGGGTCGGAACGATTTCGCTAGACAACTAGCCCTTTTTCCTACTTTGGGTATAAATACCACACTGACGTCTCTCCAACATTGGAGAACGTACCCTTGGTTCACTTTTTGCACAATATTCGCTCGATTGGTCGGTAATTTCTGGGTTGTATGCATAAACCCAAGTCTCATCTCCCGTAATAATGCGGTTCATGTCGTTTTGGTAGTCAGAAATCATTGTTTGACAGATGTCAACGCGGCACTTATTTTCTAAAAAAATTTAGTGTTTTTCGAGCCAATCGAGATATGACGCATCTGAAGCACGAAACATCTTAGGTTGATCGAAATGAAATGCCCATAGCATCAGTAAGGCCTCTAATTGTCAATCCGCGATTTTAGAGCACCAAATCTTTGATTTTCTTGATCGCCCTTTATCGGGAGATGTTGATGGTCGTCATCTTGAACTCGTTTTCGGCTATCTCGGAAGTCTTTGTACCATTTGTAAACATTTTTTTGTGGTATTATGTCATTACTAAAAGCATTCTACAACGTCCTCAACGATTCCGCGGCAGAATATTCATTCCGCAAACAAAATTTAATGCAAATTCTTTCCTCAACAAAACTAGACATATTAAAAATCGAAAAACTTACTTTTGTATTTTTACAAAATACGTGTAGCTCTACAGCAATTGAATATATTTATATGGAACTGTGCATGTTGACATCTATGACAGTACTACCAATCCACAAACGTCCAATAGTTTCCCCGAAGTTTAAATGAAAAAAATCACCTTATTTTTTGTTAACAGTAGTAAGTATTATGTTTTCACCGGTTAAATGGAATGAGTTTTCACGTTTGTAAAAATTCAGTAATTTTATGCTTGGGTTTCTGTTTAAGTTTTGTGGAAGACACAAAAACTTCAGAATAATTTTACTATTTTTTTTTTGTAGTTTTGCTTTGTTTTTCCAAATATTCGCCTACACGTCCTACACGCTTTTGCATACGCTTGAATGAATCCTAAAAACAGTGATCCCTTCGTTCTGTAGTTCTCTAATGTCAGCTGTCTAATATCAAACTACGCATTTGTTACCCTATGAAATGGAATAAAAAGAAGTTACAAGGTACCAAGTCCAAACTTCAGAGCAGATGAGTTATTAATTAGGCTCTTGAAGCGCTCAGAAACTCGACAGGAAGAGATGCGGTGTGTTGTCCTAACTTGCAGAAGAATTCCCCCTATTGGAAATTTTTTACAAATTTTTGAAAAACGCCCGATCATAAAAAGGTAGCGTACCAATCAGAATTGACTGTGTTATGATCTATAAGTGGAATTTTAGTAACAAGACCCGTTTGTCCAAAGAATGAGTTAACTATTTTCTTGCCAATGATTCATACGTGTTTAATTTTCGACCATATTATTCTGTTTCAGAAGCTCTCGAACAGGTTTTGCTTCATTACATCAACTATCTCTATGATTTAAACCTATTCAAGGTGAATGGCCTCCTTTCAGAAGATGTGAGAGTGAGTACAGTAGACCCTTTCAATAACTGCAGCGCTTTACAATTTCTCATCGGCCGTCTTTAACCAACGATCCAAGTCAGTAACAGTTGTGGAGTTTGGTATATTTCCGTATATTTGGAAACATCCAAAATAACGCTTTGCATGCCGCCCTTTTTAACATTCTGACTATTCCATAAATAAGAGGGACTTGAATTTGAATATTTGTCGACATTGTTTTAACGTTGTTTGAATTAAGGATTAAGGAAGAAGAAAAATGTAATTCCGTGTGATTTTTGATATTTTAATCACACCAATACAATGGTGACCTACAAACCGGTATTGTACTCATAGAAAAAATATCAAAGAAAAACTTCGATTTATCAATGAAATTTCTAGTTTATTTTCAACGTTAAAGCAATAAAAATATTGAAATTTTATGTGCCCAAATATAGTGACGAACATAAATTTTATTTCGATTTTTATTATTTGAAACTAATCGTATTCATTTTTTCGAATTCATCAACTTTTTAAGTACCGATTTATCTGTCAGTTTAATAAAAATTTTATGTTTTCCTTAGAATAGGTGTTCTTGTAACATTTTTAGTAATCACTGGAAATAAATTTGTTTATGGGCTGAAACACATTTTTTTTTGCTGATAATAAATTTAATGATAATTTTTATCACACCAATAAACATCCATAGTAAACCAAACCAGTCGCTAGTTATAGATTTAATATTCGTGAAACCTGGATATTAGTCTTTGTGAGATTATTAAATAACTAAGACGAGAGGCTTTTAAAGGGGATATCACCCATTGTTTATTAAACAGCATAACTTACTCATATAACTTTTAAAAAATTTCATATGTGTTGTTACTGATTTTACAAACTTGACCTAATTTTACTGAATCAGTAATCACCCCGAATGGACTCTTCCATTGCAAAGGAATTCTAGTCATAAAGGTTAAAGTTTCTCTTGTCATTTGGCTTACAATTGTTTTAGTTGCGTTTTAATGAAGGCATGAATGGAAATTAGTTAATTATGTAAGTAAAAGCCGTGACACATTAAAAGCAGAAAGCAGCGACAGAAGCAGAATTTCTTATGAAAATATATGAAACTATTTGAACTCTAACAAAATGAAAACAGAGGCAGCGACAGCACCAGAAACAGAACTTGAACGTTGATAAAATTTCAAAAATTCAAGAAATCTGCTTCTGCTTAGTAGGTACTGCCAAAATAAAGAAAGCTAAAGTTTTTTTTATTTCATTGTTGGCGTTCTTTCTTTTAGAAGTGTCAAAAAGGTTTGATGCGAGAAAAACAAAATATCTGTGGAGGAAAAATTAATTAATTTTGTTAGAAGTAAAAAATTAATTAACAATTAACATCAACTTTTTAAAAATTATACCACCTGACATTTGTACCTAATTGACAAGTAACTGTCAGTGCTTTCTGCTTCTGCTTTCAATGTTGTTGACAAAGTAGAAATGTCAGATTTCTGCTTTTGATGTATCACGGCCTTAATGAGCAATAAAATTACTAATTAGCAACATATAACTGTAGCTAATTATGTTCCAGGAGCCAACAGCTATCCAATTAAGATAATAAAATAGGAATGAATAGGCCACACACACAAAAATTCCATACAAGCAATTACCTTATAGGCGGCATTATAAATAATCCGCAGGGGGAAACGAAGGGTAGAAAGACCAAGAAACACATGGGGAAGGACATTGATTAAATAAAATTGTAAGAATGGAAAGACTTGGACAGAAATTAAAAAAATTACCCAGAGCAGGAGAGGCTTCTACACAAAAAAAAAAAAAAATCTTAAGCATACCCAGCGAAAAAATTCAATAAATGCCAGAAAGTAGGCAATTCTATTTTGGGAATGAGCTTTTTGAGCCAGTCGGTGAATACGCTTAAAAAAAAACACAGAAAGGGTTACATTTTTGGTACAGATTGTAATAAATTATTTTAAAGGAAAATTTGATGTCGATGAAGTGTTTTTTGATAAATATAGTAGTTAAAAAACCGAATTAAAAATCCGAAATTTTAATTTTGTTGAGCCATATCTTCAAAACGGAGAGGAGGAGGGATAAAATTTGTACACCATTCGAGAGGTCCACGATTTTCAATCTACGAAATTGTAAATCATCATCAAATATAAATTTGTTAAGAGTTTAAATATATTTGCTAAAGGTTTAAGTCTTTTTGTTAACAGTTGGAACTCATACGTTAAGGGTTTTAATATATTTTTTAAGGGTTTAAAATCATTTATTCAAGGTTTAAATTTATTTGTTAAGGGTTTAAAATCATTTGTTAAGGTTTTAAAATTATACGTTCAAGGTTTAAATTTATTTGCTTAAAGTTTAAACTCATTTGTTAATTAATAGTTTAAATAAATCTGAGAATTCAATAACATTACCTAAAAACAGGAATTGTCGAAATAAAATACAGAGAGTTACAAAACGACTATTCAGGAATGCATAGGGAAATAATCATCCCAGTTTGTACACATTAATTACGGATTTCTAGAAAAATACAAAATTAGAAAAAAATTTACATGAGTGGCACAAATATACAAATTCAGTTCTGCAACGTGTAACTGATATGAATGTCCGCTGAAATTACCTGATGTGAGAAAGCATCGGCATACGTACCTGAACTGTAGAGCAAAAACAAAACGCTGTCCCAGGTCTCCCCTATTATATAGGTTTTCTGGTGCCAAATAACTAAATTCATTAAATGTTTCATTGATTTGGGGAAATTAGATTGATTTTCCCTCTCTATCAGAGAAAATTACATTTATATTTAGGAAAAACCGTTTCTTAAATTTAGGGAATTGTCCTACACATTAGTTTGAAAATATTTAATTGCCTGTATTTGTGTCAAAATTCCATGGATCAATAAACTAAAAAATTCATCCTCAATCCGTTGGATTCTTTTTGTTAGAATTTTATAAATATTTTTTAGCAAGAGATTGTGCAAAACGTAAATTCGTAATAAAGCTGTGAAGATACTTCCCTGAAAATGAAACTCGTCTGAATGAAGGAATTTCCTAAAAGCTAGGTAATCTATACATTTCTATACATTTCTATTGCACCATTCAGTACTTAAGAAATTGATTCACTTTAACGTGTTTATGATTTTGTAAAAAAGTAGAGAAGAAACCGTTTACATCAACAGAAATAGCCAGCTGTGATTGTTGGAAACACATTTTCATATAAAAGAGATCACAATTAATTTTGTGTAATCGAATTCAAGGACTCAAATGCTGCTTTCAGATAAAATAGTTACCGATTGATAATCAAAAAGGGATACTTTCCAAATAGAGAGAGATCTGATACATATTATGTATTGTATTGCAAAATTTCAAAAGGAGGTAAAAGAATTTTAAACACAATTTCAATTCTGAATGCATTCACACTCAGCTGGACACAGTGCTTTACAGTGTTGTTGTGTCGTTCCTCGCAGTTCAGAAAATAGTTAAAAGAGTCTAAGATAAGCACAGTCGAAAACCATTCCTACTGTGGGCTTAAGAAACATCTACATAGATTAGATAGAATTACGTGATTCATCTACCTGGCATGTTGCGCCTTGGCTCGTTTATCCCATCGTTTATATTTTTAATGTGAGTTTGACATCCTCGCGATTTCCTTAAATTTGGAAAAGTGCAATTGTGCTTCCCCTTGCTAAGGTCACATCTCCTGAGGGCCCAAGCGATTTTCGACCTATCAGTATGCTGTGTTTTTTGTCCAAGGCGCTTGAGAAGCTCATGCACGAACAGATCTTAATTTACTTGGAAGCAAACCAATTGCTCACCCCGTGGCAGTCAGGATTTATAGCTGCACACAGCTACAATTCTGCTTTATTGAAAGTAACTTCCGACATTTGTAGATAAGAATCACCTGACAGTCCTGACACTCCTGGATTTTTCTAAAGCCTTCGACAGCGTGAACCATTCCAAGCTCCTCACCGTGTTGTTTGTTTGTTTTTAGACAAGTTCAGTTTTTCTTCATCCTCGGTGGCACTTATCAGAAGCTTTATTACTGGACGCTCTCAACAAGTCAAAGATTTACTTTCAAGAAGCTTGCCTCTCGCTTGTGGGGTACCTCAGGGTTCAATAGTGGGCCCTTTATTGTTCATTATGTGCATAAATGAGCTGCCCAGTGTAATAGAACACTCAAAAATACACTTGTATCCAGATATATTTGGATAGGCCAGTTGGCCTTATTGAGCATTGTGTCAAGAGAATCAGACTTGAAGAAAATCTTCGAGTGGTCCCATAGCCATGACTTATTTTTAAATTCCAATAAATCAACTTATGATTTTAAATCGCGAGAGGCTTGATGTCTCACAGTTTCCAACTGTAACTTTGAATTCCACCACTTTACCTTACGTTACCTTTGCTCGAAATTTCAACTCTTGTATGACTTGCTGTGACCACATTAAAAATACATTAGGTAAAATTTATGGAATACTTCGAAGGTTGTCTGCGGGGATTCTCTTTCCTGCTCTTCGTTCCAAGCTAATGAAGACTCTTCTCTTGCCTTATTTCACAAGTGGAAGCATTGTCTTCCCACACTTGGATTCGATCTGTAGACAGAAGCTGAATGTCGCTTTCAATGACTGCATCCATTTTATTCATGGATTGAGAAGGTATGATCAGGTTTCTCTCTTCCGTAATTCTCTGCTGGGTATGTCTCTAGATGCTTATCTCTGATACTGATAATTTTGCTCTTTTTTCATAAGATCATCTACACCAGACGCCCCAGCTATCTATTCTCCGACATTAGCTTTTTAAACACTGACAGGCACTTAATTCTGCGGGTTCTCCGTTATCAACATCGAATTTTGGAACTCTCTCACCTTGTTCATGTTGCTCATCTTTGGAACAGTCTTCCGGCGGCTTTGGAGCGCACGAGCTCGGCCATTTCATTCAGGCGGACAGACATTGTGTTTACACACTATATTTCGCTTTTATTTTAGTTTTTAGTTTTATTATCACGTTTCTCTTCCATCACTTATGTCTTCCGGTTTTGTATGCTCTTTCCCTTCCTGCACTGCTACTAGTTATCGCTATTGCTTATTTTAATCTTCAATTTTTGCTGGTTTTTAATTTCTATTTTGCTCCTTACTATAATTTTCTATTTTTGCTTTGCTTATTTCTTATGATTGTATTTTTTGCTTTTATTTTTTTTAGCTTTAGTCTTTTCTTTTTTTTTTTTGTTTTGTTTATTATTAATATGAATTTAGTATGTGCTTTTGAAATTTACCAACTAAGTTTTTTATCATCAAAAGATTGTAATATCTTAGATACTTTTAACCATTAAATGATTTGAATTTGAATTCTCATCAGTGAACTAAATTATTATTCACCGCTTTTAAGATTCCAACACGATAACGTTTAGATAATTACAAAATGCAAACCGAGCCAAACTATTACATCACCATCACCAACAGAACTTTATGTGTGTGTTAAGGCAAACACAATGGTTTCATAAGGTATAAGCACAGAATCAGTACTCTTTGACTTAAATAGCAAACTTTCCACTAACTTACTGAAAAACCATAGCCCCGTTTGTGTATTGGTATGACAACATTTTAGAAACTATTAGTAAAAAACAATCCTCCGTCTCTAACATAAGCTTTAAAGTCAGGAAATCACCAGCCTACAGAAAGTATTTAATCAATACAGAAAGGGTAATAAATTCTCAAAAAACAAAAACGAACTTGCGACATGCAAATTAGATAAACCACATCTGGCGCAAAACTTTTTGTCCACCGATATTAATCAAACACAGCCCACAATTATTGTTCTCTCAATATGAGGACGTGATCTTGAGTTAATGATCTAAGAAAAAAGAGCAATTGTGTAACCCACAGACAAGTGCCCCGAGAATTGAAGTTGATCGAAATTTAAAAGAGTCCGTCATCACGACAGAATCAATGTGAACCATTTTAAACGGGGTAACTAACTGGTGCTATTTACAAAACGAATTACAAAGAAATTACGTCAAGTGCTTCATCGAGCGGCTGCGTCCAACAAATGCTATTTCGCCATTAGTAAGATCTAAAAACAGCGCCAATGTCAATCAAACCATTTCCCACACGTTTCACTGAAACTCGACGATGCTGAAAGGTAGGGTCCAAAATCGGAACCTATGTGTATACTTTTTCAGATTGGCTTTTCAAGATATGTAAAATCGCAGTGCGCTGAGCACTTTTGTCATTAAGTAATGAATGCTTTGTGATTAATCTTTGAAATGAGCTGATTAGGTCTAGTTAGCCGATCAGAGACCGACCGACTCTCGTGATTTGGGTCCAATGTCACGCACATTGACCAAAAGGAATCAATACCTAACAATTCGGCAGAGTAAATTTCCCACCTGTGTGTGTAAAATGTTGGAATAGCTTCAACTTTATGTCAGATCGACCTGAACTAATGGTTCTTCTTAGCGTGATACTTAGGATCATTTGAAGATCACACTTGGGTCAGGGATTTTGTTGTGTTTTTTTTTTCTGTATTTTTTGAAGTTGTTGCTGAGTGATGAGACTTAAAATTTGTTGTTTAACAAATTGAATGGACGACCAGTAATTCCCACATGATTTGTTATTACAAATTAATGTTTTTCTTTTTTTCTTGTATATTCGAAAAACACGTTAAGTGTTAATATTTCATGGAGAGATCAAATAAAGATCGCATGTTAAGATAGGGTGAACATCATGTGGGTCAAGTTGGATTGGTCTTAGTAAAGTGGACATAAGGTTTTTATGCAAAAGGAAAAGACCTTTCTCTCTCTCTCTCTCATTTGACGTAAAAGTCTTAGATTGACACACCCGAATTTTGAAATATACACCGGTCTCTTCCAGAAATGTTTGCATTGACATTTTCTTTTTTTTTAATTCAATCAATATTCAAAATTTCTTTATCCTGGTGACGACTTAGGATAGTTGCATTAGTTTCGATTGGTCATAGGTTCAAAGCTAGTCGGCGGTAATCAATGATTGAGGAAATTTTATAACAACAGAAGAAAACTCACTGACAACCCATTACGAAATTGTAAAATTAGTGATATTTCTGTTGATAGTTTGTATGTGATATAAAATCGTACATCAGCCCTCAACATTTTGTCAAAGTACAGACAACTTTCCCCATAAGACCCGATGTTGATGTAGTGGCTAAAAAACGTATTTAATTTAGCAAGCAGCATATTCCGCATTTTGTTATGTAGTAGGCGTAGGAAATGTTACTCATACTTACATACATACTTTTCACTGCTTTAAATTCAATTTTGTAATAAACTGTTGCAAAATATTGAAACAATGCAAAGCGAGTTACCTCTATCATTAACAATAGGTGGAAACCAAATTGGCATCTGCAGATACTTTTTTCAACTATAGTTGGTTACCTCATTCTCCCTTGTGTTTACTACCTGCGTAGGTAGTACTTAATGTAACTTTCTTGTAAAATTATAGTGCGTTTTCACATCAACATAATGCAACTGTGCCACTTTGGAGAAATTTTAATTATGGAAATCTAAAGACAAATTGCCTTGTGGGGCTGTTGCTCTTGGGAATAATCGTCACGTTTTGTCGCGTCGTCGCTTGAATAAAAATTCACTTCCTGATTGCAATACTGGATGGGTGCGTTTTGGAAAAAAAAAACAAAAAAACTAAAAGTTGGCTGGAAATAGAAAGGTACCTACGTTAATTGGTAGGCAGTTGTTGACGATGAGAAATTATTTAGCGTTCATATGTGTTCTCTATAATCAAATCAGTGTAATTATGGACGTTGTTAAATGTTATGCCTTTGGGAAGAAAAGGAAAGTTAATTATTTAATGAAATAGTTTCAGCTTACATATACTTGTGGCTATTTTGCTTTGCAACAGGAAAGCTTTGTTTATATGATGAAGGCTGTAGAGTTTTAGAGCCAAATTTGTGATTTTTGTTTATTTAATTTAATAACTGAGTTAGAATTTTTTATTATTAACTAAAGAACAGACACAAAAATTGGGAAATTTCTGTGGAATGTTACTTGACATATTTGGGATAATCTCAAAAGGATGATCCCGAATTTAATGTCTTACTTTAGAATAACTTATTCATCCATCTTCCTACAATCAAAAGATATCTCTGGCTACGAATACATGAAGATGGTAACGCCAAACTGTAGACGCAATAAACGCAGCCGTTCGAATATTTAGTAACCTCCACAAATGTTTTTTTACTACATATGTATCAATCGATAGCATTAAAAATGATAGAGAAATATAGAGAATGTCTCAAAACTAGTTCCCATCCGATACAGTAAAGTTTGGAATTGTTAAAAAATGTAAAGAAGTCTCTTCCTTCGCTAATTGATACTTAAATTACCTTTCCTTCTACGTTACATATGTTCTTCATTTCTTATGAATCACCCTATAACCTTTGAGAAAGACCACTTATGATGATAATTTTATTCCATAGATAATATTTGCAGCTTTCCAATGTTATATAATGCTTTTCCTCAACCCGTCCGATTCGAACAAAATCGATATTTTGAATCTCAACTCAGTTTTTTTTCTCTTCATTTGACTACCTCTTTCTCTGAAACAAATTGCATGAACACTTTTGTTTTTAATATCGAAATTAAATATTAGTTGAAAGCCGTCAATTTTACCAAAAATGCAACATTTTTTTTTTCTAACTTTTCCTTCATCTAATTCCAACGAAAAGCGCCAATAAATGTCCAAGTGAAGGAAAATTTCTTCTATGAATGAGCATCTTTACATCATCAAAGGGGTATGCCTATTTTAGGCCCGATACCTCCAGATATGAGATCTCTCTAAAACAATGCATTATGATAATCTGAAGAATTTTTATTAACAATGTTTATTTCAATTCAACGTGACAAAACTGGGTGGAAGTGAGGTTACAGCTTGATCTAGTACATTTTTGAAAATCTAGTATAGAACCGAATTCCTTAGGTCCTGAGAAGAAGTTTGAGTACCCACACTCCTATTCACAGAGACTTAAATAGCTATTCATATCCATCTCAATACTTTTTTTTATTCGAACTTAGGTACTAGATTTTTCTCACTTTAGATCGGCTCTAGCTCGGTAGGGTTATGTCCAATCGGAAAACTGGTTTCATTGTTCTCCTCAACTTATTACTAGCTACAATTCTAGAAGAAAATTTTTCTTTGCAATCTTTAAGGGTGCTGGGTAGGAGCCACCGGTGGGGGGGGGGGGAGTGGTTCCAATACCACATATTGCATATCTAATTAATAGTCTCGCCGAGTACTATCGGTTGGTGTATATTTTTTCAGAAAACTTTCTCGAGACGGTTTTGCCGCCGGAAAACCCATTTTTATGAACTTGAATCACATACAATCCAGCTACTATATTTCGCATATATTTTTTCAGTTCTTTCTTCCATGGTCACGCAGCAATTCCAACCAAATCACGAGAAGTACAAAAGTCCACATTTTCACCCAAGAAAGTCGTTCAAGCTGCATCGGATCGCCAAAGCTTTCCCCCGCCTGATAGGAATAAATAATGTTAAAAAATATCTTCAGAGTATCATAATGCATCGTTTAAGATATCTCTCATATCTGGAGGAGTCGGGCCTAAAGTTGTATAAAAGTGGGCATTTCCCTTTATGTCATATCCAGAAGATAGCGCTCTGAATAAAATCTAAACATTTTTACCAGTGCTTCATCCAATCCAGCAATTTGACTACTCAATTTTGGGCTCCAGAAAAACTTACGGGTAGTATTTCCATTAGTCTTTTATCCTTATCCTGATTGTGGTTTGTGTACAATGAGCTGCATTTCACTCTTAGTCCTGCTGTTGATTTGATTCGAACGTTGTTTCACATTTGCTTTAACATCTTCATCTCTAACTTCCCACTAATGTATGTTAAGGCGATACCTAATGTGTAACAAACATTCAAAATACCGAATCCAGGCATGAAATGTGGATAAACCAAAACCAAAATGATCCTTATTGCTAGCAAGCTCCCTAGCCTCATCGTTCATATTTTTGTGATGAAGAAGTATCGGTCAAAACATTACTTAGTTTTCCATCAATCATGCTAAAAGTAATTTATGTTTGACAGACATTTCATTACTATTAAAGTGGGATTTTGTTAGGAAAATGTATCCGACGTTTCAAATAACAAAAGCAGAACTACGTTACTTGGATAAAACTAATAAAATTGTGTTTTATTGTAAACTATTATTTAATAAATTTAGGATAAAAAAAAAAGACTCTGATCCGAACATGATTTAAAACGCACGTATCATATACTTTGCCTTTGATTTTCTCGAACATGACTCACGCTTGACTACACCACATCTGGTTTGCACTTCTTACCGTACAAAATTGCATGTGAGGTGTCGAGATAATTTAGTTTGCTGTAATCTGGTTTGTTTATATCCTACCTAAATATCACATATTGATAGAATTAATTGGTTTATTTCTTCCAAAACTTTATCTGCTCCTGACAACTTTCTTTGGAAAAAATTAACTTCATAGGACAAAAATATATTGACGAAGGTCGAAAGTTTTGCTGAACAATGACGTTACCAGTATGTAACCGAAGCAGGACTAATAACTACGAAACTTATCGGTATCGGTACTGTTGGCGAATTTTTGTTTGCTATGACCGGAACTTCCATCACATTCCCATTTACCAACCAGTATGAACGATGAGCTAAAATGAGTCAAATTGTTGGTGACTTCAATTTTGCAGTTGCAGCCATTTTGTCCAATATTATTTGTAGTTTGATTTCTGCACACGTTTCTGTCACAGTAACTTGCTCTTCAGGAGGACATTTTGAATATATAGCTTTCCTCACACTATAGTACGATGCAAATTCCTGGTGTTCCTCTTTTATTCTCCACTATCGTGTGTGCTTATAGGAATAGCTAGTCGACTTTGAACCGACATAATAAGCCTAAGCTTCTTCACTGGTCAAGCACCGACTATCACTATCCGTATACTGCTCGTTTTTTCTTTTATTGTACTACTCTCTCAGAATTTCCTATAACCACTCTAACTGCATTAATGACGCATTACGTTGCATGCACAAATGAGCTTACTTGCTTAGTTAAATTTCGAACCCTCTGACTAATCACTAAACAATGTTTGTGCAAAACAATTGTTATAATTGTGACCTGGGGTTAGTTGTTTGTTACTTTTATTTATTATTTACTAGAAATGCGAAAGTGACTTTTAGTTTTCTAGAGACATGGAAGAGGAAATTGCTTTTGTGGTGGTATTACGTCCCGTAATTCGCCGTAATCAAAAAGTAGACGGTACAAAGAAGACCTTGGATGCATCCTTTAGGTAGTTGTCGTCTCTTAAAAGGAAAGTTGTATGCCCTTTTTAGAGATCTAAAAGAGAAACTACAAAAATTCTTCAGTTATTTTCGTATATGTCCTTAAAAACTTTTGACGAACTATACTATTTCATATTCCAGAAGGCACTACATTACATTGCATCACAGTAAAATATTGCACTGCACTATATATCTTCAAATTAAACAATACGCCCGTTGTCGGTATGACTGAACGTGTGAAAACATTAGATTGCGATAACGAAATTCTAAAAGCGGTACTACAAACCCAATGCGACGGCGCATCCTACTGCGTTTTTCAGCAGAGAAAGCCACAGTGGAACGATTAAATTGTGGCAAGGTTTCCGTATGAAAGCACTTATTTAAAATTATATTTTTCTGACTGTATTATAATTGCTATCCGCCTGTGGTACAATGGCCTTAATGCTAGATCTGCAAAGATATTAAATACAAATAAATTATTACAATAAAGGAATAAGTGCAAAAAAAAATAACTCTGTGGTTTCAAGAAAAATCTGGAAAAAGAATATTAATCGTGTGAAAAACTAGAAGATATTAAAAATAAATGCATAAAAAAGAAAGTCTAGCAGCTGCGGCTTTTTTTAATTTATACTAGACTTTTTAACTTATATATTTTTGTATATTCACCCTTATTATCGTTGTCACTTTAAATGATTGTCGTTGAAAGTGACATTTGTCGAAAACATACGACTTTGAACGTATTGCTGTTGTCGTATTAAGTAAAGAAATGAATGCAAGCGGAAAAAGAAATTTTATGATGGCCTTTTAAGTTGTTCATTAAAACATAAAATTCAATAGTTTTTTAAAAATTAAATTAGTTTTTTTTTTGCATTTTTAGTGTAAAAGTTACAACAAAAAACCAATTTGAAATCATGATAGATTTTATGGTGAAGCATCTTTTTATAGCTAAAGGGTTGAAATACATCGCGTTTAAGATTTTTTTTTTTTCTTTTAAACACTTTCAAAAATAACAACAATACCATGAAATAATACAAACCTCACTTTTGTTTACAAATGTAATTCATACGCTGACACATGCACTGATGCTATCTGTCACTTTAAGTGATAACGATAAAAAGGCTTCGAAGAACAATGTCACGTCACACCGTTCGACAATGACAATACCAAAAAGTGAAGTGAAGTGATAGTGACTGCGGAGCTTGTCACTTCGGTGAGTCGGCAACTATAATAGGGGTGATTATTTCAATATAAAAAGAGAATGTATTTGACATCGGGATGAACTAAATTGTATTCCGTTGACTACTCATACCCCTATTTAGCATGTGTTTAAGGATGTCCTTCTGGACATGTATACTCAGCATCTTTCTACAAAGATCATTTAAAAGCTTGAATTGTAAGTCAAATCAGTGATTACTTAACCTAAGCTGCTTACAATCACTCATGTAATACCTTCGCGGATCCATTGTCAATTCACTCGTACATACCAGGGTATATGACTATGTGCTATGTATTAATGCCCGTATTTACCTGTGCTCGTGACGAACAACAGATTCATGGATACCCAGCAAGTATCGCGATTCGAGATCGAATCGAAAGCAATTCCTTTTTAAGCGTAGTTTGACTTCGATCTCGATTCGATTTCGATTCAGTCACTACTAAAAGGAACATTCTATATCGAATCGTAGTAACGATTCGAGAATGATTCGTAATAACGGTTCGGTAACGATTCGTAATAACGATTCGATAACGGTTCGTAATGACGATGCGAAACTGAATCGCTTTCTCAAATTAAATTCAACGGATATTTCTAGGAAATTTAAAACATTTCAATAAATTCAAATTAAATGAAATCAAGTTGGTCAAATAAGAAATACTTGCAAATGGAAACTCTGCTCATATGTTGCAGAAAATTCTTTCCAAATCCGATAAATTTAATGTTTTTGTGTGGGGTTGAAAATAAATATTGTCTAACAAATTTGTCAAATTTGGACGGAATTTTCTGCAATATATTGAAAGTATTATATCTGTCTGATAATGTGATTTATTAAAAGTTAATACAAATAAAAATAATTCTTTAAACAAAAATAAAATAAAGCCTCTTCAGAAAAAAATTAACAGAAAAAGAAAAAAAAAAGGAAAAGAGTTTACATTTAAGGCTTTTAAAATTTGCTTTTTTGTCAGTCTGTTCTTCACGTAATGTAAATGACCCATTGCCGTTTTTCTCGAGGAACTCTTCGGGAAGGCCAGGAAACTTTTCGTGAAATGCATCTATAGAAAATGAACAATTATAAATGCAATCTATTAGTGCATTGTATATACTTACTTCTTATAGCCGTAACTGAGTTCCCTCACCGATATTTTGTCCTTTTTGCCAAACCAAAGGAACTTCTGAGCAATGTCGTCTGTGAATATTCGCAGGCAATTCACTAATTACCGAATCGACAATGACTTTAGCTTCTCGTCGGATTTTTTAGATCGATTCATTGTCCCAAACTATTAAACTTCTTTTATATTTTATTTTATTTGAGTACCTACTTATCGAAATTACAAATACAAAGTTGAATACACGGACTGCTAACCAATTTTACTAAATGATCACTTTACTGCACTTTTAGATCACAAATGACAATTTTCAACAAATGCCCAATAAAATTACAAGAACACTACTTTAATTGATATTCAGAATTGAGCAAGGGTGAAAAAAAAAAAATTGAAATTAGCGTCCGACGACAGATACAAATCGCTAAACGGAGAATTATCGAAGAAATCTAGAATTTCAGAATTCGAGAACATTTCTGACAGATAAACATCGCTAAACGAAGAATTCTCGAAGAAAACTTGAATTTCAGAATTTGAGAACATTTCCGACAGATACACATCGCTAAACGAAGAATTCTCGAAGAAATCTCGAATATCAGGATTCGAGAGTATTTCGCTGAAAACGAAATTCGCTAAAATGTTTGCTGGGTATTGCTCAATTTCAATCACATTCGCATACAATACATTCACGAAAATCAATCCAACTTATGAAACATACCCGTGCAAACATCATAATTCGAAAACAATATGCAAGTAAATCGTAATCCCTGGCTTAAACTTCGAAAACGAACCCGATACCGAACGGAAAAGAAATTACCAGCGCCGTAAAAGGAACATGATTCTCGACTTATTAACTCAAGATAGCGAATTGCTTTAGAGCTTTGAAATTGATGTTAAAAACGAAGTAAATGCGAACAACGTGGTATTTGTAATAGCGGTTTATACATTTCTTATAGTATATATTAAAAGAAGCGAGCTATTCTGGAGTCCTAAGCGATAAATGCAAAGCTAGTTTTTATGGACATTTAATTAGAGTCGTGGAAATGGACATTCATTTTAAGTAGAAACTAAGATCCTTGGACATTGGTCATTTCATTGCACATTTAATTATATCACTTATCAGATAAACACTAGACATTGTAGCACATGCCACTAAACGGATCAATTATATTTTGAGCATTACCAGTAAGTGATGAGTCATTTAAATCTTACTCAGTGAAACGAAGGAAGAGAAATCACAAGAAAAAGCGGAATTATCGTAACGAGGTCTTTATTTTCCTCTCATTCGTAACAGAATCAAAGCTTGGGGGAAATTCGAAATTCTCACTGCATGCCTAAATTCGAGATTACTTCGGGAAAGCGAGCTCTTCGCTAAAATGTTTGCAGGAACCTTATCAATATTGTAAGCAGTGAAGAAATGTTTTAACTAAATGGAAAACTCTCAAACTAGAAACTTTTTCGCGACCATATTCTTTTAGTGAGACATATTCGAGTAACGAATTTTGTGCCGCATTGCCATCCTTTGACTATTGCTCTCCCATCCTTTATATTTCAAGAAATATTTTTCCATGAGCCCCATAATAAAATATATCACATTTTCTGGGAGTTCAATTAGGAACGGGTAAGGCAGTCCTTCTATTCAACATGTTTACCCTCAGTAAAGCCTCATGAAATTGATAGAAATTTCATAATTAATGGATCTAGCAATCCAGCGTGCGCAGTACCTACATTTCGTTATACTTGCGCTCTTTCCAGTTTAAGAAATTCATACCTTCCTCTTTTTGCATATTGACATTTATTGTAATAGGCTGAGACATTTTAATATAATTGGAGTTAAGGAGTTTTGAAAAGCCAAAGCAGTGGAAGGGTATTAGGACATGGCCACAACAGCGCACTGCACCAAGCACTGCACATCGCATCGCCCTGAGCTTGGTGTGCGATGATAAAATTTATCCCTTATCTCTAATAGAAATCACGATATGGAGCCTAGTAAGGGTAACCACCCGTGGATCTTATCATTCAGGCAAATTCCAAAAGGGCTGTGTCCAGATTGCACTCACGGGGATTCTGGCTCTTCTCATTGCTCTCTGACGTCTGGGCTGGACTTGGAAATCGCTCTGGGCACTATGCCCCGTGATGCGATGGGACATGAGCTTCGTTTTGGGAGTTGCTTATCTGTGAACTTTCCTGTGAGGGAATCGTGAACTGACGGATAAGGGAGCTGGGGCAGATGTCTACTTTCTTGAACCTGACATTGGGATGGAGTACTCCCTTGGAAGACAAACCACTGTCTTCCAGGCTGAAGCCTTCGCCATCGCAATGCCAGAGGAGATAACCCTTGATATGAAATGACATTTCTATACTTTCGGATAGTGAGGTAGCCTCGATGGCTCTGAGTGGCCCTCGGATAATATCTAAGTTACTGAAAGATTGCAGGTCGTCTGTGGAAAAGTTATATATCTACAACAAGGTATCCCTTCTGTGAGTTCCTGGTCACATGGGAATAATGGGGAATGAAAGGACTGACGTTTTAGCGTGGTCTGACTCTGATTTTCTGTTTCTCTGATCGGAACCCGGCGCAGGCGTTACAGGGTCTCTCATGAAAGCGGATTTATTGGAAGCATCAGCAGAGATGGGAGAGCCTGAGTACTTGTAGGTGCACAAAACTGTTTCTTGATGGGACCAAAAGGAATATCTCGGAGGGAAACAATGTAGAATTGTGGTTGGCGTCATCACCGGCCACAGCTCACTTCACGCTCATCTAACAAGGATGGGAGTTGTCGACTGGCCTGAGTGTCTGTCCTGTCTAGAAGGAGAGTCTGTGATAACCGAACACTTTGTTTGCTTGCCTGGCCTTCGCCCAGAGTAGGCTGGATACTCTAGGGTCTGCCGTTCTATTTGTTCATGAGCTCAAAAACCTTCCTCACCATGACCTGATGTGCTTCATTAAGAGGACAGCAAGACTTTGTTGATTGGGCTTCTAGCAGGACAGCACAATGGGCCGCCATGGTCTTCGTGCTTGGGATGGGTTCTTCTGTCCCCTTGCCTTAAAAAAAACTACGCTTTCGCAATATCTTAACTTACTTCAGTAGTCAAATATTCGAGGTCGCTTTAGGCAATGTGCAGTGCTTCATTGTGGCCACTAATTCCGCGATGTGCAATGAGCGATGTGCTTGGGAATAATTGGTCTTGTGCTGTGCTATGTGAGGTGCTAGGTGCGGTGCGGCGTTGCGGCCATGCACTTAGAATCATAAAACTGTTTTATTGTATTATAAAAAAAAAAATATTTAAATTAGCTTATAGTTTGTTGGAAACCAATGTTTTTCGTATTTTTGTCGAAAAATGATATACGAAGTTACTTCATCCAGTGATTTAATTGTTTCCTGAATATATTTAATAAAAATGCATAAAAGTCATATTTAAAATCTTTTAAGAGCATATAAAAACTGAAAACAGAAAACCAAGGTCATCAGTAAACTAAAAATTAAGTACGCGTTTAATTCATTCACTTACTTTTTTTTTGTAAATTTATAATCAAATCAGAAGATCTTTTTCATTATTTAATATTCGCACTAGTGTTGGTCGCAACTATAATTTTAAACTTTTATAGTACCTTTCATAATAATTTAACGTTTGACTATTCTACGTTCGTGTGCATATATTAAGCTGGCTGAGTTGTTTAACTATAGTAAATTTGCGTCGACCGAGTCTATTGCTGCAGGCAATTCGATACGATCGCGCTTAACTTAAGTAATGTTGTGCTAGTTTGGGCCTAACTAGACACTTTTCATGTCTTTAAACGGCCTGCCTGGGATGAATGTGCTTAATAGCCGCTTGCATGTTTTATTATTCGAAAAATAAAAATTAAGACACGAAACGAGTTGCGTGGAATTCCTATGTAGATATGCGCCTGAGTTGAATATCAATGAAGTGATGTGTCTTATAAATTAGAAATTAGAAACGTATGATGGAATGAAGTTATGTGCAAGTAGATATATATGTATGTGTGTACATCTAAGGACTTATTTAGGTTTATGTTTACGTAAGTATATATGGTTGCCTAATAAATTGAAATAAAAAGAAATAATTCTTCTTCAGCTCAAGAACCGTTAAGGACAAATAGATGGACACACATGCATTTTAATATTGGCACATCTTCCGTCCACATTTAATGCCTGACCATCCGCATAAAAACTCGTCACTTAGAGAGCCTTTGTTAATTTTAAATATAAGTGATTAAGTGATTTCGTACAACACCTTTGTACATTTGCCATGTAAAAATTTCAATTTTATTACTTTACTATTACAGTAATATTATAATCAGTGGTGTTACCCAATTCGAACTCTGAAACCGTTTAGGTACCTTGTAAGATTGCCTAACTTGTGTACAACTTACCTTAATTTTGAATTATGAATTATTAATGAAGCAAGCAGGTGGTCAAAAATAGAATTGGCAAAATGCGAATATGATCAATCACGTTGCTGTAGTCTGCAGACAAACTATATGTGTATTTGTACAAACATTTTACAGTAATAATTTAAGATTGACGCAATAAGATATAACCAAGTTTCGAGAGGTGTGATGGATGCTGAAAAGAAAGCCTTATTCTAAGAGATATAATGGGTTTTCCAATAAGGGCGGGTCGATGTTTAAATGGAATAAACCAAGTTGTCTGTGAGGTATTAACGAAAATCTTTATGTTCGACCAACCTAAAAATCAAAGAAAAAATTTAATTGAATTAAATTAGAAAATCTTACCTGGAGATTCACAGATGCATATGGTCCCACGACGACCTGAAATAAATAAAACGAATTAAGATATGAAATCCTAAGATAATACATATAGTTAAAGCAAATAAATGAATAGACATAAACAACAAATTGTGTTTACATAGCACCTTACAATGCATGCAAACAACAACAAAAAAACGCAATAAACTTTATGCTCAGCAACATAAAGCATAAAATTACCTTAAGTACCCATGCCAAGGCACATATAAAATCCCTTTTGTAAGGGATTCACGGATATCTAGGTGAGCAATTCGCGAAAAAAAACAACTCACCTTGACCGCGGAATTTACAAAAGAGAGATTTTACAAAAAAACTAAAGGGTTTTCAAATAAGAGGTGTTATTTTAATTAGCCCGCTATTTAGGTAGATGTCATTTTTGGAGCTGTCATTTTTTGACATTTGACAAGTAGAAACTACGCCATACACGATTCAACAACGCATTGAAATTATTAAAATTCACTATAAAAATTGTGAAAATGTGGCAGAGACGGTTCGTAAAACTCGAACATTTTTGGGCCGTCGTGAAGCACCTTGTCGGACCGCAATACAGAAATTGGTAGAAAAATTCGAGCTGTCGGGACAAGTTAGTGATGTGAAGAATAAAACCCGTGCACGTCGCTCAAGAACAGCCGAGAATATTGCTGCTGTAGCCGAAAGTGTTGAAGAAAACCCACGTTTGTCCATTCCTCGTCGTTCTTTGGAATTAGGCATTCCACAAACGTCATTACACCGTATTTTGCATAAAGATTTGGGTCTTAAGGCATATAAAGTTCAGTTAACACAAGAACTCAAGCCGGCCGATCATCAACAACGTCGAGTCTTTGCTGATTGGGTCCTTGAAATGCATGAAAATGATCCGGAATTCCATCGAAAACTCATCTTGAGTGATGAGGCCCATTTCCACCTCGATGGCTTCATCAACAAGCAAAATTGTCGCATCTGGGGCTCGGAAAACCCAAGAGTTATTGTTGAAAAGCCTCTCTATCCTCAACGTGTGATTGTTTGGTGCGGTTTATGGTTCCGCGGGGTCATTGGACCTTACTTTTTCGAAAATGAGGCTGGAGCAACAGTTACGGTGAATGGATTGAGCTATCGACAGATGATTAATGATTTTTTATGGCCGGAATTGGATGGTATTGATCTGGACAACATTTACTTTCAACAAGACGGGGCTACGTGCCATACAAGCAACGAAACCATTGATCTTTTACGGGAAAAGTTTCCGGACCGTGTTATCTCTCGAAGAGGTGATCACAATTGGCCACCGAGATCTTGTGACTTAACACCTTGCGACTTCTTCCTTTGGGGCCACGTGAAAGAGAAGGTCTACGCCAACAGCCCAGCGTCGATTCAAGACCTCAAAGATGGAATTCGTGAGGCTATCGAATTTGAATTATAAAAAATGCCCCGCTTCAAAATTTCACGGTTTCACTACTGCCATGACGAAACGAACACAAACACGGCAGACTAACACATTTCGCCGAGTGGCTTAGGCTTTCACCCGATATACCGTTTCCTTATTAGTTATTTATTCAATGGTAAAACGGGACGACAAATTCAATGGGCGCGTTCGCTTCGCGATATTTTCCACGGTTTACGGAATAATTGCGAATTTTCGAAATCTCCTTTACACCAATGAGTGCGAAAGAGACATAAAAGTGTGAAAGGAACAAGGATGAAGATGAACAAAAATGAATTATGAGAGGAATCTCTTAAATTGAAATTAAACATGGCGAAGTGATAAGTAACGGCAAGATCTAGAAAAACTTATCATAATTATGCAAAATTAATACTGATTTCTATGGGAAAGATGTCACAAAATGCAATTTGTAATTTGACATCAATTGAAAACAAGGAAATTATGTATTGCAGTCAAATTAAGCCTCAAAATTCAAGAATTCATTTTTATGGATGTGAAATCGGTACAAAATTCCCTATAAAAAATGGAGGTTCATTCTTCATTCTTCCTCCTTTTAGTTTCAAATTGTCAAAGTGCGAGCATATGTCAGTAGAGCATTCCTCCCGCATTTTGCAATTTTAATAGTATCATCAGCAATAAGAAATAGAATTTTCAGCAGTGCATTAGAAACAGAAAATTTCTACAAGGCAATTCGCCAAGGAATTTTCAGTCACTTTATTTGTGGAATTTTATTAGCGACAAATTTTTAAATCAAATTAAAGGTAACTTTGCAAATTATTCATATTCTCAATTTGCGTTAAATTTCATTGTGTTTGCATGCCAGGTGTTGGTCATACACATACATGTATGAAATTAACAAGATCGATTGGGTGCTCATTAGCTAATCTCTTCCTTTCAGCAATTTAAGTTTTTCTTTTAATTATTTAACTCAATTAAATCGAAATTTCAAGCAATTATTTATCGTGTAAAAAATATGCCATTAGGTCTACATTGAGTTTTAATCACCTTATAACTTTCAGCCATTAGTAATTCACGTAACTAGATATTTTAAAGGGAGAAATATTTTACCTGTAATTGATTAAATGTTAAAATAGCATAATTTGTCGTAAGTGAAAAGATAAATTCGAGTAAAACATAATTTTTGCATATTTAAGTTTCCTTTATTTGTTACATACGTATAAACATAATTTAAATCATTGATCTAAAATTGAAGTTTATAAACGTACACGTGTAAGCTAGTAGAAGTAAATTTTACAAATTGAAAGAATTAAGTGAATTCATTTAACGTAATTGATTTTCGCATAATATTAACATTTGTCTATTAAATTAATATTTTCTTGCAATAAAAAATTGAGTAAACAAATGAGTGACAAATTTCCTCTTTTATTTAACCGCTACACTCCACCAGATATTTCAGCATACGTGGATTTTCGTTCGTAATTGCAGTTTGTTCGAAAGTCAATTATAGGAATTGACAGATTTCATTAAACTGTATTTTGCGAGCGCAGTCTTTTCGTAGTTGTCAATTATTGGAATTGGCACATTAGCTGTGGTAAAACACTTTATTTATTTTAAAAGCCCATGTATACCATTATGTATGGAATGTGACATTGTTAAAATGTCCGCCGCGGATTCTCACGGTACCATGGATCCGAGACTTTAAATTTTCAATAACTCTGCTGCATAGATCCGCCTGAATTTGAGAGATCTGGTTTATGTTAATTTTGAGGGTATCGGTCGATTACGGCTTATTGGAATTGTCCTGCGACTTAAAAAAAAAAAAAAACTCCACAAGAAAAATTCGAGCGGAGTGAAATCGCATGATTTTGATAGCCAATTCATGTCACCTATACGAGGGGTAATTATACCCCCAAATTGTTCGTTGAGTTCATGGGTCACTTAGATTTTGTACGGGTGCAGGCCCAAGTCTCGACGCAAAATTCGCCTAGTTGATGTCTGCGAAAGGCCGAGTTCTTATGCACGGCGAGGAATTGACTGTCTCGGGTTCTCCTGCACACCTTCGCGGAAAACGGCGATGCTATCTGCCAATCTGGCGTTCCTTTGATGTATGGATAATGGCTGATTGTTTACCGTACCGGTCGTCTCAAATTTGGTCACCAAACGTTGGAGAGTCAACTTCGAATGGCCACGTTGTCTGTCGTAAAATGGGTGCAATGAGCGCAACATTTGCACTAACGAACACTCATTTTGATATTAATGTTTTATTATTTAGACTTGCTGCTCAATCGTGTATAACTTGTTATTGTGATTTGCCATCAATGAGTGAATAATAAATAATAGATTTAACTGACGTCACCAAAACAACATGGCTGGTCCAGCCTGTCAACATCGACGCATCCCTATTGCATAACCCTTTATAAATTTTAGATATAGGAATGTCAGCTAGATTTTTCCAGGATATTTCCATACAGGGAAAACTAACTTATTTATAAAATGCTAATCAAGATCAAGTCGGGTTCTCGCGATTAGAGGTCTGCACCAGAACTTTATCAATGAACAATTGATTATTCGGATTTAAGTATATTTAAATCTAATGATAAAGAACCAAACGTTCTTCGAAGAATTGATGTGCAAGAGTAAACAAAACTCTATGTGATGTTAAAAATTCGTTTACACTTACAAATATTTATTTTATAAAATTTTTACGTGGAAAAGAAAAGGAAAAGCGACATCTATAAAGTACGGACATAAACAACTTCAGGTTCGGAGAATCGATGTTTCTAGAGTAGAATTTTCGAGAAGGTTCTGGGACAATTTGTAGAGTATAAATACGACACCTTTCACCGCCCGAAGAGAACCTACTAAACTATTTGAATTACGATACAGTACTAGCGATAATCAAAGTAGAGTTGATTTGTGATTGCTTGTGAATTTTCTAAAAGTAAACAGTAGAGTGGAATAAATAGATCTTGTGAGTTATATTTGAAGTGTTGTGTTTTTAATTAAAAACTGAGGCCACACTCGTAACAATATTTATTTGAAAATTATCATAACATCACAAAAATAGTTAGCTCTATATTTGATATGTTTAAATACCTCGGGTAATAGAC
The DNA here is from genome assembly GCA_963924295.1 of Dioctria rufipes. Taxonomy (NCBI): domain Eukaryota; kingdom Metazoa; phylum Arthropoda; class Insecta; order Diptera; family Asilidae; genus Dioctria; species Dioctria rufipes. The sequence continues at coordinate 62,351,222 of OZ002743.1, read as the reverse complement.
GAGTACTATAGCTGTACCCTCAAGATACTTACTTTACGTTTAAATACTGAAACATACAGAACTCTAGCGATACATGGAATTTTGTATTGCAATGGTGGTGCTGGAGTATACTGAATTTAAAATGTATTCTGTACTGTACTGTATTTTCAAAACTCATAGGTTTGTTCGAAATTTAAATGCGTATTCAAAACTACCGGTTCTTGACGCCATATCGACCGAAATGTAGCGTGCAAAAAAAAGCTAATTAAATTTTCGTTATGAACTAGCTGAGACCTTTCCAAAAAGTACCCATATACCGGAGTACAAGGTAAGTAAAAATTTTCCCGCCAAATTCATTTAGATAAAATGGCAGCAATAAAGAAGATATGTTGATTGCTGACTCTACAAAAGCCATGTGGGTGAGTTTTCAAAGATCGCCGGTAGATGGCGGAAGTAGACATGCAAAATTTTTATAGTTTTTATTATTTTTATATAGCTAAATGTCATTTGACGTTCCTGTAATTTCGTTTAGATAATGTCCTAATAAGCGTGCATTTATAAAAAAATAATAAATTGGATTCATCGACAACTCGTTTAAGTAAGTTTCGAAATGAATATTTCAGACAGAAGTTTTGGCCGTTCAAAATAAATTTTCACAATGAATTTGGGTGGGGAGAGAAAATATGCTCAAAAAATCAGAAAAAGGTAGCAAGAGGAATTGCTCGAGATACGATTTTTTTAAAATTACGTTTAATCGTTAAATTACGAAATCTCTAGCCCTCCTGCGTGAGGATGGGATGCGCGGTCCGCCATCTTGGACTAAATGCACAATTTTTTTTTGTTTTTTTTTTTTCAAAATAATTCCTCAACGGTTGATCCTATGGCTAGGGTGCAAAATATAAATTTGAAGAAAACTAAATTCTCTAAATTTTTTGTAAGATGCACTTTTTTGTAAGTCTGATGTGTAACGAGTTACAGCGGCGGAGACGTGAACATTCATCCTAAAAAATTAATAGATATAGTACCCCTTGTACAGGGTGTTTTGTCTATGGTGGTCCATAAGACAGGTTGCAGTCACCTAGTCAAATAAAAAATTGTGTGGCAAATGGTGGGGGGGGGGGGGCATCTCAACCGTTTCGGAGTTATAGGGTGTTAGAGAAAATATATTAGTATTTCACAAAATACCCTATATCTAAAAAAGTTGCAGGTGTACGGTCACTTACAGACCGCAGGACTAGCAACCTTCCCCTCAAGAATTATGGTGGTCTAAACTAAGAATCTCGGATTGTCTTACCATTTTTTATACCTTGTCCTCTTTTGTTTTACAAAAAGGTGGGTAACATAACTTTCTTTTATAAAAGCTGTAAACTGTGAACTCTCCTCTTTTAGTTGACCTATTAAACCTATCTGCCGTTAAAGGGTTATTAGGTCTTAATGAACTTTCTATACTACGCATGTTGTTCAATATTGATGGAGCCTTTATCTGTAGTGGGTGTTCTAGTTTTTGCTTGATTCTCGGATACATTCGATATTTGCTTCAACTGATAAAGCGTGCGCCAGTATTTGCTGCTGTGGTTATCATTATGATTCATTCCATATAATGTACCACATTACCTGTTACATTAAATTTTATTGAAGGTGTTTCCTTTAAGCTAGAGGTTTGATAAAACTGGCGCTCGAACCCAAATGCCAATGTGGTTCTTTCCTAAAAGTGACATATAATCTCATCGATTTCATCGATTTCATCTAATTGCACAGTTGGCATAAAAATTTCAACAAACTTATCTAAAATGAAAATTTATCCTGAATAATCCTGCAACATTTTTTTGCTCCACATTCAATTCTGCACCAACAAAATTAATTGTCCTTTGTCACCCGAATTGTAGTTTGAGTGGAACTGGATTCAGAATCCAATGGACCTAACACAAGATTGGTATTTTTTCTGAGGGCTGAACTTCAATTTCTTCATGATGACGTGGCAAAATAATGCCAATTTCGGTGTCACAGTCTTAAATAATATCTTCACATCCACTAGGTATGTCACAAGACATCAGCCGGTAAAAATTTTCTTCATTTTTATACTTAATTGTTTTCAATTTCTCAATTAATCGAATTGTGCTCAAGCTATCCTTTAAGATGTTGCTTAAGAAAGGATAAAAGAAGTATCAAATAATGCACATTCACTCTTTATCTTATATATAGTTTGAATGGCTTTTGCTTTACAACATATTTTCATTCCTGCTAACCCAGAAAACATTACGATTGGCCTGCGAATCGCTTACTACGTATGCGCTTCTTATTGCCACAACGAGCATTTTTATTACCGGCAAAAATGTATTTTTATCGTTTACTTTTCTCCTGATGGGGTAAATATTCCATCTTGAAGGTGGAAAATTTCTAGTCTCTATAGACTGAAATTCACTGGAAATAATTTCAATATATTTCTAAAATGCATTTAAAATGCAGAAAAAAATCAAACTTTTCGACCCCGCGATCAAAGAGGCCTCATCAGTATGGTTAGCTGTGATCGCCTACCATAGGCATGAACTGCCTATCCATATGCGTAAGCGAATCATTTAATGATCGCTATGTCGATAAATATTCTTATCGCTGACGGGTCGGTTTTTTTTGGAAGTATATGCATTGCTATCGCTTCCGTTTATTTTATGCATATAAATAGTATAAGTGATTCATTTTATGGTTGCCATGGCAATAAGTATTCTTATAATTTTGGCTTTGCCATTCAATCGCGAAAAAATCGAGTTTTTTCGATTAAAAGATATTTTTGTTGTCGGAATCGTTTGCAGTAAACTTTGTTTTTAAATCTCTAAGTTTTAATGAGCTTCCAATCGGAGAACACTGTAAAATTTCGATGAAATAAGTTAGAGGCACTTCGCTGATCACATCTGTTACCGGCGATCTAGGCAATAAAAATTCCAAAAAAACTTAAGAAAAGTCCAGTCGCATTCGAATCAGAGACGAAAATTAAGTGTTTTGAGTGAGTATTTCAAAGATGAGTAAATTTCGTGATCATAAATTGTCAATAGATGGGTATTGACATAAAAGTTTCCTGAAAGTCCCCAACGTGCTGGATGTTTGAAGGTTGGCAAGAAGTAAATTTCACAAACATATTACCCGAGCAAAGTATGAGTTCTCCATTATGAAATATCTGTGTCGCTGAATTTAAGTGCTAAGATCTCTAGAGGAACGCAGGAAAAATAGCTCGCCTTGTAAGTAAGAAGTTACACGGTTTTGATATAATAATTCTATGAAGGAAAATTAATTGCTTTCGAACAAGAGAAAATTTTTTTTAAGCGCATCCAAGTATATGCAACCAAAACGGAGAAATGTGATAAAATTGTTTCAGTCCAAAGATAAATCTCGTACAATCATTAGAAGCAACCTACAATTTCCTAGCGCAAGAAGAACTTAAACGAGGGAAAATTAGACAAAACCTAATAAAAAATCTGGAAATATAAGCGTTTTAACGAGTCTTAAATATAAAGGCTTTTGTTTTTTTTTTATTTCGCTAATAATGCTAGCTACAATGGTCAAAAGAACAGTATCCAAGTAAAAGCTATAAAACAGAACAATTTTTAAAAAATTTTCTTAATTGGGACTTATTGATGTGAAAGTCGATCGAATGAAAATTTAAATTAAAAGTACAGCACATTCTAGACATTGGCTCAAAGTGCCCATAGTTGGTGCGATGGGAGCATAAGTAAATAAAATCATTCGATCGTAAGTGTCGAGTTCTTGAATTGAATTTAATTTTATTAAGCATCAAAGGCATGTCGATGTCACCCGTAATAAGTTGAAAAATAAAGCTTATATCACATATTTTCTTACGAGTTTCTAGATTAGGTAGTTTTATTAAATTTAATCTTTCGTTATAAGGAGGAAGATGAAGTCTATCCCTCCATTCGAGACCTCTTAGGGCAAAAAGTAAATATCTCCTTTGCACGCTCTCAATACGTTCTGGGTGATTTTTATACGAGGAATACCAGACAGGACTGGCATATTCTAGAATGGGCCTAACAAGAGTGGTAAAAAGAGCTTTAGTAATGTAGACATCATCAAGTTCCTTTGCCCAGCGCTTTACAAAACCTAACATTAAGTTCGCTCTACTAACAATGTGATCAATGTGGAGGTTAAAAGTGAGTTTAGAGTCAAAAAATACCCCCAAGTCAGATATATAATCAACTTTCGAAAGCAATCAACCATTCATAACATAGACATCATTCGAAGGAACTCGCTTCCGAGAGAAAATGGTTAGCTTACATTTATCAATGTACAAAAAGAGAGAACTCTTAGTATACCATTCAACAAGTCTGTCCAGGTCCTTCTGCAATTTAAGACAATCAGAATACGAATCGATAGATTTATACAGTCATCATTTGCGTAAATTAGTATATCAGATTCGTTGACTACATAGGAAACATTATTTATGAATAATCTGAAGAGAAGGGGCCCTATATGGCTACCCTGTGGAACACCAAAGTAAGCCGTTATTTCCTTAGAAAGAGCAGAAAGAAACTTTATTAGTATAATAGCTGATAAGGTCACCATAGACCTTTCAAATTTTCCGTTTACATGGTCAGAGCAGATCATTGCGGTGTTCAGAATAAAGCCGTGATTTTTAACTTTATTCACATAAGGCAGAGTAGTTCCATCAAAAATGACCCGGCGACAACTTATTTAAGATGTTGCATATAAAAAAGTATTGATTTACTGAGACTTAATATAGGGTGGTTTCGGACGCCCGCATCTTGGTATTCGCTCCGAATAAGATTTAAGGCGCTCCACGCAGTCTTTCATTAGACCAATCGGCCTGTACATGTAGAGTTGTACATCATCTACGTACAGATGTATGTTACTGTCCTGGATGACATTGGGAAGGTCGTTAATGTACAGGCTAAACAACAGTGGTCCAAGAATAGATCCTTGGGGTACTCCATAATGTAAAGGTGGTACTTCCGAGAGACGCTCATCAGTAATCACCTGTTGAGATATATTTGCCAAAAATCCAGCTATTAGATGATTGGGTGACGTGGAAAAATTATATCGTGAAACTAATTTTGATTATAATTTAGGATGGCTGAACTCTGTCGGGACTCATTGCATCAAATTTGATTGATCGAAAAGCTTAACTCACTTCGTCGATATCGACACAACAGAAACTAAGATCGTCCGTCTGAGCCTCACTTGCATTTCTGTTAACAAAATCTATAGAACCTAAAGCAAAATTCAGGACAACAGATTGTGTTAATGTTAAATGCACATTTAAGCTATTAGGATCTACTTCACATGTATTTGTATCTTTTCCAAAAATGTCTGAGCTTTTTAAATTATTCTACAATCTTTTTGGAGGCAGGTTAGTCTCAAACCTACGTTTGAAATAACAAAATTTAGCTGCACGAGTCTTGAAATTTACTTTATTTCTATTTGAAAAAATAACAAACAAAAATAAAATATATATTACAAACTTAAGAGAGAATCCCGTTCTGAGAACTTTAGCTAATTTCGAAATTAGAAAGCGCTTCATAGGCCAATCGTAATTTTACTGACTAACTCTCGACCTATCGTTAAAACATCGCAATAGCTACAAAAAAAGGCAGCACAATTTTTATTGCCGTTTTTAGTAATTAATCGCCACAATGTTTTCTGGGAAATGTCTACTTCTATGGATAGAATAATAAACAATGGAAATATAATGTTTTTTCCACCTATAGTCTATCGCCAGCAGTGTCAAGGAATTTCCCACAAGATTTCTCCACACTAAGCATTGATCTTGCATCAAACGAAATTAAAAAAAAAATATAAATCCTTCCACCCACATCAGAGCTAAATCTAAAGTCCATGTTTGCTCATTGATTTTATTCCATCGACTAATTGTAAAGCCATTCACTTTGCGAGTTGTTCTAACCTCGATGCAATTCACTATAGATAAACGGATGACCACACCTGTTCACTTTGCTTTAATTGTTGGTGGATGAAAAGAACAGGATGGATGAGAGCGACCGTTCGCCTCACCTTATAACTTGCTCATTACTCATCGTCCGTGGATAAAATACTTTCGTAAGTATGTTGCACGGTGCCACGGTGTAATTAATTATTTTGCAGCTAGATTTATACTTGGCTATCATTAGTACAATCAAATCAAGTAAAGGTGAGGTATGGATAGGTACTGTTCGTGCTGAACTGACGAATCAGCAGCAGTTTAGTCAATTTCATAATTCCTGAGTTATTTTAAATGATTTCAGTTGATAATTTGCAATTCAGATGCAGACATTGGAATTTTCAACACTCTGCAAAAAATAAAAAAAAAATGGACTTGGTCAAATTGCCCAGTGGCTATCTAATTAACACCTAAGACAGGTGCGCTATTAATTTAATATTCAGTGAAACATTAAACTTCCGTAAATTATTGCTACTGGGAATCTTAATTCGAGTTAGCTGCATTTGTGCAGTTATTTTGTCTGTCGCAGACTAGGCTCTGGGGCCTCTGGGGTTATTTTTATACATTATGCGGAACATCAGCTGATTGTGTGAAGTCGTGCGTATAAATGACATTGCTAGCAAATTAAATGAAACGAACCCAGTGGGAGTACTACGGAAAACACACGCAAGTCTTCCTTTTATAATCTGGTTCCAGTGTGTTGCCTACTTGACATGCAGGTTATCTTTAGACCTACCCATCATCTTAATCAGTGGCAGGAAGCACGCTTCGGTGACTCTTTGCCTACAAATCATAGCTGTTGTCTGCTGCTTATAGTCGATTATAACTTATGACACGATGAGGAAATAAAACACAGTTTAAGACGGATGGAGCTGATGTTCATGCGTTCCGGTTACTGCATATGCTAAAAACTTATATTTTTTCAATCTTAAACGGGCATTCGATTTTAAGTTAGTTATGGTTCCTATATGAGCAGATTATGTTCAGTATCCAGAAAAATTTATTTTTGTAAGACGGTGAGTAATATAAAAAATGTAAATGTAAAAAACTTATACAAATAATTTGCACCAATTATTTTAGAATTTTAATGATATTTACTCCTAGTGGAATGAGTTTCAAGGTTAATTTTACTATTCTTTTTAAGTCATCTCCGAATCATGGGGAATATCAGCCCGAAGACGCTATCTAGATCTGCCTATTTCTTAGACCAGAACCTGTGGCTGGGACTACCATTACAATGATCGGGTCTTTCATCAAAGTAGATGATCGTTCGAAACGCAGCAATGGGCGAACCTCAGTACTTGCAGGAATGCAGGTGTACGAAACTGTTTCTTAAGGAGCCAAAAAGGAAGTTCATGGATCGCTCATTTAACAAAGATGGGAATTGTGGACAGCCCTGAATATCTATTCTGCTTAGAACTAGAGTTTGAGACAACTAAACACTTTCTGTGCACTTGTCCAGTCTTTTTCAAGTCCAAGCTAGTTACTCTTAGGTCTGCCTTCTTATCTGCAGAGAAGAATATTACCTCACTCGGACGTGATGATGAGCGCTCTTTCCTTTCTAGCAGATTAGCACGCAATGGGCCACCTTGTATGGATGGATGGATTGAATAGAGGTTGAGTCCTCTGAGGGGAAGACTCTGGAACTTAGGCCACAGCAAAACACCGTGTTCACCCTCTAGACCTATGAGCAATAGCTCCTAGGTCCCTAACAAAATTTCGAATCCCCCCCCCCCCCCCCCCCCCGCCCCCCGAACCCTCCCTGCGTGCCTCATACAGTTCCTCCAGGAGGTGTGAACCAAGGAATCTGTAGCGCTTACCAGAGAGATCCGGATAGTGATATAAGAAGTGAGTCAGCGTTTCGGATTCTTCTCCGCCTCCCCTACATATAGGATCATCAACAAGTCTCATCTTTTGCAGGTGACCCCTGAGAAAACAGTGCCCAGAGAGAATTGACACCAGTGTTTTCAGAGTTAGCTTGCTCAGTCCCAATATATTTTTTGTCAGATTTGGGTTAGGTTTACTCTACAGTTCCTTAGTAGTTCTACCCGTGGGATCATCCAGCCAGAGGCAGTCAGCCCAGGGAAGACAATTCATAGCTTACCTTTTTCTTGATTGGGATCTTAAGTACACCGCTAAATCTGTGCAGAATTGGATTGCTTCCAAACCTTTCACGCTCTTAGACTTGCCACCACTAGAGCTCAGATATTGGTAACCCATAATTAATGGGCTCTCCACCATCATCGATCAATGGTTTATGGCATCGCGTTCAGGAACAATGGGAACAAATTTGCGCGGATTATGTCTTTAAATTAATACAAAGTTTAGCTAGACAGCTTTAGTCAATATGAAATTGACCGAGCTTGCTGCTAAATCCGCAGCTTGAGAATTAAGTGGAAATGCAAAACTCTCTATGAAATGCTAGTCCCCATAGGACTACTTTTGCTAGGCATTCTAGTAAATACTTAGTATTTCTCCTCAAATATAATTCACACTTAAAAATTATTTTAAGTGTATATATGAGGTCAGCTTGGCTGTTCACTGTGGCGTATACGGCAAGCAGGACCCAAGCCCTACTGATGAGTATACAGTTCCTGTCGATACGAAACGCTCTCTTTTTCAAAGAAATTTATTTTTCAAAGGTTTTTTGTTTGTAAAAAGAATATTTTCCACTGAAAGTATGTTTAGACTTATCCAACAAACTTTGAATGTAAATTTTTTTTATCGTGTGTTTGCTCGTCACTGTACGTTCTTTGATAACATTTTGTGTGATTTTCTGTGATTAAAATTGATATTTCATCGAATATGGTAAATCTGGAAGTGTTTTCCAATTCTACAATGTCTCGAATAAGCAGAAGTTTTGGGAAACCCTGCAAAAGCATTATGCTTCAATTTAGCTACACTAAAATAATGTTTTACAAGAAACCGGCAAAGCAGTTTTTGTATTCAACTCTACTTTTATATTATAAATTTATTACAAATTTATTTTTAATTGCTTTTTGATCTTAAGTAAGACTCAAATTCAAAAAGAATGAAACAATCACAGTTTGGAATTCAAATTTACCTTTTTTTCTAAGAACGTGATAATAATCACAAAACTGACGGCAAAGATTTCATACATATTTGTCTTTTGTTCTTCAGCCTTCCGTCTTTAAGTTACATACAGATAAAGGTACTTAAAATTCTCCCCACAATATCTAAAAGATAAATAAAAAGTAACCGCCGACAGCAAACACAACTCTTTCGAGAACTTTGATAGATTCTCACTCTTTTCCCACGCTAAGTGTGAATTGGCTAACAGAAGCACTAATGATCAGGAAGCCGTTTTGAAATGCGAAGACCAAAAAAAAAAATTATCTACCCAATTCAACTGAAATCAATTAAGGTAGCTTCACAATTTAAGTACCCGAAATGATAAGGAAGAGATTTTTCTTAGCCAAAGAAGAATCTTTAGGTCATTTCGTACTGTCATTCAAAACAATAAAAATCACCGCAAGATTCGCTAACAATTCCTTGAGCCCAACTGAGTATAACAAAAACGAAAAGTCACATGAAATTAATAGGAAGACCTTGGCATGGGTTGTCTAACTTATTCGATGTGCTAAATAAAATGATCAGCAAAGTTGCTTTTTTCATTGGATTACATAGGTGCAAAAAATTTTAGTACATACCTACCTGCCTACCTGCATCATATTCTTCGAAATCAATAGAGACTTAGTTGTTAATCGATGCTTTATGGCCGATTAAAGCCAATACCTGCTGTGATTAGAGCACGTTAGACTACGCCAAATTTATGTAACATGCGGGAAGTAAATTATTTCGAGATTAAAGATTTTTTTTTTTTATTGTTGTAGTGCTGGAGGAAATCCATGGCTGAGATGTTTTAAATATTGCTGAAGAAAAAAATACGGTAATTAAATAAATTTTGAGCAGGTGGTAAAATGTCTTGTGTGAAAAATTCCTATTCAAAGGTGCAGGTATATTCCCCAAGAAAGAGTAGGAGTATAAGATTTTCGCATAGCCTCTTTCACTCCTACCCAATTTTTTTCACTTTCATTAATTTTTTTATTAACCGTCTTTCATCGTGTAGTTCTAGGTCTTGTTTAATTTCTTTCCCCTGTGGATTCCGTTCTAATCCCTGACCAGTAATTCTTTGTGTATTCCTTCCTATAATCGGTGTCCCTTCATTTTAGCTTGATTCCTATTGGTTCTTGCTGTGTGATTCAGCAGAGTTCCGGATTTTAGATTCATCTTGGATATTTGTTCAAGACCACTTGGATATTGTTGGAGTTAGATTTATTGAAAATAGCGTATTTGTTTCCGTACAGTAAAGGTGATTCCACGTTGGGGTTGAATATTCTTAGTTTGGTATTCCTTGTAAGGTAGGGGAATTTCAAATAGCCCAAAGTCTTCCAAACGTCATTCTTGCTTTTGTTACCCTTTCATTATGTCTTCATTCAGTTCCCCACTTGTAGTATAGTGACCCTACGGTGGGAGGTAGTGTGCTACTGATACTTCCTCTATTACAGTGTTGTATGGTTATCTGGCTGGCATTTATCTTATTGATTCTCATTTTTTTCTTTTTAATAACTTTCTATCAACTTACAGACCCCTGAATCAGAAAGTTTGTGTCGAGTATCGAGTCAGGTTTCGAGAGTCGAATTTCATGAGTCGATTTTCGAGAGTCGAATTTCAAGAGTCAGGTTTCGATAGTCGAATTTCAGGAGTCGATTTAGACCCCTGAATCAAAAAGTTTGTGTCTGAGCGCCTGAGCTCCTAAACGCCTGGGAGTGCCGGTCGTGACGAAAGATTTTTAGGGTAGTAAACGTGAATGGATGGATTTACAGGGGTTTTTTGATTTAGAATGAGTGAATGAGGAGATTTCCGATGGGGTAAAATTTACTTACGTGGGGGTTTTGTGGTGGAGGTGGTAACTAGCACCCTTGGGGCTGTCCAATTTGGGCCGCCTGTGATATGACTCTAGATTCGAGAGTCGAGTATCGAGAGTCGAATTTCGAGAGTCAGGTTTCGAAAGGCCACCTTCAGGAGTCGATTTTCGAGAGTCGAGTTTCGTGAATCGAGTTTCCAGTGTCGATTTTCGAGAGTCGAGTTTCGTGAATCGAGTTTCCAGTGTCGATTTTCGAGAGTCAAATTTCGAGAGTCAAGATTCGAGAGTATGGCTAAAAAGTAGAGAATAAAATATATTAAAAAAACTCAAAATAAATAACTTTTGTAACTTAAATACACTAAAAAGTAAAATATATTTTTGTTCGTTCTCAGTGATATACACATGAAAAGAATTAAAAAATGCTACAACTCAGTTTAACTCTTAAAAGTTTGGGCATCTATAACTACATATAATCACAATTGTCTAACTGCAACTCATGCCCAAACTTTTAAGATTTAATCTGAGTTGTAGCATTTTTTAATTCTCTTCTTGTGTATATCACTGAGAAAGAAAAAAATTATATTTTACTTTTAGTCCATTTTATTTACAATAGTTATTTATTTTAAAAGCTTTTTCTAATATATTTTATTTTAATATTATTAAGCCAAGCTCAGGGGATATTCTATGACTCAGAGCACACCATGGCAGGAAGGAAAAATGGAAAGTAATTATGGAACATTAGAAATGTGGTAGGTCACTCTTAATCCTTCGCAGATTGTATCCCGAAGGAAAGACAGAAGATAGTAAACTCTTCCACATTCGTCGCAAAGTTCGGAATAAAAAAGCAGTATGACATTGTAATGTACGACAGAAAGAAATTTGAAAGGTAAAAAGTTGTGCGTTAGATTCGATGGGCTGAAATATTTCTTATACCTTTTCAGAAATCCAAGATATTTCGAAGATGTGATCTGTCTAGCTTAACTTACTGGAAATATTAATGCCAAGAATACATAAAGACGGTGTATTGTAAATCAGTGCTCTATCAAAAGAAACGAGAGTGAAAAAATTATTATCTTGTTTTAAAGATGTAAAACAGCTTTGGGTCTTAGATGCATTGAATACGACGCGAGTCTACCAAAGGCCTTTATAATATCCAGCGTAACGATTTTGAACTCACCAAAATTGTGACGACTACGGTTTCAACGTACCGTAAGAAAAGTAAACAAGTCTCCAGATGATCGTCCAGACCGGAAACCATATTGGCGATGATTGATTTCTAAATACTTCATTAATTTTGAGTTAATGATAGATTCAAAAACCTTTGAAAGAATATAAGTGATTGCAATTGGTCGATAATTATTTTCCCTGTATTTATTCGTGGAATCTAGAATTCCATTGGGAAAAACAGTGCTCTAAGAAACTTCATGAAGCGCTTTCTTAGAACCTCGCAGCGCTTCTTTTCTCTATCCCAATTCATTGTTTTTTTTATATACGCATGTCAACTGAGGCAAACGCTTCACTGTTGTTCTTAAGAAGCGCTCTAGGAGGTACATACATAGGCTAAATGATGGGAGAATAAGTTTTCTGAAGCTTTAATGAGCCTTTTGAATAATCTTCTTCCTTAATGTCATAAGAGGCCTCCAATACTGCTTCCTGCGAACAGTACCTACAGTAGTCGGGTATTTGCCACTGCAAGCATTTTAATGAGGCAAGAAGTTAAGTTGGAGAAAGGCAACAGTGCAAGCTTCCGAAGAATTGCGTCAGTTAACTACCTACTTTGAGCGCTATTTATTTTTATATATTTTATGCGTAGAGAACCAGGAAATGTGATCCACATTAAAAATAACAAATGCGTTTCTTCGCGCAATAATGGAAAAATCCACAGTTTAGATTCGTGAAAAATTAAATCAAATCAGACCTTGTTGAACTTGTGCTGGAATTCATCAAATAATCTTCTTTAGAGTCTGCGTCCAAGTGATGGCCATAGAAGCTTTTGAGTTATTTACTTGCGCCTGTGCTTATTTGTCTGGAGAGATCCGTAAATTTTCTTCTAAGAATCTTCCAAATGATGCCTAGGGAAGCGCTTAAATTATGCTTTTTTCAGAAGCGCTGGTTTTTTGCTTAGAATATCCTTGAATAAGGCGATATCCTATGCGTGGACTAGGTCTTTTTACCTGATTGTTAGTATCCATCTAGGTGCTTTTAGTGTTGTGTTAGCTATTCTCATTGCTTTGTCGTGGCGATGAGTAGTAGTAGAAAAGAGGACAGTTTGTATTCTATGTTTAAATGATATTGGATCACTCAGGTGTCCATTGTAGCGAATTGAAGGCTCGGCATCGTGTGATCGTCACAGGTTGATTAAGAAAAAAAGATAGTTTTTCACAAAACACCCTGTATCTTAAAAACTACAGGGCGTACAGATATAAGAGCTTATTGTATTCAGAGCTTCATGGACTTTCCAACGACTGCTCAATCAGCTCCATACCCCTCTCCTATCAAGAATTATGGTGGTCTAAACTAAAAATTTTGGATTTTCTTACCTTTTTTTTAAATGTAACCTCTATTATTTTTGCAACAAGGTCGTTAACATAACTTTTTTGTATAAAAATTGTAAACTGTAGACTTTCCTCTTTAAGTTAACCTATTACACACAATGTACTATCTGAAGCCCTTTAAGAGTTATATTAGCTCTAAACTTATTCTCAAATCTATTTTCAAACCTATTCTCAACGATAATTTGTTCCCTTAGCACGTCATTTTAAAAAATATCGTCTAATTTCGGTGTGACCGGAATAGTTTATGAGTTAATAACTGTTTAACGGCTACAGTCACATTAAAGAGGAGAGTCTAGAGCTCATAGTTTTTATAAAAAAAAAGTTATGCTAACGACCTCGTTGCAAAAATAATAGAGGTTAAATTAAAAAAAAAAAGGTAAGAAAATCCGAAATTTTGAGTTTAGACAACCATAATTCTTGATAGGAGAGGGGTACGGGGCTGATTGAGCAGTCGTTGGAAATGCCATGAATACAATAAGCCCTTAGCTGTGGCCGTACGCCCTGTAGTTTTCAAGATACAGGGTGTTTTGTGAAAAACTGGTTTTTTTCTTAATCGTCCTGTAACTCCTAAACGGTTGATATGCCCCCCCCCCTGCCATACAATTTTTGGTTGGTCTAGTTGAGTACTATCATTTCGCGCTCTATTGACCTCCTAGTGGGAAACACCCTGTATATGCACTGAGAATGTCTGATCGACTCCATGTTCGAATATCGAGCATGAATAGCTTCCATCTGCGACTAATACAGACGTGATCAATCTGGTTCTTCGTTGGGTTATCTGATAATTTCCATTTGTACTTGTGGATATTCCTTTGGGGAAGATGATTTCACAATTATCATATTTTGCCTTATACGTGTTGTCCATTCCGTGCTCATTGTTTTGCTGGCTGTTGTCTTATGATCCTATTTTTGTATGAAAGTCACCCATCAGTATAATTACTATTTATAGTTGTCGGAAGCTTGGAGTAGAATTCATCCTTTGGTTTGTCGCTTATAAATTCTTGTTTTCATACTAACTTCGAAAATAGATAATTTTCTTGACGCTTGGGAAGCAAATTACAGACGTCAATGTGACGGATCAAATTTCTTTCTGTAAGATCACATAGAACATGAATTTAAACCAAGACGTTTCACCAGATCATGAGTGGTCGAATTCTATAAAGTTAAACTTTCAGCGATGTAACTAGTTGTTATTTTGTTATAATTAAATCCTCTGTTGAAAAAAAAAACGAACTGTTGGGTTATTTGTTAAAAATGCTACAACTATATGTGTGTAGAAGGAGGTTACAATACAGGAGATGAGAGATTCATTGATAAACTCTTACTATTACCTCTAACCTCTGCACCCTTCACAAAAGCGGATCCTGTTTTATTTAAGATGCTGGATTTAGTTAAAAATAGATGGATCAATAGCAATCATGTCCATGATCCGAATATTAAACCGTTGGAATAAGATTGCATTTTAAGTGTAAGAGTCGTGGCCTCACAGCTTTGAGACGAAAAATAGTACCGCGACTTCATGAAGATCATTTAGGGATAGTAAAAATGAAGTTGCTATCGCGATCAATTTGCTTGTGGCCAAAGATTGACGACGGTATACAGGATACAGTGGAAGAGTATCATTTGTGTCAACATCATAGAAAAAACAAGGAGATACCACCATTTAGCGAATGACCAAAATGTGAAAAGCCATGGTGATGTATCCATCTCGATTTCTTCTACTTTCTAGGTCTATCACTTCCTTTTAGTTGTAGGATCAACTTCTACTTGGATAGACATAGCTCGAAGGACTACTACAAATGCAAAGTCTGTAATTGAAGTATTGAAATGAGTTTTTGTGTATGCAACAAGTGATTCTAAATGGTATTATTACAATAGCGAATGAGGAAAGGCAGGCTAGATTAGATTAGGTTAGAGTGGCGGCCGTCATGAAATCATATACGATCAGTCAAATTTAGACCATCTATGGTCCGTTGTGATGTGACCCCATAGGTGACGCTACTTGGAAAATATTCCTCAGATTTAGGAGGCTCGTTGAAATCAGCCACAAGAGTTAATGAACCTTAGCAAGTCCCCCCAACTCCTTGTTTGCTAGTTTCCTCAACTACTATTAAAAATCAGCTATCATGGAGCTTACGTTCGCTCTGCATGTTTGCTAAAGAGGCAGTGTCCAGTGATAACTGCAATAAAACTTCGTGCATCATTCCGAATCCTCTTTAGCAGATATTCAGTCTTCCCAGGACATATCTTGAGCCACAAGTGTCCTTGAAATCGTACATGTGGCCAGTTCTTCCCATTTGTGGCTTGCAAGCTTACAGGCCTGTAAATTTAGAATCCTCTTCGCTGATTCTAGATACGCTGACCTATAGATTCCTCCGCTACCGGAAAACCTTTGCTGGCCAGAACGTCAGCTTGCTCGTTTTCTGGTATGTCACTGTGACCAGGCATCCAGCAGAGAATAACTCTGTGGTTAGCACCACGCTTTCCGAGATTACAGCGACAACATTGGACTAGGCGCGATCTAATAGTGCTCGAGTCCAAATCATTGACTACAGCTTGGCTGTCAATACAAATCCTGATAACTCAAAAAAGAAAAAAAGGCTAAAATAGCAGAAATCTTAAGCGGATCTCGGTCTCTTATTCAATATGAAAACGATATCCGACATGTGCAACAACATCAGCTGCGCCCTATCAAATCTTGTCTAGTATTAGGAAAAGTAAATAGTTTTCGGGGCATATTTTTTTTGGTTGTCATAGATATTCTATTTAGGTTCACGCTTCTATGCAGGAGAAAAAAGCATTTCTTCTTAAAGCCCCGCAAATTTTTTCGGCTTCTCTGGTGTACATAATATTGCAATGTTGCTACAAGATAGGGGCGAGGGAAAATTTTCTAGGTAGTTCAGTAAAAAATATGGACGAGGAGAATCTATTTAAGTAAAAAAAAATTATCTTCGATAGAAGGCGCAGGACAGTGCCGAGTAGAGCTTCGAACCAAAGACTCCTGGGACGGTAGTTACGAAGCTTGTGAGCAACCGAGACCACTCTTAGAGAGATATGCGTTATCTAATGAATTAAAATCATTACTAAAATTCAGGGAAGCTCGTAAACTACCTAGAAATAGAGACATGCTCGTTGCACATCTTTTATCTACCCACGACGATGGTTAATAGTGGGTTTGGACTATACCTGTATTTGTTGTACCATCGCCTCCTTTACTCTTCTTTTCTAATCCTTATTATTGCACCCTTTTCAACTATATGAGTTAAGCTTCGTTGTGCTTATAGAGAATCTATCTTTTTTTAACTTTAATAAAACATCGCCACCACTATCGAATTACTTACAAACAAAACATTCTGTGCACGTTTTTTTTACTTACTCCTTTTCCTAGTTCAATTAAAATCAAATTAAAAAAAGAAAAACATCCTGCCATAAAATACATTTAAAATGTAATTTTTATTTCAGGTGCTTCTGTTCAATCATCTTCAACGAATACTTCATCCACAAATTCCCGACCAACTCGTCATGGACTTAAGGCACAAAATCGTGATAGTAAATTAATGAGTCTCCTGGCAGCCCGTCGAAGTGCATTGCAACGGAATAGATTTGGTAGTCATCGTCGTGTAGCAACAACCAATAAGACTGTAACTGAAACTACTTCCAAAGGACCTACAGATCCTCGAAGTGCATGTGAACGAAACTGTACGAAGAATTTCACACGTCGTACAACAGCAAGTTGTATGAGACGATGCGTTAGTATGCATATGGCTGGAAATATTACCACCAATACCAACAATAATAGCACAACAACTTCTCCAACTGGCCGAACGAAAGTCGATGAAAAGGACAATAACGAGATCCTTTTCACTGATGAATCATCTCATGGATTTTTTGTTGTAACCAAAGAGCTAAATGACACTGCGAATCATATTTCTGAAGGGGGTAAACCTTCATCTTCATCATCATCATTGTCGTCATCATCTACGGAGAAGAATAATAAAATCAGGACTAAATTAAGATCGCCATTGTCCATCGAAGAGGTGGATATGAGGCCATATGTATTTTTCGGACAGAAGCTACCACCGTTAAAGCCAAGTGCTTTGAAAATAACTAAAATAAGTGATGATCATCCCAAGATTTTAGAAGTATCTGTAACGAAACCGACTGAACGAAGTAAAACTAGAAACAGATTTAGTCCAAGAGAAAGAAATGCAACAGCCTACAATAGAAGACATGGGTTGGGAAATTTAACTAGACAGCTAATAGTTAGTAGTACTAGCAAGCCAGTTTTTGGAATTTTCAAAGCCACATCGGAAGAGAAATTTGTGAAACAGGCGGCGGCTTTGTTCGATGATTCTCCTCTTACGATTTTAACAAGAAGCCCACAAATCGAATCTGCTAAACTACAGTTATCAACTGAAAGCCCTGTCAAATTGCTTGAAGTCTTAGAATCTAGTAGTGCTCAACCGCAATCAGTTATACCAGTTACTCTTATTCTGGACGACGAATCTACACCTTTAATAATTAACGTCCCAGAGGTAGAAGGAAATACGGACAGGACTCCTGCTGAAGTTTCTTTGTCTAGCACCATTAAAAGCAATACTGTTGAAGTTCAGGATGATTTAGTGGTCTCTACTGAATCAACAACATCAACGACAACGTCAACAACTGCAAAAGCTGTTATTTCAACAACAACTACAACAACTACGGTGATACCTGAAACGACATTGGGATCCTCTACCACAAAAATTCTCTCTAGTACAACAGCAAATGATCCCATATCAATACAAGCTTCAGATATTGAAAGCTCAGCAATTTCGTCTTCTACACGATCACCGGAAATTTTTACTAGAACAACTGTATCTTCTTCCATACGATCAACTGTAAATCCAATCAGTACTTCTTCAACATCAACTTCCTCGTCAACTTCTACCACACAAAAACCTGATTCCATAGAAATGAAAAACAAAACTAAAGATGCAAATATTTCCGAAGAAGCAGCCTCTTTCATTCCTGTGGACTTTATAGCTGTGCCCAAGGATAAAAATCAATCCAAGAAAGAAGTAGAAGCTGCCGAAATAGAAGGAGTTGTGCTTGAGAATAATGAAGTGACGATGGAAATGCAGCGAATTAATACGGCAACGTACGTTTTAGCTGGATTAGGAATGTTTCCGGTTGCCATCATTATATTATACGTGGGAAAAACTGTTCTACTCAAGAGGCGATCTAAAAACGAAGATGATCTTGATAATAATTATACAACAGATCAACAGCCAATCAGTCCTGTCCGTAAAATGGAAACTTTTGAAGATGAAAAGAGTGAACAATACTCGATTATAAGCGGCTACCAAGAGTTCGATAGAAAGAAGTTGCGCTTTAAGAGTCTCCTTGGAGAGGGAAATTTCGGACAAGTTTGGAAGGCCGAGGCAGATGATCTGTCCGGACATCTTGGAACAACAAGAATTGTTGCTGTGAAGTCAGTACGAGCAGGAAGTAGTCAAGTTGGATTGAAAGAAGAAGCTGAAATTATGAAGAAATTGGGATCACATCCAAATGTTGTGACACTGTTGGGTGCTTGCATCGACACTGGTGATTTGATTGAATTTTTTATTTTTTTTAAATATTAAATTTTTTTTTCTTTTTTTTTTGTAGAACCTCATCTTTTAATTATGGAGTATGCAATGCGTGGACGTTTGCTGTCTCTTCTAAGAGCAGCTAGAAGTGCTACAAATATTCTTCCAGCTTCTGTTCCAGGTGGTAGAAGTTTGGCACCTTTATCTCCACGAACTTTAGCTGGTTTTGCTTTGGATATTGCTCGTGGAATGGAATATATTGCTGAAAAAAAGGTACATAACTATTATGCTCGAAAATATGCATGCAACTAACTTCTGTATAATCTAAACGGTTAAAAAATGTATGGAAGTCAGAATTATAACAACTTCAGGAAGATATATATGCAGTTCAGTCATAATGCGGAGCAGTTTGGGACAGTGCTCTTTAAAAGATTCTGTGAAAATTTTAAGCCTCGAGCTTGCAACAGAGGATTTAGACACATCCTTTGCAATCAGAAGTCCTCGACATAATTGTGTCACATCCCTTGACTCATTCCTGGGTGTGGTGATATTTCCCATCTGAGAGATTAATTTCGGATATCTTTACCTATTCTGGACACGAACCTTTCTAATCCAAGTCTGCCAAACTTGACATGATGATGATGGTGATGGAAGCTCTGAATTGCTCACTCTTATCAAAGGAGTTTCATAATCATCATCGTGTGTTGTAGTTCCCCATAGAATCTAGGGCCTCAGCATAAAAGTATCCATCACACCCTATTCTTCGATACAGTGTTTAGTTCATTCTAGGAGCCATCTAACATTTGTCTTCTGAACTGCCTCTGGGAGTATAAAGTTTCCACAACATTGTCACACTCTCTTATTCAAGACTCTATTTCAGTTCCTTAGATCATTTGTGTTCATTATGCAGGTGATTAGCGTGCAGTAGCTATTCAATAATAGTACATATTGTACTTCTTCTGAAATAAGGGGTGAGGGAATTCTGACCAATTAAGGTAGTGGGTAATTGGAAGAAGAGGAGAAACTATTTAAGTCAAAAGGAAACTAGGTAGGAGGAAAAACACAGGACCATGTCATGGTGGGATTCGAACCGATTACCCCTAGGACGCTGGTCGGTGCGCGTACCAACTGAACTACATATGCTTCTAGCACCTTTTACTTTGCCATAATTTCTCTGAACCACGTAACCAGGTCGACCAGGCGAATAGTATCAGAGAGAAATATCTTCTTCCTACTTTCTTGATTCTGGCTTTCAAGTCAAGTCCTCGCATAACAAGTATACTGCCGAGATAGCAACATTAAACCACTGATCGATCTCCTGCCCTTTAACAATTTGTTGTCTTTAAGACATTGAGCTATAAAATCCTCATCTTGTTGGCATCTGTTTTTGATCTATCATTGCACTCCTCCGGTGCTTAGTCAGTAGCATTTGGTCTAATTTATCTCCCATGTATGGAAGAAGAGACATACGTAGGTCATCAGTATAGACTCAATCATAAATATACTGACTAACAACCCATTTGATTCCTTTTCTTCCTTCTTAGTTTGGTGCAGCTGTATTCAAGGAGGTCCTTATTAGGAATGGGAACTGGAGACAGAATTCAGGTTTGCTTGACACCGTACGGATCAGTCAACATTTCGTTATGGAATACGCACAATTTTTGGAGACACTACTCCCATATTTAAAGATGACGATATTGAAGAGTAAACCACCGAGTCGAATGCCTTATCTTAGTCCACACAAGTCAGATTCACGGAGAGACCTTGTAGAGACTGTTCTAGAATATTTCTTTTACGCTCATTAGGATATTAACACCTTTATCCCCAGCTTCTTTGGTGAGAGGATACAAGATATTAGCACCTATATCAGGAATCACTGAGAATGCTATAGGTGTTCCTTTGGAACGTTTTTTTCTTAAAGACTGAGAAGTCCCTGCACATTCTTCCCGCTCCCAACAGATCTGTGTTCTTTTATTTTTATATGAACTCTTAAAAAATTTAGATGTGGTCCACAGTCTATTTTTACTGGGATCTTATAAGACTTTTCATTAATAAAAAAAAAAAGTTAATGTCCACCCTATATTATCAATTTTCCTATTTAACATTCTCTAGGTAGGTAAATACTCATTTTAGGTCTCAGTTCTGGTCTCGAAACTCGGTCCCCTCTAGTAACCTGAATTACGTCTCTTTCCAAGAAGTATAGGTCTTGTCACCGTGCTTTTTTAAACTGTTTTCGGCTACCGGTAGCACGTAATCCATCGTAATTTTTCTTCTGGTATTCTATCGAGTCCCCCCAGACCACGGTAGTCTCATCTAAGGCCTCCTTATGTGTGCATATTTGGGGACAGATCATTTTTTTTTTGTTGGCTGCATTCATGACTCTTGGTAGGCTCTTAGTTCATAAATGACTGAAAGTTACTCAAAATCAAGGTATGTACTTTTTATAGTCTTCTTGTTCGTTTGGTTCTGTTAATATCTCCGATAACATACTCCATATCTGTGCGAAAGTATTCTCCATTCTCAAGGTGATTTATTGGTGCTCCTTTCACTAGCTTTCATGTTGGATTGCTATTCTATAATCCACAATCTGTTTTAATCTCCCCAGAGCTTTGACAGCAACATAACAGATGACCTATTTCTGATATAAAGCAGTGATCGTCACCAGTGCCGGTTGGCTTTTATATGATCGATTTTATTTGGAGTTCTCCAGGGGCCGGATTTACTAACTCTGAGAGTTGTGGAGATGAGAGTTCTGTTGACACTCAACTCTTCACTGGGATTTCTGTAGCTCGGGGAATTAGTACTGAGAATTGCCAAACTCGCTATACGACTCGCAAAACTCTCGACTGTCTTAGTTGTGGAGAAGTAAGAAGAAGAGCTCTCAACTGAGTGAATTGTGTGTTTTTGTTGTGTTGTGTTTTATGAAGGTACCAAGGTACCTATGATTTTCAAATTAAATTATGGATTCACCGCATATCCTGGATATACTTACAAAAACATATTACGGAAATCCTTGGAATACTTACAGAGAAATATGGAATTCGGTGTCTCAAGGTACCTGCTAAAAATTTTAAATCACACGAAAATGATCAATTTGGTCCTCATTCAGTACAGAAGAGATGCTATAAAATTTTTAAATATACACGTTAATGCTTGTCTGTAGGATAAAATAACATCTACATTTGGTACCCTAATTAGATATGTAATTAGTTTTTGAGTCCGGTAACTGGTTTTGAAAATATCTTTAAAGGAATTGAATCAGTTCTTTTTAAGGTGGAAAAAGGTCCAGTTTTTGGTACAAAAATGGACACATTTTGAACTCATCGTTGCGAAAAGCTAGTAGTCGTGGAAATTCCTACGAGAAAAATGTTCCCAACGAAGTACTAATGGATGTAAAACAAACAACGAAAGAAATATACAAAATATAGGAACTGGGGTGTATATGACCCAAGTCCGAAAAATCGATTTTCGGCGCTAAAAAGTCAGTTATGAAGCTAAAACGTTCAAAAACAAACTACACCACACAATGAAGTATTTTGGACAATTTCCTATGAGGGGTGGTACGACCACCCATCTCCAAAATCTCTTCCCACAGAATTGTTCACCAATCTTTTTGTACTCTAGACCCTAAATCCGTCAGCCTAAATCCGTCAGAAAAACCGGAATTTCTACGACCCTCCCACACAGAGTTAGATGTCCATCAGTATTGCGACAAGGAAATTTATTGCCGAGGCCTCTCAGATCTGCAAATTACCTTTAATCTAAATAAAATAAGCCTATAACACCCATGCATACCCAGTTAACAAAGTAAGCTCTCCAGTTTTTTTATTGGGCTTACAGATCCTGAGCTTGTCCCTGAGACTCCTAATTTTTTTTTTTTTAATTTGCATTAATCCTTTCCCATTTTATTCCCGCACCCTCCCTGCCCCATTTTCTCTACTCAATCATATTCAACCGAGCTCCCATTTATTTTTATACCACATACATATATTCCTCTCCTTCTCTCCATTCTCCCTCTATACAGGAAAAATTCAGAAGAACCTACCATCCTACATCCCTAAAAAATACATTCATTATAAAAAAAGAAAATTTCATTTGATCTGGACTTTAGGTAGTAATAGACACATACACCTCGAATATAAAAAAAAAAGTTCAACCCTCTTGAACAAAAACTAATGCCCTTTATCGTTCTTGGCGATTCTCACCTTTTCACACTCCTCACGACTGCCCTAAATCCGAAGTATGTTAGAGAATCGCGAATGGAGAGTTTGGAACTTTCAACCGGGAAAAACGAAAATTCTCATCTCCCAAGCTTCTCAACTCTCCACGTTACAGAATCCGGCTTCAGGTCTTTCCTATGTATTTCCTATGTGCAGGATAAAGGTATCGCATAGGCCGATCGGATGCTTCTATTTTATGGTATTTTTGGTAGGCACACATATTTGCCACAGATTTTCTTACTACCGATGTTATCCAGGCCGCATTATAGCTAGAGATTCGTATGAAGAAGTTTTCCTTGGAGGTAATGTTGGAGTAATCAGTTGGTGGCAAAACATTCTCTTGGCTTCGCATATTGGATTGCTGGGCCCATCTCTGACATGTCATTATAGTAACTTATAGCTGCCGCACTAACCTAACATTTCATACCCACTGGGATTTAGTCTATAGACGCTCTAACCATTATGAACTTATAGCAGTCAGAGTCTCCTCCTCTGTGGAATCCATATCACCTCTGATTCTAAGCTTGTTTCTACGGTAGGCTTAGACACCATAATAAATTTTTAAGACATTTGTTAAATTTATGAATAATTTCCCATCGCAATATTACTAACAAGTAACTTTCTTTCAGATTGTCCATAGAGACTTAGCAGCTAGAAATGTGTTACTCGATCACAATGGTGTCTGCAAAATATGCGATTTTGGCATGTCAATAGATTTAGAAGCTGCAAAGAAGACTCAAACGCCAACAAGGAAGGCTGATATTATTCGTACTCCAAGCAATTTGGAACATAGATTTCGTCTCGATATTGGTGCTCGTATAACAAATCACTGGAATCACTTAAACAACAACAATAACAACAACAACAACTGTTGCAGCAATCATGAAAAGAAACAGCATGATTCAATTAGTAAGAGACCAGCATTACCGATCCGTTGGATGGCACCTGAAGCTCTGCAGTATCACATTTTCTCCACAGAAACTGATATCTGGGCATTTGGTATAGTTCTTTGGGAAATTGCAACTTTAGGTAAAGGATTCATTTGCATTCATATTGTAGAGCAATAATAATTTTATCTCATTTTAGGTTGTACACCATATCCAAATTTGCCAGGCCGTGAAGTTGTCCGATGTGTTCCAAATGGAGCAAGACCTGATCCACCTAAAGATGGACGACATGAGTTCTATGAATTGATGAGCCTTTGTTGGAATAAAGATCCCAGACAGCGACCCACCTTTAAAGAAGCTAGAATCGAGATCTCTAGAACGATATACAAGTGGGTTGATGATGACACTGCCAATTCTGATTATATGGATGTAAGTGGATTTAGTGAGGATCTGGAGCAAGGCATGGTCTATTTTAATCGAAGAATTTCTGAATTTGAATGCGATATCTAACTCGATTTAATCGAATGGTTCGTCGATTTGTTCTCAATGTTCAGTATTACCATTTTCGCAGCATACTTTTGTGGGTGATCCATTGATCCGGTGCTCTATGATGATTTCTGGAAAACAAAAAAAAAATCAATCTTAAGCTCTAAGGTTCTACTAAACTGACACTTTTGCAATGATTATCTTGTACATGTATATACATAAGTATCGTTTGTGTAGTTGTAAGTTGTATTTTATCTAAATGTTAATAGTTTTGTTTTGTGTTTATGTAGAAACGTCTAGTCTACTTCTGATTTTTTGGTTTCTCAAAATTATTTGGACACTTTTGTTCTACATAATGTGAAGCTTTACACTTAAATTCGTATTATTAATTTTATTGACATATTTTGAGATACATATTAAATTATTGTTGAAAATTGTGATTGTGTTGATATACTTCCTTAGTCGTTTCCATATGAATGTTTTGCTTTTGAATTGTTTCCTTTTCTTAGCATGTTACAAGGCTCTAGTAAAGCATTAGATTCGATTTGTTGAGTGGTGAACTAGGGTTAGCCCCGTATTCATTGCTACCTGAAAGATCTATATTGGGAATTCCCGTTAAGTTTACTCTCTAGGTTTAGACTAATATATACTAAAGTCCAGAACCATTCTGGAATTGAGATTCCATACGTAGTTTCGTAGAAGAAAAGCATGTTCGAGATGGAGTAATCGCCGCCTGGTCAATGCTTCGTAATTGCAGAACAGTTGCTGTGATGTTTCATGAGCAGCCTGACAAAAGCGGTGGGATTAAGTCTCAGACAAACCCATCTTGTTTAAGTGATACAATAAGGAGCAGTGAGCTGAGATAAGCCTTGTGATCATTTTAAGCTCCCTTCTCCTAAAGAGTGGGAGTTCTTTTGTTTTCCTCCAGAAGAGTCGATAAATTTTTTTGTCTGACAAAGTCCTTGTAACCTTTCCCAATAAAGGGATTTTTGTTTGTTCTCCAAGCTATTTAGGGTAGCTCCGAGGTAACATTTTGAAGTACCGCAAAATGACTCCCAGAGTGTCCTTGAGCGACTGACTATCCGAGAAAATATTGATGATTGAATAATTTATGGCTCTTTTAATATAGGTATTGGTGCATTCTTCTACCTACGGCTTATACCTCAGCTTGGGATACGGTAGGGATAGAGTAGAGGGCCTTTGATATATGGCATCTGGGGTCGTATACGCCCAGTCCGACTCTACTGTTTGTTTTTGAAAGGTCTATATGCCACACCATCTTTGTTGGAAGGACGGTTTAGTGGAACGCCATTATTGTCGGCATGCTTGTGCCTCGTACAACCTGCTGTTCACACATTATCAAGAGATACAACTTGTCAATAAGTAACAATTGACTGGACCAATGATAACAAAACAAGATACCAAAATGTTTTCCA
Organism: Dioctria rufipes; assembly: GCA_963924295.1. Lineage (NCBI taxonomy): Eukaryota > Metazoa > Arthropoda > Insecta > Diptera > Asilidae > Dioctria > Dioctria rufipes. The sequence goes on along the minus strand of OZ002743.1, from coordinate 62,325,242 downwards.
ATGTACTGCTAAAAGATGTTGATTTTCTGTACACATCCATGAATAAAGTCTTATTATTAGTACTCGTAATCGAGCAACCTAACCACACTGATGATCATGTAGAAACTATCAAATACCTCTGGAATATAGTGTTGCACGGTGTGTTGCAACAGGGTCCCCATTTCGGATCGGAACACTTGCGCCCTATTTACGCCTACTCGTGTGCTCCTATTGGATGCATGCGCCATCGTAGGCATGTATTACTTTGCCTCTAGTTGCATGCTTCATATTGCACGAAAAGAGGAGCCAACGAAACGTACCTAAACCCCACACACTCGAGCTTTTTGGGTTTGGGAAAAGGAAACGATTTTTTTTTTTAAATAAGTGAGAAATTTGAAGTCAATATCAAAAACTAACTAACTTTAAACAAAGTTCAGTGAAGATTTTAATCACTTTTGTTACCTGCTTCATGTCTTAGCAAGACTGGTTATCCGTTTGAGTTCTCAAGTTAAGGTTATCAGACATATTTTACATATGATGGGCTGTTTAGGCTATGAGTAAGCTTATACTACACGAGTAAAGCCAGCAAAAATTCCTTTTTATGTCGTTATAATTTATTTTTTATATATTATTAAGCCAAACTCAGAGGAACCCTTTGATACAAGCACAGCATGACTGGAAGTAGATAGGGAATGATTAAGGGGCACGGGGAAAGTCGCGGAGATGTTTATATAAGTCGCTCTTAAACCATCGCAGATTGTAAGCCAGATGAAAGACAGAAAAGGGTAGATTGTTCAACATTCGCACAGTACGGGATACAAAAGCATCATAGAATTTTATTGTACGGTCGAAAGTATTTTAGATGGCGAAATGATGAGCGCGGCTTGTGGCGCGAGTATTGTCAAATCGCCTGTAGACTATCTTTTGAACAATATCTAATGAAGCTAAGGCTGTGTGACCTGCCCGGCCCAGATATGGGAATTGTATTCCTGATATAGAACTAGCTGAAATATTTCTTACACGTTTTCCAAAATCCGAGGCATTTCGATACTTTTTTGGCAAAAGAGAAGATGTGATCTGTCCAGCTTAGCTTACTGGAAATATTAATGCTTAGTGTTGGTGTATCCGAAATTAATGCTCCATCAAATGAAATGGAAATTGTTGAGTGATGATCTTCTTTTGATTTGCGTCAACTGAGGATCGTTATTGAATAATCTTATAATGGAATATCGATTGATACATGCTGCATTCCGTCTAGATTCCGCAAGAGTAGAGTAGAGTAGAAAAGTTAGGAAGTCTCCAGATAAGCGTCCAGAGCGGAAGCCATATTGCTGGCCGTTGATGAGTTGATTAGTATCAAGATACTTCACTGATTTGCATTTAATGACATATTCAAAATCCTTGGAAAGAATCGAAGTGATTGCAATTAGTCAATATGGGGGGATCGTTACCCTCTCCATTTTGCAAATAGGTTGCACGTGGGCTAGTTTCCAAGAAGCTGGAAAGTTTCCTAACGAATAAAACAAGTATAATAGTTTGTACAGAGGTTTAGCCCAAGTTGAATCGCAGCTTTTAATTAACAGGGGTAAGAAACCATCAGGACCTGCAACTTTGGATACGTTGAGGATCTTGAATACATCTCTCGTACGGATGTGTTTTGGCTCCTGTACACATCCATACGGGAGATGCAAAACAGGTGTCTGTGAGTTGAGTGTAATATGAGATTTCAAAGCATATCTAGCAGCCAAAATATTAGCTTTACCGAGGAAGTCAACAATCTCTTCACCATTGTTAAGTCGTGAAGGTATAGAGGAACGGATAAAGTTATTCCTGATGGTTTTAACCAGAGACCAGAAACTTTGGTTGTCGTTGCGGCTTCCAGGTTTTCTTTTGTAATAGTCTGGTCAAGCAGAAATGTTTCTCTCTGGATAATGCACTTACAGGTGTTTCAGTCTTGTCGACTTGTTTCAGTTCTGGGCATGAATGCAATATCTGATAGGTACGAAATGCAGACTCTTTAGCTGTTATAACTTGGTTATACACACTTATCTCTAAACCAAGTGCTATTTTACTGTTATTGAGATCTGCTGTAGAAATACGAAATATATTCACACATGTCAAGTCTTAGACTTTTACTAACTTCTAATAAGCATTCATCATCCTATCTTGAAGCAAAACATACCGACAAAGCAATTTCTCTAAGATACTGATTGAGATTTTCCCAACATGTTTATAGTGCCCGAGAAGCGTTCTTGTAGGTGGATAAGTATGGGGGCTCAGGTGGTAAATGGAGCCATGATTAAACTATGATCTGAATTACTAAGAAGGAAGTCGACTGTAATGGAAAATTTCTCGGGGTGAGATGATAGAAACAATTCTAATAAATTAGCTCTATTTTCGGCTGCATCAGGAGTTCGCTTTGGTGTAGATCTATCTATGTACCTTTGTTTCAACGCGATCGGATTTGAAGATAACAATCTGAAAGACACATTGATATCCGAAAATATGACACTGTTTGAATTTTTCGAAGTTTATTTTGCTGGAATGAGTGAAAATTTCGCAACTTTTGGACATACTTTTTTTTACACGTTTTTAGTTTTCTGAATTTGTTTAGCATTTTTGGGGAACAATTGGAGCCTTCTTCAGACTCGTCGTTACTTTGTTTCGAAAACTTTAAATTGAATTTCTTGTTATGATTATGAGTTGCGAGGGCTCCATTGGCGTCCACGGAACGGATTCACAGACGAAAAGTGTGAAAAAATTTATTGGAAAATCTTATGATTTTGTGTTTGTTGCATCCGAATACTTTGTCACACAGATAAATTTTGAATAAGGTTTGATGGATGTGCAACTCTGTTATCAGCAAATTGCCATACTTGTAAGTTGTTTGTGGATATAGTGGGGTGGGGGTGGGGGGGGGGCATCTTGCATCATTCTACGGCACATATAAAGAATGAAGAAGGAATGCCAAAAAGGTACCTACTTACTTTGCTATTGGAAGAACTCGATGGCAAGTGCGCCCGTCCATTCTGTGATATCCTAGGCCGATTATATTCACATTCACATGTTTGTTGTATGAAATACAAAATATCTTACATATTATCAATATGAATTCGATATGTGCTATTCGGAGCTATATATGAAAAAAGTTAACACATAGTTATTTATCTCTTTTTAATTAATTTCTTACAGAGCCCTTAGGGATTAGAAATGACTTAAGGAAATTTTATTTTTCGTGTTCTTAATGAGTTCTTTCTTTAATACCCTGGCACTGTTGAATTATAAAATAATAATAATAAAAAATACGAGCAAAAGCACATCTGGAGCTATTTTGTCAAAACGATGTTTAAATCTTATAATACCACGTGCAATGTACTGATATTTCCCTTCGAATTGCTGAGCAAAATTTTTTGGATGATAGTATGAACACGATACGACATTTCTTTAGAAAGTCCAGGGAAAATTCGTTCAAACATTATTCACTGAAAAAGAGAACGTAATTTGGCCAAAGAGAATCATTTCGTCTGAGCTCTGTTTTTTTGACACTAACTGCAATGCACAGGATGAGATTGCCTCAGGAAAAGTTTTTCTTATGGCTTTTAACAGGGATTCAATTTTAGCTCGAGACCTGCATAATATCAATTGATTATGCACATGCAAACCTTTGATCATCTACTCAGTATGATGCTTATTAGGTAATTTGAAATACATTTTTCTAATCCTAACCAATGATCTTCATGAATGCCAGGTGGTGATCTTTTTGACTTGAATGCAGCTCACTAAATCAAGTGATAAATGGTAACTCGATCTGAAAAAGATTTGTAAGAAATTATGGCAACCTTCAGTACCTATTTTGGTCAAACAAACTCGCAAAAATTTATTGACGATGTATATTCGTACTGTTGCAGGTATTTGTGAGAATATATTTTGTGAACTGTTTGTCAATGGTGTAAAGTTCATCTTTGGAGTCTCTTAATAATAATCTTTTGAGATTCACACCCCAATACCAAATTGCGGCTATACAAATTTTCACATTTTGCTGGATGCCAATATATTTTTTTGTAGCGCACCCTCTCGATTAAACAGTCTCCTCACATCGAATTTTTCAAACAAATTTCTCTCCCAGGATTCTTCGATCCTAACCTGATTATGTTAACATATGATATTCAAGCTATTAACCAAAAACCCTTGCTTTATTTAATTACTAAATCTATCACAGATCTGCGGTACCCATGTTTTTTTAACATTCGAAATCTAACTGCAGCTCGAAATCTTTGATATGATAAATGGAAACGTTATTGATTATTCATGAGGAATATCGTCCATTACGGGCTCCTTAACAAAATCCTGTGAAATAACATCAAAAGAAATGGACTTTTATCACATCGAAAATGAATCTCAGTTTAGCTTTTTAAAGACTAATGTTAAACAAGTAAAAAAGCTAGAATTGGTCTAAGACCAATTCTTACGATACCCTAGATGAATATCCGTATGTAGTTTAGTATGGTCAGTTTCTCTCTGTAAATTTGATTGGTGAAATGAAATAACCGACTGTAAACCTTCCCATTCCTTTCCCTACTCTAATACAATGTAGAAATTACCGAAATGTTCTAGTAACTGCCGCTAGAAAAAGTATAAAAGTATGTACGCCATTCATTCGAGAGCTCACCCTTGCTTGTGGCACAGCCAGATGCTAGAAACATCTACCTCGAAGAAGGTAGAATAAGTTTCTATAACACTAAAGGGGATTACTACAGGGGGTAGTCCCAAATAAACCCCTCAAGAACCCGGGAATGTCTCTGATGAAACCTGTCAAAATAGGATACTTCCAGTCCTTAACTTTCTACAACTCCCTAAACATACCCAATCCTTACTTCCTCCCAGTCCCTCCCAAAATAAATAACAAACTCTTGCGAGAAATTCATACATTACACCTGATGTGGCGCAGCAGCTGTATGAAAAAGAGCAAACAACAACACGCGAAGTGTACAAAAACCAAACCAAGGAACAAAAAGAAGAAAAGAGAAGACATCTAATCGAACTGAGGTCCAAAGATTAGCCCCAACATCCTAAATAATACAAACCGAAGGATGTGAAAAAACATCAAAATAAAATCAAAGAAGGAAGACAATGAAGAATTTTGAAAGGCGGCAAAGCACTTGACTTGACTTGATTCGAGAGCTCAGTCGGTGGCTGGCTGGCGACATGATAGGTACTCCCGTCATGTATTTCTAGGGACTTCTTCTTTTCCCGCCCGCGGGAAAAATATGTTGATTTTTGTTTTAGCACCGGGACTAAACTCATTTACATACTTCGCAATTCAATGATTGCTCAACACCAATTGTCTCCCATTCACTCTTATCTTAGATGCAATAGTCATACAGATCAGTATCCATACAAATTTATTGATGAGCTGATAGATGAGTTGGCGCAGAAACTCAACGAGGCGCTCATTATAAATCACTTGACTAAAACGTTACGTTAATGAACATAAAAGGCCCAGCCCGCACCGCAACTAAAGTTTTGTAGACTGCCCTGGTAGCCAACGCTCATTGGTTTATAAAATTTTAGAACATCAGCAAAATGACCACCACGACTACGCCTACAGGACCATATCCTTTTCATGAAATTTTCCATAACCAAATCGCAAAGTGGCTGCCCTATGTCCTTGATAGCCTCACGAATTCCATCATTGAGGTCTTGAATCGACGCTGGGCTGTTGGCGTAGACCTTCTCTTTCACGTAGCCCCAAAGGAAGAAGTCGCAAGGTGTCAAGTCACAAGATCTCGGTGGCCAATTGTGATCACCTCTTCGAGAGATAACACGGTCCAGAAACTTTTCCCGTAAAAGATCAATGGTTTCGTTGCTTGTATGTTGGGTTTTCCCAGCCCCAGATGCGAAAATTTTGCTTGTTGACGAAGCCATCATGGTGGAAATGGGCGTCATCACTCAAGTTGAGTTTTCGATGGAATTCCGAAACATTTTCATGCATTTCAAGGACCCAATCAGCAAAGACTCGACGTTGTTGATGATCGGTCAGCTTGATTTCTTGTGTTAACTGAACTTTATAAGCCTTAAGACCCAAATCTTTATGCAAAATACGGTGTAATGACGTTTGTTGAATGCCTAATTCCAAAGAACGACGAGGAATGGACAAACCTGGGTTTTCTTCAACACTTTCGGCAGCAATATTCTCGGCTATTCTTGAGCGACGTGCACGGATTTTATTCTTCACATCACTAACTTGTTCCGACAGCTCGAATTTTTCTACCAATTTCTGTATTGCGGTCCGACAAGGTGCTTCACGACGACCCAAAAATGTTCGAGTTTTACGAACCGTCTCTGCCACATTTCACCATTTTTATAGTGAATTTTAATAATTTCAATGCGTTGTTGAATCGTGTATCGTTCCATTTTTATTAATGGCGTAGTTTCTACTTGTCAAATGTCAAAAAATGACAGCTCCAAAAGTGACATCTACCGAAATAGCGGGCTAATTAAAATAACACCTCTTATTCGAAAACCCTAAATGAATTTAGTCCCAGTGCTAGAACAAAATTCAGCATTATATTAATCCAATAAATCATTATGAGCTCATCAGTGCGCTCATGATTATTGTTCTACCAGGGAGGGAGGGTGCGTGGTAATAAGATTCAATAGTCGATCTTTCGTGTGGTTTCTATCTGATTTATTCGGAAAGAAATTAAAAAACATAAAAAATATAGTTTAAGTGTGTTTAGTGATCAACTTCTAGGCTTTTTCCAGCCTATACGAGTTATTACCCGAATAACTGCTAATAAAAATTATATTTGGATATGTAAAATCATCTTTTAAAAATATGTTCCTCTCTCTTAAATCTATGTTTTCCACAGCAAACGCATCGACGCCAATGATTTTTATTTGTATTTCTGCCTATTAGACAAAAGCGATTTAACCGCTAGAACGCCTGCAAATATGCAAACGACTAAACGACTTGAATCTCATTCACACTGTCATTGTTCATCATAATCTTTTGGAGAAAGTGATTACCATTCGGACCTATTGGCTTGGCACCAATTCTAGCTTTGGGAGTGTGTTTTCAATTGAAATGCAAATTCATAAGACACGATTAAGCTTCGATTCGCATTTCGTATAAAACAAAACTGAAGAAAATCGGATATGAAACCGTTAGTGGTGAAACAACTTTTTTGCTGGGAGTAGTACTGATAAACAAACAACAAAATAGAAACTTTGGATGAAAAGATGAATCTCATCTGCCGCATTATCTGATAAAAGGCATAGACTTCTTGTGAATATATGCTCTGTCGATTCATTCTAGTTTTATTAATTGGGGGCTTCTGCTGTTGCTATTCATTATGGAAATCATAAGATTTGTAGTTTAAGATTGACATTCTAAGTCAATTATTTTAGCATATTTTTTGAAATTAGGTCATTGCACGTTTTCAAGTTTTCTCGTTTATGATGTGAATCTGGAGTAGGTCTACTTTCTTGATCACAAATATATTTTAGTAATTATTTGCTTTTGTATAGATTAGGTTAGTTATACATACGCAAGCAAATATTTACTAAAATATATTTGTGATCAAGAAATTATACCTACTCTAGCTCCTTTAGTTCTCCGAAGAACTTGAATGTAAATGATATATCTATTCGACTAACTCTATATGAGATCATTGAGATCATCGTCCTTTATGTAATTTTAGGTCTCCTTCCTTTTCCTTCCGGCTTCCAATCAATAGACTGTCTTGAAATATTCAAAGGTGTTTTTGCTTTCTTTATACGTTGCAAAGTGGAATAAGTTAGAACTGAGTTTATTAGTTAATTACAACAGCTCTGTTCCAGTGAAGTCAAAAAGTTAATTTTAAAATAATAAAATATAATATAGTTTTTTTTTCTCTTTTTTTTTTTAAAACACTTCTTTCCAGTTCCATAATTTTATTTTTTATTAATTAATTATTCGTTTATTAAAAAAACAAAGCTGACGCGTTTCGCCTTCTTAGGGCATCCTCAGAGCTACTAACTACGTAAACTAATCTATGTGCAAACTTCAAAAACGATCAGCTGCATATTGCAGTTGCCGTAACGGATCATAACAAATTAAAAACAGATATGTATGTGACAATGTAACGACCCAATGATACAAATAAATAAATAAATAAAAAACAAAACACACAATTACAATTTCATTAAATCTGGCTCAAGAAGTGGACTTTTATTAGTAAAGTCTATCTGATCATTCAGCAAGATCCCGCCATCAATTTTGGATTTTTTAATTACATACATTTCGTATTTATCCGCCGCGCAATCTATGCATCAATTCTAAATTTACTACCTTGCACTTGTGTCAATTAAATGTTTAGCTAAGCCAGAGGTAGGTTTATTAAATTTCGCAGAATTGATATATACTCTCCAAAACGTTACCTCAATGAACGCTTAGTCCTCACAGCCTTGCCCATCCATCATCTCAACTAGTGGGAACACTTCATTTAAATTCATCCTTCGTTGTTTTTTATTAAGCAGATTATAAATAATTCTAGTATCATACTCGTTATTTCTTCCCATTATTTTTATAAAATTTAATTCTTTCTTAAGGGCGTCATTTTTTAAGGTCACATTCAATAGTCTATTTATTAAGTAATTAAAATGATGGAGAAAGAAGAACTTTAAGAACTTTTATTTTTGATGATTCTAAATCAAATTTACAAATGCAAGAAGAAAAAACAACCGCCTCGTCCGGGGTTTGAAACCGGGACCTTCCGCTTGCCGGGCGACTGCTCTTACCACTGAGATAACGAGACGATGATTTTCCCTCTTGCATTTATCAATTTGTTGCTTTTGTCACTAGTCATCGTCTCGTTAGCTCAGTGGTAAGAGCAGTCGCCCGGCAAGCGGAAGGTCCCGGTTTCAAACCCCGGACGAGGCGGTTGATTTTTCTTCTTGCAGTTGTAAATTTGATTTAGAATCATTAAAACTAAAAGTTCTTAAAGTTCTTCTTTCTCTATCATTGACCGATTCTAACAAGTGTAGGTTCGATTCCCGTCCGCGGGAAAAATAAATATGTAATTAAAAACTGCAATTTTTGTATTCCATGGTTGGTAAGAATGACTAGGAATAACCGCGTCAGTATTAGAGCTGAAAATTGAATCCGGATTTGCTAATATCCGGATATCCGGACACCCGGATCTGCGAACTATTCGATCCAGATCCGAACTATCCGCATCCAGATCCGAACTATCCGGATCCAGACGAAGCAAAAAAGCTTCAGAATTGTGTTGTTTCATTGAGAAAATGAGAATATCATGAAATTTATATTTTCCCAATGAAACAATGCATTCTGAAGGAAATTTTGACCTTCTTTTGCTTAGACTGGATTCGGATAGTTTGGTTCCGGATCCGGATAGTTGGGATTCGAATGCTAGGATCCGAATTATCCGGATACCCGGATTTGAGGAATCGGATCCTAATTATCTCGGATAATCCGGATAGTAAATTATCTGGATACTTTCAGCTCTAGTCAGTAACATGGCTTTATTACGGGGAGGGCATGTGTAAATAATCTTACATTATTTTCGAACTATACTATAAGTGCTTTTGAAGATCGTGTTCAAGTGTATACTATTTACACAGATTTCTCGAAGGCATTTGATAAGATCAGCATTCCTCTTCTCATTCATAAATTGAAAAATATAGGCTTCCACTCCTCTTTCTTAAGCTGGATTGTGGCCTATTTATCTAACCGCAAACAATATGTAAGGATTGGCAATATTATATCTGATGTAATAATGGTCACCTCGGGAGTTCCTCAGGGTAGTCACTTAGGTCCTCTATTGTTTCTGCTTTTCATTAATGATATAGCAACTTGCTTTGTTTTTGCCAAATGCCTAATATTTGCGGATGATTTAAAACTATTAGTTAGAATAAACTCTCTAAGCGATTGCTTACTACTGCAGAATGATCTCAATATACTTTCTGATTGGTGCTCTAAAAATAAGTTATATCTTAACATATCAAAATGTAAAATTGTTACTTTTCATCGCATCTTTTGTCCTTTCTTGTTTGATTATAAAATTAATCATGCTATAGTTTCTCGAACAAATGATATCAAGGACTTAGGTGTTATTTTTGACACTAAATTGGCATTTATCCCTCATATTAACACTATTATCATTAAATCAAGACGTTGTTTAGGTTTCCTTAAGCGGAACTCCAAAGACTTTCATAACATTCAGACCTTCAAGACATTACACTTTTCGATTGTGAGATCCATTCTTGAATATGCATCCATTGTTTGGTGTCCATATTATAACGTACATATTCATCGTATTGAATCCATTCAAAAGGCATTTACTAGATTTGTTCTACGGAAAATAAATTACCAAAATGACAACTTACCATCATATACTGTGAGATGTAAACTGCTTGGTCTGTCTAGTCTGAAACTTCGTCGCGAAGTTTCATGTGCTTTATTTGTCAAAGATATACTTTCGTTTAAAATAAAATCGTTTGAATTACTATTATTAATTAATATATATGCTCCTGAAAGACCTATACGTTCAAGGGATTTGTTGTATGCTCCTCAGCATAGAACCAATTATGGCTATCATGAACCAATATCTAATTGTGTATTTAATTACAATTCTTTCTCATCACTTGTAGATATTTGTATGTCTAGAGAAAAATTTAAAAGTATAATTTTTGAAAATGCTTTGTCTTTACAAAATTATTAGTTCTTCTATGATAATTTATTTTATTTTATAAAGGTAGATTTATTAAGGCAATAATGAACAATCTTTGTTTACGTAAAATGCTATGCAAGTCTGTAAGATTATTATATTCGGTAGACTGATTCAAATAAATAAATATGTATCTTTTCTAAAGATATCAAAGCTTAAGCTATTGTCATTTTCTATCTTAATGGATAAGTCAAGAATATTTAAAGTTTTATTGCCAACCTCCACAGTAAATTGAATATTGCTATCAATTTTGTTTAGGAAAGAATTTAAAAACAACGAAAGTTGTCTATCACAACCAGTCCAGATGCGGAAAATATCGTCAACATAACGATACTATCTGAAAATGTATTTGATTTGTTGATTACCTGAAGAAAACATTAGTTCCTCAAAGTAATCCATGAAAAAATCTGCACAAAATGGTGAGAACGCAGAGCCCATTGCCAAATCATCATTCTGTTCATAAAATTTACCGTCAAATGAAAAATAATTTTGTTTTATAAATAAATTTATTAAATCGATTAGCTGTGAGGAAATGACTGGGTTGGAAATTTTAGTAATGATTCTATCTTTTAAGATATTCGTCAGTTTTTCAATTGGAATCGAAGGAAAAAGACTACAAACGTCAAAAGAAACTAACTTAGAATTAGAAGGTAACTTAAGGTCTTTAAATTTAATGATTAATTCAAGAGAGTTCTTAATTGAAAATATTGGCTTTGAAATTGATCAACGCCGGCACTACACAAGTATTGAGATGGAGCACAGCATGCAGAAACAACGGGGCGGATCGGTATATTTTCTTTATGCAACTTTGGTAATCCATATAAAGCTGGTACCGAAGGGTTACTATTTTTCAATGAAAACTTTCCCTGGCGTCAAAAATTAGATCAGCTTTGTTTTTTAGCACTAATGATACCTCGGTTAAATCTTGCTATTGGATCAGACATTATCTCCCTAACCTTCATCGTATCAAGACACTGATAAACTTTATCCGAATAGACTTCTTTACTTAAAATGGTAATAGAAATGTCCTTATCAGCCTTTGGTTCACTCCTATGTGCAAACGATATAAAGTTTTCCCTAATTTTATAAATTCTAAGTGCAAAAATTGCCATCTTCCAAAACGCTTAAAACCAAAATCATATGGCTAAATAATTATTATAATTATTTATTTATATATTTGTTTGTTTATTTATTTATTTGTGTACAGTAGTTCGTTACATTGTCACATACATATCTGTTTTTAATTTGTTCTGATCCATTACGGCAATTGCAATATGCAGCTGATCGTTTTTAAAGTTTGCACATAGATCAGTTTATGTTACGTAGTTAGAAACTCTGAGGATACCCTAAGAAGGCAAAACGCGTCGGCTTTGTTTGTTTAATAAACGAATAATTAATTAATAAAAAATAAAATTGTGGAACTAGAAAAAAGTGTTTTTGAAAAAAAGAAAACGAGAAAAAATGTTATCAAAGCAATTCCACCAAGAGTTATCTAAAAAATCAATCAATTATATAATTTAGTTGTTAGTTGTAGCTAGTTCTAGAGAAAAAGATAAACGAATTCAATATGAAGTCCTTTATATTTATTTCCTATAAATTAATGTATTATCATCTTCACAGACATCATCCTGGTATATCTGTGCATTCAAAGTGTCTCCAAGAGTTTTAATATTTTGAATTAAGCTAGACCAAGTGTTTAGTATGAAACTGTTTCCGGGGATAGAGATGTGGCTTTCATCACGACTGAATCGATAAGATGGGCAGTGAGTTCATCAAACCCACTCAAGTTCCTGGGTGTACAGACGGCATTTTTCCAGGCCTACCTTCAGAGCTCGGATGATTTACTGATCGGCAATCTAGCCCACAGCTTTAGATCATGTATTAAAATGGGCTAAATATCGACGCTGTAGCAAGAAGTCAAAATTGTGTTTATTACCAAGGCTGGTCGGGTTAGCTACTGAACTGTCAAGGCATTTAAAGCTTGACTTCTTTCCTTCTCAAAGCCCTAGAATGCACCTGAGAGTGGAAATTGAGATACTCCATTCCTAGAAGTAGGTTTAGGTTGTCACAACATTAACACGCGCATTTAAAAGGAAAGATTTGTTGAAGCGGCCCTGAGGTTATTTACTCGATTGAAAAGGGTTTCCTCTTAAAAAAATCTACGCTGGCCGAGTTGTTCGATGTAGAAGGCGCTTTCAATAATGTACTTCTATATAAGTTTATTGAAATGCTAATAAAACATGGAGTGAAAGAGATTATGGATGATCTCTTACTAACGCTCACCTGGGTGGGTTAAAAAGTGGTATGCTATGCAGACGACCTGATGATCTTAGTTACCGGTAACTGTGAGACTGAATTCTTGTGCAAAACGCGATCTGACTAGTTATAAACTGGGCTATAGATTCTAGATTGTGCATCAATCCTCTGGAAACTGATCTTTGTCTTTCTACTAAGAAAAGGAATACTCGTAGATTGAAACTGCTCTCTATTAGCACCACATGTTTAGAAATAAAGCGTGGAGTAAAATACCTAGCCAGGTCGCAAACCATGGATAATTCTATGGGTATGAACCAGGGTTACCAACCCATTCTAACCTACGGCCCTGTGTTGTGCTGGAAAGCATTGGATTTTGCCGATCTTCGTGGAAAAGTTCAAGAACTAGTTATGCCTCTTTATATTAGTGTAAGCAGTGCACTCAAGTCAACTAGCACTCGGACCTTTGAGGTTTTACATCAAGAAGGAGGCATCAACCGCAGCGCTGAGAACGCATCTCAAGCAGAGCTGTATTCACCCTGGAACAAGAGTTTCACATGAATCCATCTTTAAATTTGTGCAGTCAATCGCTGAGAACAAGGAGAATGCTGTCGACTGTCAAGGCCTTGTGAAAGCCCTTTACAACTCCCAAAGTGGTATTGAAGTGTAAAACTATCCTGAATTCTCTTGCTCCGTGTAAGAGAGTTTGCAGATTATTCTCTGCGTCAGAATTAATTTTCTACTTAGGTGTAGGCAGGAGTGTTTGAAATGATAGCAATTTTCAGATTAGTCTCTGAAATATAGAATTAATCTTCTATGTTGGAGGTTGGGAATATTCTTGTACTTAGATTAGTCTCTAAATCAGATGAGCTCTGGACCAAGAATGTATTTCTGCTGCGGCTCGTCGGCTTTATATAGCCGCCGCATCCAATTATGAGCTCTCGCTTCTCAGTGTTGCCCTATCAACGTTTGTTGAATTTGTTTAAGCTTTGACTGAGGCGAGATCAGCTGACTGTGTCGTGGCATGACATTTTGCCGTGTTAAAATGTAAATACACGAAAGTATATATAACTTGGTGCATTTTAATATTATTTATGTAATTTTTTGTATTTATTCCCGCTTTTGATTGTTTTATATAAAATACGAGCCATGATGGAGGAAATTCAGCCTGTAACGAGATTTGTCACAGCATTTTATGTTTGTTGGCAGCAATTTTTTACCCAGGCTTGAGGTTGTGGAACTGCCATGGATAATTAGGATTTAGATAAGAATTATTTTTTATAACTTGTCTTTAAGGTTTGAATTCTTTGTTGGTTCCTTTTTCTTTCTTTTTAAGAATTTGTTTACATCGGGGGGAATTAAATACGTCGATGGACTGAACAATGTTAATAGTGTATATTATATTGTATTCAACATCTCTATTTCGATTGTCCAATTTTGTGCAGGGTAATGGTTCTTATTATGGGATGGTTTAATGTTCAGTGATTGCAGTGCCGTGTCATTTATATTATACTGGTACCTGCGGCAAATAAATCCCGGAGTTTAATAAGGCTCACATTTAAAAATTCCTACTAAAATAAAAATTAGATTAATGAGTAATTTTGTAAAACCTTGTCATAGGTGTAATAAGGCCCATTGGAGTAGACCGTGGACCTTATTACCCTAGCTAACCTAAATTCTCAATGAAACTAATGTTCCTATAGTGAAGAAAAAAGTATTTGGGAAGTGTTTCCATAAAATTATATAATGCTTACAGCAAGAAATAATTACTTTTAAATAGCGGTTATAATTTCCCACCACTACTAAAAGCTTTCCTCCAATTAAGTAGTTTTTGTTATAAATATTAATGTATTTTCATCAAACACCTTAAGTGTTTCCATGTAACATTAAAAAATTCGACGATGTCTTATGCGGTTCAAATAATTACTTTAATTGCTGAAAACACCTCCTTATTTGAAGGAAATAATATTCAAGATCAAATAATGGAGCTATTACTGCAATCTCAAATATGTGGGGCAAGAAGTATTTTCTTTCATTTTGTTTGCCGATTTGTAAATGGTTTTAATCAATGCCAAAAAGTTTTAAACAATTATAGATTATTTTCCACAGATATTAATCACTTGCCAGAAAATGGGTTATCACATAGTCTAGCACGTGCCTTTCTTTCGATTATTTTGCAACTGGTAGTCAAAGAATTTAGACTTACATTAGTGCAGTGCAGTGCAAATAATGAATTTTCTGACAAAACTATAGAGAAGCCTATACAGATATTTGGTAAGTGAAAATATTTCATAATTAATCGCTCATATTGAAAACATATTTATTTGTAGTACATAGTATTCCGTCTTCAAATATTATTTTTTAACGCGAATGTAAAAACTGTTTTATCGGAAAATTGTAACCTAATTGCTTTTAATCACAACATATTGAAAGTGCTTGAAATTCTGTCTACTTTTCCTATGAAATGCAAAAAGAAAAAATATCTTTAATAAGGGAACTGAATGTGGAAATGTTTACTATACCCCTGCAAAATTTGCACAAGCAGCAAAGGGACAACTTTTTAATGCTTATTATAAAAAAAAAAAAATAGTGCAGCTTGACAGCTTTGTCGCCATCAATCATTTTAACAAGTTCAAGTCAGGAAGTTAACTCAAGTATGGACTTCAATATAGATTTTTTGGAAAAGAATGTCTCACCCTGGAGAATAAAATCCATTTTGAACACAAAAATAATCACTGCAGAATATACCTATTGAAAAGATTTTGGGTTTCACCGAACCAAAAGGATATAAGTTGGTAAGTTTATATATAGCTAAAGGTCTACATATACCGATATAAAAATCATATTTCCATTATTTCAGGCTGAAATAGATGCTAGCTTATGACATCCTTGTGTCATACGCTTACAAGATGCAGACCACGCAGTATAGTAGCTGAAAAGTTAATATCAAAAGCAGCATCGTTTAAAAGTACCACTATAAAAAAATATCTGAAAATTTTATCAGTATAAAGGTAAGGAAATTATTTTATTAAATCACAATGATCGTATTATTGTTTTCATATATAATATCTATCAGTTTTACTTGTCATTCAAATTAATTAGATATATGCAATCATCATGCAAAAGGGACATATCCATGCGATCCTGAATTCTTAAGAACACATTTTTAATTTTCAAAATATGTTTTTATAGATCCCAAAATGAGGCAAAATATTGGTTAAATTCTCTTGCCTCACATAGTACCCAATCCTATTTTAACGCACAAAAGAAAACCTTCAAAATTAGAAGTGCAGGAATGTTTTATTCCACATTATGAGGTCTGCATTGATTAAGATTAAAAAATAAAATTAAATTTTTAATAAAATTTTTTTGCTTTTAGCCACTGGGTGAGTTTGAGAAGGACCAAAACTACTTGAAACATGAAATATCTGTATTTTATTTAATTGAATATATCATAAAATGGTAAGTGACTAACATCTTAGAGTTTTCTTTGTAGAAAAATAATAAATAAATAAATAAATTTTTATGTGTTCCCTTTATAAAGTTATTGAATAAAAAAATATACAACTTAATTATAATAACAAATCAACTTGGCATAAATAATATTTAAATGTAAAAAGATAATAGAATAAGAGAAATAACACATTTAACTGAATGTTGAAATGTATGTATGTATGTTTATGGAATTTATTATGGGTTATAACCCACTTATGTTAATAAAAAATATTTATTTGAAAAAAAAAATGTATTTCTTTATCTTAGGTACTTAGTGTCCCAAAATAGTGTAAATAGTGGTAGTAATCATCTTCCTAATAGGTACTCTGGATTTTCGCTAGTGTGCTTTTGAAAAGAGTACAAGGTTAAGTGATACTATACCAATTTCTATATAACAGTGTTTGAATTAACTATTTCATCGTATCGATTGAAAGATATTTTAAATACACAAAAAGGTTCGTGAGTGTCAACCCTACCTTAATATTAAATTGTACAATTTTTAAAAAATTACAATAGAAAAACCAAAACCAATCTTTGCAATATTTATGATAAAGATGGAATTTACAGGTAATAACGAGTGAAGCAACTATATTTCCTTAGAAGAATTTTATGTTATTTCATATAATAACATAAAATTGTATATTGCAAATAATTTTGTTTCGTCAGAAGGACTTAACAGTTTATATCAATCAATTAGTTAATGTGACTAAATAAAAAATACTCGCCTTAAATATTTCAGTCAAAACTATAATTCACATCAAGCTTACTATAATTGTGTAGTGTGAATTACTAAATTAACCAATGTAAACAGTTTTTGATTCCTATAAAGCAAAATTATTTACCAGAAATAACATTTCTATTTAAAGGGAAATAATTAATATATTTGTATAAACAAAAATATTTTTTTGTTGCAATGCAAGAACAATCCCAAACACTTATAGTGTGTCCTGCTAAATTTATTTGGGTTGAACATTAAATTTTTTTGAGTGTATATAGGATTATGATTGTGACATTATTTTTGCTCCAAACAATGAAGATTGTTTGGATTTACTCTGTTGTAGGCGTTATTATCCTCCTGAGGGGTAAAAAGGCCCATTTATATTTTTATTCGAAATTATTAAAATTTACCGAATTTTGTTGATGTTCTTAGTTTTAGCAAGTATAAAGGGAATCATTATCATTATTTTTTTCTTTGGTAGTTTAATAAGGTTTTATAAAACTGATTTTTTTTTTCAAAATACTCATTTCTGTAATAGTGGTGCAAATAAATAAACTTCACGGAAAACTTGTTTTTGTTGTTCTATATCACCAAATACTTGATTTATTGCATTTTCAAATTAGGTGGGCCTTATTTGCAGCAGGTACCTTATTTATTTAATATTGGGATAGCATCTGAATTTGTTTTCATCTCCAGTATTGGGATTTATTAGTATGTTTTGTATTAGGCATCTTGTATTGGTTTCAATGTATCAAACTTGTATGTGGTACACTAGTCCGCATCCTGTCATTGACTCCATTATATGTATATGATTGTCTTGTAATCGTGGTTCATTGTCATAATATCGATATTTCGAACCAGGACAGTACAACAACTAGCTTTCTTTAGCATTATTGGATTCAATGGTGCCTGTGAATAGACTTGTATACAATTATTCTAATCTTCAGTGTGATGGTCCCTATAATGTAAATTTTAGAATACATACTGCGACACATTATCTGTAATGCAATTGTTTGTTTATAGTTACAGAATCTATCTAATGCGTTGGCTATGTAAGAATGGCTCAATCCTATCCCTTCAATATCTATTGTTAGGAATGGATAGCTAAGGTTTCCGTTTCCTATTCTATGTGTATGTGTGCATGTGTACCATGCCATGCTTTATAATTATATGAGGTCTTATGGTATAACAGTTCGTACGATGTCATTGATTTTATCATATAAAATTATTTTATGATGGTGGTTCAATGTGTCTTCATAGTACCTAGTATAAGGCAAAATACAATAAAAATCAGAAGTTCTCATTAATGACTTAGGATTATTATTGTATTGGTAGGTGTCGTTCAATTATCTCAAATCTAATTCGTAATGGACCGGGTTACTAATTTTACACATAGGTTGGGGTTGCTCTGCAGTATTGTATTCTGAGATAGGTTTGATGCTAACTTCGCGAATATTAGTATATTATGAAAGACTTCTATTAGTTTTTCACAACTCAAACAATGACTAGCCACCAAAACAATCACAACAATACTCTACTCTGCCATTCTTCGAAAACTATTACAATATTTTCGAAAACATAACGGCGTGTGTGTGATAGCCATATCAGCACTGTTATCGTATCAGAATTGTGAAGCTCTCAGATGTCATATCACACTACTCTCCATCAATAGTCTTCTTAGATATAAAACTGAATCCTGATCATGGCCATTTTTAACAACATGGGGGACCATAGCACTTTAGGATATGGGACCCTCTAACAGAAATGATGATTAAATCATTGGGTATACTGAGTTTGTCATTTTGTTTGTAACGCATAGAAATAATGATGATAGAGCAAAATGGATTGGAAACCCCCGCGTATAATATTAAAAGTTATTTTGATTTTTGCATGTCCGTTTGTCCGTACGTCCGTCTGTCTGTCCATCTGTCCGCTGTCTGTACTTACGATAAGTTTAGAACGCGTGTACTTATAGAGCTGATAATTTGCACGCGGGGTTGTAAAAAAACGTAGATTTAATTTCGAAAATGGGAAAATCGAGTTACTCCTTCGTAGTGTTGCCATTCAAATATTTCGTTTTTTGTACTACATATTTGGATACTGCCTGAGAACGAGTTAACGTAGAAAGCTGAAATTTTGTGTACCGCGTTTTCATATAAATAGGTGAGTTTACTGCTGATTTTTTACGTTTTTTGATCGGGTTTGATATAGATGACGGATTTTTTATGTATTTTTTTCAAGAAAACACCGATCGTTTTTGTTTTGAAGATAAAATTTTTTATTTCATTTGCTCGACGTTTCTGGTCTAGTTGCGGCCCCTCTTCAGGAGCTTTACATAAATAAAATTGTACATAAGTAAGTTTTCTTGAGATTGGTACAAACATTTTTTGACATAACTTTTTTGTCTGCGCGTATAAATGATTTTCTTAAAAATAGTAATAATAAATAACAATCACACAGAATGGAAAAACTGATTACATTAAAATAAAAGTAAAAATAAAATACATTGTTAATAAAAGATTAAAACTAGACTATCACAACATAAAGCGTATATCAAAAAACGAAGCACCGCTATCAGCACTAGCATCCCACTCAATAGAAGCAGGACATGTATTTTGTTTCGATAATGCAAAAATAATAGACACGCAGAATAATAGAAAAAGACGCGAACTAAAGGAAGCATGCCACATGTACGTTAATAAAAACAGAGTTATAAACCTAAGACAGGACACAGAACTAATAAATAAATTATATAAATACATACTGAGCAAATTAAAACAATAGTATTAGTCACCTATATAAACATTTTCTTCTCGACAACCGCTCACTTTCATATTGTCCTCGTTGAAGTCTATTTTAATTTATTAACAATGTATTTTATTTTTACTTTTATTTTAATTTAATCAGTTTTTCCATTGTGTGTAATTGATATTTATTATTACTATTTTTAAGGAAATCATTTATACGCACAGACAAAAAAGTTATGTCAAAAAATGTTTGTAAAGCTCCTGAAGAGGGGCCGCACATGGACATGAAACGTCGAGCAAATGAAATAAAAAATTTTATCTTCAGAACAAAAATGATCGGTGTTTTCCTAAAATAATACATAAAAAATCCGTCTTATAAATGGGAAATACAATTTTTAAACGGGGTAAATCGGGCAACCCCTTCTTGATATTGCCATATAAAAATTTATATGTTTTACGTATTTTATGAAAACGATCAGACCTAGACGTTTTTATTGTACTGAAAAGCTCCTCTGAATATGAAATATTTTGAAATTCGTCGTAATCATTTTGACTGTCCGCCGAGCCATTCTCGAAATATATTCGAAAAACCATTTCAACAATCATACAGACTTGCACAGAGAGTGAATTTACATACACGGGTATTCATCGAGGTTATCGTAAGAATTGATCTTAACTTTTTTACTTGTCTAAACTACTTTGGGTTATCAACCAGAATAATAACGTAAAATCTAATCGCAACCCAGGAAGCAAACCGATTACAATTTGAATGGTGATTAATGATTTCAGTCTCGAGAAGTAAAATATCTTAAATTGGCGCTGAGACAAATCCCTGTCAGAATATCGGATTTACAATAAAGAGAAAGTTCTGATCGTGCAAGGCGGTTTAGTTGTTTTGTAATCAAATGATTTAGGGGCATAACTGTAGCCAGACAGAACTGCCAGTATTATGTTAACATAACCCAACCTAACAGTATAAACATTTTCTCTGATTACCAAATAGAGTTTCGCTGCTTAAAGTATACCAAGCAGAAATTCGAGAAATTTAAAAAATACTTGGACTGCACAGACTGTCACTATGCAATGTAATGACGTTTTTTATATGTTACTTTGTGTGAATATCTGCAGACATGTTGCCATGTATAGAATTTCGAATAAATCTCAGTAGCCAAAAAATAATTTGTAATAGATTGTTTTACTGGTTGAAATTGGTCATTAGTTGGTGTGCTATTGAACGGACTAGGGGCTCCATGGATCGCGAGGCTTTTAGCCCCATGTGGCCCATGTATAAAGATGGCACTGATCCTGATGGGATCTATTGAAATCTCAGCTAAAAGAAAATTTTCTGAAATAGTGAATTATATGTAGCCTGCCCTGCCGTTTACATAGACCCTGGATGCAGACAGGTATACTACTATTAGTTCTAGTTTTTTTTTTAGCTGTTATTAACTTAAAAATGGAGATATTCCGTTATGTACCGCTTTTGGTTTATCTTGTCCAATAAAATTACCCCTAAAAGTTGTTAAGCTAGGGACGAAATAGTCCGATAGCATTTCTTAGAGGAATAGAACAGAGTGAAATAATTTACTCGTTGAGGTGGCAATACTGGATTTGGATCATTTATTTTTCCTGTGCTTGTCTCTTATTCCACTCAGTTGCAGAATTTCTAGTTTGTAATTAAATATTTTACCGGCACTTCCTAATTTGAAGCTTTATAGCTTCTCTTAATAGTCTCTACTTAACTGTTGTGTGATCTAACAAACTTTCTATTTTGACCTTTTTTTGCTATCATTTTTCTCGCTAGACGTTATCTCGAGAATCAAAATAAAAATGTCCCATAAATAGAATTTCAATAAATTTTCCCAGACCCGTCTCCAAGGCTTCATTATCGAATTCGATCCTCACGTGCACCACGATCCAGATACAAAATTAGCAGGTACAAATATCTTTGACGGTTATTAAACTCATCTGATAGCATGCAAATATAAAACTTAATCCAAATAATAACTGTAATTTCGCCTCGATCGAAGATGCTCGGAAAAATCAGAAAATGAAGCATAAAATTTCAGTTTCAAGAACTCCGATCATTCAAGAAAAACTGTAAAAATCGCATCTGAGGAGATTAAGAACGGTCGATCAAGCGAATAAATTTGCAGACAATTGCCGATGTCATGATCGAGATTATTTAAGCTAAAGGTGAGCCAAGATCGGTGCGAGTATTCGGTTAGAAACTCTAAAAGAAATCAGATAAAATTCACTGTTATGAAATTTCTTATTACAACTTTGTTTTTTTTTTTTGCCAAGATGTTGGAAGTTTTTAGTACAAATGAAGAAGGCTTCTTCTGTTTACTGGGCATGGTAAAATGTAGTGCATCTCTTCAGGTGTTCTGCTAGCCAAGGTGAAATTACATGAAGTTTTCGCAATTCCTCTTAACATAAGCCATTCGATCTTGACTTTGTGTGCGCATGGACTAGACAGATATGAAAGTTGCGACATAATCCATTAATCGAAGAAATTTCTGGTTTTGATAAAAAAAAATTTATTTAGCACTTTTTAGCTTGAGATTTTGATAGGGCACTGAACTGCAAATTACTTTTTAGTATAGGGGCGAATAGGTGAACATTTAGGTCTGACAATGTTGGATCGTATTTCAGACTGCTGTGGCAGTCTACCGTGAAATTGAAATTTGCGGAGTTTTGCAATTTTTCCATGATGTAAAAGCGTCGTTTTATATATTTTTATTGGAGAAATTGAGACTCAGACATTCTTTTAACGGCTGTTGGCATTTTACTACAGTTATCAAAATGTTTAAGGAAAAATCTCTTCTGAGTTGAGGTCTTTATGTAAGTCATCTTTTATATGTTGAATTCCCGCTATGGGCCCATTTCTGTTATATTGGCAGATCCAGGAAGGACGGCAAAATTGTCCGTCCTCGTTTCGCATTTTTCATTACCTTCAATTTATCATTCGTAAGTCTATGCTGTAGAGGTTTGAGCTAAGGAAATCCCAAACAGGGCCTGCAAGAACTCCAAATATCTACGTTTGTTTAGGCAGGAGAGCTACAGTTTTGGCTCTGTTCTTTCAAGACTTCTAGTCCAAACTAGCATGAAGTTGCCACTCGAAACTCCAGCAGCTGGTAAGAGTCCCTACCCAACAAAAGCTACTTTAAAGAAGAACTGCATAAATAGGAAAACAGGCAACAGGAGCTCCTCTGGCGTAGTTAGCCCAGTATGAGGCAGGCGAAGAAATTCATCAGCCCCTCTTCACTCCAGAAGCGTATAATAATTGGTCTTAGCAGACAGTCGCTCAGGCCGTTTACTAACGATATCACTGCACATGGTCCCTTCCATTAATTTCTGAAGAAGATAGGCAAATGCGACAGCGAACTATGTCAACTGTGCGAAGAGGAAGATGAAAACTCAAAGCATATAGTATGTGAGTGTCCTGTGCTTGAAGCACTGGAGAAACACTTATCCTTCCAAGTAAGGTTTGCAATTTTACCCCAATGTAAAAATATTAGATTTTGCCTAACGTCTTGTAGGAGGACACAATAGATCAACTCTAGTTGCGGTGTCCGGATAGTCCTAGTAGCTTAGTCACCTTTTGTCTTAATCTAGTCTCACAATCCGACTGCACTGACCCAAATATAAAATTAAAAAAATTATGTAAAATTGAAACAAGCTTTAAGTTGTGGTGAATTTGAAGTAAAGTACAATGCGTGAACCTCAGATCATCAGGGTATTACAGAACCATATGAGGATTGTTCCAAAAGATAAAGCCAATGCTCTTCTTCAGACGTTCTAATATATCTGTTTGCTATACTTATGTACTTATTCTGTCTATGTGAGAGATAAGCCATTTATGGAAGCGATAGATAAAAAAAATTGACTCTTCTTTCTATACCACTTTTCCATGGAAGGTTGCCTTATTAGATATTCATCTTACTACAAGAATAACAAGGTCTTTTCTGTTAGTCTCAGCAAATATTACGAATTAGAACCGACAGTATTCGATTATATAATTTTCCACCTGACAGCGATTCTAGTGGGACTATGTACTTTCGCATAGTATTTTATCGTAGAAGCGAATCTTAAGCGGATCGCAAACCAGTTTTTCTTAAATGGATCTCCTTCACATAGTCCTAATAATAGTGCAACCACTTCAGTAGTCGTTTTGCTGTGCAAAAGTAAAAAATATCACGTGAAATTCAAATAGAATCTTTGTGAAAATGAGACATAACCCAATGTCGAAAATGAATAGAATTTGTCAGGGTATAATGTGTACAAGTTGACGTAGAAAGCTTCACATTCAATAGTTACGTGTAGTCTCACAAAAGTAAATGGATTTTATGAGGAAAGAAAGGTAAATTTTATCCAAGAAAAATTCCGTTGATTTTAAAACACTAACAATCGCAAAACTCACTGGCGATTAAACAAAAACTAAATCTATGCTGACCTAACAGCTGTCCAAAAAACACAAATAAAATCACGCCTAATTTCGGTCTTATGGAGGTAATGGCAAGGGGAAAGGGCGGTTAGCTTTGCACGTGGAAAAAATATCGCAATATATATGACACACATGTGGAAAATTCTCCGTTAGGTTAAGAGTAGAACCGGGACGACTAGGCCACTGAGACCATGCGGATACCGCGACCAGAGTTTATCTATTGTGTCCAGCCCTAATGTGGTTAGGCGGAATTTAGTCTATTAACGAGTTCAATTGTTGCCCATGGTTAGATTGTAAAACTTACTTGGAGAGATAAGTGTTTCGCCAGTGATTTCCAACCCTAGACGGACATTCACATGTTTCGAGGTCTAATCTTCCGCTTCGCATAGTTCGCCGACACATTTTTGTTTGGAATAACATTAAGGGGGGTTAACACCAAAAAAAAGGTCACGATTTCTGTTTCCAAAAGCTTAGTGCACATAAACGCATAAAAGTATGCTATTTTAAAATTGAAACAAATCACTATATGTACATGCAAAGCTATATGAGCTGTGATATTCGTCTGTATTGTACTCCAAAGCATGTCGGGCATCTGCACAGCAGTAAGGTAGAATCACTGACTTATAAGTCAGTGGGTAGAATTGCTTAGGCATGGCGAGATTTTAAATTTGGCTGTCGGATTTTTCTTAGAATTTTGTTGAGGAGCAGGCAAGGAGCGAACGAAATGTATGCTCTCTGTGCTGTTGATCAGACACTTTTCCGCGTAATTTGTCTGGCACTATTTAATGCTTGGGGGGCAATTTTATTTGACTGAAGTCGGTCATCAAATAAAACTCTTCCAAGAATTCTGAGTTGTTCTACCTACCATATAATTTTTGCAATGTTCGCACGTTGTCAGATTACCATTTTATTAACTAGATATCCAAAGAACTACTTTAGAGAATTAGATGTGAATTTACCAATAACACAATTTTCAGGTTGAGCTATGTCTGGTAGATTTTCTAATCTAATTTTAGTATATATGTACATATATACAATTTTATCTCTATCTAATTCCTCAATTTTGTTCGCATCAAATTTTTCAAGTTTCAAGAAACGCAATCCAACCAGATTAGCCTAGTCGGAGTTACTGTCACTCGGAAAGATTACCAATATAGCAAATAGTTAATTCTTTTCTGCGACTCGATGTTAACACTGCCATCAAATCTGCCATTCTCGTGCTCTTTTCTTCCCTACTGGTGTGGTTATTGTGTAACCCTGTGCATTGCAATGTTCATTTAGGATTTTCAATTCATTCCGCAAGTACCTTAAATCTACCAATCGAAATCCCAAGCATACAGCTACAGCCCGCTGAGCTTTCAAAACAAATGAAAGCCTTCCAAAAGCACATTACTCCATCTGACGATGATAGAATGAATTGAAAACGCCAAATTGTATGCAAAATATAATAAATCAAGAAATTTTTGCCGTTACCATCATTAACATCATTGACTTTATTTCCTTTAACATTGCACTAAAAAATTTGAGTTTTTCAAAATAAACAGAAAAAGGTTCGATCTTTGTTACAAATTGAACTTTCATTGAAATAATATCATAATTTTGGTAGTTAATTGTCTCGGAAAATAGCAACTTTCAAACTAAAATATATTAGTAACCAACATTTTTTGTCTGGTTTTCTTTCCGTCACTGCCTCTTCCAGACAAAGATCTTCCATACTCAAGTACAAATTTATCTATTTAATGTACCATTATTACGTTTTGATGTACTAAACTTTGCAAATTTCATGAATTCCAGAGTGTTCTAAAGCTAATTAAATACATATAAAAGCCCGAAATCTTTATTTTTGACACATCATTACCTAAGTTTATGCATTTTCTCTAACTATGTACAATTTTTATCATGATAGTACGCACAGATTTGCAGTAAATTTGTATTAACTTTTCGTGTTTTTTAAGATTTCAGTGGTAACCCCCCTTAAGGCTCGCCGCACATTGAACGGAGCACAGCACAGCGTAGGGCAGGATAGCGTAGGTTTTTCTAATATACACAAGTAAATGGCCGACCGCATATGGCACACAGTAAAAGCAATATGGGATCGGTCACTTGCTTGTGTATATTACAAAAACCTACGCTACCCTGCCCTATACCACTGTGCTGGTTGAAAAATTTATTATAGGTTGGCCTATTATCGTAGAGCCTATAGGGGACCCAATGTATGGCAGGGTTCTGGGCACAGGCCTAGAAGACCCATGCGTAAAGATGGCACCGAATGGATGGCAGTGTAGCCATCTTACAGTGTCAGTGAGATTAAAATTAAACCCGACTTAACACTCTCATAAAGTCAGGTATCACATACAACAATTTTGAAATCCTGGTACCGGTAAACATCAATCGTAATTTGTCCGAATTATTTGTTACATTTGCAGTATTCAAACTGGTAATATTCAGCTAGGAATATTGGGAATAACTTTCGTAACACATTGCTTACAGGACAGAAATGTTATTTCGCATTTACAATTGCTACAAAATATAGACTCCATCATTCAAAGGGAGGCATCTATTGCATATTAGATATGTTTCAAGAATAAATAAATTAAAATATTGACAAAATGCTGGGTGCTAACATCTCGCGAGTAATATAAAAATAAAACTATTGAACTTAGTAGCGATGGGCTATGGGAAATAATGCCCAACGAAATAACGCCTAAAAGTGATAAGTGAAATAAGACCTAAAAAGTTTGGGTCTTATTTCCAAATGAAATAAGGCCCGAAAGCAAGTGTGAAATAAAGCCCAAAGAAGGTGAAAAAAGGTCTAACAAAAATGTGAACCAAAGCCCAAAATTCAGGTCAAGCAAATGAAATAAAACCCAAAATATTGATAATGATGTGTGTAAATTAAGGACGCGTCGCGAGTGGTGTGAGTGCCTGCACCCCATGCCGACCCCCCCCCCCCCCCTCCAAAAATCGCGTAACCAGTTCTTAATATAAATCGAATATCAACGCTCCAAAACGATAAGTGCAATAACACCAAAAAATTTTGGACATTATTTCACATTTGACACGTTAAAATTTATATAGAACTTTTGGGTCTTATTTCAGTTATCAATTTTTAGACGTTATTTCGTTGAGCGTTATTTCCCGGAGCCGTAGCGATGGAGGTACCTAACCCAGTTGTAAAATCCATCGACTAATAAATAAATATTGCTCGGTAGCAAGTGTTGCTAGTAGGTATCAACTAGCAGATTGAATTCGAGTGACAGCTCAGAGCGTACTTGCAACGCTACCCGCCTGTGAACAGTTAGTGCCCAGGCGGCAGATACCAATTCCTGGAAATTTGATAGTAAAAGAATATATGCAATTCTTGAAGAGGTCAATACAGCATCGACTGATGATGTCATTGCTACCTTCGCCGGGTTCTGGAGACATATCATCGGGCTTGAGAAAATCTATAAGAAGCGTAAGGGACCAGCTGACCCAATGTCGAGGTGGCCAATATGTGTTGGTTAGTTCAGTGCCTTATACGATAGACAGTTAGAGACTGCTCAGCGCCAGTTAGAGTCTGGCCAGTAATTGTTCCTGCGCCTTTGCGTACTACAGTGAGAGGTTGCACTTCTTGTGCCTGCTTAGATTTAGGGCAGAGATGAGGAGATGTCAGTTTCTAGTAATGCCTTCCTCGTTCTTAAGTTAGCTGTAGAACTGAAAGAAAAATAGATAGGAGGAATAGGGCCGCTATATGAGCAGACATGAGCATATGTCTTCTTCTACACGGTGATTGGTCATGCGTTCAGAGAATTGCGGACAGAGGCAGACGTGTCGCCACAACCCTTCATCTACGTCCATTCAGTGACTACGTTAACAGGCCAGAATCACAGTTTGATCCTGTATGTACTTTCAAATATCTGTAAAAGTGTAAAAAAAAAGAAATACAAATATAAGACTTCAGCCACCGACAAACCTCCCCAGAGAAAATTTATAATTATTACACAGAAAATCGACACAACTACACGAATAATAAAAATATCGGAAATTCGAAATTCGAAAATATAAAATCGAAAATCTTACTATGTCAAATTTTCAATACGCTTGGATTATTGGGTTCAGAGTGCTTCATATCAAAGTGTGTCGGCTATACCTCCTCTTCTCCTTTATCACATCTTGCCATACAGAAAACACAATGTCGGCCGCCACATTTGCTTAAATTATCAATCATTTTCAAGAAGAATCCATTCAATAAGTCATTGCATCTCAATAATTTTTAGGAAACATTAATTTCGAAAAAAATGGCAAGCCTCAATTTCGAAATTTTTCGAACACTGGTCGATTATTAGTGAGAAAATTAATCAGCTATTGAAGAAGATGTATGAATTAGCAAAACAAAAAACAAAAGCCTTTTATGTATAGCTTCATAACTTTTGTCTCATTTTCTTTTTATGATTCGAAATTGAAAGAAATTTTGGAAAAAATGATATTCTGAAAGAGCAAAAATTTCCATTAAAATAGTTTTCATTTTTCAAAGATTACAAAAGGTAGAAATATACCGTTGTTTTACTAACATCATAATTTACTGAGATCTGTTAACCCGAACGTCCTACTAAAGTCAGATGAAGAAAGAAGCTGCAAAAGAGAAATGCTTGGCAGTTCATAATCGAAGCCATTTCACTGCTAGCCCGTGTGTATTGAGCAAGTGCAAAAGAAAACAGAACAAAAAACAGTCGTTGGTAATGGATTTCTTGGATGTGGAGCTCAGGTATTGAGCCCCGGTCGCAGAGGTTGATAACTCTTCTTGGCTGCTACTAGTTA
Source organism: Dioctria rufipes (assembly GCA_963924295.1). Lineage (NCBI taxonomy): Eukaryota > Metazoa > Arthropoda > Insecta > Diptera > Asilidae > Dioctria > Dioctria rufipes. The sequence continues at coordinate 62,296,070 of OZ002743.1, read as the reverse complement.
GTTTACGACGAGAATTTATAACGTAAGCACATCTTAGGCGTGGATAAGATCAGTTTGCGTTGGAAAATATTATAAAGAAAAATTTACCAAAAAAATTTAATTTAAAGTTATTTAAAAAACAAACAAAAAACTGGCCTACACATGAATTCGAAAACAAAAGTAAATAAACGACGACAATTACCTTGACTGAGCCTCCAATTCAACTACATACAAAAATCTTCAGATTACTTAGGCCTCTGTAAAGTGTGTCGTCCACAACGTGCAAACCTCCAGTAAGTGCTGCAGTGATTTTCGTATCAATCTCTGACCATTTTATCGTAGATCTTAAGCTTAATAGTGTGGCTACATGGCTAGATAGAAACTTGAAAATATCCACATAGTACGCAGCTACCTCGTTTTTGTTGACTTACCTTAAACTTGACATTGTAAAAGTACGCGAGCGATTAAATATGTTTTGCTGAAATGGCTCAATTTCTGCTGTAGTAAACCTCAATTCGGTCCCACGAATGATCGGTGAAAATATTTTAACCTGAAAAGTTTTCTAAGGTGATCTTCACTAATAAGGCGTTAATTGATCGTAACGCTTCAAGGAGATTTACATGCATACCAACTTCAGGAGAAGTTGTAATAATTCGCATTAGAACTGGTCTCATGGAAAATATTTAAATTTTTAAGTTTGTGTTCCGTTTGGATTATAAGTTCTTCATAAGATGACTGTGAGTGCAAACTTGTCGATTTGAAAAAAAGAAAAAAAAAAAACGTGATTTCATAACTTCGAAATTCAAAACCCTTTATAAAAGTGAATCACAGTGAAATTGTCACCTGTCTGCACTTTCAAATGTTTTATAAGCCAACACCATTTCAATATTAATAACGGCGCGCGCAGTGATATCCGATACGTAACCGAAGTGAATGAAAGTGAAGAAAATTTTTCTTCAAATTCCAAGTGCTCCAAATTGAGAAGAAAAAAAAAATAAATAAATAAAAAATGAATTTGAAAAAGTTAGTGACAATTATTTTGTGTGCAATAATTTTGAGTTTGGTTCTGGTGAGCGCTGATAACAATGACGATCTGGAGGATTTCGACTTTATTAGTTCTTTTGATGGAAAACCGACTGACTATGATGAGTTTACTGAAAAGAGTACGAAATTGGATGAATTGTTTGATTCTGGTGAGCAGAAACAGCAGAATTCGTTTGATTTGAAAGAGAAGGCAATTCGAATGGCACTTACTAAAGCTCTGACGAATAAAGTTCTACGGCAAAAATTTGTTGAAGTTCTACCAATCATAAGGGTATTATCTTCACAGCAGCGGGTCGCATTAGCTGCACTTATTTCAGCTCAAATAAGTGCTAAGCCTGGAACTGAATTAAAACTTGAACAGGTGAGCTCTGGTTTTTGTTTAAATGTAATTTCTCAGGTACTTTCTGTTTTTTTATTGAATTTTAAAAGGGGCTTGACCTGTTGTGTTATTATGTCAGAGATGATCTTTGCCTAATTTGAGAATTCATTTGTTTATCTTCATTTACTAGAAGAGTTGATCGATAAATACAACCAATCAGATACACTAGTGGCCTTAGTAGATTTGTACTTCAAATTTTTGGGCGGAAACATTTGTGTCTATATACTGACGAAGAAAACTGACTAAATATGGGGCAAATATATATCCAGTCTTCTTTCCGCATTCTCTACATTGGATGATTGGATGTGGGATGGAAGTCAATCGCAAAGTATATGCTTATACTAAATCATCCAGTGTTCCATGATAAGACTGTAGGATTGTAGGCATCAGATTCATCTTAAATATATAACCTCTAACAGCCGAGTTACTTTTGTTGTTGGACATCAACGTTTTAGAAGTGTTTTTGTAGAATTTGTTTTTTATTCATCATTTTTTGGTCACCATGTATTTCACTCAATTCGACTGCCTAAATGGCTCGGAAGTGCTTCTACATGGAAAGATCAGCCTCAAAAGCACTGTGTCCGGCCATCATAAGATAAACATATTGAGAAGAATTAAATGACAAGTACTGAGGTATTGTCAGTTTGTTGGCTTAAAGCTGAAAATCAGTATCGTGTATGTTTTGATCAGTAGCCCAGGACGATCTCATTAGGAAAAATTACCTGTAGACTCTATATGCGTCTCGAAAGAATAATACTCAATAATCCCCCTTTCTATGATAAACATTTTGTTTTGAATTGAAAGGCTGTTTTTGTACTCACGTAAGAATTTCTAATTGACACGAAAGGTTTCAGCAAAGCTTTGATAGTAGCTTACCAGTATTTGTTTTTATTATTCCATATTAGTACAATTCATGCTCTCACCCTTTTGGACAGATTTTAAGAAACTAATGCTCTCCGACATACTCCTACATGGGAATGTTATTGATCTTTTAGAGGACCACAAGATTCGACAGACGGAGGAATTTTTCTAACAAGATCTCAAATCTAAATATATTGGGTGTCCTAAAAATAAGATTTTGAATAACTTTTAACAGAGAAAAAAATTAAGAAGTTTTTTTTTTTTTATTTAATGAAGCGTGAGAATTAACTTTAGAAAACAATATAGGCCAGATAATGTTCTGATCCTCCCTAATTCGCTGCACAATCTCGAATTTCTTGGAATGCATTTGGCGTGGCATTTCTGAAGATTTTCGATTATTTTATATGTTGGTTTTTCCATTGAGCTCAATTTTTTTTTCACTATAGATTCGGTATTATCACAGATTTAGTTAATTATTACTTCATTATAATTCTTTCTACGTGGCTGGTAGTTTTCTTGAAGTTTAAAATTAGATGTAAAACTCTTGTTGAAAACTTTCCTTCCCATTTTGAATATTTCCAGCTGATTGTCTGGTTCGTTAATGGGCATCTATCTGCCTAAGAGAAAAATTGCTGGAAATTATCGATCAAATATTGAATTGTCTTTTGATTTGTTATATCAAGATAGCTGGTACTTAAAATATGGGGGTTATTTTTAGAACGCCCTGTATTTCGATACATCCTTGGAAATATATAACGATTAGTCCACATTAATTAGTAAAGAATATTAAGCAAGTGTGCCGGATATCAATACTCCAGAAAGCAGTAAGACTTATTAAATATTGGTTTTGGTTTAAATGGCCATAACAAGGATCTTAGTAAATTATGAAGAATTTAAAGGAGTAAGAACGTCAAATCATCAAAACTTGAGGCCATTAATAAAAATTGACATAAAAATCGGACAGAGAAGAGCATTGAGATACCTATAACGGGCACATAAATAACTTTCAATGCAAACTAATTATAGATAATGAAAAAAGGGATAAGTTTTTTAATGATGAATAAGGCGTTTCGTATCACCAGGAACCAATACTCTTCAGTACGGTTAGTTCCTGCCTGGCGTAACATACTGCGTCATCTAAAGAGTCGTAAATGTAACTGGAGCAAAAACTTTGGACTAATGAAGGTTTTGTAAAATGCGAGGAAGTGGTATTTCCGATCATCGTTGACGTAGATTTGTTTTTAGCTCATATAAGTTTTTTTTTAACGTAAATTCAAATCAATAATGAAAGGATTGAACACAGTCGATGGTTAGAGAGTATTCTACCATATTTGTTCTATGAATTGGATATATTTTTTCCAAGTTCAAACCAATAAGAAAATCTGTAGTTGGATGAAAAATTTATTAATTGAAAGGGTCGGAAACTATCAGCACCGTACTTTGAAGATATTGATATTGAATGAACGAAGCTCTATCAAGGTGTTGGCAACACTCTAATCCTTATTCTAGAATATGAGCGCCCACAAAAATTGTTTGACTTTTTAAATATCGAAAAGTTTTTGATTATGGGCGTTATTGAATTAAAGCATTTTATGCCAACACGAAACGCCAATTTATGTTTACTAAAGTTATTTCCCCCTTGGATTTTTGCCAAACTAAATTATGCGCTTACAATTTATATGTGTGTATGACTTTGTATCCCTTTCATTTTAAATACATCATGGGTTCAATTTGATTAAGAGATTACTTTTATATAAAAAAGATTTTTGATAAATATTAAAGGGATACATTATATTTAAATATGCATATTTTGGAGAATAAGGAGGACATCGTCCAGATCAATTAGCAATAGCAATGGGAGCTTGATGTCATCTTAAGAAGTGCAGATCTAGATCAATCCATATTTCTTTCTTCGCCCTGGTTATCGAAGGAGTGATAGTTGGGATAGGTTTGAGGTCAGACCATGACTCTACGTATATTTAGCACATCTATAATTTTATGAAGAATGACATTATTAAAGGATCCTTCATAAAAAATAGTTAGCATTATATAAATGTGAAATGGGAAGACGATTATAATTTGAAATTGAGTATCACACAAATTAATTGTTTTTAAAGGAGAATTAAAGGATACCTGATATGCGTAGCTCTTTTGTGGATTACTATACTGGATTTTTCGCTATAAGTCTCGTGGAAAAATTTACTTAATCGTGTTTAGGTAAAATGCGTTCCAGGATAATTTGTGCAGGACGCTCTTCTTTTCAAATCATAGGTATTGATAATTAAAATATTTTCGGTAATATAATTACATATATTTATTATTATTTTTATTATTATTTGGTAAAACAATGTCATAAAAAGTTTCAGTATTTGGTATAAAAGTATCAAAAAAAAAAAAAAAAAACTGGTGCAGAAATCCATAGGGAAGAAGGTGATAGAACCATTTCGGAGTTACAGGGTGATGAAGCTAGCTTTTTACAAAACTTCTCGTAATTTCCTTGCTATACTACCTATGAATTTTAAATCAGATGGTAGTAAACCATCTAAACCTTCCAACGGATATCGAATCATCACTAACCCTGTTATTTCGCAAGTTATAGGACGTCAAAGTTAAATTATTGAACAGGGAATTCTTTTTTTTTTTTTTTAATTTTATCGGCTCTCCCGCCAAAATGCTTCATAACAGTTACATTTTATTGCAAGTTTTGAAAACCTATGAATGTTACCTCTCATTTGATTCCACGCAAACGTTTATAAGACAAATCTGTTTTTATGATGACAAATTTCATTAGTTTTCATCATTTTCGTTATTTTGCTTGGAATTGCATAAAACTAGGCGCAGTTTCTATCATTAGTAGCAAAATCAACGAAATTATTCATCATAAAAATAGTTTTCTCTAAAAACCGATTGCATGTAGGTAGGAGCATGTGCAAGAGCAAATGAAAGGTAACACATATACGCAGGTTTCAGATATGGCAAGAAAATATAATGGTTCTCAGGCATTTTGGCGGGAAAATCATTCAAAATTAATAAAAAATTGGATATTTTTTCAATTTTTTCACTTTGACGTCCTATAATTAGTCAAATGAGGGATATGGAGTGATAGTATGATGTTCGATAGACTGTTTAGACGGTTCACTATCAGCTGAGCTAAAAACCAGCATTATTGATTGAATAACAAGGAAGTTGCGCGTTGTTTTGTTAAAAACTAAGATGTTTTCTTTATCACCCTGAAAGTTCGAAACGATTGAGATGCCCCTCCCCCTGCCGGTCGTAAAATTTGTTTTTTACTTAGGTGAGTACTCTCACAAATTAATTAGTTAAAGATCTGGCAATCAGAAAAAGTACTAATTCCGTAGAAGGCTATTATAGTCTACTTACTACCATAAGTGTTCCGCGGACGAGGCCCCTCAGCACATGTATTGTCAGACAGCTGGCGCAAATGGCCACCGCGCCGAAGCAGAGGGTACATTAAAAAAATTGTCTATGATGCACTGCTCAACAAAAATGTTATGCTAGCCATAAATAGTATTTATAAATATTTGTCAGATAGCAGTTTTGGAGAAAGGTCCTTTAGCGGAAATACTCAAAATAATAACGAGAGTTTAAACTCAAAAATTTGGCGGCTTGTGAGGAAGGACTTTTACCGTGGATTAAAAATGATTGAACTTGTTTCTTACTTAGACATTGCTATGGTTAATAAGCGGTTTTCAAATAGTTTGGAAATAGTTACTGGCAGCTCCTAGATCCATGAAACAGAAATCCATTTGTGTTCGTGCTAGTCCAATTCTCTAAAATGCTTCAAGTATATTGATTCTTATGGAAAAGTGAAAACACATTGATTTTATATTTGTCATAGAGCCTAAACTACTACACCACTACACATATAAAAATAGTATTCCAGTAATTTTTAGCTTGACTCCTTAATCTCCCAAAGGCTACACTTGCTATCAGGGCCGTGCCTGGGTATATGGCCGCCTGCGTGCCAGTCTGTATGGCCGCCCCCAGGATAACATTAAAAAAAACTACTTTAATTTTTAATGTTTATTATTATACACAGGGCATCAAACCGGGAAAAAAATCAGTTTTTGGTTAACCGAAATCGAGAACGAAAAAAAATATTGGTTTTGTTCCCAAAACCGGTTTCTGAAAAGAAAAACTGGCTAAAAACCGGTTTTATGAGATTTATATGTTTGGATGAAATTTAAGAAAAAAAAATGCACAAAATAAACATTTTTTTATTTAAAATTTAGACAAAAATATTATTATATTATTAAATAAAGTACATATTAAAAGTTAATCCTACGGGATTTTTTACTGACAAAATCGTCAATTGCTTCGTGAATATTTAAAGATTCAGCAATTTCACTTTCAATCGCGATAATTGAAAGATTGCTCATACGTTCTTGCGTCATGGAAGTACGTAGGTAATTTTTTATGATTTTCAATTTAGAAAAACTACGTTCTCCAGACGCAACTGATACAGGCATGGTCAATAATAGTTTTAAGCTTGTAGATACATTTGGAAATGAATTTTGTAAATTGTGTTTGTACAAATACTTTAGGAGTTCTTCGGGTTGTTTCCTATCTTTTATAATTATTTTCAATGAAATTAACTCTTCGTATAATTCTGCTCCGTTTATGTCGCACGATTCGCCATCCTTGAATTTATTATGAAAGTCGAAGCAACTTTTTTTTATGTCGTCCTCTCCTATTTCAACAAATTTATATAAAAATCCGAAAGACTGTTCGAAATTGGATAATGTTTCAAATCGGGTAGTAACAGATGAAATGGCTGTATCCAATATTACATAGAAAAAATTAATTTTGAAATTTTCTTTAGCAGTTAACTGAATATCCTCATCTCCTTCATAGTCAAATTGTTTTCGCTTATGGCGTCGACGTAGATTAATTTCAACAGGAAATTCCGGTTGTATTTCAAGTGATTCACATAATTCATCAGCAATTTTCAAATACTTTTCGAAATTTTCATCATTTCTAATACTTTGGAAAAAAATTAAAATATTATTAATAGATTCAGCACATGAAGTAAGATTCCAAGAAACGGTCTGCATCATTTTACTAATAATATTTACTTTTTCTAAGATTTCGTACCATATTACTGTGGAACAAATAAATTTGTACGATTTAATTTTCATTGCCAAACATTTAGCTTCATGTTGACCTATTGGTGTTGAACATTCTTCCGCTAGTTCTATTAGGCTGTCATAAATTTCACCTAATTCATGACGCAGTGGTCTAATCGCCTTATATCCTTGATTCCCACCGGGTTACGCTAACTTGTTTTACTGTTAACGATTTTACATGTTTTTTTAAAATTTGCCATCGAAAAGGTGATCCGGAAAAGTAATTGTATATTGCTGACACATTACTAAAAAAATCCACAGTTGAAAAAGAAACTTTCGCTGCATCATTGACGACCAAATTTAATGTATGCGCGTTGCATGGCATAAACAAAGCTCGTGGATAATTGTCCAAAATTCGTTTCTGCAATCCAATATGTTTTCCAGCCATATTTGATCCATTATCATACCCCTGGCCTCTCATATCGTTAACATTTAATTTAAGAGAGCTTAATTTTTCAATTAAAAAGTCGTAAAAAGCTTCTCCAGTACTTTTTTGAGCTGGAGAAAAACCAACGAAATTTTCTCTCACTTCTACTTCGTCATTTTGAATATGCACATATCTCAAAATTATTGTAATTTGCTCGACATGTCCCATGTCCGGCGTACAATCCAAAATTACTGAAAAATATTTGGCGTCTTTTATTGCTGACAAAATATATTTTTGAATTTGCGCTGCAAGGATACTAATTATTTCATTTTGGAAGCGATTTCCCGCATAATGTGGCATATGGTTCTTTAAAGCAACTGATTGTTGAATGCGATTTATGTGATCTGCCATAACATCATCAAATTTTCCTATCATTTCAATTGCTTTTAGAAAATTTCCATTATTGTTTTCATACAATCTGCTCGAGCTACCTCTAAACGCTAAACCCTGTACTGCCAGAAATTGTACCACAGATATCATGCGTACGACAATTTGATACCATCGTTTTTTCTCTGCGTCATAATACCGTTGCAAATTTTTATCAATTGTAGCTTTGTTTTTTAAATTTAATTCCAAATTTTTCCAATTGGTGCAATTTCCGATATGCAGCGATGTTTTTTCATGACGAGATAAATTATCAGATGTGTGTTGCCAATCATTGAAGCCTTCATTAACTAATTTTATTTCTTGTTTGCCAAATAATTTACAACAGAAGCAAAATATGGAATCCGTTTTTGGAGAATAGATTAACCACTCACGATTAAATTTTTCACCATTTGGCATTTTTCTATAGAAATAAGTTGATGAAAATGATCTTCCCAATTCATTAATTGGATATGTAGATTGTTTATTTTGTATGGGTCCTTTTTCGATTAATATATCCAATATTTTAGTGGTAATTGTTAAAGGCCAGCAAGCTGGATCATTTAAATCCATACACATAGCAAAATATGCTTTATCAATTTCAGCGGTATCGGTATTGTATAGATCGATATCCTTATTATCTTCTGTTTCCATTTCGTCGGTACTACTAGTATTGTCATTAGCCTTTTCATTTTCGACAGATAATTCATTTTCATTTTTATCGCAAAACAAATCATCAATTGGATTTAATTGGCTACTGCAACTACTTTCCGGTTCTGGCGATTTTACTAAAAACTTTGTTAATGAGCCAAACATTTTTTTAGCTTCATTTTGCTTTTCCTCTCGCTTTCTTTTATATTGCGCTCCAGACAATCTTTTCGTTTTCCTTTCAGACATTCGTAGGCCTTTAAAAATGTAAATGAGCAGTGATATTAAATTTTAGGGTAGACTTTCAATTTTGGTGGGTCTTTTTGGAGGGAAAAGGCCTTTTAATATGAAATTCTTAAATAAATATTAAAAAATATTTAATAATATTAAAAAAAATTAAAAAAAAAATTAAATAATAATTAAAATAAATAATAAAATAGTGCAATTTAATATTAAATTACTTAAAATCTTCCTTAATTTATACTAAAAAATGAATATCTTTCTCATTTTGAATGCATTTATATAATAATTAAAAGTTGTTTGTTTGCATACGAGATTCTCTGTTTAAATCGCTCACAACCCGCCGATGGAAAATCAAGCATTTGAACTTGTGTAGCCGAAAGCAACTCTTTAAATTAAGCTTATGATTCCTTTTTATAATAGCAATGTTATTGTTATTAAATAGAAGAAATTTACCTGACATTGAACTAGAAAACAGTTATATGTGGTTGAATTTTCCTCTCCGTTTTCATTTTCAAAATAAATCTTGACATATTTATGTTTAAAAATATGTTTTACTTAAAAAGCTTATAAATGATTTTCTTATCGTGTCATCCTATGCGCATTAAAATATACATTAATTATAGATTTTAAGTAATTTAATATTAAATTGCGCTATTTTATTATTTATTTTAATTATTATTTAATTTTTTTTTTAATTTTTTTTAATATTATTAAATATTTTTTAATATTTATTTAAGAATTTCATATCAAAAGGCCTTTTCCCTCCAAAAAGACCCGCCAAATTTTCCCGGGCCCCAAAAGTGAAAGTCTACCCAAATTTTACATTTTTTGTGTATTACCTTTTTCAGTCTTTGTCGAGTAAATAAACTTTTTATTAAATTTCACCACACGAACACACAACTAAAAGTTTTCAGGAATTAAGCAATTTATTTTTATTCGTTAAATTAAAGACTTTAATAATATCGGATCACACACAGGACACAAATAACGATTTATCCTCGCTAGTCTATAGACTAATACGACTAATAAGACGAATAAGACCGCTTACGCGACGCCGGTCAATTGAAAAAACTATTTCGGCTCGTCGCTCGTGCAATGTTCGAAAAAATTCGGATTCGCTGCATGACTAGGTATATAAATACTACAACGACCTAATCAGTTTTTATACATTTCTTATTTCTGAGAAACTCTTTTTAGATAGATTAGATTTAGAGAAACTGTTTTTACTTCGTATCTTAATGAAAACAAACCGATTGTATTTTTGCCCAGTAAACAACTTGTAACGATTTGGCCGCCTCTTAATTTCGGCCGCCTGCGTGCGGTGCACGCAATGAACGCCCGTCAGGCACGGCCCTGCTTGCTATATACCTTACTAAACAAAATAATAAAGCAGCTTTAAGTAAAAAGTAACGTTACTCAATCATACTCATCTGAATTAAAGTTGCATGCGTGTATGTACGGCCGTTGACCGAATCTGCAGGCAGTTTCATTTGAATTTATCGGACCATGGCACATTTACATAAGTTATTACTCAGCTGAGAGTCTTTGTTTGGGGAAACGTAGTCATTATACCCTAAATGAAATCTATCGGGTATGCTACGTTTGTCATTCCGTTTGTAACACCTCGAAATAATGATGGTAGAGCAAAATGGATTGGACACCCACGCATAATATTAAAAGTTATTGTTATTTTTGCATGTCCGTCCGTCTGTCTGTCCGTCCGTCCGTCCGTCTGTGCGCACGATAACTCGAGAATGCGTATACTTAGAGAGCTGAAATTTTATACATGGGCTTTAAAAAAAGTAAAATTAAGTTAGAAAATTAAGTAGACAAATCTGGAAACTCCTTCGTGGGGTTGCAAATTCGTTTTCCACTATATATTTTGACAATGCCTGAGAACGCGTTGACATAGAGAGCTGAAATTTGGTGCATAGTTTTTTCATAGTATTAGCAAATAAAATTTAAAAAATGGAATAAATCCGGCAACCCATTCCTGGTGTTGTCATATAAAAATTTAGTTTTTTTGCGGATAGTGTGAAAACGATCAGTCCTAAACATTTCTATTGTACTGAAAACTTGTTCAGAATATGAAATCCTATAAAATTGGTTATAATCATTTTTTCTGTCCGACGAACCGTTCTAGAAATATATGCGAAAAACCACTCCAAAAATCAAAATTGCTCATACGAAATTTCATATGGACATTCATCTAGGACATCATAAGAATTGGTCCTAGACCAATATTAGCTTTTTTAATTGTTTTTAATTAATTTTAAATTAATTTCGGTCCCTTGCAAGGATCTGCTACTTCTTTATTGATAAACATGTTTCTGTTTCCAAAAGGCACCCAATATTTTTTACAGTTTTTTTTTTTTTTTTTACGTTTTAAAGAAGGCAAGCAATTGATTTCCTTTCAAATGGTAAACTCTTTCTCTTACGGGAAATATTTTTCGTTAGTTTCTTATTACAATCGTTATTAGCCGTAGACAAAATTTACGCAGAATTTATGCAGAATTTTCTGTTAACAGTTTGAGCATCATCCATAATTATGGTAAAAAGTAATTTTTGTCAGAGATTTTACAGTTCTGCGAGGTGGTTGCTCTTATCCATCGGTAAATTTTATGTCTTCGTTATTATTGAAACACGTTCTCTTCTGTCGTCCTATAAAGTTTTTATCTGTCTTTTCTATCTCATGAACCGTAATAGTTGAAATTTTCACAGAGCGTGTATTTCTATTGCCGCTATAACAGCAAATAATACAAATAAAATAAAATCAAGAATTAACAGGGGCCCCCATACAAGAAACGTGATATTTTTGGGAGTTTTTACCTCGTTTGTGAATATTGAATAAAAGTTGACTTTTGGTATAAATAACATTTATTATTTTACTAATCACACGATAAACATTTTCCCAAGTAGACGATGTAATTGACAAGTCGGACAGAAACAAAAAAAAATAAAATAAATAAGGCGAACACACGATAATACAACATAATTAGGCAATGACGTAGTCTACTCGATTTAAAAGAAAATAACGTTAAATCTATCTATAGTGACACTCGTTTTATTCTCATTCATTATTATTATCATAAGTAGCCATTTTTTTTTTCAAATGATTTTCAAATGACAGCATTATTTTTTTCATATGACGCCTAGCCTCATTCGAAAAAATAAATAATAAGTACATAGTGTTAAATTTTGTACGATGGTACGGAACACTTGGACCGGTTATTTAAAAATGTTCTCTCAACTTTGGCAATATGATAAAACGTAACATCTATTTCCTTTGGTTAGTGATTTAGTTTTTTTTTTCAATGGCATATTTAAACATTTAGTTAAGGGGATAAAATAAAATTAAAATTGGTATTAAAAATAACAAATATAATTATTATTATAATAAAAAAAGGTAATGTCACTTTTATTGTGTTTTATTACCACCGGTAATAACCAAATGTTGGATAAGTTTTTCTTGCCGCAATCTTTTCGAACTTTCCATTTGTAACATATCGAAATAAGCATGGTATGACAAATTGTACTAAACACACACCCACACGTGTAATATAAAAAGAAAGTCTGATTTTTGCATATCCACCTGTCCATTCGTCCGTGCGGACAACGTGTTGGCGTACGCAGTTAGTTTAAATTTTGTTAAATTATAGAGCTCAGTTTGAATATGTATGAAATCAGACAATTCCCTCCTTATGGTTGTCATATCAAAATTTCGGTTTCTTTCGTGGGGTTGCCATAAAATAATTACTGTTAGTATATTGAGAAAATAGTTAGCCTTCTTAGATGTTTTGAGTAATATTCAATTCAATTTCAAATCAATTTATTCTAATCAAGGAGAGTACACAAGATTTAGAGTAAAATATAAAAATTGATAATTTATGAGTCCAGATAAATAAAAGAATGAAGTAAATATAGAAAACTAAATAGGAATAATAATTACTAATAGAATAATAAAAAGGAATAAAAGCGAGAAAAGAGTTACAAAAACGAAAATAAAGAGAAAAAATAAATAAATAAAATAAATGTATAAGTGAAAAAAATAACACAACTTACAAAATAAATCTACGAATTAATTACACTTAATAATTAATCACCTGAATGTTCCAACAGTCCGTGAATGTGTGCAGAAAGGAAGAGAGGTCTATAATAATATAGAAGCTTAGTCCCTACTAACTTCGGTCGTATTTACAATGGGAAAATGCTTGCTGAATAAGTGTGGATTATATTGTAGTCAACTGAAATTTAGTATAATCATAGCACTTCATATTGGAATTTAAAACAACTGCAAGGTGTCGTCTAGAATCTGCAAAAGGTAATCATCAAGCTTAACCTGGGATATACCATCAAAATTAAGAGAGCTACAAGAATATGCCAAGCATTGGGACTTTCCAGAACAAGACCGTTTTGCACAGACCAATGAATGATACACGCTGGATCACTATTAATTCATTCTACTCAGTCTTCAATTAACCCAATTGGTCTCTTTAGGTTAAGTTGCACATCATCTTCATAAAGATGAAATCGAATATCAATGAAAAGCGGTGGACAAAGAATAGAACCATGTGGCACATCTAATCTTTATGGTAAACATCTAGAAAGATTATTGCCAATTTTCACTTGTTGATATCTATCCATTAAAAAACTTCTGAGAAGACGAAATGCAGATGATGAAATCTTGTAAAGAACCTCCAATTTATGAAACAATTAGCCTTAGTTAAGTTTAACAGTACCAAAGTAGAAATTTTATGAACGTCAGTAGGGCAGCTTCACAGGACTGATAACGACGGAAGCCCGATTGGTAACAAGCTAATAACTTATTACAGGATAGATATTCAGTAATTTGCACGCGTATAATTTTCTTAAAGATCTTTGTTAAGAAGAGAAGAATACTATTTGGCCTGAAGTCAGAAAATATTTCTGTTGAAGCCTTCCTCGCAGTGCGTAAGACAGTAGCCATTTTCCATACAGTAGGAAATGTATCTAATTAATGGCATTAGTTAGTAGACGTAAATACCGAGGGGTAATGGTGTTAGACATAGTTACACTAGATTTAATGGAATAAAAAGCAGGTCTAGAGTTAAACAACGCAAGGAGAAATTGATATTAGTATTATTCTCAGAATCTTCAGTAGAATGATTTAAGTGTACTTATTAATCTGAGACGTTACAAGAAATTCATTGGGCTTATTAAGATCCAAGGAGCAGCTAAAATTTTCCTTTTCATAGTCACATCTGTTTTTAAATTGTTCTAAAGAATCTTAGATCACAGAACTACACTATAGTAAATTTTGAAAACATTTCAAAAATAAAGCGGGGGAGGGGCTTATATTTATGGTCATTCTTCTACGGTATCGCCAACATTGTCCTTAGATGTTAGACCAATTAAAACTTTTTTCCTTTGTTGAGGTAATCTGTTACATTAGTCTCAGCATCTTTATTGGCACATAAAGTTCTCCATTCTCCAGGAATTTACTTGGTCCATTATTAATTAATTAATTGTACGAGAAGTCTTGTCGGGAAAAGTACATTCGAAAGGATTGCTGAGAAAGGAAATGGTTAGTAAATCAGGGTTAAGCGTCTCACACACGGAACAAGTGTCGGTGCAACTGCTGTTGTACAACCGTTGGACCAACTGTTGTATGGTAATGCACACACGATACAACTGTTGGACCGATTTCTTCCGTACATTAGTCTACTTTTTATACTGAGTTATTAAAAAGAAAAATATGTGAATTTTGTTTTTTCGACTGTGATAATGTTTTTGAAAAATAATAAAAATGTAATGAAAAAATGAAAGTAGTGTAAAGATTGTCTGTTAAAATGGAATGAATTTCGCAGGTTTGGGAAATATATTTATATCTGCAGACCTGCCCATTGTTTTTGAATTTTAAGCTTTGTTAAATTTCAAGCTTTTTTGAAATTTTTAATTTGTCCAGATGCGATAGAGATGATGCTGGTAGTCGACAACGAAAATGCAACAAAGTCCACTAAAAGATATTGAGAGCAAAAAAAATGTAAAGAAAAGAAAACTTTTGGGACTAACAAAATTTTTATTTAATAAAGTACTGAATGCTATGACTGCTACAGAGCTAATGAATGTTTTATAGAAAAATTGTAACATCGCAAGCACAAACCGCTACTCATAAGAAAAAAAGACCATAAATGAAAAAAGATGAACAATAGATTTTAAACAATGGATTTTGCTGATAAGAGCTAAACGAGAACATAGAAATTTTTACGACATTGCCAACTATACTGATTTTCAATTAATAGAAATGAATTACAAAATGAACTACTTAAACTTAACATTATCCGGCCACCTTGGAAGTGTGGCTTCCAAAAGATGTTGAAGGCTGTTTCTCATCTATAGGAAGGAGGCAAACCTTGGTGATTGCTCTTTTGACTAGTCCAGCCATGGTTTTGATCATCACTACGCGAACGTGGCCATCTTTCCCTTGTATAATCTCCACTATGCGACCCAAAGGCCATTTGAGAGGAGGTAAGTTGTCATCCTTAAGTAGTACAAGTGCTCCCACCTTCAGATCAGTGTTAGGAGTTTGCCATTTGTTACGAGATTGAAGAGTTTGCAGATAATCTCTTTGCCATCTAGTCCAAAAAACACGTAGCCTTGCCTGTAAATTTTGCCAGCGACCTAGAAAGTTGACATTGACCATAGAAAAATCAGGCTCAGGAATAGCTGCCATCTGTCCACCAGTTAGGAAATGCCCAGGGGTTAGTATTCGCAGATCTTGAGTGTCCTCGGATTGAGGAGTAAGTGGACGCGAGTTTAATATTGCCTCTACTTGACATGTCACCGTCTGAAGCTCATCTAGTGAGTATGCTTCCGAACCAAGGATTCTACGCATGTGGTACTTAGCCTGTTTGATCGCTGCCTCCCAGAGGCCGCCGAAATGAGGAGAACGAGGAGGAATGAATTTCCATTCAATTCCATCTGCGCGACACATTTCATGAAGTAGCTTACAATGTTGTTCCGAAAGGAAGAGAGTTCTAAGCTCCTTTAGCTCACGAGCTGCACCAACGAAGTTCGTTGCGTTATCAGAATAGATGACAGATACATGTGGTCGCCTGGATATGAATTTCCTGAGAGCCGATATGAAAGATTCCGTCGTCAAGTTATGTGCTACTTCCAGATGTACAGCCTTCACAGCTAAGCAGATGAACAAACAAACGTAGGCCTTTGTGGGAGGTCGATTCCGGACCGCGTTTTTTATGTAAAAGGGCCCACAGAAGTCGATGCCTGTGTGGCAGAAGACTGGGCTTGGCTGCACTCTAGCAGGTGGAAGCTGACCCATTATTTGTTCCATGACTTTCGGTCGTAGGCGGAAGCAACGAACACAATTTCGAATGGTTTTCTTTACCAAGGTTTTCCCAGACATCGGCCAGAAACGAGTGCGAATAATGCCCAGCAAAGTTTGGGTGCCAGCGTGAAGGTTTCTGAAATGATAGTGTGTTATTAACGCCTTTGTAAAATTAGACTTAGGTAGTATTATTGGGTGTTTAGCGCCGTAATCAAGATCGGAATTGCGAAGCCGGCCACCAACGCGTATTAAACCACCACTATCGATAAACGGATCCAAGTTCTTAAGCGCGCTACACGAACTCACATGTTTTCCAGCAATTAATTTAACGTATTCTTCGAATAAATGTCTTTTTTGAAGTAAACGAATGACCACGCGGAGCGCGAAATCAAATTCTTGAACGGTGAGCGGACCGCGCGAGCGCTCAAATGCCTGTTCAGATTTTATTTTCGCATTTTTGTAGAATCGAAATATATAAGCAAATGTGTTGACCAATTTTAGGTAAGAGGTTGCAAACTTCGATGATTCAATTAAGTCTTCTACTTTCAAGGCGTTGAGAACTAATGCTGTTTTCCTAGCTTCAGGAGGATTCGGGTCAACAGGAACTCTGCTTTCAGGCCATAGATGTTCCGGAAGTTGAAGATAGCTAGGCCCCTTGAACCACATTTCAGATGTCAGGATGTCTGAAGGATAAGCTCCTCTACTAACGATATCTGCTGAATTATTTGTCGATGTGACATGTTTCCATTCGTAGTTCTTAGTCAATTCCTGAATTTTCGAAACTCGATTGCTGATGAAAACACTCCATTTTGAAGGCGGGGATGATATCCAGGCAAGGACGATAGTTGAATCTGACCAACAGTATACTTTCTTAATGCGTGATGCAAAAACGTTGTAGACGCGAGATGTAAGTTCAGCAGCAAGGAGAGCAGCACAGAGCTCTAACCTTGGTATAGAAATGGTCTTCAAAGGGGCGACTTTCGATTTTGCAGTAAGTAAGTTGCAGGAAATGCTTCCGTCAGCTATACAGCGAATGTACACGCAAGCTCCATAAGCAGCCATACTGGCATCTGCAAAACTATGTATTTCAATTTCAGCCTGTGTTGAAAATATGTAGCGAGGAATCTTTAAGTTTCTGATGAGCTTTAGCTGATCATAAAGGGCGATCCATTCAGAATGTAAATTTTGGGGAAGCGACTCGTCCCAAGCAAGCTTCATGCTCCATAATTTTTGCAAAAGAATTTTTGCCTTAACTATAATAGGGCATAGTAGACCTAATGGATCAAATAAGCGACTGATTGCTGACAGAATGCTTCGTTTGGTAGCCAGTACTGAAACTCTGACATCTTGATAATTGTATCGAAAATCATCCGTCTGAGGCTGCCATATCATTCCTAAGGTTTTTATCACGTTGCTGCCAGAAATTTCCAGATATTTTTCCAAATCTGAGCTGTCAAAGGACGCAAGAAGCTCTGACGCATTGGAACACCACTTAGTTAATGTAAACCCTCCAGATTTAAGTAGTTCAATAATTTCAGCTTGAATTTGCTTGGTTTCGACTAAGCTGTCTGCTCCGCTAAGCATGTCGTCGACATAAAAGTCACGCTTAAGTACAGTAGCTCCTATGGGATACTGGGCTTGTTCTTCGCGAGCAAGGTGATTAAGACATTCAGTGGCTAAAAAGGATGCAGGACTCGTTCCATAAGTTAGAGTAACCAGTTGGTATAAATCGAGAGGATCTTGTGGTGAATTACGCCATAGAATGCACTGCCAACTTGCGTCGGATGAGGGAACTCGCACCTGCCTATACATCTTAGAGATATCAGCTGTTACGGCGTATTTGTAAGACCGAAAACGAAGTAGAATAGTATATAAATCATCTTGAACGACCGGTCCTGGCATTAAGACATCGTTAAGAGAATAGCCTGATGAAGTTTTGCACGAGGCATCGAAGACTACTCGGACCTTGGTGCTGCTACTTTCGGGCTTTACGACACAGTGATGAGGCAAAATATAATGATTTCTGGAAAGCGAAGAGAATGCGATTTTCTCCATATGCCCTAATTTTAGGTATTCCATCAAAAAATTTGTATATGATTCTTTAAGCCTAGGATTCTTCATAAGTTTATTTTCCAAACCAAAAAATCTTCTTTTGGCTGTATCTAATGAGTTTCCAAGAAGTTCAGGACTCTTTTGAAAGGGCAATCGAACCCAAAATCTTCCAGTACTATCTCGTTGAACATGCTCCAAAAAGTGCTTCTGACACTCATTTGCTTTCGATAGGTGCGATGGCGTTCTGAACTCCTCAAGCTCCCAAAATCGCTTCACCAACTCTACAAGATCATCCTCATTGTCTTCAATTTTGTTCAAAGCAACCAAACAGTTAGATGCAGCTATTCCGTTTCCTCCTGCTATGACCCAGCCTAACAGAGTCTTCTGTAGAATGGGGAGCTGGGGACCGAGACGAATTTGTCCAACTGCTAGTATTTCGAAAAACAAATTAGCTCCAATTAGCAAATCCACAGGGCCTGGAGTATTGAAATGCGGGTCCGCTAGGACTATATTGCTAGGGATGCTCCAACTGCTTGCATTAATAGTACGAGATGGCTGATTCATTGTGATTTTAGGTAGAACGAAAGCTTCAAAAGAAGCGCGGTATTCATTATTTCGTGAACGGAGGACTAATTGTGTCTTATAGTTGACGGAGGTAGTGGCAAGCCCAATGCCAGTTACATCAATGTAAGCTCTCGACCTTTTTAAACGAAGATGTTGAACAAGGCGTTCGGATACAAAGTGCAGAGAGGATCCAGAATCCAATAATGCTCTATAGGAAGTAAATTCACCCGCACTATTCTGAATGTCGACCATTGCTGTAGCCAATACGACATCGCTAAAGTTTGTGTTCTTGCATGGTGAATTTAATTGAGATGTCATCACAATAGCATTTGACGAAGGGTCGGTATAACTGCTAGGCGACGCTAGTTTATCGACAGGTGTGACAGTATTAAGGGCAGCGGCAGCATTCAGAGCCGTTGAAGTGCTCACATTGATGACTGCCTGTTCGGCATGCCTGTGGAGTAATGTATGGTGTCTTGTGTTACAGTATCGGCAACGACTGGACTTACAATTCTTAACAGAGTGACCCGACTTCAGACAATTAATGCATAGATTTAAACGTTTAGCTTCCGTGTATCTATCTATAGGCGATAATGCAATAAAGGCATCACATTTTCCAATTATATGGTTAGTCCCCTTGCAGAAGTTGCAATTAATTTCAGCTTTAGCCGCGACGAACGATGATTTGCGCGATTGGGAATGATTTTTATTTCGATTTCGCAGGGATGGTCCTATCAACATCGACTGTTTTGCTGAATTAGACTGACTATGTTCGGTGTTTTCTAAAGTTTGACATCTTTTGTCTAGGAATGCTGAAAATTCATTCCATGAAGGCAAGACGTTAAGCGGAGCGTCTTCTTCCCATTTCCCTCTAGTGACGGAGTCAATCTTGGTTCCAAATAGTTGGAGTAGTAATCCATCTGCGATTTGTTCCGCTGTAGCAATACTCTTTAAAGCTCTTATGTGGGAGTTAACTGCGTCACTTAATGATCGCAGCTGAGAAGCTGAACCCTTTTCAGCAGAATTAAGATTAAACAAGCCTCTTATATGACCTTGAAAAATTAGTCTCTTATTTTCATAACGAGACTTGAGGAGTTCCATTGCAATGTTAAAACCGTCGTCGCTTAAACGAATATTACCAATAACTTGCAGAGGTGCATCGTCTAAGGCGCCTCGAAGATACGCTAATTTTTCAATCTTGGTTAGCTCTTCATTATCTTCAACTAATGTCTTGAAGGTCGCGTGAAAATCAGGCCAATCGTGAAAATTACCAGAGAAATTTTTAATTTGTATTTTTGGTAAACTGCCGCTTTTCTTAATAAGAGTAGCAAACGAAGTTTCTGGGAGGGAGGCTCTCGGCTGCTTTTGCGATATTAGTGTAAGCAATTTACTTTTTATCAAGACGTACGTCTCTTCATACGGTTGCCGCTTGTCCTCATTTATCTCATCGGGATCGACTACTTCTAAACGGGCTTGAATTTCATTAAACCGAACCATGTAGCCCTCTAACAAACCTAATCTCGTTTCAAGCTCGAATAATGACATAGTTCTATTTGGAGTCTCAATATAATTTTTTAATTTTGTTTGCTGCATTGTGACAGTTCCTCGCGAAACGCGTAAGTCACTAATTAATTTTTTATTGTCTATTTTTGAGGTTTCTCCGTCGGCACTAGTTGTGTTATTACCAGGCATTGCGATAGTTCAAAGTATATGTTGCAAAGGGAAAAATTTCACAAAGCGTTAGAAAAAATTACTACGGAATATTTAATAAAGGCTTTGTCTTTGATCAAGAAATTGAAACGCACAGATATAGCATATGTATAAACTAAGTTTTATAACGCAAATTGTTCACTGTGTTTACACTTTTGTCACTGTTGATATTGAAGCAAACAAAAAAAATGTTCAAATTTATCTGATAGGGATCTCAAGCAATAAATATATAAATTTCTCAAATTATTTTCAATAAGAAATATTGTTTGTCATGCAGTCTGAAAAAATTGTACTCACGCCAATAAGCCTTTAATACTTAGACAAAGAAATTCCTGTGATTAGCCCGTTATGCTCAGAGTACACTCATATATGTATTCGCTGGCCATAAGCCGAAAGAAAATAACTGTTGAAATAAAGTAGCGTGTTGTCTGCGGTGATTTTGCTGCTATGCTCCACGTTGAGTTTTGTAAAAAATCCACTCCAAAAATTCGAAAACGAAAATGATTAAATCCAGTCCAAAGATTCGAGAACAAACAAAAAAAATGATTAAATCCAATCCCAGACTCGAGAACGAAAATGCCTTAACTTGCAAGTATGAATCGCTTATTTCCACAAAGCAGCAAAATTCACAAAAATGCAACAATAATATTGTTAGTCCCTGCTCGGGCGCCAATGTTAAATTTCAAGCTTTTTTGAAATTTTTAATTTGTCCAGATGCGATAGAGATGATGCTGGTAGTCGACAACGAAAATGCAACAAAGTCCACTAAAAGATATTGAGAGCAAAAAAAATGTAAAGAAAAGAAAACTTTTGGGACTAACAAAATTTTTATTTAATAAAGTACTGAATGCTATGACTGCTACAGAGCTAATGAATGTTTTATAGAAAAATTGTAACATCGCAAGCACAAACCGCTACTCATAAGAAAAAAAGACCATAAATGAAAAAAGATGAACAATAGATTTTAAACAATGGATTTTGCTGATAAGAGCTAAACGAGAACATAGAAATTTTTACGACATTGCCAACTATACTGATTTTCAATTAATAGAAATGAATTACAAAATGAACTACTTAAACTTAACAAGCTTTTTCATGTTATCTTTTCAATGCAGTCCGCATATTTTCAAATTTTTATTGCTGTAATCTCTACTTTTCATGTCCAATAAAAAAAGGTTTGTTTTGTACAAAATAATTACAAAAAAACACGATGCTCACTGCATAAAAAGTACAAGGAAAATGAAATCGGATCAACGGTTGTACAACAAGCACATACACCATATAACAGCGGTTTTCCTGCATGCACATCCAACCATCCAACCAAGCTTGCGATTTGTTGCATGCTTCGCATAATTGACCCACGCACCATACAACGATCGACATGAATAAGTACAACAGTTGGACCGACAGTTCTATCGTGTGTGGGCCGCTTTATGATTTATTATAGTACTTACATTACTTTTATTTCAATTATATACTAATAGTGCAATTTTCCTTTTATCTGCACGCCCCGCCGCTGCTATACTTGGGTCGCAGCAAAGTCCCTTTAAGAGAGTATCAGTATTTGGTATTTTGGATAGTTTGACGTTTCCGTTTGGCATACTCATTTCGCAGATTCGATTGCATGTGGCAAGTTTTTGAGTAACATTGAATGTTTTTTAGACACGATACTGGTCCCTGATATTGAACATATCATATAGGTCTTTCACGATCTTCCATAGGCAATAGGTGCTTCCATTTAGCTTGACAAATTTCCCTTCTTTTCATCAAATGTTTTCAATATTCCCATCTTAAAACCAATTTTTTTTGTGCTATTGCACTGCTCTATATCGATATTGGTAACCCAACCTTAAACTGACAGAAGTTTGAAACCCACAGTGGTCTTCAGAATATATGTACAATCTTTTTAGTTACCAGCAAATATTTTCTCGGGTTCAGAGAACTTGCAGTATAATTCGAGAATTTTTCGTTTATACTAATCTCCTCGAAAAATTACGAAGCCTTCCAAAAGAATTATCAGTACATGATTTTTCAGATTGTGCATGACAATGCAAGCGTGCCAACAGTATTCCTTTCAAGTATTCAACTGAAAAAAAAGTGAAGTGAGTTCTGAGTAATTAATATTTGCATTTGGTAAATGTTTCTTATAGTTTGGTTGTTTATTTTCTATTAGATATCGAGTAGTTTTCATAAAACATACTTGCTCGTTTATCAAATTCAAGATCGAATAGTTTTTGCGAAGAAATCTCAAATACACATAATCCACCAATACACGAAAAATCTTCGAAATAGTCTCGAAAATACGAATCGATATCGAGTCGTTATTTCAATTCGAATTAGCGTTTCTTCCTTTTCCTTTATCTTCGGATCGAGATCGAATTGAGAACGACTTCGAGAGAGATCGAAGTTAAATTTCGATTGAGTGGGTCAATTCCGATTCGATCTGCAATCGTAATGTTTTCTCGGATTCGACACTCTAACTTTTTGCTGCCTTTTTAGCGAATTTAAAGTGTGGAACACTATTACATCTACAGGTTGCATTACCTGAATAGTATTGGGAGTTTAGTTTTTATGGCGTTAGATTTATGCCGAACTCCCTATGCGACAGAGAAACTATGATAGTAGTATCTTCTGATGCAGATAGTTTTAGTCTTGCGAGTAGTGGTTTCGGAAGAAAATTGTTCTTGTAGAAGTACATCTGGATCGAGTGAGAGCACAGCTAATATCTTCGGCAGAGAACTGATCTGCTGTAGGCCTTTAGGCGGTCGGTTCATCCGGACGCATATTAGTCCATAATGATAAGTTTACACCTAATAAGATCTATGTAGTTAAGACTGAATTGTCTTAAGAATTATTTATCTTCCCTGGAATGGTCTGTCCCAATGATAGACCATTCGAGAATTATTTCGTACTAGTATAGTTGGTTCGAGCCCCACCAAAGGAGTTACGTAGGTCAAATCGATGCTACGTCGACTTGATGGAAGTCTAAGTATTTACTACCACAGAATGTCTTCAGTGAAAACGTCAGACACCAGATGATGAGGTTACTACAGTAAGAGATATCTTCTAGTAGCGGAGTAAGAGATAGCACAATTAGTGCCAGCGTCGTCTAAATTAAGTACCTGTCGTACTTCTCTGTCACTGAGTCGTCTTGATATCGAATGTGCAAGCAAGGCGGTCCTGTCGACGATGACTTACTGGAATGCGAATTTTGAAAGGAAAAGTTTATCTATTTCCTAAAATTAATTCGAAAGAAAACATCCATTCCTCTTATGCAAAAGGGTTGATTTTTCCTTGCTTGAATTCATTATTGTTTGATAAGTTGTTTGGTTTTTATAATTTACAATTAATTCTTTTTCTTTTCTTTTTATTTTTGCCTCTGACATGAAAAACTTTCTAAGACTGTTTACATTTTGTTTCTCTACAATATTTTCAATTAATCGCTTACCTAACGGATCCCTTTCTCTCATCAGCAGGATGTTTCAAAGTACTTTTAATTTAAAATTTCTTTACAACGTTTACAGTGGTTTTAGCAACTATCGGCTGCACGGTCTGGAACGAATGTATTGCCACAAGTTCTACCAATTTAATACCTTCATTTACACACGTGTTAATTGTAGCAACGGGAATTGTAGTAAATCGAACATAAGAGAAGTAAAAGTATTATTAACATAGAAATAAAAGCATTATAAACATCGTAGTAATTAAGTAGCATACGGTCTGCCATCTAGCGTTTATTAGGAAAAGTTGTCACAAATATTTTGGGTTGAAGTCCTGCCTTCGATGGTTTTGAAAAAGTGGGAGGGAAGGTGAATTATTTCTGAACTTTTATTCGGTATATTCAATTGTTTCGATTCACAAGAGTACAATGGAAATTATGAGCTATGAATAACTCCTTTTAATGGATTTGCATCCTGTAATTTGCTGATTCTGAGCGCATGTAGTCAGGTCAACAAATTCGGATGAGAGTTTAGTATAATTTAGTTCTCCTGAGTGTATCCATTATCTTACTAGTTTTGTCTCAATACCTAAGCTCACATCTCTAAGGGCCGGTTATAATTCTCACCTGCTACTAAGACTTTATTTGAGTTCATTGAAGAAAATTTTATTTTCCATTAAGCTAAGGCATCGATAATACTATAATTTTCTGGTTTTCTTGGGAGGAATTATTGGTAAAGGAATTAGTAAAAATCCTATCCAATTCTTGGCCTACCATAATTTATATATAGACTCATAAAGAGTGATGATAGATGATATTGTGAAACTAATTGTTGCTGCATTTATTGTGCACTTCTGGACATCTTATCCGAGTTTTTAGGTGATGGCAGCTACTTGCGTTGATAATAACTAACGAATTATAGTGTCTAGTAACATTTTTGAATCTCCATCGTAATCAGCTCAGCTTAACCTTGGGAGCTACTATATTTAATCCTACTGCTCAATAATTGTTTTGTATTTATTTACGCTTTCTCAATAATATTAGTAATAAAATCTTAATAACTGATTAAATATTTACAATTTTTCAGGTAAAATCGATGTTCGGCGACAGCAAAAAGTTAATAATTCCTTTAGTATTTGATATTGCAAACCTAGTGAAGACTGCAGCAAAGAATTCCTTGCATTACATCTATGATTATTATACACAAAGTCCTCAACAGTATCAAATCTCTGCGTCGAGAAGGAATTTCGTAGTGGCTCAACCAGAAGAAGTAATCGAAGATCGAAAAGATGGAATTGATCCAATGATGATAAATGATCAACTGTATCGAATAAGAAATAGCCGCAGATTGGAAAATTCCACTAAATCTGAAAATGACATCATTAAACACTCCCGTGCCAAACGTTCAGGATTATGTCCTTCATATGCCGACTGTTCTTATACCAATCAACCAACTGCCATAATTTCTGGAAAACAAAACTTTCAGTCAATACTTCCAGCCGCTGAGAGTAGATCATTTCAAGATCGTAAGCTCAACACAACCAATTTTATAAGTTCTTACGATAAGGTCAGCTCAAAAGAAGAAGATAATCAAAAATACGAAACTCCTGCCAGCACACCGGATATAGAAGATAGCTTACCTTTGGAAGAATTAGAGAGTTTGGCTTTTGATGAATTGAATGCTACTTACAGCAACAACAACCTTAATTTGAATAATTCAATGGAAAATTTTCCCGAAGAGCTACTACCTACACCAGAAGGATTAGTGGGAAACCGAAAACGCGGGGCAGGCAATAACGTGGGAAATGGCAATGGGTCTCGAAAGACACCGCCCAGACCTCTAGCTGTTGCTCCTCCGCGGAGTCTTCTTCAAAAAAAATGTGAGAAATTTACACCGTCAATGTGTATTACAGCAGATGATTACCCCACGTAAGTAGAAATATTTTAATTACAGAAATTTGACACTCTTGAATGAAATTGGATAATGCTTCTCGACTTTCTCTAAGATGTTAATTGTGGCTCGAGACTTTAATTAAAAACTAATTTAAAATTTATTTCAGGGAACTCATTTTGGGAAGCATTAGAAGACATAAACATGCAATGTCAGCTCTACTAGCAGAGTACCGTGATAAATCTGCTGAACAGGAACATGAAGAGTATTTGGAGGAGCTCGAGTCATCGCAAAATCGGTGTGTATAAGTGTTGCTATTGCTTTAGATTGGAATTGAATTTCGTCTTACTCTTAATTTCGACAGGATATGATCTATTTAATCTATTTGCAAGGGCATCCAGAATAAATTTAGACTATCTTCATATTAAGAAGTTTAGAATGTGATAAAAATCTATTTTCACTTAAGATTAAGCGGTGTACTACTTTTATTGAATTGCAAATGCATCATCTAGATGCATTTAATGCTTGTCATTAGGCAGTTACTAAACAGTTGAATATATACATGAATAAAATAGCGATAGGAGTTAACTAGGAAAAACCATTGCAGAAGTCGTTGCGATATATCCCTATTTGAACAGCTGTTTTTTTTTAAGCAATCAAGGAGGTGCTTCAAATATACAATCTCTATGCCACGGAAAGTACATAGATTATAAAGGGCTGGCTTGATGATCTTTATGTAAAGCAGTAACCCTATTCTAAATATATGGAAGTTACCCTTAGATTGTACAGAGGGCCGCCCTTCACCTATGGTTATTATCCCCATCTTTATATCTAACCACAGAAGTTGTAAAAAATATCTTCAGCTCTTGAATGGTAAAAAGTCTTGAAAGAACAAATTTCAACGATTGTTCTTCTGGTAAGCAGTAGCATCCACAGAACTGGCTATTTAGTTGCTCTACTATACATTATTTTTCCATTGATATTTGAGTACAATGGGGGCACCAATGGGGACGATGACCAGGGAGTCCGTTTTTTTTTAACTCACACCACTTTCACGGATAGTTACTTACTAACTTTCATGAAATTTTCAAGAAAACAAGAATTTATTATGAGCAAATTAATGCTTGGTGAGGCTTTCATGATTTTTGACTCCCGGATCCCGCTAAGATCTCAAGTTGGAATTTTGATATGTTTTAGTGGATAATATAAGGTAGAAAATGAAAAAAAAAAAAATAATAAAATTAAAAGCTCTTTCAGGATATTCAAGGAAAACGGATACAATCCTTATTTTTGATATCAATTTTCTTAGATAGCTTGAAATCCTAGCTTTCATGAATAGACCAGGACAACATTTTTTCGAAATTTTAAAATAGTCTAACTTGCGAAATATGCAATCTTAGGGAACATTCTTAATTTGTATTTTAATTTTCACATACCCTTCAAATATGTTAAATTTCAAAAATTGATGATTTTCATGTCACACATGTCACCTACTTGATATGGAATGACCCATACCTCCGGCAACGCTGCGGCACCGCACGTCCATATTGCGTTCACTTTCTTCCGCAGATTTCTACGACATCGCAAATCTCTGAATACTATTGATACAAGGAAGTACAGTAGAGGAAATTAAAATAGCCTCATTGAGGTTTTTTAATGAAAATTAAAAACAAGACTTCAGTGTTTTAATTTATATATATTTTATCTATCGCTAATATATAAAAAATACATTAATAAATAATTTTTTTCTCAATTTTAATAAGAATTAACATAAACAAATTCAAAATATCTATAACATAAGGAGGAAATTAACTTAGCCTCATAAAAATTATATTATTTGTGAATCCTTTTTTAACAGCTTAATATTGGGTATGTTTTCCTTGCTGTTGGATAACCTCAAATATCCTGTTAGACATCGAATCGATTAATTTTCGGAGAATTTCAATGGATATTTCAAACCAAACTTGTCTGATCCTATTTTTTAACTCTTGCTTTCAGTTTTCATATGCTTTACGAGAAATTATTCCCCCTAGGTTTTCCATGGGGTTTAAGTCTGGACTACATGCTGGCCAATCTAAAACGTTAATTTTTCTTTCAGCAAGCCAAGCCTTTGTCAGTTTAGAGCTGTGTATTGCAGCATTACCATGCTGAAATACAAAATCTTCGCCCATTAGTTCCTCAGCATGCTTAATTATACTGTATTCGAGCATTTCCACGTAGTTTTCGGATTTCATTTTTGTCGAAATCCAAGCTAGAGAAAGCTTACCCTGACTTGAAAATGCCCCAAACCATAACAGATCCACCACCAAAGTTGCGTCTAAGACACATCTTTGGTTTCTTTCTTAGGTCATGCCGATAGCATTGCCAACCATCTGGACCATCCAGGTTGAACTTTCTTTCATCTGAGAAAAGTACATTCTTCCACTCATGTGTCCAAGACATGTACTTTTTCGCAAAATTTATCCGGTGTTCAATGTGTCTCGTAGTTAGTTTAGGTTTTGGTGCCTTCTTTCGCCATTCTGTTTGTGGATGATCCTTCAAGATTTGCCTGACACGTCGCGTAGTCACTGGTAATTCCAGATCAGCATGAATCTGCGAAGCTGTCATATGCTTTTGTACTTCACGGTGAAATATAGCGCGAACGGTGCTATCATCTATTTTGTTTTTTCGTCCCATTTTCTGCTTTGTGCCATAATTCTCTCGTAATTTGAAGAAGTTATTTATATCTTTGGGCGACCGTTTCAATTTTAAAGCAATGGCACTTTTAGACAATCCACAGTCCTTATATGCCTTAATAGCAGATAATTCTTCTTTGCTGAGTTGCTTTCCACATCCCATTTTGTATATCTTGAGAAATAATATATTTTACTTGTAAATAATACTCTACTGAAATCAACTAACTCAAAAAAAATTTCAAAAAATGCTCCCGAAATGCAAACACCTAATATTTAATGATTTTTAATCACTGAGGCTCAGGCTATTCAAATTTCCTCTTCGAAATACACGATAGAAGTGAAAAATTAGCAAAACGCCTTCTTTTATGAATAAATAACAAAAAAACATGTTTCAACATGCTTGTTTTGCAAACTGCATTTTTCCGAAGAATTATATTGGCGATAGTAAGCAAAATAACAAGAATTTATGTGTGAGACTGTTCCGGTATATAGAATTGAAATAGAATAATTTCAAATGTATTTGGATGTACTTGTATGTATGCATACGATGTGTACATCGAGCCTTAGGTTTCTTTTTAAAATTTTGTAAATGATTTTGTTTCAATATTTTTGAAATTATGATTAATCTATTGAAGATAAAGAAAAAATTAGCTTTATGCTCCATGCCCAGATTTTAGCAAATAAAATTTGAAATTCAATATCTTCAAAAAAGGAGTTCTTAAGTGCTCAAATGTGCTCAGGACGCGGCTTACGAACTGTATTTTTCTGATCCCTTTTGGGCTTGGGACATATTGCCCCCCTCTCGCAAGCCAAATTCTGGGTGCGCCACTGCTGAGTAAATCACTTCTTTTGAATCAGAAACCAAACCGAACACATCATTCTATGTTGAGAAATAATAACGCTTATTTCGGATTCCCTAAAGTTAGCGACCAATGTACGCTTTGGCATCTTTTGTCTGATAACTGCTCAGTAATTTATATAATCTCCTTTAAGTGAAATGGAAGACGATCTTATAAGAGGCTTCATTGTAGTGCTCTATTATGTAATGATGCAGGCCCTAACATCAAACGTAATATACGTGATAAAGTTAAGATAATTTTCGGGATGATTAAAAAATTCTATTCACTCAGCTCCAAATCTAGATGAACTCATTAAGTACATTGAGATTTGTTACTTTTGTAATCTATAGATGAATAAATTCATTCACAGCTTTACTCTCACTTATACTCTCATATGATATCAGCTGGACTTCTACCTATGACGGCAAAATTTGTAGTAATTTCCAGCACTTATTTTGATTTGTTAATCTAAATTAAATAGCCAGTAGTAGCTCATTGCCATACGTCTGATATTTTTATGGTTAGGTAAGTACTTAGCTCAAGTGCTACTTGCACCATTACCTCGGATCTCTTAGGCCGGGCGCCTACTGGAGTGGTGTGTGAGCAATGTGGCAGTGGCGTGGTTTTGGCGTACGATGTGGCAACAAAGTGGTGTGGCAGTAGAATGGTGGCGGATTGGTATTAATATTATTAAGCGCGCATCAAAATGGCAAGCAGCGTATCGATTAAGTAATTCAACATCAACAGTAATAACTAAGGAGAAGTGGCATCCACTGCCACTTACCACTCGAAAATTAAACTTGTCGGAGACTAGTGGCAATCAAGTGGTGCCACGCCACTTGTCAAATGCCACGCCATCGCCACTCTATTTCAATGTGCGCTATTCTATTTGTTTTTACGGGACTAAATTTTTTCACTTACCATTTAATCGCCACGCCACTGCCACATTGCTCACAGACATACCACTCCAGTGGGCGCCCGGCCTTAGATAGGATAAAAATTAATGACTTTTTCGCGGTACTCCTAAGCTTTTCGAAATTATTTTACGCAGAGTTCAGTTCTGCTCGGTAAATTGCCTTCCATTTCTAAAGCACTTGTACTACTCGACCATGATTTCTTCGGCGATTTTCAGACGTTCAGAATTTTAATACGACTTAAGTGGCATTCAACAATGGGATTCCTCGATAAATGTTGCATGAATTCAAGTCCTACTTTTTATAGATAGAAACTATAAGAGATAATTTCCAATCATAAATGGTATAATTTACGCTTTCGATATACGAAATATTAGTTCACAAAAGTTATTCCAGAGAGTCTTACCTGTTACCACAACTAATTCTGGTCTAATAATGGTCTGCTGATATTTGGTGGCTGTTTATTAGACAGAATATTCCAACTCTCATTGTTGGAAGTTTGGTAAAGATATTTTTATAAACTACAGTCTGAGTTACAGGGTGTTTTAAATATAGCATCATAATTTTTTGGACGCATTCCAGAGTTATTCAATTAATTTCTAAATAATAGCGCTACATTTAAACAGAGCTGGGCAAGTACCAAAGAAAAAGTACTTAAGTACAAGTACTGAGTACTTTTTGAAGTACTTTTTAAAGTAGTACTTGTTTTAGAATCATTGTACGTTGGAAGTGATATAATGAAGTTTGTCGAGTTCAGTTAATAGATATTAATAAATAAATACCTTTTGAAAACTAAACTACATAAACCAGTGGATACTATTTATAGTTTTTTATAGTTTTCGACGCTGCAGGTAGAGTAAAACTTCCACCTCTCATTGCTACACTCATAAAAACTATTAGAGGTCCGCCCAAGCACACCCATTATCGCCCCCAATAATGCATAACAATTCTAAGAAAAAAAAAATGTCCAGTAAATTTCTAAGAAAAAATTGAGGCCTTCCCTACATCAGGTCGAGGCATCGTTGATTTTATATTGGAGCGAGGCATTGCTTGCTTACCCTTAGTAATGTCCACTGACGTATATAATATGGACTGCTTACTTTTCTATTTTACGTGGACACAATTGCTTGTGTCAAAAAGAGTTCGTACGTCGGTGCCAACGTTAAAAAAAATCATTGGCGGGAAGTTCGAAAAGTGTACACGCAACTCGGAGCTAGATGAGCTACCGCAAGTACCACAAAGACAAATAATATTATTCTAATTTACATAAAACAAATACTTTCAAACTCTCCAAAAATATATGCTGCAGACAACTCCACTTAAAAAGAAATATAATCGTGAAGAATCAGGTTAACTTGATTTAACTTCAGTGGAATTTAGGGAAACCAAACACACATAGATAAATTATTAAGAGACAATGCCCAGAATGGTCCTAAATCCGTTTGCGTTTGTAAATGCATTTTGCATTCCATTGATGTACTATACGTACACAGATTTAAAGATTCCAAAATAAATAATATCTAAATTTGAATTAAATTTAAATTTAGGTTGAGTTACTAAAAATTCAAAATTAATTCCATCCACAGGCGTGAAGACGGCGAAAATGATGTGATGCCAGGCGGAATGTGCCAAAGCGTCGTAAAATATGCTCGACCACAAAAAGCTCGATCGGCATCCGGCGAATGGAAGTACATCGTCAACACTGGTCAGCACTCTCAAACTTTGCGATTAGAAAAGTGCAGGTTTGCATACTTCTAGGCTTACAGTTTTTTCTTTAGCTCAAATTTTTCAATTTTTAACTCTTCTTTTTCCCAGCCATCCTCAAGCGAGCTGTTCATATCTTTCTGAAAACTTTCGTTCAAGATGCGTTCAAGTATACAACTTTCATCGTTTGCTAAGTTGGGATAAAGCTCGAGGATTGCATGTGGAAATATTCAAGGTACCAATATGCTGTTCATGTCATGTTGATGGTTATCGTGATCCATATCCACCTGCGCCTGGATCATATCAAGGAAAATATAAGGATTTTACAATTAAAAACGTGAAAACGAATCCGTACAGTACAATCGAAGATGATGAGTATGAAGATGAAGATTTCGATGAAGGCGATGACTCAATAGCTTATCAATTTGGTAATGGATTCAAAAAAATCAAACAAAATAAATACGATCCATCGGAGCTACTTTCAAGCGGGGCATCTGTAAAAAATCGATTTGAGAGTAGCAAAAAACATAAGACTTCGTCTACATTTAGTTCACCAGTGAGTTCGTCTACAGGTTCATTTGATCCATTATACAACTTTAAACGAGGTCCAAATCTATCCACAAATACAGGAGGTTTTTTGAGCGGATTAAATCGATTTCGACGACCGCAACAAGGTGGCTATGAATCTGGTGCTCGTGTCGATCAAGAATTAGCTGGAAGTAAACTAGGTAAAGAGGTAACTGTATATCCACCGATCGATAAAACAACAATTCGTCCAAAACGGAAACGTGTTTCTTCTGTGTCCACAGCAACTACAAAACCTGCCCCAATATCAAGCTTTCTACCAACAACAGTCCGTACAACGACCAATGCAAGGAACTTTCATAATCCAAAGATCGCGAATACAAAGTCGGATGTAAATAAGCGAATCAATTACAATTATCACCCGATAATCGATTTCTTCGGGGAGCACGCTCAGCAACCACCAGTAGCAGCAGCAGCAGCAGCAGCAGCCAAAAAACAAAAACGAATGGGACCAACAGCTACTACCAAAGATCGACGCATTGGAATTGGTGGTGAGCCGCATGAAGAAAATTGGCGGCCAATTATCATTGAATAACAACAGCGCGCGAATATAGCTCCAATTACTATCAACTCTCTCACTAAATCTCACATCTTCTCGTACACATTTAGCTTTTATGTAATTTATTTATTTATTAAATCATCCCGCACGCCCATCTCATATTGCACTCATTAAGATCTCTCTCATTATGCATTTCACTTTTAATCATAAGTTCACATGGGCTTGACGTAATATAGTAGGCTCACCTTAGCAAGATACGCTGATGCGCCGCCGTCAGGTAATTTTCATTTATTTTTTGTTTACATTTTGCTCCATATTAATTTTGGAGTTTGAGTTGAAAGTGCAAAAAACTCTAGAGAGTCATTACCATCTGATGAACAACGTTAACACTAGTAAAGAACCAGATGAATTTTTCGATTTTGAAAAGTTTTCTGTGTTCTAGGATTTCTCTACAAGAAGGACCGTTCAGCAAGAGCCAATTTACATACATACATAAAATATGCGAACGTGGAACTTTTGTCAATACTAGACATAGATTATGCCACGTGTTGCGATGAGTTTAGTATACTAAGTTTTGACATTTGTTGTTGTTGAAGTTGATTGGCAAATAGTTTATGCTAGTTTGATTAAATATTTTTGTTTGTTTTTGTATTTTTGATTGTATTTTTTTTGTCTAACTATTTTTAACTAAAGATTTTAGGTGAATTCAGGTGGAAAATTTGTTTTTCTCAATATTCATGGATGGAACCCTTGTAATCCATCACCGCTTTTGTTAATTATTTTTTTTCTTCTATTCTATCACAATAATAGCCGGGCTATGCGGTTAGTGCAGTTTTTGTTTGTCAGCAATGTTGAAAATTTACGGATGTAAGCTGGCGTGCTTAAAGTTGATGAATGCTCTACTTCAAAATAATTTTTGTAAATTTCAAGGTTGTGCGTATTCATAGAATATTTAGCGCTAACATTAGCTGCGTTTTTTTTTATTGATTCGGTTCATTGGAAATTTCAAGTTGATTTGGTTCTAAAAAATGTCTGGTGGTAGATATGATTTTATATATGATCTGTAGGTAATAAAGCTTATATGTGGAATAAAGAGGAGCTTTAGATCAAAATTTTACACCTAAATCTTTTATCTCATTGACACGAGAGAGAGCACGACACTACTCTCTCTCGTGTCAATGAGATAAAAGATTTAGGTGTAGTCAAAGAATATAGAGTCTTTTTTGCGATGAAACCAGATACATTTGCATTTTCTTACGTTATCATGGCACCATTTTTCCAGCCGGAGTATATCTTTTTGAAGATGAACACAATCCGTCACGTTATTAATTTTCCTAAAGATCTTGCCATCATCATAGAATCATTATAAACGGATTCAAAGTAAGTAGCAAACAAATTACATATAGATTGAATATTATTTGAGGAATTGTTTCCAAGATGCATTAAGTTGGGATAACCTGTACCAGAATGCTTATTATTTATATATGTCCAGAATGCTTTAGAATTTCTTTTAATCTTGGATTCTAAGTCCCATAAATATTGCTTATGCAGAAATATATGCAAGAATTGAAATTCACGGCGTAGACGCAAAATATTATTTCTATCAGCACTACTCCCACTTTTTTTATATGCCTTGTGAGCTTTACTTTTAGCATTCCTTAGACGTAATAAACTACGATTATACCAAGCAGGGTGTAAGGTGTTCTTTCTCTCTTTTGACGGCACCAAAGCATTGATCATTAAAATACCAATGAACCGATCATACATTTTAGAAAGATCATGACAAACATATATTACAGACCACTCAATAGAATTAAAATATTCATTTAAAACATTAAAGTTGGTATTTAAGAAATCGTAATATTTATCTACTGTATTACTAGAGTATACAAAACTATAGGCAGATTAAGATAGTTCAGTAGGTTTATGAAGGAAATCAGTTGGAATTAATGGATTTTCTACTTCCTTTACGCTAGTACATAGTTCCATATCAACAAAAGCAAGATCCAAAATGAATGAAAAACATTATTTACTTGCGATAAATTCATGCTAAAGAGGTTGTCAATTACGTACGACTCAAATTCTTGCGTTAGATTCAACTTCTTGTCCTCATCCGACCAGGTCCAAGAGATATTACTCAAATTAAAATCGCCAACCTAACAAATAGAATCACAAAACATTGTCAATATGCAGTTTATATAGTTCCATGCTGCTTTTTTGGTGGAATATAGCTCACACTAGGTACAAGTCATTATTATGTTCCCCTTTCATCTTTAAGGAAACAATAAGCTGATCTATGATACCACTGCAATCAATACTCCAGCACCCCGATTATGACCAGTGCTGAGATCGATCTTTCTGATAAACATAGATTTATTAAACAGTTCAGAAGAATAAACGCCACAATGAACTTGGCTTCTGTTAGAATAATCACACCATAATCATTTTCCATTATAGGTAAGTAAAAAGCATTTAATTTAGTTCGCATTCCACCAGCATTACAATAGTAAATAGACAGACTCGTTTTGTCTGATAGCACAGATAATGACGACACACCAAGCTCTATTAGTTTTTTCGGCGTTTTTTGTAATGAACTTGAATGACCGAATCGTAAATCCAGCTGGCCAGAAAGAAGAACATAATAAATTGTCAGCAAGATGTTGTGGTACCCCAAGTTTAAACGTAACGTACTTTAGAGTATTGATGTCGACATCTTTTTTAGTAAGACGATTACAAGTTAAGTGATCAACAGTAACCTTTAGCCCAGGGATTCCCAAAGTGGTCGATATCGGTTTCCCAGGGGTCGACATAAACGAAAACTGATTTTTGGGGTAGATGAGGTCTAAAATTCGACCCTTATTGATTAACACAAGCTCTTATTTGAAACGTTCAAGATACTGTATAAGTTGTGTTACGTCGACCAACTTGTTATAAGAATGACTAATATTTTAGTAGGAAGTATCATTGTTGCACTTTTAAGAAACTCAACAAGTCTATAAGCGTGCACAAGTTCGTACAAGATAAAAAACTGGGCAAGTCAATAAGCGTGGACAAGTTCGTGCATGATAATGTGTTCGAGCGTACAAGTCTTTCAGGCACGTTTTGACTTGCTCTATATTTGACGCGTATACGCGATTTAACACTAACAAAATCATGATCAAATTGAATTTCAAAAATGCTACTGATATCTTACTAAATAACAAGCTTGCACTTAGGTTGAAAGTTCATTTGTGTTTTGAAATTCGTTGTAGCTTGAATGATAATATACTCCTCATCTACTACTGCGTGATTTACAGACAGCATTTAGTAACAAAAAATCAGAGTCCTAGATTGCATCAGGCTTTACAATATGTTATAAATGCTGTCAACAAGATTCGAAGCAATTCTTTGAACTCTCGGTTATTTGCTCAGCTATGTGAGGAAAACGACGAAGTCTTTACTCGATTACTACTGCACACTGAATTTCGCAGGCTATCAGGAGGTTCTTGCTTAGCAAGATTTTCAGCTCTTTTTGAATCTGTGTTGGAGTTTTTACAAGAAAAAGATCCGAGTTTGAAAGAAAATCTGAACAATTGTAAAACAGACATTTATTATTTGACTGATGATATCTTTGGTATGTTGAACAAAGTTATATTGCAGCTGCAGTGTAACGATCTCAACTTGATTAAAACAAAATCAACAATATCGGCCTTTGTGGGTAAACTCATCCTTTATAAAAAAAGTTTAAGCAGAAATATTACAGTTTCCACATTTCTCAAAATTACCAGAAATGCTTCAAGACGATGTTATTTTATCATAATGTCACTCACTTGTATGCATTAGACAAGGATTTTGCTAAGAGGTTTGAGGATCTCTTAACTTTACAAATTCATCAATGGATAATAAATCCGTACAATATCACAGCCATGGAAGAAGGCAATATGATAATGCAAGAAGAGTTGATTATACCATCAGCACAGACGAAGAGCTTAAGCAAAAGTTCAACCAAGGTTATCAGTAGTTCTGGTTGCAATGCAACATTGAAGCACAATGTCCTGCATTGTGGAACATTGCTGAAAAATTAAATTAGCTTATCGCTTTTCCTTCATCATACCTAGTTGAAAAAGGCTTCAGCGTGGTTACAAACAAGTTTTTAAACTGGTAAGTATTTTGTATCAATAGAAAAAGACCTAGAGATAGGAATTTTAAAGTGATTTGGCTATGGGGGTCTGAGGTATCAGTTCATTTTGGGAAAGGGGTCTCTTGCCCATAATAGTTTGGGAATCCCTGCTTTAGCCGATAAGCGCAAAAACCAATCAAAGATTCTTCAGAAGTGTCAAAATGGAGTCGAGAAATATGCAACCATTTCAAAACACTAACAACTTTCAAATCGTTGTTAGTGTAATCAGATCCCATTACACTTTTAAGCGATTTTTTCTTTCTTGGAACCGTGGACCATTTTTGAGCATCAGCAGCATCATTAATAGGCAGAGCATCATTAACCATTATAGTAGGAGTAGAAGTTGATGGGTCACTATGCTCAGCGGATACAGATGAAAAATTTTGGCATTGCAGTATTTCAGTTGCAATTCTTAAATTTGGTTTAGAGATACCGACTGTCGATAATGAACGAGATGAACTCATGTTTACCTCTTGCTGTCTATCACTTTTTAGTGACATGAATTGATTTTTCAGATTTTTAATTTCATCACTTAGATTAGCTATTATTTAACAGAGTTCATTATAAGATAAAACAGAGCAATTCGAGCACTTCCACAATATACTCTTATTTAGCGTTACAACTTTTAAGCACTCCTCATCAAGTCTAGAGCAACACTTATGAAACAGATTTTTGCGAAATGCGCATACAATTTTAATTTTTTTCAGTACAAACCGAATCATATTTTCCTCAGGTTAAAGACATAATCACGAATTTAATTAATAACTAGAAAAACTAACGCACCAATTGAAAAGATAATAATAAAATCAGGAAAGGCAAGCAAATGCAACCGCACTCAACCAACGCCAATCGAAATCGTAATTTTGGAGTATGTATTTGAATTTCTATGGACCTCTTGGACCGACTTAATCTAATTTCATTGGGGACTCTTGATGGCAGATGCAACACCTACAGAATTGTTTTTGCTTTTGATTGTATACAAGTCGCGGGTAATTTCTGTGAATTGTTGAGGGCTTTGAATTTGTCTGTTTTGGCTTGCCCTTTGACTTTTTAGTCGACTTTAGTTCGGCTAACCCTTCATTTCTTGGTGAACAAAAATTTTCAATCGACGGCACTAATTAATATTTTAATCGATTGATAATTTAGTTGATTTTTGAAAAAAATTTCAATCGATCAACATATTAATCTATTACCGCTCAGGTCTGAGAATCAAGCAGGGTTTGATTATTTCCAGAATTCTAATTTATTGATTAGATAAAATCAGAGGAAATGATTTACAAATCGTAAAATGGTTTGGAGTTGACCAATAATATTTTTCTTTCAGAATTAAGGTATTGGTTAACTTGGTTTTTATTTTTATTTCAGAATTATGTTATTGGCTAACTTGTGTCCAATATATATGTAGTTACGTTTAAACCCTGGGGAGAACACTTCGAAGTACAAATACTTTTTACAGATGGGTGTCACACTTCAGCTGAGAAATTTGCTAACTATGCGCTGAAGCAGTTGGATGCTAGCGCGAGCTACATATCTAGCCTAAATCACAATAACATATTAGTTATATGATAATTGTCATTACTAGCTAATTTCCATTTCTTTAAAGATATAGAGTAATAAAAAGGCTACTTATTGTCTCACAAGCTACCATCATCGGTAATCTTTGTAAACTAAGAAACAATTTCAATAGACAGTACAGAAAATATAATAAAGGTTAACTACAATAAATTGAAAATAACTCAAACATCAAGTGCCAGTTTATTCTTAGACACTGGAACAACCTGTTTTTCGGTTTTCTTAAAGATGTTCTTAAGTTTCCCGGTAATTGCTGGATGATATGTACAGTCATACCCCGGTTAACGTTGCCTCGAACGACGTTGTTTCGCTGCAACGTCGGACAGCTATTATAACCATACCCCACTGTAACGTCCTGTTGCTTCGATGTAACGTTTTTTTTAAAACCGTTTTTTCTAAAACCGTTTTTTCTATACTAATGCTAAGCAGGCGGTGGTATTTGAAAATTTGTTTTTATACATTAATTTTCATTCGTTTCCAATTGCTGAAGTTTGTTTTAATTATTGTTTGTGCAAGAATAATTTAGCTAGTTGTGTTTTGTGTCCTTCTTTTCATATTTAGTTGGACATATTTTGTTTAATTTATATATATTTTACTGTAGCTATTCACGTAAGTATATTTTATATATATATGTAAGTAGTCACCACTACTTAGTTTCATATTTTATTGACAGTATATATCATTCCCAACAATAATGTTGCTAGTGCGAAGAAAATGAAAAGAAATCATTTAACTTTAAAGGTTAAACTAGATGTCATCAAATGGGTTGAAACTGGTGAACGAGTAGTGGATATAGCAAAACATCTTGGTATTCCACCAACATCTATAAGAACCATTATTAAAGATAAGGACAAATACAAAAAATATGTCATAGATGCAGTACCCATTGAATCAAAATCGATAAAATCTAGAAGCACTATCATGGTAAAAATGGAAAAACTTTTGTTGATATGGATTGAAGATCAGACTCAACGTAACATGCCTTTAAGTCAAATGTTAATTCAAGAAAAGGCTCGTCATATTTACGATGATTTAAAAAAAATAATGGGGGACACTTGCGAAGGACAAACGTTCAGTTCAAGCCGTGGTTGGTTTGATAGATTCAAAAAAAGATCTGGTATTCACAATGTTAAATTGTTAGGAGAAGCAGCTAGTGCTGACAAAGAAGCTGCATTCGAGTATCTGAACAGATTTAAAGAGATAGTCGAAACAGGTGGTTACAGTCCCCAATAAGTATTTAATATTGATGAAACTGGACTATTCTGGAAAAAAATGCCAACCAGGTCCTTTATTGCGCAAGATGAAAAGGTAATTTCTGGACATAAGCCTGCAAAAGATAGGCTTACTTTACTGCTTGGAGGTAATGCCACAGGTGATTTTAAGCTTAAACCAATGCTGGTTTATCACTCCCTAAATCCTAGGGCTCTGAAAGGGTGTATTAAGAACAGATTACCAGTATTTTGGAAGGCAAATAAGAAGGCTTGGGTTACTAAATCAATTTTCCATGAATAGTTTGTTGAATATTTTTGTCCTACAGTCAAAGCGTTTTGTACCAATAACAATCTGGCGAATAAAATATTACTGATACTAGATAGTGCTCCTGGCCATCCAAAAGACTTAGATGAACTGTCTGAAGGTATGGTTAAAGTTGTATTTTTGCCCCCGAATACAACATCAATATTACAGCCTATGGATCAATGTGCAATTGCTAATTTTAAGCATTATTATCAAGTTTTCATTTTCCCAAGCTCTAAATGCCACTGACGGTGACACTGGCATGAATCTCAAATAGTTTTGGAAAGAGTTTAATATATTAAAAGCAATCAATTTGATTGAACAAGCATTGAATGCAGTTTCGCTAAATTCCATGCACGGTTTTTGGAAAAATCTATGGCCAGAATGCGCTGATGATTTCAGAAGCTTTGTAGAAACTACTGCTGATATTCAGCAGAAAATTGTGTCACTGGAAAGACGTCTGGGTTTTACCGATTTGGATCAAAATGATATTGTGGAGCTAGTTAAATCTCATAATACTGAATTAACAAATGAAGAACTAATTGAATTGGACAAAAGCAATTTGGAGGATAAAGAAGATGATACAGATGGAGCTGAGGCTAAAATTTTTAAAATGGAGGAACTTAAGGATGCATTAACATATCTTGAGAAAGCTAAAGATATATTTGAAAGGTGTGATCCAATATTAGAACGATGCTCCAAAGTAAACAGAGAAATTGATAGTGCGGTAAGATCTTATAGAGAGTTGTACGATAACAAAAAGAAGCCTTGAGTACAAGTTACATTGCATCAATATTTTAATTACGCGCCGAGGAACGTTGAACCAACGACTAGCCGTGGGTCATCCGCAATAACTATTTTTAGTTATTCATGCGAATCGTCTGAAGAGAGCATGTAAGCTCAATAAATGTTTTTTTATTACTTTTAATTAATTTAATAAAAAATTTTAGTTTTTGAATTTTATATTCTTATATATTTTCCATATGATAATAGTAATCAAGTGTTTCTTCAACTGAATTTAATAATTTTTTAAGGTTTGAATGTACATACCTACTAGTACATACTATTTTTTTTGTATTTTTATATTTAATTAAACAAAAAATTGATTTTATTATATAATCATTTTATTCTAATAAAGAATTTTAAATCTCTAATAAATGCTCCAATATTTCTTAATTATGTAAATTGGTATATTAGCAGTACTTTTTCTAACAGGATATTTAATTGTCCCGTATAATGTTGTTTCGGTTAACGTCGCATTTTTCTGGAACCATTTAACAACGTAAACCGGGGTATGACTAATCACCACTCTCTTAACCTCATTCTTCTCACAATCGCTTTTCAAAGTAGTGATGGTACGTATCCAGTTATTTTGATTTATTTTTTGTATAATTGTGTCAATTATATGAGGGTTATAGCCATTTATCGAGGAAGTGTCCTTGATATATATCAACTCGTTTTTCTAGTCAAAGTCAGTCATCGGAATATTCAGCATACGATGGATCATGGAGTTAAAAGTAGACATTTTATGTTGGTAGGAGTGATTGGAATCTGAAGTTATAAATCTCTGCGTGCTAGTAGATTTTCTATATATTGAAAAATGGAGCTGGTTTTTGATTCTTTTAATTAAAATATCCAGAAAAGAAAGACTTTTACTTTGTTCTATCTCATAAGTAAATTTAACAGATAGAAACAAATCATTGAGCTCCTGCAGAATGGACGTCACCATCTCTCTCTTAATTACTACAAAAATGTCGTCAACATATCTAAACCAAATCCGTGGAAACAAATCCTTTTCTTTGCACTGTGTTTCCAAGTATCGAAGAAAATTATCAGAAGATAAAAATGGAGATAGTGCGCACCCCATTGCTGTGCCATCAACTTGTTTGTAAAATTTATCTCTAAACATGAAATAATTATGTTTCATGCATAACTTGGTAAGTTCAATTGACATCAATCTTTTTTCATTATTGATATCCTGTGTATCCAACCATCTCTCTGAAAATTCAAAAGTATCCGACAGAGGAACTCTAGGGAAAAGTGCTACAACATCAAAGGAACACAACACTTCATCTTCTTCTAACGAAACATCTTTTATTTTCTCTACCAGACTGACCGAGCTTTTTACTGACATAAAGTCTATTATTGAGCAATTAAATGTTAACACATAAAATTTGTCACACGAATTATGCTTACTAACGTCTAGGAATAAAAGACCTTTTAATTTCTGCCACGTCAGGGAAATAGGCAAATCTGTGAGAACAATTGTCACACAGGTGAAATTCAGTTTTTGTACATTTTTAACTCTTTCGAATAAATTTTAATAAAAGTTTTATTTAATTAATTCCAATTTTATATTTTTTTTAATTTTTTTTTTAAGTTAATTATAAATTAATTATATCTCGCGCCTCGATGCTAAATTAGCTCATCGGTTGTGTTGTGAGGATTGTTTCGCGCTTGCTGATGTTTAGGATTTTGTGCAAGCGGATGATCGGTGGGTGTCTAGTAGAAGCTCGTATAAAATATTTGCGATTTTCTAATTGCATATTTACTAAGAAGCAACGAAAATACGGCAGAGAATCTTTCTAGTGACTTACTGTCGTTTGCTGGTTTCTTTCCATTTTATCTGATTTGTCTGTTTATTGTGAGAAATTATTTGTTTGACATCGTAGAAACACATACTGAATAGCTTGGGTTAGCGATAAGTTGATAAGGCTTTTTGCAATCGGCTTAACTCGTGATAGTTTTATAAATATTCATGTAACTATTAAGAATTTCGGTCGCTGATTCAGGGAGGGGGAGGGAGCAATTGCATCTATTGCCCACCTTGTATCCGCGCCTGATTACATCAATGCTTCGTATAGTTAACAGTCTTCTATCGATTTTAATTTGTTGAAATCGGAGCTCATAAGTATCCTTTTTTAAGTTTTCTTACTATTCACGTCATTGTAATCCAATGATTATGATTTAATTTTATTTATTTTTTTGTACTAATGAGAATTTGATGAATTATAATAACTAAATAAATAAATAAATAAATTTCTTATTTTGTAGGAATTGTGTTGCTTTCAATTTCCTTCTATGTTACAATATACACATGCAGAATTTAACGAGATAGTTTTAAAATTAAATACAGGCCTTCTCGGGATTGGCCAATTTTTCAAATTGTGTCGAAATCAATACATATGTAAATGCAAATAAAAACTCAAAATTCAAAAATTTATTCATTAAACTTACTGCCATCTTGCCTACGTGTTGAGATTTTATGTTTTGAAAAGTCGAAAATTCTTTTGACATCCTAACTCTACACGGTTAAAAATTTGAGTTTATTTTTAAAACCTGCAGATAGTTTTCAGGTATCTTAACGCATTCGTGAATAAAAACAAGAAATCGTAAAAGTTTTAAACTTTTTTTTATCTGTTTTGCCTTAATTTAAAACTTTGTAAATATCTTAATTTCTCTGTAAACCTGAAAGTTTAAAATGAGGTCAAATTTTTCGTTATTTTTCAATTCACACCGAAAGGGTTTATTTTTAAGTATCTGCAAACAGTCATGTTTATATCAAAAAAATATTTCCTCAACTTAAAACTCATAAAAGTCTTGATTTTTCTAAACTCAAAAAGCTTTAAAAGTGAGTCCGAAATTTTTCATAGAAAAGAATCCAAATCAAATGAAGTTTTATTTTTATACTTTTTTCAACCTAAATAATAAAAATTGTTGAGATAATGAAACCGAAATGGTTTTAATATTTAGAACTAGTGCGACTTTTGTAAGTGAGTCAGTTATTCGCAAGTACGCATCCGTAGAGTAAAGTTAATTTGTTATTTAGTGGTTGCAGGTGATGTTGTAAGTAAAAATTGCTTTTATTATATAGTTTATTACTAGCACACTAACGGAGACAAAAATATCATTATCAGAAAGTAGTAGTGAAGAAATGAAAAATGAATTACATTTCTTAAAAAACCCAGTCGTTTTTGCACAAAGTATTGAAATTAAAGAAAATTTTAGAAAAACCGTAAAATTTTGTAACAACTTAAAGGAAAAACATTCAAAAGAGATTTTAAATTTCCAATTTTATTATTATGATCCGCAAATGGTAAGTAGCTGTCAAAATTTAAGTCAAACTATTATGAATTGATAATTAGTATCATATGAAATAATAAATAATATTTTTTATATTTATCTTACTTTCTAGATTGATTTTGAGCTAGTGTATCCAGATAACAATGCGAAATTGATTTTAAATTGGGGAAGATATGAAAAAGTTTTTAAAACAATCTATATTCAAAAATTTCTTTGCAGGATTGCGAATGT
Source organism: Dioctria rufipes (assembly GCA_963924295.1). Classification (NCBI taxonomy): domain Eukaryota; kingdom Metazoa; phylum Arthropoda; class Insecta; order Diptera; family Asilidae; genus Dioctria; species Dioctria rufipes. The sequence continues at coordinate 62,251,220 of OZ002743.1, read as the reverse complement.
ATAATAAAAATTGTATAATAATTAATTTAATTGACTATAAATCTATTTTGTTTCAATGTTTTAGAATGGAAAAATTCTACGAAATTATTACCTCCAGCTTCTATGGGAAGTAAATCTAAATCTTGTAAATCATTTTCTCTTAATTAAATTAGGAAATGTAAGTAATTTAAAGAATATTAAAATGTAATTTTTGTAGATAACTTTAAATATGTAAATATATCTAGATTAATGCTCTCAAAGTAGAAATCGTTAAAAATATCAAAGGGCAGCCAGTTATATTGGCAATTGGATCAAACGCATCAGCAATTTCATATTGTTTAATTTATGCTAACAAACAATTTATAAGGGTACCATATAATTTTAATATTATTAAAACAATGGACTTATTTTTTAAATTATTTTTGTATTTAATCTTAAATATGAAGTAAACTTGAAAAGATTATTTACGTTTTTACAATAGTTTATATACGACATTTAGGTAACTCAAATTATTTTAATAATACCGAATAAAAGTCAAGAAACATTTTTTGCGTATTAAAAATGCACTTGGCTAAACATATTTCAATACCGAATAAAAGTCTTAATATGTACATATTCATACATGAATTTAAAACTTAAACAAATAAATAATATTATTGATACCACAAAAATATTCACTTTATTTCGAAACTACCATGTAATATTTCAAGAATACCATAATGAAAATAATTAAAACAAATTTTCTTTTAAATTCAAACTCGAATTTTTAGTTTAAATTTAAAACCATATAATTTCTTTAAATTGATTACCGGTTTAAACCTAAGCCAGTTAGTTCTAAATTCAGACTATGTGGAAATGTCAATATAAAATGGATTCGTCTTAATAATTTTAAGAATTTGTGGAAGTTTTAATGTCAAACTTTTTCGGAATGGAATTATATAAACCCAAAAGTCTTAATTTAAGCCTTGAATTTTTAACCGTGTATTAGCTATAATATCTCGTCTATTGTTTTTGAAATATAAAAATTGATAAAAAAATAAATTGAATAAAATTTTTTCATTTTAAAATACACAATACTTACATTTACCGTCCTCCGCTAACTTTTTTTTTAATTCAAATTATAAACAAAAATTCGGAAAATTATTTTCTGACGTTCACGTATCTACTGGCGAAGATTATCCATTTCTAGACTCACTTTAGCTGCATTTTACCCATTAAGAAAGCATCAAATTTTCATAAAAATTAGTAGAATTTTAAAAATCGAGAATCGGAAAACGTTATTTTCTGCTTATTAACTTCCAAAAGCTTATTTTAAAAATTTATTTAATTTAGTTGAAATTTGTGGGAGCCCCGCTCCGCAAACTAGAGATATTAAAAAAAATTATTGAATTTTCATTTTTAAATCATTTTCAATAAAAGTGGGGGGAGAAATTTAAAAATTAGAAAACGACGTTATTTTGTTGCCTTAGGTGTTTAAATAAGTATTTTATGAATCAATTTCCGATTTATTCAAAAATCTTACCGACCCTTCCATCTTGCGAATTGTGCACTGAGCTGTCCAATTTAGGACAATGACCCAGCCTTAAGCAAACATACAAATTTTTAGAAAAAATTAGCTTTCCTTAATAACCGAGAATTGAGAATTCAGACTTGATTTGCTAACTATAACGTAAAGTGGCGTAACTAAGGATATATGAGCTCCGCCGCAAATAAATGCTACTAGGCCCCTGGCTCATTTTTTTCATTTTTTTTTTAAATTGATAAGTTTATGACTAATGAGTAAAATTTACCTTCTTCACAACTTTCCGAAGAGCCGATCTTTTAATGACAAAAATTCGTCCATGACTCTGTCAATATTAATATTCCGGCTTTCGTCATTTTCGATACTCAGAATCGCCAGAGAATTCATCCGCATCTGTGATATGGTACTATGAAAGTCAGTTCGGCCGTTGCTGTAATAACTGGTAATGCGAGATGAGCTGTAGAGTTGTACACAGCTCCATGACACTGTTTGTTACAGCACAGCTATCTACAATTCAGAGTTCAGTTAGTTTTGTAAAAAATTGAAATTTATCGAATTCTTTCCAGCATCATGGATCGAATACTTAAAAGTTGTTAAGGAAAATCAGGCGATAAATCTTCTGAATAATACTCGCAGAGGCGATTTACTTTTTCAAAAATTTCATTATCTGTTAAGCTACTAAGAACATACGGTCTAATCAGCAAAAAACTTTCCGTCAAGCTATTCATACTTTCATAGAGCACTGTCAATTGTTGAATTATGATATCAACAAAATTTCGGAATTTTTCTCCAAGACTCTGTACATCTTCATTTCATATGCCTGTCGAATAAAGTTTATTTTGAATACACTTTTCTCATTCTCTGACATTTTCTTCATCTGACATCCTATGGATTTCAAGAAGTATCCATCTTCGTCGTCTGTGGACGAATGCTCCAGCTTATTTGAAAACTTCTGTAGTGTTTTCACAATATTTACCAAATGTTAGATCCTAAAAAATCATACCTCCTCGGCTTTACGAAATTGTCAAAAAAAAATTAAAAAAGTGTATAGGTATCAACTGGTGTTATGGATGGGGGCTGATCCCGATGGGACAGCATTATTCTTTTTTTCTCTTGCGGTCCCGGATTGCATATCCATTAGAAATAATCATCATAAACAACACTTGTGAATAAAAATAAAATATTCAAACCTACCATCAGTTTTAAATTTGTCATTGAAATTTTTCCAGATTTTGTCTTTTCTTTTTACATCTAAGTAAAATATTTTTATTTCTTCGATAAAAACTTCTTCATCCATCTTAAGTCATACACAAACATTACAGTCCCTGGCCAAATTATTAGACGCGTCCAGAATTTTTTTTAAATCTTATTTGCATGGAATCAAATTAAAACTTTGTATAGATTGACTCTACTAAAATTATTATTTTTGCGTTTTACAGCCTATTAGGTAAATAAAACTCATAACTCCGATAAAATGTTTTAGGGCATGTATTTTTAAAAAATTATAATAACAAAAATGGGAAAGAACTCGCAGATTTTTTAAGAGTTTAATATTTAGTGCATCCTCCTTTGGCAGCAATTAACGCCTGTATTTTCATCGGCATATTGTTTATGCATGACTGCATAGTTTCCTGAAAGTGCGGACAATGTTTCCAAATATCTATGATTCTTTCCGTTAGCTGGGTTTTCGTGGTAATGACCTCCTTTGCTACCTCTCTTTTAATGAGTGTCCAATTGGATTCATGTCCGGAGAATAGCCTGGCCAGTCCAAAAGGGGTACATTTTCTTCGCAGAGAAAAGTTTTGACAGATTTTGCCGTGTGGCAGGAGCACCATCTCGCATGAAAATAAAGTCTTCTCCACTCGGAAACCACTCACTCAACTGAGGAAGTAATCTTGTCTGGAGGACATCCTTGTATTGTTCTTGTTTCATTGTAGTCTGCATGTAATCTCTCACCGCCTTCTAACGCATTGCACTTTATTAGCAAGAATTTCGAAAATGCTTTCATCACTAAGGCACACCGGAAATAATATTTATGAAAATTTACGTAATTTTAATTAAATTATGAAAAAATGCAATTAATAAAGTATAAAACTATATACATAAGGTAAATTAACGATTTTCAGAAATCTAAATTTTTGTGTTTCTTGCCCATAGTAAACGTTTTGCTTTCATCGCAGGGGTCAGCTTAGGCTTGCAAGCGGGTCTACAGGCTTTCATATTCATCTGAATAAGCTTTCGGCGAACAATTCTCTGATTGGCTGCTCTCTGATTTAATTCACTTCTAATTTCACTTGTGGTAGCAAACCGATTTTCTACGCATAATTTCTTGAGGAGTCGTTCAGCCCGTGGTGAAAATATTGACTTGCGGCCACACTTCCTCTACCTTTGAGGACCCAATTCGTCAACATTTTCAATTTTTCCTTTAATCCTTCTTACAGAATGCTCAGAAATATTCAATCTCCTGGAAATTTCTCGATTCGAAAACATTTTCACATCGATCAAGGCCTTCACTTCGTGAATTTTTTCTTTCGTCAGATCGCTGTTTTCACCCATTTTATAAAATTTTATTTAATACAAAACTTAAATGTCTTTCAAAATAATAAAAAAACACAGTCCATAAGCACACAAAAATACTGCAATAATACGATAAATACCACAGTAAGTCTTTCTGATTCAAAATCAGCACGCAGACTGAGCCAGGTACTCGCAATTGATTTATGTCATATACAAACGAGTCTGAGCGACATAGCAACATTATCGGTGATACCAAATAGGTAGGAGAAATACGAATCTAGATAGAGGACTTAACGTATGGCAAATATCAAATAGAGCGATTTAAAAGGATCTGAATACATTTCTTGGTTAAAATTTTATGTCCGTCTAATATTTTGGACAGGGACTGTAAACAGGTAATTTTTCTAGGTTATGTCATCCGTAAAACTTGAAATTTGCTCAACTTCTCCGTTTCGATTCAATCCGTTTCGATCCATTTCGGTGTAATGTGTCTAATTGCACGTACGTCTTATATAAGCAAATTTGACATTTGTTCGTATCGGATCGAAACGGTGCAATTAGTATTTAACGCTCTTCTTTCAATTGGACAGCTCTGTGAGGAGCCGCGAGAAGTCAGGAATTAGGACTTTAAAATTTATCGCGAGAGAGAGAGAGAGAGAGAGAGAGAGAGAGAGAGAGAGAGAGAACAACATTAAAGATTTCATCCGATCCTAGTTTGCGCTCCTTATCTCTATTAATTTAAAAGTCTTTCGATCCTGAAGTTACATTCATGCTTGCTGAGGAACCCATAGTGAGCCCAATAATTCCATATGATAGTTCGGGAGATGAACTCTAGTTTTTATTATTGAATTATTAAAGATTACTTATTATATTTGTATTGATTTAGTACAAATATTAAAATTACTTATTAAAACACTCTACAAGTTGCCAATGAAGATAAATTCTTACTCTATAAGCACTTTGTTAACTTTTGAGTACCATTTTGTATGAGCGGATCCCAGTGTGCGTCGGTGTACCAAATTTTACATTAAATACTTAATTAGGCAACCGAAATGTTCGTGTGTTTTTTTTTTTTTTTTTTATATTATTAAGCCAAGCTCAGGGGATACCCTATGATGCAAAGCACAGCGTGGCAGGAAGGAGATAGGGAAAGGATTAAGGGATATGAGGAGAGTGGCGGAGGTGCCGATGTATGTCGCCCTTAAACTTCTTCAGGTTGTATGCCGGAGGAAAGACAGAAGATGGTAGACTGTTCCACATTCGCACAGTTCGGGATAAGAAAGCATCACGGAATTTAAGTGTACGGCCGAAGGTAATTTGAAGGGTAAAAGGATGAGCGCGGGATGCAGCGCGGGTATTGCGTGCAGGAACTATTCTACAAGGGATCAGACTAGATATTTCATCAGAACATTGGCCATGCATATAGCGATAAAGGAGCGAAAGGCATCTGGTAACAAACAAAAAATGTTTTTCTTGTTTATTTCATCATTCATAGGTTGTCGGTTTTTTTGTGAAACAGTCCTTAAATCTAAATAAAAAAATAAAAGAATTGCTTGATTTATTTTGTAAGGCCTGCAAATTAGTTTACGTTTATAAGACTAAGTTTTCTATTCCTTTAAACTTGTTGGAAGATTCGAAGAAGACTTAGCGTCTTCCATAATTCATGAGCTCATCACATTCACAATTAATTGAAACCACAAATTACTAACAACATACATTTTATTTTCAACATCAAAATTTTGTCAATTTCTAAAGAACTACAAAATTTAACTCAACACTAAAATAAATAACCTCGCACTAACTATACCTACATAACTAGGCAGGAGTCCTGAATCTATAGTAATTCCTTGGACTTCTGACAGCATCCTCTTGACTAAATTTGTAGACGTTCCTTGGCTCCACAATCCTTGGGGTCGTTTCACGGTTGGCATTTGTTTTTTTCTTTTCAATTCGTGATACATTTTGCTTATTTTTTCGTTTGATTTCGACATGTTGACCAATAACCGGTGGAGCAGGAGGCTGTTTAGGACGAAATTTGATGCTGTAAATTTTACCATTTGGCCTGATCATGTAAACTTTTGGAAAATATTTAGTTATATCAAAGACTGGTAAAGATGTGTATATTTCTTTGTAAACAGCCCGTGGAGCTACTGTTGAGGTTTGAGTGTAGCTTTCAAATTTTCGAGTATCCACTATGCCAGTTTGAGCAGCATTTTCAGGAATCGGTACAAGTGCTAAGTGCCTCTCGGAATGCAAAGAGTTTTGTATTGTTTTCATTACATCATCGTAAACTAAACTTGAAGGATTTTGAATGTCAGTTTTGAGGGTGGGATATCCGGCCGAAATTACATCTTCATGAAAGAGAGGATTATCGAAAGGATCTGTACCGAAATATTTGTCTTTGAAACAATCAAGCTTTTTGCCTAAATTACCAAGTTTCTTCTTGTTTCTATTTTGTTCGAAATCATATTCGCTGTCTTCATTACAATCAACAGTACTATCTTTTTCGTATGGAGATTCATCAAAATTGCCAAACTTTTCTGCATATTTTATGGCAGAACTTTGAGGTATAGAAGAAGTGTCTAAATGATGGTGTGAAAAGTGTTGAGGAATCTTATCAGTAGAAGACTTTTGCAGTAAACCTTCAAGTTCTTCTGGTGGAATTATGACTGAAGCTACATCACGACTACTATCGGTGGAATCTTCTGAAAGGTATTTTGATGAATTTTTCAACAATTGTGTGATATGCCGGATAAGTGCATCTCCTGAAAGCCTTTCTCCACTTGGACCAACTAATCTTAACGCAACTGGAAGTTCTTCAACTTGCTCAATAAATTCGCTATCGGAATTGGTAGTCTTAGCATTTCGGCGGGGACGATATTTTTTCTTATAGTTCGCGTGTCGATCTTCATCGCCATTATCATAAGCATGATCTTCATATCCTTGTTCTGAGTAAACGGTTTGAATCTTCTTAATTCGAATGTGCTCTTTTGGATTGTGTCTCTGAGGTGATCTTCTTGTGCGTTTTATTTTTGTACTTGCAATATTCAGGTGATCTGCATTTGGAATATTTCGTCGATTTCGTATTTTTCTTTTACGATTCACATTGCGTTCTTCGTCATTATGGCTATGGTTATTATCCTCAAATCCTTGCTCCGAATGAACTGTATATGCTTGTTCAGTTCTTAAACGCGCTTTAGCTCTGGGATTGGATGTATCACGAGGTTTGTGGTTGACTCTGTTTGTATGTCGAACTGAAGCTAACATTCGGTACGGAACAAATAAAGGTGTTTCCTTTTTACTTTCATCAGGTCTAGAAGTTGTTGTTCCAGCTGAGGCGTGAACTTTCGCTCCAAAATATTTGTCTTTAAGATTTTCAAAATGTTCCTCTTCTTCGTTGTATATATCATGTCCGAATGCAGATGGCGAATTTTCTGTATTCGCCGCTAATTTTGTCGTTTTATATTTTTTTATCTTCTCTGGTCTAGTGGGAAATTCATCTAGTTCATCTTCAAAATAGTTTTTCTGTCGTTCTTTGAAATTGCCTAACTGTCCACGTATTGTATTAGAGTTTGGTGTTTGAATACCAATATATGATGGTGTTGGCTTTTGATGCTCAATATCAACTGATTGATAAGATGACACATGTTTTGGTGAACTATTGGCTGATTCATAATCCTCGGCTATGTTATGTACTGGTACTTCCTTTTGTAGTGAAACTTCAGGTCTGAATTTAATGTTTTTATGTTGCTGTTGCGGATGATTTTTCACTGAAAAAGGCGGAGGGCGATATTCGTGCGTTTCATAAAAAGGTTTATAATGCTTTCCTGGATAATTTGAAGGTCTATGTCCTGAATTTTTATATCCAGCATCCTGTTGTTGTAATGTAGCAGGCGAATAACCATATTCAGGCCTATGTTCTACATACTTATGAGGTGGCTTTTTCTGCTTTAATGCTGATGCTGATGGACGATTTTCAGAGCCTCTAAACGGTAACTGCATCCATGGGGCTGCTACAGAAACTGGATTCTTACTAATATTTGTATCACCATAGCTTTTCTGGTAATATTTTTTCTGATCTTGGAAAAAATTTGGAGGATCGACAATACGAATAGCATCACTAAAAGGACTTTGAGAATTATAATTAATTTCTTGACGATACGGAGCTAAAGGTACACCACTTGTTGATTTCTTAAATTTTCCACTCGACAGTCGATGACCACTACTCGCTTTTCGTAACGGCTTCGGAAGATTAGATTGCGTATCACTATATCTTTCAGGATATGTGGGCACTTGTATACCAAAAACACCACATAATTCCAAACAAATTAAAACGAACAAAAACTTTCCTAATCCACTGATCATGTCGAACGAGAATTTTATGAATAAACCGAACCGATCGAACACATTTTGTAAAGTGTATCACGAGGAATTTCATATTTTCGCTTTTATAATGAACTTTCTAAGTCAATCACGCCATTTGCACACAACTTCATGTCCGTCCACATTTACTTAAATCTCATTATGTTTGGATACCTATTGCGATAGAGAAAAACTTCAATTCTGGCTCCCCGTTGCGTACGCAAAATAAAATAAAGCTCTTGAGGAAGTTCGTGGTGGAAAGAAAAAATCCTACACTACAAAAGGCCGTTTAACATTTATTCAGAGTAGATACTCGTAGCGGACGGAGGAAAATAAGAAATTTTTGTTCATTTACAAACTACTTTTTTTTTTATTTTTTAATTTAGCTGTTTCACTAATGCCAAGTTGACCGAAAGAAAGGGAAATTACCTGATCTATAGTACCTCTGTCTACGCTGTAGTAATAATCACCTGTGTAGATTGATAGTTCACGGGAGATTATTAGACCGAAACGAGGTTTATAGCTTGTGGATTGCCGCTAATGGATCGCCTAGAGCTGTGGGAGAAAAACTCTGTGAATGATCTGAACTGATCATGCGGTGAATTGCATTTCGTATCGTACTCTCCCCAACGTTTCTAATGTCATTTTGCGACGTAGAAGTGAGTAGAAAACGTAGAAAATGAAAATTACCAGTAATCAGGTATGTACCTACGCGTCCGAAGCGAACGACGAGAAAATGTAGCACGTGCTGAAAATCAAGTTCAAGTATGCCATGGAATTCATACCGCGAAGATTTTCACTGTCGCTTCTGAGAGGCGCCAGCGACTATATGTAGATCTCAATGAAAAGCTAATGGATCTACATAAGTAGGGAAATGCGAAGCGGCCAGTAATTACTACTTGGAGGCATATTCATTTATGTGCAATGGTTTTTGTGTGTAGATCTATGGATGTACGTTAAAGTATATTTTATTCAGGTTTTAATGTAGCTCATTTTATTTTTATAGTTGAAAACACGAAATGAAGCGAGATCTTCCTGGTGAATGGTTTCAATGAACTGCTCCTCTGTGGTTCGTGATGTTCGTGTTTAACGAGCGTTTGCTTTTGGGGAGTTTCCAAATGAGTTAAAAACTAACCTACTGAGTGCTTTAAAGGGTACATAACAATTTTTGTATCTCCGATTTCTGGTATTTGAGTCATGTAATCACATTCCTACAAAAAAACAATGTTATATCACTTAATTATAGTGTTACCTAGAGAAATCAAGGGATACGACTTATTCTTGCTTCATCTGATATCATTATTTAGGACACGATCGCCTTCAATATATGACAAAGCTTTCGTATTCGTGAATAGAGATTCAAAATTTTATAGTAAAAACTGTCCGAGATTAATTGAATTATGGTGAAAAATGTTATAACGCTCCATATAACACCGAACTAACAAACTCTTCAGAGAAAACAAAAACTCTTATGAGATACAAATTTTCTTAACACACTAGACTCATATAATTCTTGTAATAAGAGTTAAATAAAATCTCATAGTATTGCCACATTATATATCCAACAGTAGCCCAGCTCTGTCAAAACTGTCAGTTGAGTAGGATGCTTCTATAATGTGACTATTCTTTCTCTTTCAACAGATTTTGACTAACACACTTGTCAATTTTTAATACAAAGGTTCCTATGTAAATCGAAAGTGGAATAAAGAGAACTGATGTAATTATTAAACTTGTACTAGAAGGAAAGAGGCAACATGACAAGCAAAACTGGAGAAGAAAATACAAGTGACAGCTCGACATATGTCAAAATAAAACAAGTAAAAAAGCTAGAATTGGTCTAAGACCAATTCTTATGATACCCTAGATGAATGCCCGTATTAAATTTCGTATGGTCACCGATCTATTCAAGTATTGATTTTGAAGTTGTTTTTCGCATATATTTCTAGAACAGTTTGTCGCACAGAAAAAATGGTAATAACCAATTTTATAGGATTTCGTATTCTGCATAAGTTTTTATTACAATAAAATGGTCTTGGACTGATCGTTTTCAAATTATACGTAAAAAACCGAAATTTTTATATGGCAACACCAAGAAGGAGTTGCCCGATTTATTCCATTTTTGACATTTATTTGCTAATGTAGTAAAAACATCATGTACGAAATTTCAGCTCTCTACGTCGATGCGTTCTCAGGCAGTGTCCAAATATATAGCGGAAAACGAAATTTTTATATGGCAACCCCAAGGAGTTGCCCGATTTGTCTCATTTTCGAACTTAATTTTACTTTTTTTTTTTTTTAAAGTCCGTGTACAAAATTTCAGCTCTTTAAGAATACGCGTTCTCGAGTTATCGTGCGCACAGACGGACGGACGGACGGACATGCAAAAATCGAAATAACTTTTAATATTATGAATGGGCGTGCAATCCATTTTGCTCTACCATCATTATTTCGAGGTCTTACAAACGGAATGACAAACTTAGTGTACCCCTATGATTTCATCTAGGGTATAATGACAAAACGTTGAGTATTTTAAGGAACAGTTGTAATATGTGCAATGTTTAATTAAATATTAGTGGTTTCTTATTGGATAATATAAAAATTTGCTTTGTTTCGGTTTTAATTGTAATAACAGGTATAACTTAGGAAGTGTTTTATATTTTCATCGCAATAAAATAAGGTCAAAGTTCTGTAGTGTTCAGGGATACGGAATTAATTTAATAAATATATTTTTAACATTAAATTTTTGATTGGTGGTTAGGTGAAAATCTATTGGTAGCTTGTATAATATAAACAAAGTTGCCTTAGGTTTTTATTTACTTGCTATGCTAATCTGTATCATCGATCCATATAAAAAACATTGTGTAGTAATATATGCCAAGCATTTTAAGTTTTTAAATCGTTATAGGTATTTATTTTCTCTTGTGGCATAACTGGAACTTTTAAGAAGTTACCACAATGCAGTGGGTGTATTTTCACAGGATATTCTGTGCCCTTTATAATTTGGCGCAATTAATTGGATGTCAACGATACAAAAGGATAAAAACAGTAACTTATTACAAAATTTTATTATTATTGTTTTAAATATTCTTTATTTTTAGTGTACTCTGGCTAGAGTAGAAAATACATCAAAGGATGCCAAGAAGGGAGCTTTTCAAAGATGTTTCCCTTCCCGAAAAATCAGAAAAGGTATAGGCATTTGCAATTTAAATTCACACAACAGATTGGATGTCTTTCCGGTATGAGGCTATGTAGTTACTCGATAAGTATTTGAATTTGTTTTCTTACAACGAAAGATTTTGGGTGTAAATTAGAATTATTCATAAGTTTGCAAAATATAAGAAGTTTATTAATTATCCAGCCGAAAGAACTTTTGAAGCCTAAAGTTGGGCAACTCGCATGGATCATACCTATAGAAATTGCGAAAATATCGTAGATATCGTATCCTACGATCTCTTCTGCATAACATTAAAACCTAAGACAAATATAATTAACTTTTAATATTTTACCATACCGCACCAAGTGCGAATTTCCACAATTTCTGACAAAAATGTAATTCTTATGTATGGCGGTGGACATTTTAGTTTTTAATTAAAACTATTTTCACACAACAAATGTTAATTGATGCATCACATTTGCATAAAATCTGTCGAAATACCTTTAAAATGTGCTGTTTAGGATCTTTTATGTTATCCTCCAATATTTTATGTTACGATGCATAAAATAAAATAAAATTTCTGGTAAAGAATAAGATTTTAGGGAATTTTTTTATTTTAAAGCATAAAATAACATTAAATGATAAAATTTTACCAACAGAATAGTATAATTTGCTGATAAAAATATGGAATGCGTGTAATATTGTTCTAAAAGGGGTAGGTCTAGCAACCATACGATAAAAATTTATTGTTGATTAGTCCTTCAGTTAATACTTTCGGATATCGAATTATTGTCATTATCTTCTAGCGTACAAGATTCAAAACACCCATACAGTTTAAGTTCATTTCAATTTAAATACCTTGCTTTAATTACTAAGCGTGAGGGTATGAAAATGCTACATAAGTCATTAAGAAATGTCTTCGAATCAGAATTCATTTAAGAAGTATATAGTATTTGGAACATAAGCACGGATATTATTAAAAACCTTTATAGGTGGCACAAGAGCTTTGAAAATACTTATATCCATATAGCCTCGTCCACTATAGGAAAAAAGTGAATTTTTCAGAATTGCAGAAATCTCTTGTAGGATTTTCTTCTTAGAATTTTCACGCGGGATAGTTTAACGCTTTGAGCGGTATCGCCGTACATTTACGGCCAGCCTCTGGTGATCCAGATAGAGTATCGCCGTACATGTACGTCCAGCCATGGTCCAGCCCATTTTGGGCGTTTTTTTCTTTTTTTTTTTTACATAATTCTAACAATAATGTTTGTAGGTGTATTATTTTATATTTTTTTGTTTCCCTCTACCACACACCCCCCTCCCCCTGGGTTAAGACATTGCGTGATTTTACGATGAAACGTCATTTTCAAAAAATCATATCTCAAGAACGGAGTAACCGATTTTTCTGATTCAAATTCCAAATGAAGCTTAATGCTTTATATTTTTTATAAAAATATATAGCAGCACCGAACGAAAATTTTTTTTTTGTTAATAATAGTATTTTTGTATTTTTTATATTTTTATTTTGAAGTTAGAAGCCTTATCTATCTACACTCAGAGAAATAATATGGTATTTGCAATCATATTTTTAAAGAACTATAATATAGTTGTAAACTATATTTACAGTAAATATGTTACATATATAATATTGTTAGAGCGAATATAATTTGATTCAGAAAGAAAGGAATTATGGTTGTCACAACGACAAAACATAGTCGATTAAAATAAATATATTTATCAGGGTAATTGTTATGTCATAGGAAGCATGGGGTTTAGTCTTATAACACATATAATGGGCGAGGCAGCCATTGTCAGTTGTAAACTATATTTACATTAAAAATGTTACATATGTAATATTGTTAGGGCGACACTAATTTCATTCAGAAAAAAAGTAATCATGGTTGTCACAACGATAAAACATAGTCGAATAAAATAATTATGTTTATCAGAATAATATTGTTATGTCCTAGGAAGCATTGGATTTAATCTCACAACACTTATAATGATCGAGGTAACCATTGCAATTGTTGGGTTAAATGAACACAATTTTCTTCTCCATCATTGTTATTTGTAGTGAACATGGCTCATGATTCTCATAAATTTAACCCATAATAAAGGTAACCTTAGTAACGGTTGAGGGGAATATGTTCTTATGGTTGCTATGATATATGAAATATTTGCGTTAACTAAACTATATAAGAGCATTTATATTCTCTTTCCAAATGAAATAAATGCGTAAGTATAATGTGCGACTGCTCATATCGAGTAATCAGATACAGTGTTGCAAAAGTATAAAAGCAGGTTTATATATTTAAATGACATACCTAATATAATGTTGATTATTTTTGCAAAAGGAATTCGAACGTATAAAACATCAGTTCACATTTAAGATTTTTATTGCAGAAATTTGGTGGACTATACTTAATACGTGTACATATAAAAATTTACTATTATCTATCATAATATATTAGTACATAATTATTCTTGTAAAATATTATATAGAATAGAATTGAAATTAACCATTTGCATATTATTAGTGGGAATTGTAATGCATGAAATTAATCTTAAATTTATCGATTCTATTGGAACAGTGAAGTAAGTATATTCTTTGTCAACTAAATAAGCGCAATAATGTGAATAAAAGCAAACAGTTCTTAAAAGAGAGAGACAAAAATAAAAATTATTTTTATATTTTAATATGAAATCAATTTGAGCAAAGTTGTTCTTAAAAGTCAGCACAGTACCAGGTTTGATGTGAAATTCATCAAACTTAACGAAATTAGTAGAATACACTGATCCATTGCATTTAAAGCTATATTTTTCAAAAATTTCCTTATTTATCTTTTTTAAACTGCCGTGAATTTTGGGAAAGGTTGTTAATTCATCGTAATTTAGAATAAAATTAGCCAATTTGATAGAATTTTTAATACATATGGTTTCAATTATATTTACTTTGCATTTGCTGTTATAAGCTGTCTTTTTTAATTTTTGATGAAATGCCTCGAAACGAATTGATGATATATGTTTCAGAGGCCCAACATTTTTCATTATAGTAGCGTAGTGAAGCAGTAAATGAAATTTCACAGTGAGGTTCAATTCGGAAATTTGCAAATACAAAGAGTTATGCTCTCGAACAAGATTATCTAAGAATGCGTATAGATCTTTGTGAATTACATCACAAAAGCAAATGTTTAGTATATTACGTAAAATAAGGTACAGATCCCACTCAATACAATCTTCAGGAATCAAATCGCCAATGAAAAAAGCAAAATTTTCAATAAAACAAAACATTTCTGCAGCTGACATTTTGATTTTTTTTGTTTTTAACGAGTCTACATTAAACAATGGTGGCTTATTAATATTTGAAAATCCGTAATTAAAAGTTAGAATTCTGTAATTAAGTTGCTCTAATGAAAAGAAATGTTTTTTTTTTATAAAAATTTCAAGCAAAACTAGAATGTCATATCGGCATACTCCTTCCAAAAGGTCATGCATTATATCCACGGAATAATTATTAGTTACATGGAAAAAATCCATTGAATTCCAAATCGAGTCCTCCTTGATGCTAGTATTTAAAAAATTATTATTTTTACTGTTGTTGTAAAAATTTACGTCAATCGGGTTGCTAACATCTGTTAATGATGTTGAAGTTTTTAAATCTGTTTTTCTTATGGTGCAAAATCGGCAACAATAATGTGCGCTAAAGGATTCACAGAATCCAAGAATTGAATTCAAACCTAAATTGTCACCCAGAATAAGGGAAGGTATAAATTTAGCTCTTTTATAATGCCGAATATTGATGGTCACACCCACATTGTACAGTTTATTGATTTCATCAATAAAGGGCTTAAAAATTCTATCATTTCCTAAACTTTTTCTATCTTCGGAATAGAACAGCATACCTAGGAATATTGAATATAATTTCGATTGCAATCTTGTAGGTAAACATGGTATTTTAATATAAACCCCGCCTATTTTTCTAATATTTGCGTGAGACCCTAATGGGTTATTCACCTCGAAATCATCGAAATAAATAAAAATTGGCAAATATAATGTATCATCCGACGAATCAATTTTTTCTACTTTTTCCTTAAAACATGGTGACTGTATAAAATCAAAGAAGAAATCTTTACTTTCCACATTTAGATAATCTATATAGCTCAATATGTCTACCAGAAAATTAGTTTTGTTAAAAAGTTTTGAAAAAAGGTCTGTCAACGCAACTATTTTAGATGAATTGACTAAAGTTTTCGAATTTGGTGCA
Source organism: Dioctria rufipes (assembly GCA_963924295.1). Lineage (NCBI taxonomy): Eukaryota > Metazoa > Arthropoda > Insecta > Diptera > Asilidae > Dioctria > Dioctria rufipes. The sequence continues at coordinate 62,235,422 of OZ002743.1, read as the reverse complement.
TTATGTTCGTCAATGTATTCTTCGTTACAAGTATTCAAAATAATAGTATTACATCCGACATGATAGCCTTTACTTTTTAAATATTTTAAAAATTTGTAGTCTGTCTTGGGAATTTCTGTTTCAAATAAGGTCTTTAAAATATGACAAACACCTGCTTTCTGCTCAATATTGTCTATTTTCTCGAATTGACTTTGAAAAAACTGTTTTATGAAGTTAGAAAATTCTCGAATGGAATCTATGGTATATTTCCGAGGTATCTCACTTTTTGCATAGTATTTTATAATAAATTTTATAAAGTTTAATATATGATCATCACTTTTTAATGCACTACTATTGTTACTAATAACTTTTTCTTGCATATTAGAAGGAAGCCTTTGTGATAAATTTATTTGTAAAGCTTCAATATTAACTGAAGGAGGGGATGCAGCACATTTTATAATATGATGCTTTAAATGCACTTTATAGTAGTATATATTGTCATATACCCTATCACATAAAACACATGGAAACCTGGTACATTTGTTATGCTTTCCTTTTATATGGGCAATCAAATTCAAAATTTCGGATGAAGAATACGTGCAGACAAAGCATTTTAAATCCATTTTTGACACAACTTATCTCAAATTCTCACGAGTTTTTCAAAATATTATAAAGTTCTTAATAAAAAATATTGTTGTGTATTAATTACAAAGTAAAAGTATAGTACATAGAAATATTTAAGGTTTTACAGTTCATTGTCATGGTTTTAATAAAAGTAAAGAATTACTAACATTTATATGGAATTTAAATCATTCCAAAGGGTAGCATTTGCGTGATCCGGATTATCGTAAGGCGTTTGAATTCCAAAAATGTAGCTTTGTACAAAGCACCAAATTTTTCCGCTTTCGGATGGATATTCAATGTTTAAAGCCAAAAATGCTGCCATACAAGCTTCTATAGATGTCTTTATGTCTTTAAGTGTATATTTCACATCAGCTATAAGCACATAAGCTACAGTAATAGGTGATCCAATAATGATAATTTTCGGTTGAACTACTTTATTTTCTCCATTACACTTACTAAGATAAAGCCGCTCAAGGCTATCTGCTTCCGTAATATTCTGGAAAAGGAAAAATTTACAAAGTTTTATGTATTCAGCTTAGTTTAATTTCTTACCTTATAGTGACTTATAAAAGATTCCTGTATTTCGATTTTAGAATATCGGGCGGTTCCTGTTCGATTTCTCTTTGTGTTGGTATTGGGCAGCAAAAACGGCAAAAATAGCAAGCACAGGACAGCTTTATTAGTATCTTCAGAAACAAGAATACGAAATAAGTGTAAAAAGTTGGAATATAAATTTTGTGTTTTTTGCTTACAGTTTGTTTCTTTTCCAATTAAATCAGTAATATCCTTTGTTTTCGGATGTTTAGATTTTTTTCCCCTCTGCAAAATTGCGTCGAACACTTTTTCATCTAGTGCAAACTCAATTTTTTTTGAATATTGGATCTCAACGTCAACATAAAACTGGATGTGAATATTATATATTATATGAATAACTAAATAATGCTTCAAGATATTTCATACCAATTTATACCCATCTGCTTGAACCAGTGCAGGAAATCTTTTTAAATAATCCGCAGTAGGGATATTAGTTTGTAACAAATCTTGCCGAAGTTTGAAAGTGTTTTTCCACTTTTCTAGCAAACCTTCCGAACAGACTTGAGTTTTCAAGTCATCTAGATCGTTGTTTTCAGTTTCAATATTACCTAAGTATATAAAAAATTTAATATTTTGAATAATTCGACAAAATTCATTAAAAAATAAAGATGGTGAATAAGATAAAGTTATAAAAAGTCATAAAATCTAACCTTCAATATCTAGGTCTAGAATACTTGTGGATGGGGATCCCGTGGACGTATTTGGCTCTGTAGATGTTGAAGGAGAGTTTCTGTTTGGCGTTGATGATTTAGATTTCGAACGTCTGCGAATTATTCCAGCCTTAGACAGGAGAGCCCTATAATTATTATTAGCATCCCATAACTTTCCAGTGGCTAACTTATTATTACAATATTTTGAGTAATATGTAGTGGCGAGTTCAGTAGGGAAAACTTCCACAATAAGTGCAGATAGTTTTTCAAACTCTTGCCGTTGTAATCTGTAAAGGACATTTAAATACACACTTTGAAAAGACTTTAGAGTTTGTCTCAGAAGTACGTCACAAATTAATAAAGAATTGACATTCGAAACTAGTTTAGGATGGAAGATGCTTACTGCTTCTGTGGGTCAAGATCGACCAAATATCTAATAATTAGTTTGCTAAGCGCAACACGCTCCGAATTCGATAATGATTTTTGTGTGTTATAGATTGAAAGTATAAGCTTTCCGTGGCATTCTAGAAACTGCTGTAAGTCCTATAAAATAAAAGCAATATACATATCTCCTATTTAATTAAAATTTTAAGAGAAATTAACATCTTTAGTGTTAAGCTGATTAAATAAATTAAGCAGCAGACTTCCATCGCTCAAATTGAACACAGTTGGTGTCTGAGAAAATTCAGGAGTTGAAAGTACTGGTGGAACGTCAGAAAATGTATGTGCCTGTAAATTATCAGGCGGCGTGTTTCCTAAACGAAATTTGCAAAATTTGTTTTCTAGTTATTCAGCAAACATTGGGTTGAATTAGATGTACAGGGTGTCTTGGAATTGTGTGCTCCGGCATATGTCAATCGTTTCCTTGGAGTGTCCTCAACAAAAAATATCTAAATTCAAACTCTTAAAGTTTTTGTTGTTCAAAGAAGCGGTTGGTAAATTCTGGAGCATACTATTCCGAGACATCCTGTACATAATAAATATTACTGAAATATTTAAGCTGAAAGACATTTATACCTTTTATATAAAGGATAAAATCCAAATTTATTTTGAATTGATTTATAAAATCAATCACATCCTCCTCATCGATGGTAATCCCTGTATTTGTAGTAAATATAGGGTTTTCTGTTATTTCAAAAGTCCTAGTCACGGCTTCCTTTAAGGCATCAAGAGTTACATCATTTTCATATAAAACTTTAAGAAGCTTCTGGTTCCCATTGAATGAAGCTTTCAAAAACAGTTTACCCATTTTGTCTTTAAAATGTACAAGCTGTAAATGGTATTTTATTCGTATTATTTAAATACTCAGCAAAAGACTTTAAAGGGGTGTCATTTATTAATAATAAATATGTACAGTTATAGGCAGATATGGGCAGATGGAGAAACATCTGTTTATTTATATATACTGCTGTAATTGGACCAACAATTTTAGATAGAGTCCGAACAATTGAGTGAAATGTCACTCGTATATTACTACAACATTCCAATAATTTTATAGTAAGATATCTGTTGTCAGCACAATACTCAAACATTGGTGGACACCAGTGACATTCGAACTCAGCTATCATGAATTTACTAAAAAACTTTTAAGTGTAATAAATAAAATATACTCACCCGTAAAGTAGCAATTTTCAAATAAAAATATTTTTCAACACAGAGGAATGTTTTTTATCCCCACTCACGTCACATAAAATATTCACTTTAAATATTCACACGATTTATTTTAATTTAGTTTTAAACTTTTGAAACTATTAAATTTAATCAGTATCAAGCTGCATTCAATTAAAACAATTTGTTTTATTTTCGCGACATATAACGGAACTAATGTTCTAATAAATCAAAGATAGAACTCCACTGACACCACAGAACGTTCGATCTGTAAGAAGACTACAACACAAATGACTGAAATATCGAATTAAACAACCGCATTCATCATACAACCACAATATCGTTGAACCAACCATACCTTATCCCTACAATAACCATAATATAGTTAAACCAACTATACCCATGATTAATAGCACTAAATTATGGTTACGGCAATCAATTTATTAAATGATTACTTTTAACCAAATTATGATTGCAACAACTACGCTTTGTTTTTTCGAACAATCATAATATTTTTCAGGAAATTATAACGGTTGAATGCTATATAAGTGACCATTCTCAGAATATGTTTTCTGATTATCTTGGTATTGTGGGAAACATCTATTCCAGATGTTTTTGATGTAACGAAGAGTTCTCATAATCCAATGAACCGCTCTAGAAAAAAAAACAGAGAGTGGCAATATTTAGGAGCATTCATCTGAGCTCTAAGTTAAGACAAAACTGGTCTTAGACCAAATTATAGCTTTTTCTTAGTTTTAACTGGACTTCAATGAAAATTTCATTTAAATATTTGAAGGCAAATTTTAGGAAACATTGAGTGGCTAGAACTATCTAGTTACCGAAGATATGTTTGAGACTACGACTTCGGTTTGCCTGCCGGTATCATATAAGTATTGTTCCTGTAACAACATTATTATGAATACAATTATAATGATTTCAATATAACAATATCATTTCGATGACTGGAATATAGTTGCCACAAATACAAATCCAACCATAGAATGCTTAGTATAGCCATAGTTTTATGATGTTGTGAACAATTTCAATATTACATGTTGTAAATATTATAATTCCTGCAAACAAGATATCTATGTGGTTCAAACTATCATGTATTATAGTAAAGGCTTTCATAATATGAGTCTTAGAAGCATGTCAGTCATTCCTGTATGATAATTCTAAATATTTGTATAATAGCTGGAAGTATTTGTGTGCGAATATGACCAAAATAACCATTATATGTTTGTTGCTAACTAACTGCTACCATATTTTTTCTCTCAGTGTATGTATAAAAAATTGAGATAAAGTTCGGCTTCGTTTTGGAGAGAAAAAATATGGGTGAGCTGTACATTATTCCGAGAAAAATATTCATTTCTGCATATGTGCAGTCATCCCTTTCTGGAATTATTACGATTCCGAAACTAGGAACACATGGAACATATTTTCTTTTATTCTTATGAAATGCACATGCACAAATCAGTTTTGCGATTGGAGGTAATCCTACAGAGTTAGTGCCGATCTAAGGTGCAAAAATCTAGTACTTCAGTTAGAATATAAAAAAGGAAAGTACTAAAAAAGTGCGTAGAGGGAAATAGAAAAAAAAAGAATGATGTCGTTTTAAAAACAAATCAAAAATATACTGCGCCCCAGGGAGGGGGTGTCAAAGTTTGTTCTGGTACGTTTTGGAATATCTAGTACAGATTCAAATATTTTTTCTGAGAAGAAATTTGAACACCCACACCCCTATGGTCCGAGGTCAAATGGCTGAGTTATTATTGAAAAAGTAAATATCCCTCTAATTTCCCCCACTCCGACCTCCCCCCCTCACAACCTAGTGACCCGATTAATATTATCTTTAGTCTAGGACCACAGCTCTCATTTAAGACATCAATGAACTGTCTGCGACTCTTTGTTCAGGAAATATAACCAAAACATTTCAAACTTTACCCTCTTCCTACGTCGGGAGAGAAATACCCCACGCAAAACCGACTTGACCAAAAGATGCGCGGCATCGAGACGAACATGCACACCAAATTTTGAGAAAAACCGTTCCTCCCACCACAAAAAAGAAAACTCCGTTCAATTTGCGAAATCTATCGAAAAATGCAAAATTAACTCACTCCAGGGACGTGTATGCTAAAAAAATTAACTCACTACTCAAAGGGTCCATTAAGAAGTAATGAGAACAAGTTTCGAGCAATTCTGGTATGTCATCACTGGAAAAGGTAAATGATGCATTTTCTTGAGAATTTTTTACACATCTTTTTTCACTTTGGTTTTCCTTGATTTGATTTTTTTTTATGCAAATCTAACTTTTGTAATCCATACCACCTAAATTGCTTTCCCGTCGAAAATGTTTTAAATCACTCCCCGCCGTCGTAGTCACAATCGAATTCGCTCGAATGCTCTTTTGTGATGGACAGTTACCGTAATTAATTAGGAATTTAAGCTGTTCTGTATCAAATCAAACCAAAATATTTTTAATACAATTTTTTTATTATTTCAAAATCATTAAATTTAAAAATATCGAGTAGCATAAAAACTTTTATCACATCAATTCGCACTGGCATAGGTATGTCAAAGCCTGTATGGTTGCGGTGGGCTGCGGTTGTCTAATGAGTCATTAACGAGTAATGCGTTACTAGTTAATTATTCATTAGGAGCGCTGTGTGTATAGTATTAGACCAGTGGCGATTCCTGGGCTTCAGAAAAAGGGAAGCAATTTATATTTTGTAAATTATATGCAGTTTCACTTTTCAGACTATATTGCTACTACAAGCAATTATATTCATCATTATTTTTTTCTGTTAAAGAAGGAGAATGCCATTGTCATAGTTAAATAAGTTCGGGTTTCTATTCATTTTTCCGAACCGCAATAGTAAGATTTTCTACAATAGGGGGCCTCTAACCCTCACTGAACCAGTGGCGCGGTACGCCAGAGAAGAACCAGTTGCCAGTCGTCATCATAGCTATCTGTGAAATTAATTTCTCATCACTTTTGGATTCACTTACAATAGCAATTGCATGTACGTTCAAAATGAAGCTGTTGTGTCTTTTGAAATATCACGGAAGCCTAAAACGCGTTCGTGAACAATTCCCTTCTTGCTTACATATCTTAATACTGTAGATAGGTGTGGGCTTACAGATATTTGTAGTTTCATCCAAAATGATTGAGACCAAAGAAACTCTTTCAATTTGGTTTTTATTTTGAAAACTAAAATTTTATGAGCAATTCATGTGAATAACTTTCGATAATCCTAAGAAAAAATTTACTGCCAGTCATTTTTGACAATAAATTGGATAGTTCAATGCGTACTGATTTTGTTTGTGTTAGGGCATCTAGAATGTTCGGTTTTCTCAAACGTAATTCCAGTGATTTTAATAATTCAATTACATTCAAAAAGTAAATTTTTATAGTCCGGTCTATTTTAGAATATGATTTGGTAATTTTGAATTTTTACACGATTTGAATTTTGAATTCGATCGAATTGAATCTGTTCATATAATTTTCACATCATTTATGCTCGTCGTAGATTGGCTTCTGAAAATAATTTAAATAAATTGAAAGTGTGATCTAACACCCCACCAGCATACAGCTTCAGAATTTATACAATGAAAGTTCGATAGCAAGGGATGCAAATTCATAGGGAAAACGTAACATTTTGTTCAGCGTCCCATAGTAATGTACATGCGGAAACCCTTGAGTACATATGAGTCCGACGAGTTAAATGAGTTTATCTTTTTACGTTGGCTTTGTTGTTGCAAAGACGCTTTCAAAATTTCAGCGTCTCTGTGGTGTGACTGTGCAACAGTAAGTTTATTTGATTATATGTAGTTTGTAATGCGAGTAGAATCGGACGTTGGATGTGGTATTGAATGGAATAGACGCGGCAAATGTTTCAGCGTCTCTGTCTGTGGTTTGACTATGCTATCAGTAAGTATGAGTCTGAAGCAAATTCATACAAATACTCGATTATAGCTTGCTGCCTGAATCATAGGTTTTAGATGTTATATTGTGTGGGCCACACTCAAAATTTTTTTCAGCGTTCCATATAGTTGGTTGATAGTGGTATAACGACGTTTGATGGTATGTTTTTCTCGGCTAGTATCACAGAAGAGTAAATTCTCGAATTTTATGCAATTTTTTTAAACATTCTGAGAATATTTTAATGCAATGTTTCTTTTAAGTTTGAATTTTTCTCTTATGTCAAGGGAAGCAGTGCTTCTTTTATTACGAGGAGCCGTCTCTGTATTAAAACCAGAATAATATGAATTCTCAAATTCCATTGTTTGATTTATAAGTTTTCGAATAATAAACGTACAATTTCTAAAGAAGCGATGCCATATGTTCATAGTTCACATACTTTCTATAATTTGGTGATGCAATAGAGATAGTGGAATAATTATAACAAATACCAAAGAAAACTTACAAATGAACAATCTAAAAGCCACCTTAAATCAGGCTAGGGTGGCCCACTATGCTAACCTGGTAAAAACCTTTTACCAAAACTATCCTCTCCACTTAATAAAGCGTATAAGGTTAACAATTAAATTAAGTTAATTAACCATGCATTATGATACAGCTTACCGTAGTTTCAGTAAATTTGTCAAATGCATTTATATTCTAGTACAATATATTATTAAATATTATTACTATTATAATTACCTGCTATCAGGTCTAGTTGAGATTTCTAGCTATTTGAAGTCTTCAGCTCATCTACAGATAAAAATGCAGTCACAAGAATATCCCGCCTGTTCCAAGCACAGGCCCGACAAGCACACAGAAAATGTTCGATTGTCTCAGGCTCTCCTTCCACGCAGAACAGACACTCAGGGCTGCTAACAACTCCCATCCTTGTTAGATGACCGTGAAGTGAACTGTGGTGATGATGCCAACCAAAGCTCTGCATTGTTTTCTTCCGAACTCCAAGAATATGTCAGAGAAAGTCGAATTAGGCCCACCAAAAAAAAAGTTTTGTACACATGCAAGTAGGTATTCAAGTTCGCCAATCTCTGCTTATATTTGATATGAACATCTGCTTTGATGAGATATCTGATCCCCGAGGTGGCAATGCCTAAAGCGAGCTCCGGTCAAAGGAAAAGAGAGCCAGAACGAGACCTGGCTAGAAGGTCAGCGCTCTCATTCCGCATGCCGACGAGCTGCCTCGCATAGCAAATCGGGGGTGGCCTTTTAAAAGGCCCCTTTGATGTCCAGAAAGGCTCCCAAGGTAAAACATCTATCATAACTATGTAACTATAACTATAACTGTAACTACTGAATGAAGAGCCGTCTTAGTTGTTTTGGCTCTTCAGTAAGCGTGCGACGTGTTTAAGGTGAGGCTTTTAAGGCTACTGACTTAACATATTTATCCACGAGCCTCTCCAGGTATTTCAAACCGATTGAGAAGAGGCTTATGGTTCGAAAACTTTTCGAGTTCACATTTGAAACTCTACTAGGCTTCGTAACGAAGGCAATCCTCACCATCCTCCACACCTCAAGGATATATCTAAATGCAATACATGCTCTAAAGATGGGACCAGTGTAAGGGGCCAGCACTACGCTCTCTGCCTTAAGAAGGACTGAATCGGGGGATTTTAAAGCCAATAAGGTTGAAATTGATCATTTCATTTTCTCGACAACAACAATGCGGGAAGGTAGGGGATGTTCGTTATACATCTGCAGGTCTTCTTCAAGCCTACAGTCTAGGAAATGCGTCATCCTTTTATGATGTAAAGGAGCCAACTGGCCTTTTCAGGACATACGGCTTCAACTAGGGGTCACTTAAGAGTCTTGAGCGGACTAATCGGATCGCGATATCCATCAAGCTCCTCTCAGAAATCTACAAACGCCTGTATTTTGTATTTGGTTGGATTAAGTCAGGGATACTAACCTAGATTCAATTAAGGAGTAGACAAAATAATTTCGGTTTTATTTAGTCAGTAATTTGAGGATAATAAAGATTTTTGATTAAATGGGTTGAAAGATATGTGAAGTCTAGTGCGAGAAAGCAATTCAGATGGATCTTCACTGTAAAAAAGCTGATTTAGGACGTATATAGAGGGTAATTCGGGATATTTGAGGTATATGCTACTACATGAATAATTTTTGCATATTTAGAAACTGTGTTACTGACGAAGAAGAAGAATATTCATTACTATCACCTTTGCAATGTGGTTTTCGATGAAATCACAGTTGTGAGACTGCATTATTAAAAGTGAGCTCAGATATACATATAGTGCTTGGTAAAGATGATGTGAGTATTCTTGTTCTACTAGACTTTTCCAAAGCATTTGATAGTGTACGTTATAGCAATCTAAAATCTAAGTTAGCTAATGAATTTAGCTACTCTACCTCTGCTATCAACACTTTAAATAACTTCCTGATGGGACGTTCACAGCAGGTTAAACTTGGAAATCTAGTTTCTGTTCCGATACAGCTTAGATGCGTGGTACCGCAAGGATCAATCTTGGGTCCATTATTGTTCAGTCTGCACATACATGGCCTACCTAATGTTGTACATGATGCAAAAGTGCATCTATATGCTGATGATGTGCAGGTTTTCCTGAGTTGCCCCACTGGTATATCGGAGGATGGTCTTTGTCGATTAAATATGGACCTTGAACGTATACGTGAATAATCTCTAGCTAACAACTTATTATTAAATACCGGTAAATCTAGTTATACAATCATATACAGGAGGGAGTTGGAACCTACTGACTCTCCCCCAGTTGTTATGAATTCATCTGATATACCACACTCTAAATGTGTTAGGAATCTTGGTGTAATGTTCAACTAACATATATCATGCTGCGACCATGTTAAGAAAATATTAAATAATGTTTATGGTGCCTTAAGAAGCCTCTGGTTTTCAGGATATCTCCTCTCCACCGCTGCTAAACTTAGCCTTTCACGTATGGAAGCCTTGTTTTCCCGGCATTAGACCATAATTGTTCTCGTAAATTGAATGTAGCTTTTAACTGTTGTATTCGTTTCATTTATGGGTTACGACGATATGATCATGTAAGTCCTTACTGAGACGTAATCCAGGGTTGCTCGCTAAATACGTATCTTCAACTTAAAGCTTTAATATTTTTACTTAAACTCGTGTATACTTGTAAGCCTGATTATTTATGGGAACGTATACAGCTTGCTCAATCTCCAAAGCATTTAAATTTAATTATACCTCGTTTTATAACGTTGACTGGCGCTCGTTCCTATTTTGTCCATGCACCTAGAATATGGAATTCTCTACCAGTTGAGATTCAGCGGACGTGGATGGTTGGTGCAGTCCGGAAGAAATTAATTGAATTGTTCGCTACTAGTGATAGATCCTAGGGGGAGTGTGTCATCGGCAATAGTAGTTTGATATATAGATTAGGTTATTTAAGTGAATTTCAGTTTGAATCTTCATTTTATTTTTTTTTCTTCTGTCTCATTTTCCTGCTCTCTCATAAATTTCATTCCGTATATTGTTTATATTTCAGTAATATACAACTGAATATGTCTTATATTTTACATATCTAAAAGGTTGTAAATCTTGTTGCACAAACCAATTACGTAAATAAATATGAAATATATGAAATGTGGAAAATGCGACTAAGGACTTTCATTAAATAGGGCGAACTACGTTTTCGATGCGACAAAGAGATTATCTCGTCTTTAAGGAAACTCATTTAGATGGTTAAATAACCAGATTATTTTCGATGAACTATAATAACCCAATAATTATAAAACAGATACAAATGATAATACTACATAAATTAATCTATAGTTAAGCCCTCGACCATGCTTTCTGCGACAAAGCAATACCTGGTCTTAGAAATAATAGACTTTAAATATGAAACCAGGCCAGTATTTATCTTTATGCAAATAGTATTATTGTCAGATTAAAATTATGTAGTGAATGACCTGTTGGCCAAGGGATTTGATTTGTCTAATAAATTGTTTGCTCTAGGAGCAGATAATGATAAGAAAGATCAGAAATCCTGTTTCACATAACTAGAGCACTGCTCTAAAGTATTATGTACAGTAAAGTAAATTGAACTGTGTTTCATGAATAAGTTCTAAAGTGATCTGGAGTAATCTGGTGCAAAATTTTCTGCTCTAACCTTTTTGAGGGAGCAATTTAGAGTAGGCAGTAGTGATAAATTACAACTAGAAAATATTAGGTTTGTTAAGGTTATTTGCAATTAAATTTCAGTTTTTTTTTTCTAATTTAACTATTCTCGGAATAAACTGAATCTCACTTTAGATGCGTGGTCAAATGATTCATTAATACTTCGCATTAAAAAAAAACACAAAATACAGAAATGCAATATTCCTAGTGTATTACAAAAATATGACAGATCTCAGAAAAGTGAAGAAAACCTCGTTTCATTAGCTTATTACTCATTTCTGATAATTTTACTCTTTTCTGATCTACTTTTAATTTGACAGTCGATCTGAAATGACTTTCCCTGCTCTGAACTTTTATTGATCACATTAAAGAGACCTTTTAAGTACACTCTAATGAAGAAGTCTTACCTATTATTAGAGGTATAAAGTAATCATTATTAAATTTCTTATTTTTTCAATATAATTATGTCAATTTATCAAAATAATGTGATAATTAAGAGCTGCTTTCACTCACTCAATTAAATTACATTAACAACGGCTGAGAAAAAATCGATGGAAGTTACTCGTACAACCCAAATCAGCGAGTTAAAATATAAACAATTTACAGTTTGGTTCGTGGCATGGAGGACAATTTCTCCAAGATATTGAATGAAGTAGGTACTCTTAACAGATCCTGGTTTAAAGATTTTGTAGTATGAATGTAAATGTATTGAAATTTATATGTATATTCTTTCATGTTCAGTTTACAGCATTGCTGTAAAAATATTTTCTTATTACTTCTGAAATCACTAAAACTAAATAACTTAACTGAGATGTTTGGAGCACACTCAGTAGAGAGGAAGGAATTTAAACTATTTATTTAATAAATTCAATTGATGTGGTTATTAACAGTACAAGATTTGACTTATTAAATGTCGCCAAAAGATGCCCTCGAGTAGACATGTATCATTTAGCTCCGCGAAATTCTTACTAGAAAAAGAACAGTTCTTGTTTCCCTAAACGCTCTGTAATTTCCTTTGTTAATAGTACATAACTTGTTATCGCAGTTTTATTGCAAAATTGTTGTTGTTCCATTTACATAAACGCTATTAACTAAATTAAGTTGAGATTATGCCTCCAGCAACGAGTAATTCTGCATCTGATAACCCCATTACCTGTGAAGAATTGGACAATTGCGTTGAATCCATGCAGCAGCATTTAGATAACAAAATTACAAGGATAGAGCAGAAATTTATTGGTGAAATCAATGAATTAAAGCTAAGTTTTTCTACCAATTTAAACGAATTGAATGATGAAGTTTCCTAGCTTCAAGCCAGAATTTTGTCACTCGAGGCTCACATCGATAAAATTGAAAAATCAACAAAGTCTGCCGATGTATTTCTTCAGGGTATTCCAGTTTTGCCTCAGAAAAACGTCAGTGAAATTATCAACAGACTCGTTATTGGTAAAAAAAAACAATCGTCATCTAAATCTGTTAAGCCTTCAGCTGTGATAAAATTCCGGAGTACCTATGACAAGTTTCGATATATTGATGCTATACGTAAGAAAGAACCTAAGATAAAATATGTTGGTCTAATTGGGAGCAGCAGAATGAACAGCTAAAAATCCTGAGATATTTAGGTCAGCGATGGATATTAAACGCAGTGTTATGTTTGCAGCAGTGTTCACGCATAACGGAGCCATGCACGTACGTCAGTTTTTTTTTTTTTAACAGAGGTTTGGGAAATCGAGGGATCCCAAGAACGTAGGCCAAGTCATGGCCGACTGTTCACCCTCCACACCAATGAGCGCCGGCTCATAGGTCCCAACCGGACGCTCCTACAAATGTCAGTATTGGCACCGAGCCCTCCTTGCCGGCATCGTGTATCTCGTCCGTATTCCTGAGACTGCCGGGCAGTGACAAAGAAAGTGAGTTACTGTTTCGGACTCATCTCCCCAATCCTTGCATGTAGGATCATCAACAAAACTCATCCTGTGAAGGTGACCTCTAAGAAGGGAGTGCCCAGTGAAAATGGACACCAGAGTTCTCACGGTTCGCTGTTAAGTCCTAGGAGCTTATTTGTTTGATTTTGTTTTGGTTTACCCCACAGTTCCTTTGTTGTTCTACCCGAGGGATCTTCTAACCAAAGGCGACTGTGTTGGCGGTCGGCCGATCTTGAAATGTTTGAGACAATTTGTTGTGGTACAATCTCGACTGTAGAGGCAGGTTCCTCCGAGTTTTCACCTTCAGCTCGTCCACCTTTTCATTCCCCCTGATTTAGTTGTGCCCTGGGACCCACTGCACTACCAACTTGTTATTCCGAGAATGGGTGTTCAGGGTGGTTTTGTACTCCATTAATATTTTGGAGGTTATGAAGGGTTTAGACAAAGCTTTGACAGCTATTTGGCTGCCTGAGAAGATGGCTATCTCCTTATCCTGTTTCAAGAATGGCCTTGACTGCTGCCTGGAAAACCGTAGCATGGTTTTCAAGATGCGTGTCGAATTCTATTTCAGGCTCCTCCTGGGTTTGTCAATGGTTGAAGCATGGAATGATTCCAGTTTTGCCCTGGATGGAATTCTAGATTCAAAATTGCTTTCCAGCATGGAGGTGGTCGCTATCCATATCGATGTCAGGTGTGAAAGATTGCACAAACTCATAAATGGATTCACGTGGAACTCTTGTTCCTGTTTGAAGCCAGCCAAGGTTAAGATGCAGTCTTAGCGCTGTTGTTGACACCCTGCTTAATATGTATTTGCACTGGGTGTATATTGAGGATAACTTCCAGACCCCGAGTGCTAGTTCACTTAAAAGCGCCGCTAGCGCTTAGAAGGCACAGTCTTTGAATTTTCTCTAATTTCTTGCGATGATTGGCGAAGTCCATTGGTTTCCACTACAATATCGAACTCTAGGTTAACATGGGTGGAATGACGCTGGTGTAGATCCATACTATCTTCCGCGGCTTGAGTCCACACTTCTTCCCTACCGCTCTGCGGCACATTGCGGTAACTCTAAGAGTTTTGCTCGCTCTGCCTTCGAGGTGTGGTTTCCAGTTTAACTTTTTATATAATATAATACCTAGGTATTTCACCCTGTCCCTTAACTCCAAACGCGTGGAGCCAATCAAGGGCAGGTTTAGACTGGGGATATTCCTTTTCATGGTGAAGAGACATTCCATGTTGTGTTAGCATTTCCGTAAACCTATGCGGAAGAACATTACTAAAGACGCTTTCTACATCGATGAAAGCAGCCAGCGTAGATTGTTTAAAGAGGGAGGTTTTTCAATTGAGTGAATCACCTCGTGGAGGAACGTCCGAACGTACTTTCCCTTTAACTACGCATACTGATGCTGTGATCGTCCGCTTCTGGGAATGGAGCATCTCAGCTCCCACTCGCAGGTGCGTTCTAGGGTTTTAAGTAAGAAAGAAATCAAGCTTATAGGTCTATACGCTTTGGCAGTTGTGTAATCTACCCGGCCTGCCACAATAGGGACTTCTTGCCACAACTTCGGTGTATAGCCCATTTTGCTACATGCTCTAAAGAGAAGGGTAAGGTTGCTTATAACACGAGTACTGAAGGAGGGCTGGGAAGATGTCGTCCTTGCCCAGGGTTTTGAAAGGTGTGAAAGAGTCAACTGCCCATTTGACCGATTCGTCCGTGATGAAGGCAACTTCTCCGCCCCGGAAGCGGTTTCATTACGTGAAGTTTCGGTACGCAGAGATGATAGGCCCTTGTCTGGACCATCACGGAAGTGCTCGTCTAGCAAGATTTCCAACGATTGCCCAAAGGAGGAGGCCCGCAATCCGTTGCTATCTTTGAGGAGTTCGGGTTGAATTTGTATCTTTGATAGGAATTTCTTTATTCTTGACATCTCATTTACCCCTTCTACGTTTTCGCATGGTTATATTTGAATGTTATGCTAAATATTTTTCTACCATCATTTTTTAGTAAGTCATCTTCTTCTATGATGGTATTGTTACTATATTATGTAATTTTCAGGCCTGAAGTTTCTAGCTATTCCTATGATAAGCACTTCACGTAATAATTTCTTGTCTGACAGCAAGCATGGATGGGGGAATATTTTTAATAATTGTAAATTAGATGCATTATGCATGTCGGAATCATGACTTCATCCTAGTATCCATAACGATGAAGTTATGATTCCCGGCTTTTCACTAGGTAGGTGCGACAAAAACTATTCTGCTGGTGGTAGAGTAGCGATCTATTTAAATAGCAGATATAATGTTAGAGTAATCCTGGAGTCTGTCATTGAATCACTGGTATCGAATTCGTGTTTATTGAGGTCAAAACGGCAAGTGCTAAAGTACCTACTATTAGGTTGTGTATATAAACCTCCCTAGATAAACTCGCTTAATATTCTCTAATCCAATTCAGTGGATCTTATTCTATTAATATAATTTCGGGTGATTTTAATATTAATATGCTTTCAGATGGTTGTTCAAGGCACAGCTTTGTAACTTTTCTAGTGCAGTAAATTGTTTGCTAACTTGTGTTTTTCGTAGTGGTCCATCCCTTCTGGATCTTTTCATCACTGATAGAGGCGATCTTGTGCGTGATCAGCTAACTTTTAGCTTCCTCGGAATTTCGGATCATTCTGGAGTTACTGTTTCTTTTAATATCGATGTTGTTAGATGTAGAAGTCATATCGACAATCAAGTAACTTTTTTTAATAGGACAGTTATGAGATTGTTTAACGAGTTTGTTTCGCTGAAAATGGTAAAATGCCGTTTTGAGTGCAACTGGATCAATCATGAAATAAAAACTTGTGAACGGAATTTTGCAAACAATCAGCAATGAAAACGGTACCGTAGTGAAATCCTATGGAATATTTATCACACCCTTAGAAATAAGACTATTGCTTTAATAATGAAGGCTTAAATTAATTTCTACTCTAAAAGGCTTGATCCAAGTTTACCTTCTCGTGAACCTTGGAATAACGTTCAGCTTGGAAAATAGGGCTGGTTATTCCTATTAGAAAGAAAACCAATGCATCGTCCCCGGAAGATTATAGACCTATTATCATTCGTCCTATATTGTTCAAAGTATTTGAAAATGTCGTATACAAACAAATCACGGACTATGCTAATATTAATAACTTGATTAGTTCATATCCAGTCTGGTTTCAGAGCCAAACACAGCACCACTATATCGTTACTACTTCTCATGGATCCCATAAGATGAAAGAAGTTACTCTCTTTGCCTTACTTGATTTTTAGAAAGCGTTTGACTCTGTGAGTGAACTCATCTATGCTTAGTTAAATAATAGAAAGCAATGCCTTGTTTGTAACTTGAAATCTTCCAAGCTCTATTTTCTCTATTCACGCGTGCCACAAGGATTTATTATAGGTGCTCTTCTATTCAGTCTATACGTATATGATGTGGAAAATCAAATTAAAAAATGTTAACTGCAGTTATATATGCTGATGATGTATAACTTTGTATATTTACCCCCCATCAATGATATTCCACGCGTAATTACTGAGCTAAACAAAGATTTTCAATGCATAAGTAGGCGCGCTGAGTTTAA
This sequence comes from Dioctria rufipes, assembly GCA_963924295.1. Classification (NCBI taxonomy): domain Eukaryota; kingdom Metazoa; phylum Arthropoda; class Insecta; order Diptera; family Asilidae; genus Dioctria; species Dioctria rufipes. The sequence goes on along the minus strand of OZ002743.1, from coordinate 62,218,328 downwards.
CAAGCTCAGACTAGACCCGTCCAAATCTCAAGCTATGCTCATTTATTATCTCAATTTAACCTGTATTGATTTTTCACCAGTTACTATACATAAGTGATACGATTATACTATTTTCAACTAAGGCTCGGAATCTTGGCTTGATCTTCAATAATCGATTATCTTGAAGCGACCACATCGACGTTATTTTAGGTAAGATCTATGATGGACTAAAGGCATTATGGCGTCACTCAGCATATATACCACAAAATATACGTGTTGGACTTGTGAAAACCTTACTACTACCAATTATCAACTATGCTGACGTTGTATAGTGTCAGTTAGATTACTCGAGTTGTAGAAAATTTAATGTCGCACTTAACTCATATGGTCGGTATGTCTTATGAACCAGACATGTAAAGTACTTAAGTACATTGGTAATTAAGTACTAGTATCAGTACCAGTACCTAGAATTGTAATTGAAAAATTTTAAAGTACCATTACCGGGATTTGTACTTGAAATGTTTTTAAGTACCAGTACCGGAACTTGTACTTAAAATATTTCACGTCCAGGTACTGGTACTGTACTGGTACTTCTTCTTGAAATTTTAAAGGTTTGATATGAACATATATTGCAGTACTCTAGGGAGATTCTCGGTTTTACTTTGGATAACTATCTGAAATTCCGTATTTGCTTTGTGATATATAAGATCCTTAACTTACATTACCCAGATTACCTTGGCAGTCGACTTCAGTTTTTGCATTCTGAAAGAACGCTTTTGTTGAAAATTCCTCATCATATACTCTCGATTAGTTCTGGACCTTTCTTCATCTATGGTGTCAGACTTTGGAACTCACTTCCTCTAACCATACGTTCACTTCAAGTCGTTGGGAGGCTCAAGTCAGAATGTTTTAAATATTTTTGAAGTTTAACAAATGAAGTAAATCTATTTTTTATTTATTATTTTTTGAGTAACAATGCTTTCTGTTTTATGTACTTATTTTCTGTATCTTTAATTTTATAATACCTACTTAACTATTTCTACTGCATTCTTATAGCTTTTCTAATTTTCTCTTTTCTTTTAATGAAAATTGCATTTTCTTCATTACTAATTAATATTCTCGCTGAGTGTAAGCGACTTATTTTTTGTTTTTTATTTCGTCTAATTAGTTAGAGTAGGCATATATTTAAGAGTATTTATAACTCACTTGAATTTCAGTTGTAACAATAATAAATTGAAATTTTCTTCTTCATAATTTCGACAATGTTCATCATTCTGCAATTCCGAGAAAAATAATTTTTTTTTGTCTTAACGTATGCGAACAATGAAAATCCTGTTTAAATCACTATTGATAGCAGGAGAAAAAATATCTAAATAAATTCATTTCGTAATGTAATCATAGTAATAAGTCCAACTTTCAGTGGCATAGGTATACGATCTTCAACGATAATTTGTCTAGAAAAAATTGTGGGAAAAAGCTCATAAAAAGAAGAGAAATAATTTGATTTAGTAAAGCTCTCTATAACAAAACGAATTCACAATTAAATATCTTCGTAATAAATTAATTACTGTGAATATTTACCAGACAATCGCTAAATTGTCGCTTTTCTCCATCTACAACGAAGAGAAATGGTAACAGATTCTCCTCTAAGCTCAAAAAGCTTTCATTGTAAACTTTATCATAAGTGTGCCAATCAAACGCACTGAATAAGTTGCCTCTATTGAAGGTAATCTGAATAGCTTCAGGCTTTCATGAATGAAGAAATCGATTATCTGAAGCTGAGGGCTAATTATCTCAATCGTCGGGTTTGGAAATGATTTTGTGAAATGTGATTAAACCGGGCAATTAAAATCACACTAATATTATCAATTGCCTCAGTTCTGTTAAGTATTCCGATTTCTATGTGAAGCTTAGTGTAAGGTCTGCCGTAATGCCTTGTAAGACTTTTAGCTTACAAGTGCACACCACTTTAGATTTTCGAACCGTTATTCTTCTTTCCGAATAGGTAATAATTTCTTTCTCAATTATTTTTGCTCTTGTGTTACATAAGATTGGAAATTAGTTCTTCAATTGTGGACTGAGTTAACAAGACTGTCACGCGTATTAATTCCATGAATGAAATGATTATTCGCCAGTTAAGACAAATCATATCGATTTATCGACTTATTTGCATATACATGTATTATGTAATTTCTATCGGAAACATAAATAAAATCAGACTCTATTCCAGTTTAAGATTATGAGTCAGTTAGAAGTTTTAGACAAAATAAAAAAATTAATTTTGTTTTCCTTTGTTTACAGTTTTCCTTTTTAAAAGAAGATTTTTCTTACTGAGGTGCTTTTTTAAAGAATATATTCCGTCAGAAGTTAGATCCGGACAATCTAAGCTTGCCTCATTTATACAGGTAGATCCATAAATCTATACTTGTGAAAAGAACTTGTTTTATATAGTCTAGATATAGTTGATGTAGATGGGGCAGTCAACTCTGCTTTGATGATTTCATAAGACCACCATCAGATTAGGGAATTCCAGAGATAACGATCGATACATATTATGTTGTCGGCTTGAATTAAAAAACAGTTCTATAGGAAGAGGAGACAAAGATATGAGACCATCGTTTTGCAGATTTAATAAATGTTCCTATTTGCCGCCATGTAAATGACGGCAGTTTTATTGTGTTTTTCTTGTTATATAATTTTTTTTTTATATTCTTTTGTAAACAAAAATTCTCTTTTTCTCTGTTATATATTGTGGTCGTTAGATTTGATGATGATGATGATGATACGATTGTCAAGGACTTCTTCCATACACTTTCTATAGCGATGACTACGGATAAAAAAAAGTATTCACTCGAATATTGGTATAGTCATGAATCATATAGAAAAAATTTAATAGTGACATTTACGATATCCGGTATTTAGATTTGTAAAGTTGTATTAGATGTATTCGTCTACACACTCTTGTAAATTGACACAAGTAAAGAGCGTAAAGTTCATATTTTCAGGCGTGTTTTGAATCACACGTGTACTCGAAAAAGATTCGGGCTTTTTAAACACTAACAAATACAGTACGAATCTATCATCATGGGCCGATCGACCTATTTTGGTTAAAATTGCGTAAACCCGACTTAAGTATTTAACCTCAAAGTCCACTCTCCTTTTAGGTAAATTATGAAGGAAATTTCACTTAATAATTCCTTAAATTATGCCCTTAAAGTAATATTAACTTCGTAATTAATTATTAGGGAAAAATATTGTAATAATAAATAAATAAGGAAAATTTCCTAAATCTGAGGCAAATTTCCTAAATCTGAGGCAAATTTCCTAAATCTGAGGCAAATTTCCTTAGTTTTACCTAAATTTTATTTAACTTTTCTAGTAAAATTTAATTTTGTTTAAGAAAGAATTTTTTGGGATTCTCCGGTATATAGCAAAAGCTAAAATATGTTTTAATTTGTAATTTCATCACACAACCCATTAATTTTTGGTGACAAGTTTCAAGTCTTGGTTTGACTCATCAACAGGTCCCAAATACCGAAATTGGGTGATTTGAAAAACAAATGAAAAAAATGAAAAAAAGAAGAAAGAAATGAAAAGTTTGAGGAAAATAGAAAAAAACAATTTTTTTTATTTATTAAAAAAAAAATTTTTAACATTTTTTAAAGAAACAGATTCATTCGAAGCGAATCGAACCTGTATACGCCACGCAGTGGGCTGAAAAATAAAGAAGAAAAGGAAGAAGAAGAAGAAGAAGCGTTTCGTGTCAGCAGAAAACCTTACACTCATCGGTGCAGCTTGGTTTTCTGCCTGCTGCAGACGCTTGAAAATAGATCAAACTGATCTCTTCTCATATAAACTCAGAATAAATTCTGGGTGTGAATTACATGAGGAAAAAATTAGAACATTTTTTAGCTTTTGCTATATACCGGAGAATCCCAAAAAATTTTTCTTGAACAAAATTAAGTTTAACCCGGTAAAAAGTCCAAAAGAGTAATCTTTTTATTTAGTAAAATTTAAAGAAATGTATATTGACTTTGAAGTTCAATCTATGCCCAAATTCAAGGCAAAATAACGTAAATATTCCCTATTCGATTGTGTTCACCTTTAAAATCCGATTTTTCAAAGAAGTTAACCTCATGGCAAAATGTACTACATGGGCATGTTTTGCGAATTCCCTCATAGTTGAAATTACGGCAATTAGAAATTTATTTTATCATTGGTAAATGTATCAGAAATGGGAGATATCGGAGCACACAATTTCAAAATGTATGTAAAAGTGCAAAAGTGGTGAAATGCATATACATTCTTCATATTCTTTACTCTTCTTTAATGTCCTGTTATTTTCCTAAGTCTTGGAAAAGCTTTAGTATTGCCAATTGCCAAAAAACCTTCTCCAAAATCTCCTGGTGATTTGAAGTCAATCAGTATATTAAGTTTCATATGTAAAATTTCGGAAAAGCTTATTAGCTTCCAGAATTTTGGTTACTTGGAAAGTAACAAGGTCTTGTCATATTGTTAGTCTGGTTTCCGGCGTTCTCACAGTTGCGAAACTGCTATACTAAAAGTGACTGGTGATATTAGAGCAGTATTAGGCTAGGATAACGCTACCATTTTGATTCTGCTTGACCTCTCAAAAGCTTTCGATATTGTAAATTACAGCTCGTTACAGCATAAGCTATCTAATTTTCTTGGCTTTACTGCTTCCGCTTCTACTCTAATCGGGAGTTTCTCCCGACTGGTGTACCTCAGGGTTCAATTTTGGGGCCTTTGCTATTTAGTTTATTTATTAATGACCTTCCTCTAGTTGGACGTGTTGTCAAAATTAACTTATACGCAGATCATATGCAGCTTTATTTGAGCAGACTTATTGGCCTGCTTGAAAATCGAATCACACGTATTAATGACAATTTGAGCAGAATTAATGATTGTTCCAAGATTAATGCATTGAGATTGAATTCCTCTAGGTCTCGATATATTATTTTTCACATCAGTCCACTCCATTCATCTGATATCCCACCCGAAATTTTGGACGGTAAAACATTATCTCGTACTAGTAAAGTGAAAAATTTAAGCGCTGAACCAAAATATGAACTGCTGTGACAATACAAAATAAAAAATTAGTAAAATTTACTCCGGACTCCAAAGGCTATGGCTCTGAGCCAGTATTTTGTCAGAAGCAACTCGTTCAAATTTCACATGCGTAAGTTTAATTTTCCGTTGACTTGATAGTGTTTCTACCCGTAAAATGGAGGTCGCGTTCAACGATTGATTACGTTTCATTCTCGGTCTTCGCAGATATGATCATGCTTCGCCTTAACGCGATCAGCTGGTGGGGGTGCCCGCTTACTACAAATAATCTCAAGAAAAGAGCGTTAGTGTTTTTCTTAATCTGCAAAAAAGTAAAGAACCATATTATCTTAGGGAAATGATTAATTTCATTCATTCACATAGAAATAGGAACGTTATTTTTCCTCATTTTACTAGGCTGGTCATGGAGGACTCTTATCATGTCCAGACTGCGCGCTCTCTATATATATAATCTTTTCACTTGCCAAGTATATTTTAACTCTCATCAAATCATTTAAATGATCGGCATTTAATTCAGTTCCTAAGTTTGGATTTAATTAGATTCATTGTACTGAATTTTCTCACGCAGTAAGCACTGGAAGCTTGAAAAGTTCCCACAGTATCGCTATATTTTCAAACACAAAGTTGCTAAGTAAGATGAGGTGTACTCCCACTCCATTTTTTCATCTCAGCATAACACTTGCTGCATCCGATGTAAACATAACCATTTTCTTAATGTGTTGATTAAACTTCTTGTAAAAATAATAAATTTTTTCCAAAATAGTAGCACTGTTCAGTGGCGGATCTAGCATTGTCATAAGGGGTGGGGTCATCTTACAAAGTCATTTGAGCCATCAGTCGCTTAGTTTTGTCACTGAACTGTAGTGAGGTACTAGGAAGATTTCCGCATTAACCGGTGTGGATGATGTGTCATTTTTTAGTATACTACTTTTTTTTTAAGAAGTCATTTTCTAATAGAATAGTAGTTTAGGACCTGCAGGAGTCATTCAAACCAAACTTTCCTCAGGTTTTACACACTAGCACACGAGTCCCACATGAATACATCTTTGAGTTTGTGCCGTCTGTTGTGCCTGAAATTGAGAGGAACAGTGATCACCTCGTCTAAACTCTGCTAAAAAGCAATTTTAAAATAAAAACTCCAGCTAGGGCAGAATGAGAATCACATTCCGTGCTTCAGCCATTAACAAGTCCTATCATATTTATAGACGGTTTCAAATCAGAAGAAAACCCCAGAGTCGGCGTCTTCTGCGAGGAGCCTCATGTGGAAATTGCAATATGGTATACCTGGAATGCCATGTCATGGTTTTCCAGGCACAAAGCTATACTTGAAGCAGGAAGGCATCTCCTTAACGCAGACATTGAGGACAAAGAGATTGCAATCTGCTCGGATCATCAGGCATATGTTAAAGCCTTGTCAGAACCATTTAAAAACTCCAAACTTGTATTGGAATGCAAGTTCAACTTGAATTTCCTTTCTCGAAACAAGAGGGTATTGGTGCTTTGGGTGCCAGGTCATAGCGATATTAGCGGAAATGAAAAGGCGCACGAACTTGCTCGTCTTGGTTCATCCTCGGAGGCATCCCCCTCTACAATAGGGATCGCATCAAATCACCTCATTTCTAATATCTCGGCCTGGGCCAACCATTACCACTATTGTCTTTGGTTGGATCATCCATCAGATAGCACTACAAAAGAGCTGTGGGGCAGACCTAACCCAAAATAAGCAAATAAACTTCTAGGATTAAATAAGTCAACTCTGAGAACCCTGGTATCAATCCATACTGGGCACTTTCGTCTCAGGGTCCATCTGCACAGGATAGGGCTTGTTACTGACCCTGTATACTACTACCTTTTGTCGTCAGTCTCATAGTTGCTGAAAAAGAAAATTAACTAATAAGACAATTCTTACTAATTTGACTAACTCTTATTAAATTACTCCTGCATTCGTCTGTCTGGATTAGACCTTAAGTACTATGCTTAAAATCGATCGATCGAGTGTTCGTTTATGAAGTCCTGGTAGAGAAGCCTGATTACGCGGGCCGACCTCGCTCTTAACTGATTTTTTTCTTTTTTTTTAATATTATTATGCCAGGCTCAAGGTTATACCCCAATATGGCATTGGGGCGATATAGAAAGGATTAGGGGTAATGAAGAAAATGGTTGAGGTGTTGATATACAGGGTGTCCCGTATGTGGTCTGGAACCCGATGATTATTGATAGATCATGCTGAGACAAACAAAAAATTGTATTGCTGTTGGGTGGGTGATAAGGAGGGGGAATCATAACGGTTTCCGAGATAACGGGATTTAAAGATATTTGGGTATATTCAGATCACCATGTAGATTCTGAACGTTACATTCTGTGATAATTATTTAAAATTTGTTATATAGATAATCGCTCGGCCTTTGCAAGAGTCTGTAATTTTGTTCCTTGCACCTCCCTGTTTTGAAATCCTAACTCTGTTTTTTTTTTTTTTAATTAACTACTATTTTATATATATAAAAAAAAAGATGTGATTAACATCAATTTTTCATACTGAAGCTCAAACTGCAAACCATTTGCTTTAAAATGAATTATCAAATGTATCCCTTTATGCGCTTTTTACAATTTTCTTGGACATACTATATCCACGGATGACGCGTTTTTTTTATTAAAGCAGTAGTTAAATAAAAAAAACCATGTCAAAATTTCAAAACCTCAACTAGTTTGAGTCACAACTTTAAAACGGGGAAGACCAGAAGAAAAATTTATAGACAATTTGAAGGGGTCAAACGATTATCTATATAACAAATTTTAAATCGTTATCATCATACAGTGTAACATTCAGAAGTTACAGGGTGGTCCATAAAAATATACCCAACAATCTTTAAGTCCCGTTAACTTGAAAACCATTAGGACCCCCCCCCCCCTATCGCCTTCAACTCATACAATTTTTTGATTGTTTCTACATACAGGATATCCTCTTGAGCCTTCGGAAATAGTGAGCCCGGGGAAAGACAGAAGATGGTAGACTGTTCAACTTTCGCATATTTTGATATCAAAAAAGCATCACAGAATTTTATTTTACAACCAAAAGTATTTTGAAGGGTGGAAGGATATGCGCGGTTTGCAGAGTGAGTATTACGTGCAGCAATTGATCCACAAGCAATCAGATTAGATATTCTACAAGAACATCAACCATACATGAAGCAATATTTCCTCATCGCTGGCCTATATATGTGGGATTTTTATTTCATGTTAGGTTTGATATAGGACTTGTAAAATTTGTTTCATTTCTTGTCAAGACCTTCAGCATCCATAAGGAGCAGAGCTTATGGTTATGCATTTTGTAGTCAAATCTTTGTTAAACTATTTCCATTGCTTAAAGTTTTGCCAATTTTTATATCTCTTAATGTTGTTTCAAAGAAAAATCTAACTATGTTACTTTCCTTGTTTGAATATATACCTCGTGTATAAGATGTTCATCGTATGTTTGTACCAAATAAAAAATTATTATTATTTACATTTCTCTATATTACTAAGCTGAATGTATTTGTGTTAAACCAAATTATATAGAAATTTATACTTCCTGGATAATCTCGGTAATTTTATGGCGTGAGTATATTGTACAATTAAAATATTGCGACTCACATTCAATTTACGAAGCATTCTATCACTAAGTTTTTAAACAAAGCTTGTGTGGTTTTCAATTAAAACTACACCCTTGAAATAATTGGGTCAAATAACCAATTAAAAATAAAAAACTGTTTAAAGCTAGAACCAACTCTATGTCAACAAATATCTTTAAAAATGTCACAGCACATTACGAACTTCATAAGATTTTAAATTGAGACAGAGTTATCTGCAAATGCGAACATAAAAATTTGCGTAGTTATAAACAATGCAAAACGAAACCCTGCTAGTAACAAAAGACTTCCAAGATGTAAATAATGTTTTTGATTTATTGTAATTTCTTAATTCCAAATGTACACCTGACGCCTCGCAGAACGTTGCATGTTTTCGTCTATAGAGACAAATAATAAAACATGCAAACGTGACGGTGAAATTTCCCACAACCACTCCCGATCTCGGGCAGCAAATGAATCAACCTCAAACACAAATGAATTCTTTGCAAATTATCTTGTTGAGGTCTATGCTAAGAAGGCCGTTAATTTGGTGAGTCTTTTTTTGCCCCGTAAAATATGATACTAGCAGGGCCGCCACAGTACCTACTACATATAGGCATTTAGTGACACGAAGAAAAATTCTCTGAGGTTACCCAATTGCTAATTTCCATGATTGTTTCTTTGTGGTCTGTGGCATTGTTGAGCCATTAATTAGCAACCGTTCATCTAAAACGCTACAACTATAGATACGCAGGCGTTCATATCATGATATGGGTATTTTCCTAACGTGGAAGTGACACCCTCAGAACAATGTGCACTTGAAAAAGGTTCAATATATAAAGACTTCCCGCATTCGATGCGGATAAGTATTACCCGGATTGCGACGCTGCTGTTACTATCAAACTAGACGCAGATTTATTCTCACAAGTGATCTGTAAATAGAATTTTCACAGACTGTTACCATGAACAAGTGCATTTTCTTGGTTGTTCTTGCTGTTTTCATCTTTGCTGCCGTAGTATCGGCAAGACCTGAGCCTGGACCACAACTTAAGCCAATATCAGCAGAACAGATAAAATTGGATAAAGTTCAGGATATTGAAAGTGCGGCTGAACAGGATGACTTGAAAGGAGCTTCTTCTTACGGATATGGGTTCTATAGTGGTTACTATCCGTATCAGGGATACTATAGCGGGTATCCTTATTATTCCGGATTAGGATATAAACTTGGTAAAATTTAGTGTTTATATTAAATGCATCTAAGTGTCTCATTTCATAGAAGGGTTTAGTGAGGAGAAGGAATCACTAGAAAAGTAGAGAATTAAACTGTGAATATGACACCCAGTTTTCGCTATTCTTTACTGTAAAATTAGTTACATAGTGGCACGGGGAAGATTTTATTGTTGTTTAAATTATTTTATATATTTCTATATATTGCTTTTTATATAGACAACATGGCCACTTTCGATTAAAAAATTAACTCTAATTTAAAACGAATATGAGAGAAATTAAATAAAATGTGTGTTTGCTAGTGTCACCACATAATTAAAGATTCGATAAACGCTTGTGTATTTTTGCTGTATAAGTGCTTAACATAAAGATTTTTACTAATTATTATTTTTAGGTTATCCATCATATTCTGGAGGATATGGAGGATATGGAGGCTATGGAGGATATGGAGGATATGGAGGATATGGTGGATATGGAGGATACGGAGGATATGGATCATATGGACTTTATGGACACCATTACTAGTAAATACTGAAGTGGGAGAGCAATTTAATGTTGGTCCTTCAAACCAAAAATTTTTACTTATAATAAGTGTTATTTAGTGGAAATCGTTGTATAGTGCAGAGAATTTTTTAATAACTTCTTGACAAATATGAGGATTTTCCTTTTTGTAATTAAATTTTGATTTTTTTTTTCTGAATAAAGTTTTGTGTAATAAACGTGTGTAAATCGTATTTTCTTAGGCTTAGGGTCATCATACATACATTGTATATATACAGCCTTTCCACACGAAACCGATCACTTTGGAACCCGATTATCTCGGATTTGGATAAAATTTTCACAGTATGTATGGAATACAAAGAAAAAAACTCAAATGTATTTTTTTGTTTCCCCCTCCCAAAGAAATTGAAATTTTCAAGTAAATCTGTTTATTTATAACTCAGTAATGACGGTATAAATTGATGCCTACGATAATTCTTATGGCTGTACAAGAATAGATTAAAAGTGTGCTGTTATGGACATAACTATGTAAAAGTAGTCGCCGAAATTATGGTAACATTATAAACAATTTTGGGTCAAAGTTGGAATATTTAGTCGTGAGCTTAATACAGGAGATAGCTACTTAAAAATGATCTCTAAGCACATTTCACATGAAGCATTCATTTAAGCCCAAGTGTAGAACTTAAAGCAACAGGTTACATAAGCACTATTCGGGATTACGTAAGAAAAATAAAATTGAAAAAAGTAAAGATTTGTAGCAACATGAGCTAAAAAACCATCACAAGGTGTACATTTTCTCGAAAACAAAAGAAATGCCTATAATTTGAAAAATACATGACTTAGATTTTTTTTATATTTTTCTGGTAAGTGTTACGATTTGGTCTATCACCCGGTTCCGGCTTGACGTCGACTTACGGGACACCCTGTATATCTTTTATATCATCTTATGTTTTTCATATAATTTTTACCTACATTTTATTCCTTATATTTTTATATTTTAATATGTTCCGTCATTCATTTTAACGCTTTTCTCCACTAATCACTGTAAAGATTTTCAAATTATATTTTTTACTCTTTATTTTTCTCTCTGCTCTTAAATTATTTTATTTTCCATCTTTCATCTTTCACTTTCATAAGCTTAAAAATTTATTAAATCTAAAAAATTCTTCTTTCTTGTTAATTTATCACAGGGCCTGATGATGGGTTAAACCTAACCCGAAACGTTGCCTAACAAAATAAAAATTATTTAAGAATGAAATAATCGAACTTTTCATACCGGAGAATCCCAAAAAGAAACCTTGAATTACCTCGTAAAAATTTAAGCCCAAGAGAGTTTTTGGTTCTTATAATGGATAGAGTTTTGGGAAAAAATTGAAAGTTAAAATTCGAGTGCGTTTTGCAAATAATTGATACACTTTAGTGCAGGTGGAATTAAAATTAAAAAAAAAAAGAGTTCGATTCATTAGTCTATTCACTTTTAAGCTTAGAAGTGTAGTTACTGAATAATTAAAAATTGGAATCGAGGAACAAATTGTCATTTTAAAAGAATTTAAGAGATTTAAGAGATTTTTAATTTTTCTCAGTGTGATAGTCTAGGTCGAGTTAAGTAAGAAACTGCTTAGAAATGAAAGCGTAATAAACAAAAATACTTTAATTTCAACAAAATTTTTTGTGAAAAATGTTTAATATCACTCTTCTATGCTATTTTCTCTGTTTTTTTTTTCAAAATTAAAATCCACGAGCACGAAAAAATTCCCTGTCAAAAGAGGAATTCATAATTGAGTCGTATTTTTCCTTCTTAGAATAAGGTCTGCTTACGTTTTGTTGTAGCTGAAATCAAGCGCGTATGCAGACCTGCAGCTTATGGCGCGGGGGGGGGGGGGGGGGTGTCATAACAAAAATTTTCGGGGGGGGAGGAAAAAGTCGGAAGGATTTGCTTTTAAATTTTTTTAAAATCATATTTACGTTATATCACAAAATCCAACTTTCGGTTTGATTTGGAAAACCTATCGATAATATTATCCACCTCAATTTCGATCTCAGGGTGGACATAAAGAACTTATTATCAGATACGCGGTCTCATGCAAAGATTGTAGAAATATGTAGATGTGACGCAACCGATTCTGTCACGGGTGAAGTAAATGAGTGAGAGTGAGAGCTTGCAATTTGAGTCACATTCAAAGGAATAAGAGTAGAATTGCGTGATATGTTACTGACTATTTATTCTAATAGGAAGTTAACTGATCTTACTTTCTTCTGAAAAAAGTATTCAATGGTGTTATCAGTCTTCCACTTTACACTTTCGCTACTATATCTACCTCCATCGCTAACTAATATAGCAAGTTTATCCTTGTCCTACAAATTAAAAGTACACATGAAGTTAAATTAAACAACACTACCCGAATTAATACGAAAGTACAATCAAAGAAACGCCAACTACCGCAGAGGAAAGCAAATGGATTTTATTTTTATAGTTTTGCCGGAAAATTTTTGAAGAAAAATTGTAGAATCAATTGATGGTTTTCAGTCACCAAAATTCGAAAGAAAAATGTTCAAGTAATTTTCTAAGAACAAAATGTATAATTGCCAATGCTCATAAATATCTTTAGCGACCAAGATCAGCCAAGGCACCTGAATCAATGTAATTCCAAATAAAAAATGTCAAATCTCTCTAAGAACACTGAATGCTTGTGCCCTTGTCCGAAAGAATGAACTACCAGAATCAATCCACCAATTCATTGCAAGAATTTAATGCTTCCCTATGAATGTTAAAATTTTGAACAACTCAGGCTTAAATTAATGTCGCTACGAAAAATAATGGATGATTGCATGGAACTAGGGTTCTACTGGAAGAACCCTACATCAAAATTCGTTAAATAAGTTTGTATGCTTCTGTTATGAGCTCCCCACCAAGTTGCCCTGTCATCATCGATTTTATGTCGCAAAATTAGATAGGTAAAAAAAAAAATTCTGATCGCTAACCAAATTTCTTAGAAACAATAACATTTTCAAATCTGTAAATTGTGTGCTCTTTCATCTATAGGAGAAATGGGTGCAACAAAAATATAAAAGCATCATAATAACCGAACTGCTAAGGATTGCGTACCTTTTTCTAAATAATCAAACACTAAAAAAAAAGTAGTATTCCAAAATTACCAGCGCCATATTGAATTTACCGCGGAGGTGAGGTGGCGCTTTGGGGGAGGTCATTACCCCTGTGACCCTCCCCCTGTATACGCGCCTGGCTGAAATGAAGGAAAGAACATTAATATAATACAAATCTGTTATCGGAATTATGATCCTTGTTGCCTTTGTCCACTGATTTTGAGCTCGCACCTACAAATAACACCAACACATAACACTAGCGTTACCGAAAAACCCTGTCATAAAAAAATTCTGTCGTAATTTGTAACAATGTGCATTAAACCATTACCGGCAAAGCCTGACGTAACTAATTACTTGAGTGTAGTGCTATTATCAGCTATTGAAATTTCTGAATTTTATTATACAAAATTAACATATGATTGCGTCCTTAAGCTCGGAGCAAAGAATCAATCCTTCTGACTGATCTAGCCGCTGTTGTTCAAGTTGAAGGTCAGCTGTTAGTATTTCATTTATTATTAATAATAGCCATCTAAAATAATCTGAAGTAGTTTGCTTTTTTTTTATTGTTGATATTATTCTGGATTGATTACATAATGCCAAAAAATGTACTCGCAGTCAAATGCTGCCATGTCCTTCTGTGGTAAGCAAATATTTTTCGGAAAAACCTTAAAGCAATAATTGTCAATAAATCATTTGGAAGGTGATCATTAAAAGATAAAATCTTAAAATTAATGTTAAAGTGTCTCCAAATGCTGATTTTACTAAAGCACATTACACAGTTTGTCTAATCTTAACTGCTTAATTAATGTCTGCAAAAGTTAATGGTTTTCAAGGCAAAACGCTATACACTTTAATTTAACTCATTACGTTACCCTTTGAAACGGTTATCTATGATAAATTTTATTACTTTGATTTTGTTTATATAGATATATTATGTAAATTCGTTTTGATTAATTTTCCTGTTATTATCTAACTTGTCACCTCATATTTATCACCTTCTTTTTTTCTAATTTAACTTCTGCGGTCTTTAAACTCATATTTTTGTAGCTGTCTGCTCTTTTATTGGAAGATGATTCTTCACAAAATTAAGCGAATTTATATCTTTTGTATATGTTTTGAATAGACAGGTATTTTCAAAAGTTTGAGGTAAAAATAGGTGCAATGTTTGGAAATATTTTCGCGTTTATGGTAGACGAAATTAGTACATACAAATTTGAGAATGCATGTTTTTTTGTAGGTAAGTACGTACATTGACAAGAATAGTTTCGATTTGTTGTTTTTCTTTTAGAAGCATAGAAATGGATACAAATATGAAAACAAAAGTGATTAAGTCATCTCAAACTTAATTCTTCTCTGGAATCAAAGCTTGAAAAGCTAAAAACTAAAAATCAGTTCAAAAACCAATAATAATACCCGAATAGGAATTGAATATGATTCTTTACAAAAGCTACGATATGAAAATTTTCAGTTACTATTTGAGATATAATATGAACAATTATTTTATCTTAGTATGTTCAAACTAAATCAAGGTATTTTCATGAAAATATAGAACCTTGTGTCGTCACTAAAGTAACATAACCAAAGTGAAAGAAACACTAGCCTTATGTCTCTCTTATTCTGCAGAAAATCCGCATAAGTAAGATACTCTACTATTGACTCTGGACCACTCTTTGCTGTATATACATTTATTTATATTGTCAACCTGCAGTAGAAGTTTTGCATCTTACATTGATAGTAATTATAAAGAATAAAATTTTATAACAATTTATTGCAAGTTGCAGATCTAGAAACAGATCAGAAACAAATGCATGCCAATGATAATAAATTGCTAACCATTTGTATTCATATTATTACCTCATAACTCATCAATTTCGACAACAAAATAAATAAAGCAAAAGGCGTTTGCAGAACCAGTTGTGCCTATTTTAATTAATTTTAATTAAATTATCTGATATTAAAAAGATAACAAGCGAACCGGAAAATATTTACGGAATTTAATTGAGAGCATTCTGACAACAAATGTAGACTCTAAAATTGTTAACCCACACCTGCTTCGATCTTTGTAAAATGTTGCAGATCCAACTTCATCTTCAGATCTTCAGTGCTTTTTGGCCTTCGTATGCAAGTTTTCTCTGGCTGCCATTTAAGACTGTTTTTTTTTTGGGGATATCTGTTGCTGGCCTCTTTAAATTTAAGTGGAAATCGACTAGGATATAACATATGCCGCACAAATTAATTTCAGTTACTAAATGGCATACTTAATTTGACAACACTACAAGACTGCAAGTATATGCTGTGGCTTGTGCAGTCCTGATATATAAGTTCGTCGCTTCAGTCTTTCGTTTTATCGCACATATATCAGTATCAATTTTGACGATTACTGACAATGAGTAATTCTTTTTATCATGAAGCTGCGTTTATTTTGTTGTTGTTGTTGTTAAATAATATTGAGGAATTTACCCACGGTCAAAAGTATGTCATAATGTCGGTAATCTTCTTTTCAGAAGCTTAACTGAAGTTGTACAAACTTGAATTGATTAATCATGAAAGTCACTTGTTTTTAATGATTCTTAACACCCTTTTAATTATAGGCTCAAAATTACATCAAATGAAATTATGCTGAGTCATTATAGAAGTATGAGTGTGAGTAACTGCCAAGGACATTTAAAGAGAAATTCGTAGGATATGTTATGTACCCAAAAGTTCAAAGGCTCATCATTGCAGGTTTTTTTCTGAAATTTTATTTTATTTATTTATATTTTTTTAAACCAGTTTTGTAGCGGATATGCTTTCGTCGGTTTCCAGAATATGTTATTCCGTAAGCTTAATAGCATTTTCATTGTCAGCAAGTCTATAATATTTAATTAGAAGAAGGTTGAAGGCCTATCTTCTTATCATTGTGTTTAAAAGAAATTGTCGTATTGAAATTTGAGATCGGAAATGATAAGGCTTAAGTAATTTACCATTACCTTTTATGCCACTATTTTTATGCAATATTTCTGAGTATTTTTGTGGCTTGAAGTCATACTATCACCCAAATTTACTGAGATATAACATCCAAAGATCACCAAAATTTACCGAGTATATCATCTAAAGCGACATATGTATGTCACTGTAAAAAAACGTAAATATTTCGTTTGTTAAAAGCTTATGTTTTCATAACCACAGTAATTACTTTTATTATTATTATAGACATATTAGGCTTTTTAATATGTATGCATTCTACGCAACTAATTAGAGCTGGTAAGTCGAGACCATTGAATAAGAGAACGGGTATCATTTTTTTGATTTATTGAGGCGTTAATTTGTACTGCAGCTGTTCAGATGCGTATAATGTCAAACGTAAACTGAAACAAGTGGAAGTTTTCTCAGATTTTCTGTTATTAAAAAAAAACATGTCTTCCTAGAAATCAGTAGTTGATCTCTTTTCATAATTTGTTGCTGCGTTCAGAAACTTCCGAAAGTAGTTCTTAATTTTTTTTTTCTTTCAAAATAATTCCATAAAGAAGAAGTCCATATTGTGTGGATTCTCTGCTAATTAATTAATTTCAAGGTGATCATGATTAGCGTTCTTAAAATTCGAAGTAGTAGAATCACCATTCCAAATTAGGATTTGTACGTAAAATTTGTTTATGTCAACCTGATTGTTTTTGTTGATTTAGCTTAAGTACCGTTGGTGATATGGAAAGTCATCTGTCTGATATTTCATGGTCATTTATAAGAACATCAAATTTTATTATTATTGTATTTTTGCAGATTATAAATTTTTATGGAGATCAACATTTTATTGATTTCCTCAATATAACTTTTATACAGAATTACTGCTACACGTATTTGTAGGATATGCCCTTAAAGTAAGTACATATAGTCATCTGCAGGTATCGTTGATATTCTGATGGAATTCATTGATTTCGGCTTTAATATACATGATTAAAAAAAATAAAATAAAAATAAAACAAACAAAACATTCAAGGTTTATAACAGACGTTCTAGTCATTGCAACACTTAAGCAGGATTCCTTGAATATGATTCGATCGATGGTGTTTAATTTAATGTTGATGCAAATAAAGTAATCGTTATAATTTTTAAGTAAAGAGAAAAAAAAACCTTTCTTTCAAAATTACTTAGTTATGTTAACGGAAATATTCGACTCGAATTCTTAAGTGAAGTTAATTTGCTTGTTGTGGTTATAAATTATTGCCAACTCAGTTGGAAATATTATTACAGATGCTAAGCAAATTAAAATTTGGTATACCTACTAAAGATAAAGATAACACATTTATTGAGTTCATGGCATTTAAATAAAAACTAAACCATACATTTTCAGGTTATCCGCAGGAAAGAATTGTTTGGATAACTCTATCTGGGACCATTAGCGACCAACTACAATTTGGCATTGAAGTATTGCTACATATATTAACATAAAAAAATCATTAACGGAAGGCTATTTTCCATTCCGACTGAAAAAATTATGTATAACAAATAAGTAATTCTTTGGAAAGTCGTTTCGTCTCCCGGATGTTCTATACCTACCCAGAATTGATTCCGTCTACGAAGGAGGCTATAAAGTTTTTAATCTTTTGCCTGAGTTTCTTTGAATATCGTACAGGCTGCCTTTAGCTTGAAGATGGATAAGTTGAAGTGCTAATAATTGATATTAAAAAAAAAAAATCTGTTCAGGCCCTCATTCAAGTTATCGTTAGGTAGCTGCTAATATATGTTGACTATATAATTCCATTGGAAAATATAGGTGCAATACTAAGAAGTTTACTAAATAAAAACAAATCGCCATCATATGATTATGGCTGAAAATATCATTGTTTTATGAATTTTTCAACACAGACCAGAAACGCCCAGATGGTTGTACTTACAAAGTGATGAATGAGAAGTACTTATAGCCTTGTATATAGAACTTTCTAGTGATTGAATTGCGAAGTACTTTGTTGTATTTTAGAGGCGCTGCTACTTCAGATGTAACCAAAGGTTAAAGCCAGCAATGCCTCGCTCCAATATAAAATCACCTATGCCTCGACCTGATGTAGGGAAGGCCGCAATTTTTTCTTAGAAGTTCACAGGAAATTGAGAAATTAGATTTTATATGCATTTTTGAAGGCCAATAACGGCACACATTATATTTGAAAATAATTACAGTCGGCCACCAGACTAAGCAAAAATTCTGCAGAAATATTTGCTGTAAATTTCTAAGAAGAATTGAATGTTTAGTGCTTATCTACGCGTCTGCGCTCATAAAAATTGTTAGTACCCCAAGCGCTCGTTGTCGCCCTCCAAAAATTGCATTGCATTGCAATTCTAAGGAAATTTCTTTTAATAAATTTCTAAGAACAAATTGAGGCCTTCCGTACATCAGATCGAGGCATCGTTGATTGTATATTAGAGCGAGGCATTACTGGCTTGTTACGGAAAAACTATTCAAAATGGTAAAATTGAGCCATCTGATATTATAGCAAAGTTGAATTTTTGTAATCACTAAATAGTTCTATACACAAGGCTTGTAGTAAACCTCAAAAACTCAACGGTCTCGGCTAAACATATCATCGGAATGAACTATAATTTTTTCAATGCAAAATTTTTTCCAATGTGTGTATTAGGATAGACAAACTAGGTTTGTTCTATGAAAACACCGAGTAAGCCTAAGGCACCTTAGTGATCTTATTTTTTTAAAAAACCTAGGGCTACCCTGAACATACACTAAAAATTTCTTGGGGTAAGAATTTGATATTTGTCACTTGCAATTTATTGCTTATTGGATTCTTATCCCCTTGACGTACGATCAAATTAAAGAAATTTTCCATATCAATTCCATTTAATTTCATTCGATTCCTCTTATGTACATTGATAAGATTAGTGATATCAGTAGACTAACTCAACTTGTAACCATTTCACGTCAACTAACAACAATACTCAGTAATGATTACTTTATTTTACAGCATCCTCAACATCTAATCAAGTTCTAAGGAAATCTACCTGATTCAATATTTTCCTTTTCATCTAAAAATTATTATTTATGATCAGCTCTAAAATTTAAAGAAAACAATTCAAATGATTTTTTTTTTAATTTTATGTTTTTACTAGGCTGTCGGTTGCAGAAGGACTTTTTCTGATTTATTTTCCTACACTCTCAGCTCATTTTTCTAGTTTTGTAATTCTTAAAGCCATATTACACTATGAGTGTTGCTCACGTGAGTTCTCACATGAGTTCCCTAAAATGGCAGATATCAAAATGTAAAGGCGAAACATAAACTCATGTGAGCGTCATTTTCTGAACTCACATGAGCTTTAGTAAAATAGACACTGTAATTTGCTGTGAGTTGGGCTGTGAGTTAACGGAAAAATTGTACTGTCAAAAGTAAGACATTTTTTCAGAATGAGTATCGGAAACAAGGTATTTTTATAATTTAATAAGAACATAGAGAGTCTATATAAATATAATTTTAGATTGAATGGACCAAAGATGCTGTTTTTAAGTTAACTGAGTTATGGCAGCTTTATCCTTGTATATACGACAGAGCACTATTCCAATAAACATGGCAGAAATAATGCCTTTTATGAAATTGCGAACAGTCTTATGAGTATATTGCCTCTTATTACAAGCTCTTTTTAGTTTTGTTCAGAAAACATTACTTCTCCGGTTTTGTTGTTGAAATAATAAACTTGAAGTATTCTCTCGGTCGACTTTTGCAGTGTGTTTCTTTCCGTCCTCTCTTCGAATATAGTTGTGAAAATACCGAAGGTATTTTCCACGACTCTCCGTGTGTGGTTTAATTGATAATTAAATACTTTTTCTTCAGTTGTGGATCGCTGCCCATAAGTTTTAGAGTTCCTGAAGATAGTCTGAAGGCATCGTCTTCAAGGATGATATATAGTATGGTACACTACATAAGTGTGGTTTTTTCCACGACTATAACAAGTTTTCTTCAATAGCTCTGCATAACGTGGAGTTATTATAAACCCGTGCATCGTTGGTCCTGCCATTACATCCCACATCAACGTACAGAAAATTGTAATCAGCTTCTACCAGAGCTAATAATATAATGTTGTTAAAGCCTTTATGATTGTAATAAAACGAGCCATGACATTTTTTTGCTCTAAACGTAATATGTATCATAGCCACGGCCGAGACCAAAAACGCTTTTCTTTAATTCGGTTCTTAAATAGCCGACGAATAATCCCATTATTCCCAAAATGCTGGTATAAATTAAAACTTTCCATTGTTACTTTCATGATAGTTGACGTTCACTCATATGATTATTGGTACTCAAGGTGTGAAGATGTACACTAAGTACACATGTTCATTTGACGTCATATGACTTTTCATAGGTATATTTCAGAAGAGTACTCACGTGAGCAACACTCATAGTGTAATATCGACTTTACAAGTGCTGTATCTTGTCGCTATAAACAAAATAAATTTACGCAAGTTAAGATATGTTAAGTAGCTCCTCAAATCGCATAACGTTTCTGGACGTTATTGTACATTTTCGCTTGGGAAACGCATGACGTACCAGAAATGTCATTGAAAGCCAAGCGGTTAAGCAAAAATAAGCAACAATTAGAAGAATAGAAATAAAAAAAGTGCTAGAGCACATTTTATTAGTTTTATTATTATTCATTTTATAAATAACTCTTCACAATTAATTATACTCAGGAGAATTGTCAGAGAAAGGTCATTATACTAGATTTACGCTTACTTCAAATAACTTATTGGATGAGATCAGTGCATAAAACCTTGGGTAAATATTCTATGTGGGAAAAATTTACACGGTGTTTTCATCGAACAAAACTACTAATAGCAAACAAAGACTGGGCAAGAAGAACAAAAATCTGTAACGGCTCGCTCGAATATAAAGTCGACGATACATCGACGATGCCTCGACATGATCACGTAACCAAAAGGTAAGCCAGCAATGCCTCGCTCCAATACAAAATCAACGATGCGTCGACCCTATGTCCATATCAGGCCATGACATCGTTGATTTGTATTGGAGCGAGGCATTGTTGGCTTATCCTTTGGTGACGTAATCAAATCGAGGCATCTTCGATTTTATTTACAATATTCCTAGGTGATGCGGATAACACAGAAAATTCGAACCCCGGAAAGTGGAGATATCTATTAGTGAATTCTTTTGTGCGACTCGGTGTAACCTTCCCCACCGAATTTGGCATTTCCTGGCTCTTCTCTTCCTATCACGCCAATAGGGAAGAAAGGAGCACGAGAATGGCAGATTCGGTGGCAGTATTAACACCAAGTCGCAGAAAAGAATTCACTATATATAAGGGGTGTTTGCAATGATAGGGTAGATAGAGTTGCGTGTATACACAATAAAGAGTGAGCTTTATTCGGATTTTTCGAAATGATATGAAAATGATGCGACAGACTTTCATGTATACATTTGAGAATGTTGCAGTGGTGTAAAATTATTGTTTTTAATAAGTACCTATATACAAATAAAAATGGACAATTCAACAATTTGCACATAATTAAATGAGTCTCTGAATCGCTTGCTGTATTGTTCTTATGGTTGAGTAGGTCATAAACCCTTGACTATATCTTATCCTCATATAATACAGTCATCAGATGGGATTTGTAACTTGCTTTTTGACAAAGCAATGACAATTACAGACCCCAAATATCTTTCATTTATTTGTCGGCCTCGTCTTAAATTTTTCTGCAAGATTGTTAACAGAAGTTTTTATTAGCCTCGAGCTTTTACAGTTTATACTTTCAATTTAATTTGACTTGTTTGACTATTGAAAACACAATTTCAAAGGAAAATGCCCATTTTAGCCCCGGCACCTCCAGACATGAGAGATGTCTCAAACGATGCATTAAGATACTCTGAACGTTTTTCATTAATAATTTTTATTTATATTTAACGGAAGAAAGCTGGGGGAGGGGGTCAAAGTTTGATCCAGTATATTTTAGAAAATCTAGTACAGCACCGAATTCCTTAGGTCCTGAGAAACATACTATACTCAGAGGCCATCCCGATACTCACTTTTTTAGTATTTCCGTCCTTTTTATTCGAACCATAGATCGGGTCTAACTCGGTAGAATTATATCCGATCGGAAAACGGGTTTCACTGTTCACCTCAGCTTATTACCAGCTACAATTCGAAGAAGAAGAAGGGGGTAGGAACCCTCGGGTAGGGGGTTCCAATACTGCATGTTCCATATCGAATTAAATGTCTCACAGAGTGCTATTGGGTGCTGTATATATTTTTATTTCAGAAAAGTTTCTCGGGATATTTATACCGCCAGAAAACCCATTTTCATGAACCGGGTAACATAGAACCCAGCTACTACATTTATTAGTTTTTGTTTTGAACGTGTAAATGTGTGGTGAGATTACATTAATGGGGAAATAGCTGGGGTCTGTGTCCCTCTGACTCAAGCCACGGTAATTAGTAGCAATTGGTAAGTCCAGAAACAAATAGGGGATATCCAGGCACATCATGGGGAGATGGGCAAGAGCCTGCACCCCAGTCCCATTTTAGTCCAAGTTCCTCCTGATTGATATTCGGTGGGATTGTAGGTGTGACTACAGTGGTAAGGATCCCCATTGAGTCGTTGTACTCACAAAAGACTTTTCCCTCTCTAAAGCGTTGTAGCAATAAACCAAATTCCTAATTCGTAGTACTTGGAAAAGAGACCTCGAGCAATAAAAAATTTTTCTATAATTGTAAATTGAGGTGCGAGTGTAGCATGAGAATGTCCAAGGACGTATTATTTAGTTCGGACGAAAATTATACGTCTATTAAGTGCTCCATGGAATTTGTATAGCGTAGGTAGTGTAAAAGTATGCACGCCACAGGTACGATGTAGTCTCCTCAGTCAGTAGCTTCAAATAAATGACATTAAGTGACTAGTGGAAAAGTAAATAGCACGGTGAGTAAAGCTTGAGATCCTTTGAGAAAAATTTAGGTAATTGTAAACGGGAGTAGGATAATTGGATACCTGGTGACATTCATTATGGAATATTACACCTAGTATGTGTAAGTGCATTTTAACCGGGTGACCATGAATTGCATTATGGTCTAAGATGGTTTTTTGTATGACGAATGTGTCTGTGAATTTTATGCGACATGAGTGAAAGATGTCTTCTTTTGTCATTCTTATACCGTAGATGAAATCTATAGGGTATACTAAATTTTTTATACCGTTTGTAACACCTAGAAATAATGATGGTAGAGCAAAATGGACTGGACACCCACGCATAATATTAAAAGTTATTTTGATTTTTGCATGTCGTCTGTTCGCCTGTCCGTCTGTGTGCACGATAGTTCGAAATGAGACTAATCGGGCAACTCCTTCGTGGGGTTGCCATACAAACATTTTGTTTTCCACTATATATTTGGACACTGCCTGAGAACGCGTCGACGTAGAGAGGTGAAATTTGCTTCATAGTGTTTTCATTATACTAGTAAATAAAATTTCAAAAATGGACTAAATTGGGTTACTCCTTCTTGGTGTTGCCATATAAAACTTTTGGTTTTTTACATATACTGTGAAAACGATCAGTTCAAGACATTTTTATTGTACTAAAAACTTCTTCAGTATATGAAATCCTATAAAAGTGGTTATAATCATTATTTTTGTCCGAAAAACAGTTCTAGATATATATACCAAAAACTTACTTTAAAAATCAAACTTTCACAGAAGGGTGACCATACCGAATTTCATACGGACATTCATCTAGGGAATCATAAGAATCGGTCTTAGGATACGTACACAACGAGGCGTGGCGGGGCGAAGCGAGGTTACGCTAGGCACTTGACTGATTCGCGGTGAAGATACCCCTCGAGGTGTATTATTCACAACAAGGCGTTCAGTTTCTTAGTAAATCGCGAAGTAAAAGCATAAATTATCTCATCAGGCTCTGAAGAAGAAATTTAGTGCTTGTCAAGTAGTGCAACTATATGCCACTTTTCACATAAGTGTACTTTCCTCCGCGATTAGAATTTGGGGAATAAGTCAATCACATATGTATGTGAAGATTTACATAGATTTACATAGATTCTTCCAGTATATGAGAATGAGTTAAGAACATTTCGATTATATCAAAGAAAATCTTATACGAATATGCCAGTTATCAAAATAACTCGCTGCACCTCGCAAAAAAATGAAAAATTCCATTCTCGAGCGAGATACCTCAAGATGTCTCGCCATATCGCGCGCTGACACAGCGTTGTTATGAACACTCTCATAGTACAGCGTGCAATCATTTTATTTCTTTAACTCTTGATATAGCCCCGCTGTGCACGTACCCTTAGACCAATTCTAGATTTTTTACTTGATTTTATTATCATTACAGATCTTGATGCTGTGCAGTGAAGATCCAGTTGTCGGTAGTCATTACTCTTCCAGAGTTGTTATTAAACAGTAACTCGTGCACATATGAATAAAGAAATTGCTAATGGTTGACGTGTTTGTAAAATTTATTTAAACCTTTAATATAAAGATATTAATAAAAATAATCTTTAATTTTCAAATTGATTTTAGAATTCGCTTTAACAACTCCATAAGAATTATTGGCAACATTTAACATATTTATTTTAGTTTCATATAAAAGTCAACAAAATTATAATTTCTTGAAATTCATGATTTTTTTACTTATTTATGTGGTTGGATGGAATAAAACTGTGAGATTTCTTGTATCATTTTTTTAACTTAAATCTGAAATTGAAGTAAGCTGAAAAAAAAAAGTAAATAAAATTCTTCTAATAGAGGATAATGCAATTCCGTCAGTAAAGTAAATTAGAATTTAGTTAATTAGAAAAAAAAAGAATTTAATATTTTACTGCACTGCACGATTAAAAAGTTCTTAATATTTTAATGGGCAAACGTCCTGAATTAAATGGCAACAACACTTTAAGCCCGTACATGCGCAGAAGAAATAATCTGAGTTCAATATTTTTATTTATTTTTATTTCGAAATTTAAAATGAAAAATCTGTACCTCAGACCTCGTAACTGACATTTTGCAAACTTTACAGGAGAGCAGTTTTAATGTTAAATTTTCCTTTTTATTGTTTTTCACGGTTTTCAATGTTAATTAGAGGTCATCAACTTGTAATATTCCTTGATATATTATTCTAACTAAATAGTTGTGAATATTACCATATGATTTCTCCCACCCAATTTGAGGAGGATCAGTTACGACTTTTTACCTCTAACAATTTTATTGTGCCGCAAATAAAATTTTAAATGTCGTAACTGCTTAAATATTAGAAGAAGGTTATAAAAACTTATTTTATTATAAGAAAACTGTTTATTAAACTGTACATACAAAAATATAAAAAATCCTTATTGTTAAGAATAATAATGCATTAATAATAATCTTCATTAATCTAGGTAATCTAGGGCAGCCGCAGAAGAATCTATGTTTTTATAAAAGTGGTGAAAACAAGAAGAAACCCATATCAGCAGTTTTTGTAGATCCTCAAATTTATTTTTGTTGATAGGCCTAGGCTTTGTATTCATAACTGGTAGTTCTATAGGCCACACTTGGTTGGACTCCTTCCTCTGGCGATTAGGTTCTAGGTCCACAATTTTATATTCTTCTTGGAAGTTGCTTTTATAGAAGATCTTGTTTGGTTCAGATGATCTAAGTTGCAGTTCTACTGCTTCACTTATTAAAAACTTCTTTCTGTTGGTGTTAGATTTGTTGTTTTTAAGAGGGGCTTTGCTTTGTTCATAAAGTGACTTGAAGTTTTTAAAGTCTTTGAGGGTCATGTCATACACCTCTATCAAATCTTTGAATCGGCACTGGCGAACAAACTGTTGCCAGTCCCATGGCACCATCATTTGTGTCGGACCAACCAGCTTTTTGGCCCACTCAATCACGTTTGTAGCATTCAAAATTGTTAGGTTAAAGGTCCATAACTTTCGCAAATAAAATGCCTGGGAATTGGTCAAGTATGGTGTTGGCAAACATTTTGAAGATCGATCATGATCGTAAACTTCTTCGATCCAGCATGTTTTGATGTTTCTTTATCCTGTTTTTTTAGCTCATATCTTGATTTAAGGTGAATCTCATACGCTTGCTGAATTTGCACCTTTTCCTCTTAATCATCTTCACTTTTTAGCCGCAGAACAAATGCATCGCAAGTGTCAACAGGTGTCATTGGAAGGCTGCTTGAATGATTAGTTGAATTCATAATCAAAAATATGGGAATAAACCCACTCCTTTGCTATTAGTTTTGCATAAAAGTTTTGACTCTTGCAGTACTCAATATATAATGAGTACATTTTCGCCTTGTTTAAATCAGAGCCTAGATATTTTTTATCAGTTCGTTCCCAACCATAGTGGCTCTCTATTAAAAGGAATGAGTCAATATGAGCACTTACATTGTTTCTCACTTCCTCGGGTAATTTATTGGATGGCGTTTGTTTCCCTCGCTGGTCAGGTAAAATAATACCACCGTCTGACTGTTTACTTATAGCTGTTTTCACTACGGTGTCTGATATGTCAAGAGTATTCAAAAAGAAAGTTTTGCACACATCTACCTTTTTTCCAGACAGTTGGAGAGAGTAGCTTAATGTGAAGTTTTTTCATGACTCAGTTACAAGAACTGTCCTCCTTGAAACAGATTTTTGTGTAACAGACCCAGCTAAGAAAAAATTTCCAGTAAATTGCTAAGAAAAATGTTGGGTTCTATAGATTAGGTCAGCCATGGCCACCACACCCCACCCCACCCATCAGCATTCAGCCTTCATTTAAGCATTGCATGGCTCTTACTGCGCTTACACTCACTCACTACGCATGCATATTGGATTACGATGGACTTGCATATGAGTTCAGTAGCGTTGGTATTTTTTAAATGGGGGCACCTGGGTTCTACTAATAAATCCCGAACACAAATTTGTTCGACCAACTTTAGCACAGGCAGAGCATAGGCTATGCGATATCTTTATGTTATAGTATTTTTGACTAAAGCTTATTTAATTAGTTACCTACTGAAAGTTTAAATCTAGATTAACTTTAAACAACAACTTTAACTTTAGACAACTTTAAAAATCTTCAGTCCTGCGTGATTAATTCTTATTAACAATAACAACAGCATTTTTACTAAGTGGAAAGAATTTTTCAGTTATTTATCAAAACTTTTTGGTAATAAAATTTTGAGTAATTTTAATGGAAGGAGCAGAAGGCACTCCCTCCCTTCATATCCCCTAAAGTAGAATTTCTTGTATATATACTGTCTTAACACACTTGCATCTCCTTCACAATCAGTACTTAATAGGGGTATACAGTTGTAACTCAAGTTACTTGAGTTTACCTCTATCATATCATAACAGATACATTAAATTCACATTGGCTATGACGCCATTCATTAGTTGTGCAGATACGACAACTATCCACTCAAGAATATACACCTCGATAATGCAGTTACATCAATAACCCCAAAATCCAGAATTTTGTAGTTACGACAGTTTACCTCTCAGGTACAGAAATAAGTTTAATTCGTATTTAAACAAAAAAATATTAAAAAAACTAGCAATTTTCTTCTTCATCTTGCATTATACTTTGTATTGTCTTAGTCTTAAATGACCTAGTTTTTTTTAAGCCTCTTTTAGAAATTTATTACATTTATTCCATGTCTTAAACATTATTTGTGAGCAAATTACAATTTTAAGCTGACTCGGTTTAATTCACGCATTCCGTAACATCTCTCTTCAATTCTCAATTAAGGCCCACTGTTTTGTTTTATCAAGTTCATGTTCTTATATAGCATCCAAGATGACTATGCATTTGAATTGGGAATATAATTTCAATTGTATCAAAATGGTTATAATATGAACCATTGCCTGGGGAAATCTTATAACAGTGCAGTTGTTAGCGAAGATGTCCAACATTGTGGGATAGAATATCTGTCAAAAATGGTGCAAAAACTTCTAGAAGAGTGTCGTTTTGTTTATAAAGATATGTAGGAAGTGGGTCCTTTTAATTTTTCAGTTCAAACAAAATTTTAAATCTGAAGAGCATAAAGTGTATTATGGCCAATTCAGATCAAAATGAATTTGTCCTGTGAGCACTCTGATAAATGTGATAAAATATGTACATAAACAAATAGCATATCTTGTAGTAATGAAAAGGAGAGGAGTAGAGTGCCCACCTGCATATGCATTTCCTCACGAAAATTGCTGCAGTTGGAAATTATACTGCTGAGAGTTTTATATAACATGAAGTTAAAAAATCACTCAAAATTTGAAGCTAATTCTTACCGAAAATAATAAAATCAAACCGGAATAAGGTATACAGACCATTCCCATAGAAATTCCTTCCAATGAGTGGGAGTTTTTTCTTATAACTACACATTCAAGCGTTGTTCAACGGATAACTAGCATTCTAATGTATGCAAATTCTAGAAGTCTTATTAGGAAAATTCTGTTTCTGCTCTACCTTAGCACTTGATTCCTCTCCACATTGAGCCAAGTCATCTGATCGTTGCAGCTATAGTACAAAATACGCCTTTGTAATATAGAATCACTACTGGTTCATCATGACTTACTGTATTTAGAAATTCCGCACCTGGTTCAGATTATCGGATTTATGCAACAATTTACATAATTAGTTAACTCTGTGCATGTAGGTGCATGTCACATTTTAAATTGGTACAATACCTGAGATAGGTTGCTTGTTGGCCGTTCTGATTAACTTCAACTGTAATACACACTGAGTAGAATTGTGTTTGTAGACTAATCACTTTAATTATTCCTTATAATCAGTTGCGGTAGGATGTTATCTAATATGATTCGTCGATATTCAGTAATGAATGAATCATGAAGATTCATTTAAGATGTTTAATGTAAGTAATAAGATCGCTTTCTGAAGCAGCATTGTGATGATAGTAAATATGTTGAACAATACATTTGAATGAATTCTCCTGTTGCAGGCCATATGAATAATTATGATTTTAATCGTAGCAATTTGATGTTAAAGAAATTCGTATTTCTACTTTGTTACTTTGCAAATCAATCTAATGTTTTTCAATTGGGACCTTTTAGTCATGGTGTGGATAAGAAAAATTACCATCTGTATACTCTCATTAATTATGGCTACATTTGGATAGCACATACATATACGGAAAGAATTAGGCAAAATAATGCTCCGGTGTCTCGCATGATGGCGGTACTAGCTTAAAAAGGTTCATAACCTTGATTTTGTTTGGATATCGACTTAAATGAGCTTTTATGTCTTTGTTTGTAAAAAGCTTGTAAAAGCTTTATCGAAAGCTTTTTTCAGTAGAAATATATACACCCAACTCTTTTTTTACACGGTAGATACGTTGCACCGAAAACCGTGCAAAGAAAAAACCATGTAAAAAAAGACATGCTGCACATATTAAAATTGAGGATGTGTTCCATAATTTTAAGAAAACCATGTAAGACGAAAAAAAGGGCTATATGTTGTCCTAAAATCCGTACGAAAAAGTATATGTAATACTAAAAATCAACAACTACTCAAATTATAATTAAAAACAAAATGTAATTAATATATATTTTTATTAGAAAAATATAAAATAAATAAAAAAACAAAATAGAATTCATACATATTATTATTTAAAATAAGTACATAATAAAGAGAAACTTTAGTCCATATGTAATGATAAAAAATACAAATTAGAATAGAAATAAATTTTTTACATATTTAGACTATTCATCGCTCCTTGATTATAAAGCGAACGTTTATTACCGACGGGACAGAAATCGATTTCAACACTAAAGATGTCTAACACATCAGATGAGTCTGAATACAGTGAAGAGTCTGGTTCATTATTAACGTTTTTTGATGTTGGTATTTTTTTTAATTAAGGAATCTATTATCAGCTTCTGTATTTTTGGTTTGTCAAGTTGCTTATACAGTTCTTGATACCTAGCCGTACAGATCTACAGGTTACGTTGAAATTTTATTACACGTTTCATGTCGGGATCATAAGTGAGAAAATGATGTTCCATACTTGCAGAAAATTTCAAGCCCTCACGAATTAAATCAGCTGTTAATTGATGAATTTCAACTTCGTCTTCATCATAATGGTCGTCATTAATAGCATCAACCATTGTAGCTTCAATTAGATCCTCCTCATCCAAAGGTTTATCAATCATCAATTCATCGATGTCCGCAAATTCAAGGTTTTCAAATCCTTTACCACCAATTGCGTGTAATAGATTAATAATTTAAGAACACACAACTGATGCTACAGAGTTGCCACTTTTAACGCATTTTGGCCAAATTTTTCTCCAACAAGCATTTAGAGTAGATGTCCGCAATTGTTTTATGGCATGTGTAATACAATTCATAATTGAATAATTTTTCCATGCTTGTACGACCCTCAAATCCCTTTGTTCGACTGAATCCAAAATATATTTAAATGCTTGTTTTATGTAATAAATTTTAAATGTTGCTGTTCTACCCTGATCCAGTGGCTGAATCAGTGAAGTGCTATTAGGCGGCAAAAATGCCAACTGAATATTCGGATGATCTATCACAGGATGGCTGGGTGCATTATCAACGAGTAAAAGTACTTTGAATTCAAGCCCCTTTTGTTCCATATATTTTCTTACTTCAGGAACGAAGCACTCGTGGAACCGTTAAAATTTGCAAAAAAAATATTAAAATTTGCAAAAAAATATTAAAATTTGCAAAAAAAATTATTAAAATTTGCAAAAAAAAAAATTCCGCTCAATACTTACTTTTACTATAGGAAATATGTTCCAAGTTTACTTAAATAGAAACATTTTTTTCAAAAACCCTCTCTTAATCCATAACTTAATTCCAAGACATTTTGTTGTGCTGTTTATACTCGTATGACATCCCATCATATGACTTGAAAGCTTCGATGATCCCTTGCTGAAAAACATCCAAATGAGAGTAATTCTTTTCGCAAATATATGTTCACTCTCTCCTCTGGGCACTTTTTAAAATTGATTTTTGAGTAAACGTTCTTTGGAGCATGCCATTTCCAAATAAAATATTCCACTCTAAGTAAGGCAAAAAATTTTGTAGTATTTTAAAAGTTCCTGTGTAAAGGGATTGAATTTCAGATGGAGTAAACCACATTATTTCTACTAAAGGAGACACTAATAAATTTCAAATTGTATATCTTTACATTTTGCAGATTTTCAAAAGAAAAAAAAAATGTTTCTTTGAATGAACTCGTATCCAGTTTTCTACATTAATATAAAATTTCTAATAAAATAGCTAATAAATGCCAACAAGAGTACCAGGTGGTATCGAAAGTGCCAATGACCGAGTAACTTTGGAAACCCCCATATACCCAGGACAGTTAAAGTCGCGCATTTTTATAGTTTCTGAGCAGATGTTTAGAGCTAAATGACATTTTAGTGAAAGCTTTTATTTCTTTTTTTAATTAGAATTTTATTAATACATATACTTTTATATTATATACATACATATACATGTATGCATGTATATAGATCTTTTGTCTATTTAATTTTGTTGCATCATAAATTGTTGTTCTTGTTACGTAAAATCAGAGATCGTCTGCATCCAAATCTAACCGCATTGTTTTCGCAGAATTAGATATGACGGTTGCCCTTGGTTTACGAATTAAATAAAGTCACTTATTGGTGGATGGGAATTTTCGCTTAGGAGTTACATTTTCAGTTAAAAAGAGCTGAAACTGTACTCATTACAAAGTTATTCGTAATTGAGTCAGTACCAACATCCTCTCTGGAAAAACAAAACAGTGTCAGCATTAACCCTTTCATTAGTAAGTTAATTTTTTTTTAGTATACACGTCTCAAGAGTGAGTTATTTTTGAACTTTTAGTTGGGTTTCGAAAATTGAAAATAACTTTTAAACCCACATACCGATTTTAATAAAATTTGAAATATAGATTTCTCACAATATTTCATACAACTATCTAAAAACCAAAATATATTTTGTATGCAGGGGTTGTAAATTTTTTTGCACAAAATGCTAAAAAAGTGCAAATTCAACATTTAGAAGGAAATGAAGCTCTAAAAATATGAACAATTTATCGTCTGCGGTTTTCGACCTCTTTATATATTTACATATTTTTTTTCACCAATATTCATTTATTTAATATTTAGACATAAAAATATAAATAAAATATTAGTATAAAAAAGAATTATGTAAAACAAAAAAAGGAAAAACCGCCCAAAATGGGTTGGACCATGGCTGCACGTACATGTACGGCGATGCCACTGAAAGGGTTAATGCAGTTAAAAAAAAATGGGTAAATCTAAAGAGTTTGGGTACTTTCAATAGAGATAAATATCATTTTGATCGAAATCCTGATTTGTTATTTTTATACCCTAGATGAAATCTTTAGGGTATACTAAGTTTGTTATTTCCTTTTGTAACATCTAGAAATAATGATGGTAGAGCAAAATGGATTAGACACGGTATTTTTATTTTTGCATGTCTGTCCATTCGTCTGTCTGGCCGCCTATGCGCACGATAACTCGAGAACGCGTATACCTAGAGAGCTGAGATTAAAAAAAAAAAAAAAAACAAAAAATTAAATTAAATTCGAAAATGGGACAAATCGGGCAACTCTTTTGCGGGGTTGCCATACAAAAATTTCGTGTTCTACTATATATTTGGATACCGCTTGAGAACGCGTCGACATAGAGAGGTGAAATTCGGTACATGGTGTTTTCATTGTAATAGCAAATAAAATTTTATAAATCGGCTAAATCGGGCAACCTATTCTTGGTGTTGTATATCAAAATTTAAGTTTTTTACGTATACTGTGAAAACAATCAATCTTAGACATTTTTATTGTACTAAAAACTTCTTCAGAATATGAAATCATATAAAATTGGTTATAATTATTTTTTCTGTCCGACGAACTGTTCTAGAAATATATTCGATAAACCAATTCAAAAATCAAACTTGCACAGATTGTCTTAGACCAGGGGTTGGCAACCTTTCAGGAGTTAGGAGCCATATTCTTCCCGATGTGATAAGTAATTTTTTTAAAGAGCCAAATATAAGTATATACATCGGTAATATGTATTACAAAAATTAATATAACCGTTATCTGCTGTGAAGCATGTATTTATTGTGAAATAAAAACATTCTATTTTGCGTACTAACAGAACATATAAGTCAACGTATTTAAGAAAATTGAAAAAAATTTTTATAGCTTAATTTCAGTAGATATAGCTTTGCTTAAAATACAAATTAAATGTAAAAAATAATATAAACGCAAATATTTAATATTAGTGAGATATTTGGGATTTTACAGACACAAAGTTTTTCCAAATTTGATGAATATTCAGAAGTTTTAAATTTCATACAAATTTCGATGCTTTCGTCATTAAGCGAAGTTCCTAATTTCTTTTTAATAATCACCATTTACAATGGCGGTGACAAAAAATTCACTGTTAATATTACAACCTGAATACGACGCTACGATTACGGAGATGGAACTGGGCTCTATTATTGAATCCGTTCGAGTTGAAGCAAAAAGAGCTCAAATAATGGCCCTTGAATAAAATTGTTTGTAGAATTTACTTAAGATTCTCGCGATTTCGTTTTAGGTCCCTTTGATTTCAGTTAATTTTTTCGCACAAAATTGTTAAAATAATTCAATTGGATTCTTTTATCAGATCATTTGAATCAGTTTGAACGAGAAAATTAAATTAATTTGTATCAAATTAAGGAATTTTATTACGAAATTTTAACTTAAAGGCGCTTTTTTAAGGTCTTTTCGATTCGTACAAATTGGAAGTGGTAGTAAACAAATATTTCGCTGAAATGCCCCGCATTGCATGATGGTTTTTTTCAGAAAATTTGTAAGGCTCACTACTTAAAGGCGCTGATTTTCAAAGCTCACGAATATTCTTCCAGTGTCCTGGTAACGCTTCTGTTTCTATTCACTTTGGTTTTGAGTGTGGAGAGTAAGGCTAGCTAAACTGCATGCCATCTGCCGCGCATTTTGATGTGTGAGAGCAGCATTATTATATTTGTTTGGCAATTGCAATTTTACAGTTCATTTTTTAATATTAATTATTAATATACTCAAGAGCCACAAGTATGATTCTACTGAGCCGCAGGTTACCGACCTCTGTCTTAGACCAATTCTACTTGTTTTTTTTTTTTTTATATAATTTCTCGATCTCCATCCGGTTTTGACCACAAATTCTCAATAAACTCTATTTAATCAGGAGCTACTGCTACTGTTTCTGCTGTCCTGGATAACAGAGGTACTGTTACATATTTAGAATAGATGACTTACATTTTCACAATTTCCGTTACTGTGGAAAGTTGCAGTAGTTTTGTTTGTGACGAAAATGAGTAAGATAAATAATCTTGGTGACTAATGAGCCAATTAGTTTGTGACTTATCTTAGGCTAGAAATAAGTGGGAATGTCACGGCAAACATCGTATTAGTTATGGCCAGTTTCACAGTCGAGTTAAACCAAGGTTTAGTATAAACCATCGTCCATGTTTAAACGAAGTTACCCCCAAATCGAGTTTCACAGTGCATTGTTTTAGTAATGCTGCTAGTACTGGTTAAATTGTGAACTAAATTTATTATTTCCTACATTGTAAAGCAATTTTTCTATCAAGCAATCTGTCAATCGTAAAAAGTAAACACACCAGAAGGTACAAAATAAAAAATATGTAGTTATGTTAACTAATTTTAAATATGCCACCATCAAGATTGGAAGTGAACTTGAGCTATTGCTTCCTCTTGTATATAAAAAAAAGAAATATAGTAGAGTGCAAGTAAACGGACAGGTATAGATCCGAAGACAAAGCGACAAAGCACTTTATTTAAACAGAATCTAGCATAAAAATCAACGTCTTCCGACTCATTAAAATGATTTGGCCGATTTGTAGTTACTCTCGGTCGTCGACAGAGTTTCAAATTTAACTCAAAAAAGACTTCTTCATCGCTAAAAATGTCTAAATCCGAATGCATGATAAAAGTATTTTCTGGATATAATACTACTGTCAAAATAAGATCTCAGACTTGTCACATACTTTTATCTGGAGTTTAAACCGAGGGATGGCATGGTTTAAACCAAACTGTGAAACTCATTCGATGAGTTTAAACTAAATATTAGATGAATCTATTGAGTTCCTTCCAGTCTTGTTTCTAAAAGGCTTATGCTCGTGAGCCTTCTTTTATTGACGTTAAGTCATATATTCTGATATCCTTCAATATAAATAATTTATGAATTTTAATTCTACTTAATTTTTTAAAAGCTTTTGACTTAGTTAATAATTCTAGTCTGGACTCCAAGCTTAAATTAAAATTTAACTTCTTCCTCTTCTTCCACACCATTTATCGATAGATTCTTATCAAATCGATATCAATAAGTTAAAAAAAGTAATGCTAAATTTGGTTTATTATGGTGTGACTCAGGGTTCAATTTTAAGTCCGCTGTTCTTTAGCTTTATATTAACTTTCAGTTGTTGATAATTATAACATATATTTATATGATAATGACTGAAGGCAGTATTGATCGTATGGGCTCCGACCGACAATGTCACATATTGAGCTGTTTTGAATCTTCAGTAACGTTCGTTTTTATCTAAATGCTGGCTTAAATTTCCCGTCCTTCAATACATGGTGATTCAAGTCTTTATTGTGTTCATGTGAAAAATTTAGGAATATATATAAATTCTAAGATGAAATTCTGAAATCATATTGGATAAATAAATTAGTAAGCATATGGCTGCCATCGTTTGCTATGGTTCTGTGCTAATTTTCTGTACCCTCTAAACTCTCGACTAATTTTGATTAGGTCATCTCATCTCCCGGATTTCACCCTCATTTGAACTCTATCAGGAAGGATAGAAATATGGCGTTCAATGATTTCGTTCGATTTTCTAATAATATTTCTCCATAAAAAAATTTTTTGCCGGGCTGCATTGTATACTATATTGATTTACATTTGCTATAGATAGAGTTGCAATAGAGACAATTATATTTCAGTAGCTTATATAGACAACTTCTTGACGTATTGTTATCACAAGATGATTTAAATTAATCAAATTGTAGATTAATTAAGATTTAAATTTTTTCTGTCTCTACATTTATGCTACACTCAACAATTGACTTTTAAAATACACTCGAGGCAATTATGAATTAATCGGTCGAAATTCGCTCTTTGAGCTAGATGCAATGGGAAAGAGACACTTTCTACTATCTTTCGATAAATAATCGAATCCATTTTCTCGAAGTACTCTTAAAAGATTTTTCAAAGCACAGTGTGATTTTTTGTTTGTTTTAAGCACAAAGCCGCAGCTCTTCGTTATATTTTATAGTTTGCGAAAGACAGTACTTGATACGAACATGTCAAAAATAAAAATAGGAATTACGCAGACATTATTGCTTTATTAACACATTCCTTATTGACAAACTTTTG
This sequence comes from Dioctria rufipes, assembly GCA_963924295.1. Taxonomy (NCBI): domain Eukaryota; kingdom Metazoa; phylum Arthropoda; class Insecta; order Diptera; family Asilidae; genus Dioctria; species Dioctria rufipes. The sequence continues at coordinate 62,181,426 of OZ002743.1, read as the reverse complement.
TGGGCACATTTCGTTTTCGTGACTTACAAACTATGCCTCTAGCAAGAGTGCCCTTAAGGGAACAACAGATAGAAACATTTAGGTAACTATTCCAAAATCGGAAGTAACAATGAACTAATGGTACCCTTGTAGGCACTGTTAATATATAGGAACTTTTAGAGGCACATTTACATATTCATAACTTATGTTGCTCCCATTGAGGCATCTTACCATATGGGAAATGCGACAAAACATTTTCGAATCAACGAGGTTATAGCGACGTCATAGAGTGTAATATAGAAATTTAGAAACATTAAGGCACAAAATCTTAATTGGGAAGATACTCATGAGGGAGGTGATCAAGTTGGAATTGATACCATACCATTTTCAGAACACATATTTTTTTAAATTCAACAATTACTTTATTAAAATGTGGATTTTTCTACCGATCAAAAAAGCACATTTATTCGCATGAGAAAACCAAATGTTCATGTTTCTATATTTCTAAGATGAAGTCCCGATGGGACTAACCAATGCTAGAAGTATTCTACGGAGAACAATAATTACTAAATACAAATCCATTAAATAGAGTGCGATAATGAGCAAGAAATATTTCAATCGTCAGTTAGTACTTATATCATCTAAAGTTGTAGGTTCTATTATAGTATTTGTGAAGAATCAGGTAATTTTCTTCTACTACCACATACACATTGACAGATGTAAGGGAGTTTAAGGAAAAAAAAATGTAGAACAAATTGTACACCAACAACGTAGGTAGGAATATTACTACAATAAACTTCAGTGAAAATATCAGTTAACAATATCAAAAATAATTATGGCCCTAGAATTGATCCTTGTGGTTCCCGAGAGAAACCTGGTAAAAATTCCTAGCCCTTAGTTTTGTTACTGTTTAATTCAACTTAAAATAGTTTCTCTCCCTTGACCCCTTTTGAACTTATGCTGTCATATTAGTAAGACATCCTAGCCACTACATAAGAAAAGATTTTTTAAATGTATCGAAACTATTACTTTATTTGATGTCTCACTAGAAACTTTTATAAGAGTGTTAATTCATGAATACTTAGCTGCACTCTACTTCGAATGTTAATTAACTTGAGCAAATAGAAAAATACATTTTTTTCCATGAGTTCATGAGACTCTCAATCTCATCCAATAGGTGAATCTAGCAGTAAGCCATGCAGCATTGTACTTTTAAAACAACACAGAAAGTGGCTGTTATAGCCTCCCGGTGAGAAGAAAAGAATTTCTGTTTTATTCTATGACTACTAGAAGATTTCCTGACTGATCAATCTTCAAGATTTCATACATGGTTTTGGCCCTCAAGTAAAAGTAAAAAACTTGAAAAATGTTAGATGTAAACAAAAATTTTTTCCTTTCGAACTTTAGGTTGTTTAGCTTTTTTTTTTTTGTTTTAAACAAATTACTAACAAGAAACAAAATATTTTTTATTACCTGCCTTTATAGTGATTAATATCTTTTGCAAAGGTTAACGACCACTTTTTAAAGTAACAAATCGCTCAACAGGAACTTCATATTAATTATAGAATTCTTTGAAGCAATAACCATTCAATGATAAGTATTAGTATGTGTATTGAAGTTCAATGAAACCATCTGAAAAACAGGTAGACCAGATTTAGATCTTTTCATATGCAAAACTCAATTTAACTTCGTCAATTAATCAAATCGCTCAGCATTTCTTCTTTCTCGAAAAAAAAAAAATACAACAAAAATTGGATAACCAATCTCACCGCGTTATGAAGATCTTTTCAGAAAATGATTAAAAGATATCTGTCCACGTTGTTTACATCGAGCTTGTATTACTGAATAATTAGTTACTAACAAATCATCCAGTTGCTGAATCTGGGGTCAGTGTAAGTTGCTAGACGGGGCTTGTCATCATGAACGATCTTATCGATCAGCTTCTTTCTTGCATGGTCGCGTCAAGGTAGTCTTGTAGAAAATCCACCAGCTAAAACTGGTAAGTCCGGGACAAATTCGTAAATGATCACTACTTATCCAAAAAGATATTTATATATACATTTTTTTTCAAGTACTTATGCACTGACGCCTGTCGTATAATCTTGATTGAGTTCATATTAAGACTGGAGGCTATTCCCCAAATTCATGAAAATTTTAAATGCGAAGTTTAGGACATCTTAACATGTTTAAAGAAAATGAAAAAATGATTTAATTGAATTATGTCACAGAAACGGACCCAGTTTTGGAATGTAACTAAAAAAAAAATATATATCAGAAAACTTAACTCTAATTCGCCTACACATTCTATTTCGATACAGTCATTCTACTAGAATCAATTCTAGTTGCCATATAAGTCTGGATCTTCCGGTTGTGACTTAACTGCTCCAGTCAGGTGTAAAAAAAACGAGCAAATAAAAATCTGCAATTAAGTTCCGAATTTTGAATAGCTAATTCGAAACAAATCATCTGAATTGACCAAAGTCGTCGTCTGACGTTTTAAGCGAGTATTTGTATTAAACTAGTTGAATGCGGTCGTGATCTTGACTCACTTCAGGACATTGAAGTTTAACGCAATTTGTTTTTTTATTGAATATTTAATTATTTTATTTTATTGTTTACTGTAATTCTAGAGGAAGCCTGTTTTGACAGTTCAGTATGTTGCCAACTTGATAATTTTTGTTATGGACTTGTTTGATGGAACGACTTTTATAAGTATGGCAAGATAAAGAACAAATGATAATAGTGCCGTAGTGGCAGTAAACAATTTTTGATTTTCGCAAGCATGTATAATACATTTTTCTGGATAATAAATCGGAAATCACGAAACGCTATAAAAGTTGTTACTCCTTGCAACATTCATTGTGTATTTAAGAAATTTCAAAATTCTTACAGACGCATGTACTTGGATTTAAGCAACTCTCCTACAATTTCTCTAAATTTTTTCATCTAGAAGGAAATTGGATGGCAAAGTTTATCCATTCCTTAATGTGCAAATTACTCAATGAATTATTACACACCGATTCGTTCCTGTGGAACTGGAATCCTTAATCCTAGAAATGTTAACAAGTATAATTTATAGTTTTGTGTAGTTTATATAAAAAAAAAAAACAAAAACTGACATTGATACTGTTCAGAACATTTTTCTCTTCGAATTCTTAATTTTCAATGCGTGCAATTGTTATTTATTAAAATATGAAAAGGAAACTATTTAACTTGATAAGCTAAGCTTCTCTAGAGAAACCCATTTCTTTCATATACTAAATATGTGACGCTGTTCGTTGAACAATTGTTGTTTTTGAAAAATGCATTTATTAATTTTCTCAATTATTTGTTACACACCGTGAACACACAAATGAATATAGTTTATTGTTAATATCTTAAAAGAGTTTTCAAGGTTACATAAATAAATGTAAAATTACCTATTTGTGGCCCTCATCTAATTGAAAACAAGTTTTCTGTAATTCTCATAATTTGAAAATAAAATAAATATAATAGATTCAAATGTGACGTCCTGTCTAGGTAATGATGATTTCATTGTAAGCAGATACAATCGGACGGAATTTTTCGTACCAGTCTCTAAAGAAATTATATAAAAGAAAAATCAACGCCTTTTTAAACAACTATAAATTATTTGACAAAAGAATAATTATAATTTTATTCCTGTTACCATGTATGTATGTATGTGTGACTATTAACCAGAGATAATAATTAATAAAGAAAAATGTGTCTGGGCAGATGTTATCAATTGGATATTATGGATTTTGTGGTTTATTAATTTTATTTTTTGACTGTTTTTTTCCCCTTCTGAGGTTTATAATAATATTAATAATCTGTGAAAAGTTATCTATACATACTGGAGCATAAGAAACTAATATTAATTACACTGGGCTTCCCTTTGATGTTATTCCCCATCGCGGTGTCCAGACTTCTAAAGATCAGAATTTAATTAGAAAAACAAAAAATCTTCAATAAAATTTAAACTGGCCAATTCGCACCTATGTGGAGAGTATATATAGTAGCCCGACATTGACTGAAATCTCTGTTTCTAAATTAAAATTTAACTGTTTTTAAACTAGGTGGCAATTCTTTTCGTTATATCTATCACTAACAACCAGATTTCTAATTCTATGTAATATTGAATGTCTACGATAAGATAAGATAATATTTATTAGCATGATAACTATGAAGATAACATATTAATCACAAAATTAAAAAGTGTTTTATATTACCGCTAATATTTTAAAATTTTCCATACTTCTTTCAACTTTAATCACTAACATATTTAAAATTATTTGCTAGATAGTTTGACATAAGTTTGTATTTGATTTTAAATACAGTAATCAGACAAATATATGATATTCTCTGCCTAGCATCCACCATTTTAAAAACTCAAGCATGCAATTTATCGGTTTTCTTCTATCTCAATCCAAAATTTATCTCATTGCTTTATTATTTTGCAGATTATGCATCCTGTCGTCAATCATTTAACCAGTACACCTATATAAAATTTCTGCACAATAATCAAAATGTGATAGTATTATCGTGTTATTTACCATTTTCAAATATTCCTTTGGCACCCTGCTTCTAATTCTGCTCATAAATACTGAGAGATTTTTTTACACACCACAGATATATATGGCTATTAAAATATATTTTACTGTTAATAATTACACCTAGTATTTAACTTCATCAATAGTTTCATTAGAATTAATAGTCACATTCGTGTTACTATTTAATACCATACATTTTGACTTATTTACATTAAGATTCAACTTGTTAACGTCCAACCATTCTATCAAGCGTTTAAGTTTCGCATTAATTATCCTTTTGCATTCCCCAACATTTTCTCTTTTATTAAATAATAATGCGTCGTCAGCAAACAACATTAACTTAACACTATTCAGTACTGACTTCGTGTCATTAATATAAATTATAAATAGTAGTGTACTTAGTATAGATCCTTGTGGAACTCCAATAAGAACAACCTCAGAATCTTAGGTTCATTGTTTTCTATCTTTCAAGTAGTTTATGAACCGTTCTTAATTCCGTAATTAAGTGAAAACAGTTGGCAACCCATCTCATTGTTCTGGAGGATTGCCAGTGATTAAAATATAGTAATTAATATTTCTTTATGGTATCACGGGGTACCTTTGCTGAAAGGTGATGAGGTTTGCTTATATCAAACTGTGTCATATCGCATGACTATCAGGGGCGGATACAGCTAAAGACCAATGAAAAAAATTTCAGTAGATCTTCTGAAATTTTCCTAACAAAATGCTTCACTTAGCAGTAAGTCTATTCTACTGCACCTTTTGTAAAAAACGTAACAATTTCTGGAACCATTCAATTTGATACATTTAGGAACGCAGGCCCTAGCTAGCACCTTGGCCTTCGCTCCAATTTAAGTCGTGGTTGTTGAAGCCTATAGAGAAAACAAGAAGTGCGGATACCTGTACTTGAGCGTGGCTTTGCTTGGGGTGTTTGAAACAGGACAGAGCCAATTCATGTAAACGCGATAGAAGGTTTGTTGTAATTGAAAACAGCTGCCAAATGATAAGCCTTCGATGTAAGGACGGTTTCTTAGAATATTATCGGGTGGCCTGGCAAAACAAACACTTAAAGAAACAATTATACCCCGTAATTGGAGAAATTCAGCTAAGTTACGCAATGACGAACAAGTCATTGTGCATTATTGTAGTGAGTTTTATTACATTTAAAGCAAAAGAATAATTCATAAATAATTTGTTTTTATTAATTCGTGAAATGCAATAGTTTTTATAGAATACTTAGGCCAAACGTTAAATAAAAATAAAATAAATATGCAGATTGGGAAAGTCTTAATGAGTATCCTAAAGAATTTGATTGCTCGGTCTGTTTTGCTTCAAGGGATGTTGATGAAAGAACATTTCAATTTAGTACAATTCTAAGTCTTGGCATGCGTGAATATATTCAGTATTTATACAGCAGAACTTAACAACAGCAAAATCGCTCTAGGTTTAACTATAAGTGCAACCGAGCAATAAAAGGCAAATAGTCTGCTATTCGTACCTATCAATTGCATCCATGTCCACAGCTGCAACACCATCCAAAGAGAAAAATTTCTTTTTGACCAGAAATGTTAGAATCTTGGCATGACACAATGGCAGTAAGGGTTCCTGGTCCCTGGTCAAAACCATCAGGAGCAACAGTTCCCCTATTACTTTACTACTTTACTACTACTTTACAATGAAGTGATTGTTGACGCCCTAATATTTTTACTGTTAGATTCACTTCAAATTCTCCTTTTCCACTCACTGCATATCTCCCTTATAAATGTGAACAAAAGCCAATAAACATTCGTAAGAGAGATATGGTCAAGGTCCTTAAGTTTCAAGCCCCCGTTAAATAGCTGTGCCTTATTCTTGGCTTAAACTCTGCGAAAACGATTCTATTTGTCTTATTCGACAGGAAAATTTCCAATTGCTTGGAAACTAGCTCACGTTCAGACGATTCCCAAGAAAGGAGAGGGTAGCGATCTCTCGAATTATCGACCAATTACAATCACTTCGATTCTTTCAAAGGTTTTCGAATTTATCATTAACTCCAAATTAATGAAGGATCTAGAGACTCATCATCTCATTAATGATCGCAAATATAGTTTCCGAGCTGGACGCTCATCTGGAGACTTGCTGACTTTTCTTACGGAACGTTGGAACCGTAGTTTTCACAATTTTGGTGAGTCAGAAATCGTTGCCCTAAATATTTCAAAGGCCTTTGATAGAGTCTGGCATCCAGCCCTTTTAGCCAAACTTAAAGCACTTGGTCTCACCCATCCTCTTCTGTTATGGATGTAATGTATTTTTTCTGATCACTTAATACGGATTATATTAGATCGCGTTATATTTGAATCTCAGCCAATAAATGTCGGGGTGCCTCAGGGATCTGTTATCTCTCCATTTCTCTTGTCAATTTTCATTAATGATCTGCTTTCAATTAATGTCAATCCCATCGATTAATTTTTGTAGTAAGTTAAACTAAACAGATCACATCTTCTCTGTTGCCAAAGAAGCGTCGAAATATTTTGGATTTCTGAAAAGGTGTAAGAAATATTTCAGCCCATCGATTCTAACGCAACTCTACAAGTCCTACATCAGACCTAGAATGGAATATAATTTCCATTTGTAGTCCGGGGTTGGTCGCAGAGCCTTAGCTTCATTGGATATTGTGCAAAAGAAGGCCTTCAGCTCATTAGCGATGTAGCAAAGACTTGTCATATAAACTCACTCGACCACCGAGGCGGCGGTTGGTTGCCTTTCGCTCCTATATTGCTACAAGCATGGTCAATGTTCTGATGAACTGTTTAGTCTGCTCCCTGATTTCTGCATGCAAAAGCTCGCACTACAAGCCGCGCACATTGTTTTAGCCTTTAAAATACTTTCGGCGTAGAGTAAAATTTCGTGATGATTTTTTGTCCCAAACTTTGCGAACGTGGAACAGTCTACCATCGTCTGTCTTTCTTCTGGAATGGAATCTGCGAAAGTTTAAGGGTTACATACATCAGCACCTTCGCCATTCTATTCACGTTCCCGAATTAATTTCTTTATCATATTCTTGCCATACTGTGCTTTGCATCATAGTTCATAGGATTTCTCCTGAGCTTGGCTTAATAATATATACAAAAAAAGTCACACTTTCTTAACTTACCGACAAAGTTATATACGTAAAATTTGTGTATTGAATCTGTTGTGATTACTATTTTAAATAAATGTAAATTTTTAATACCTATATTTTACAAAGATAAAATTTATGATGATTCATGAATTTTAATAAAATACATTTTCCCGGTTTTACTAAATAAAATGGATGATTGGAAAGTTTTACATTTCCATTAACTACAGCTGATGTGGCGCAGCAGCTGTAAGGAAAAGAACTAACAACAACACGAGAGGTGATAAAAACCAAACCAAGGATCAAAAAGAGGAAAAACGCAAAACATCTAATTGAACTGAGGGCCAAAGATAAGCCCCAACGCCCTAAAGAAGACAATCTGAAGGATGTTAAAAATTCATCTAACAAAATCCAAAGAAGGAAGACAAGGAATAAATTTGAAAGCGCGAAAGCACTTGACTTGACTTGACTTTTACACTTCCACTATATACTATTCAAATCAAAATGAATAATCTAGCATCTCCTTTTACTTTCGGAAGTGGCAAAGAACGTTGATAAATTTTCTTCGGTACGAATGGTAGCCACTTGCTAATCTGTTCGACTCGTATCTTTTAAATGATAAATTTTGTGCATTTGACATTTGCAAGTGGCGGCGAGTGTCTTCAAACTTTTGTTCAGTGCTCAGTATACACTATTTTTAAAGTTCAGTTGCGCCCCTCCCCCCTCACAAGAATCCTGGATCCGCCACTGATGACTATTTTGCTACGAAAAATTTCAAAACGCTAAATAGTGTGTTTTTCGATTTACATAAAAAAAATAGAGGTTGGCGCCTTCCTCATATTAATTACAAAGGAAAACGATTTTAATAAAATATCAAATATTTCTGATACTACAAGTTTATTTTATTCAGGAAATTAATACCCTTCAGAGGGAATTGATTACCCAAAACAAAGTTATATAAGAAAACTTAATCTTAAATTGAAGAGACTAATCTTTCTTACTCCTTTAGATATAAGGAAGACAACCCCTTACCTTCTTTATACAGAACACTGGTCCTCAACCCATATAAAATTTGGACATTCAGAGATCTGGAAGAATTGCTTCAAACTGAATTCGAAGATTCATATGGTCGAAGACAAAATTCTCAAAGAAATGGATTATAACTGAAACTATAAAAAGCGAAATTTCTCGGGACAAATGGAAGAAACGTTAAAGAACTTCTTTATATCATAAAGTTCCATTTAGTGTACTGATGGCTTTTTACATAACTAATCAGCCGGGAGCGGTTTGTTAGACCAAACCGTACAAATAAAAAACTATTAGATGAATGTTCCAGTGTATTTCAGGACATGATCTACATCTAATGTAAAAAAATGGAATACACGTGGTTACTTTCGCTGGCAGTCCTGTTGCACTAAAGGCTTTAGAAGAACTCACATCAACACTAGGAAAAGAGTGTCATGAAATTTTGAATATGATTTCGACACTAAATATAATCACTTTCAGGTAGGTTTCATGACACAGTAGAGTGATGAGAAATGAAAGTGCAGACATACTTGCAAAAAAAAAAATCACATTCACATGTTTAGACAAAAATGCAACAGAAAATGTGTTGGAAAGCAAGACTGGAGATACTCTAAGATGTTCTCATCAAAATTAGAATCAATCATAAGTATAAATGTCCCACTTGCAGCGGTATAGAAAACGAAACCAAGGATACCAATCCGAAAAACTCATCGCCTGCGCTACACTAACAATAGTTTTAAGGGAGGTATAAAACTCAGCCTTACCTATTTAGTAAACTTCTTTAAGACACGAGGTGAGAACAATCGGATATTGATTCTTCAATGCAGAGAAAACCAAGCAAGAAATCGACTTTTCCAAAATACATAAATTTCCATTATTTACCACTGTTTAATTAGGAGAGTAAGTACCATTTTATCTGTGAGAAGGATCTGCCATATTATTTTTGTTTAGCAAAGCAATTTTAATAAACTTCGTAAGGCGGGAGGAAACATCACTTTAAATACAAATTCATGCAGGAAGCAGTAGTAACATATTTAATTATATGGAAAAACATAGTACGTTAGTTATATAAATCGGAGCTTCCCTAGAGTCTCTTATACCCATGATCCAAACGATGTCAGAGCCCTTATCCTCAAACTATTGCGGGGCCCTATCCTTGTGCAATTATTCTTTGGGAATCCTCTGTTAACTCCCAGACGCGACTTACCAAGATTTTTGTACAAAATGAATAGCAATATTTTATGTATTCAGCAGAGTCCTTAGGGTCACGGGAAACAAGAAATTGCACCAATCGGAAATTTAGTATTAACTAGTTAGAGATGATCGGTTGGCGACCAGGATTAAATTCGCCAGCCCCTTTTTGTTCCCCTAGCCAAGAAGATTCTATAGGTAGCTCTAGAATCAGCGAAAAGGATTCTAAAACTACAAGCCTGTATGCTGGCTAATCATTGATGGGGACCCTTAACCACACGCGTGATTTTAAGACAGCTATAGCTCAATATACGTATGTTTTAGGAAGACGGAAGCTCTGCTAAGAAGGAATCATTGATGGGGACCCTCAACCCATGCGTGATTTCAAGACAGCTATAGCTCAATATATGTATGTTCTAGGAAGACGGAAGCTCTGCTAAGAAGGAATTGTATTACGCGTAGGATCTTACTGCAGTTATAACTTGATATGCATCTTTGGCAGATATGCTGAATGCATTCAAGTTCCAGACAATGATTTCTGCAAAAGCTGTATGGACGAGCAACAGGTTGAGAACGTTCAACACCTGCTGTGTGAATGCCTTAATCTTGCAAAACGTAGAAAAAATACACTTGGTAGTTAGTTTTTTTTTGCGAATCTTGAAAAAATGTTGGGAGATTTTTTAAGGTTCATTAACTCTTATGTCTGGTTTCAACGCACCCCTTAGATTAAACAATCATTTTCAGATAGGGTTCCGGAAAGGCAGTATGACCACAATGCACTATCCATATTATAAGTGGGGCTTATCATGAACTTTTGGGTAGTTCTTAGCCTTAGTTATGCTCAGATCCATTATAGTAGTCCTAGATCTATTATAAACTAAATATGAAATTTCTTTACTCTGAATTACCAAATTTATCTGTGTGACCTATGTTTTGGTTGGCCGGAAATATAAAGAAGTCATCGCTTCTAATTGAAAGAACCAATAATGCCACTAGATTTGTGGATGATAAAAGGATCGAAAAACTGCTGTCAAGAAGGTCCTGCTGATAAAAATTTGGACAAAAAATGTGTGCGAAAGTTGAAGAAGAATTCATGCGTCGATATTGGCAAGGGATTTGGCAAAAAAATACTTGGACAAGCGCATCCATGGTGCAGAGAATTAAAAAAAGGCAAAGCTTCAAGACGCAAAAGAAGATAATAGTGACAAAACTAACCAAAATACAGTTTAGTACGACTGCAGGATATGGCAAGCAGGTTTATTTTTCACTGTGCAAAATGAAAAACAAATGCGTTTCAATGAACGATTAAAAGTATGTAAAAAGGAATTTTTCGATATTTTCAGAGTATCATTTTATTCGTCCTAAAAAATTTTGATGTAGTAGGTAATTTGTTCATGTGGCATCCTCTAATTGGATGATATAAAGATTTATCTCATTTTAACCTAATATTGTTGTTACTCTTGGAATCGTAGCAGAAAGAAAAGATCGAATTTATCATGAAAAATAGCAAATCACAAAACTGTCCACAACTTTGCGACCCATTGATGCTGGACTTAAGTAAAAAAATTTAATAAAGATACCCATCAACCTAATTTAGGAAAAGATCTTAAAATTAAATTGACCAAAATTAAGCAAAAAAATTTCAAAAGAGGCTGTTCAAAATTTGATGGATTGTCTTAAACACAAATTCCGCAAATATAGTCGTCAGGGCTTTTGAATAATAAAATATATTTTTTTTATATTTTAAATTTTATTTAAGTAATTAAAAACCACTAACAAATGTTTCGAGATAAGTTGCGATTAAGTTTCATAACAATGTACATAAAAAAACTTTTTATACTTTACCTGCCGGATCCTAAAAGAACCATGAAACATACTTAGTAAAGACCCCAAATGATAATCGGACATGGATCGTAACTATATCGAAACCTCCTACGCTATTGAGACAGGTTTTCTCATTTTAAATCAGTTGATTTCAAGGAGGCTCAGAATAGTTAGAGATTTGCACTTAAAATCAGCCCATGTAATCCGAGATCAAACATGAAATAATCGGCGGTTGCATTTTGACAGCTCTGTGAAGAGATGAGGTAGTCCATTATGAATTAAGCTGAAATCACAGTTGCCTTATTGTCCTATCCCCCAATATTCCTATAAGACTGAGATAAATATAAAAAATATCTGACATTTTTCCCGTTGGTGCAAACTTCCAGTGACAGTCAGGTTTTAATGCGAAATGATTCAAATATCCAATCCCAATTTGCATGTTAGGTTAGTAAATCTTCAATGGTCTACATTGCAGCATAATAAATAATTACTTGAAAAAACTTCATGTACCGAAAAGTACTTCAGAATGTAAATATCTATGAAATTGCTAATTACACATACTACAACTGCCCGCCAAACCGCTTTAAGTAAATAAAATCTTTCATATTTTTTATTGTAATCTGCGTATTTTGGTTAAAAACACGCCTTACACACAAATATTGTCATCGTGATTACTTCCATCATAATTACAATGAAAATAAAATTATTTGCAATCAATCTTATTTCTAACAGAATTCAATCAAACATCGAAGAGATCAATGATTTCAAAACTTCGATCAGCAGTTATAAAGTGTTACACTTTTTCTAATAGATTGAAGCACACGATTTCTTTTCATAGTTAATTGCCCACTGATTAAACAATAAGGTAGCTGATGAGAATGGGTGTTTTGCAGTTTTATTATACAAATTAACAACGTTTCTAATAATTATTCACATTGGATTGGTCTCCAATAAATATGCATCAATGAGCGTCAAATGCCAATACACTTCTAGCGTTTCCTCATCGTCATCGGATGTTTTAATTAATGCGGTTTTGCATAGGAGTCAAAGATAGGCAAAACCTTTATGGAGGTTTGCCTGAAACTTTGAACTTTTGAAGTTTGAGCAGTCTAGAAAACGTGCTAACCAAAAATTATGAAATCAGACTAAAATTTCCAATGATTAATGAAATAGGATTTTTGAACCCAAACATTTTTCCGCAAGAAAAAATTTTTACACTAATTTGATTCACACTTTTTTCATAGGAATGTGGCCTTGCGTTTATCAATTTTTGCAATAGACAAAAAAAAAAAAAATTGCGAATTATAATAAAGACATTTTCGATTAATTTATCTTCGCAGATTAAATATTTTCAAGTAGTTCCATGTGGACTTCTAAAAGCTGTTCTTGAGAGCACTACAATTAGTAGAAACGAAGATTCTAAGCCGCCCCCTATAAGATATATATTTGCATAAGTAAACAAAGTCCCATTAACGGCATACAAAAACAGAAAATAAAAAAAAAAACTCTCAAAGTATGACCGAACCAATAAAAACACTTTTATGGAGTGTATCAGATTTATATGATGCGTCCAAATATGGGCAACGGTTCACATCACAAGGTCAATTTTATTCGAGTAGATGAAGTAATTTCATAGCTCGAATCCAAAGGTAGCCATTAATTGATGTCGAAAAGATTCTAAAAAGATCAGGCGGTCGGCGGTCGACATCTGGAAGTTATGAGTGCGTTCAAGTGGATTTTAATAATACTATTCACTCGCATTAGTGCCACAAAAAAGGGAATGCCGGTAGTTGCACAATCCTATTGAGGTGAAGAATACCTACGGATATTTCATTAAAGAATAAGTGTTAAAATTTTATCTTTCAATCAAACGGTAATTTCGTATATGATTTCTGATGCTCTGACCGGTCGGATTCGGATCTCTATAAAATTCTGCGCAAAGCTCTTGACCTCACAGCGGATATGATTTGCTTATGCGGTCGGATAACAATGAAAATTTACTGATTAATTTTTGGGGTTTTGGTCATTTGGTGCCGACTTCATGTTAGTAATTTATTTAATTATAATAAATTTAATTATGATACCGCGCGAGTTACAATATGATGAGGCAAACGCATAAGAATCAGTTTAAGACGAATATGGATAGTAATTTTCTATTGGATTGCCTTTGCAGTTTAGCCTAATTTTAAAATTTATCTTTTCTTCTCTTACGTAAACTTAATTAATTATTATTTATTTTATTAAGTATTTAATTATTTAATTTTATACTTTGCGAAGCTATAATTAGTTAGATGATCTGAAGTTTTAAAATTGTTTCAGATTAGGGGGTTTGTTCGGCAACAGTAAGTATAGACTATAGGTTCATCCACGAATAGTGTGAGGATCTCAATCTTTCTATTAATGATCGGTGATTTTTGATATTTTTTGCATAGATATAAGTCCAATAAAAAAAAACGAAAAATTAAAGATACATTAAAAATTACTTACATATCTGCAATCTATCCTGGTATGCAAAACATAGGTGTAAAATTAATATCCTTCGTATCTTGTACCTATTCCTACTTCGAAGATCTATTCACTGATAGTTGTCGAAAACATTTTTACTTACTTCTTAGAGGTAGTATAACTTCAGTGAATTTGTTTCTCAACCAAAGGAGCCTACCTAGAAATAATTTTTGTTGAGATTTTTGAAGGACTTTTGAATTACGTATTTTTTTTTATATATTATTAAGACAAGCTCAGGGGATACCCTATGATGCAAGGCAGAGCATGGCAGAAAGGAATTAGGGAATGATAGAAGAGTGGCGGAGGTGCTGATGATATATGTCACTCTTAAACTTTCGCAGATTGTTTGCCGGAGGAAAGACAGAAGATGGTAGACTGTTCCACATTTGCACTGTTCGGGATAAAAAACCATCACGGAATTTTGCTGTACGGCCGAAAGTAATTTTAAGGATAAAAGGATGTGCGCGATTTGCAGCGCGAATAATGTGTGCAGGAATCATTGTACAAGAGATCATACTAGATATTTTATCGGAATATTGACCATGCATGTAAGGATAAAGGAGCGAAAGGCTCAAACATTGCGGCGGTGCTCGAGTGAGTCGATATTATTGCCAAATCGCCAATGAGCTTGAAGGCTCTCTTTTGGACAATATCCAATGAAGCTAAGGCTGTGCGGTCAGCCTCGGCCCAGATGTGAGAAGACATTTCGGTGCTTCTTTGGCAACAGAGAATATGTGATCTGTCCAGCTTAATTTACTGGAACTATTAATGCCAAGAATGCATAAAGACGGTGTACCGTAAATCAGTGCTCCATCAAAAGAAATGGGAGTGGATAAACTATGATCTTGTTTTAATGCACAACAACTTTGGGACTTAGATGCATTGAATTCGACGCGATTTGCTCTGCCCTAATCGAGGATATTGGCAAGATCGTTATTCAATGATCTAATCATGCAATCTCGTTTAACACATACGGCATTCCCTCTGGAGTCCGCAAGAGTGTCAAAGGAGTAAGCGAAATCAAGGGTACTTTCATTAGCGAAGCTATGGATGGGATTGAAAGTAAGGGAAAGCTGATCACTAATGAAAGAGGGATAACAGAGCCTTGAGGCACACCGGAATTTATGGAGTGAGGTTCAGATGTAACGCCATCTAATACAACACGTATTTGGCAACTAGACAGGAAGCTTTCAATCGATAATAGAAGAGGAGGGGAGAGACCAAGTACTTTAAGTTTGGCAAAAAGGGCTGGATGCCAGACTCTATCAAAGGCCTTTGAAATATCTAAGGCAACGATTTTTGACTTACCCAAATTTGTGAACACTACGGTTCCAATGTTCCGTAAGAAAAGTCAGCAAGTCTTCAATCGAGCGTCCAGCTCGGAAGCCATATTTGCGATCGTTAATAAGATGATGAGTCTCTAGATCCTTCAGAAATTTGGAGTTAATGATATATTCAAAAACCTTTTAAAGAATCGAAGTGATTGCAGCTGATCGATAATTTGAGGGATCGCTACCCTCAACTCTTTTGTACTACAATATAATGTCAAAGAATACTTAAATCATAATTTTCTAGTTGACAATTCAGGTTTATGTAATTGAGTAATAATAAGTACTTGGTGCATCGACAGTCGTATGGGTGCAAGGGGAGTGTTGCACCAAAAGAAAAATTTCATGGGTTTCATAGCACCCCAAAACATGTGCTTCCCTCTACTATGGAATTGCTATAAAAACTAACAGAAGAATTAGCGCCATGCTAGAAAAGATGAATTATAATCGATAATGGGGTAATCTCTCAGTGTGCTTCGCGGCACTCTCTCAATTTCGCGCAAAACTACATACTTATTTGACATATTTTTTTTATTTCTTTTAAACTTAATTTTTATTTATACAGAAAAATCAAGAAAACTTTTCGTAAAAAAATCTTATCAATTAAAAAATTGCTAACAAAAAAGATTGTTGTTAAAACTGCAACTGATGAAAGTGCAAAAGGAGTTTCGTATCAGCAAAAACTTAATATTCTTCAGTACGGCTGGTTCTTGTTTACCGTATACCCCTGGAAAAGTGCTAACTTGACCTCATAATACGAAAAGCCTTTTGCACTTTCATCAGTTGCAGTTTTAGCGACTATTTTTTTGTTCTCAATTTTTAAATTGAAAAAATTTGCTACGAAAAGAATTCTTGATTTTTCTGTTTGAATTTGTCTCGTCCTACTCAAGTCTAAACTGCTGAGTACATATAATTCACAGTCGAAATTTTAACTTAGTGTATATATGTGAAGTCAACTTAGCTTTTTTCCAGGCGTATACCGCACGCAAGAACCAGCCGTACTGAAGAGTATTAACTTTTTGCTTATACGAAACGCCGTTTGCACTTTTAATTTTTATCCAGTTTTTTTCTCTAGTGTTTAATTTCCCTAAAAATCTTAAATTTATTATTTAAAATTTTGTTTTCTCCATCATTCTTATTTATTATTTTCTTATTTAACTAAGTCCAATTTGTTCTTTACTTTAGAGAGAAGCAGCTTTGGAACTCCCATTTACCGGTTGGACTAAGAATTTATTTTCAATCCTGTAGTGCATATATGGGCCTGATTGAAAAGGTTACTGAATATTAACAGTGATCCATTTGAATTAAAGTGTTAAGGACCTGGGACTCCTCACGTGTTCGTTATTTCTGATAGGATCAGCGCCAGAAGAGAGTGTGCTTTCTGAACCAAAGTGAGGATATAACGATTGTGATGACGCATACATTTTTAAGAGATAATAATTATTTTTTATGAGAGTCATATTTTTCTATTATTATGAATAAAGTTTGAGTTTAAAAAATTATTTTTAACCTATTTAAAAAATATCCATGCGCATTTTTAGATTCAGAGCATCGGGTCTGTAGGACCCTGTAAGACCTGAGGTGTAATGTTTTGCATTTTTTCTCATTTTTAGCTTTAATTTTTGTACAGTTTTTGTCTTCTATTATATTGTATCATTTTTATTGTTTTTTTTTTTATTATAACGTTATTAAAGCCACATAAAAAACGATATTATTAAAATCTGCATGTTGGATCACACTGAAAATTTACAAAACCCAAAAAAATAGTACTATTACACTTAAACGGAACTAAATGGCTTGTGACTTACTATATCAGGTAGAGATAAGCCGGAATGCATTTTTCAATTTATAAATCTTATACAGAGGTGTAAACAGGATTATTTTATAATGGCTACCAATGTACTAGACCATTTGCTGAGCGACAAAAATTTGACTAAAAGCTTTCATTCTGTTACCCTCCCACACTGTAATCTGTAATCGAAATAATTGAGAACTTACGATAAATGTAGAAATTTGAGAAAGCATTTCAAGGATACAAAGACAGCATTTCCTCCAAAAATAAATTAAAGTCTTTTTAGCTGTTAGTTGAAGAACTTTTTTATATAAATTTCTGTAAATGCAGAAATTGTTAAGAACACAGAAATTCTTTCAAGTAAAAAAAAATCTTTTCACATGTTACATCATCTGAGAGCAGTGATGGCCAAAGTATTAATCTTCAACTTGACAATTTAAAAGCACTTCATCGGCGATCACAGAGGTCAGTTACACCCAACGAAAATGTAGTATATGATCCCAATTTAGACGATTAATCGTTTACAACGCCTGAAAGGAAAACTTGAACAGAAAAGTGTTAATCTACTTTTACTGGCTCTTGGAATACGTGAAAGAACAGGATTGTTAGATAAAGCTGCAGACATGATCACAAATCCAGCATTAGAAGATAAAGGCTTTATTTAGTTATGAATAAAGAAAAAAGCAAAAATGATAATAATTATAGAGATACAACCTAAAAAAGATTGGCTTGGCTGATACTCTTACTGCTTTTACCGTGATGTTCATAAAACACTACTGGATTTCCAAGTGAACAGGGGTGCTCCACCTAGATCATAAATTCCTGCGTCTAATCGTAAATAATTTGCCGAACTTAAGTCCTGCAATGTCTTTGACTCCATCAGCAGTCTTAACTTAGCTACACAACTAGATCTTTCAAGATGCATTGAATGCCAGACATTTGAATCTTTTCACCAATTCGAATCTAAATCTAAAAGAACGATTGTAAGCATATGTATCTTAAGAAAATGCTGGACTTCATCTGTAGAGAAAATATCTTTCTATTGCTGGGTGACATAAATGGACAAATTGGCCTCAAAAATACTAGTCTTGAGCAAGTTTTTGGAAAATAAGACATGAGCAAAGTCGCCATAATTAACAGACAACTCTTCACAAAATTCTGTATTTTTCATTAATTAGTTATGATTGACGTCTCCTTTGAACCTCGGAGTGTATACATAAAGACATGGTTATCAACAGACAAACTATAGGAATGTAACACTATGAACGAGTGGAGTGTAAAAAATAAAGTTTCGAAACCCTCGAATAATAGAATAGCAGGAAGCTCTGTTTAGAAAAGGTTGCTCCTACAATACATAGATACCTTGTGGATCAATGATTTATGGATTTATGAAGTAAATTACATAATATCAACTGACATTATATTCAGTCTTAGAATGTGGTATATTGAGGCGGGATACTCCAAAAAATTATTGGATTGATAAAAAGTCTATACAGAAATTTCAAGTTCAGATTTGTTCATAATTGCAAAATATCCTACAGTCTTATCATTAAGTACGGAGCTCGAGAAGGCTTTATATTTGCGCCACTATTATTCCTTATATTAATAACGATATCTTTTGCACTTTACGTTTATGTATGACATTAGTGAATTATTTCAATAAATTTGATTATACGGATGACATCCGGAAATGAGTACGATATTTCAACATCTCGCAGCAGATAGTACTAAAACTGCTTATCGCATCAAAAATTGAGGCATATAGATTAACACGAACGCCATCTCTAAAACTCACACACATAACGAGAGAATAGACCCAGTGAATAAATTTTGGTATGTCGGTATCATTATTTCTGAAATCGTTTTTTTCTCATATATCCCGGATATGATGTTAGAATAAAATTGCATAAGGGTTTCTCCAAGCTGCCTCTTACCTTTTCTTATTTGGTGTGGTTCTGGAAAAAAATAATAATATATATTTCTGGAGAGAGTACAATAAGATAATGTAATATTTTCAATATGTACTTAAGCTATAATGCTAACAGAATTAGGTTTAATGAGTAATTAAAAGATAAACAATTACTTTGGCATATTTCAGTATTAAAAAGACAGAAAAAAGATAGAATCTGGTTAAACAGAAAAGAAAAAGATAAACAAAAATACAATGTAAGTTGAAGAAAAAAAAAGATAATAAAAACAAATTATATGTGGATGATTATTGAAATAGTAAAAAAAGTCTCTTCTTGAATATCCCAGTAGTGCCCAACCTTTGAACATCATAAGGTAAATTATTCCATGTGCGAACAACCTGGGCGAAGAAGGAACGACGTCATATTGCAGTGTTAATGCACGGCAGCAATATTTTGTTATGATGAGGCGAGCTAAGGAATTTTAATTTTTCATACAAATAACTGGGCTCTTTTGAGTATACTATTTAATGTAACAATGTTAGTGCTCTTTGGAGTAAATAGGAATCTATTGAACAACCAAGGAGAGAGTCATGAAATGGGGACAAATGGTCAAATCTTTATAAGCCAAACACTAAGCTGGTGCAATCATTGAAAGCAACATTAAGCCTATATATACAATCCAAGGAAGGGTATATAATACTACCGTAGGTAAAGTTCGGGACTAATAATGCCTTGACAAGTTTCATACGTAACTGTGAAGATTGTAAGTTAGCTGATATTCGAAGCTGTCGGAGACCTCTATAAACTTTACCAATAATATTCGCGACATGATCACAGCAGCTTAGCTTGGAATTAAGATATGCAACTAAATTTTTAACTTTTTGCTGGTATGGTAAAATAATATCATTCAGAATTATCGCTGATAATTCCGAAGTGTCCACTGTAGCTCTGGATATGAAAATGCAGTTAGATTTTTTGGGATTAAGTTTGAGTCCCACAAATATTGACCATTCAGAAGTTTTGCTTAAATCTGAATTGAGTTGATTTACATACGCTTGCAGTGATTTCCATGGACCGCTGACATACAGTTGGACATCATCTGCGTACATGTGTATTTTAGATACTATGATTTGGTAGATCAATAAAGAACAAACTAAATAAAAGTGGACCCAGTATTGATCCTTGGAGTACTCCAAATTGGACAGGTATTTTGCTAGAGATAATCGTTTACTTTAACTTTTTGTGACCGATTAGTTAGAAAACTTGATATAAACTGAACTGCAGAGGACGAGAAACTAAACTGTGTATACAGCTTACGAAGCAAAAGTGCGTGATGTATACTGTCAAATGCTTTAGAGAAATCAAGTAGTACCAGAATTGAAAAATTATTATTATCCAACGAGTCACGTATATCCGAGGTTACTTTCAGAATAGCCGTTTCACAGCTACGATACGCTCGAAAACTGGACTGCATGTTTGTTAGGAGGTTTTTACCTTCAAAATATGCCATCATCTGTGTAGATATTATTTTCTCTAGGACCTTAGAAAAGTAGCACAATAGGCTAATAGGTTGAAAGTCCTCAGGAACCTCAGGAGCAGAGCTGGGTAGTATTTAAGTAAAAAAAGACTTAAGTACTACTTAAAGTACATTTTCGTTACTTAAGACTTATTACTCAATACTTTTGAAATGCCCTTACTTAGTACTTGAACATAAGTGCTTGCTTCTATTTACTTGTACTTAAGATTTAGTTTTGTACTTAAGTACCAAGATTTTTACTTAGGTATTTCTGAGTCCATTAAGTACTTACAAATATCTAAATTTTCGTAGAAAAGCAATCACAATCTCCAACAACTTCTTCTTTGTTGAGTGTTAAAATACGCAAAGAACTGTCAAAGAATGTGCCGCACTTATGCGTCAAGGCTGAACCTTAGACAAACTAATAACATACAAACAAGACTGGGAAAGTAGAACAAAAATCAGTAACGTCTCGCTCTAATATAAAATCGACGACGCCTCGACTTTATGACATAACCACTGACATGTATGATATGGATTGCAAAAAGTGGGCTCACTTCTATATTGCTGACTCTTTCGGCCGAAGCACCAAGTACCAACTGAGAGAGAACTAAAATCAAAACAAAATTAGTGGATTCGTCGAAATGAATTTTTGTAAATTAATCATTTATGGTTATTACTAATTAAAATGGTTTTACCAAAGACAATGTATTCATTAGATACGCAGAAGAAATTCTAAATGTTTTATTAAAATCACCTTCCGAGCTGCATGTACACTTTTTCAACTTCCCGCCAAATGATTTTGTTGAATGTTGGCACCGACGTACGAACTCTTTTTGACACAAGCAATTGTGCGCACATGAAATAAAAACGTACACAGTGCATATTATAAACGTCAGTGGACATAACTAAGGGTAAGCAAGCAGTGCCTCGCTCCAATATAAAATCAACGATGCCTTGATTTGATGTAGGGGAAGCCTCAAATTTTTCTTAGAAATTTATTGCAAATTTTTTGCTTAGAATTGTTATGCATTATTGGAGGCGATAATGGGTGTGCTTGGGCGCACCTCTAATAGTTTTTGTGAGTCTAGCAAGGAGAGGTGAAAGTTTTACTCTACTTTCAGCACCGAATACTATGAAAAACTATAAATAGTAGCCACTGGTTACTAAAAGGTATTGATTTATTAAAATTTATTAACTGAACTCGATAGACTTCATTATATTACTGCCAAAGTACAAAGATTCTAAAAAAGTACTTCAAAAAGTACTCAGTACTTTTTGTAGACCTAGTTCAAGTACTTTTTATACAAGTAATTTTCATACATGCGGTACTTGTACTTACGCTGAAGTACTCGGGGCTTCGGTATTTGTACTTGTACTTAAGTACTTTTTCTTTGGTACTTGCACAGCTCTGCTCAGGAGATGCCTTTTTATGCATTGCAATTACTAAGGCATTTTTCCAAGCCTCAGGGAAGGTTAAAGTAGTTAAAAATGTATTGAGAATGTGAACTACATAAAGCATAAGAAAAGGTAATAGTATTTTTAAATATCTGGGGAATATATTATCAGAGCCAGTAGTGTCTGATTTAATGCATCTCGGAAGTACTACTCATCATATTATCAGGAGTATTTGGCGTGCTTGCTGAAGGACCAAAAACAAAAGATTGATTCAGCTTATCTGGATCAAAATCTGCTTTCAATTCATGATTTCCACATATTCCGATATATCTCAGATTGGGCCACAGTTTGCCTGTAGGAAGATTAGATCAAGCAGTGAACCCAGGTATCGTCTTTTTAATACGCGGAGCTTAGATCTAACCCTATTTTTTGCCAGGTTGTAGGCGTTAAGACTTCTATAGTTTTGCGATGCAGATACTGACGATGAAGATACTCGCTCCTAGCAATCCACGGCAAGAAGATATGACCGATATTGTTCCATTGGCATCATGTTTGGAATTCCTTCTCACAAATGTACTGATATAACTTTGAGTTGTTAATGCGACTGACAAAAATTTCAAAAATTTCAACTAGACAGGAGTTATATAAATCGGACTACTTCGTAACCCAAGGTATGGGTTGCGAGGGCTCAGTAATATGAGTATATGTATATGTTCACTAAAATGGAAAAAAAAAGAAAAAAGAAACCAAATGGGAACCAAACAATAAAGGATGCTTAAGTTTTTATCAATTATAGACATGCCCATAATTATTACTATTTTTATTAATATTACTGTGGGCTACGCAGACAGATATTCCGCCTCTCATCTAGTCACTGCGACCTTTAAGATCTTTCTGATTTTACTCCTAGGGCAACCATTGAACGTGAAGTGTTTTACAAAATCTATAATATTCCTATAGCAATCTTTGTAACATCCTCTGGCAATGGGAATGAATTTTCTATGTAGATGTCTTAGTCTTATGCGGCCAAGAGTATCACAATCACAGAGAACATACAGAAAAGCAATTCAATACAATAAGGCAGTCTAGCCAAGCTTAGATTCAATGGTATATCAATTTAACGTTTTGAATGGTAATTGACTGTGTCATATTATGCATATTTTTGTTCCAAGAATGTTATTATAAATGATTTCGCGAGCTCAGCTTAGCTAGTCGAAAATTTGGCCCATATATATACGTCCACAACTGTGTATTTCAAAGTTATAGCGTTTCGCTACAATGTCTACGATACGGTTGACAACCGCGTTTCAGGGAATTCTTCTTCCGATAAGATTGCCTTTGTTAAGGATATTTGTCCTTTGCAGTCTTATTATGATGAGGATGGCATCCATATTAATATGCAGATGTGGTGGAAGTGGGTCCAGTATAGCCTCTAAGGCTGTAGTAAGGCAGGTACGTATAACACCAGTTATTCCTAGACATACCAGCCACTGTAGTTTTTGTAACCTATCTTGTGAAGTCTTCTGTTTAGGTTTTAGCCACCAAACCTCATAATTCATATATATGAGTATAGGGTCATTTTTGGTTTGAGCACCAGATCCTATCAAAAGGCCTACGGTATATTTATATTTCTGGTGTAGCCTTCCCCAGGACTTTTCAGGAAAGAATTCCTAGTT
This sequence comes from Dioctria rufipes, assembly GCA_963924295.1. Taxonomy (NCBI): domain Eukaryota; kingdom Metazoa; phylum Arthropoda; class Insecta; order Diptera; family Asilidae; genus Dioctria; species Dioctria rufipes. The sequence goes on along the minus strand of OZ002743.1, from coordinate 62,157,634 downwards.
GGTCTGTTGTGAAGCCCAATGTCTAAAATATTTTATCAACATTGAGAATTACATTACTGTTCCCTAAAGGAAATGGTACCTGTGAATAAAACTTCCTTCTTCTCGTGAATGAAACGATTATTATTTTCGCAGAATTGGGAATAAGTTCTATCGTCTGGCACCAGTTGATCAGAGATTACGATATCATTTTTGCCCCTAATTGTTATGACCAGATTGTCAGAAAAGAGATTAGCATAACCACAGTTGGTAAGTTAGGGTTCAACTCCTTTGCGAATAGCTGCATTGTCTATGGTTTCGTAAGGGTTATCGTCAATGTTCCTTCGATATCCAGGAATGGCCATAGAGATGTTCTTTTATCCTCCAATGCCTTTTCTAGTTCTAATACAAGACTGGCGTAGTTGGTGTAATTTATTTTATTATGTGAAATAATTTCTTATTTTTTAATTTTTTTTTTATTAGGTGGAACATTTATGTTACCTTTTTTTAATTAAATACAATTAAGTCACTTACTATATTGTACTGAGTCTTAAAAAAATTTCCTATAAATAATAATAATCTGAATTTTATAAATTTATTCATTATGATTGAGATATGAAAGTGCCAGTTTTTGTCTTTTTGGTATCAATTAGCACGCTGTCGGCTGGAAATCAGAAGGAGCGTGTCGATCAAAAGAACACCGAAAATTGGTTAAAGAAGAAAAGTTTCAACAGAAAGGCCGCATCCACTATACGTCCCTTAGAGGCTAGTGAAAATTGATGATAATCAAATCCTCACTATTATACTTCTGACTAAGTGGCACACATTAAGAGAGTACTAGTCCTAACGGTCTACCGATGTACTCATAACAGAAATAGATATGAAGTACTTCTATCACATTGCAATAATTTATGCACTATTATGGATCTATAAGAAACTAAAGTCAATCACTATATAAATCCATGAAATTCCCTTAACCGTCTTTACAGCGCTAACCTCCGATTAATCCAAATTCTTCGACAATCAATGCAATATCTTTTCCATTACTCAAGAATGTTTTCCGTCTTTTTATATAAGTTATGATAAAGACTTAAGTTCTGTTCACTTGACACAATGCGATCAACTCTCTACACATAATTGGCATCATTCCAGATATTACAGTGATTCTTACAAATATACTTGCCTTTAAATTATTTAATAATTCTGAAGGCATCCAATAATCAATTTCAATGGTATACTATGAATAAGAATCATATCCGCATTAAAGTAGCTAGCTCTACCTTTTTACAGTTCAAGTCAAAATTAATGTCATGAAGATTTTAAAAACAAATTAATTATAGCTATAAACTTGTGTCGTGCAGTTACCAGTTTTCGGCTACCAAATAAGTTTAAATTGAGTTCTGAAATAATATTTTGACATTAAGATGCTTAAGCGTATTCTGGCTATACAAAAGGTGGGTTGACAACATTAAAACATCATAAATCTTCATAATTACCCAAAGCTTTTAAATCTTGTTAGATATAATTTTCGGATATGAATAATAAGAGCTAGACATAAATTTGATATTCTGACTTCTATTGAGTCATTTTCTATTTCATGTAAGTACATGAAGAACTAGGTAACTTCTATAGTAAACCTTGAGGTAACCCCCACATTGTTATAAGATCTTAATTATGTATATATGTCAACCGATTGTAAATAGATTTGAATGAAATTCCTATGAATAACAATGTCTGCCATAAAGGATTTCTAAGTTCTGTGAGCTTTATATTTTCCACACATCTGCTCAAACCTGATTTCAACTAATAAACGATTTCATAAAATTTAATTAATATCAAGTGCATTTTATCGGTCGCGACGAGTAGACTGCATAACAACTCTGATGGAGTGCACCGACTTAAGTAAGCTCATAATCAAGAAGACAATCGACCGCCAAAAATTGTATTGTGAACGAAACAAGACGAAGGCGACATTAATTACGCCAATCAGCCGGTCAATCTTTAAGATCCGCACTGTACTACAGTAGCAAGTCGCTGAGATGACCAAACATACAATATCACTCTGCCACCCGCCAGCTCCCATTGACATCGGCCAACCGATTTTCGTATAAATACCACTCTCAAAGGCCATCTGATGGTATTTTGTATTATTTGCTATTCGGATTCGGTCGTTCGTAAAAAGGAGAAAGATATTGAGAACCTGCCCAGAAAGGATTCAGTGTTTGCTCCTTGGAAGAAGTGACACGGAAAGTGAACAAGATGGTAAGTGCTTTCAATCAATCAATCCCATAACGGAGAAGGAAATAAAAAAAAGGATACACATATAGAGCAATTCGGTGATATCAATTAGTGTAAAAAAGTGTAATCAATTTTCAATATGTGCCGCAGGTGTTAAACACTAGGTTAATTTTGGTCTTTAAAAATTCTCTTCAATTGTGGTGTTCAATTTGCAATTAACCATGTGCTAATGTCCGATTAAGGTTTGATGCCTGCTGGGTTTCTTGTGTAATTGCATCAAATGGTGTTTGTTTTTCATTCATCATTGTTTGTTATAGAAAAGATTGATTGAGTGATAGGTGGATAGAAAATAACCAACTACCTTTCCAGTTGTGAAGATTTTCTCGTTTTTTGTTTTTTTGTTATGATCTGTTGTGTTAAACGTTCCAAGATAACATACATACATACATACATTTATATTCTATTATACCTTGTCTAGTGCCATGTGCATAGTGAGTTTTGTTTTTCTCTCAATATAAGATACGATCGAATGTGATAACCTCATACTGTCAATCAATAACAATATCATTATGAAATATTTGTTGTTTTTCTTTCACCTTTATAATGGAATTGTTTTCTTTTCTTTTTCACCAATCAAGTGGATATTTGTAATCTCAATGAAATCGAAATTAAATAACTGGCTATATATAATGTAATATTTATTATCGAGTCAGAGGATGAATTTGGTTTTGAAGGTCATTCATACCGGTTTCGAAGGAAATTATTGCACTTATAGCGCGCCCGCCATGTAATAATGATGCGTTATAAATATCTGGGTGCAGTGTCATGGAGGTGTCCATTAAATAGGGTATAGTGTATGATCAGATTATTCATTGAAAATAAAAACATTAAAAGAAAAGAAAAAATTAATTAAATTAAAACTGGTTTTCAGTAGAAAATTATTTTAGTTTACATCAGACGACATTGTCACCTCGAGTCGGATTCATAAAGTTAAGTTTGTCGCTGAAGTCTTTTGTTTCGCGCGAGTTTTTGGCCTAGTTTTTGTTGATCATTTTATGACATTCTGTTTGTAATTTTATTTCTCTCTGTCTAAGTAAGTGATCAACCTAAAAATAAAACCGCCATAAATTAGATATATATATATATAATAAAATTCGGTCAGATGAGCTCGTGACAAAAATATTTAATATGAAGTCTCACAGAGAATTTTACAAATATTTAAGTTAATTTGAATGAGAAATTTTAGATTATTTGTCGATGTTTCTGCATAATGGTTTTAGGTGTGTATAATTGAAAACTATTCTTTATTGCATAATTTTAGCAGATTCCTTTGTATTTATTTAAAATATGAAATTACTAGAAATGAAATGTTTAACAAAAATTTAACCGTTAAGGTCAATGGATTCGAAAATATGACTGATTACACGTTATTTTCCTATCAAACACTATTGATACACATAGTGAATTTCTCGGATAAATTATATGACACCTGTGTCATATGCGTGTAATATTCGAAACACATTTATATTTATATGAAGCATGTGTAAAAGGAGCATACAAGTATCATACTCATTTAACCAATGTTAAAACATTCCTTTGCAGTTTGGGTTGATAATATGTTTCTGGGGTTATTTAAGGTAGATGCTGTTAGATTCTAGAAAGATTCGCTTTTTTTAGAATCGCTGATAAAAATTTTCTTAAGTCGATCTTGGGAACTAAAACTTATGTTCAACTATACATATTGGGCTGATCATATTCTTTGAGTTCTTAAAGAAAATATATTAAAAAAAACAGAAATAGATTTTCCATTATATCCGGCCCTTCTTTATGTACTACAATTCTCATATCGGGCCCGGGAGGCCCTTACAGGTTTACTTATGTTAAATAAAGTCGATAAGTGAATCTTGAAGGAGCTTGTTGTGTTAAATGAATTTCGTTACTCTATCGTTAGTTTCATAGTCATTGTTCTGATAAATTACTTATTTTGATATCTTGTATTATTTTATTATTGCGCACGATAAATACGTATATAAATTAAAATTTATGCGTCCTTCCCACTATTAGCCTATGCAGCAAAATTCAATATGCTCACATATCCTAAAATTGCGATTGTGAAAAACTCTGCCATGCTTTCAAACATTAAGATAAGAGATACATCTGCACGTCCATCACTGTTTTCATTTTTCCTCATTGCCTCTTCAATTTCCTTAGTCTACTTTGAATAATTAGGATTTCCCTGATTTTTAATTAATAATATATTAAAAACAAAATCAGCCATTTTATTTAAAGTCATTTGCGCATGCACATTCGCGTTTTGGTTAAAAAGAACTCAACAGCTGTTGGGTGTTTTTTTTCTCCAAATTTCAAACCTTCCAAATTTTCTCACTGTAAATCCTTTGTGATAGTTTGGTCTAGAGATTAAGTAGCTCATAGTGGATAACTCCAGTCGTATCCCACCATATTTAAAATAAAACCTTCGTTAGAAATAGACCTAGTTTGGATTGAAGGATAAGTGGTTTGTGGGAGTTAAATTTTGTTTAAGTCACTCAAATTATACTGAATATATATTTTAATTTGCGTTTCCTGCATAAGAAAATATGTTTTATGTGTTGATGAAGTGTTGAATGTATTGATTGGAGTTATTCAACAATGGCGCTAATGGATCTGTTAATCAGTCGACCTCAACCCTAAATTCCGATTGGTATATGGAAAAAATTTGTAGAACTACTAAGTCTGTATACATATGGCTTTTTAAGGTCGTTAAGAATAAATAATTGTGATCTTCTTGTCATTTACGGTTGTGTATTCCATAAGGAAATGAACTCCTAAGTCTACAAAACTTTTCAATTACGTCTGTATTTTTGAATTTTAGGAGTAGTAAATCGGTCATTATAGTGGAAATCCTTATGGGAGCCTTTCTGATGCAGGCAAACGTAATGTATTTGACTGACTTATTTGTCTTGTAGATTAAATCGCTATGAACTTGCATACTTAGTGGTATACATTATGGTATACGTAAAAACTCTGTTTCTATTCTTTAGTCTATTGTATTCTATTCTATTCTTTAGTCTTATTTGCAACTACCTTTCTAATCGATTTTAGAGGATAAATAATTATTAAAATCTTTCTATTTCTTTATTTTGAAGAGTACCTGTTTAAAGGTTCTTTACTTGGAAATCTGGATTTAGTCGGCATATTAATGAACAGCAGGACTTTAAAATGTATACATATTTTCAACTGGCTTTCAGATGTGTATATATCAGCAGACTACTTAGCTTAGTGTATATATAATCGATGACATGACCATAGTCAAGGACATGACCAGTCTAGTTGCTTATCCTATAAATGTTATGTAAGGGGGAAAGTAAAAATTTTTCATAAGTCCAAAAAATTGCTTTAGGTATGAAGAACTGTAGAAATGTGCATGTATGAATGTAAACTTTATACCAGGCTTCAACTGTTCCCCAAAATTAGTTAAAGTGCTATTATTATCTTAACTACTGTACAGGGGTAGGTATATATATATTTTCTAAGCTTGACCCTACTTCTCTCCATAAAATCGAAAGATTTTTGTAATAAAATAACCTGATTTGTCTAGGGCTTACCAATGACGGCTTACATTTATATTTCATTAGTCTAATAGTTTCCTTAACTGTGATCTTCATAGTAATAATATGATCTGTGCAGGAGAGAACTCTAGTTATTTATGGTCAAAGTGAACTTCGACTTATCATACAATTTGTGGAAAACATGGATGGCTGTGCTCGCACTAAGAGCACACGAAGAAAAATAAAATATCTTACAATCTCAGACATAGAGAGACATATAGAAAAGAATAAGATAGCTTTTGGTTCTGGAAGGCTATTTATAATAAAACCCTCTCCTTTCGATGCGTACTAATTATAAAATCTGTTGTGAGATATGTTTCAAAGATGTGGTTCCTAGCTTACCCCATTATATGGTATAAATCTATATAACGAAGCCAATACGTCATTTTTAAGCTTCAATCATCGAATAAAAAGCATGGTAATATTATCATCAATAAAATCAGACAAATATTCAAAAACTTCTTTTAACTCATCAATATCATCTGCATTAGAAAAACTCCATTTAGAAATCAACTTGTAATAAAGAACAATTCTTTTGTAGTTTATCCTGTTTATGTATATTCTTCCATGAGTTATAAGATAAGGGTTTCAAACGTCTCACACTTCGATGAATTTTCCAATTTGATATATCGTGCAGTTTCAGTATAGCTTTCATAAATATGTAACAGATTTTTTTAATCAATATTTAAAATTGACATCATCGTTATAAAAAGTTTCTCTTTTCATTTAAACATAAGCATAACCAGTTTATGGCGCCTTATACTCTATTGAAAACGAAATGATAAATTAAAAAGGTTTTAAGTAAATTACATTTAATTAATTTCGAATAAAGATAGCACAAATTTAGTATTTATCACATGTAAATAAATGGAATTTTAATTAAAAGCAACCCACAAAAATAAATAAATAGACATACTACAGGGCTTCAGATATCATCAAATTTATTGTGTGAATTTTAAATTAAATAGCTGACTAGTTTATTTAATGCGTTACTAAAATAGGCGAAAAAAAAAATTAATTTACTACTGATGATTTGCGTATTTGACTTTTTAGAGAATAAATTAAAATATTGATTATAAAATAAAAAAATTGCATAAAATTTAATTTTGAATGTAACCGTAACAATTGTACAAATTATGTGTGGCTCCTGTGAAGTAGACAATAGTTTCATTTAAAATATTTAGTTCAACTTTATTTTGTTAAATTTAAAATTTTAAATGATAAAAATACTTTGAAAAAGTGCCTAAACTATTTCTTTTTTCATTTTCAGAAACTGTTCATCTTAATTTCCTCGCTCGCTCTAACACTTGCAATACCGCAGGGTTATGAATACGATTCACCGGATAATAACTATTTACCGCCATCACAAGGATATAGTTATCCAAAACCAGAAATTCCATTTCCTCCAGTAAGTGAATATTTGCCACCATCAACTACATTACGGCCGACACCACCTCCACCACCGCCGCAAAGAGAATACATTCCACCAAGCAGCGGTTATGAGTATCGTAAGCCTATAATACCATTTCCTCCACCACCAACACCACAGAGGGAGTATATTCCACCAACAACAACATTAAGACCGCCAACACCACCACCGCGACCAACAGAGAAATATTTACCGCCAACTAGAGGTTATGATTATCCAGTACCATCAAAACCATTCCCTCCACCAACTACACGATTGCCTCCAACACCTTCACCACCAAGGCCAACAGAGAGATATTTACCACCAACAAAGGGTTACGATTATCCAAAACCAGTTAAACCATTTCCACCACCAACACAACCTCCTACAATATATATTCCTCCAGTAACAAGATTGCCACCAGTTCGACCAACAGAAAAGTATTTACCCCCCACGGAAAAATATTTACCTCCAAGCAAGGGATATGATTACCCAAAACCTTCAAAACCTTTTCCTCCTCCTCCAACTACAAGACTCCCACCCCCACCACCAACTCCTCCACCAACTCCTCCACCAACAAGACCACGTAGTCCTCCACCAAAAATTGATTATTTACCCCCAAACAAAGGCTATGATTACCCAAAACCAAAAACTCCTTTCCCACCACCAACACAGCCTCCAATAACATATATTCCTCCCCCAACTACCAGGCTGCCACCACCACCCCCGCCTCCTCCTGTACAAAAAGACTACTTGCCTCCCACTAAGGGATATAATTATCCCAAACCCACAATACCTTTCCCACCTCCCACCCAGCCACCAACTTATCCCCCAACAACAAGACGACCACCTCCTCCTCCAACAACTCCAAAAATAACATATTTACCACCAACTCCAAGATTACTTCCAACTCCACCACCACCAGTATATATTCCTCCAACAACGAGGCGACCACCTCCACCACCACCACCACCACCAACTACTCCTAAACTTGATTACTTACCACCAACGAAAGGTTATGACTATCCTACACCATCAAAACCATTCCCACCCCCTCCTACTCCAACGCCTCCAACCCTAGCACCACGTGTTTACATTCCACCAAGCGTAGGCTACGATTATCCAGTACCATCAATTCGCTTCCCTCCTCCAGAACAAACCAACGGCTACCAGTATCCTGTTCCCAATATTCCTTTCAGTTTTTAAACTTTATGTGTTTTCTAGTTATAGACTCTGTGCAAATCGCTCTTGAGATTTATGCTCAGGACTGTAAATTTGCAGATTGATACGCTTTTAATGTAGAATAATTGTGGTAAATAAACGAATTAATAAAAAAATAAGAATTATTTTTTTATTTTTTGACCTAGCTATTAATGATGTTTACTCGTTTCCAGAATAACAACTTTATTTTTAGGAGCCGCTAAGTTGAACAAAATAAATAATTAATTAAACCGAATTTAAGGAGACGGGGAAGGTTTTGAATTTGTGGAAGAAGACTTGTGTAATATTTCCACACTCTCTTGCTGCTATGGAAAAAGCTTAACCGGTAATCTGCTCTACTCTGCTAATTCAAATCGAAAAAATAAAAAATACAGAAAAATTTGCACCTCCAAGAAGCTTTTCGTGTTTTTGGCTAGTATGAAATGACCATTATTAGGGATGACATTTGATTCAGTGGGAAGATGAGATCCAGTAAAATGTTTTAATTATACTCGTACCACATAATGAGGATTTTATATATTATATGCATACAACTCCTAATTGGAAAACTACAACTGTATTTTACATTTGTATTATAATTAAAAGAAAATAGCTCCGAATTCACTATTACAGTTCAAGAGGAAGTGAGGTTCATGGTCTGATCGATGGAATAAAAATTTCCTACTAAATAACTCGAGAACAAAACCGAGACAAGATTAAAATAAATGTCCTGTCAGAGCCAGTGGATCGAAATGCGTCATTTATAAGGTAGGAGGGTCTAAAGAAAAAACTATCCACCCTGTGCTGATGACTCATAGTTTGTTAAATTAATACTACCACAGATCGATATTCGTTTCACTCTACGTTTTTAATTCGAAATTTTTTATTTAATTTAATTTAAGTAACTGAAATTTGTTTTTAAACTACTGTCACCGATATTAGATTTACATATCAAAACTCTCAACTCAACTCAACGCGTTTAGTTCGGCTCCAAAACAGCGAGGAAGAGAAAGATAAAAGGCTATAGACCAATACAGAATACCAACGATCATCTATCTAAAAAAAATGTAAATCATCTTCATAGGTTGTATCGTTCAAGAGTAAAAAAATAATAGATGAAATATGACGAAAAAAATTTCACACCATTTCCATGTCCCAAATAACTCAAAGGACTTGCTTCATCCTTTTCTCCACCGCCTAACAAAGTTGTTGCCTTATATTGATAAAACTATTTATATAGCAAGAGGGAAACAGCGAGTTATTTTTTACTTCGGGAAAAAGACTTTTTTAATTCCAACGTAATTTTGAAATTTTTAACGAAACGTGCTATTCCATTACAAACCATCAATCATGATGAGTCATGTTTCAATCTATCTACCGCTGCGTTCTTGTGTCACTGTATCAGCGGTACACTCTTGGTAAAAAGTGTGTCACCTTCTCAATAAAGGCTTAAGGCTGGTTCATGTTGTACTATACTCTGGTACACATTACAAATATGTGTCTGTATGAATGTGTATTCTTATATTGCTGATCACAAGAAATATCATTAATAAAATTAAAAATATAGTGGCCGGAAGATAGATCTTTGTGGAACTCCATTGAAAACTGAAACATGAATTCGGTCGAATTTTTATGTAGTTAGCTAAGAACAGATTGGCATACAAGGGTAATTGGAAAAATAAAAAGATCAAATGAATTTATTTAACAATATCAAAACAATAAAAAGCAACGGGCCATAGATGGAAGCTACAAAGCAAAAACAAACCGTTAGTACCAGTTGTTGTAATATTTCCACCAGCTGCTGACTTCTTTGCACGAAAAGTCTAGGCATTTCATGAAATGTGGGCAGAATGTATAACAGTTTGCGCTTAATGAGTTTTTAAACGAACTGTCTGAAATTTTTAGCTACTTCATGAAATACCAACCGATATAACCGAATGCTTAGGGTGAGCGATGAGCGGTGAAAGAGGAGGTCGCAACCAGACGTACCAGCCAGCTACACACACACACACATACATACGCGACTCGAACACACAGACACATACACGTCGAAAGATGTCTATAGGGAAGAATGTGATACGACTTGATTAAGAGCATATAAACGTTTTTACAAAACACCATATATCTTTCTCATACAGCTGTTAACTCAGCTGATAGTAAATTATCGAAAGTTTGCAACAAGTGTCCAGGCCCCCGTGTCTAGTGTTACTTATAGGACGTCAAAGACAAAAAAAAAAATATTTATAACTTTTTTAAATTCTAAGGATTTTTGCGCCGCCAAAATTTATGATAAGGCCGATAGATTTACTTGGGAATTTTGGCAATCTCATAAGTTGTTTTTTATTGGATCTTACACAAGTATATTCCTACTTGCAACCGTTCTTCAGATATACCAGTTTTTATATATGTTAGGTAAAAGTTTTTTGTTACTTGGTATGTCAACTAAAAATCACCTTTGTAGGTTTTGGGGTGTTTTGGGAAAACCTCGCACATTTTCTTAATCACCCTCTTAGTCCGACACGGTCGAGATGCCCTCACTCTTTCTGCCATACATTTTTTTGTTTTTGCTAAGTGAGTACTATCACATCTTCTGAACCGGAGACAATAGATCGTGAAATCCATTCCCCGAGTAGAACTTTCAATTTGTCACGGAGAACAAATTTTATTATTTCTGGTTGCAAAAATATATTGGAGGGCATTTTATACTTTAAATTAATTCATGACACTAATTAATGTCACTGCAGATTATTTTGAACAAATGTTTCGCACAAATTTCTATCGACTACAAACGGGTTTGTGCAGTAACAAAGAATTCTCATAATTACCAAACTCATTGAGAGAAATGAGCAAAAGAATTAAATATGCATTTTTTATACTGAAAAGTTCCAACTCGGTAATTCTGCAATTTAACTACGAAATATATCCATCATCGTACCATAATTGAATTGATATTACTTCTACATTGCATGACAAGAAAATCCCGCTTACAAACTTTTCGCAAGCAATAGAACTGTTAAATAAGAGTGTTCTCAACTACTTCTAATGGCATTACAAAACCTATGAAAACAGTAACTTTCGGTTACTGCAAGTAGTGGTAATTAAAAGCAAAGAATTTTAAAAAACACCTTCCACACTTTCTGCATTCAATTCATATTCGTAACTAGTTTATAGGCGCTTTAAATTTAATTTTGGGCTGAAAAGTAAGTATATATATAGGCGGCGACGTAAATGTTTTTTAAAAGCTCAATTAAAAGCTTTCAAAAGCTCATGTATCACAGCATAAAGCATGATTATAAAGTGATCTCGTTAACAAATTCACAAATGTATACCTTGAAGAGATTAAATGCGACAAAATGCCAAGAGATGTCACTAAACGATATAAACAGGTAAAACAGTGACGTTTGCTTTTAGGAAACTAAGTGTAAAAATTGTTAGAAAATATATATATATATATATAATATATATTATTTGACGATACTAATTGAAGATTCACACATTGAAATCATTCGGGGAGTTTTACAATTCTTCATTTGTGTAAATAAGAAGAAGATTTTTATTTTAAAACTGAGAAATACAGAATCATTTTGCAAATTTATAAACTGGGCTAGGCAACAAGAACTACAAGAAAAGATGACTTAAAGAAATAGAAATTTTATATATCTGTTAGATCACACATTAACCTAATTAAAGTTTTCATACTAGAAAACAATTATGCACCAACGACAATTTCATCGCTCAACAAATTCCGTTCTCACAGAATATGCATACTCGTATTACATTTCCAGACGACATATTACACCGCTTAAACTGCGCGATAATAAAAATATTCTGTGGAAACCGAAATTGTTGTACGTGAGAAATTTGTTTTGCAGTAAGTTATTTTTCCGCGTAAGCTTTTTTGATGTGAATTTAGAATTTAGTGAGTAAGTATTTCTTTTGTATAAATTATTTGAATTTTGTGAATAAAGTTAGTCTTTTGTTTTTACTTGTTGGAAGCAACGTGCGTTTAATTTTGGTTTTCACCTATTCACTACTCCTTTGTTGGTTAAGTACCAACAAATAATCTTTTGATAAAGGTAAAGTACCTTGATCAATTTCATTTTAGGTTCTTACTAAACTTGTTTGTTGGTTCAGTACCTGCAGACAATTGTGGATGTAAAGGTTAAGTACCTTTACATAATCTCGAATCACCAGCGGTCAAATAAAGGAATTCGGCCGCTATATAAACAATATCTATTTTAATAAATAATTAGTAGTGATCTAAGAAAAAGGCTTGAATAAAATGAGAACCATGAAAAGTAATGAAGATCGATAATAAATGACAATAGAATGAAATCACGGAACCAGAAATATTATCACTAAATTAATAAGTTGTAAAAATGGGATCTCGAATAAGATGATAAGAATAACTGATATAGGACTAGACAAGCGCCGGTTTTTATGTTGGTGCAATGTTTTCATAGCTTCGTATATACCCTCTCACTCAGAGGAGAATTAAAAACAGGAGAACTATTCGGGGAGAAGATTTCAGCCGAGCAGAAGAATTTTAGAATTCCTTAACCGAGGTTCAGAGCTTTTAAAGTAGGCAATGATTGAAAATGCCAAACAAATTTGGAAGGTGCCCGTGGGTTGGTGCCTATCAGTACCTAATTTGTTTAACCAATCAGTTCACACGAATATTTTCCCCCAGATCTTAAAGAATAGCTTTGTTACACCGATTTATAAATCTGGTAATCCCCGACTTACTACTAACTGTCGGCCTATATGAATATTTAACAGCCTTGCTCTCATCTTCGAAAGAACTGCCTATTGTCAACTTTTCTATCAAGTAAAGGCGCGTATCTGTGACCAGCAGCATGGATTTTTTCCTGGATGTTCAACCACTACCAATCTTGTCCTTTTCACTGACATTATAGCCAGCGCTCTTGATGAATGGGCACAAGTTCATGCCATTTACACCGATTTTTCGAAGGCATTTGATAAAATTTCACGTAAACCACGATTCCACACAAATACAATTTTCCTAATTAATCGAAGCAGCTTCATTTTTATTAATGGTTTCCCATCTATCCCTTATAAAGAGTTTTCTGGCGTCCCCCAAAGCACAATCCTCGGCCCTCTTATTTTCTTGATTTACATTAACGGTCTACCCATGTTTATTGAGAGTGACTGCCTACTTTATGCCGACCATGCTAAGATATTTAAGAGTATTACAAATATGAATGACTGTTTTTGCCTCAAAGGGATATCAAGAAGCTCGAAGCTTGGTGTAACGAGAATGTAAGGTTATGTCTTTCTTAGGGAAACGTAATTCCATCAACTTCTATTATAAAATTAATAATATTTCAAAAAGAAGTACTGTCAGTTTCTGGCCTAAAAGCCGAAGGGCAAATATTTCATAAAAAAATTTTTGGGAGTGTAAGTACTGTGTGTAAAGTGTTTCGATCAACAGTAACAGGGCGATCTCATCAGGACAGCAATGAGCTCTGAATCTGCCTGCTGTCTATACTACAGTGAACTCAGATGCAAACAAGTTGCTGGTGGATACATAATAGACTTATTTAAAAATCTACATGTGAATTATTTTAAGGAAAATTGGTTGTCTTCACAATTAAAATGATCTTAGGGCATCCCATTTCTAACTAATAAGTGGGAAGTGGTAATGAGTTTTTTTACTCTTTCGAGACCCGTACAAAATACAAGTCCACAGGCAATTCTCAACCAAGTGCATATCAGCAAAGAAAATTTAAAAAAATTACCGAGGTACCGAGGTACCTGATCGAAACACCTCGGTATTTGTTTTTTAATTTTCTCTGATCATATGCAGTAGAGTGAGAATTGCCTGTGGACTTGTATTTTGTACGGGTTTCGAAAGAGTAAAAACCTCATTACCACTTCTCACTTAATAATATTTCTATCTCTAGTCTGAATGAAATAAATGACTTGGGGGTTATATTTGAATCAAAGCTTACATTTACCTCCCATATTACAGCCATAATTTCCAAAGTGTTTAGGTTTTATTTTTCGTACATGCAAGTCCTTTAAATTTTCTAATTCTTTTATTACTCTTTTTATCTCTATAATTAGAAGTATCCTAGAATACTCATCTCAAGTGTGGAATCCATTTTACATTTCTTATTCTGATCAAATCGAGACAATTCAGAGAAAATTTTCTAGACATTTGTTATTCAAATTCAATAATATTTCGCTTGAACATCCCGAAAGGCTCAGTCATTTAAATTTGTTAACCTTGGAATAACCTCTGAAAAGTGAGCCAACTAAAAGAAATGAATGTAGTAAAATTCAAAATGATATGCAAATATGCCCATCAAAACTGATGGAATGTATATATAATTACGGCAGAAGTAATATAACCGTCGTCAAATGGAGCAAATGAAAAAGAAGGGAATATTACTGGTCCCTGGTTAAAATGATTCCCAATATACAAGATTGATACATGTGTCTAGAGTAAGTCCTTATACTAAATGTCAGCATTAGTCTAGCATCCTTGACTAGTGTAGCTAGAGAAGGTTGTATTCTCTCCATTCTAGCTACAATGTCAGTGAGGGCAGGTCAAGTTATTTGTTGCGAAATATATATAAACATTGTACATGCAGATTTGTAACGGTCTTTTATCAATCCCACATTCACCAGCAATTCTGGAGCAATTATTTTCAATGTAAAATTTAATAAAAACAAAATGTAGAAACCGATTGGCAGTTAAAACTTGTTCGGCATTAATTCAAACTAAACAAATATCTGCGAGCTCTTCTTATTGCCACAGTAGACATTTACACATTCATTCAAATGATTTAGAGGATTAATCTTAGTCAGATATAGTTTCCAGAATTATGTTAAAATGAGCTATGCAAATTTTCTCCGATTACTACTAAAAGAAGACCATGAAACGGGAAATTAAAAAACAATACTGGTGCTGTAAACACTAACACTGTAGAATTTTTTGTTGATTTTCCAACAAATCCCATGGTTTATCCGGCAGATAAGCTAAGCAGAGGGCGCATGTGTAAAAATGACACTGATTTTTATCTCGAGACAACACAACATTAGCAATCAGAAATGTCATCCATTGGATCGTGCCATATTATTTGAACTGAAAATGGTATACTTCTACGTTCACCGTTCAACAACTGTAACTTTTCTTCAAAATAACTGAGATATGCTGCTTCAAACTTGTACGACGCCATTACTACACCTTGATGACGAAATCATACGGGGTATGTTAAATTTGTCATTCCGTTCGAAATGCATAGAAATAATTATGGTAGAGCAACATTGATTTAATAGCGACGGGTATCTAATACTAAAAGCTAATTTGATTTTTGCATGTATGTGTGTCCGTTCGTCCCTATGTCCTCTTGATAACTCGAGAGCGTTTTGCACACGGGCTTTTGAAAAGAAAAAAATTTTAACTTAAATTCGAAAATGCGACAAATCTCGCAAATTTTGCCTTTAACTATATATTTGGGCACTAACTGAGAACGCGTCGAGGTAAACAGCTGAAATTTTATACATAGTATTTCCATAGCAGTAGTAAATAAAATTTCATAAATAGTCTAAATCAGGCAACCTCTTCTTGGTGTTGCCATTCAAAAATTTTGGTTTTTTATTAATACTGTGGAATGCATCAGCGTTTTTATTGTACTAAAAGGTATATAAGTTCCTATGAAATTGTTTAACTCATTTTAATTGTTCGATGAACCCTACTAGAAATATATGAGAAAAACTACTTCACCACTTCAAAAATCAATTGGTTTTGAAACCAATTTTAGCTTTTGACCTTGCTTTTGTAACAAATTCTCAACAGGGATACAAAAGCCATCAAGAGAATTCAAACAATTTTTTGATATGGTCCAGTGAATACATTTTTGAAACCCGCTGTATATTGAAATGCCTTTTGAATTGTATGATGTAAGTGCGTATATGTCCTGGAGCTCTAGACGTTAACAGGAAAATATTGCAGGAAACTCAAAGTAATAGCTGTTTGTCCACGAATAAAATTTTGATAAATAAGTTATAACAATGCTATGAAGACATTCCTAAACGAACAATCAAATCGGTCAACACCCCGTAAACCTTATTATGTAGAGAAAAGAATTCGCATTTCTTTATCGACTAAATTACTAATTATCTAAATTCAATAACCTTGGGAAGTAATTAGTCATTTGCTTGCTTTCATCTATGATGGAGTAATCGTGTTAGAGTTAAATGCTCGACATAAACAAACTACTTAACTCGGATAATAAAATTCGAAAGTCGTGAGTGCAGTTACTTTTTCAATGTAAAAGAAAATGGTATTTAAAGAGTAATCGTGGAACCGTCAATATTGTAGTTGAAAGCTGTATACACGAAAATGAAGGTTTCAGGCGTTCTATTGTCGATTCTAATTGCTGGTTAGATAGTTTGTGAATATAAATTATATTTGCTGTTTTTAATTAGTGTAAATTTCTTTCACATTTTCGTGTTTATTTCAGTCTTTTTTTCAAAAGGATATGCCAAACCAGAGCCAGAGCCGTATACTCCTATTTACCATTGGGATTAACTAAAAGCCGATTTCATAATGCACTATGTATTTCTTTGCCTATATTAAATAATTAAATTGCAAGGTATAGCATTTTTAAATTATCATCTTCCCCTCAGTAAGTTAGATCAAATCTTAATTAGCTGTTGAGTATTAATTATCGTAACTCAGCGCTGTTTGATTGTCTTGACGAACTATGATATCATCTCAGTCTTAGCTAACCACGATAGCGTTAGTGCTGCTCTTGATACGAAAATTGCAGGTTTATCGGAAGATATAGTATTTTTGTAGCAGTCGAGGAGAATTGAATTCAAAATGTTTGCAATAACAGTCGCAACATAGTTCTCTTACAGTGCAAACCAATTGAAAGTAATGAAACTGTTAAATTTACAGGACCTGGTACTATCCCCTGAACCTGGTGACTGGTGGACGGAGAGGGATTTTGGGCACTCCAATATATTCCAGAAGGTAGACTGTAGGGACTGCAGGGTAGAAACAGACTATCAAGTACCCATCCTGACTTTTGGTGGGGGTATCAATGCAACGATACCCATCAGGAGGGACTGGGAGGGCAAGGAGGTGGTCGTTGCATCCGATATTTCTATATTTACGGATGGTCCCAAGACGAGTGCGGACACACGGGCTGGAGTGTACTCTAGAGATCTCCAGTGGCACGAGTGTTATAGACTGCCTGACAAATGCAGTGTTTTTCAGGCAGAGCTCACAGAGATTTATCGGGCGGCACAGAGATTTATCGGTCGGCTATCCATGTACAGAGAGCCTGCATGGCACATCTGCATATATACTGATAGCCAGGCAGCCATCAGGGCGCTGGATTCTGGTCTGGTAAAATCAAAATTGGTGCAGTTATGCAAAACAAGGCTTGAGGAATTGACTGTAAGGCACAAAGTGACCCTAAGCTGGGTACCTGGCCATTAGGATATCTCAGGCAACGAGATGCCTGATAAGTTGGCCAAAAAGAGCTCCGAATTGGATAGCTCCGCAGCTGTAGCTTACGTGAGGATCCCAATCGAAGCTTTAAAAGAGGAAATCATCAGGGACGTCTATCTATCCAGCAGGGATACCTGTCGTATTGCGAGGCAATTGTGGCCTGCTTACGGCAGGAAAAGGACAAGGGAACTTCTGAATATCAGCAGAGCAAATACCAGGAATCTAGTAGGGGTCATGACGGGTCACTGGGCCATAGGGGACCATACGAGAAGACTGGGAATAGCGGCAAACGATTTCTGCAGGAGTTGTAGGGACTCGGAGGAAATTGAAACCGTCAAACATGTGATTTGCGAATGGCCCGCTCTGATGAATTAAAGAGGTAGGCTACTAGGTAACTACTTTTTTCAAGCCTGGGGGAGCTTCAAAGCATAAAGTTCAGAGACATCCTGAGTTTTCTGAGTGAGGAAGGATGGATCTAGGTTAAAGGTCTTGGATATATCCTGAGTTTCCCAAGGAAAGCAGGATAAATCCACGGCTTGAAGGGTTATCCCATGAGGTCTAGGGGCACAATGGACCCGTTGGAGGTCTAACTGAGGCTGGCTGGTTGTCCAGTGGCACCTCTCTTACCTAACCTAACCTAACCTAACCTATCCCCTGAACCTGATAAACTTAAAGATTGGCATAGTTGTTCAGCCGTTCAAGAGCCAGCGTAATCTGTTTTCTGATGCGTCTAACTTTCCCTCGGATTACATATAAGAGATAAGAGCTCTTTTCCTCTTAACTGGGCTGTCAAAGCCAATTTGCAGACATTGGTATTCTACCTACGCATAGATTGAAGAGATTTCAGACGTCAGTTGATCTCTTAACTTTTGTGGAGATTTCTTTAAGAGTTTTGGTAGTTTAGTAAACAAAAATGTCTGTCAAATATCTCTTAACGTATGAGCACCTCACGGAGGCACGCTTAAATCTGTTATCGTGATACCTGCAGAAATTGATTTGTTTAAAATACCAATATTTGCTGCAAATGCTATAAAGTAAGTATGTACATCTTGTCACTAATGATAACTCCATATTTTAAGTTTTTCATTATAGCAATTTTATAATGATATGACCAAAAATTAAGTTAAACTATCGGAAGTATTACCAGCGCACCATAGTCATTATAACTTTATTTGAAGGTGGAATTATTACCAGTAGACAAAAAAAAGATTAAGTCAAAACAATTTTAATTCTATTTATAATAGAAAACTCTCAATTTTGGAGCTATCTTTAGTTGATCAATGGCCATAAATTTAATGTTCGCATATTCGCAATTTCTTCGCAAAAACTACACGATTTCGAATTAGAAAAATGGTATATTACATTTTGTGAGAACTACTCGGTGTAAAATTGAAAATAAACAAGTACAGCATGAGAATCAATATGATTTATCAAATGCTAATTTTATTTTCTCAGCAGTCACTTAACAATACTTATGTAGTTTTTTTTCGGTTGAATACTTGAAAAAGAATGCCGATGGTACGCTTATGGTTTCATGCACAATCTGAAATATCGTGCACCGATAATTCTTTTAAAACACTTCGTAATCTTTCATTGTTGACAAATTCAACTGCTTCCGTAATTCTGGAGCTCATGTTTTTGTAAAATTCCGTGAGCTATACTTTTAGGCACTCCTGTGCCTTCCATGGATTGCACGTACCGAAGTACTTGGGTCTTCTTCAACTGCTTGAAGTATTACGTCCTCGTAAGATAAGGAACTCTTCCTTCACCATGTACTTGGTTTGGAAGTCGGCCCTCTGTGGTGAGTAGACGATGCACAATTGTAACAACTCAATGATTTGACGAGCAAGCGGCACTACCTTGCTCACTCACATTTCATGTAATGACTCTCCGTCTCACTCAAACTAAAGTCTTAAAGTTGCGGTCTTACGGCAAGCTTTGAGTACACTGAAATCATTTTTAGTAGGTGAAAAGAAATTTTTCGAAACTGGGTTTCTTGAATAAAAAAAATGTTTTTCCGTAATGTAAGATATATTGTAGCAAGTGTTATACCATTTTAGAATCCTTATTAAATGCGTCAACTTACAAAGTTACTTTCCAAACTGCCGTAGTACATTGTTTTTTCAGTACAGTCAGTTAAAGTTGGGTGAAGTATTAATTTTCTATTCTTAGTTCGGCAAAATGTGACATTTTCTTCCAAGCTGGAGAAGTTGGCTTAGAATTTAAAGCAACAAGTTACATATTCGGGATCACATAAGAAAAATAAAATTGAAAAAAAAAGTAAAGATTTGTAGCAACAGGAGCTAAAAAACCATCACAGGGTGTACATTTTCTCGAAAACAAAAGAAATTTCTATATCTTGAAAAATACATGACTTAGATTTTCTTTTATATTTTTCTGGATTATTTCCAATTTGAAGTTGAAAAGGTATAGTTTATAGGCGCTTTAAATTTAATTTTGGGCTGAAAAGTAAGTATGTATACAGGCGGCGGCGTAAATGTTTTTTAAAAACTCAACTAAAAGCTTTCAAAAGCTCACGTATCACCGCATAAAGCATGATTATAAAGTGATGCTCAAACTCATGAGCATATTCACATAGATATGTTTAGGAAACTACTTTTTAAAAATTAGTTAGGAAATATTATCTGACGAAACTAATTGGAGATTCAAATAGTGAAATAATTTGAGGAGTTTAACAATTCTTCATTTGTATAAACAAGAAGAAGATTTTTTAAATTATTTCCTTTTATTTTTGCGAAACAATTTATTACCGTGAGAAATACAACGCCATTTTGCATTCAGTTAATTAATTAACTAACTAAAACTCAAAGAAAATAGTATTTAAAAAAATAGGAATTTTATATACCTACTTCAATACATAGTTAGAAGTGATCTAAATAAAAGGCTTGAATAAAATCAGAACCATGAAAAGTAATGAAGATTCATAATAAATAAAAGTAGAATGAATGCATGAAATCAGAAAGACTTTCACTAAGTCTATAAGTTGTAAAAATACGATCTCTCATAAGATGGTAAGAATACCTCCTATTTGGTGTAATGCTATCATACTGATCATTTAAGAGAAGTTTCCCGAAGAAAAGTTAGAATATCTGTGAAAACGATAGCGATCTTAATTTTTATTATTAACCTAGTCTGCACTGCAGTGATGCTTCTAATTTGTCCATTATTTTAAGAATCTAATAGCTTAGTTAGGAATAGCTTTTACTTTTTAACTGTGGAAATAGGCCTCTATTTGTTCACATAAGAAAAATTCCCCGCAACATTTATTTTTAAAAAATGTTAATTACTTACAATTTCAACAGGGTTGGTTGGGGGGGGGGGTGAGTGGTCACCTATTGAGAATCCAGCCTAGCATTAAAATCTTTTAGACTTAAATTCCCTAAGCTAGGGAAATAACATCAGAGCTTCTAAAGTAAGCAATGATTGGTATACAAATTTGGAAGATACTCACGAGTTGCTACCTATCAGATTCGTTAAAGCTTATGGTGATTGGTAAAGTAGATTCTAGTACAATTCCCTTTTTCGATTTGAAGGGGTGGCATAAAGAGGATTGACATATTTAATGACACTATTCTATTCTCAGCAGCTTCAAGCAATCCCACAATCAAAAGATTCCAGATTATTCAAGACTTAGGGTCTGAAGATTAATAACTCTTCTGCCATCACAGGCATTCATGAATGTACTTATCATCGGAATTACGAGAATACCCTGCAAATAGCAGAGTATTCTTAAGCTGGATTAGCCTAAACACATAGAAAGAAATGCGTAATTTTGACATTATCGAATTAGTCTCTTATCCCGTTAAAGAAAGCTCATTATAACCCTCGTACCATGAAATTAAAGATACAGAGATAAAGTGTTAGGATATTTGCAGAAATGGTAGAACCCATGAGTATAAGGGAATTCACAAATGTTAATTTGACTGCACGAGTGATATAACCGTCGTCAATTACAAACAAATGGATAAGAGGGGAATATTACTGGTCCCTGGTTAAAATGATTCCCAATATAAGAGATAGATACATGTGTCTAGAGTAAGTCCTTGTACTAAATGTCAGCATTAGTCTAGGATCCTTGACTAGTATAGCTAGAGAAGGTTGTATTCTCTCCACTGTAGCTACAATGTCAGTGAGGGCAGGTCAAGTTATTTGTTGCGAAATATATATGAACATTGTACATGCAGATTTGTAACTGTATTTTATCAATCCCACATTCACCAGCAATTCTGGAGCAATTATTTTCAATGTAAAATTTAATAAAAACAAAATGTAGAAACCGATTGGCAGTTAAAACTTGTTCGGCATTAATTCAAACTAAACAAATATCTGCGAGCTCTTTTTATTTTTAGTAGACATTTACACATTTATTTAAATGATTTAGAGGATTAACCTTAGTCAGATAAAGTTGCCAGTATTATGTTAAAATGAGCTATACAAATTTTCTCCGATTACTACTAAAAGAAGACCATGAAAAGAGACGGGAAATTTAAACACAATACTGGTGCTGTAAACACTAACACTGTAGAATTTTTTGTTGATTTTCCAATAAATCCCATGGTCTATCCGCAGTAGTTACCTAAACTATAACAGCTAAGCTAAGCAGAGGGCGCATGCGTAAAAATGACACTGATTTTCATCTCGAGACAACACAACATTAGCAATCAGAAATGTCATCCATTGGATCGTGCCATATTATTTGAACTGAAAATGGCATACTTCTACGTTCACCGTTCAACAACTGTAACTTTTCTTCAAAATAACTGAGATATGCTGCTTCAAACTTGTACGACGCCATTACTACACCTTGATGACGAAATCATACGGGGTATGTTAAATTTGTCATTCCGTTCGAAATGCATGGAAATAATTATGCTAGCGCAAAATTGATTTAACAACGACGCGTATCTAATACTAAAAGCTATTTTGATTTTTGCATGTATGTGTGTCCGTTCGTCCCTATGTCCACTCGATAACTCGAGAGCGCGTTTACATGGAAAGCAAAATTTTGCACACGGGGTTTTGAAAAGAAAAAAATTTAAATTTAAATTCGAAAATGCGACAATTCTGGCAAATTTTGCCTTTAACTATATATTTGGGCACTAACTGATAACAAGTCTAGGTAAACAGCTGAAATTTTGTACATAGTGTTTCCATAGCAGCAGTAAATAAAATTTCATAAATAGACTAAATCAGGCAACCTCTTCTTGGTGTTGCCATTCAAAAATTTTGGTTTTTTATTAATACTGTGGAATGCATCAGCGTTTTTATTGTACAAAAAAGTATATAAGTTCCTATGAAATTGGTTTAACTCATTTTAATTATTCGACGAACCATTCTAGAAATATATGAGAAAAACTACTTCACCACTTCAAAAATCAATTGGTTTTGAAAACAATTTTAGCTTTTGTCCTTGTTTTTGTAACAAATTCTCAACAAAGATTCAAAAGCCATCAAGAGAATTCAAACAACTTTTTGATATGGTCCAGTGAATACATTTTTGAAACCCGCTGTATATTAAAATGCATTTTGAATTGTATGATGTAAGTGCGTATATGTCCTGGAGCTCTAGACGTTAACAGGAAAATATTGCAGGAAACTCAAAGTAATAGCTGTTTGTCCACGAATAAAGTTTTGATAAATAAGTTATAACAATGCTATGAAGACATTCCTAAACGAACAATCAAATCGGTCAACACCCCGTAAACCGTATTATGTAGAGAAAAGAATTGGCATTTCTTTATCGACAAAATTACTAATTATCTAAATTCAATAACCTTGGCAAGTAATTAGTCATTTGCTTGCTTTTATCTATGATGTCGTAATCGTGCTAGAGTTAAATGCTCGACATAAACCAACTACTTAACTCGGATAATAAAATTCGAAAGTCGTGAGTCCAGTTACTTTTTCCATGTAAAAGAAAATTGTATTTAAAGAGTGATCGTAGAACCGTCAATATTGTAGTTGAAAACTGTATACACGAAAATGAAAATTTCAGGCGTTCTATTGTCGATTCTAATTGCTGGTTAAATAGTTTATAAATATAAATTTTTAATTAGTGTAAATTTCATTCAAATTAATTTTTATTTCAGTCCTTTGTGGAACAGTATATGCCAAAACAGAAAAAAGGAAGTTTTTGGAATAATGCATTTCCTGAAAAATCTGTAAATGTAAACACTATTAGGATAAAATAAAAGCCAATTTCATAGTTCACTATGTATTTCTTTGCATATATTAAATAATTAAATTGCAAGTTATAGAATTTTTAAATTATCGTCTTTCTCTAAGTAAGTTAGATCAAATCTTAATTAGCTGTTGAATATTAATTATCATAACTCAGCCCTGTTTACTTGTCTTTATGAACTATGATATCATCTTAGTCATGGCTAACCACTATAGTGTTACTGCTGCTAGGGAACTTGTAAAAAAATGGTAAAAATTGAAATTATAAATCAAATTCCTGTGAGTAGGTATTTTCATTTCTTTACATTGTGACTATTTTATAAAGATAAATCCTAGATCTAGCAAATAACGTCGAGTTTTTTCATTTTTAATGGCGCTTTTGATAATTACTTGACTCTAATAGTACCTACTTGTTTTTTCTCCCGATATTTCACCGGCGAGAAATTGTAATATTTGTGGAAAGTTGTTGCAATACAAGACAAAATAGAATAATTCACAATTTTGGAAAAAAAAATTAGGAGAGTTAATTCTCATTAAAATTTTTTTCAATTTATGATGACTGCTAATTTTCATTTTTCGTCTTAAATTGTCTGATTTGTCTGTTGGGTTTCTGTCTTTTGCGCTAGATGTCTCTAATGTTTTCCGTGGTCCAGGTCTAGGCTAATTTTATATGAATTTCCTAACTTTCAGGACAAAAACCTTCGCATAGTAAATTTTATTACATACAGGTTTGCTGGTATCTAAATTGAAACTTTTGCTGAGTACTGACTCCTCTTAACTTCTTTTGCTTTACTGGATGGAACATAGCAGAAGTATATGCATGAGATTACAATTTTATCCCACTTTGAATTTAAATAGGAATCCTTCTAGTAAAAATTGACTCGTAAGTTGCTGAAAGCATTTGAATAAGAAAGTATAGTCACATTATAGTTTTGACATGATATGTTCTTTTGAGAATGATTCTCATGTTCCCTTTTGTAAACTTCGTAGAAATTTTGAAAATTTTGGTCATTTAACAACCGATTCGCCGAATTCTGTTTTTTTTTTTGTTTTTAACAATCGGTTCATTCGAACCAGTGCGGACCGGATGAATATCAGCACAGTAAATTTCAAATCTTGCATTCATCAGCTAATGTCGAGTAATTTTTTTTTTTTGTGCAAAATATAATAAAAATAATTTGTAGGAACTAGCTGCCAATTGAAATATGTTTAGCATTCCAACTAAAGACAGATCTGTAAGCACTTCTTACTGTTACAGGAGATAAGACATACACACATTCATTTTTGTAACTAAATGATTTAGGGGATTAACCTTAGTCAGATAAAGTTGCCAGTATTATGCTAACATGACCCAATAATGTACAAATCCTATATAGAAGTTAATTCTAAATCCATGACTTGGGGTTGACTCAATCCTACAAACAGAAGTTAATTCTGGCTACCCAAATATTTTAGGTTAATTTAATCCTTATACAGAAGTTGATTCTGGAACATTAAAATTGAGGTTAACTCAAATTATTATCTATAGGAGGTGATCTTAAACAATATACATAACTTGAGGTTAACTCAAAGTACGTCGGCTAGGAGTTAATCGTAAGGATTGCATAAAGTGAGCGTAACTGAAGCAATCTTACACAAGATTTAATTTAAAAATCTAGACAACTTTATACAAAGGTTAGTCCAAATGCATTTCCAGAGGTTAACTCTGCGACCAATAAATTCAGAAGTTGATTCTGACCAGATTGGAAGAAAATCCAATCCCACACGTAGCAGCAGTCAATTTGCTGCACTCATAAAAGCGTATACGACTAAACGTAACAAGTGCCATTACTGCTATCTCATACGCAACAGCATTTCGATTTACTGCATCTTAAAGGTACGTACAAGACAAACATCATCAGTACTACCTCCATACCCTCACGTACCAGCACACCAAAAAACTACACGTTAGAAGCAGAACAGATTGGATCCACCTTCTCTAAATCACTCATAGCAGCAACACAAGTTGCTAGATTCGTGAAACTGCAAACTTCATGTGAATAACTTGACTGCCCTCACGTAGCAGTTCGAGCCAAACAACTCAACTGCCTTCACCTAGCAGTTCGAGGGAAATATACTAATACTTGACCGCACACTAAATCTTCCCTCACAGATTATCCGTCTCGTACCAATTTACTAAGGATACTCTTCTTCTTCTTCACAGAAGTAAGGAAAGGGCAAAAACGGAGCATGAAACCGCAGCTACACTGCCACTTTTACGAATTGTTTTTTAAGTGAAGTATTTTATTATCTATTAAGTTTTTAATAAATTTTATTGAATTTTAAATAGAATTAAGTCTGAACTGATTTGTGATATCAGATATAAGAAAAACTGAAATTAGCACGAGTATTAAATAAAATTTTATATTGCTGAACTAATACACTGAGTTGTCTATTCAAAACCGGCACCCCTCCCCACGTACACTAGTACAGTACATCAAAACCCTCGAGAATACTTCCCAAGCCATGAAACAGAAATCTATATGTGTGCGTGCTTAGTCCGTTTTCTAAAATGTTCTATATTGATACTTATGGAAAAGTGCTAAACATTGGCTTTATATATGACATAGAGCCTAAACTACTATCCATACAGGAAAATAGTCTTCTAGTAATTTACAGCTTGGTTCCTTACCTTCTCAAAGGCTACACTTCCTATATACCTTACTTAACAAAATAATTAAATAGTTTTGATTACAAACCAACCTTACCATTTTACGCTCAATACTTCTCAGCTGAGTGATAATTGCATGTGTGTATGTGCAGCCGTAGTCCGAATCTGTAGGCAGCTACATTCGATATCATCAGCCCACGGCATGCCATGACGGGACAGCGACATTACAATGATTACTTAGCTGAGAATTTTTGTTTGAGGAATCGTAGTCATTTGGTTAAGATAAATTTATTTAAATAATTTTGTTAGGAAAGGTTGAAAATTTTATTACGGTTCGGAAGATAAGAAAACAAGCTTAAGATTATCAGAACACCATTTTTCTGTATGAATAGTAGTTTAGAGCGGGAGAGCTATTCAAATCAAACTTTTGTCAGTTTTACATAAGAGCACGGCAAATATTTTATAATGTAAGGACTACGTCAGGCCTCGCATGTGGTAGGGAGGGAGTCTGTTTCATGGCTTGCGAAGTATTCTCGAGGGTTTTGAGTACATCCAACAGAGAATTTTCATATGTAGTGATCTAAGCCCAGTTCTGTTTGGTATAACAATATTTGAGAGTGGTCTAAACACCTTACAAATGCTATGCCAATTTATAACCTCAATTACTTAAACGAAGCAATAAGTGTCATTTTTGATCTCCCGAATTAGTATTTATTTAGGCATTTAATTATAATTATTAACTGTTTTTAACTCAGTGCATTGCGAGCTTAATTAATAATATCTAGAAGGTGCATTTATAAGGATACGTGGAGAGCATCAAAATTGGTTAATGCTGATTGTTTTTATTTACGACAAGCCGAAATGACTGAAAATAATTGTATACACAAAAAAAAAAGGTTATGTGTTGGAGATTTGAAGAAGTAAACAATTTCTTAGCAATATGTCTTGAGTTAAAAGTTCCCGATGCTCTGGTTGGCAAAAAGTTCTCTAACTTAAGACTATTCAAAAAACTGTATGAGAAATGAAAGAGTTTGGATACACATAAGCAATTCCACAACTTGTCACAAAATATAAAAAATCGAAATAAAGTGAAAATACGTGACAACAAACAAGGTGCGAAAAGGTACAAGATCGGCTTTATAGAAAAGTTAAACGAATTATTTAGTTTACGTCCACGAAAGGTGTCTAACTGGAAGTAGCGGGTGTTTATTCTGGAAAAGTTGCAGGTGAATGCCTTCAATATTTGTAATAATGTTTTTTTTTAAACACTTTTGATCATTTGCAGAAAACTTTTGATGTGGTTCGTGTGAACTGAGTGAAAATGAAAGTGAACAGCATGGAGCCAGTTGTCCAAAACGACTTGCTGGCTATCAAAAATCCGTAACTTTTTTTGTGTTAGAGATATCAAAATGAAACTTTAGGAAATAATTTTTGACATTATTATCCTTTAATTGATAACAACAAATTCAATTGGTTTATAGAGTGCCTCAAAATAAATCAATAAAATAGTGGTCAATATATGAATTATTAATGTTCTTTAAAAAGTTTTAACAACATTTTTAACTTACTCTTTATTTATTTTATTATCTCCATAACAATATTTAATTGAAAAAAAAAAAAAAAAATATGTATATATATTTTACAAAGAGGTTTATAAAAACAAAATAAAAATTATATATACTCAAATACTAATCTGTCGGCTGGAACACTTTTAAATATATTATCTACATTTTCATCTGTATCTAGTAAATTGGGCATTTCCTCTGGATCTTCCCTGCTTCTAAAATGTTTGTCCCGTATTCTCCGAAATGGTGAGATCTATGGACCTGATAATATATAAGCAGAATATTCATGAGATCAACGTTTTGCTCTTTCCTTGAATTTTTTCTGGTGTTGTGGGATCTGTAGCGCGTGTACTCTTTATTTTTGGCTTCCTGTTATGTCCGGATATTCAAAAAGCTCCTGTCTGTGTTGTCGTCATTTGTACTTCCACAGCATTGCTTGGGTGTATCAGTAATTAAACCAAATTGTCGTCTGGAACTCTTGTTTTATCCTGTATTTTTCCTCCAGTCTCTTTTGCTTATTATCAGAGTTATTTTGTACACGCTCATCAGTGAAACTCAAATTGTAACTCATGTGCAATATAAATTCTATAAATCGAATCCTTGGATGAAGAGGCGAATGGCCATATTGACAGTTTTCTTCAACATCGCATTCTTCTTCCGTATTTCGAAAATATTTTGGATTTTTTTTTGGCAAATATAGTACAAGCTGCCGATGATTTGCTATCTCTCACAAATTAAGTTACTCTGCCATCACACATGGTTAATGAAACCTACGAATTACTTCTATTTCTTTGTCGTTAACTAACCATTTCGTTGGCAGTGAAGCATTTATTTCTTGTTTCACGAGGTGCAATTCACTTTGAACCAGTTCATTTGTTTCCTTTACATATTTAAATTTTATAGGTCTAAAAAAGTGTGCAGATGATGGACGAGGATTTCTCCACAAACTGCATTTTAAACGAAGAGGAAGAAATCATATTACTTATAAATTGGATTTTCGTCATTATTTCCAGAAATTTCTTGCTTGATGCAGAAGATTCCAATGTTGATGAGGAAAATTCCGATGTTGATGAATAAAATTCCGATGTTGATGTAGAAGGTAGAGATGTAGGTGTCGAAAATGTTGAAGTTGATGTTTGAGATGACACGGAAGATTTTAGTTCTTTAGTACTGATTTCCATTACTGTATTCAACCACGACTCATTGTTTTGTTCAAGTTTTCGTGCGTTTCTAGTACTAAACTTCCACTTTTTCTTGAAAGTCCGAAAGAATCGCCGAACTCTATCTGCGTCCAGAATTTTAACATTATACGTATGGGTGACATCAACATGCGTTTGATTCTTGAGAAAATTAATTCACGATCTCGATACTTGCGATCTAATCATTTTGCTTATTTGCATTCACATCGCATCAACTATGAACACTTTGAGTATACGCCAAAGTTAATAACCAAGCTGACCTCATATATATCCTCCTCCTGCTGATTCGAAACGCCCACTTTTGCAAAGAAATTGCTTTTTTCAAAGGTTCTTCGTTTGTGAAAAGAGTTTTTTCACTTAATTCTAGTGCTAAATTTAGCAGCGAACTCGGTAAATTTCATTTTGTCTAAATATGCTATGAATTTCTTGGCTCAAAATCAGCCTTTTGAATTGTATTATTTAGATCTATGTGCGTAGCTGCGACCGCAGCTCTAGACGTCAACAGGAAAATATTGCAGGAAATTCAAAGTAAGAGTTGTTTTTCCACGAATAAAGTTTTGATAAATGTTACTACATGAAGACATTCCAAAATATGAACATTCAAATCCGTTGGCACCCCGTAAACCTAATTTTATGTACAGCAAAAGAATTGGCATTTCCTTATTGACTAAATAAAATGGACAATTATCTAAATTCAATAACCTTGGCAAGTAATTAGTCACTTTCTTGTATTTATCTATGATGTAGTAATCATGCTAGAGTTAAATGCGTGAAATAAACAAACTACTTAACTCAGATAATAAAATTCGAAAGTCGTGAGTGCAGTTAATTTTTCAATGTAAAAGAAATTTGTATTTAAAGAGTAATCGTGGAACCGTCAATATTGTAGTTGAAAGCTGTATACACGAAAATGAAGGTTTCAGGCGTTCTATTGTCGATTCTAATTGCTGGTTAGATAGTTTATAAATATAAATTATATTTGCTGTTTTTAATTAGTGTAAATTTCATTCACATTTTTGTGTTTATTTCAGTCTTTTTTTCAAAAGGATATGCCAAACCAGAGCCAGAGCCATATACTCCGGTTTACTATTAGGATCAAGGAAAAGCCGATTTCATAATGCACTATGTACTTCTTTGCCTATATTAAATAATTAAATTGCAAGTTATAGCATTTTTAAATTATCATCTTCCCCTCAGTAAGTTAGATCACATCTTAATTAGCTGTTGAATATTAATTATCATAAATCAGCCCTGTTTGCTTGTCTTGACGAACTATGATATCATCTCAGTCCTGGCTAACCACTATAGCGTTAGTGCTGCTCTTGATACGAAAATTGCAGTATTATCGGCAAATTAAATAAATTTGTAACAGTCGAGGAGAATTGAATTCAAAATTCTTTGCGGCATCTTACAAAGTTTTTAAGCCGTAAATTGTAACGATTTTTTCGCCCCAAACAATGAATTGAATGTATAAAAAGTTATTTCTCCTCGAAAATAACTGTGTACCTCCTTGAGTTTGCATCCAAGCTGTGCATATATTACATGTACCTGCATAGCATAGTTCGAGGATGGAACTATTCTCCTTCGTCTTACCGAAGAAAATTGCAACAAGTTATCTCAGGTCTTCTCACACTGCAAAAAGCAAGATGGAACTGGATCTTTGAGCTGGCGGAAACATAGGGTTTACTCCTTATGAAACAATTGAGGAATGTGCCTTTGGAAGCAAACTCTAATGATGGTCT
This sequence comes from Dioctria rufipes, assembly GCA_963924295.1. Classification (NCBI taxonomy): domain Eukaryota; kingdom Metazoa; phylum Arthropoda; class Insecta; order Diptera; family Asilidae; genus Dioctria; species Dioctria rufipes. The sequence goes on along the minus strand of OZ002743.1, from coordinate 62,126,357 downwards.
TAGACGGGGACTAAACCTTAATTCGACGGTTTGCTTCTAATTGTAGTGTGGATACTCAAAAGTGCATGTTAAGACACGATTGAGTTTTTTATATTTACAACCTGCGTCTATATATCTTTTGGGGTAAATATATTTAGCAGGAAGTGTTTTTTATCTGAGATAACAAATTTACAATAAGAAAGCTTTTCTCTCGCTATAGAGATTACGATTTATTCGAAAATCATTTTCGAATCATGATGTTTGCAAGAACGATCCTTAACTTCTTTTGTTTACTAGATGGAACATAGCAGAAGTATATGCATGAGATTACAATTTTATCCCACTTTGAATTTAAATAGGAATCCTTCTAGTAAAAATTGACTCGTAAGTTGCTGAAAGCATTTGAATAAGAAAGTATAGTCACATTATAGTTTTGACATGATATGTTCTTTTGAGAATGATTCTCATGTTCCCTTTTGTAAACTTCGTAGAAATTTTGAAAATTTTGGTCATTTAACAACCGATTCGCCGAATTCTGTTTTTGTTTTGTTTTTAACAATCGGTTCATTCGAACCAGTGCGGACCGGATGAATATCAGCACATGTAAATTTCAAATCTTGCATTCATCAGCTAATGTCGAGCAATTTTTTTTTTAGTGCAAAATATAATAAAAATAATTTGTAGGAACTAGCTACCAATTGAAATATGTTTAGCATTCCAAATAAAGATATATCTGTAAGCTCTTCTTACTGTTACAGGAGATAAGACATACACACATTCATTTTTGTAATTAAATGATTTAGGGGATTATCCTTAGTCAGATAAAGTTGCCAGTATTATACTAAGATGAACAAATAGTATAAGAATCTTTTCTGATTTCTGCTAAAAGTTGATCATAAAAAGAGGCGGGAAATTCAAAAAAATACTGGCGCTGTAAACACTAAAACTATAGAATTTTTTGTTGATTTTCCAATAAATGCCATGGTCTATCCGCAGTAGTTACCTAAACTATAACAGCTAAGCTAAGCAGAGGGCGCATGCGTAAAAATGACTCTAATTTTCATCTCGAGACAACACAACATTGGCAATCAGAAATGTCATCCATTGGATCGTGCCATATTATTTGAACTGAAAATGGCATACTTCTACGTTCACCGTTCAACAACTGTAACTTTTCTTCAAAATAACTGAGATATGCTGCTTCAACCTTGTATGACGCCATGATGATGAAATCATACGGGGAATGTTAAATTTGACATTCCGTTCGAAATGCATAGAAATAATTATGCTAGAGCAAAATTGATTTAACAACGACGCGTAGCTAATATTAAGAGCTATTTTGGTTTCTGCAGGTATGTGGGCCCGTTCGTCCCTATGCCCTCTTGATAACTCGAGAGCGCGTTTACATAGAAAGCAAAATTTTGCACACGAGCTTTTGAAAAGAAAAAAATTTAAATTTAAATTGGAAAATGCGACAATTCTGGCAAATTTTGCTTTTAACTATATATTTGGGCACTAACTGATAACACGTCGAGGTGAACAGCTGAAATTTTTCACATAGTGTTTCCATAGCAGTAGTAAATAAAATTTCATAAACAGACTAAATCAGGCAACCTCTTCTTGGTGCTGCCATACAAAAATTTTGTTTTTTTATGAATGATGTTGAATTCATCAGCGTTTTTATTGTACTAAAAAGTATATGAGTTCCTATGAAATTGGTTTAACTAATTTTTATTGTTCGACGTACCTTACTAGAAATATACGCGAAAACCCATTTCAACACTTTAAAAATCAATTGGTTCAGAAACTAATTTTAGCTTTTGTCTTTGTTTTTGTAACAAATTCTCAACAAAGATTCAAAAGCCATCAAGAGAATCCAAACAACTTCCAATGAATACATTTTTGAAACACATTCTGTATTGAAATGGGTTTTGAATGAATGGTATTTTTCAGATCTAAATAAATAAAATGGATAGTTGGGTCTGTAGCAAAGTATATAGAATACAAGTATTCCCATTACGAATCATGTTCCACGATTAGGTGATGACATGTATAGCAAAGTACGGTACAGATAGCACAATACACTCTCCCCTATCTCTATCCTTTGTCACACAATAACGTCACAGACTATCAGCTCCAATATGTCAAAATTTCAATCGGAATACCTTGTCTTCTATATATCTTGGGTCTGCAGCAGTAGACTTCGGCAGCAGGAAAATATTGCACGATAATTCAAAGGAATAGTGTTTGTCCACGAATAAAGTTTTTATTTATTTATTTATTTATTTTTGGAAGTTTAAGCGATAGTATAACAGACATAAAATAAATCCTTTTACATACTACCGGCAAAATATTAAAGCAAAACAGTTATTTTTGAGTAATTAATGTGAGTTAAGAAGCTATGGAAATAATACTAAATTTGAATGAATTCAGGAACAATTAATTATATAATTAAGATTTACTTAGATACATTTTATTTGGAAACAATATATTGTAAAAAACGGAAAGATGAAGATTTTCAAGGAGGGAGAGAGCGAGTTTTTATTATATCCAAAGTAGAGCACTTTGAGGAAGAAAGGCTATTTCCGAAGTGGTCAATGGAATTAAATATATTATTGTGTTGCTTCTGGATTCTATATAGAGGTGATTTGTCTTTAATGTTTGTTCTGGCGCTTTCGAGATTAAATGTAGGGATACGGTGAGATTGGACTGGTGGAGTGTTATACGCTAATTGTGCATTAATATCTGTGCTATCTATGAGGTTATGGGTAATTTTTAGTAGAAATAATTAGTCAATATAATCTCGACGATCTTCGAGGCTTAATAATGAGTACTTACAAAGTCTTTGCGGATATTCGACATACATGCGATCGAATTTGTAATTGAGGATCCTTGTAAATTGTTTTTGAACTCTTTCTATTGTGTTTACATAAACTTGATAGAATGGATTCCAAATAACGGAGCAGTATTCTAGGGTACTTCTGACCAAGAAATTATAAAGAGTCAAAAATGAGAGTGGTGTTTTAAAAGATTTACAGCTACGAAAAATGAAGCCTAATAACTGGAAAGATCGTCGTGTTATTGCATTAATGTGTCTGTCAAATAATAATTTGGTGTCGAATGTAACTCCTAAATCTTTTATTTCTGTGATACGTATTAAGGACAAATTTGAAATATGATAATCATAGTAGAGTGTATTTTGTTTTCTGGAGAATGTTAAGCAACGGCATTTATTATAACAATGCTATGAAGACATTCCTAAACGAACAATCAAATCCGTCGACACCCTGTAAACCTTATTATGTAGAGAAAAAGAATTGGCATTTCTTTATCGGCTAAACTACTAATTATCTAAATTTAATAACCTTGGCAAGGAATTAGTCATTTGCTTGCTTTTATCTATGATGGGATAATCGTGCTAGAGTTAAATGCGCGAAATAAACAAACTACTTAACTCGGATAATAAAATTCGAAAGTCGTGAGCGTAGTTACTTTTTCAATGTAAAAGAAAATTGTATTTAAAGAGTGATCGTGGAACCGTCAATATTGTAGTTGAAAGCTGTATACACGAAAATGAAAGTTTCAGGCGTTCTATTGTCGATTCTAATTGCTGGTTAGATAGTTTATAAATATAAATTATATTTGCTGTTTTTAATTAATGGAAATTTCATTCAAATTAATGTTTGTTTCAGTCCTTTGTGGAACAGGATATGCCAAACCACAGGAAAAGTGGCTTTTATTACAATAATGCTTTTCCGGAAAAATCTATAAATGTAAACACTATTAGGATAAAATAAAAGCCAATTTCATAATGCACTATGTATTTCTTTGCCTATATTAAATAATTAAATTGCAAGTAATAGAACTTTTAAATTATCATCTTCCTCTAAGTAAGTTAGATCACGTCTTAATTAGCTACGGAATATTAACTATCATAATTCAGCCCTGTCATTACTTACTTACTTACTTGTCTTTACGAACTATGATATCATCTCAGTCTTGGCTAACCACGATAGCGTTACTGCTGCTCTTGATACGAATATTACAGGATTATCGGAAAATTAAGTATATTTGTAACCCTCGCAGCATAGACCTCTTACAGAAATTCCGTATAGTTTTACGTGAGCACCTGCTAAGTATGGCTTAATCTCACTGCATTCTTCATGCTCGGATTGTTACCGACAATCACCGTCCTCATGTGCGAAACATCGAGTTCATGTGTGCCACTAGAGTATGACATGACATCAACTTACTGGTAGAAGCGAGACCTATCCAAACTCTGCCGATCTGGGGTCACAGCACCCTAAGTTGAGGTGGATAAAACATTGTTATCCAGGGCTCCTGTAACCGCGTAGTACCAAGTTAGCCAATGTCGGGCCGCCCATTTGATATAGCTTTCGGAAAGCATGATCAACGGACCATGAATACTCCCAGTTTCAATCTTTCATGCAAAATATTTTTTTTTATACAGTACTGATAACTGTCTATATAGGTAATACCACCCTTATGGGTACTGTCAGAGGGTACCACTTGAAGGTTAAAATATGCCCAATTCAGTCTGGATAGGCTTCGAGATTCACCATTTGGATCTTATAGCTGATCATGCATACTAACCATATAAGCACTATTAACATACACACCTGATTTCGGTCATTTATCAACTTATTCATCTCCTTTCACCTCCTGCCCAAGATGCTTTGTCTGAGATTTTATTATCCTGACTTACATGAGCGCATGACTTCATTGCATCATGGGCCATCTGCCTAGCATTACTACAGTATCCACACAATCAAAAATCTCAATTTTGATCTCGCAGAAGTATGTGCCTATTTATAAATAGTATCCACAGACTACTTCCCCCCCCCCCCCCCCCCATCCACCGATGGACCTCTTTCAGTTCAAAACAATTGAAAGTGATGAAACTGTTAAATTCATAGAACCTGGTGCTATCCTGAACATGATAAGATTAAAGATTGGTCTAGCCGTTAAAGGGCCAGCGTAACCTATTCTACGAGGCATCTGACAAAGTTCTCAATCTGAGTCAAATTATGACAAAGACTTTATTCCAAAAAAATTGTGCTTAGTGGTATCAATTGTGACGATTTTTTCTTCACCTTCAATTGAATGCAGAAGTAGCTATTTTTCTTTGAAAATATTCGGGTACCTCGTTTGCTTTGCATTATACTATATGTACGATTAGTATGGCTGTTGGTACCTGCATAGCATAGTTAGGGCATTGAACTGTTATCCTTGATATTACCTGAGACAACTCACAAAAAGTTGTCTCAGGTCTTACATTACAAAATGCAAGATGGAACTGCATCTTTGGGCTGCCATTCAATTTTCGTCCGATGAGCTTTCAAGTTTTTATTCGGTGATATTTGCTTGGACAGATGTATAGTTCTCGTGTTCTTAAGTATATGCTTGATAAGCTTTTATAAGGTTTTATTTTGGAAACTTTAGCAATTCATCTGGTTAACGGAAATACCAATAATATGCTATTTTAAGAATGATTATCAAACTCCTTTTTATAAACTCCGTAGAAGTAAATATTTCATAATAATTTAAATGTTTAATTTTGAAAATTTTAGTCATTTAAAAATCGGTACGCGAAACCTTGAATCGGTGTAAACTGGCTGAATATCAGCACTGTATATCACGCACTGCCAGCTGAAGCCCACACACTGATGGATGTGATTAAAAAATAAGTTAAGCCAGTCCTTCTTAGCTACGATGTCAGTGTCCACTATATTGTAAGCCATCATTCAACTTATTCCCAGCCAAAATTACAATCATACATCGAATTGCAAGCGACTAGCTTAATCGTAGTTTGACTTCGATCTCGAAGTAGTTTTCGACTCGATCACGCGCGGAAATCGAAGGAAAAGGAACGCTTATTTGAGTTGAAGTAACGACTCGATATCAATTCGTCTTTTCGGAACTTTTTCGAAGATTTTTCGTATATTGGTGCTATATATAATTCTAAAGTTCAAGTTTTTCATTATAGAAATTAAATAATAATATGCACAAAAATTAAGTTAAAATACTGGCGATACACATTACTAGCGTTCCATAGTCATTAATCTTTCTATTGACGAAGGAATTATAGCGAGTAGAAAGAAAAGTGTGAATCAAGACAATTGGAGTCTCGTTATAATAAAAAATCTCAGTTTTGGAGTTATCATATTAGTTAACCACAAAAACTAATCGCTTTCTAATTAGAGAAATAAGTTAACTACATTTTGTGGAACTACTCGATATCCAATTAAAAAAGAAAGAAACAAGTGCATATTTTATTTTTTCAGCATACTTTTCACTATATGTATATACATATGTAGGTATTTTTTAGGCCGAATACTTGAGAAATAAAGCCGTTGTCATGCTTTCATTATATGCCACAATATGAAAAAATCATCTACTGATAATTATTTTCGTAGTATTTCGCAAGAAATTCGTAAGAACGAAAAGTTCTCGGATTGTTACTTTTCTTTTCGAAAACTTTTCGTAAATCAGAAAAATCGAGAAAATGTTTGCTGGGTTATGGTTGAGACAACTTACATCTAGATGTGAAAAACTCAATAAAAAAATACACGGTCGAATTAAAAGGAACTAATGGCCCTCTAATAGAAAACTCTATAAGTTGTCTAGGTAGGTATCTAGGTTTACACATTTGACTGTTTATGGACAGTTCCTCGATATTTTAAATACTTTTAATATATGGACAATGGAAGAATTTTAAGAACTTTTATTTTAAACGATTATTAATTAAATCATAAATATAATACAAAAAAAAATAATCGCCTCCTCCGGGGTTTTAAACTGGGACCTTCAGCTTTCCTGCCCTGCTCTCATCACTGAGCTGACGAGACAGATGCTTTTCCCTCTTGTATTTCTTAATTTTAGTATATGAAGCCACAGTTGGTTTCAGCTGACATTAAGAAGTAACAATGGAGGCGTACAAATTATAATTTTTTTTTTAATTTTATTTATTTTTCCTATACGGGAATTGAAATCATAATTTTTGGAATCGGTCATAGATATAAAATATTCAAGTGATACTGAAATGACGTCTAGATTCATTTTTTGGAAAATTTTTTTTAAAATGATCTTTAAGGAAAGGCTGACAAAAGCCTAATTCAAGCAGAACACGAATTAGATCAAGTGCTATGAGTATATCTCCATTCAAATTTCGATCTGTTTGATATTCCGTATTTGGGTCAATTTTTGGACGGACCTTTACTGTAAAAGCTGCGCCCTCTGAAGGATTCACTGCTGAAGTAAGCAGTTCTTCACAGGGCCTCACTTCCACTATCTATGAAGCGCTGCTGTAGAGTTATCCTTAGCTTTAGCAAGTCCTCAGAGTATTTCATATATAGTGCAGCTACTACTGTCGATATACAGCGTTCATCTTCGGAGCTATAAATAGGCAATAAGTTTTCGGTATGTCTCACCACTGGTTCAGGTGAAATGTCCAAACTAAAAAAAGTCAAAATTTCGTTCTACTGTTTGCAAAATCTTAATATGTTTTGTTATTTTATAGTAGTTATTACATATACATACAAAAATTCTTAAGTATATTAGATATATACTGCTCCACAGGAAAATCAGAGATTCAGTCTATATATGCTGGAATTCGTATAATCTGAATTTCGTTGGCCTCATTTTGATGATCTGACTCAGATGTAGCGACCGCTCCCCCTGCTCCCAATCATGATACGCTTCTGTTATTATGCCACATAAATTCTTCGCAATGATAGCTTTCTTTGGTTGAATAAAAAGTTAAATAGGTTTAAAAAAAATCCGTGTTCATATGGAGATTTTCATATCTATTTGTATGTTGTCTTAGGTTATGGGATTCAACAGTAAATCAACAATTAATGTTGAACTTGACTTAATAATCCAGATTTCGACTTTTCTGAAACTAAACTTTTCAGATTTCCGGGAGTTCAGTGAAACTTTGAAAAATTCAATGGTTTAAATAAATGTTATATAATTGAAATTATATTCTTTCGTAAGCTTAATATAACGTGATGAATTGTGCGGTGCAATGTGTCAGAAGCAATCGCCGTCGATATGGTAAAAAAAATTTAAGGATCAAAAGCACAGTCTATTTGCGATCGAAAATGTTATATAACATTTTCCGAGTTCACACTATTTTCGAAGTTATAGGCGACTTTCAATTTTTTCAAAAATTTGAACCTTAAGCCACCTTTTTGACTATAACTCAGATCAGATTGTTCACAGGACGACCATTTTTGTGTTGTTTTATTCGTATCATTACAGACTCTCAGTCGGTGTAACTCGGTTTTGAAAACGTTCACATGATGGAAAAATTGGTATGGGCTTGTTGTAAATGCATATATTAAAATAACCTTCTGCTTTCTCTTTGTGAAGAGTGAAATTTGATTTTTGCATGCTTTTAAAAATAAGTGAGAAAGAAGCGTATTCGGCTTATTATACTTTATAAGTTTTATAAAGGCAATGAGGCACAGAAAAAGCAAGGAGTATTCAAATAGTATATGAGAATTGGAGAATAAGCGCAAATCAGTATCAACAGTGTTTCCAGAAATCCTGAGTCAAAAAGTACAGACTCCAAGACGAGCCTCGCTCTAGAATATCTAGTTAGCTCGAAGATGTCTTGCATCCCTTTTATAGCACATTTTTATCTGAGGATCTTGGACTTGGCCTTTCAAAAATTCATGTACACCTACTAAATGCCATCGCTAAGCTCAACAAATGCTATCAAACTTTCCGAGTCTAATCGCGCGCAGAAATGAACGTCTGCTCTTCCTTGCTGACGCGTCTCTGAAATGAATGTCTTTTGTTCCGAATTGGTCAATTCCAAGTACCGAAAAGATACTGGGGATAGAAAAAACAAACATCGGCACCCCAGATTAAAGAAGGTCTTCACGAACGTTATTTGTTTGTTGAGATATGGAAGATACAGTCGATTTTGAACTTTTAAACTCACATCAAACGATAACAAAGGTGTATACTACCAGCAGTTCAAACTCATTAAGTCAGTGCTAGAAGAAAAACGAGCATCTCTAGATTCAAGCCGAAACGTGTTCTTCCATCAGAATAATGCTCGGCCGCATAAAGGGAAGATGACAGTATTAAAAAGGTTGCAGAAGTTTCAATGTAAAACTATGACCTGCCTACCATATTAACCGAACATTGCCCCATCTAATTATTTTCATTTATTTCATAGTCTTAGAAATCATTTGGACAGAAAAAATATGAAACTTTTAATAGGAGTCAGTACTCAGCAAAAGTTTTAATTTAGATACCAGCGAACCTGTAGGCAATAAAATTTACTATATACAGGTTTGTGTCCTGAAAATGAGAAAATTCGTATAAAATTAGCCTAGACCTAGACCACAGACTAAATTAGAGACATCTAGCGTAAAAAACAGAAACGCAACATGCGACAATTTAAGAATAAAAATGAATATTTGCAGTTTAAATAATGGATAAAGAAGAATTTTAAGAACTTTTATTTTTAACGATTCTAAATCAAATTTATAAATACGGAAGGTCCCGTTTTCAAACCCCAGGCGAGGCGGTTGTTTTTTCTTCTTGTATTTATGAATTTGATTATAATCGTTAAAAATAAAAGTTCTTAAAATTCTTCTTTATCCATCATTGAATGATTCTAACAAGTGTAGGTTCGATTCCCGTCCAGGAAAAAATAAATAAAGTTTAAATAAATTGAAATTTTTCAACGAAAATCAACTCTCCTAAATTTTTTTCCACATAATTGTTAAATATAAAATAATTAAAAAAAAGTGCCGCTAAAAATGAAAAAAAAGTCGACGTTATTTATTAGATAAAGGGTTTATCTTTCTAAAATAGTCATAATCTAAAGAAATGAGAGTACCTACTAAAAGGAATTTGATTTAAAAAAACTTCAATTTTTACCATTTTTTAGAAGCTTCCGAGCTAATATCTCCATTCCAAAACACTTTTTTTAATTTTTGCCGACGTTATTCACTAGACTTCTTCATTACCTTTAATTTAAAATATACAAATAGTTTGCCAGAATTTCGCATTGAAAATTGTACGAAACTTGCAAATTTTGTTACTGACTCCTCTTAAACTAGGACATTATGGTGCTGGAGGAATATTTTTACGTCACGGACAAATGAATTTTGTAAGAGCACCTACCAAAAGGAGATTTTTTTTTATATTAAAAAGTTTTTGTCTATCTTAACTTTAAAAATAAGGGAAGTATAAGACAACCGTATTATTCATGGGATGACCCAATATAATACGCCCATTTTCTACAGTAATTTAAAACAAATATATTTCAAAACTTTTGTTTATTAAATTTCTGAATTGAATTGACTCAAAAGGAAAATTGAAAACAAATAGCAATTCATAAAATTTGTTTTAAAAATAATTACTCAAACGAAATTCATACTACAGACGAGCATTGTTGATGCTACCACCTTTTAGCACATCAAATTTAAAAATAACAGCTTTCTCAACTTCTATTCACTTTTATTATTATTTATTTTTTATTCTTTTATTGATTGATAAAGTATTTACCAAGCATAATTTTCTTAATCATAAAGTTTCATGAAAGCTGTAGTAGTTTGTAGCTTTCTATTATCTTAGATAATTTGCAAAGTATTATGAGGTTTGGAGCTCCGCTTAATTTGTTTGTACACTTTGATAAAAAATTACTGGGCTTATAACTTTATTTTTTTTTTGTTACATAAATATTTTTAACATTGAACACTAGAAACGTAATGAAAATTTGCATACCTCAAAGGGCAGGTACGATAATTTCAATCGCATGCGTATATATTAATAAAAAAAAAAATTTAATTGATTATTAAGCAATTAGTGAGCAACAAAAATAACATGTTAGAAAGCACTTTATAAAAATGAAGATATGGTTACTTTTAGCAACAGTTCATGCAAAATTTTGTTTTAATAATTTCTGTTTTAATATTTACCATATTTTGTTTTCCTGCATACTGCACATGTGGCTGAAGCACAATTTCTACTGCATCTGGACTATATTTGGCATTGAAGCATTTTGCAGTTCCATTCTTGTTCAGGGTACATAGTAGGCGCCCAATTTTGTATGTTATAACTTTATTTATGTGGTATAGTCTTAGCTCTTTCACAAGCTTCAGATTAAGCCAAGGATATTATGAGAAATTTCAATTAGTTAAATACATTGGTACCACATCTAAATTCATGCTAGTGCAGTATAAAAGGGTACAGTCTCAACATTTTTTTATTCGATTTTTTTTTTATAGTGCGATGGGGAGTACTTAGTAGAAGGACTTTTTTTTTGTAAATTTACTTTTAAGACATTCCAAATGTTTTTTTTTATGAATCTCTATGTCCTGCTTATGTTGTTTCTTTAACGTGATGATCTTATTGCGTAAATTTCATATCGATGGTTAAATTTTGACTGGTGCTAGATAAAGCTGTTAAGTAAATATATACATATATGGCTTCCTAGCTGGACGCTCATCTGGAGACTTGTTAGCTTTTCTTATGGAACTTTGGAACCAGAGTATTGTAAAGACTTTGGTGAGTCTAACATTGTTGCCTTAGATATTAACAAGGCCTTTGATAGACTCTAGCATCTAGTCCTTTTAGCCAGACTTAAAGCACTTTGTATTTTCGTTCCTCTTCTATTATGGATTGAAATATTCCTATCTAGTCGGTAAATACGTGTTGTAATAGATGGCTTTACATCTGTATCTCTTCCTGTACCCCAAGGCTCTGTTATATCTCCGTCTCACTTTTAATTTTCGTTAATAATCTACTTACCCTTACTTTCAAACCAATCCATAGTTTCACTGATGACAGTACCATTAATTTGGCGTACTCCTTTGACACTCTCCCGAACTCCAGGCGGAATGTCGCATGTGTTACACAAAATTGCATGATTAGATCATTGAATAATAATCTTGACCATATCCTCGCTTGGGGCAAAACAAATTGCGTCGAAATCATGCATCAAGATTCAAAACTGTCTGATCTCATTAAAACTAAGACATCACTTAACCACTCCCGTTTCTTTTAATGGATCATTATTTTCTGATTTACCGTCACTAAGCATTCTTGGCATTAATATTTAAGAGAGTTAAACTAGACAGATCATATTTACTCTGTTGCCAAAGAAGCATCGAAATGTATTGGATTTCTGAAAAGGTTTAAACCGTATTTCAGTCCGCACAATCTAGCGCTTCTCTATAAGTCCTTCAGTAGACTTAGAAATGAATACAATTCCCATATATTGGTTGTCATATCGACTCACAATAATTCCTGCACGTAATATTCGCGCTGCAAGCCGTGGACATTTTTCCATTCTTCAAAATACTTTCGAAGGTACAGTGAAATTCCGTCATGCTTTCTTATTCCTATATATGCGAATGTGGAATTATCTGCAATCTTCTGTTTTTCCTGAGACTGACAATCTGCGAAGAGTGACATACATCAACACCACTGCCACTTTCCTCTATTTCTTTCCCTGTCTGCTACTTGCCATGTTGTGCTTCGCATCATAAGGTATCCCGTGAGCTTGGCTTAATAATAAAAAAAGCATGTGTGGCCTACTTTACTCATTAACTAAGTATTTATTCCCACCATTATAATTATAGATAGTGATATAAGTTCTTGAACTAGAGTGACTCTTACTTGAAAGTTAAAGCTACTTCACAAAATTATATTGTTCTTTGAACAATAGGTAATAAACATTTGAAATGATTTAAAAATTTTATGAGGAAATAAAATAAAATAAAATAAAAATAAAATACGCATACAGTATATCATGAATATACGCAGGTTATACATTTACTGAATAAATACCGTGTGACTCTGATTAGATTTTTGTTTTTTTTTTTTTTTTAGATTTACATATATAGTAGGGCGAGTGGCTTTTGCACTACATATTTCTTTTATAGTTCATCGTGTAATCTCACTCTATCTAGGAGAAGCATGATACGTGCTCCGATATTTCATCTTCCACTAGACATATCATTCACACATCAGTGGATGATATACTTTTTCAGAAGAAATTGTTCGTTTATAAGACTGAAATTTATTGAAAATAATTTCAATAATAAAATTAATTTCAAAATGCATTAAAGTGAAAAGAAAGTTAACTTTTCAACCCAGCGATTAGAGAGGTCTCAACAGTATGGCTATCTCTGATCGCCTACCGTGTTTCTACCATATAATTCGTACTTACTTTTTTATTATTTATATGGGCGATTAGTGTGACCTCAATCATTGAACTTCTATGGTAGGCGATCAGAGATATCCATACTGATGAGATCTCGCTGGGTCGAAAAGTTCGATATACTTTTTCGATAGGGCCGATTTCATGGGAGGAGCTTTTGCGGTTCAACCCTCCTATGAGAAGTCAAACATATACTATATAATAACATAAGATAAAATAGGAAAACGACCTGAACTCAATACCATTCCACAATTTCAATAATGTAAAATGTAAAAAATTGGCAGGAAACCTCACTTATATTGTCTTTAATTAGATTGAACTAGCACATGCATTGAAATCGGTTTAAGTATTATTTTCGTAATTTAATGACCTAAAATCGACTTACCGACTTGGTTCTCCTAAATATTTGTGGGGAAAGGCAGTATGTATCAAGGTAAATATAAAGGCTTTCTCAATATTAAAGGCGTTCAAAAATTCGATCGATTTCGATTTCTTCCAAGTTAAAATAACTGACTTTAAGTGCTAATCTAAAAAATTCCGATAATATCGGACAAATAGCAAGAACATGATATACAACTTCTATTCGTTTCCTTCTTCAATTTATACAGAGCGCACACGGAGTTTATTTAGACTCTTCATGAACTCACATAGATTAAAAAGATTTCCCCTGTATTTAACTTCATGTTCTAGCAGATAGTTTACCTATTAGCCAAAAATGTCTTTAAAGAATTCTGGTCCAATTATATCTTCTTTCCATTAACTCTGTGTGTTTTATTATACATTATATATAGCTGTTTAAAGTTTTTGTGTAATCGTCTTCTAAACAGGTTTCTAAGCTTATCATGTAATTAGATGTTTGCATGAGGAGGCAAAATATGGTTTTATAAAATATCTGAACAGTTCCTTTGGTTTGATCACTATATTTAGCCATACGATTCCGATGCATAGCAAAAATTAACAGAGACATAGAAGTAAACACCTTATTTAGATGGAGTTAAAAATACTTGTACGTTTAACAACCTAATTATCATCTTTACCCCCATCCACCCGAGCCGATTTTAAATAACATTACTTTCGACTTTGAGAGGTTAACTGCCAGATTCCAAAGCTTGTAGTAGTTTTGTAGATTAAATACTATTCGGGTACTCTGCAAGTATTATTATGTCTTCCATTAACACCATAATGTTTAAGTCATCAAAGAAAATGCCATTTGCTACATTGTCGCACAGGTCGTTCAGGTGAATAATTAGCGAGATGGGTACGCAACCTAATTTACACCTCTGCCGTTTCGGAGAAGTGTGGTATGCTTTCACTCTTCCAAACCATCAGTTCGTTCCCATGTAATATTTAATTATTTACATGTGAAATGTTAGAATGCTGTAATGCTATTGATTAAGTATGATCATGCAAATTGTATGTAAATTTTGACAAATGTAACTTATCAGTGAATGTTCTTGTAAATCATTAAATTAAAAATATTTCGTATTACTATTCTTTACAAATTTTGCAAAACCCTTTTCATGAAGAACTTCTGCCACCGCCCTGCTATTCGATGCATGTGTTTATTGAGTTTGCAGTATCTGGATAAGACTCAAGTAGTTATTCTGAATTGATTCATTGATAGCCTTAAAAAATCCAGGCTCTTTTTTGTTGCAGGTCCTTTGATGAATATTTTTGCTGATCTGGTATCTCGGTATTATAGGAGATAACGCAAAATGGTTCCGGACCGATAACGGGCATGGATGATTTCATCTTGCCCAGTATGCTTGCTTTGGTATTCCCATCAATTCCTGAATGTCCTGCCATCCATTGAAGTGCTAGGTGGTTTGTTGTGCCAAGATTTGTAAAAGCTTGGATGTACTCCGACATTAACTGCGTTTTGACCTCAGCTGATGATATGGCTTTCAACTTGGTTATCTATATAGATTCATATTTTTTTAACCAACTTTTATCTAACCACAAACCCCTGTCTAAATAACTTTGTCCGTATGGGCGACGGTCGTGACGAAACAGTTTTAAGGTAGTAAACGTGCATGGATTTACATGGGGTTTTTTGATTTAGAAAAAGCAGAATGAGGAGGTTTCTGATGGGATAAAAAAATTTACGTTTTTAGGAGTTTTGGAGGAAGGGGTAGTTAGTTCACCCCTTGGGATTGTTTAATTTGGGCCGTGTGTGCTATCAAATTAAATCTCCTGCTGATTCTTATTAAATGGCATTGTGCTTTTCTTCTATAAGAAACTTTATAACAGACTTTTCTCATCACAATATCGTTAAAATGCTTGATTTTCTAATTTCTGTACAGAGGGTTGTAGGTTGGTGTGGGGGGCTAATTTTGCGCTTTAGCCTAATATTTTACAGATATCATTGGGACATTTAAATTTTCTATGTTTAACCGCTATATGCGTTTTGATGTGAAATAAATTTTTCCAGTTTTTTTATTTCAAATTTTTTTACATGGAAATACTTACCTTAAAGAGCGATAATCTTCTAAACTACTTACCGCAGTTGAAAAAAATATACCACAACGTTCGTAAGAGAACGTAGATGCCAGATGACAGATAGATTATGTACCGTTATATCCATTTTTAGCGAAAATTTAGTGACTAAAAGGTAAAAATAAAATACATTAAAAAACTGTAGTGAATGAAATAAACAAAAAAACAAAAAAATGTTTTTTTTCTTCTCAGTGATATACACAAGAAAAATCTTAAAAGTTTGGACATGAGTTGCAGTTTTGAGTATAGTTATGGATGCCCCCCAACTTTTAAGATTTTTCTTGTGTATATCGCTGAGAAAAAAAATATTTTTTACTTTTGAGTGCAATTTATTTACGAAAGTTTCTTATTTAAAATTTTTTTTTTTAATAAATTTTATTTTGTTAGTGTAGGAACGCTCGAGGTTTTTATATACATACACATCTGATGATGTCACTTCTGCCTGAAATAATGAGGTGTATTCTGCTAGGCTTTGATAAATGTTAGTTCTTGGCTCTATACCATATATAGTCATATTCCTGCCCAGTCATTCTCGGTTCTAGAATTATCGGTGTATCAAATTAGCGCTTCGTTTTCTAGATTTATATCTATATCCTCCTAAATTTGGTATCTTAATCTTAACTGACAGACGGTGCTTTCCTACAACTATTTTGTGCTGGAAAATTTAATATTTTTTTTAAATATTCATAATACGGGTTGCCGAACGACACCAAGCCGCATCCCTCCCTAGTATTAATTTAGTATTAATTAATTATTAATGTTAAAATATTTTTGATTGATTATGGGATTTATTTGTTATTATTTGGTTATTGTCTGTCTAAATGAAAAGTTTTATACCCGAATATTTCATTTTTAAGCTACCAAAATAGGGCGACTACGTCCGCCACGCTTTCTTAGTAAAAATGTTATAAAAAAAAAATGTTGATTCACTCAGGATTTATGTGCTTTATCTAAAATTTTTGTATTCCGAAACTTATTAATGTTTTTATCCTGGTATCCCACGCCATTGTGTCTGGAATTGGGTTTTTGCCTATGGCTATCCACGATATTCTACCTCCACTTGATTTCACCATATGACGATATTCAAATATAACCACAGACAAGTCAATTGATCTAGAAGAGAATTTCTTTGCTTGCATAAATACAGCAAACAATTATTTAAATAAAAAACCACTCCTTACTTGATTATTTGTAATTTTTTCAATCAAAGAGAAATCGAAATTTTGTCATGTCATGATTTCGTAAAGCAATTTTTGAAGATTCTTTCATTTCTGGAGTAACTTACCAGCAAATATTCAAAACACTGTAATGGTTGCCTGTGTATGTTGAAGTGCCAGTTTTTTGTTCAAGTTCTGCTCAGTAACCAAACCTCCCTGAACGCTGGCATTAATTCCGGAAGTAAATTCAATTCTCTTCAATTTACTATTCTCTATTCAAACTTATAAGCTGAATCTAATTGATCAAGATAGTTCACTTCAGTCATTCTTTTAATTGGATGTGTATGCCTTCGCAAACAATGCTGTGGTAGACTGTAATATATTTACGGAAAATAAAAGAAAATTTTCAGTTTTCAGCTGAAATATCTGTTAATCTAATTCAAAGAAAAGGAGGCTCGAAGGTCACCTATGATTTGGAAATTAAAATTAACCAGTCTCCTCAAGCTTATCTTAAAAATACGTGGACACTGAACCTTCATCATCAAAACAAATATATTAAAATAAACTATCAATAAGTCGTTAATATACTTGTAATGATTAAACCCTAAATTTACAACTACAATCAATGCCTGATTTGTCATGTTACCATGCATATAAAAGTGTTTGTCCATTGTGAAGGTAGTAGTACTCTTTTGTCCATGAAATTAGACAAAATAGAAATATTACATAAAAATCTGCACCTTTAAAAGTAGATAAATTTCTTTTCAGCGCACTTTGTTTAATCAACGTGTGATAACTGAAGAGGCCTGCCACTGTTATACAATCACTTCCAGACGAATATTTCTCAGTAAATATGTAGATGGAAATACTCTGTTTATCTGCAAATAAGGAAAAGTAAAGATAGAAGATAAAATAGAAAAAAAAAATGTTTATCTGAAAACAAGTTGTCTCTAGTAAGGTCATGACTTATCTTCACTTTCTCTCTTTAGGCACTACCTACCCATATTGGTAATCATAATTTAACTCGTCTACGAAATCCACATAGCCGCTGTGTTATGGAGCGACTAGCCTCACCATAAACCTCATGAGACGTTTGTTGCGCCAAAAACCAGGGTTCGAGTAGACAATTTATGGCATGATATTTATGGATTTGGAATTCCCAAGAGTTAGAGGACCATTTTTTTTCTTCGAGAACACCTGCATTCTGAGGAAGATTTATTTCAATATTTTTTGTTAATGACTTACAAAATTTAAAACTACACGTTGTTTCTGATTAAGGAGACACAGCGTCTGGCTTATTCTTAAAAAAAAAAAGACAGAAAAGAATAGGAATGGATTGCCTGAGAGGGCAAATAAAAGTTACAGATTTCATTAAAAAAACAAAAATATAAAAAATTTATATAATCCTAAAAATGCTGATTCTTCAAGGTAATTAAATGATAACAGGTTTTAATCGCTGGTAGCTTTTAGTATCAAAAGTAACTTTGCAAAGGTCACCGCCATCTTAACACAGTTTATGTAAACAAATCTAAAAATTAAGAAATAAATTAAATTCGGGTAAAACAAAGTTATAAGCCACCGCAAGTATTGAAATGTTTGTATTTCAGCCAGCATGGTTCTTTTTCATTAAATTAAATTATTACTTGAAATCGTTTATTTCAATGACGCAGTGGAAGAGATTATCATGTACTCGAACTAGAATGTAATGCATCTATTAATTCTTCAAAAATATTTAGGCTATGTACAGTCAAACAGCTTTATGTAATTTGATACTCCTATTTTATATGCTCGTCTAAAACTAAAATATATTTGGCTTGGTATCACAGGAATAGCAGAGGATAAGTCTTACCAGAAATAATACAAAATTTGGGACTTTTACTTCTGTCTATTTTAAAACTGAAAGCTTGTACCAGTACTTATTTGGTTTTGGTTTTATGTGCCATACAAGAGCAGAGGGGTTAAAAGTGTTCTCGTTCATATAATTGTTATAAATGTGCCTCTTCGGTTTTTTTATTTTCTAATAAATTATTAGCTGGTAGAAATTAATTACCTTTATCAACCCCCATAATAAGTTTACCGATAATCGAGACCTAGTTATTATAGTTATTTAAACTTGAAAGCAGAAGATTTACCCCATTTCATCATAGTAATTTATTATCTTATGACTATCCGTAATACACCCCTATATGGATTTTTATGAAACTAAAATAACCTGTAACCCCTAATTGAATTTTTACATAGTCGACATCAACATCTATGACCAGATGTGATAGAATAACTTCATTTAAAATTTATTTTCTTCAGAGCTTCAGTTATTGTTGGAGACTTTCTCATTGACGATCATGCTAATATGAAAAATTAGTGTAGAATGACATATCCCATACAGCACAAAATTACCCAAGGACATCCCATTCTTGTCCCACAGAGCCCATAGCTTTCCCGGGATAAACAGAAAGTATTCAGTGTGTACTTAGGACCTTATTTCTAGGAGTTATTAAAAATTTCCCATAAGTTATTCCCTGGGATATCACATCACACAACTATGTACTTTCTATGGGAACATTTTCAGTATTTTACAGACAAATACATACGGGATGTGCAGGACAATTTTGGGACAAACATGGGAAAGTCGTTTTTCCCCTTCTCGAATTTATTTCGGTTTGTTTTCTGATTCTAATGGTTCGCGTGGCTCTCTGGTAAAAGCACTAATTTGTTGCTTGATGTGTCGATTTTGGAGTACAAAGATTTAATAAAAAAGTACGTATTGAAATAAGCCTTTTGGGAGCTGACTTGTTGAAGCCAGTTACATGCGTTGTTTGGGAAATGTTTTTTAGTTGTACATTTCAGAACTAGATTTTTTAGTAATTTTGTCATAGGAATTCACTTTGCCCTTGTTAATAGTATTGGATTTATGTTTCGTGCAAGTGCAACCACCTCTGGCATATACTTTCCAGCCAGTATTTATTTTTATTTTTTGTAAACATTCTTACCATAAAAATGTTCTAAAATCCCAAAAAATACTAAACAATATCCTCAGATATTCCCCCGCACATCCTGCTAGCAAATAAGAATTTCCGTAATACGTGCTAGGTACGCTTGCAGCGGGAATTTTACGTTATTGAATATGTGAACTGTTCCTAAGTACAACCACAGGGAATCCTGTGGGAAGGGCATCGCAACCCTGGACATTCGTTACTCTCAGGGATGTCCTAAGTTATTAACTGGTAACGGACGGGATTTCCCAGGGACAATTTATATATCTTAACAGGATTTCCCAGTAACATGCCAGGAATACATTTGTGCTGTGTGGGGTAGGGTTTATGAATTTCAAATCTGCTTCACATCTACTTAATATTGCTGAATATTGCTGTACATAAGCTGTGTATCCACAACACAGTATCCTTTCAGTGGGCTCCTGGTCATACGGGGATTATAGTGAATAAAAGGGCTGACCCGTTTTAGCTAGGGCTGGCTCTGATTCTTTGTTCCTCGGATCGTAACCCACCGTAGCCGTTGCCACGTCGAGTATCGGGTTTCTCATCAAAGAGGAGGTTCATAGGAAGCATCAGCAGAGATGGACGAACCTGAGTTCTTACAGGTGCACAAAACTGTTTCTTGATGGGCTCAATAGGAAAATCTCTGATTTTCTCATGGTCTTAGCTCCATGTAGAATGAAGAATTGTGGTTGGCATCATCATCGGCCAAAGCTTTCTTCACGCTCATCTAATAAGGATGGAGGTTCTTGACAGCACTGAGTGTGTATCCTGCCTGGAAAGAGAGCGTGAGACAACCGAATACTATTTGTGTGCATGTTCGGCCTTTATCTGGAGCAGGCTGGATACTCTAGGATCTGCCCTTCTATCTGTAGATGAGCTGAAAGGCTTTTCTTACCAAGACTTGATGCGCCTAATTAACAGGATGGGAAGGTTTTAAAGAAGGGGTTTCTGAAAAGACAGTACCATGGGCCGCTCTGGTCTCCGTGCTTGGGATGTCCTCCTGACTTACAAAACAAAAAGGAAAAATATTGCTTGCAGGTAACCAGATCATTACAATTTCGTTTGATATTTTGAATATTTTGACAATTTGTTGAGGACCGGCCACCGGTTTGGATTAATTTTGTCTACGAAGCATATTATAGGACAGTTCTTTATTAAAAAGTACAACTTTTGCTCTCAAAATCGTAATCATCTTGAAATACTATGTTTACCCTGAATATGAATTTGAATATTTATTCTACGGTAGTTTATGTAGCCATATACCACATATATAATAATTCCCGCAATTGTTCCTTTGTTTTTTTATTTATTTGTTTATTAACATTAGAAAGCAAGTTTATAGTTTTGTTTTTCACTTTCCTAGTTTTATTTGAGAATCTTCCTTTATGTCGAAAATAAAATCTTACCTTTTTTATTAATTCGGCTTATGCGAAAAAGTTTTCATCCTTGAAATAATCGTCTGTTTCAGCATTCTGTAGTTTCCCCTGTCTAGAAACAAAGAAACTTATAACTCACAAAAATTAAGCTTCATCTATGAAATTTCATCAAAAATTCTTTTATATCTCCAACCAACAGGCCCAGCTTCTAATTTATGCTATGCACATAGTTCTATGTCTTGCTTAGTTGCCTATCTGCGGTGGGTTTAAGTAGCGACATCTGTAATGTTTAATTCTGGTATTTCCCAGAAAGTCACTTGTTTTCGTTCAAATTTTCTTCACAATTTTAATGCATTTTTAATGATCAAGCATGGTCCAAAAAGGGCGGATTGCTTCGATTGCCTGACATATTAGCGTAGATAATCATTAAATTTTTTCGGCTATGTAATTTTATTTGAAATCGTACCATACTTGAAAAAGTAGCAATCGATTCAAAAAGTAGAAAGTTCAGTTCTGGTCCGAGTTGAGATCTATGGGAAAAAATTAAAAAATTAAATAATTTACTTAGAATATTTTTGGACATACAAATGGAACAAACATAAACTTAGGTAAGTTAAGCAAATAAAATAATTAAGAAACGGAAAAAGAAGGAAAGCAAATAAAAATTACTTCAATAATGAAGAGAAAAATAATTTAGCAAATTACAGTGAAGTAGATGGGCGCCATATATATAACAATTCAGAGTTGATTCTACACATTTATCTAATTATCGATACAATTCCAGTTGAAAATTTCGAGATGAAGATGAATTTCGTTTCACAGTCTAGTTTAAGTAAGCTACTCTCCAAGATGAGATAGTCGACTATACGCGACTTTAAAGTTTTTACTTAGAAGTTGTTCTAGAGGCAAGCAACAGACTTTCCTCTTATAAAAAAAAAAAGATTAGTGATTTCTATATTAATATTCAATATAGAAAATTAGTTAATTATATCGACATTCTCCGAGAAGTTATATATTTATATAATCACTGTCCATGCTTATCAGCGTACATTTGAAGACTACATACATATATGACTATAGATGGTAATATAACCGGCTTACAGACAGATGTGCTAATGAGAGAAACAGCAAGTTCCGGTTGTTCAACAGATGAATTTTGTTGAAGGTGAGCAGGTAGGTATAATATTGAATGATTTTGAATTTTCGTTAATGATACAATAAACATCATCTAAACTAACCATTAATGTTAATCAAAACATAAACTAAGCCACATCAAAAGGCACAAAAGATAATCGACTTCTGCATATCATTTCAGAGTTTTTCATTATGTGTTTTAAGAGCTGAATATTTTCAAATATATATATTAGTCTCTAGAGCGCGGGAAAATTTAGAATTCGTTATTACATTGGAGGCTATAGATTCAAGGTTGACGTTATGGAAGATGATATAATATAGGCATGCGACCAAGAATTATTTGGCTTTTGCCGGCATTTGAAATTTGATCACTCTTACACAATACCACTACCACATTAAGGAATTATTAAGTAGGTAGCTATTTGCCAGCAACTTCCTCTATAAATGTCTTGAAGAAAAATTTATTAAAAACGAATAGTTACATTTCTTTTTCTCAGGCTTTTATGCATAATTCGATGCTGATTAATAAAGTCAAAAGTTATCGGAAATATCAGAGATATTGATTTTGTGTATTTAATGGAACGAAAGTCTTTCAAAATTTCAAGAAAATGACAGGAATAATTCATGATAAAAAATTTACGCTTGCTAATGATAATTACATTTTTATCGCTTTTAATTTAAAGGTAGACAGAATAATTATTGTAAAAATTTCATTGGTATTTATTAGGCTAATTAAAATAATGTTTTCTGATATCTCATGACGTAAAAATTGCATGGCAATTATGGGTATTAATGTTCACAGTTATGACTAGAAAAACGATTCGGTGGTAGTTATTTGGATTAAATAAGACTTGATAATAATAATAGATTTCATTTATGTAGTTATAGCAAAGGTCAAGAAAAGTACTTATAAAAATAAATAATTATTAAAGAGTTATCTAAGGTTTGTCGCTTAAGTCTTTCGTTTTACTAAAGTAAAGTTGAGTTCAGTTTTCTTTTTCCTTGTTCCAGATTCTCGCACGTAACCTCTTCGGTTGGCAATTGGAGCATTGAAAGCATTTTCAGGTAGCGTTATTTGTCCTTTGATGAGAAAATCTATTCTACTTAAAACTTGGGAGTTTGGAAATTTACGAATATAAATTTAAAATATTCAAATTATAGGCACTATCTTAAAATCTTTAACTGCTTGTGCTGTGGAAGTTATTAGTTTTTCTTTGAGTTGTTTTGCTGACTTTTGAAATAGCTCTGCTTATCAACGACTGATATAACCGAAGCAAGCGTGGCTTTAATATGTTACCAACTGCCAAAAAAATTCAAAAGCTGCAAAGAACTTTTTTTCTCCGTTACATATATAAGTACATGAATTTAATTTATAAATGCGTATGTCTCACTTTTATAATTTAGTACAGTCATTTGTTGGTGGTTTTCCGAGAGTTTTGAAATTTTTTATTTTTATAGATTTCGATGTACTCTTTCCGAATTTTCACTTTGTCACCTTGTCATTCGCACCGCCATATTAAATAAATGGCGCCCCAAAATAATTTTTTGGAAATATCTCCTTTCCGACCCATTTTGCAATGAAAATATTTATATAATAATAACTTAAACTAGAGAAAATTTCCCATAATTTATGTAATTTATGTGTTTTTTTTTTGTTTTGTAAAATTAATGGTTTCAGCGGACGAGCGCTGAAAATTCTACTTCAACATGCATATTTACAGTAGGCCAGCTTTTCAACACGCAGTAAAATATTTTTTGTTAATATACGAAATACGCGTGTTGGAGTAAATTTTGCGGCGCTCTTATGATGAAACCAATCATTTTACAATAAAAAGATTCGTACATAAATCACAGGAAATTTTCTCTAGTTTAATTTATTATATAAGTATTTTCATCGGAGATTGAGTTGGAAAGGAGATATTGAAAAAAAAAACTGTTTTTGGGCCCAATTTTTTTAATATGGCGGAGTAAGCCGCCAAAATAGGAGATGGCAAAGTGAAAATTTCGAATGAGCATATCGAAATCTATAAAAATACCAATATTCTAAATTCCCTGAAAGCTCTCCAGGTAGAACTACCAAATGACTGTAGTAATTGGCTATATCTTTTTGGGTGACTCGAATCAAGTTGAAGCTGTCCAAAAGTATCACTCTCTATATCTCTAGGGAGTCTTAGTGCTTATGGCAAATCAAATGGAATTCTTGCATCTCGTAAAAGTCTTATTTTATCTTCTAGATTTGGCAATTTACACATTTTCGAAAATTTTCTAAACTAAAAATTATTAATTTAATTTAGCTCATAAATATCTGCGAACAATTATAAAATATCGAATTGGAAATCGAATTGAATTGCTTATATTTCCATAGTACTTCAACTCTCAATTAACCTAAACGAATGATTTGCCCTGATTTTAATGAAAACGTATTTTCAGTGGCAATGAAAGCTCTTTTAATGCCGCTTTATAACACCCAAAATTAACGACTTTCATTACAACAGAATAATATTATCGAAAAAAGTAGATTAAAAAAGTCTCAACGGTATTTTAACGAGCTCATAACCATTTCCTATAAATAAATTCTAGGTAGTTCGTGAATGCCTTTACCATCAAACATTTTCTTCTCCAATCACTAAAACTTTTATAGGAACATTAAATTATAATTATCATCGTAAAATAAATGAATCGAAAACGTACAATAAAAAGAGAGGCGGACTTTCATAAATTAATTAGATAAATCCATCGGAGATATAAATTTTAAATTAATTTATCTTTATTATTCATAATTTGATTTTAAAAAAACGCCAATAGTTTTTGGAAAAGCACTATCCGTCTATTCACTAGAATTTCCAGTTGGGTATAAAAATTAAAATTCCTTTCCGAGTTTAAAAAAAAATTTACTTCATATCAAATTATTATTACCACTTTAACTGAGGAATTAAGTTTGTTCATTGTGCGTAGTTAGTTCCAATTTTAAGTAGAATGTTGGCGTCGTTATAATTTTAGATCTTAATTTGGAAATAAGCAAATTCGATGGATTTTTCATAGGGTTACATACAGATTTGCAAGAATCTAACGTGCTTATTAGAAGGGGTGGTTATATTTATTCAGTTTCATCCGGACTGTCTAAATTAATGGATTTAGTCATATCAAAGGATCTGCGGAAACAACACTATTATTTTTCAAACAGAAATTTCGGTGGGGCTACACTTATGGTTTAGCAAGCTTTTTACCTGGACGGTGTGCTCGAACTGGCTTTCCCAATCATGCGTATGAAGTCTGCGGAATATACCACACTATCTGAGATTCATTTAATTCCACATGTATGAAGAAAGAACGAGAAAGAATGGATATTTCAACACGATAATGCTTCGATGTACATTAGTCGTGAGATCAGCATCTGGCTACAAGCCTAAAATATTAACGTTTTTGAATGGCCAGCCTGCACCCAGAATAAAATCCTGGCAGAAACTACCGGGACCATTATTGCACGTTGAATTTATACGGAAAAAAACTAGTTAAAAATGTTTTGCCATTGAAAAGTGCTGTCATTGAAACGTGGGAGTCCATTGATAAATATATTTTATAATCACCAATTGAGAGCATGCTAGATCGACTTTTTGAGCTTATTAAAAAAGAAGTCCTAGTTATTACTTAATTGTAATGAAATTCATTTTTTGTATATTTGAAGTGAATTTCTTTTAATTTTGTGTTAACTTTTAATCTTTCAAGTGGTTTTGGAGCTTTATAAATAACAGAACGATGCCTTATAATTACCGTAAATCTTTAATTCTTCACAACGCCAAGATACTTATTTTCTGTCTCCATTACCTTCATATAATTTCCTACTTTATCTGATGAACTGACTGATGTCGAATGTAAAGTAAAGGTAAAGCAAGGACTGATGTCGGTAATAATTGCTATAACTATAAATTTAGCAGTCCTCTAGTTCTTATATAATGCAGTTTTTTTTTACAACGATAAACTGAAAGGAGAATGCCACTTTTCATACAACTTTATACCCTTTAGACACCTCCAGACATGAGAGATGTCGAAAACTTTGAACATATTTTATTAAAAACGTTTATTTTATCTAGCGGGGAAAAGCTTTGGCGATCAGATGTAGCTTGAGTGACGTTCTTTGGCGAAAAAGTAGACTTTTCTATTTCTCGTGCTTGTGCGGAATTGGTGTGTGGTGGAAAACGACTTTCTATGAGAAAAATGTTGACAACAAAACACTAATGACCATGAAAGAAAGAACTGTAAAAATGCAAAATTTAGTAGCTGGGGTGTATGTGACCCAAGTGCATGAAAATGGGCTCTCCGGCGACAAAAAAGTCCCGAAAAAGTTTTCTGAATCGAGAAAAATATACACCACCTTATAGTAATCGGCAAGACCTTTAATTCGATATGCTACATGTGGTATTGGAAGAACCGCCCTCTCACCAGGGGTTCCTACCCTCTACCCTAAAAAAATGCAGAGCAAAATTTTCTTCAACGAATTATAGTTGGTAATGAGCTCAGGTGAACAGTGAAATCCGTTTTTCGATCGAACATAACCTATCGAGTTAGAGCCGAATCGATCGAAAAATCTAGTATTTCAGTTCGAATAAAAAAGAGCAAGTATTGGGATGGCTATAAATAGCTATTTAAGCCTCCGAATATGAGAGTATGGGTACTCAAACTTCTTCTCAGGACCTAAGGAATTGGGTTCTGTACTAGATTTTCCAAAATGTACTTGATAAATCTTGATCCCCTACCCCCAGATTTTCCCCGCTAGATAAAAATAAACATTATCAATAAAAAATGTTCAGAGTGTTATAATGGAGATGTTGGGCCTAAAATGAGAATTTGCCTTGGTCTCTTTGATTTTACATTCCACAAATAAAAATTATCCTATACCTAATTTATATAATATTAGCAACCAAACAATTTTACCTTTATTTAACAGTTTTTCTTAGAAGTATAAAAATAAATTAAGTTAACTATTTGCCTGCAGGTATGGTTTCCAAGGAAACATTGAAACTTCTTTAACGTATTGACATAGTTCCGAGTCAAAGCAAAAGAATCCAACACATCATTTAGAAAAACTCGATTTGCAATTGCTCGCAATTCCTGATGATTTGTTTTCCTCGAATTTAAAGGGAAGGTCTTGAGTAGGTAGATGCACCTAAGGTCGGTCGGGTCCAAAACTGTCCGTTCAATGATTACAGAAGAGAGTAAAAGTACAAAACAGAAATAAAATAGAATATTTCATTCTCTTTAAAAGGTATACCAAACAACAGGTGCTCTCTGTTATGTTCGATAGTTTTATAATAAGCCCTTCATTCTGTGCGTAGATATCTTCAATATAAATAACATTTTTTCGGTTGTATTTAACTTCCATCCATAAAGGAAGCATCGATAGAATATCGCAGGTAAAAAATTAGTGTTTACTAAATGCTTCCAAAATGTATGAAATTTGACAAGATAAGCATTCCATTTGTAGAATGTCAGTGGCCATTATGGGCAAGCTAATTTTTTTTTTCCTAAATCACGAAATTTTGATTATTTTTAAGCCTTCCTGAATTGTAAACTACCAAAACGTTCGAATTAGCTTAAAATGACCGGAAATTACTGAAATCCTATCTCATAGTAGTTGGTAATTATTCACTAGCTCTTTTAAACATACTAGCATATCTCCAGATTGAGAAGTTTCTAATTTATATATTTTCCGAGAACAAGATTAATTTTGATTTGAAATATTGTTTTTGCAAAAATATTTCGTGTCAATAAAAACTATTTTTACGATTAAGGTAAGGACGAGTCTTCAGTAATTAGTTATAGTTAATTTGATTATAAATAAATTTCCTGAAAGACGGATAGATCTGCAGTGCATCAAACAAGTTATAGTTTATCTCAATTAATTTCAATGGAACCGAAAAATAATATTGACATGAAAATTAAAAGTGTGCGGTTAGCAGTTGGAGCAGTTTTATATAGACGAGATTATAATTTTTATTTTGATTTTTATTAAATTGCAATACGTCTTCACTCTAATCCGTAAGAAAAATTTCAAAGCAATATTTAACTGTCAACGATAGACTTATTATTAGACGTCGGCAAACTTTGTGTGAATTTAAATTATTTTAGGATGATAAATTATGTCAGTCACAGCAATAACTAAACTTTGAAACCTAATAGTTTTCCAGTCTTTAATAATTTGATATTTTTGGGAGTTTTTTTTTAATTCTGCCATTGACCTTCCTGCAGGACTAGATTTATGCAAATTTAATTCTGGCGTGTACGTGTACACAAAAACTTATAAAATATTGTTCCGAGATATTACAAATAGTTGAAGGTCGAATTGAATTTGATTTAAGGATAAATATACAAATTATTTGTTCATTAACCCATTGCTACCGGCGTATACTTCTCCTCGGTGGAATTCGCCCAATTTGATAAATGTTGTTACTGAATGACTAAAATAGAAATAAAAAAAAAAGATCCGGGAGTATACACCTCTGACACCAGATGTTCCTCAAATACCTAAAATTGTGTCTATAGCTAAAATATAGAATAAGAATTAAACGGAATTTTTCTGTAAAAACCGGGTACCTGTGGCCAATATTTTTGCTCGTTGATGAAGTGAAGTATGGAGTGAAGAGTGCTCGTCACCGATGGAATTAAATTCCTAATTTGCTTACATTTCAGGTGCATAACTTTTTCGAATTCATCGAATGTGTCTCATCGACGTACATCATGGGGTGAAATATATTATAAACCGAACCTGATTTTCGTCTGTCTCTATCCTCAATCGTGTCTATTCGTCTATCATGGAACAAAATACTTTTTAGATACGAAACCGATTTTCGTCTGTTTCTATCTTCAATCGTGTCTATTCGTCTATCATGGAACGAAATGCTTTTTAGATACGAAACCGATTTTAGTAACGAAATTGTTTTTAGATGCACAACCGATTTTCGTCTGTTTCTACCTTCAATCGTGTCTATTCGTCTATCATGGAACGAAATACTTTTTAGATACGAAACCGATTTTCGTCTGTTTCTATCTTCAATCGTGTCTATTCGTCTATCATGGAACGAAATGCTTTTTAGATACGAAACCGATTTTAGTAACGAAATTGTTTTTAGATGCACAACCGGTTTTCGACTGTCTCTATCCTCAATCGTGTCTATTCGTCTATCATGGAACGAAGTACTTTTTAGATACGAAACCGATTTTCGTAACGAAATTATTTTTAGATACAAAACCGGGTTTCGTCTGACTCTATCCTCAATCGTGTCTATTCGTCTATCATGAAAGGAAATGCTTTTTAGATACGAAACCGATTTTCATAAGGAAAGTATTTTTAGACACAAAACCGGTTTTCGTCTGTCTCTATCCTCAATCGTGTCTATTCGTCTATCATGGAACGAAATACTTTTTAGATACGAAACCGATTTTCGTAACGAAATTATTTTTAGATACAAAACCGGGTTTCGTCTGACTCTATCCTCAATCGTGTCTATTCGTCTATCATGGAACGAAATACTTTTTAGATACGAAACCGATTTTCGTAACGAAATTATTTTTAGATACGAAATCGATTTTCGTCTGTTTCTATCTTCAATCGTGTCTATTCGTCTATCATGGAACGAAATACTTTTTAGATACGAAACCGATTTTAGTAACGAAATTGTTTTTAGATGCACAAACGGTTTTCGACTGTCTCTATCCTCAATCGTGTCTATTCGTCTATCATGGAACGAAGTACTTTTTAGATACGAAACCGATTTTCGTCTGTTTCTATCTTCAATCGTGTCTATTTGTCTATCATGGAACGAAATACTTTTTAGATACGAAACCGATTTTCATAAGGAAAATCTTTTTAGACACAAAACCGGTTTTCGTCTGTCTCTATCCTCAATCGTGTCTATTCGTTTATCATGGAACAAAATACTTTTCAGATACGAAACCTATTTTAGTAACGAAATTGTTTTTAGATGCACAACCGGTTTTCGACTGTCTCTATCCTCAATCGTGTCTATTCGTCTATCATGGAACGAAGTACTTTTTAGATACGAAACCGATTTTCATAAGGAAAATCTTTTTAGACACAAAACCGGTTTTCGTCTGTCTCTATCCTCAATCGTGTCTATTCGTTTATCATGGAACAAAATACTTTTCAGATACGAAACCGATTTTCGTCTGTCTCTATCCTCAATCGTGTCTATTCGTTTATCATGGAACAAAATACTTTTTAGATACGAAACCGATTTTAGTAACGAAATTGTTTTTAGATGCACAACCTGTTTTCGACTGTCTCTATCCTCAATCGTGTATATTCGTCTATCATGAAAGGAAATACATTTAAGATACGAAACCGTTTTTTGTCGGCGGATCGACAGATTCTAAGGTATGGGGAAACACGTACGTGTAAGTAAAAATAGCGCCAAAACCTATCGACAGTTTTGGTTATTGAAAGTCTTCGTATTGACTTTGACGCAGTGGCTTTGATATTTTCCAGAATTTGTGTAATTTTGCGAAATATTTTGAATTCTTGTTGTTGTAAAAATGATTCGGAGAGATTCATGTTAGATGCAGCAATGGTTAACGCCTGGAAACTGCACGTGATGTTCTGCAAAATGGAAAAGAAGAAGCCTATGGGCCAGTTTGAGTTTCGACGGGATGTCGTAGAAGCCTTGTTTCCACCGATTGAATGCTAGGTAGTACGATCCACTAGGTCATTCAGCACCATGACACCGCAGCAAAAACCTATTCGCGAACATGGAATTGGTCATATTGCACAACGTGGTGATAATTATCGCCTATGTAAGCAATGCAGATGCAAAATATAGTATAGGGTGGTTATCTTTTGTGTACATTTATTCCCCTATACTGCAGCAGCATAGGTGACCATGGGTCTGACTAATGATTTCTATAGTCAAATCATGATATTTGGCTTGAGTACCCATGTTGAACTGGCTAGTTTCCTGCAGTTCCACAGCCTTATCGTACCTTTCTGGACTGTTTTATCAATATGCTTATTCCAATTCAGCTTATCATCAAGAGTTATACCGAGATATTTAACTTCTTTGGATTTTTTTACCAATGGTTGGAATGGACTGATAGCTTGTTTGGAGCGCACCAGTGTTGAACAAAACTTGGGGCTTCTTGAAGCGCTTGTATTTACCTCTGATAATGATTACAAGGTCACCGGTCTAACCTTGAGATTCATTAACTTGGTTACTTAGTTGAGCTAAAAGGTCGTCAACCACCATGAACCACAGCAGAGTATATAGTACCATCCTTTGGGACAACCTGTGTTGGTGTTAACCTGCATTATCTCACCAAATACCTGCGTCCTTATTATCCTGTTGGAAAATATTGCCTGAATCCATCTGTTAGATTCACTCCATGTCTAACCAATACAGGCATTATTGACTTAACCGAGGTGCTATCAAACGTGCCTTCTATGTCCAAGATTGAACATAGGGCTATTTGCCTGTTGTCAATGGCCATCTGTCAAGTTTAATAGAGCTAGTTCTGTTGATTTAAATTTTTGGTAGGCAAATTGGTTACGACTTAGTGGATGCTCCTTGAGCGCTCCGTCTCGGATGTGCCTTTCCACCATTTTCTCCATTGCCTTAAGAACAAATAAAGTCAGGCTTATGAGCCGATATGAGCTGGACTGGGCTTTAGGTTTACCTCTTACCGTCGGTATATATTTCACTTTTACTTTCCTCCATGCTTTGGGGATATAACCCCATGCAAAACTTGCTCTAAAGGTTTTGATTACAATTCGCATGAATTCATCTAGTCCTCTTTGTAGGAAAGCTGCGAAGATTTCGTCTTCACCCGCCATTTTGTATGGTTTACATAAGTTTATGGCCTATTTATTTGAGTGTGGTGTTAAATTAAATAAACACCTACTTATCCTGATTCAATTTGACACTACAAAAAATACAAGAAGCAAGAAGCCTATTTAGCAAATGAAGAATTAACGAAACAGGCATTTTACAAAGAAAATTAATTAAATATATTTCTAAAAGCATTAGAATCGAGTTCTGAATTAAAAACAAAACAAATCTTAAATTGTATCTGCAAATGAAATTTTCTCTGTTCATAAAGTATCCAACTATTTTTCACTAGTGATTCCTTTACGAAACTTTCAGTGGTCAGCGTGTGGTAAGTCCTTTTGCAACTTATACTTCATGCTCATTTTCAATTCAATTAGAGGAAAGAACTTTTTCATGTCATAGCTAATAAATTTTGCTGAAAGTATTTCACATTTTACATTTGACTGTTAGTACTTTTCGTTTCGTCTGCTCTACAGTAGTTTTTATACAAGAGCTTAGATTTAACACAATATGATCCCGGTTTACACAGGGCTCTAATAGTCAACCCGCCCATACTCTTAAACTTAACTCTTCATGCCAAAATTTTCAGTCAAAACAGAATTTAAATTTGAGTCACACCATGCATAATTCTCTGGTTAGAAAATTTAAATATCAGTTAGGTCCGTAATATCCAAGTGTACTCTCTGAAATGAAATAGACGTAAGTCACACAGATTCAAAACATAAGTTATATTCTTTTGTTAACTTTGAAACTACTTTAATCCCGAGCCACTTTAAAACATTTTCGCCAAACTTAGACACAAAACGAGGAGTTAATTCAGTTTGACAATCAAAATTATGAATTTACACACATCAAATATATTTTCACTAATCCGACAGCTATTTTAGCAAATTAAACAGCATTTGTTAAAAGAAAACACAGAAAAAAAAAAGATACTTAAAAATTAATTGGCATAAAATATTAATTGTTTTTTTTTCTTGTGGTTTCGCTCTAATCAAAAGATACCGCCGGATGGGTGACATCATTCCATGATTTTATTGAATATATGGTAGACATAAGGACGCTCCGTTGCGATAACTGAAACTTAACGATTATCATAGAAGTAATTATTCAAGTTGGATTACTTCTTTTTCAATTCGGATTCCAAAGAATCTAACAGAAAAAAATTAAATCTGTTGTCATAAAATTCAAATAAAGAAATATTTGCAAATCCGTTGCTAATTGATTCAGTCCACTCGACCACTTAATGCATTCGGATTGAAATCTCGAAAACCGGAAATACTTTTATATATAGTATTATAAATTAATGAATATATCATGTTTTTAAAATTATATTTAGATACATGATTATTTTAGCATTCTGTTCAAGGTTATTATTGCTGGCAGCTACTGCAATAATTTAGTTTAAATTGTAGTTTATTAGTGTAAAAGCTGCGTGAGAATTGTAACATGAGTAATTTTGAGATAATCCCGAACATAAGTTAATTTTGCTGAGATCCCACGTGCAGATTAGATGTGCAGAAGTCTATCTTAGAGTAATTAACTTTTTGATCCAAATTTTCGAATTATTACCATCAGCATTACGGTCCACCGTGTTTCGAATTAAATTCCATATAAAGTCTGGGCGAATTTAGCAAAGAATGTAAATTCTTCCATCGTAAAATCGATATAAATTCATAAACGAGGCTATTTTTATGAAAACGCCGTATTAAAAATTTCAATACACTACGTTAACGCCTTCTGAGGTGAAATTTCTTTACAAAAAGAGGGCGTTTCATATAAGCAGGAACCGTATAATCGTCAGTACGGCTTGGTTCCTGCCTGCTGTATACGCCAAGGCAAACAAATTATAAAATTATTGTTGCACTTATTTAGGACAGCTGTTGCATGATGGGAGGCGATCTATGCTGTGCACAAATAAGTTTATGGGAATCATAGCATATCTTGCAAGCGGCGGGAACTGGTCCTCAAGTGTTTTATTCATCCTTTGTTATATCTCTTCAGAATCTAGAAATCAAGTAGCGCTGCAACATGAACTCTAAACCGCTTTGAGTGCTAAAATTACCGGTTGAGATGCTCTTATTATTAGTTTTATCGATGACATTTGGTATTACCAGAGCAGTAGTTAGCTCCCGAAAATACTTACGGCGAGCATCTTTCCTCTTTATTGCAACACCATTCAAGTTGGCCGCTGTTATAATATAATTTGCTAAAGCAAAATTTACTATAGAAAAGGCAATCCTCGGTATATTTAAAAGATGCGACAGTAAAAAATTATTTTTTGAAGAAAGATGCATCTGGAAGAAAGATGCTTGTGGATAGCAAACAGTCCTCCTTTTTGAAGAATATTTATTGAACATTTTGTCCAAATTGTCACCTCATCCATTCTTTGTATTTATTATTGATTTATATGCATTTTTCCTGTATAAGCTTGTCCTCTAATTGGATACGATATTTCTGCAATACAGACCTACCATATGTTTATACCCTACTTAGCCGGTTTATTTGGCAAATACTGCGTGAAACGTGTACGTCCACGAAATGGAAGAAGCTGTTCATCAACAACTCAAATTCGCACCTGGCCGATACCATTTTCTGAGATTATCGTTGAGCATCAGCCATATATCCGAAATTGGAGCCGTATAATTTTCTTTCAGTCTATCTAGTCGAGAGGTATCGCTGTCAAAACGAATCAACTATTTTATAGCCCAATACTAACGAATAAACGTGGCTGCACGATATAATGGATGGGTGATGATTGAATTGTTCCCACGTTCATCAGTCATCTCCTTCATCCTGGCTGCTAAGGGAATCTATTAAATTCCTGCTATACTCGTGCTGCTGTTCTTCGCTTGATTATGTCGAACATACATAATACGAAATAAATGTAAAACTTCGCAAGATAGAAAGCAATTGTATAAAAATAACACTAAAAGCCTTGCAAATTGACATGGGGTTAAAAATCAATCTTTTGGAATTTTCGCTATACTGTTCATCTTGCTTTACTTTAATTTCTTAAGCTCTTTTCCCTAAGGCTGCACAAAATAAAATGAGTGTGTTACTTGCACCATTGTGCATCAGATAAACGATAGAATATGATTTTACCTGTAAAAGTCATTCATGGCTTCTATATTGCGGGGGTTACGACTGACCGATTTTCCATTTTAGGTAACATCAAATTTGACTATGCTTTCAACATCAAAATTTTATATTATATTAATAAAAAAAAATTCCGGCGATATCTGGATGCTAATGAAATTTTCATGCTGAAACGGAAAGAGGAAGCTGTACAGGGCAGTTCACAACTGATGGTTCAAACTTCAGGAGCTGATAGAGCAACCTTGAATTATGAAAGAGCAAAATGCGACGTTTAAGATGGAGTGGATGTTTATGATTTTGGTATATTTCTGCTTGATACCCTGTAGCAATCTTACTATACACCCATAAATGAATGATGCGAAATGATGGCTAACAGACTTTGTTTCAAATTTTACCCCCTTTTCCGCCAAATTGCATTAACACTAGCTTTAAACAAAATGTGATAATCATTAGCGCTGAGAAAATGTCAAAAATTTCACTCATCGGGCGAAAAATAAAATTGGAGTTTTTCTGACAGCTTGAGTTGAGGGACCAAGACAGTTGTTTATCTCACAATCATCTAAATACAAAAATTTGCATGCGCCATTTTAAAAGACCACAATTTTCTGTTAACATTTTTGTTTTTTTAATTTTCAGAAGATGTCAAAATATTATTAATAGTTGCTTGTAAATCATTGGGCAAGTCCAAAAACTTTCGGAATTGTTATTTAATAATAATAATACACCTATATAATTTTTTCAATCGAGATTACAATCATTTCCCCGTGTGAAGCAACATCAGTAATTTTGTTAAGAACAGTAACATTCTTTGGATTCACGAAATAATCAGTTTTTTTTTAAATAATTAAAAAATTTGTGATTTGAATCAATGAATCAAAGTGATTTTCACAATTATGTATTAATATTTTAATTTAAAGACGATTTTTATCTTTATCATCATTAATAAGTAGCAATACAGGGTGTCTCAGAATGTTTTTCGTTTTCGAAACTTAAAAACAAAATATCAGAATTAGTTCAAACTCATTACTGTGACATTAATGAGCAGTTTTCGAATTTTTATTTATAAACAAGTAAAAAAGCTAGACCAATTCCTATGATAACCTAGATGAATGCCCGTATGACATTTCGTATTGTCACCATTCTGTGCAAGTTTGATTTTTGAAGTGGTTTTTCGCATATATTTCTAGAACGGTTTGTCGGACAGAAAAATAGATTATAACAAATTTTTTGGGATTTCGTATTCTGAAGAAGTTTTTCCTACAATAAAAATGTCTTGGACTGATCGTTTTCACAGTATACGTAAAAAACCTAAATTTTTATATGGCAACACCAAGAAGGAATTTTTTGAAATTTTATTTGTACCATGCACCAAATTTCAGCTCTATATATAGATGCGTTCTCAGGCAGTGTCCAAATAGATAGTGGAAAATGAAAGCTTTGTATGGCAACCCCACGGAGGAGTTACCCGATCTGTCTCATTTTCGAACTTAATTTTACTTTTTTTTTAAAGTCCGTGTACAAAATTTCAGCTCTATAAGTATACGCGTTCTCGAGTTATCGTGTGCACAGACGGACGGACGGACAGACGGACGGACATGCAAAAATCAAAATAACTTTTAATATTATGCGTGGGTGTTCAATCCATTTTGCTCTACCATCATTATTTCGAGGTGTTACAAACGGAATGACAAACTTAGTATACGCTATAGATTTCATCTAGGGTATAAAAAGGATCACTTGTAAATGTACACCATTCGCTTTTTCATATTCATTTAGCCTGATTTTTATAAAATGCTGGCACACAAAATATATGCTGCGGTCTCGTGAAACGATCCATCCCTACTAAACTAAAAAAAGCCACCCAAGCTTTTGACATCTCTCATGTCTCTCCGGGAGCTGTGTTTGGCGCGTAACGGTAAAAACGAAAACGAAAAACATTCTGAGACATTCAGATTTATCCTGAACACCATTACCATTCTATGTACCCACTTTCAGATTGAATATTTGTATATTTGTTATACACAAAAATACGAACATTTTCAAAATGTCTTTTATAATGCTTTAAAAATAACTTGTATAAAATGCTTGGATATATTCAGAAATACAACACCTGTATTACGAATCTAATACCAGGAAGCTAGTGGGGGTCATAACGGGTCACTGGGCCATATGGGACCATGCTAGAAGATTGGGTATAGCGGCGAACGATTTCTGCAGGAACTGTAAGGACTCGGATGAAATCGAATTTATCCAACACGTGCTTTGCGAGTGCCCCGCTTTGATGAATAAAAGACTTAGGCTATTGGCTAGTTACTTCTTTTCTTATCTTGAGCTTTCTGAGAGAAGCAGGATGGATCTAGGTAAAGAGTCTTGGAGATATTCTGAGTTTCCGAAGGAAACCAGGATGGATCTGAGGCTTATAAGCTTACCCCATGAGGTTGAGGGGCACAATGGACCCATTAGAGGTCTAAGTGATGCAGGCTAGTCGTCTGGCGGCACCTATCTTACCTAACCTAACCTAACGATGGCGAATTTAGCTTTAAACTCTGCATGCTTTTTCAATGTTTCTGCAAATTACTAATTGAAGTTTTGTCTATCACGTTCTATTTTTGTAAATTTTACGATATTTTTCTGAAGTTTGAGAAAGTGCGCGTAATCAACGTACGGACGTTCCTTTTTTACGAAACGTTTTTCAGATTTTCTACAATATGTTTGTTAAATTGCATTACAAATTCTACAAAAATCCTATAGATTTTCAGTAATTCTCTTCAATACTACGGAAATCCTTCAGATCACGATTTTACAGCAGCTTTCGTAAATGTTTTACGAACATTTTTTCGAGAGTAGAAATTCGTTTTTCTCAATTTATTTGTCATAAGTAAGCGTGACTTAGCTTCTTTCCAATACTATTTTATATGCAACACATAAATATATTCTATATTGTTAGAAAATGTGAACAGGTATATCAAATTTCGTATTGTGTCAAATGCATTCCGTCTGATATTTCACCACTTTATGTATAATATAACATTATTAACAATGTGCAGATGATTCTATAAATATAACCAGTCGCTAAATAATATAA
This sequence comes from Dioctria rufipes, assembly GCA_963924295.1. Lineage (NCBI taxonomy): Eukaryota > Metazoa > Arthropoda > Insecta > Diptera > Asilidae > Dioctria > Dioctria rufipes. The sequence continues at coordinate 62,087,989 of OZ002743.1, read as the reverse complement.
AATATATACTTATGTTATAAATAATATTATATATAACATTTTTAAATTAGAATTGACAATTTCTTAATTGCGCTCCCCCCCCCTAAGGCATTTGCCTGGATCCGCTCTTATGTCTCACCCGCCACTATGCCCCAAATCATGGCTATTTTGTTATGATCGTATGTAGACTGATTGAGATCGGACATGAAAACCAGACTGTCAGCATAAGCTGACAGATCACTCGGTGGACAGTGTTGATTGCATGGTGGCACCCTAGCTCGCCTCGGCTATTGGCGGAGAGTGTAGGGGGGTTCCACGGTTCCACGAAATCCTGCCGCTGCCACTAGCCATATACAAAAAAAAATTCTTGCCTGACAAACCAATTGCCGTCACACACATCTAGTCCATGAAGATACTTTTACACTACTAACCATTAACCATGTGAAGTGGCAGATGTTCTGCCATCTACTGCCGTCGCCCCATCCACTCGATCGACATTGAGGGCAGAGTATTTCCAATGTCCCTGTATTGACCTAAAATACAGTAGTAGTGGACCTATTCAACCATCATACTAAGAGGGCTCCGGGAGAGTGAAAGGAGAAAAATATAAGACAGTTCAGCTCATCATTATGTTATAATTTATTATTGGTTGGTACCTCTTGAGCTCAGTTGGGTGAATGAGCTGATGACGAACTTAACCCAGTTAATTGTACTGCCACTAGTGATATTAATTCAAGAATTAAATAATAGTATGACATTCAAAAAAGATCTGATTAAGGTAAGTAGATCATATAATAAAAACTTAGTTCATGTTTATGTTTTTGAATACAGCAACAAAAAATAAGATAAATCTATATCGAATTCGTACTAGCTACTTTGTAATAGTAAACTTATTCTTGCTTATTCGTTTAAAGATTATGAGAGAAAAATAATCTAATAAATCTATATTGAGTACATACTAGTAAAATTTCAAATCTAATTATTCCAGCAATGTAATAATATGAACTGATTAAGAAAATAATTACGTGACAGCAACTTACATACATTTTGTTGATAAGGATCCCTCGCCGAGGCGCCTCCGAGAAGTCCCACTATGCCACTGGATTCTAGCTTAAAAGTTTTAAGATTAATAAAATATTATTAAGTTGACAGAACAAGCTCCTTTAACTTCGGATGGCTGTACCTAGTTAAGCGGAGAGGGCTAAACATATATTTTGTTATGTGGTGTAGTTAGGTTAGGTATGTGAGCCCTAGGTATACTAATAAAACTTTATCTTGATTCTATTGGCAGTACATATCACCACTTTGATCAAATTAAACCGTATTCATCATCACTCTTGCATCGCTTTGAAAGAAAATACTCTTCCTTCTTGTCGAAACATTCACAGGAAAATGTCATAATTTTCTAGTTCACGATAAATTAAACACAAATCTCTATATCCTTGTTCATACCACATTTCTGGGGTGAAAGAAAACTTTTGTGACAAAGGAATAGTACCAGCAGCAGGTAATCTAGTTCCAATGACACTTCTGATGAATGGACGAATGGGATTTTTACAATCAGTTAGTCTAGAGAAATCGTCCAAGTCTCTGTGTGTTACTTTCTTTAACATAATTAACTCGTCGCCGATACAAAGGAGTTCTCGACGACTCGAAAACTTGTTCTAACTTCAGTCTTCCTGTAATACTCCCACTGTTGCAGAAAATCACATCTGCATTATGCTCCTTATTGTTCAACAAAGTCTTCACAGGGAAGTAATGCAATACTTCGAACTCTGCCGTTTGTAGATTACTGGAATATTTTTATTTTTCCAATATTCTCCGGTATGCAAATCAAATCTTTAGGGCTGTTGTTTGCCTTACAAATTCTCTGGTCAATTTATAATGCCTTGGAATTAGCTATCTTAGCATAGGTTACAGACTCCTGCGACGCCATGATGAATTAACATATTGTTACCGATTTCATATATTCAAAAATATTCATTACGGCACTATTTCTCAAGAAAATATAATTTACCGGATTATAAGAAAAATGTTTTAAATTTGCAGATACTTGTTCCTGTGCTTCCACATTAGCTGTCGTGTGAAATTTTCTCACTCAATGTGTAATGTATTCCTCGCGACGTATTCCCCAACAATTGGTTTGCTTTATATAGATGTTCTACTCTATTCCATTTAATGTATCCACTGTGAGGATTTTTCCTTTTTTCGCGATATTTTTAGATTTGATTTTTGACCTTTTTTCAGCTGTCTGTTTTTATCAGCCTCCTCTTCTTCTCTTTTCATCAAACTCGTTCTATCTGGAAGCGATGCCCTGTCAATTACGTGGCGTTCGGTGCGTACAGACGCTCTGTCCATACAGAAAGTAGTCCACGCATACATGACGCAGCTAGCCTCAGTGTATCATACTTCTGCATGCAATATGCTACGACCATAACAATTTATCACCGACTTTGTGGGTAGGGGGAATCCTAATTTCATATTCATTGAAACTGTATTCTTTTGTGTCCGCAGAACAGAGCAGAAAAAAAGTTACACAAAATAACGCCTCATACATTTTCAAAGAAAGAATTAAATGAAGCGAACAGTACAAATAGTTCACTTCAATCGACAGAACAATTGGTTCTCTGCAGTATATATGAGTTCTAGAACAAATTACACAAAAGAACTTAGCTTTTGTATATTTAGAGGTTTTATATTATTTTATCGGACTTTATAATAATATACCAGATTACATTTTATTCATGATTTGTAAATTACGTTAAAACATCTGACCTTCTTTTCTGCTGCATATTGTTGAAGTATTTCTGAAATCTGTTGAAAGGAAATTAAATTCGTTGAATTAAATCTAAAAAAGGTATATATTCTGAAAACGACACCCTTATGAATCAAAATCAAGCAATAATTTCGGCCAATAGAGGGTTGTCACTGCACAATAAAGTTTCTTTAAATGATCGTAGTAGTATTTCGTCTTTTTGTCCCCGAAGACAAAAACAAAATACATTCACGTTTTGCATCCATCTGTATACCTAACTAGATATCAAATTTGTAAACGTAGTTCATCAGATTTACGATTTTACTATTTTATATTACTAACGGAATATTAACTAGATGCCTACCTGAAGATATGCAAAGAAACTGGAAGACCTGAAATTAAAATAGGTCTTATCAGAAAATAGTCAAGCAACTGGTCCTCATGTATCTTTCTCAATCACATATTACTTATACATTTGTTTATTATGTTGTCTTCACAAATGTCATCAAACCAACCACTAGCTTTATTAAGTACCAGAAAAACATCTTTAAACGAAATACTTAAATAATATATTCATCTTCATCTCAAAAATTTTCGTAGATGTTGTCGCATCTTTTGAAGTGTATAGGCTTTTTAAGGGAAATATGAATATGTTATAAGACAACTCAAAACAATGGAACGTGCCTGTGTTATGAGATTCAACGAAAAACGGTAACTGATATAATTATATGTGTGGATTGATCGTTAAACTCATGCCCTGGACGCATTATTTCGAATAATTTCCGGTTAACATTAAAAGGAAAACCTTCAAATTTTAAATACTGTTGCAAATATCTGTTGGAAAATCGTTTGTGGTGCGTAATTTTCAACGCGTAATGGATTAGTATAAATATTGAAGATAACCGACGATCATATCATTCACAAACATTTTGTGATCTTGTAAACTATCTGTTGAACATTTATAAAAATGGTAAGTTTGTGTAAATATTATTATTACCGTTGATTATTTTATTTTATTTATTTATTTTTTGTTCTAGAAATTGGTAATTGTTGCTCTGGCGCTTTTAGTTGTTGTTGTTGCCGATGTATCAGAATTAGGTGCACCATCAGCTGATTACTTGCCACCAGCTGCTGATATTGGTGCACCAATTGAGGCACCAACCCAAGAATATTTACCACCAGCAGATAATTTGGGCCCAGCTCCTCTACCTCTAGAACCAGAACCAGCTCATACTCTCTCTGATGATGGATACCGATACAAGAAAGTCAGGAGGGTCAGATATAGGTTCCGTCATTAAGTGAATCTGTTAAAAGGGAATAAAACGATTGTGTCTGTACCAAATGTCGTTAAAATAATAAATGTTAAGAAATTAAATTTTTTTTTTTGTGCTGGTAATATACATCTAGCTGCATCGAATCGATACAGAAATTTCGTGTGCCAAATCATATGAAATATCATTAATAATAGTAAAAAAGAACAGGTAGGGCAGTGATTTTGTGAAAGATAATCTTACTCATATCACACCGTTTGCGAGATGTTGTATATTGGTTTCCGAGTGATATACTAAAACTTTTCCACAGAGTTTAATTGCAGACATAGAATAATTGAAATTGTTCAAATAAATTATTAATTGTCAGTAAATTAGAAAGGAAAATATGAGAGACGTTGAATTTCCTTATTAGTGCTTCGAAAAGTAATCATGTGGCAAAGTAGATCCTCGAATAGAATGTGTAAAATGGTCGTTACGCGTTTCTCCTATTCATGGAAATCGGCCAGAAATAAGGCTTATTTGCCCAAGCCGTAATGACGTTTAGCGCGATTATTTCAGTAAGCTTATGGCACTTTTGGCTTCAAAATTAACGTTTCTCGTAAATATTTATTACATGATCTAATATCTGTTCTCAAGATTTCAGATCATATATCCCTAATCCAATGAATATTTTTTAAATATATTTTAATTTTAGCTATTCGTTTACCGAAATTTTTTTCTTGACTTAGCAATTGCTTTTATGCATCCTGGATATTCGTTCATATACATATGCATGTTTCTAGTCACATATTTCGTTTTTAAAAACACTCTCTAGGGAATAGATTCTCAACCTTTTATGGGCTACTACCAGGGATGGGCACGTAATCTACGAAATGTAATTTACGTCGTTTTAAACGCGTAGAGAACTATGTAATCTACATGGCCTTTAGTCTACGTAGACAAGTAAGTAGATTACGTAAAAGATGATGAAACTAAGGAAAATCATAGGAAAAATTAAATTACAAGATTAAAATATAACATATTTTTATTTTCTTATATTTTTTATAAAAGGAAATTTTTCATTGAATTTTCATCATCTTCATCTTCTGTATCATCAACATCATTAGCCAATCGTAATGAATAATGGCCCCTATTCTGTCGGTAAAATTTTATCATGTTATTCCTTAAAATAAAATAATTCCCTAAAATCGTATTCTGTACCAGAAATTTTATTTTATTTTATGCATCGCAACATAAAATATTTCCTGTTATGGAGCATAACATAAAAGAACCTAAGCAGCACATTTTAAAGGTATTTGGACACATTTTATGAAAATGACATACGTCAATTAACATTTGTCGTGCGAAAGTAGTTTTAATTAAAAACTAAAATCTCCACCTCCATACATAAAAATTACAATTTTGTCAGAAATTGTAGATATTTGCACTTGGTGCGGTATGGTAAAATATGAAAAGTTGATTATATTCGTCTAAGTTTTAATTTTATGCACAAGAGATCATAGGATACGATATCTTCGCGATTTCTACGATCCATGTGAATTGCCCAACCTTAGGCTTCAAAAGTTTTTCCGACTAGATAATTAATAAATTTCTTATATTGTGATTTGTAAACGAATCTTGAAAACTTATGAATAACTCTAATTTATACCCAGAATGTTTCGTTGTAAAAAACACTTATAGAGTAACTAGAGCCTCATACCGTAAAGACATCCATTCCGTTCACTTTTAATTAGGAATCTCAAAGTGAGCAGAATGGATGTCTTTCTGCTGCTTTGCATTTCTACGGACATGGTTCGTATCAAACTCCAGTCAGGAGTTTTCATATTTTAGCACTTTTATAGTTTATCTCAAGAGCTAATAAGAAAACAACTGCTTTCATAAATGATTATTTAGTGGGTGATTTGATAGAGTATCACGCAAATGTCAATTGACCAGCTGTTCAAAAAGTAATAGAAAACATAGCGGAATGTACTAAATATTTTATGTTACGTGTTCATAAAAGAATTCATAAAATAATTTTATGGAACCACGACAGAATACGAATTTTTAAAATATTTTATTTTCATTTTATGAAGAAGGGATTTTTTCGCCATAAAATAACATAAAATATTATTTTATGAAAAAGTTTTTTGGAACGCTCGAAAGTTAACCTATTCCGAATAGAAGAATGCACGTGTCCCCAATTTGAAAATATTCTCTCAATTTAAGCTGTTGAAGCAGGTAAATTCATAAGCCGTTTGGCTAAGAATGACAATTGTGGGTGCTTAATTTCTGCGATGTTCCAGAATACTAAAAGATTCATCTCTCCCTTATCATACAAATCCTTAAAAATCCTCTTGAATTTCTATAAGCATCCCAACCTTCGATTCCTTTTGAATTAAAATGCTTAAAAGTTGTTAACTTTGTCCATGTATTCACTTTGAAGTTTTTTGCTACCGCAAAATGGATGTAGTAGATAAAATGCATTCAATGCATACACATTAAAAGCCATCTTCTTCCTTTTTTCTAATGTATCATTAAACCTTTCAGGAAATGTTAACTTTAACCACAGGTCTACGGCATCAGCTAAAGAACAACAGTCTATCCTTTGGCAGGTATTTATTAAATAACATATTGGGTTAAATATTTTTATTGCTTCATTTACACCTTCAATAAATTTTTCTTCAAATAGCAGTTTTCAATAGATGGTTTAAGCTTTTTCAAATTTCTATCAGCAGCACAAAGCTTCATGGATTGTAAATTATAAATGAAATTAGCATAATAATCTCTACATGGAGCATCAACGCGTTTCACACGGTAATTTTATACGATGCCCTCCCTTATCAATAATGGCCCTTTCCAAGTCAGATTGCTTAAATTCTTTTTGAATAGAAATTACTTTTATATTGAGATCCTTATCCATGACATCTTTTGCCAACAAGTTTTCTGTATGGCTGTTGCATGTACTATGCCAAACTACATGACTAGATAGCCTTCCCATTTTGATCATAGTACTAGAGTTGTCTGAAACTACTGAATAAATTTCTGTAGAATATTTGCCTTTTGCTATATATATTGAATCGTATACTATATCAACTAACTTTTCAGAATTTCCTATCTCTCCCGAAAGATCCCATGCATTATTAAATGCTTGTTCTACACTGGCATTATGGATCATTGAAACAACAGTCTTACTATTGCTTGATGAGTTTTCCATCCATCAATTAATAACACGGGCTCCTTTTCGATAGTTTTCCTGTTAGACACGATACAATTTTCATATGTTTTATCGAGAAAAGTTGAAGATAATAATTTTCTGCTGGGTATTTTACCATGATAGGCAGGTCGAATCTTATTGATGAATTTTTTAAAATACTGTGATTCTACCACACTTAGCGGAAGATTGCATCCGAATATAAATCTTGCTAGTGCATCATTGTTGTCCTCCTCTTCTTTCAGTGACAATTTATCCATATATACAGAATTTTCGTTTCTTTTCTCTTGTGAACAGATGAAGACGGCCTTATATTCCTTACAGATGGAGATGACGAATAGAAAGATGATGCGGATGATAACTGCTTTCGGCTTACATTTAATGAACTAAGTGGAGATACAGAAGATGTAGAGTGAGGAATAATCTCAGAAGCAAAGTGCTGAATACCTTTTTGGGACGAAATCACAACTGGTCGAATAGATCTGTCTTCTGTTTCTGATAACATCGGCGCACTCATTTGATCTTGCTCTTAGATCTTAAATATTAAATTTCTTAATCAAAAATGTACTTTAAATTGATAATATTATATTACACTTATTACTTATTCTTATACTTTGATCACCAAGATTAACAAAGCTTTCGGACATTTCATTGGCATTGTCATCATGAAATCGTGTCGGATCTGGCATCAATACTAATTTTTGCTAACTTACACACATTCCTAAAAGCAGGTGGAAGTGCAATGGTTTATGTTTAAATATATTAGAGCTGCCGCAAGTAAGAAGAATTATTACATATGTGCCCTTAAACGGGAAGAAGCAATATTTGACAATTTTCTATTGAACATGGAGCATATGGCAACATATTTTTTAATTTGTTTTTCCAAAACAAAACCTAAAGTTAATCAAAAGCACTATTTTTAGATCTTGCACCAGGCATTTTGAATTGCACAACTTCTGTCACAAATAATAAAATACACTGAACAAAAGTTGAACTCACAAGAAAATGAAAAAGTGACAGTTGTGTACGTTGTATGCGTTGTCTACATATTGCCTACATTGTTTACATTGTTTACGCGTTGTCTACCGAAAAATGTAGAGAACCCAAATCTACACGTAAATGCCCATCACTGGCTACTACCCCGTTTGCAAGAAAGAAAAAAAAATTCCATCGACCCCTTTTACATAATAGTAAATTATACCGATTTTATACGTCTGTCTATTATCTATTATCTACTAATAATCACAAATTAAAAATTAATTCTCTATCTCTCTCTAATCGTGCTCCCGTGGGCGTGCAGAGGGTCGTGACTATTAATTAATTAAAAATACAAAAGCATGTTATAGGTAATAAAAACATTTAATTCAGACAAAGACCATACAAATTGTTAGAACAAAATTATAACTTATCCAACAAATGCAATACAATACACAAATCTGGAGCACACCGCACTTGAGCACTGTACAAAGGCAAAGACAAGACAATTAATAAAAACTAGTAAAAAAATATATAATAAAAGAAAAAAAAATTAATAAGAAACATAAATATCAATGAAATGGTTGAGGCTGGTGGAGTTTGAACAATTTGTCAATGTGAGGTTTCATTTTAGTTAACATCAGTCGCAAATCACCTCACTCAGTGATCTGCAGTCTATTCCTTTTCTTAGACAGTAAATTAGCTACAGAACCCACGCTCAGCCAAATATGATGAAGGAAACGCAATTAAAAATTTCTGTAATATTTCTCACAATCCAGTGTGGAGAGCTGATATTGATTTTTGGAGCCAGAACTCTTGGCATCCATTTCTGATTTTTTTTTTTTTTAATTCGTCATTAGTTGTGAGTTCTACAAGCTCCCCTTCTAAATTTGATGACTCTGCTGTATCTGCATTTGCGAAAGGATCTAAAACCCAGGTTGGTATATTCATATTTAAAATATCCTGGAATCGTTCTGTAAAATCAGCATGAAGAGCATCCATGTGTAAGTAAGTAAATCTTCCTGTTTTACCAATAATGCTGATATTGTCAGAAAGTGGCTGTATTCACCTCTTCCTAGATTTCATTTGAATAGAAAAGTTTTCCCACAAAAGCTGCTATGACGTTTTTTTGTTTTTATTAAATTCAACTTATCACCTTGCAATTGTAAATTAACGTCGTTAAATATTTCAAAAAGGTCTGACAAATAAGCGATGTCATTTTTGGACGGAATCAAGTTTCTGCGCAGTTCACTGTCTCTGTATTCAAGGAAGTCTCATACTGAGTCACTCCAAAGTTGCCCAAGTAACCTGTCATTTAATGAATTGCTTCTTATCTTGTTGACGCTCTAATAACGAAATGGAGCGACGAACTGATAAAATATTTCGAATAAGAATTTCTTTCTCTTGAAAAAAAAAAAATGCGCATGGTTCTAAATAAATGTGGATTCTTCCTTTGTATCGGTTTCCAAATTTTTTTCAAATAATAACTCATGAAAAAAATGTTCTTCTTTGATGAATCGGACGTAGGTAAGTCGAGAGTAGTGATTCGTTATTTCGTAAAGTTGATTCATCGAGTGGAATGGAAAATTTGGAAGTTTTTAAGTAATCACATAAATTTAGTTCAACGTCTTTAGCTATTTCATCTATTCTACTTAGCACTGCATTATTACTCAAAGAAGTTTTTTTATGATGTCTTATGGTGTCTTATGATGAAGAACAGTTTCGATTACCTCTTTGACTGCGGGCATAATTAATTCCTCACCAATTGTGTGTGATTTTCCCGCTCTTGCGATTAATGATGAAATATTGCATGAAGCTCGTAGTCCATCATCTTATTGTTTAGAACACGATGCAAAAAGGTTTAATATAGTTGGCTCATTTAAATATTTTTTTTCTAAATCCTTGAAAATAGGATAAATCTTTATAGTTCTTTTTATCAGCATGCTCTTGGAGCCTAGAAGGCTTATGGCTTCATTTGAAAAACCTTTTTGGCAAATTAGACACATAGGTAATAATTGGTTTGTTGGAGATTACGTAAATCCATATTTCAAATACTCAATATTGTACTACCGACATTTCTTCTTAGTTTTCGAAATTTTGGAATTTACAATTTGTTACGATTTCACTATATTAACTTTTCAACCGATTTATAGAAAGTTATAAAACTATTGGTTATCAGTCACGCACGAGTATAAGGCAAATCTGGAGGACGTATGCAGAATCCTTGCAGCTGACCGAAGTTTTCTAAAAGGTTTAACAAAAAGAAGCTTGCAGCTGCCACGTAACTTTTACATAAATATGAAATTAAGTATCATATCGGGTAAGGCTAGAACGCAGAAAGAATGCCCAAAGTTGAAAAGAGGAAATGACTATTGCAAGTACCTGTTAGTAGAGGTTCTCTTTAGGGCCATGCCTAACTTTCTCATACAATTCCTGTCCCTAATGTGTAAAAGCCCCATTTCTGAGAGTATAAGCAAAGCAGAAAAAATGATCGAAACAACCGAATATGTCCTCAGGGAAGAGAGTGAAAGTGCGTAGTTACTGAATATAAACAACTCAACAAAATTTTCAATAAAAATGTTTGAGCAATTGTTAAAATTTGACCGTGCATTTTTTTTATTATTTTAAAGGCAGGGCAACAAGAGATTCCTGGGACGGAGGCTAGAGCGCTCCATTGTACTCTCCTGCTAGAAGCCCTATCACCAAAACGTTTCTACCCTAATTATGAAGCGCATCAGGTCTTGGTGAAAAAGGTTTTTAAATTCCTCTGCGGATAAGAGGGCAGAACGTAGAGTATCCGGCCTGCTCCAGGTGAAGGTCGGACAAGCACACAAAAGGTGTTCGATTATCTCAAGCTCTCCTTCCAGGCAGGACAAACTCTCAGGGCTGTCAACAACTCCCATCCTTGTTATATGATCGTGAAGTGAGCTGTGGCCAGTGCTGATACCAACCACAGTTCTACATTGTTTCCTACCGAACCCCATGAGAAAATTAGAGATATTCCTATTGGGCCCATCAAGAAACAATTTTGTGCACCTGCAAGTACTCAGGTTCTCCCATCTCTGCTGATGCTTTCTACGGACATCCGCTTTGAAGAAAGATCAGATAATCGAGGTGGCAACGCCAACGGCGGATTCTTGTTCGAGGAACGGAGAATCAGAACCATCCTTAGCTAAAAGGTCTTTCATTCCCCATGATCCCCTTGTGACCTGGAATCCACTGAAGGGACACCTTGTTGTGGATACACAACTTATCCACAGACGACCTGTATTCCCCTAGTCACTTAAATGTTATCTAATAAAAAAAAAAACACTTAAATAAAATAATTGCACTTTAACAAAATGGCCACACATCCACCCTTTGATTACAAATAATTTTGATGTGATGTTTAGTTCTGAATCGTAATAACAAATTTTATGGAGTAAGAAAGTTCAAAACCAGTGCAGAAACCGAACATAGAATCAAGAAAAAAACATACTTTCAGATCCAGTATAAGGTCAGTGTTGTGAATAAAACACTTTAGATTTAGGAACTAAACGAGTAATGGTTCAGTTCAGGTAAAAACAACAAGACACTCCACATTAATTAATCCATCCAAGAACTCATTTCCGCACGGTACTTTTTTGAGAAATAGAACATTAATTAACGACACAAACGTATAATTTAAGAAATCCAGGCAAAGTTTTACCAATAAGATAATTTGTACTAACATAAGTTGGTAGTGCTGGTTAAATGAAATTGCTTATCTTCACGTTTGTTTTTCTTATTTTTCCGTTAGGAATATATATTGGTACCCCAACCAGTGCAAAGCAATATGAAAGGAAATAAGCCTACTAAATAAGTAAATACCAACAAAACAAATTCAACGGTTAGAAATAATAAACCTAAATTATATTTAAATTACTAACAACCACTTTGATTCGTATAGTTCGAAGTGAGTATGTTTTGTAGGAGTAATTTAATTCATCAACAGTCAATGTACTAAATTTATTTCGGAGTAGCAGTTTCTTCATAATTGGTCTGGACATATATTTCCTTTTAAAAATTTTCACGCTAACTTTTAAACTAGATGATCCTATACCCGGATCTTTTCTATTTCTCAAATATTTTGCGAGGAGCAGCCATAGCCATAGAGTCACCCAGTCTCTTTTAGAAATTAAATTCTAGGTTTAATAATGACCTTAGACAATTCTGTCTTTTTGGTTTTTAATAACACAATTAGTTTATTTGTACTTACCTTATAAAATTATATGTTGCATTTTCATAACTTTGTACTCGAAAGAGAAAAATAAAAAACATTTTGGCTATGTCTACAAGTGGGTAGTACGATAGTGCAATTAACTACTTATTTAAGGATAGTAGCATAGATGACACAAGAACTAGATGTCGCATGCAGTACTGAAAAAGTATACAACAAGACAAGACCACAACATTTGAAATGATATATAGTATACGTCGATTGAATCATATTTTTTCGTATCTGATCTATTGAGGAAGTCGATCAAATGTATACAAAACTACTTTTATAAAAACATTTGCTTTTGACACGCTCTAAAACATGTTATTCCAGAATGCACTACTCATTTCACAATTTGTATATTCTGCTCTAGTATGGCATGCGACATCTAGTTCTTGTGCCGTCTATGGTCTTAGCCATAACATAATGTATGTATGTAATATATGTATGTATCGTTAAATGGATCGCTGACCGCATCAAAAAAGATCAAGTCCAATTATGTTTTCATCTTTTACCTTTACAACATTATTAATGGTAAAATAACACAAAATTAAATACTTAATTATTCTACCTACATAGAATATGGTAAAAGTTAAAATTTTAATAATATATTGCCGGATCTCTTTCATTAATATTAAAGAAAACAAAAGTTTTGGAACAGAAAAGGTTTTTCTAAGCTGAACACAGTAAATATGGTGCCATATAAACAAGTAAAGTTTAACTAAACTCATTAAGAAAAAACATTTCTACTTGGATACTAGTAATTATCAAATTTTAATTTCAAAAGTAGATCCAATTCATCAATTATGGAAAAGAACTTATTTTCAAAAACTTTTCCTCATCCATTGACATTATAAATTTTTCAATTTGACGTTCACGTTTGTGGATAATCACCTTGCAAGATGCTAAATTTAAAATCAAGAGAGATATGAATTGTAAACGTCAAGAAACGTCTTAGAAACAAACCAGAAATCTTATACTTTAGCCGACCTGCTTAGTATAATTTATTTTTATAAAGCAAACTAAAACTTTATTAAATCTGGAATGCGTTCTCTGAGCTCTCTCGGGTAATTTTAGCTATGATTATCTAATAAGATTTTTTATTCTAAATTTTACTCATGCTTGTAGAGATGTATGCCCCTGAGAAAGCCTCTTAAGCTTACAAAATCTGACTGTAAATTATTTTTTAAATCTTTTCCAGCTACAAGAAAATGATTGGTTCATAAATTTTAAAGAAAATAAAAAGCTTGAAGTAGAAGAATTTTCAGTCGAATTCTTACTAGCAATCGGTTCGGAATTATAATTTGTTTTTCTGTGAAGAGTTTAATTGCATTTAGTTTAATTCCGTCTTTTAGGATAAAATATATTTTGTATTGCATGCATTGCAAATGATTTGTGATTTGCCAAAGGAATCAGAAGAATTACCATTTATTGACAGAATTTAACGACAATTTAACACAAATCAAGAAAAACATTTTCATACATAAATAATTGGATATTTTTGAGTTATGAATAATAGTAGGTCGTCGGAAGGGTAAAGTAATGATATTTGATTTGTGCGAGTTATCAAAAAAGGCGCTGCTGCACCTCAAAGTAGCTAGCTTTCTACCCACTGATGACTTTCTTAGTGCTAACAAATGCTTTATATTGACTGGAGAATGGATTTCAATGGGATCAATTCACCGGGAAATTATTTCAAATCTTGCACTCAAAATACCCCCACTGGTTGGTTTTTGCTCCTGGCTTATATCACTTCGATGGACTTTGAAAGCTAGGACTGCAGTAAAAAAAGTTCGGTTCAAATGAATTATAATACAAATTTTACGATTTAATGAGATTAATTATGCCTGATAAGATAGAAAGTTGTTTAAAATCCAACTAGTTTGTGCTCTCATGGATGATCCTTAATAACTTGTAGCACTTACCACTTTCAGCCATTTCTTGATGGGTGAGTACTGAAGAATCAGTCCAAAAATGCCAGAATAAAATCAGTCACACCTTTTTTTCCAGTTTTTAATACTAAGATGGCTGGACTATATGGAATAATTTTATCACATAAAAGAGATGGCATATTATATAATCAAGTTAATGTCTTTTGGTTGGTGAATGAACAAAAACGTGCCTAATTTATGTCTCCAGAATTCTAAAATATGATTAATAAAAAACTCATTTCATCCAAATTTTCTCACACACATTAGATATTGCCAGATTTATAATAAGTTCCAGATTCTGGTTTTGAGCTAGTTAAGTTAGAAAAAAAAAGAAAAATGCAAATTATGCGAAATGATTATGTCACGTCGAAAGCGAAATCAACGATAATTTATTCTAGTCTGTTGCTAGACACAATCAGATGATGGCTTGTCTAGGAAAGCTGATATGAATAAAGATGCTAATGATGTAAAGATCTTTTTCTTTTTTTTTTCTTTGAAGAAGATCATTTTAGAGTGGGATACTGTTTTGCTAATTTATTCAAAATTTTATGGGAATTTGCAGCCTTAGTTCTTTTTAACAAGACATGAGGGATTCGCAGAACAGAAAATTATGGTTTTATAGATTTAGTTCTACACGTGCCTATATTGATTTATTTTGACTTTTATATATTTGAACAAAATTTGCATATTACAAAATGTCTAAGAAGTTTACTATTTATATGGACATCAATACATCATAATTAAATCAATAATGAAACGGCTGTAGAAGATGTGATACGATCTAAGATGTTTGACCGAATACAACAAAGTTGAATGTACTTCTCTGTCACAAACCAACTGAATTTCAATATCAAATTAATCAAATTTCAAAACAAAAACTGTGTAACTCATTTTAAGATTATAGAGAAATTACTCTCCTTGTAAAATGACAACAATTTCTTTATTGACTATGTTTCTGCAAAAAAACAAAAAAAAAAACCTTCACTGATTACCTTGCTACCTAGCATATTGAAGTCCAGTTCCTGGTAGAAACAAGGCACAAAATATTGCCCCTTTAATTTTGATTTTTTATATAATCTTATCACTGTGCATGATTTGCTAATATGGATATATAAAAAAAAAAACTGTTCCAAACATATTTATAGAATTTCACACCAAACATAGTGAAATTTTTCATTTCCCAACCGGTTTCATAATCGTTATGGGTATCACAAGAACCATTAAACTATTGATAAACTAACAAGGAGCTCTTTGCGCCACCAGAAAATCTTTATATATAAACGCCTATTTTGAATATTTCAAGTTATTCCAAAGTATTGTCTGCTTCTTTTCGGTTTCACTCGTGGCGCTAACAGAACGAAAATGGTAGACAGTTTTAGATCATCTTTTTCAACTGAATATTATTTATAATTTTTTTTTTATTATAGAAACTATTTTTAACAGTATTTCTGTGCATTGGGTTGGTATTAGCTGATACCCGACCATATTTGCCAGGATCAAAACAAAACTTGTCACCAGCACCCGTTGTTTCTAATCAAAAGTTCCCACCTCAAGAAGTTCAACAAGTGCATCCAGTACCACAAGTGCACCCAGTACCACAAGTTCCACAAGTACCACAGGTTCCTCAAGTTCCACAAGTACCACGAGTTCCACAAGCACCTCTAGTACCTCAAGTTCCACAAATTCAACAACAGGTGCAACAGGTACAACAACAACAACAGATTCAGCAAGTGCAACATGTACAACAACCACAACAAGTTCAACAAGTGCAACATGTACAACAACCACAACAATTTCAACAAGCACAGCAAATTCATCAAGCTCAAGTACAGCGACCACAAGCTCCAGCTCATGCTATTGTAGCACCTGCACTAGTTGCACAGCAATTCGTCTCTACATCACAATCATACAGGCCTGCTCAAGTTATCACAACACAAACTTATCAACCAGCCATTGCATCAGGTACTTATCACGTGTTCATATTAGTATGTAATTTCAAATGCAATGGATGGGTATATAACCAAAGTTGTTTGCATCCATTAACTACACAATTCTCACCTCAGAATTTTCTATTTTCAGTTCATGGAAAGAAACCTGTTGTTGTAACACCTGTACAACACAAGACTGTCACTTATACAAAGGATGTGCAAATTAAGCCCCCGCAACGGACAGTCACTGTTCAGCAGCATGTAGTTCCAGTTGTCCGGACTGTCGTACAACATGTTCCAGTTGTTCAAAGAACAATTGTCCAAACTGCGCCAGTTGTACAACGTACTATCAAAACTGTTCAATACCAGCAACAATCTGTAATTCAACCTGCCCCAGTTGCTGTTCACACAACCAACTTTATACCTTCCAAGGAAGTTAGTCTCGTTCAATCAGTACCAGTCCAAAAGAAGGTTGTACAGACCGCCGCAGTCATCCCTCAAGTTGCAGTTCAAGAGAAGCAACCATTTGCACCTATTCCAGTAGCACCTGTATCAGTTCCGTCTCCAATTCCACTTCCACCACAAAAGGAAACTATTGCAATTTTCCCAACTCAAGGTCCTGCTCAAAAGTTCGTAGCACCAGTCGTTCCTGTCAGACCGAACAATGGACATGTTGAGGCCGCAGGATATAGATACGGTAATACAATCGCCCACTAAGCTAAGACTCAGAATCGATCAATCGCTATGTTTTGTTATGGATTAAATGATATTTTCGTAAACGGTTCAATCCTTTTTTAATTAAGCTTTTTGAATAACGCAAGATGCGCTTTCACAGTCTCCAACGGAGGAGTTTTCCTTACCCATGGTATGCAATTTCTCATCTAAGGAAATGCAAGTTTATATTCTGAGAAGATATTGGAAAGATCATAGTACCCTGATCCGAGAGATCACTTATTTGCCAAATATTATGGACAGTAAGTGAAGGATGGCAAGGAAAGTGGTCATTTAATGACTTACCAAGCATAAGAAGTAGTCACATGGCAACTAGCACCGCTATCTAAGAGATATTTTGTTAAGTTCCCCTGTTATTGGTCCCTTTTAAGCATACAAATATCTTAAGCAGATGGGCTTCTTAAATATCTGCAGTTATGAATCAATCACCAAGCCATTAGCTTCCTTTCCAAATTAGCTCTATAAATTCGATAAGTATGAACTCTTCAAATTCTAACTCTTCGTGGTAGAATCAGCAGTTATCGTCTGCGGATTATTCTCATTTTCTTAAGTATTACTTAAATGGGTAGCGGCGAGTGATAATACGGGTGAATAACCTCGTCTGGTGCTAACCACAATGAATTGCTTTCTAAATTTTATTTTTTTATGGGTATTTAATGAAACGAAGATGCTCGAAGCTGATAGTCTCTGCCAATGAGTTTTTCTATTTTGAACAAAATCTCTGTTGCTAGGTGACTATTTTCAAACCCGTAGAGTAAAAATTCAGTTCTGCTCTCTTTTGTGCCAAGTAGTTAGTAGATCTTTAAATTGTATTCGCCTCATAACTTAAAATTCAAGTAGATTGCTTCGTTAAACCTTGTCAGTAGATCTGAAACTATTATACAGTCCGAAAATAGCTTTGAGGTGAAGGCATTTGATTTAATAAGGATTATCATAAGGACTCGCTGCTTTGTTTTCGGAAATCATATAAATATTTCCGTGTCGATAACCTCTATATATTGGTTAAGTTTGGAATGAGATTCTAACGTATTATTGCTCGCTTGAGTAGAATTTGGAATCATGAATTGATTGTTCGGAGTATTGATATTTATCGCATGCGACAATATTGTTTTGGTACCAAATGTTTTGTGCTTGCCTAACTCTGAAAAGTGTTTTTCACAAAATAATCTCAGAAGTACCCTTAACAACAGCAGAGGACCTTGATTTTGTCATATTATTATATAATATTCTGCCATATTGCATTTAGCTCCATTGATTTTAATACAATTTTGTGAGTCGATTGGACAAAATCATACAAATTCAAAATTCTGTGCATGTACAATAACGCGAATTAAACCGGTACAAATGAAGTTAAAATTATAATGTAGACTATGACACCGGGTCATGATGATCCGGATTATATCGAAAAATTATCAAAAAATTGAAGGAGTTACCTTAAATTTAATCAAAATTTATTTAATAAGGATTCTTCCCCTAAATGTTGGAAGAATAAAGATAATACCAATGTATTCTTTAAAACTCTTATTATATCCCCCAATAACACAAGGAAAATCAACTTTGAAAACATAACTTTGATATTTTTCTTTCTTGACGTTTTGACATATTCTCGTTTTGATTTGACGCACAGGTATCTTGTTGCGCAGGCAGCGTCGCACTGATAGCACTGGCGTTACGAGTGGAGGGGGCTGTATCTCCGGCTATACAAGCGTTCAAATCGAACGGGTGGTATGAACAAAAAAAATATCACCGTATTAAATTGCCCCGGGTCAATATGACCCAGCGTCATTGGCGCCAGGTTAAGATTAAACGATTCTATGGCTTGAATCTCTGCCTGGAAATAGTTTCGTAGAATTCCGGAATATCATACTTGTACCAGCTATTAACTTAACTCCATTCACTACGCCTTCTTTTGGAAATCCGTCTGTGTACCAGACTCAGTGACTTGCGAAAGAACCGTGGTATACTTTTCGCCCAGCATTAAAACACTTCAATATCCACTTCAAAGCAACACTCACTTATAACGGTCGAAGAGTTTCAGATATTCTACTTTCTTGCATTCTTTTCAGCTTGTCGCCCTTCGGAGTAGGGCTAAGTTCGGTGTAGATCTAACAGATTCTGGTTCAGTTCAGTGCCTGTTCGATTTTATTGAAAATAATTCACCATTAAATTCAATGACACATGTCGTGTCTTACGTCTATCTCAATACATGTTACACTCTCTTAAGCCATACTCGACTTCCCCAGCTGTTTGTTATCTACACCCACAATTTGTGTTGTAAGAAAATCAGGTATTAGGACGCATTGTTTTACCTCAAATTTGTCGTTCTCTTAAGTAGAAGGAACGCTTATAATTTCATAAAAATTCTATTCAAATTACACGATGAGTTAAGGATTGCGCAACTGGAAAGCGATATTTCATACTTTAAGCTTACAATATTCTACTAAAAAAAAAAAGTGAATTTCCAGAAAGTCTAAAGTTGCTACATGTAAATTGAAGTCTACAGTTTTCTGTAAATCTTTTTTTAAACTATTTGTTCTTAAAATGGTATTTGTTCATAAAATTTGTTCATCTAAAGCTACATTGGTGAGGAAATTGTCACAGTTCATTGATACTAAACTACGCCTTTAAAAGATCCCTTAAAATCAATCGTTTTTGCTTTATATTTCATTAATCACTGTATAATGATACACCTTATAACGATGATTTTAAATATTATTGAAAATCATTTGTATGTAGTTTCCAATGGTCTACAAATTTTCTTATTGATTGAAAAACAACCAATTTTATTCAGTTTAATTCGTTATAAGGAAAAGGTAGTTTTTTCTTTTGTGAAAATATTTTCTTCTTGATTATTTTTATCCTATCGCAAATTTATTTTAATTTTGTTAAAGTTTAAAATTAAAACTGTTTGACTACTGTAAGCTGAATTATAAAACTAGGTGAATCTCCTTTTGTATTATCAGTTTTGGTCTCATTAAAGTTTTACAAAGCCAAGGTTGCCAAGGTATTTCTTTACTTTTTCCCTGAAACCTTGCCCTTTCTCATTCGAAATAACAGATATATTCCTCATTGGATTAATTGGTCTGTGTAAGAAAATTTTTACAATTTTGAAGCCCCATGATGTCATGTTATGTCATGAAGAATGATAAGCTCAAAAATTGATTGTAATTTTTCTATTTAACTTTTCTTAATAACCTTCAAATTTTATAAATCCATATATATGATATACAAAAAAAAAGTATACATATGTTACTTATTTTTCAAATCTAAACAGTTTTATCCTGCCTTTTCTATGGCGCATAATAAATCTCTTTTTATCACCGCAGAAGATATAAACTTGTCAAATTAAATTATTTTATAGCATGTTAATGGATGATAGTTTAGCTTATTGTGATAAAACCAAACTTCGGCATCGAAATATAGCAAGCATGGTGGAAATAAGATATAGTTATAGTATAATAAATCATCTCCGAATAAATAAAACATTGTCAGGGAAGAGAATATGTATATTTACAAATGTTGAATTTGGCTAAATCAAAAACCAGGAAAAGTGATAAACTTTATTTCTTAATTAACTGTTCACAAATCATTTATCAATTCATATTCAGGCGGGGTTTTTACTACTTGTTGTTTATATTTATTTTTATACATCTAAAAATTAATCAGTAATTTCTGCAAAATGTTGGATTTCCCATATTTAAGGTGCCATTTTTTGTGCAGGTTTTTCTTTTAATATTTGGCCATGTCAATGTATTGTTTAATAAATTAATTGCAAGCCGGAATTTTATTCACAAGAGAAGTAAGTGGAAAATGTATAAACTGATTAAAAAATTTATTAGTGAAATAAATGTAAATATTTAGATTTGTCTTTCCATTATTCATTCCTTTCCTTTTAGGGAAAATAAAGTTGTGTGAGACGATTTGACCTGGGCTACGCATTAATTTTATTTCCCGCCTTAGATATATGTAGGTATGCCTAATCTTTACCTCTCTCCGAGCTCTAGGAATATAGAGTCACGTAAAGCTTTTCCTTAAAGTTTTTATTAAGATTGCTAAGAATTCATAAAATCTTTTTGGAGGAGTGCAGGGAATATTTCATCTTTAATTATCTTAAGACCGATTTCATTAAATTCGTTGTGAAATTTTTAACAGAAAACCATCAGTCTTCTCATTTGGAACGATAGTCGTCTCCACTTCGCTTTCTGTGACCACAGAGCCTGGAAAATTTGTATATGTGTAAGAAACTCCAGAGTTCATTTTTCCAGTATTCGAGTATGTTAAGAAATTCTTTTAAAATTATTGGTTCAAGCGTGACCTCAGTTCGTTATTCAAAGCAGGATATTTCAAATATAACTCACAAGTGCTCTTTATCCACCGCGTTTACTGTTTAATAAATTCACACACAATTATAAATCAACTCTACTGCTAAATATCGCTGGTACTATATACTTCAAATATTCGCAATCCAATAAGAACACTCATTCTGTTTACTACAATTGCTTCACTGTCTGAGATAAGATCCATCTCATGGCGGTAACAAGCCGTATTTATGCTCTACGAATTGTTCTAGAACCTTCCCGAATATTCCATTCTGGAAACATCGATTCTCCGAACCTCAGTTTGTTTAGGTCCGTACTTTATAGATGCCGCTTGCCCTTTTCTGTGTTACGATTCTCAGAAAGTTTCTTATATCCGCACTTAATTAGTCATTTTACGCGAAATATGTAGATGTCGCTTGTTCTTTTTCTATTTCACGTAACAGTATTCTGTCGAATGTATCAAACAAAAGCTTTCCAGATATATCTACAAACCGCTAAACTAGATAGGTACTTAGAAATGTAGCAAAAATAAGCTTTTCCCAGCTATAAGATGTATTATTATTTCTTTACGGTCGTATCATCGCAATTACTGAAAACCACCAAAAAGTTAGTAATTTTAATACACAATAAAGCATAACAACGTAAAAAAGACTCGCATTAATCGCATCCGAATAGCAATCTTGCATCGAAAAACATATGGAACTCAATTGGAGTGTTTTGAGCTCAAGATTTTGTCCCAAATCCAATTTTCAAACAACCATATTTCGTGAACGGAAAAATCTGTAGAGATGAAAAAAAAAAACCCATTTCCTTAGATTTGAGATTTATTACGTTGACGTAGTTTTGATATAGTCTGCCAAATTAAATCTAGAAAATCCTCCGTGGAAAGATCGGTAATTTCATTTGGCGGCACCTTTTGATGTAGTACTAATGAGAAATTATTAGCTTTCGTAAAGGTTTATGGTGTCCTATAATACGTCACAAATGAAATAATCACATAAATAAAATTTTGCGCCTAAGGCCAACAAAAAAGTAAGCTCACATCTAGTCCACAAAATATACGTAATCTACCGGCACGCAAGCAGCACATAAATTCTCGACTCAGTTTTGTTAAGTTGCAATGTAGCGTAGTGTAGTGTAGTTAAGAAAAATGAATTTAATATTTTAATAAAGGATAAAAGGTAAAGGACTCGCAAACTTGCAAAATCATTTTACCAAAACCCCATAAGTTTTTAAATAAAGGGTTTTCCAATAAGAGGTGCTATTTCGGTAGATGTCACTTTGGAGCTGTCATTTTTTGACATTTGACAAGTAGAAACTACGCCATTAATAAAAATGGAACGATACACGATTCAACAACGCATTGAAATTATTAAAATTCACTATAACAATGGTGAAAATGTGGCAGAGACGGTTCGTAAAACTCGAACATTTTTGGGTCGTCGTGAAGCACCTTGTCGGACCGCAATACAGAAATTGGTAGAAAAATTCGAGCTGTCGGGACATGTTAGTGATGTGAAGAATAAAACCCGTGCACGTCGCTCAAGAACAGCCGAGAATATTGCTGCTGTAGCCGAAAGTGTTGAAGAAAACCCAGGTTTGTCCATTCCTCGTCGTTCTTTGGAATTAGGCATTCCACAAACGTCATTACACCGTATTTTGCATAAATATTTGGGTCTTAAGGCTTATAAAGTTCAGTTAACACAAGAACTTAAGCCGGCCGATCATCAACAACGTCGAGTCTTTCTGATTGGGTCCTTTAAATGCATGAAAATGATCCGGAATTCCATCGAAAACTCATCTTGAGTTATGAGGCCCATTTCCACCTCGATGGCTTCGTCAACAAGCAAAATTGTCGCATCTGGGGCTCGGAAAACCCAAGAGCTATTGTTGAAAAGCCTTTCTATCCTCAACGAGTGACTGTTTGGTGCGGTTTATGGTCCCGCGGGGTCATTGGACCTTACTTTTTCGAAAATGAGGCTGGAGCAACAGTTACAGTGAATGGATTGCGCTATCGACCGATGATTAATGATTTTTTATGGCCGGAATTGGATGGTATTGATCTGGACAACGTTTACTTTCAACAAGACGGCGCTACGTGCCACACAAGCAACGAAACCATTGATCTTTTACGGGAAAAGTTTCCGGACCGTGTTATCTCTCGAAGAGGTGATCACAATTGGCCACCGAGATCTTGTGACTTAACACCTTGCGACTTCTTCCTTTGGGGCCACGTGAAAGAGAAGGTCTACGCCAACAGCCCAGCGTCGATTCAAGACCTCAAAGATGGAATTCGTGAGGTTATCGAGGACACAGGGCAGCCACTTTGCGATTTGGTTATGGAAAATTTCATGAAAAGGATATGGTCCTGTAGGCGTGGTCGTGGTAGTTATTTGGTTAATTTTATTTTCCATTATTAACGGCATACCTTCCTCTTTATAATGAAATAAAGATCCGATCATTTATTTTTTTATATGTCAGTGGTGTGGTCTATGGAATTCTATATTAAATCTAATAGCAAGGTCTTTCTAAAATGTTTCAATATGAATTTAATTTAGACCTTAGTTGTGAGATCTGAGCTCAGAGCGCAGGGGTGCCGGTAAAATAGTTAACTCAACTTTTAAAAAGTTCAAATATAAACATTTTTGTTATTTTTATTTCAGATATATATTGCTTAAAACTAAATTCACCAACTTCAATTCCTAAAAATAATCTAATTTACTACAATATTTCACAAATTCAAATTCAATTAAAATACATTTAATAAAAACGTCAACTCAATTTAACAACGTCCAGTGCCGTCACTGTATTCTGTTCCATTCATTTCTGTAAAGAAGAAGAAACTAATTTTCCATTAACTTATGGATTAATGCTAATCCCGGCAGACAGCATTTGCAGCAAAATGGGGTGCTGTAGAGTGTAACCCACCGACCATAAAACAAAATTCCTTGTAACGACAATGGAAGCGTTCATTGGCTTGTCTATAGAATCCCGTACAAGCTCTAATAATCTTTCTTTCAAGCTTGCTGAGTTCTGAGTCCTTCTGCTGCGTCTCTTCGCCATTATATAGACGCTGTGAACCTCTACGTCTCTGGCTCATGATATGCTGCCCTGACATCTATTGGTTTCGTAGTTTGATTGCGGCGAGTGCACATCACATGATTGAAAAATAGGGATATCATCTGAACGGCTGGTGTGCACTTCGATTCGAAATGTCACTTTGAAAGATCTTTAAGAATAAAACTACGCTAAACGTCAAAGCTACTAAGCACATCGGGACACTACACTAACAGATTGTAGCGTAAAAATGTACACACCGATATTCTAGAGAAATGAGAACGCTTTGGTTGCTTGAACGACATGGTGTAAAAGTGTGACATTATGTGACATTCTGCGTATGGCAGAACGCACGGCTGGTGTGATGTAATGACATTTTGACATGTCAAAAAATGTAAATCAGTTTGTTTGTTTTTATATATTTTTATTAAAATTTTAATGTATTTCATCTATTTCTGGTAATAAATATAATTGGAAGTAGATTTAGATGTAATTGGATCAATGGGATGTCTTTAGGTAAGTGATTTTATTGGTAATTGTTTAGTTGAATTCTTTGTGTGGTTTCCTTTTACATATTTTTAAGAAATACTTTGTTGGAGACCAAAATCATCGAAGGATCATTTTGATAACTCAGTGTGGCCTGATCACTAGTTGTAACCCATTTTCTGATCATTTTGAATTTGAGTACAGGAAAGATTCTACTTATATTAATGATATTGATTTTACGCCTCCGACTTCTCTTGACATCGCTGAAGTCTCTTTGTCTACCAGAGACGTACTGTAGGGATTAAGAGGAGTCAGTACCAAGATTTGCAAGTTTCATACATTTTTCAATGCGAATTTATGGCAAACTATTTATAGCAGAGTAATGATTTATATCTTAAATTAAAGATAATGAAGACGTCTAGTAAATAACGTTGGCAAAAATTAAAAAAAAGTGTATTGGAATGGAGATATTAACTCGGAAGCTTGTAAAATATGCTACAAATTAAAGTTTTTTAAATCAAATTCCTGCTAAGGGGTATTCTCATTTCTTTAGATTGTGACTATTTTAGAAGATTAAGCCTAGATCTAGCAAATAATGTCGAGTTTTTTCACTTTTAGTGGAGCTTTTTTTAATTATTTGACTCTAAGGGCCGTATTCCTCAAGCCATTTAATTGCAATTTAATTTAATTTCTGTTTTAGTACTCCTGTTAGAGAGGGTTGGGACCAACTTGAATAAAAATTAAAGGTATATATTCGTTATTATGACATAAAATAACCCAAATTTAATTTTAATTTAGTTTTAAGTGTGCCCTTACCCTCTCTAACAGGCGTACTAAAACAGAAATTAAATTAAATTTCAATTAAATGGCTTGGTGAATACGGCCCTAATTGTACTTGTTTTTTCTCGTGATATTTCACCGACGAGAAATTGCAATATTTCGTTGAAAATTGTTGCAATACAAAGTAAAATAGTATATTTAACAATTATGTGAAAAAAAATATTTAGAAGAGTTAATTCTCGTTAAAAATTTTGTGAATTGCAAATTTTCATTTTTCGTTTTAAATTGTATGGTTTTGTCGGATGTTAGGTTTCTGTCTTTTGCGGTAGATGTCTCTAATGTGCTCTAATGAAAAATTGCGCTGACACCTTGGCACATCTATTAAATACAATTTTCGAATTATCTTTACAAATATATTGATTTATTTAAATACTTGGAAAGTCTCTTTCATCAGACCGATATTTAAGTCTGTGCAAAAGGATGACGCATGTTATGAATAGGATTCTTAAAATTCTTGACTCGTCGATTAATTCTAAAGTTGCATTTTTAACCAAGGAATTTATTTCATTTCAACAGCACGGATTTATTTCTAATCGATCATGTGTAACTAATCTTACTTCTTTTTCACATTACGCTATTAATACTATAGAAGATTCATTTCAAGCTGATGTTATTCACACGGATTTCTCTAAAAAATTTGATAGTATCAATATTCCTCTTCTTTTATGTATCTTATCTGACAGATCGTAAGCAATATATCGAAGTTGGTAGAATCCTCTGAAGAGAGACTAACGCTAATTCTAGTGTCCCACAGGATAGCTACTTAGGTACTTTGCTATTCTTGCTTTCAAATTTACTAAATATTTGATGTTTGCTGACCACTTGAAATTATTTTTAAAAGTCAATTGTGTCGATGATTGCGCACGTGATCTTAATAGTCTCTCTGATTGTTCTGTAAACAACTATCATTTAACATTGGCTAATGTAAAACTATGACATTTTATCGATTATCCAAACTAATAGTTTTTGATAATCTTATAAATAGCAGTAGGAACTCTTCCTCGGGTTTTAGAAATTAATAACTTGAGGGTTACACTTGATACTAAATTGAGTTACATTCCGCATGTTGAGTTTATATAGTTTGTAAGGCTTATAGATGTCTAAGATTCCTTAAATGTAATTCGATAGACTTCAGAGATGATCATACTCTTAAAGTTTTCTCTTTCGCTTCGGTCAGATTTATTTTATAATATTCGTGTTTTGTTGCGTTTTATAAATGCAACTACCGATATGATAGTTAACCCTCATAAATATAATATCATTAATTACTATACAGGTATATGCTCCCGAAAGGCCAAATCGATCTAGGTACTTGCTATATATTCCTCATCACAGAATATATTATGGTAATCACTCGCCTATTTCCGATTGTTCCTCAATTTGGAATAAATTTTCGTAACTCCTATATTTTCGATAGTTATAGAAGTGTCAACTCTTTTTAAAATAAAAGTAAAAAACAAAAAAATTAAATATATGTAGAACAATCAACCTTTGATATTTTCAAAATTTCACCCATGTCGCACAGTTATTTTAAATAGTTATATTTATCCAAAACTGCTTGTAGATAGGTATTTAAAAAAAAATCTTATTTTGCAAGACCAACTCCTCGAATGACCACAACCGGCTCTATAAAGATGTGATAAAGTTAGACAAATTCGATCAATATTGTCAGCTATTTGTACCAAGTCCACTTTTTTTTAAAACAAAGATTTTTTTAAAACTACGATTCGAGAATTAATCCTTGTCTCATAAATATTAAACCGGAAGATTAGTGACTCTTATTCACCGATGACAAAAAAAGTCCCCTCGAAATGCTCTAGTTTAAAAATGTTTTAATAAAGATTTGCATACCAATCAAAGGCAAAACAAACAAAAAATTGAAGTCATTGTAAATGAAATAAAAACTTGCTGCGCTATTTGTATTTCCGTTGTCAACAAACCTTTTGGAGTTGACAAATGGCTTCCGATTTATATCCGGACAAGTTTGATTACTAAAAGTTTATGGAAACCGGTCATGCATCTTTTATTAGGCAGAATAGATCATTTTAGACATTTGTAAATAGTTTTCGTAGTTATATAAATAACAACGAATTCTTAGTTGGAACCATTCGAAGTCTTCTACAGATTTCAGAAAGTCTCAAAATAGTCGCCAAAATGGTAAGTCAAGAATAATTAGAAAAATTGTTAAGTGAAAGGAAAAACAATTATTTAAAAATTTATTTATGTAACTTTTGTAACTTACAGAAATTCGCAATTGTTGTCCTTTTCGCTGTTTTTGCTGTTGCATTTGCTGATGTCTCAGAGCTTGGACCATCTCAGGAATACCTTCCACCTGGACAGGATATTGGATTCGCTGGTGCTGGAGCTGGAGCTATAGATGTTGGAATTGGTGGTGGAGTAGGTGGCGGTGTTCAAGAAGGAGCTCCAGGTCATGTTTTGGCTGATGATGGATACAGATATAAGACGGTCCGAAGACTTAGGTTCAGACGTCGCCGTTATTAAGCTGAAAAACTGAAGATTTCAATTTTAAATTACTAATATGAACAGGTATATAAATTGCGTATAGAATTAAATATAAATTCAAAGTTTACTGGAAGTATTTTAATTCGGACCAATCACACTGATAATTTTGTACCAATCAGGAAACGTTATGAAATATTCACTAATTCTGAGGCACATCCTACCTGATAGACTTCGATCATTATACTTATTTAAAGGTAGCTTACCTACTAGATGCTTGCTACAATGGATTCTATGGATTCGGATTTATCTGCCTTCGTAACGATATGCCCCGTACTACCATCTTAAATATGACATTTGGGCGATCGAAGTGGTAAAATATTTGTCCTTCTGAATCACTCTATAACTTGAACGAAAGAGGATATAATAGTGATTAAAAAATAACTAGATAAATGTGGTACAATTTCAATGGTACATAAATTTTTCTCTTACTTTTCTAAGTCTTTTCCTTCTTTTTTCTTGCGTTCTGATGTTATTGTTCAACAAAAAGTTCCGGAACTACAACTCAATTTTGTTGATTTAATTACTAATTTCGAAACAAATAAAAGGACTTACTGAAATTTTCCAAGCCATATACATGAAAAACAAGTAAACATGCTAGAATTGGTCTAAGACAAATTCTTAGGATACTCTAGATGAATGCCCGTTGGTCATTTTGTATGGTCAACCATCTGTGCAAGTTTGATTTTTGATTTTGATATTTCTAGAACGGTTCGTGCGACAGTAAAAATGATTACAACCAATTTCATGGGATTTAATATCCTGAAGAACTTTTCGGTAGAAAAAAATGTATAGGTCTGATTGTTTTCACAGTATATGTAACTAACTTAAATTTTTATATGGCAACACCAAGAAAGGGCTACCCGATTTAGCCCATTTTTAAAATTGTATATACTGTTTATATAAAAACGCTGTGTAGATAATTTCAGCTCCCTACGATGACGCGTTTTCAGACAGTGAGACGAAATTTTTGTATGGTAACCCTACGAAGGAGTTACCCGATTTGTCCCTTTTTCAAAGTTAAAATTACTTTTTTTAATTTTAGATTTTGGTTTATTCAATAATTTGGCTTTAAATTTATTAGCACTGCCCCATAGTAGCTTAGGTGTTGTAATATTTTCTTATCTTTAAAAAAGGAACCGATTAAGTTATAAATTGTATTCTAATTAAATAGTATAAAAAAAGCAAAAAATTTAAACCGTACAAATGTTGACCTCACTGAAATATTTATAAACTACTTTTAAACAAAATAACATTATGAAAGATATTTTTTAGGGTTATTTCTAAGTGTATAGAATTATCTAGTGATTTAGCTAAACGACGTTTGGCTTATACTTCACACGTAATTAATGGGAAAGCCAGCCATGCCTTGCTTCAATATAAGATCAACGATGCCTTGACTTGATGTAGGAAGCCTTTATTTTTTTCTTAGAAATTTACTGAAATTTTTTCTTAGAATTTAAATGAATTTTTAAAAATAACTTCAGAGGTCCAGTCTGCCAGCAGACTGAATAAAAATACTACCGAAAAATTGTTGTAAATGTCTAAAGCTGGCTTCTCACGGCGGCGCGTGGTTTCACAAGTTGCGCTGTGCGAGCACGAGCCAACGCGCCATGCTAATGGTCTTGCTCGAGGTGGAGCAAGCTCACCTGTGCCGGCGCGTCCGATCCATTTTGAGTTGGTAAATTCAAAGACGCGGCGTGAGGTGGCTCGAGCCCGTCTGCACTAAGTGGGTTAGCTCGTGAAACCACGCGCCGTGGGAAGCAAGCTTAAGAAAAATTGAATGCTTATTATTCATCAACGCGTCTCTGCTCATAAAAATTGTTAGTGGTCCAAGCACCCGTTCACGGCAATTCTAATTAAAAAATTTCAAGTAAATTTTTAAGAAAAAATTCGACCCAGGTCGAGGCTTCGTTGATTTTATATTCTAGCGAGGCGTTACTGGCTTTTTTACTTCCCTTTGTATGTTATTAGTTTATCCATGCTCTTACGACTTATCCCTTGTCCATACTTCAGTTTTAGAGCACTTAGGGACTGAGTGTGAGCAAAACTGTTCAAAACGGTACAAGTGGAGCCATCTGACATTATTGCGAGGTAGCATTTTCGCAATTACTAGATACTTCTATAAACATAATATATATTACATTATTATATTTATTAAGATTAAGATTTATTTAAGATTTAATTTTTTCGCGTGTGGGTACTTAAATCACTTTTGGGTTACACTAGAAAAATTTTAAATGGGAACACTGAATCGATGGCAAATTAATGCACAATCACATGGTTCATGTTATAAAAAAAAAAACTATATAAGGCCCATGATAGGGCATGGTACATTGGAGGGTCAATTGGTAGGTACAGATAGAAGCACAAATATTACAGAAAAGGACCTGTCTACATTGAATCAGACAAGTAATCATATCCGACGTTGGTAAAAGTATCCACAAAGTACAAAGTTAATATTATTGAGTTATCGCAAATTAATCTAAAGTAAAGTAAAAAAACTTAAGCAGTTTTCACGTGTAACGATCGTCGCCAATAAATCTCATTTGGTAATTGCCGCTTAGACCGACAGAGAACGCTATACAGAAGTGAGCTCACTTTCGGCAGTGTATTTATATGGCTGTACTCAGTCCATATTATACATGTCAGTGGTTTTACATAAGAACGGTGGAAATAATTTAGAATGTTAGGAGTTAGGACTAAGTGAAGGCTCTGATGTGGTAGTGAGGGAGTCTGTTTCGTGGCACGGGAAGTATTTCTCGAGAGTTCTGGATCACCCAAAGTTGGGGTCCCAAAGTCAAATTCTGAGAAAAACCTATACATATACATCACATACAATAATATTCATTGAAATAAATTTTAACTATTTTAAGTTTTAGAATAAAAATATTTTCTTTAATTTTTTCAAGTTGAATTATATAAATAAAAAAACTATACAATAAAAAATATAGTTTTTTTCAAATAAATCAATTAATTAAATATTTTTTACTTTAATTTTTTAGGGAGGGGGGGTTAATGCCCTCACGGCCCGTGTAACCTATATGGGCTGCTTCAATCTTTTTCGAAAATGTATTATGCTTGTACTTTTGTCATAAATATAACAAAAGTCACTCAGAAAAATTAAACATCCTCCACTACTTAATTCCACATTTGAAATTAATACATCAAAATCCATTCCTCCCTTGCTTGTTAATATTACATTTCCCGCTGAATTTGAATAAAACTATAAACACACACAATCAACTCTTATAGTATATCTAATTTGAAAACCTGGGCAGGAGAAATTCTAAATGAATACATAGAAAGATACTCTAGATCGGTTGGGTTACTACGTGATTATCCTTCCACTTTTAAACTAAAGCACGGACAGATTAGCCCAAAGCTATTAACATGCAATGTGGACAAATCATGAAGAGACATTATTATTTTTCTGCGACCGTGATCTTCGGATACTTAGCAGTCTCACATATTTTATGCTAATCAGTGCCTCGGAAAAATAACGAACAGAACAATAAAATATAAATATAGTTAAAAGAAAATTCCTTAAAAAAAAAAAAGAAGAAGATTTTTTTTCCACTTTTACATCTTTAGGTTATTAAATGAAGGGCTGGTTGAAATTTTTTTGGAAATTTCATACTGTTGCCAAACTACTCGTCTAAACTATTTCAATCGGATGCATGATGACAAACTTGTATGGTGATTAGTGAAAGATTATTCAAAATCGCGCCAAACCCACTTACCCCAACATGACGAGCTTTACACCAACCCCCTTTTGTACTTATCTCATTTTTACATATTGTGCACGAATTTCTGACCACCTTGTTAGTGAATATTCAGTTCTTCAAACTGGGTACAAACCTTTGGAAAAACCAGTTAAGGCTGTTCATTCTACTGCATATAAAGCGTCCTTGAACATAATTGGGGAGCAGTAAGCCGGACTACATATAAATGCATTGCAGCGGTCAGATTGGGGTGATATGCGCTCTACGTTTAAGACTTAAAAAATATCTGACACATGTATTTAGAGCATATCTAGTGTACATGAGACATAAGGAATAGCACTATTATGTGGCACTTTTAGGACAGAGAATAATCGAAAGCGGGTGGTAGTGTACATGCGTACAGATCAAGGAAATTTTTATATAAAACTAAGATCCATGAGTAAACCTAGATCTTTAATAAGCTTTATCCTTAGCAAAATATATTACCCCACAAGAAGCTCTCTCTGGACATATGGAGTAGAATAGAGTAGAATATCTGTCATTAGAAGATAACGTGATCTTGAACGTACAAGAAAATTTAGAATTGTACATAATTAATAAAATAATTTTGCTACATCATATTCGGGGGATAACATTAATTTACTAAAAACTAGAACTAAGCTTAGCCAAACTAAACTAACGAATAGTTACAGATTTATCAATAGACTCTATTTCTATTAGCTTATGTCTAAGTAAATGGAGTAAATTTATAGAACTGATAGAAGGATAAGAAAAGTAAAAAGTTATCAAAGATCTATAACAATATGTATCCAAGTTTTGCCCCAAAATCTTAGAATAAGTTTACTGGAAATACGAATTTATAAAAGATTCTGTTGGACCCTTTTTGCTGTATGTTAGCTGGCAAACGCTTGCACAAATGAATGCCCTAGACTAAGTAAGAGCGCTCACCATATCGTGGTTTACAACAAGGGATCGAAGGGTTCATTTGCCGGGATGATTACAGGAAAATTAATCTCTTAAGTAGGTATGAAGGTTGCACGCTGTATACCCGAGTAAGTCTATTTATTAGATAAGTTTCTATCGGAGAACCAAGCAGGGAAGTTCCATAGGGAGAGATGTGACTATATCGCTGCAATTTGAAGATAAATCGAGTTACATCATTGAATGGAACCAAGAGTTTCCTATGACTATCGTACAGCCATATGTGAAATAGGGTAGCAAAAGGTACTTGTCTTACTTGTAAATGATTGATTAGGCCATCAGAGTTCAACCAAAGCTGCCGCAGGCATCCATATATTTCCCTTAGTGTAACACTGACATGATGACAACACGAAAAGTTTGAGTTGAGGTGAAACTCTAAACACTTCGTAGAATTTACATATACTAGTCTGTTGTCGTTCAAATATGCAATCTTCCACTAAGCTAATTATACTAAATTATATTTGCACATCATCAGCATACAAATGAACGGCGGCATCTACAATAAAATCTGCGATATCATTGATATAGAGACTGAAAGGTAGTGGACCAAGAATTTATCCCTGAGGAACACCACAAGAGAGAAATATACTGCTCGTGGTAACATTATATATTTTTACAAATTAGTTGCGCCCACTTAGGAAACTTTTAATGAAGGTTATTGCCAATGAAGAGACGAAGAACTTATTACCCAATTTAGCTAGCAATTTCTAGTGATCTACGAGGTCAACGCCTTACTAAAATTAAGTAACGCAAGAATAGCCAGAGGATTTTCATCAAGAGCGATGTAAATATCTGATGTCACATGCAGAATAGCGGTATCACAGCTGTGTTAAGGATGAAAACCAGACTGCCAGGTTAACAGTAAAAACTTTCTTTTTGCATATTTCATAGTTAAGCCAAGTAGCGTAGTAGTCTAATTGGGCAGAAGTCACTTAGGATTATATCATAGATGATACAAGAACTAGATGGCGCATGGCATACTAGAGGAGAGTAAACAAATTCTAAAATGGGTAGTGCATTCTGGAAGAGACCATAACATGTTTTAGAGCGTGTCGAAAGCAAATGTTTTTATAATAGCAGTTTTTTATACATTTGATCGACTTCCTCAACAGATCAGATACGAAAAAATATGATTCAATCGACGTGTACATCATTTCAAATGTTGTGGTCCATTCCGGAATGGACCACCCAGCCATATAAATTTTGTATACTTTTTTTTTGTACTGCATGCGACATTTAGTTCTTGTGCCATCTATGGTTATATGCAGTTGACTTCTTTGGGATAGGCACCATCAATGCGTGTTTCCATTGATTGGGGAATTGAGATGTTGTGAAGAAATGGTTAAAGATACAGAAAGTCGTTGTCAGTATAGCATGGTGGGCTAATTTGGTTGTAAAATAAGATATTCTTAGTATCTACAGTAGCAATATAGTTGGGATGGGAAAGTTGAGTTAAAATAGGATGCTAATTCATTAACCACTTCCAGATTCAAACTTTTAATAAAACTTTAATTTAAAAATTATTTACATTAAAAATTATAAAATTTTACTTTAATATGATCGGTTTTAATTTAGTCCTGTACTTCGTTTTTTCCGAATGTACTCCGCTTTGGCAGCAAACAATACTACTCTTGAACATTTCTAAACGACAGCACTGATTAGTAGGCTATGGCTTGGGGGCTGATAGGAGTCCAATTGATAAACTAGATGGCAATAGATATGAATCAGAGCATAGTTATTATTGTAGTTGAAATTACACTTCAAAAGCCTAGACAGGTAGTTTCCTGTATTATGGTAACACTTTTTAGAAAAGTCATAATTTCTAGAGCGCGAGTCATATACTTCTATTTCATATCCACAGCTCCACCAGCCATGAATTCCATGCATTATACTTACAACCTTTAGTTCCCACGAAATCCATAATTTTATAAAATTCCTAAGTACTACTGAGAGTGACATATAACAAACTCTTAGGAACCACCTTAGCAGTTAATAATGGAAAGGTGAAGCAATATAAAATGTTCTGGTACGGCAAGTAAAGTTGAGATGGGTTGTAAAATAAATTGTATTAAATAAAATTAGTTTTTGTTTTTCAATTAAATAGTTGTTATTTTTATGATATTGCCCAAACTCAGGAGATACCTATAGATGCCGTAGTACAGCCTTGGCTGGAAAGGAAGATCGGCTAGGGTATCATAACTCGTTTTCGACAAACGTATTGAACTGCTAACATAAAATAATCACATTATTAAATTTTACCAACTGCTGATTATGTAGTATATTAAATTTGCATTTTAACTTCCGTTTAATATACTATAAGCGGAACTGGTATTGATGCCTAGAATTACAGAATTTATTATATTTTGAAACCAATTAACAAAAATAAAAACATCAAATGCTGTCAACTTTTATGATTAAGTTCCTTTGTAAAATGTTTCCGTACATGAAAAACCCTTAGAGGCTTTTTTTAAATAAAAAAAAAAAAACAATGGATGATTTGAAAACCAAGCAAATTCCAATAACTAATTAACGTAAATATTCAAGATCATCATTGATCTTTTCCCACCAACAATAAATTGTTTTAATTTTTTCAACCCACGCACTCCGACAAAAACAATACAGATCTGATTATGGTGATTAATAAGTTCCTCAAAAATAACAAGCTATAAATTATAATAAAGTTTAATATATTTCATTTTTTGTTTTCATTTTGTTAGATTACATAAACTAGCCATTGTCTAGCTCACGTAAACGAAACAAATATGCGATTTTTTGGTTTAGTTAAGTCGAGACTTGCAAATTAATTTTTTAATGAATATTGATAAATCCACCGACTCTTCTTGTCACAATAAAAATATTATAAAAAAGCTTGAAAGAGGACAATATCACAAAAAAAAAAGAGGTTCAATAGTTTTGCATTGTGTATGAAAAAAAAATGTTGTTATTATTAGTCGGTCATAATTAAGGCCTAAAATATCTTGCTGATAGTATAGAAGTTGCTCTTTAATAAATTTTATTTTATAGTTTTATTACGGTAACCGGTTGCACATCATCATTAGTTTTACAGAACATACTTAGCAGAAGCATAAAATTTTGCAACGAACAACTCGAATCATATAAATATGCATGGATTCTATGCTCTTATCATTCAGTAGCAGTTTACGCTTACAGAAAGAAACAAAACAGAGAAAAACAAAATGGTAAGATATAAGGTATGATGAAAAGGATCAGAAAGGATTTAACATTTTTTTGGTTTGGAATTATAGAAATTCATGATAGTCGTTCTTTTGGCT
Source organism: Dioctria rufipes (assembly GCA_963924295.1). NCBI lineage: Eukaryota > Metazoa > Arthropoda > Insecta > Diptera > Asilidae > Dioctria > Dioctria rufipes. The sequence goes on along the minus strand of OZ002743.1, from coordinate 62,051,767 downwards.
CTTATCGCCGTTGCATTTGCCCAAGTGTCACAGGACTATTTGCCACCAACACAAGATGTAGGAGTTGGAGCTGATATTGGAGTGGGTGCTGAAGCCCCAATTGAGGAAGTTGAGCCAGCTCATACCCTTACTGATGATGGATACCGATACAGAACCGTCAGGAGACTTCGATTCAGACGTCGTCGCTATTAAACAATATAAACTAGTAATTTACTAATTTACTGGGAAACTAAATGGAAAGAACTTATATATGTACAAAGGATAATGAATTTTACTAGAAATAACAAAAATTTTCAATAAAGATATGATTTTATGCCAAATATGTAGTTGTTTTCGCTGAAAGCGGGGTTTCTAAATTACCAATTCAATTGAGATTGTAAAAAATTTAAAAATTTATTTCTTTTTGTCCGCATCGTAGAGTGAATGATTTTGAATATAATTCAATTTAACGTTATTCTTATTGCTGGAGATAAATACAGTGCAAATGAAGAAGCTATTACAAAACATAATTGTCAATCAAAGAGAATGCGATAATACTAATTGCTAGTTTAGCAGGGATAGTTGAAGAATAGGGCGCCTAAACGGTAATTATGCAAAAGTCATGAAATTAAATAAATTCATTTTGAAAGAAATATAAAATTTGAATAATTTGGATGAAGAATTCGCACCTCATCGTTAATGACTTTATCGTAGGTATTACAAATGTAGTGCCCATAGTAAATCAAGGAAATCTGAAAGTATTAAGTAAATAGTCGGTTTGAAGGAATTTTCAAATTAAGAATAGTAATTTTACGGTATCTGAGATGGATTTTATCAGAGGATAATAAATTGACAGCAAATTTCTAATAATTAAAATTAAAATTCACAGGTAAAGCAATTAATGAATAATTCAATTAGGAACGAATGATCATTGATTTTGCCCGTCTGCCTAGGGTATTACGAGGTTACCTTACATTGAGCTACAATACAAGTTTTCTAACATAAAAAGTAACAATACAAACCCTAGATAATTTTTTAAAATCTAGAATATACAATGGCTAAAGGTACATCTACATATAGCAAACCTTGACAAAAAAAAAACATTCGTCAAACATTTGACAAACAATTTATAGGCAGTTGAGAAATCCTTGATAATTATTTTGTCAGATATTTATCAAATGTTTGTCAAAAGTTTGTCAAACATCTGATAGGATATTTGTGTGAAAATGATTTCGAAATGCTTAATTTTATTCATGAATTTTCCGAGTGACAGAATGTCCATTACAGCATCTTTCCTCGTAGTTCCCTCATAGTTTGAGGAAAATTTTTGAAAAAAGAGTTGGTGGAACAGAAAATTTTTAGACAAAAAATTACAGTACCTACAGTGGTCGTGATTTATTGAATGATAAATTGACGATCTTTCCGGCTTTCGAAATTTCGCAAGAATCTAATAATTCTATTACTTTTATTATATTTGCCTTGTCCCATTTCATGATTAAGACTTTATTATTACACAAATTCCAAAACGAACTCTCACTATCCACAGATATTGAAAACTGAGAAAGAGTGCTATACAAACTTTAGTAAACATCATCCATTTCATTTGGATTAAATTGGAATTTTTATAAACATCCTATAAAACACACCTATAAAAAATTCCACAAAAGTTTGACAAAGTTTGACCAACATTTGAAAATTGTTTGACAAACGTTTGACAAATGTTTTTTAAATGTTTGCCAAAGATTTGGGGAATGTTCGTAATATGTGGATGCGCTGTAAGTTGCGGCTGTGCTAAGTAACAGTTTCAGGGTAAATAATATTAAAAAATTCTTAAATTATGTTTCTCTACTACTACGCTGATATTTGAGTTGGCATCTTATACACAAATTTTTTTGGCTAGTACACGGATTAAGAAATACTGACAAATAATGGTCCTAAATTGTTTTGTGTGACTCTGTTTGTCCCTACCCTACATTATTTGGGTCATTATAATATAGTTATGTTCTTGAAAAGTTCTCATGGCTAAATTAAGCTGTTGCGTAATTTCATCGAAGAAAATGTGAATATAAGTTTTTCGTCGTGCTGTCACTTACTTTCTACAATTTGATTGATGTGAACGATAAATGCTCGATATGACGAACATGAAAGGTATAGCCCAGTGTAAAGGAGAAGTATTTTTACAATTTATTACATATAATTTCGAAGCTCTCCTCCAACAAAGCTGATTAGGTAATTTTTAGTGCGTTTGCGAAATTAGATAAAAATATAGACATCATCTATTTTAGTATTGCGGCCTATCGTGACTTCTAATCTTCAATAGGTTTTGCATTCGGTTGATTCAATCGTTTCAACACTTTAATTTGTTGATAAGTGTACAAGACATCAAACCGATTTTTTTTTTCTCAAAAATGTGGGGTAATAAATAATAGCAAAAACAATTTGTTCGCAGATTTGGAATATGTAAACATCTTATTTTAAATTTTTCTTCATTTAGTGAAAATCTTAAGTAATGTCCGTAATTCTTTACTTCATTTCTTGTGGCAGAGTCTGTGAGTGGTGGTTAGAAAAACCATCATACTGGATATCTGGAAAATATGGTGGCAATGAATGCAATTTGCATATTGATATTTCTTTCTCGGAGGATCTACCCTTTTCAGTGGAATTTTTATTGTTCAGGAATAGCTGGTCTCTCATGTTTACTGTACACTTTGTTTTTATGAACAAAATTTTCATAGATGGAGACTTTAATATCACTCTCCTACAAGATTCATTTTGAATTGATGACTTTCTATTCATATCTCAGTCCATAGATGTTATAAAACCAATTCATACGACCATCTTAATGGACTAAAATATATCCAAAGTCTTGATCTTCGGCAGAACTAAAATTAGATCTAAAATTGCTGAAAGAGAGTTGTTTGTCTGGTAAATATAAAGGTATTAATATAAATGTCACTAAACTGAAATATATGAAAGTTTCTAACACAGTAACATAAAAAAATTTCTAAAAACCTACTCTTTTGTTCTATTGTTCGAAGATTACAGATAAAAGACTATGAAGTGAGGGGGTAAATGCATATAACTTTAATCTCGATCAGTCAAATAAATGCTTCATGCATTCTAGTAATTCCTAAATATGTATTAGCTTGACTCAAGTTGCTGGTGTGCCCGTAACACAATTTTTAATGGCACTTATAAAATAAAATCTGATGAAGTTGGCTCCGGAAGACTAACTATTTTGATATCTTAAACTCTGACTCTCAATTATATCTGTATAAATAACACATTTATTCAAAATTTATGTGACTATAAGTATTTTTCCTACCCAACAGAAATTAGTTACAATACTTGTTGTTGCAACAAAATAATAAAACACTCACCTGAAATACTTTCCCACTCCATCATACAGCCTTCTCATTTCTCCATTGCTTTAGGAGACCACAGACTATCGACTTACCATCGACAGGAGTGAAATTGGTTTTCCTCTTCTGTTTTTTTTTTCGATAGTATAAATTATATTAAATTGCTCAAAAATGTCACTCTTTTGTATCATCAGCCATTACAAAAATTTGTAATTTTTTACCCGGCAATTGACCTACCAGTTGTTTTGTGGAGTTACTCAAGGTTCGGTTCTAAATCCATTACTCGTAAATGTATTCAAACCTTTTTGGAGATATGCAAATTTAAATCTGTGCGTGCTCAAAACGTTCTATAATAATTTAAAAGACCAATTGAATTGATGATGATGGTGTGTAAGCGATTCAACACGGCCAGATCGACCTCCAATAAAAACTTATCATTAATGTTCAACGGCATCAACTTTAGATTGATCTGACCTCAAAATCTAGGTATTTGAACTGTTCGACTTCTCTTTAATTACCCTCTGCACTGTCATAAATGCAGAGCATATTACTTTAGCTTGCCTAGGTTACCAATTCCAAATTACATTAGAGCACTTGAACTTGAGAAGACACTATCAGTGAGTATATTGCCGACTATACAAATAGCTCGAAAATCTATTTAAATAAAAGAATGTAAAAATATCAGCTTGACGTTAGTCGACTAAATAATCCACGTACTAAACTAAGGGTCAGGAAGAAACCCTATGAAAATTCCGCCGATCTTGCCTTATGGTACTCTGCCGCCGAATACTTTGCGCGTGTGTGGCTGACTTGCAATGTATTAAAGATGTTGACAATTTTAATGTAAAGTCTGGCAAAAATTTGGAACATATCCCCATCAGTGCTAATTCACGGTTGGAGGCTCTATAAAGGGGAACCTCGAGAAAGTACGAAACAATACCCATCTCATTTTACAAGACAATATATGTATTCCTGTCCGCAAGCAACGGCTTAGGAAAAAGCCGATTGCTTAAAACCATAAAGATATCTCAGACCATGTCCTTGATATGGCTTCTAAAGTGAACAGGTTATCGAGCCAAGCAGAACAGAATACCAGTTCTCACGATATGATGATTTCTTCAATAACAGCTTAACTTATCAGTTATAGAATAATGTTACCTAAAGTGCATAAGTGGACACCATGCTGTTACCTTCTAGAAATGCGAGTCTGTAATTCAAATGAACAGTCGACAAGAAAACGATGTGTCACATATGGAAGAAAACCCTTGTTGTTTACGTCATTTGTTCAGGAATCCAGTCGACTTGCTAAATTTGACCTAAGGTTACTGCTGGATAAAAATGCTACAATTCCGACTGTAGTATAAAACGCCGTTTTTTAGAAGAACAACAATTGTATAGGCCCTTCCACCAAGGGACCTAGATCAAGGAATAGTAACTGTAATGATTCAAACAAGCCAAATTGTGTCTAATAATAATTTTTTTTTATTTTTCAATATTAAATATTGTTAATACTTTAAACAGTATCGAAATTGGTAATCTTCAGTCAATTTTCAAAGCGCTTAATAGCGACGACGGTAACGTAGTCTGTACCTCCTTCTGTTAACAGCTTCTGAAGGGTTCTTGTAATGGTAACCATCTTCTTCTAGCACATGACCTGGTTGTGGCTCTTCTGGGATTGGACCTGGTAGGTTATCAATGTCAGGAAGAGGAATTGGTCCTGGCTGTTGTGGAGCAATTGGTCGTGGTCCAGGAACTGGCAGAGGTCCTGGCCTTGGTGCTGGTGCTGGATGACCTACTGGTCCTGGTTGTGGGACTGGAACTGGCCGAGGTGGCAAGTAATTCTTTACTGGACCTGGCTGTGGTGCTGGTGGAAGGATTGGTCGTGGACCAGGTGCAGGCTGTGGGAATGGTGGAAGAACTGGTCGTGGACCAGGAGCGGGTTGTGGAAATGGTGGAAGAACTGGTCGTGGACCAGGACCGGGTTGTGGGACTGGTGGAAGAACTGGTCGTGGACCTGGACCGGGTTGTGGGACTGGTGGAAGAACTGGTCGTGGACCAGGACCGGGTTGTGGGACTGGTGGAAGAACTGGTCGTGGACCAGGAGCAGGGTGTGGAAGTGGCAGCGGCAGTGGAGCTGGTTTTGGTCCTGTTACTGGAGGTAAATATTGTTTACGGATGGGACCTGGATGCGGAAATAGACCTGGCTGAGGTTGTGGAAATACGGGTAAAACTGGTTTTTGTGGTCCTGGTTGAGGAGCTACAACTGGTGGCAAGTATAATTTATTTACTGGACCAGGATTTGGAATCGGCTGTGGAATCGGATGTGGAATCGGTTGTGGAATCGGCTGTGGCACTGGTGGTAAATAATCCCTTGTAAGATGGGATACATCTCCTGCTACGGTGGCAATCACAGCCAAAGCGATCAAAATGTATTTCTAAAAATAAAAATTCACAAATAAGTATTACAGAAAATCAATCTAATTTATATCCGGTAACTTACCATTTTATTCCCCTTTCTTTGAACTTCACAGGAACTGTAAGAGTTCTTGAATGAATTCCGATTAGCTCGGTGAGTATTTATATAAATTCAAATTTTTCTCTTATATACCCGTATTGAATAAAATCTTTTAACATTATGTGTTCTTATTATATACTGAAAGAGAACCGGTTCTAAACGAAAACTTCTGACAAAATTTCATCACGCCGAGCATAGTAACATCAGATCTGGAATTTCCAAATTTAGCGAATTATCAACATTTTAGTTAAACGTTTTTAATGAGCCGAAGAATGATGAAAAGATATTTATGAAAAAAAAAAAAAACAATTTTTATCATTTTTAAAGAACCATTTCCATGGCAGCAGTAATAAATTTTTAAAATTTAAATGTATTTCTGGGAGTGCAAAATTAACCTTTGGTTGAAACTGAAATCATTTCGGTCCGATGCATTATAAGCAAAATTTACTGATACACCCTGTAACTAAGTGCATTTTAAAATCTTTGAGGTCATAAATTTTGTCTACGTATGATATGGACGCGTTAAATGAATAAGATAACATTTTTCTTGTTATCAGAGATGCTTACCCAAAGTAGAGGATAGCATAAGTACTGAAAACAGAATTCGCGAGATGCAAAACTGGTTATAAAAGTTTCATTTATTCACGAAAAATAACTTTCTCGGCTAGATGCTGATGTGGTCCAATTTGGTCTAATTTTATTTGGGTATTGAATAGATTTTGATTAGTGCTCTTAATTTAAAGAAGTTCTAAATATGGCAACTGATTTTAAGTATGTAAATTCAGAGCTATAACTTTCGTAGATTCGTAAAATTTATGCTTATAAATTGTATTTGATGTTATTGTCGGTTCTTAGTTAGTATGCTAATAGGTGGTTTAAAGAATTAAAGAAAAAAGCTTGCCGGACATTCCAGTTTTTAGTTGAAGGAACTTGCTGATTTGCTTATAGGCAATTAATTGAGTTATTTGTTACATACAAAAATATGAATTTGTATGAGATATGTTTCTTCTATACAAATCAACAAAACTTTAAGCATATTAAAAAAAGCAATTATACATATTATAAAGGCCTATTCATGGTATTTCGTTCATTTACATAGGTATTTATGCGAAATAATAAAGATTTTCATTTTTGATAATCACAATAATAATGCCATTGTGAATATATTATATACATGTAAAGAATAATTGAGATTTTTGATTATTTAGATTCAAAGAATTATACGAAATCCAATGATATGTAAGCGACATTAAGAACCTTTACATTTGTAGCCTTGAAGAAAACATAATAAACTCGAACTAATGAAATCGAAAATTTTCTGCACAGAAGGAATATGAAATTTGTCCCTCTCGCACATGTTATCAATATATATAAGGTGTAAAGTAATTTTTTTAAAAAGATTTATTTTTACTTCCAAAATACATAATTACAAACTCCTCAAAAATTTTTATAATTAGTTTTCTATTTTCCGAAGTTTTAAATATGTGTAGGCAATTTGTTAATCGAATTTTCTGTGGCTATGAGGCTTAGAGAAGTTCCGCATAAAATGTCGGAACAGAGATTTATAAGTCAAAGAAGTCAAAAATAATTTGAAAAGTATCTGCATGATCCCAGGTGATCTTCTGTGTGAATATTTCAGTTGTTATTCGGATAATATTTGAAAAGCAGTGTCTCGATTTACACGGTACCTAATTTACACAATTTCATTTTTATGCGATCTTTATAATATGAAATTTAAAAACAAATAAAAAATCCGCAGTGATTCTTTGATTCCCTTCGCTTGTTTGGTAACATTGGCACTTATAACTTTCTACTCTGAATTTGTATTTTAATAAGCCCATTATAAAAACTTTCTTCAAGAGGAATTATTTCCTATTTATTTTTATATATAAAAACCTATGTTAGTTTCACAGGAATTTATTTCCCAACAGTTTCCATGTCAAAAGAGCTCATTTCCCATATAACGCGTTTTTCACTTCAAAAGGTCACATTTCCCTAAGAAAAGTTTAATTTTTGTATCAAAAGGGCACATTTCCATTTCGCTCGCATTTGCATTTTTAGCGGGAAATTTCACGGTTGTTCTAAATTTTTTAGTCTGTTCTCAGATTTTCAGTGAGCAAGACGTGTAAAAATACATGAAAGCAGATATTTATATTGAACGAATATTCTTTAAAATAAATCAGTGAAGCTCATATTACTTCAATTAAATAAGGATATTATAAAATGGATTCGAACACAAATATTGTGTTGACTGGAGAAGGAAATGGCAAAATACCATGCAAGAAACCTTTGAGAAAGTAAAATTGGTGACGTGAAGTTGTGAAACGCAACCGGTTCGTACAGTGGCTGTACCCTTTTTCAATTATTTTATTTTATTTGTTTTTAGTACAAAGCCAAAAACCTTCTTGGTCTAAAATGGTTCTCTTAAACGGGTGTTCAATAACACCTTCGTCAACGCTCAAAGGATATCGAAAAAATGAGTGAAAGGTGTATGTTCTCGTTTCATGAAATCTGGTGAAGTTCCTAAAGAATTTGTAAAAGAATTTAAGCCTCTAGAGGTTCCTTATTGTCGCTCAAAAACAATATCAAGACAATATCTATCAGGGGAATTTTCTATTAATAAAACTTTGTAGGATGTATAATGCAACTGCATCCTCGTCACAACTTGTTAAAGGAAGTTATTTCAGAAAGGTTTTAAATCGTTCTTTCAACATTGGCTTCAAAGCTCCTTTCTCTGATAAATGCTCGACCTGCATCATGTATGAAAAAAGATCCTAGAAAGAGGAGTCAATATATGGTGCAAAAAAAGAATACATTAGCTTCAAGCGAAAGCGTTTTTCGATCTTGTGCCGGAAGAAAAGCCGGACATGATAACATTTTCCAGATCGGGCAGCTTACTATAGCTATTTATACAATTTTTGCATTGCCGAAGGATGTTCGAAATCTTCTATACGACTTTCGAATTGATTTTATCGAAAGTTCGTTTGATTTGTAATGGTTGCGGATCCCCTGTGCAATGATGTTCATGTTATCGTTTTGATTGTCTCGCGAAGCTCCCAAACACATAAGGAAAATCGAGGTTGTTTACCCAGTGCCTGGTCACTCTTTTATACCACCAGATAGAGTCTTCTCTCGCCTTGAAAAAATGGTTAAAGCAAAGGAAACTATTATGCTTCCAGAAGAGTATAAAGTAATAAACACAGATTCCGGGAACATTATTGAACTTAGTTCAACAGAATGCACAGTCCGAGACTGGCAAAGAGAAAGCAAAGAGTTTTTATGTCCGCCAGGTAAATGGCACTTCACTTTTAATAAGGCGAAGAGGTTTCTTATAGAAAAGACGACAAAGTCCAATATTTTAATCCAAGGAGAAACATCTTACAAATCTGACATCAGTATTGCCATATGGGTGATGTAAAAAGGAAAACTTGCAACTAAAATAAATGCGCAAATTATCACTGAAAATGATCTTATTAAAGGTAACATATTAAGGGATATTGACAATTTATTTATTTATATGTGAAATTATTTAGTGACTCGCGTAACTTTTTTAGGTTTATTAATATGGAAAAAACAAAAACTACCCCAATACCATGAGGTACAAAGCTTCTGCTAGTGACATTTCGTCTGAAATTTGCAACATGTTTGCTTAATTTTTTGAAAATGAATTTTCCTCTTCAAATTTCCAACCTCGTAATAGCAACTTTAATTATATGAACGACTCTCATAAAGTTTCATTCACTATCCCTACAATTACACATGAGGATATACTTGAACATGTTAATGGGCTTTCAAATGACTTTACAACGGGTCCCGATGGGATTCCTATAGCCTTTCTGAAGTCATGTTGCCTCTCCCTAGTAGTCCCGCTGAGAATTATTATCCAAAAATCGTTCGATAGTGGTTGTTTTCCGCAGCTGTGCAAAATTCTTTCATCATACCTATCCACAAAATAGGTAGTAAAAATGATATTTCTAACTATAGGCCTATTGCAAAATTACCTGGCATGCCCAAATTATTTGAATCAATCATTTACTCTCAGCTATCATTTTCCTGTAAGAATTTGCTTTCTTCAAACCAACATGGGTTTATTTCGGGCAGGTCTACAACCACCAACTTATTAGAATTCATCTCGGATACTAACGTGGGGTTAGCAAAAGGCTGCCAGACAGATTGTATCTATACTGACTTTAGTAAAGCTTTCGACAAGTTATCTCACTCCGAGATATGGTTTAAAATGGAAAAGTATGGGTTTCCCCTAACTTTCCTAAAATGGACGGAGTCATATTTAGATAACAGAACATACCAAATCAATTTCCGCCATTCCTTCTCTAGAGTCTTGAAAGCTTCGTCCGGCGTACCTCATGGAAGTCACCTGGGCCCGTTGCTCTTTATTAAATCTATTGACGACATTGTATCTGTTGTGAAGCACTGCAAAGTCTTGATTTATGCTGACGATATTAAACTTTTCGCTCAGATTAAATCTATTAACGATTGTGAACTTGTACAGGGTGACCTCCACAAATTTTACGACTGGTGCAAAAGCAATAATTTGGTACTCAATATCGACAAATGTGAGGTTATGACTTTGCACAGGTATCTGAAATCAATCACTTATGATTATGAATTCTCAAATTCCTCGATTCGCCGTGTTAGTTCTATTTGTGACTTGGGTGTCAAATGTGACCAAAGATTGAATTTCGTCTCCCATATAAACTTCATGGTATCAAAGAGTAGTTCTATGCTGGGCTTTATAAAACGTTGGTCTCGAGAGTTCTCGAATCCCACCATTACACTGCATTTGTACACTTGCTTTGTGAGACCCCTTCTTGAATACGCTAGCCAGGTCTGGTCTCCATTTTACGGTATACACATCGACCGTATCGAGTCTGTTCAGTGGAACTTCTTACGATTTGCTCTCAGGCACCTACCCTGGAATAATTCATTAATTCTTCCACCCCATGAGGATTGCTTGAAGCTTTAAAATATGCACTCGCTAGAGAAACGTCGGATGGTTGTCGATGTAACATTTGTGCATCAACTCTTAAACGGGAATATTGATTCTCCATTTTTACTTAACAAAATCTCTTTCCGTGATAGTAGGCACAATTTAAGAAGGCTGCCTTTGTTGCATGTTAACTCCTCAAGGTCTAACTTTAGCAAGTATGAACCTGTTGTGTGAAGTATGAACCTGCATGTGTATTACTGTTAATAATATGGCTGAGCATTTTGTTCTCGACGTTTCAAAGCATGTTTTAAAAAAACGTCTATATAATATTTTGTTTAATGTTTTGTGCATGTAATTTCATCTGGTGTTTGGTTTATGATTAGTGTAACATACTAATACTAACACTGTTTATTTATTAAACGTGTCCATGCAGAGAGCTTGTGTTAAGCTGGTTCTGATAGTCGAATATTAGCACGTCAGTGAAGATTGGCATTCCTTGCCGAATTTAAAATTTTATAAAAATATCATTGGCAACAGCAGAGGGGGTAATTTTAACCCTGTATTAAAAGACTCCCTTTGTGATAGTCAGGAAGATGACACGGATCTCCACATTTAACAAAAATTATGCTAGTTACCAATAATTCAATAAGACTGAAAATAGAATTAAAAAGAGTGTATCTTTTCTGTTAACTTTCTTTTTAAAATAAATATTTGAATAAATCCATCTTTTGCAGTGCTCTTTTCACAGACTAAGAAGCAGTTGACTAATTTGTCGTACTTTTAGGCGTGTATTCTGACATTATTTCATGCAAAGTTTTTTAGTTTATTTTGCGGTTGATGAAAGGATAAATCTAAATGAATATGGTGAATATAAAAGTACGACAAATTTGAGGTGAAATTTCAAAATATGTGACTAAAATATACGCCTAAGCTACGACAAAGAGATCAGATCACCCCCCAGATCAGATGAACCTTGCAAACTTTTGCAACTCACACTACGAACTTTGACAACTTCTGTATGATAGCAGTAAATTGGGCTGTTGGCTTGAAAACCCAAATTGTTTTATAAAAATTTACTACAGCACGAATAATTCTTGCGGGAAAATATTTTTCCCAAATTTTTTTTTCAACAAATTTCCCATACACTTTTTTCCGTGAACAATGCTGGCAGCAAATGATAACCAAAATTAGTTCTTAAAGTTGACAAAGTTACAAAAGAGTAGAAAATATATCTACTCTAGTTCAACTTCAACCTGGCCGGCCTTACCAACTTTATCATTGGAAGCTAGATAACCTGATCTCATATATTTTTTAGAACTGTCAAAGTTGGTGAGGCCGGCCCATTGAATAAATAACTAACAAGGAAGCGGGGTATCGTGAGAATACAGTGTACGTGTTTAAGCATTTCAATGACAGTGTGACCTAAGGCGGGGGGGGGGGGAGAAATGACAAGAGGGCGTCGTTGCTATTTTGTGTCAGTTCAACTTTCTGTCATTTCATTATTTTGAAAAGAAGTTATCGGATTTGAATTAGCGGTATTCTAATAAATAAATAATTTAACAGGATATTTTCTTAATAGTAGTGTAAAATTAGTGTAAAATATACTTTTGTGAACGATTATTTATGTAATAGAGACTCCGGAGTCTTAAAAAACCGTAATGAAGTGCGCTGTGCTGTGCTGCAGGAACGAACAGAGTTATTGTCGTGGGAAATCATTCTTCAAGTAACTTTAATAGCTTTACTTGTTAATTGTAGTATTTCTAACAAAATAAAAATGAAATATTTATAAAAATAAACAGCTATGGCAAAAAAAATAAGATTTTACCAATGCCGGTTTGTTTGTTTACAATTGAATTGTCATTGGTGCCTAAATTATTCCAGTCATACAGAGGCAACGCCAAGAAATATTATCTGAAAATAAGGGGGCGCTAAAAATTTGTTTATTTTACATAGCAATTTGGTTTATAAAAAATGTTCCCCTTCAGAATGTCAGCATTTCATTACTGCCATGACGAAACGAATACAAACAGAGCATACTAATACATTTCGCCGAGTGGCTTACGTTTTCACTCGATATTCCATTTCCTTATTAGTTATTTATTCAATGGGCCGGCCAGGTTGGAAAGGCTGCTGCCAGGTTGTGTTTCGCGTTTAAAGCAAAAAAATAAAAAATTCTTCGAGGAAGTCACACAGGACTTTTGTTAGAAAAGTAGGCATATGAAATTTATTTAAAAATAAATTGTTATTAAAGTAATATATGAAGTGTTCACACAAGTTCCTTTAATTGTTCTTGAACACCCTTCGTTTTCATATCTGTCATTTGAAATTCCTCCTTCTTAAGAGATCCGACTAAGGCACATTTCGTTGTCTTTTAAAAATACGAACGTACTACACTTTTGTGTTATTTTTAGTTTTTACTGGAGCTAACTTATCTATTAATTTCTCAGTATTGTTCTATCCTGAATACCCAGCTTAGATAGGTACGCCTCGCCACTGATGTTTTCATATATCATCCTGGTAACTTCTGAACCTTACACCCTATGATGATGATTTAAACATGTTAGATAGATAATTGTTGGTCCTTTCTAATAGTCTATAAGCTTTCCCCCTTCTCCCCTCTGTTTTGAAGTTATGGGTCAACAAAGCTAAAATATCGGAGTTTTAAGTCGGTTTTCTTTTATTTAACTACTAATTTTATTTAGGCAGGGTGATCTATGAAAACATACCCAAATATTTTTAAGTCTCGTTATCTCGGAAAAGGTAGGTTTCGCCCGCCCCCCTCCACAGTTTGCTAGACTAAGTATGGCCTATCCATAACGTTCGGATTTCACTCCATTTACGGGACACCCTGTATACAGGTCAGCTACACCTCTGGTCGGTCCAGAACCGATGTGTGGATTGCATCTGTGTTTGGAAAAGGGGCTATTCGCAAACGCTTATCAGACTATTAGAGGGCCGGAGCATGTACTGGACGAATATCGCGGAATAGAATTATGCCAAGCATTTCATGATCATTCTGTCTATGAAAAGGGTGGGGGAGTTTCTGAGATACAATAGGACGAATGTTAGATTCCTAGTTGGTCTCATTACCTGAGATTGTCAACTGAAAAAGCGTATTGTCACTACTAGTGTAGGCTCTGGTCCTACTGGCAGAACTGTATCTGGAGAATGATAAGACAACTGATGAGTATTCCAAACTATGGTAAACCATAACTAGACCATGGTGAATTGGTGGACAGACAACAATAATAACAATAATAATTTACTTGATAATGTACTCAAGATTAAAAAAAAAATATTACATTACCAATATCACTGGTATACATAACAGAAGAAGAGGAAAAAAGCAAAAAGTAGATAATAAATAATAATAAAACTATAACCTTAAAGATATACAAAATAAGGACTAAAAAATAAGAGATAGAGCAGCATATTTAATTTATTTAATAGATCCGTGCACAATTCACCCTAAAAAATTAAATTATTAATTATCCTTGAAAAACCTTTGCTGAAGCCTTCACCTTGAATACTACTTGGAAGAGAATTCTCTTTACTACCAGTCTGGACAAAGTAAGAACTTTCACCATATTGTGAGATGTGCCATGGGATAGGAAGCTGAAGATTTCTGGTAGCATGCAAGAACTGCCGTTTCTCAGATAAGTAAGCAGAATCAAGTTTGTTGAATATTAAACTGCCATATGTAAAATGTGCTACAATTACTGGCATAGTCCACTTCAGTTTTAAATCCACTGACATGGAGCTTGAGCTAATCCACAATTGCCGCAGAGCAGCATATGCCTTTCTCATCATATCTGCAATGTAGGTGCAACAGCTGAACTTGGAATTATAAATTTGATTTCCAGTTTTTCACAGAGTCAACATATTCCAAGATTTCTCTAGAGCACGCCTATGAATTACTAAACAATGCGAATTCATAAACATACTCAAGGGCCTTGCTTTAACGAAGGGGTAGGCCCGCTCAGTGACCGCAGGGCTTAATAAATTCTCATCACTCTTCTCAGTCAACCAACCAAACAAGTAGATACTAATAGCAAGAATGAATTTTTAACTTTGGGTCAATATGGATACAAAAGTGATTTTAGAATTATTTATGATATGCCGAATAACTTATTCCAGTCATTTTTTTTTTCTTCTGAACCCATTTTATTTTGTAATATATTTTAATTGTGAATGATTTTTGGATCCTCTAACTACAAAGGAACCTCTACTATATATAATTTATTGTATGCCTTTATAAGATTGAAATCTATATGAGCATTACCTACGTGAACAAAATCTTTACTTTGTTGCTTTTCATCGTATTTGCATTTTGTTTTAATACTTCGTTGCTAACCTCTCAGGGACTAATTTGAATATTTGCTTATGTATAAAGATGTGTCTATAAAATTTCAGATTTCAGATTTAAGTTTTTTTATTTTTGAGGAATTCCAAATAATTTAACTTCTATATGAACCCACGAAAATAAAAGTCATAAAAATATTTATGATCTTGAAATGGTAGGACACAACTGTATGACATAACCACAGTTTTCGTTTCAATTATTAAAAGAATATTAAAATTAACATATTATGATTTGCCGCTTTATTGATTGACATCGTTTTCTTTTGGCATACTATTTTTAGTTTATTCCTAATTAGCATTAAAACACAAAAGCTTAAATGTTAGTGGATATTCCTTCCATAAAGACTATACGAATTTCATAAATTCTAATAAAAAAAAAAAACAGTAATACCGTAATGCTGTAATTAGAATCAGAAGTTCTGATTTTACAATGATTTATGTGAGCAAGCCATTTACAACAATTTATTTGCTATGGCATAAAAACCATTCTCTCGTCTAGATTTTCTTGTGAAATTCGGGTAACTGCCTAATATTAAAAATGATCCAATTCGAAAAAAGTTCGAGATAAAAAAGTCTTACTGCTTTAATTGATGTTTTTAAGATAACTTTGTTAAAAAAAAAAAAAAAGTAGAATATAAAAATACACAGACATACATATACTCCAAGGCCAGAATAAAAATTTATTCCGGATTAATATTTCCTGTTTAGTAAACTGAATGCATATTTATATATTTTTTAAGCTGATATGAAATACATGAAAGCACTTATGATTCATTAGTTCTGGCAGTGCATCGCTCCTGTCTAAATTAACCAAGACCTTCTAGCTAACATGGATGACTTTTTTGACCTTTTCACAAAATATCTTGACCATTTTAAAATAAATATTCTTACGTAATATCCATAATTTAGCACGGATAATTAATATTGCAAAAATATTTCAAATTAGCAATAATATTTTGGATAGCAAACTGAATTATTCTATCAGTTTTAGATAATTTAATACTTTCCTTGAGAGCTATAGCAAATTTGTTATTGAGATTTGAAGGACTGTCCAGATATATTGGTGTATAAAGACGAAAATCAGTTTAACACAAATTTTCATAATCATAAATCACGTAGTAGTTTAGGTGCATTAGGTAGCTACGTCCTAATCGGAACAATTGGAATTCCGGAAAGAAATCCACTAAAGTAGGTATATACTACTGATTAACAGAAAGTCCCACAACCACCTCTTTTTAAAACCACACTTTTCGAGTTCTTGTCATCACTTGCAATTAGTAAAACTCATTAAGGCACCAAATTGGAAAAATTATGCTTTTGACAAAAACTTTGATCTTTTAGACTCTATACTTCAAATATTTTGTACTAAAAAAAAAATATGTAAAAATCTCTTAAATTCGTTTTTCATTAAATATTTGGACGCTGCCAGAGAGTGCGTCAACATAGAAAGCTAAAATCACGACGGTTTCCTAAAAATAGTACATACAATTTCAAAAAATATACTAAATCGAGCAATCCCTTCTTGGTGTTGCCATACAAAACTTTGGTTTTTCATTTTTTTTCACTTTTATTTTCATCTACAGCAGTAGCGTACCTAAGGAATTGTAGGGGGGGGGCGACCCAAGGAACATCGTTAAGACTTCAAGTGCTGGAAATTTGGAATTTTTCCTATATGTCTCCTATATAAATCTCGACCAACATTTAAGTTCTCACATTGAACTTGTAATTCTTAAAGAAATAACTAGAATGTTTTATCTACATACATTTGTTGTTTTATATGAGTCTAACGAGTATAAGTCCTATAGAGAAGATTTTACTACTTGAACATTAGTGCTATAAACGTGGGTATATAGGACCACAATTCCCAGAAAATAGTAATTCTATATAACATTCGTATACCAGTATTGGGGAATTTATATATGGGAGTACAGATCTTGGGAAATATGTTCATATTTCACGTCTCATATCAAAAATCAATCTGCAATCAACCCTTATATATAAGAATACGGGGAATAAGTAATTTCAGTGAGAACTTATTTTTGATATCAACACTAATATAAGCAATCAGTAGTTAGTGAATTTTTATATAGGATCAAGGGGATCACTAGGAAAAAACTCATAGCAGATGCTAAAGTGTCATGTCACGGCATGTGCTTACCTGGAATATGATTTTATAGTTTCAGAGACTCTGCATTTAATGGAATTAGGCATTACGAAAAGACTTCCAGTTGGTTATAGGGACCAACATTTTTGTAATTCATACGAAGTAGTCATCTCGAGATATAGTATGTTTCCGAATGGCTCCTCAAATGTAAAATGCCTTTCGAAATGAATCTGGAAGACTTTAAAAGCACACCAAGCTGGCTGAGCGGAATTCTCATATAGGAATTCTTGCCACGAAATATGAACTTGAATGCTATATGAATGTTTTTGTTTCGCTCTTTTTTCTTCTATGCTTATATAGCACTAGAAATGTTTTATAGAAAAATCTATTCTCAACACTGCAATTTACATCTTTTTATAGGAATTGGTTACCTATATAAGCGTTTATTCCTGCTCATGTAGGTGTAGAAATCATGATATACAATTTTTTCTGTATATCAAGATTTTTAATCTTTAAGGGAGAACTGGAGAATCCCATATCATTTCTTTTTTATGTACGGTAGCAAGGGGCTAAAATTTACAATTTTAGAAAAAAGCTAATAACTTCTGATATGTCATCAATATTTTTATAATTTTTAATACTTTTTCGTAAAATATATCTGAGATTATTATAAGCAACTTCTGCTTACGTTGAGTAAATAGATTTTGTTTTATTTATATTTTTTTCGTAGGAGCACAGACTGTCACCTTTTCCCCGGGCTTGGAGCTAAAAGTTACAGACCTGGGGCAAATTGTTACATAAGAAAAAAACGCACATTCCTTGACGAACTTAAAAGTTTATTTAGCATATAATCACAAAAAATAATATATTCAGTCTTGTCAATTAACTAAAAAAACATAAAACAAAATTCTTCTCGAAGTAATAATGATATGTACATAATTGAATTGCAATGACAAAAATAAAGGCCACGACATAAAAGAAAACTAATGCTTTTAATATCATTATAAGAATATTAAATAAATCTTCATAGAAGTAAACAAAAAAGAAAAGAAAATTATGTTGCAATTAAAATTAAGATAAATTTAACGATTTATCAGTAATACATTTTTGGCAAATAAATAAAGCCTTGCTTTAGGAAAAGTTCTGACAGATTCTGGACTAAATCTCGTCTTTTCTATCGAGCCACTGGGAGGATTAGGTAATCAATAGTTATATTAACAGTGTATCTGCAGTTTGAAAGGCCTGCAACAGCTTTGTCAACTTGAGATGTTCTTGATATAAGTTGCTTTTCTTTGAGGATTTCGTTATTGTTAGTAATTGGCACCGTATCACTAAGTATGGGTTGTCGATCTGTAACAATAGAAGGTACATAATCTTCATCATATAAAATGTTCTGATTGAACGGATATATACAGGTCTTTTGGAAGCCATTTTGAATGATGTTCCTTGATGTCGACGCCAGTGGCCATGCATATTTAACAATCCCTGGAAGTTCATATATAGACATAGTTTTTCCAGCATTGCTCCTCATCCAATTGTTCTGTGCCATGGAGGAATAGTGCTTAAACGGTCCATACACGCCCCCATCAAGTGGTTGTAAGCGGTAGGTGCATTGAGGTGGAAATGAGAGCATGATTATTCCATTCGATTTAGCCTTTTCGATAAGCTTAATATCAATATGAGACGAATGGTTATCTAACAATAGCAATATAGGTTCAGAAATTGTTGGCTTAACGAACTTAATAAAATTGTCCATATAAACCAAAAATTCAGTTACCGTCATCCAACCAGAACTGTTTCCTACACCAATTGATTCTAGAGGGCCATCTCTGATAAACAAAGCTTTATATTTCAAACGTGGAAACACAAATATTGGTGGAATTCTATTGCCGGCAGCATTTATTGCCATTTTGACGGCGACCAGGATTCCCCTTCTACGGAGGTAATGGCTCCAAGCTGTTTTATCCCCTTTTGGGCCAACATCCTTTTAGGTCTCTGAACTATCAGGACACCAGTCTCGTCAAGGTTCCAGATTCTTGACGGGGGTAGTTCATGTTTTAGCATGATCTCTCCAAGCTTAGAAAAGAAGTTTCGAACGTTGCTTCTATTAATTGAGGTAGCACGACTGAGACTCTTTGCTTCCGGTGACCATATAGAAAGACTTTGGTTTCTTTTTATAAAAGCAGTAAGCCAGTCTGGTCCAGCCATGCCGCGTTCATGCCAAGAATTCGGCAAGCTGGGAATCTCAAATTGTATGGCACATTCGTAAGCCAACTTTCTTACTTCTATGGGAAGTAAACCAAAAAAGTTACTTGAACATTTTAGAAGATAGGCTGTCAATAATCTTTCCTGCTACCCGTTAAAAACCTGCCTCACAGGTTTATATCCTACTGATACTTGTAATCCTTTTTTTTTTTTTTGCTTGAGAGCATCATATGACACAATTCGAATTGTTTAGCCACACCCCGTATTGGTTGCCCTTCTTCAGTCACTGATTTTGCAGCTTTTGTCCAGTGACTTAGTTCCCCTCACAGTCTTTCTATTGTTATGTCCTCATTCTAAAACAACAAAAAATCGAATTAGTAAGTAGTTTTTGAAATATTTTCTTAAGCAGGGGCCAGTTGTTACAGCGTAACAGCATACCCCATTTTAGTGTAACTTTGAACCCCAATATTTACCTGATGCCCTTCTTATGTTTCCTTATTCACTTACTAAAATATTAACAAAATGCTAATTTACATAGCTTGCTTAGACTATTAAGAAGTTACCGCAAACCTTAATACTGCTAATTTCATCTGAAGGTTGAAAATAAAACCGAAAAAACTTTACACGTAAAACTATACTGACGCGGTGCTTTTGCAGAACTTAAAAAATACAAACTCTCGAACGACTCCGGGGCGCAACTGACTGGCAGACAAAGATGGCGTAATCGTTCATAGTTTATTCGTTCTTAACTGCGTAGTGCTTTCTCTTATACATGGGAGGTTTTGGCCGTTGTAACAACTTTCCCTGTATCTTTTATAGCCCCTTGCTCCCCTACCCGTTTTTTTTACGGTTAAGGACAAATTACAATAACAATTACAAATTAGGTTAGCAAATAATGACATATTGACAAATTTATTGAAAAATAAATAAATACACATTAGTTCTATTTATTTGGAGAGCCAAATGCACAACTGTTTTTAACCATAGTTAATTAAACTTTCTATTTATTTTGAGGCGCTTTTTTTGATCTAGCTTGTTAGATACTAACAGTAAAACTTTAATCATTGTTAAATTCGATCATATGTCTTGTAAACAATCAATTTTAATATTAAGAAATATATATATATAATATGATATAATCTAACCGCGCATTCATAATAAGCTCCACATGAATATAATATTTGCATACTCAAATAGGATCTATTGTCTTTTAATGATTTTACATTAGGACCACTTTTCCTATATAGGATAATTTAGGAACAAATAAGTAATCAAATAGGGATATATTAAATTTCTATATAAGTGAAGTACACAAATGTAGGAAACCTACAACAACGTCATAACATTAAATTTCTACAATAGGGAATATATGAAGTCTTATATAAGCTGTGAGCATCAATATGAGATTAGGATATAAATATATTAGAGGAGTAATTATTCCTATATCAACTAAAAATTTTATTCCCGAAGCATGATATGGGATTCTCCACTTTATCCCTATAAGAGTCTAGTGCAATTCCATCGGAATTCGGTGAGACAATAACCTGGCTTCTTATGGCACCTTAAGTTCACAAGATTTACACCCTAGCAGACATCCGAGATTTATATAGGCCAAAAATTGTTCGTTCGGGACTCTGACCGCTTAAGTTTAATCAGTGAAAAAAGAAAACACGTCCGCTCTAAATTTGAAATTGGCAATCAAGATACGTCGCTTGGTGGTGAAAATTAGAACTGCTAAAGGAAGTGCTTTTAATAGTGAGAGTCTTGATACCGTGAGCAAGGAGATTGCCATCTGTTCGGACAACCAAGTAGCTGTAAAGGCCTTGTCAAAACCTTTAGTAACCTCCAAGCTGGTACTGGAGTAGTAAACCATACAAAATTCTCTCTTGCTGGATAACAGGTTACTCGTGGGTATCAGGTTAAGGCAATATATATCACCGGGAACGACAGGGCAGACGAGCTCGCTCGCATTGGTGCAACCTCAGAGGAATCATCCTCCACAATCGGGATTGCACCAAACATTCTTCCATCTAAAATTTCGGCCTGGGTTGACTGCCAACCCAGTAAACCTAATCGAAATTTGACGAAAAAGATATTGGGACTAAGCAAGCCAACCCTCTCCACACATCGTACAGGTTACTTGGCTTACACCTCCAGGAAGAACTGAATGAAGTAGGGAGGGTTGGGGGACAATTCTGAATTCTGATTTTTTAAAGCGTCGAACTGGTACCTATTGGCTATTGTTCATAAGTCTAGAGGGTGAACATCGGGCCTTGCTGTCAAGTTCCAGTGCCTCCCACCCCCTGGGGACACAACCTCTTTTCAGTCCATCTATCTAAAGCTGGAGTCAGATTGATAATTTTTAACTCTCGTAGCATACGTTGACACAGGGTAATATCGAATGTATGCTTGCTGACTAAGGAGTGTTAGATTACCAACGCACACGACGCAAAAATTAGGCGAATTTCTAGTTTTCGTTGCAATATTGAACGCTGTCGGATTTTTTTAAACATTTTTTTACTCTCGAAAACAAACAAAAAATAGTTTCGTATGAGTTGATTGATAAAGTGGAAAAATTGAAACTAATTTATAACAAAAAGTTGAAAATAAATTTTACTATTATCAAATGTCACCGCGTTCAATGTAACGCAAGCATCACGTATAAAATTCCAATCGAACTCTACCTATAAAGGTCGCTTGCTTCAAGAGTATAATTGCAATGTCAAAAGTCTTAGGTATTTCTGGTTCCCATTTAGGTTAGGTTAGATTACATTGGCGGCTATAGTATATTCCACACTTAGACCATCTATGATTCATTGTAATGCCACTTTATTGGAATGATGGTGGCCATTTAAAAATAATTACATTTCAATAATTCTTAATAACTTTGAACATTTTAAACTTTAGAAAACTCGCTTTTACACTAACAACAAATGTCGGTCTAAACACGTGTATAAACAAACATCAGCTGTTAATACTTTCTTTAGTGCTATTGTTCTTACTGCAAATCGTGCTGTCATAGTTTAAATACAACAAAAAATCAAGCTTGCTTTGAAAATTTCACGAATAAAAGCAGAAAATATGAAAGCGCAGATTATATGCAACGAAAAAGGAGTGACAAATGATTCATCCACGAAAATAAATGGGAACGGAATTTTTTTAGATTTTACTCTCCTATAATGATCCCGCGCTTTATGGAGAGATGTCACCAAAGTTGGATCCAAAGTTGTTGACCCTGACGAAGAATAGTTCCACATTGAAAGGAAAATCATTCAGAATTTTTAAAAAAATTTAAGATTTGTTTTTTAACAATAGACACCATGAGTGTCGCTAGTTGTGAATGGCCTTTTTCCAATTTAAACAAATTTAAACATAAACAACAGACGAAGTTGTAGGTACTCCACTGATCTAGAGTATATTATTATAGATCTTAGGCCAATTAAAACTTTTTTTCATGTTTTTATTAAGAATACTGATACTGACCAAGATTTCTGATTTGACTTTTAATTTTGGGCTTTTATTTTGTCCTCGGAATTTTGATTCGAATTTTGAACTAAAATAAAATTCGAGAGATCTTTGTAACTGCAAGGATGAGACAAGACTATCGGAAATAGAATCTCTTGGTACTCGGGCGAGTTTACTCTAACATTAGAGAAAAAATAGTACAAAAATTAATTGGAATGTATAAAAATAATCCACGCATAAATACAAAAAGAATTCGGTTATTTCAAGAAAAATCGAAAAATTTCGGTAAATTTTAGGAATGGAGCCTCTTCGATTTTGATTATATTTTGAATTCTATCAGAGGAGTTGGAGGAACAGAAAGAAGCCATTTTCTTTTTAAGTTATGAAATTCACTTCGTCTTTACGTCCTGTCAAAAGTTTCAAATGAAAGAGGGCAGTTCGGATAAAATCTGCTACCGCAATAAATATAAATTGGAAGTTTTCCCGATGACAAATGCTTCTGTCCTTCATTCTTGAAAATCCCAAAATTATAAATTGTTGCAAAATATACATTTTTTGCGAATCGCTTTGGTATAAATTATTTTGAAATTTCCTGTAGGTCAATTGATGTTAGAAATTTGAGCCATTTTTGCTGGATGTACTCAAGAAGAAACGGTTACATTGTGGGTACAAAGTATGATAGCTCATTTTAATGCTTCTTAAATCCGGTATGAAAAATGTTGGTGTTGATGACCAGTTTTTTGATAAAAATAGTAGTTAATTAAAGAAAACATCTAGTTAAAATTCCGAAATTTTGAGTTTTTTGAACCATACCTTCAAAACAAAAAGGAGTAGGAAACATATTTATAAACCGTTTGAAAGATCCAAACATTGTTTATCTAAAACTTTTTAAACAATCATCATAGGGCGTAACATACAGCGGTTATAGGGTGATCTATAAAAATATACCCAAATATTTTTAAGTCACGCTATATCGGAAACCGTTAAGGCTTTCCCCATAGCCGTACAATTTTTTTATTCGTTTAAGCACGACCTATCCATAGCCTTCGGGTTTCATACCTCTTACGGGACACCTTGTATAAAAATTTAAGATTTTTACGTATACTGTGAAAAGGATCAGTCTTAGAAATTTTTATTGTACTGGTATTGGTCGGAATTATTTTTACTGTCCGACGAACTGTTCTAGAAATATTTGCGAAGAACTACTTCAACAATCAAACTTGCAAAGAGAGGTGATTGATTACACGGAATTACATAGGGGTATTCATCTAGGGTATCTTAAGAATTGGTTTTATAGCAATTTTAGCTTTATTTATAGTTTTGAATGATGTTTCGTCAAAGTTGACAGGCTTTAAGAACTGTGAGCCAAAGCCCTGCAATCTACATTTTACAATGGCCTCTTCTTTGAATAAGCCAATCTCCAATGTTTCATCATCTTGGACACATAACCTTGGTACTACGCTAGGTGATATACCTATCAAATATATGTGTTTGTGAGGTTAGATTAGGTAAGAGAGTGCAACTAGAAGTGCCTATCCTGTTTCACAGATACGTGTTTATTAAGTTTGTAGTGTCCGGTTTGGACTCCTTTAATAATTCTAAGTTGATTACTAGATAGGCAAACAAGGATCCCGATTCTTCTTGGGTGAAGATCTTTTGATGAATATTTTGGTTTGTCGGGAGCCTATCATTGCTGTGCATCTCTGATCCATTTGGTTTTGAATCGAATATTGAATGCTTCTCGGTATTGTAGGAGTTATCGTAAAACGATGTCGGTCCTATGAGGGGAATGGATACTCCTTTTTTTCTTTTTTAATTTCAGTTTGTATCGATTTTTTCCCTGATTTATCCAATTTCCTTCAGATAATTGAAAACTATTTGAAGAAAACTCTGTATATATACGGATTATCCCGCTCATCTGATATAATAATTGACAAGGTTTTTGCAGATATTAATCCAAGCAAATGGTTGCTCTTAGAAGAAAGTTTATGCACCACCCAAATAAGTATAACAAGAGACTAAGTTTCTTATAATTTTTAGATCTTGTAAGTCCTCTATTAATAATATCTCTGAATACTGAATATTTTGCAGTTAGCCTAGGTCTTAATTTAAAATAGTTCATCTTCGAATGGACCTTAATTCTAAAATATAAATATAAAAATTTTCTGCAAAATGTTAATCTTATCTACATTGGGATACACGCAGTACTTAGATATTATTATTAGATAATATTTTATGAAATAATCCGAATCACTTCATATAAAAAATGAAATTTGCAATTTTATGAATGTAATTCAATAAATAAAAACCCAAAAAATTATCAATGAATTCAATTAAAGTTGAAAATAATTTTTATACGAAAGCAACTGCCCGAAATATACTTAAAATCTGGAGTCTTCATGTCTGCCGTGACAAAATTTAAAAAACGACCCGAAATAAAATAAAACAATTTGCAAAACTGGTTTTCCGTTCCAAAGAAAAGAGTTACCGACCTGAAAAGTCGTAAATTCAATAAACAAAGATGTTTGTCTTATGCTAATCAGGATTTATTTCTCCTGTTGATTTTTAATCATTAGCAGTTTCTTCTTCCCGACATAATTGATTAATTGCAGGACAACAACTGGGGAGGATTAGGCATACTAGAAAGATTAACTGCTTTATACCATGGAAACTATATGTGGGTTTTATCAGACCCATTAGAATTGAGGAAAAAACAAAGTTCGCGAGTAATAAATCTAAAATCTACATAATATCTAGATACATGTGGATTTGTATACGATCCAAGTTTTTTTCTGCAAATTATCTACAAGAAAGTGAAAAGATGTTCTGAATCGAAAATGCTATTAAAGCTTCATATAACTATAAAAATTCGTCGAACATGAAGCTTTTTCACTCGATTTTGATTTATTTTGAAAGAATATGCAAATTTTTCTTAAAGTTTGTAGAAGTCTATTAATTGTAGCTACTTTAAAATAAAAAGTTTAACTCTGCAATATATGAAGCCTTACATGAATTATGGGAAACAGTACGCGAAGTTTACTTTGCATTTCTTAATAATGTGACTTAGAACAGTGTTGGGCATAGGTTTTACTACAGGCCATAATTGAAAGCTCAGTTATCTGTATTGGAAATTAGGAAACGTTAAATAAAATGTAAATTGAAAAATAAAATAACAGGCAACAACCTTCATAATCCGCATTGATAGAGAGGACCTAGACCTACATCTTCCAACTTTTATCTTAAGGTGTGTCTCACTCTTCGACATGTGCTTTAAGTTTGAAATAAAAACTAGTAACCCGGTAGAAATAGAAATCCCACCGAAACTATTTGGAAGGCTTTCAGTTACTCAATAAAATGGAAACTCTTAAACTTCGTGGTTAACATTGGAGCTAATGGATCAATTAAAAGCTATGAGCAGAAATTATAATTTATATAAAAGGTCAACTGACGAAAATTAAGGGACAGAGTACAATAACGCACTTCATCATTAGTACAAATAATAGAACCATAGATGTATAAAACAACCACGGCAACTATGCTGTAAGAATATACCAATAAAGGTGGTTTGTATAGAACATCATTGGCATGATGAAGAATGGGCTAAGGTTGGCTCGAAGCTACTGCTGGTCAGCATACTAAATACAACACCTGGTGGGCCCGACGAAGCCATTCCATCAATATGAGTCGCTTCAAGCCTAGATAAATCTACCTGTTGGGAAATTTTTTGATGTATAGCATAACATACATATTTTAGCGCAATCATTTTATATACAAAAATATATCATACTTTTGGTGCTCTAAAATTATCATTTTGTCTATTAACTTTTATACTTTTATTCAGTTTTATTATTTGATAGTGAATTTTGTACTTCATCTTAATATTATGCAAATTTTTCCTACATAATTTTATATTCGCATTAAAATAAATAAAATAAAATAAATTACTTCAAAACTTCAATTTCCAATACTTCGGCAGGGTAAAATCAAGACATTATCGTTAAATATTGGCCGTGTTAATTCAAATAAATGCATAGAATTTTTAATTATGCAAAAGATTCTCGTGAATGTTTACGTGAATATTGTCATTTAAAAAAAATTGTCCTGTAACAAATGTTTAAAAAATAATAATAATTTATTAATGCGTTTTAATTAGTATGGCGAGCTATAAGCCGCTCCAAAAAAGTATGGCATTGCGCTATCGCCGTGTTTATTTTCATGGGCTACAAAAAAATGTAAGAGTTTTAGTGTAACAAATCGTTTTTTTCGACAAGTTTAATTAATTAGCCTGTAATTAAGGGTCGCCATATTTGTAACAAATGACTTGGATTTTTCTGTCATCATCTCCCGGTATATGAGTAGGTAAGGAATATATTTAGCTGAAAAACTGTCAAAAATGTAGATACGTCACTTTGAGTTAACACGGCGGAATAGTTTAGGTAGAGCAAAAAAAAAACGAAATCTCTTAAATACGTAGCTTTTCACGAACTAAAACAAAACTTCTTATGAAAATCTGTATTTAAATATTTTTACGAAAAATACCTCAAATATTACATAGACGAATCCATTTTTACATATAAATGCATAAATAAAAGAGAAGCATTCGGAAGGTGCTTAAATTGTAATTAGAACATAAACCTAAAACCCAGCGAGAAATATATGCAATGCCGCATCAAAGCCTTATTGCGCCTTTGGCATTCAACAACGACTCATAATCGAAAACTTCGATGAATTTGACACTTGATGTCTTAGGCAGGGCTCAAGGCATATAGAATACCAGATATTCCCATTACGAACCATGTTCCGCCATTAGTCACGAATTATCGTCAAAAGATATAGGAAGCACGGTACACTCTCTCCTCGCTCTGTCTTTCTTATAAAAATGTATATACATTAGTCACTGAATTACGACACAGTTTATCAGCTGAAATGTGTCAAAATGGCGTGGTCGTCGGTTTATGTCAGAAATATTTTGAGACAGTACTGCATGTATGAAATGCATTACATTGCCCATGCCGGCGTGGTCGTCAACCCATTTCTAATGCTATTTTTAACGCTGGCGCTGCATTGCTGCCAATATGAAAGATCTAAATCTATTATGAAAAACCATGAAAAAATGAGACGATATTTGAATTTCTGAAAATAAATGATTTTATATTTAAAAATGTGGACTTGAAGGAAAAGAAAACATCTTTTTATTATTATTTAAAATTTTATTGCAAACCGGCATAGATTTCAAGGAAATAACTCAACTGTAAAATGTAAGGGAAATTATTATATGGCGCTGCCACCCAGTGTTAATGTAACTTGCCCGGCGTTTTGTTCGGCGTTTGACGACGATGACGACGACCACGCCGACATCGCTATTATTAATGTAATCCAGCCATAAATGTAAACGAAAACATCGAAGAATAATCATCTAAGCTGTTTGTATTATTAGATCTGTTCGCGTACTTAGTTTTGGGACAATGCATTGCAATGAATTTTCACGAACTTACACAATTTCCGTTCGTTTACTTTCTCGTGCACAAAATTACATGAGTTTTGTATACGTCACAGCTTCCTCTCTCGCACGAATTTACCCGAAGTTTTTAGTTACTGCACAATTTTTGCAAGGAAAATTGACAGCTGTCATAGGAAAAGTTCAGTTTTGTAATTTTCTGAAAAAATTTTAAAGCGCAATCAAAATGTCGAATGAAGATAGTTTAAGTATTCAATGCTCTAATGGGACTTTTAAAGCCTTCAAGAAGTTAAAAAAAATAAAATAAAACAATACTCATTCGCAAATGTTATCCGACACTTCTTCTTCTTGTTTTTCACGAAGTTGCATGAAAAGCGTTGGTTTACTTTTTCATGCATTTTACATTCTTCCCCCACCACACGATTAAGTTTTTACTCAGAAAGTTTTTGCACGAGAAATACGCGAACAGACCTACTATCGAAGAAAATACTGTTAAGGGCGCCATACACCATCAGTTTTGCCGTGGTTTTAAAAACCACGTTTTAGTCGAGATAAGAACCTAAAACGTAGTCAAGAAAAAGCCCCACACACCATCCAACTTGACCACGTCTTGCCATCATCTTGTAGTGTCCATTTACAGCAACAACATGTGACCAAACATTGTGATTATTTCATGAAAAACGGTTTTCACAGAAGCGCAGGAACATTTTATGAGAGTAAAGCAGGCCATACACCATCAGTTTTGCCGTGGTTTTACTGTAAAACCACGGCAAAACTGATGGTGTATGGCGAACCCCACGTTTTGAGGTTCGGATATCTACTAAAACCAGAATTCAGGTCATGCCAGAAATATCTTTCTCAAAACGTGGGCAAGACGTGGGCAAGGCCATACACCATCAGTTTTGCCGTGGTGAGCAACAATAGGGGAAATCTTCAGTGAATATAAAATATTTATTTCAATTTTTGCAGATCCAGGGACGGTGAGGTAACATGAATCAAATAAGGTCGAAACGAATTCTCATAGCTGAATTTCATGATAAATTTCTGATAAGATTTTTTTTATGTCTAATTCAGCTATTAGAAGTGGTTTTGTCTTTACTCTATAAATGGTAGCGCCCCAGCAGAGAGGAATGGATATTGGATAAAAACGGAAGTTTAATCGGGCAATGTCATAATAATTCAAAACTCTATCGGCTTACTAATCAGCAAACCAGTGTTCCTATTCAAAGGCATATACAAACAAGAGAAAACTAGAATTGGTCTAAGACCAATTCTTCGAATACCTCGTATGTAATTATATATTATGACCCCCAATATGATTGTAAAGTAGTTTTTCCAATGTTTTTCTAGAACGGTTTGCCGGACAGTCACGGAGGTATATGTTAAAAACCTCAATTTATATATGGCAACACCATAAACGGGCTACCCCATTTTGTCCACTTTTGAAAATGTATTTACTATTTTTATGAAAGCCCAGTGTAAAAATGTTTGGGCTCTTTTTCAAGGCGTTTTCTATCGCAGTGTTCAAATATATAGTGAAAACCAAAGTTTTATATGGCAATACCAATAAGACGTACATAGCCTTACTTAGTCCGTTTTTAAAATTATATTTATTATTTTTATGGAATGACGTTCTGTACATTAACGCAATCGTAGTCAGTGTCCAAATATATAGCAACAAATGAAATTTTTGTATGGCAAACATTGGAAGAAGTTACTCGATTTGTCTAATTTTCTAACTTAAATATATAATTTATTTAGACAGACCATATTCAAAATTCCAGCTATCCAAGTAAACGTGTTGTCGAGGTATCGTCTGGATGCACAGATGGATGGACAAACGGACGGACAAATGGACATGCAAAAGTCAAAATAACTTTTAATGTTCTGCGTAGGTGTCCAATTCTTTTTGATTTACCA
Source organism: Dioctria rufipes (assembly GCA_963924295.1). Classification (NCBI taxonomy): domain Eukaryota; kingdom Metazoa; phylum Arthropoda; class Insecta; order Diptera; family Asilidae; genus Dioctria; species Dioctria rufipes. The sequence continues at coordinate 62,021,449 of OZ002743.1, read as the reverse complement.
GCATTGTTGCTATGTGCTAGAAAGCGAATAACAAACTTTGTACATATATGATGAGAATTCTTCTAGCGTATAAAATTGAGCTATACGTTATAGTCCAGTCAATAGGGGTTTTGCCCTACAAAAGGTGGGGTAGAAATGATTTTGATATATGATAATGTAGGTTCGATTTTTATAAATCTCTATCATTGCAAAATCTCGATTTTTGTAGCCTCCGCATTCGTTTAGCTATTACTTCATTTTTACAACAAAAACCTTTTTGGTTCGATTTTTTCCGAACTTCATTGTACATATTTAAAAACAACACTAAGGAATGTAAATTTTATTGTACATTTAATATTGGAATACGTTTATAAATAGCTTGGAAGCTCTAGTCACAGAAGTAGGTTATCACACTATACACAGGATACGTATGTATATAAGGAAATCTGTAAAAATGCCATTAGAGGAGATATTAATTCCTATTTAAGAGGGATTTATTTTAATGCAATCTACACTACCAGTTTTATTTGTTTTATTTTTACTGTGTATACAGAAGACATGATAGCATACAGCCGTGACGTAGTTAAGACCAGTTTTCTTATGAAAAGTAACAACAATATTACAAAAACAATTATACGCAAAAAATCTTGCAGTGTGCAGCACACTTGGCTGTCTGCATACTATGGTCAATGCTACTTTCGTCTGCATAAAATTATGGACAAGTTAATCAAACATGAATTGAAATAAAGTTTTTACCTCCGAATCACCCATATGTATATTAAATTGATCTAAGTAAAAAGAACGAATAAGAAAGTACTCTATGGATTATGGACACCTATTATTAGACCATCTGTAGACAAAATAGTATTCTATACATCAGGTAACCTTAGAAATAAGGAGTTTCTCAAGACAACTCTGAAGATTTTGTTTATCCCCTGAATGCCTGAATTTATTTGAATATCTTCCCTTACCAACTCGGATATGAAAAACAATAATCATTCCAAAGGAAGAAATCCTCTCTTTATTTCGGATTGCTCCATATGGGATTGAAATTATTTTCTAATCTAAATCTTTTCTATAGAAAATTTGATAATGAATGAAGTTAGCTATGTTGATTTAAAAGAAGGTCTCAGCTGCTTGTAATATTCAGGTGTCTTACTACTATTCTCACCAGTTTTTTTCTTGCAATGCATTGGATCTATGCAACAAAAAGTTTTTTTTACAACTCATTAATAATATCTGCATTTCTTAGTCACTACTTATTCATTTTCTAAAAAAAAAAAAAGCTTCTAATCTCTTCTACTTATTATTCATGAAGCGCACTAGTAATTGTTCAGAATCAGGAAGTCAAAAGTATTTTAGAGAAAAAGTTTTAAATAATGAAGAGTTAAATTGTAAGCCTTGGTTTTGTAAAGAAAAATCCCTGATAAATAAACATGGTTGTTTCCTACTTAGAATCTGGACTATATAAGTATCTTTAAAGTGGAAACTCAATTCAAATTACTCTGTGAGCTGAGCAAGTGGAAACATCGTACTTATAGAAATGGTAAATTTTGTATATTTTCTTTTTACTCGTAATTAATCAAAAGTCATCATATTTCAGAATTCCTACATAATTTTTCTTACTCTCTTCATGATTGTGACTGCTGATGTCTCCCATTTAAGGGTAGCACCTAATAAATATTTACCTCCAGATCATCAGAATTTTCAGGCTTCTGGGTCTTTTGCATTGTTTAATCCACAAAGATTGGGAATACCACCGCAGCAACATTATAATGATCCAGTCGGAAAAACTGTTCCAGAATTCGATGATTCTCCGCCAGCACATAGTTTTGATGCTGATTCTGGCTATACATATCGAAATCCAAATATAGTCCCAGATAAATATAGATCGATTCAATAAATTTTGGTTTGCTGAATGTTATGTAATACTCGATTCTATAATTTTTACTCTATTAAATGTGATGGTGTATAATTGTTTCCAGTTTTGTTTTAATTATTTTTCATATCTCTTAAATCTCTGTTATCATATAGGCGTTAGATGGATAATTTCGTTGACTATCACTCCAGGGATCACTGGCTCGAATCGCAATTCGGCAAGGTTTTGTAACATTTATAGTTTCTTCTCTCAATATTGCCTGCTACTCATCTGTTTAAGCACTACACCGGGGAAGCGAAGAAATATTTTCGAGCTTCTAACATTTGTAAGGCTTTAAATGCGAACAGAAGCATCAACACAAAAAGAATCCGGAAAGAATAACCGAAAGATGGCAGCCTCTTCGTTGGAAAGATATTGCAAGCTTAGATAATAAATAACGTGAACATAGGGAATAAAAGCTATTCAAAAACTAAGGCCATGAAAATAGGCGGCGAAGCTCCGAGGAAGACCAGGGCCCCATTCCACAAAACTATAAGTATACAAGTCTAACAACACTTATACTAATATTCTCATTCTATTATTTCTTGTAGATTCTGTACCACAAAAATTATTCATCCTCTTGGAGGAAATTTTAAATTTCCCTGGACTTGTAGATTCAATGTACAAGTCTAAAATATTTTCCAGGTTAGACTTGTTCCATGTAGCAAAGCTTAAATTCTTTTACGGGTCTTTCAAATTGAGTTTTCAAAAGTAAATAATTAAAAGACGTAGAATTTGTTAAACTGAAAAAGTTTTTATTTATTTTTGAAATACAATATTTGCCATTTATACTCTAAAAATGATATCTCCCATGTGACCACCTCTTTCGTCTCCACAGTACCTGATTCTTTTATCAAAATTTTCAATCACATTCTGGCATAGTTGCAGCTCTATCTCACCAATAACTCCAATAATTTCTGCTTTCAATGCTTCAACGTTTCGAGGAATATCCTTGTAGACATGTACTTTCACATGGCCCCAGAGAAAGAAGTGTAACGGTGTCAAATCACAGGATCTTGAAGGCCAATTCACGTCAGCGAATCTGGAAATAACACGGTCTGGAAACTTTGTATGCAGTAATTGCAAAGTTTCTATGGCTATATGACACGTAGCCCCATCTTGTTGAAACCACATGTCTTCAGTATAAATGTTTTTCAGTTTTGGCCATAAAAAAGTTCTGATCATGTCACGATATGTGGTACCGTTAACGGTTATGGCTCTTCCAGCATCATTTTCGAAAAAAAAAATGGGACCAATAACACCACCAGACTACAATGCAAATCAAACACTGACTCTTTGTGGATACGTTCGCCTGTCATGGATCACGCGAGGCTTTTCCTCTCCCAAAATATGGCAGTTTTGTTTATTAACGTAACCACCGATCTCGAAATGTGCTTCGTCCGAAAACATGATTTTTTTTTTAAATCGTCGTTTTGTTCCAGTATCCAATTGGCAAAATCCCGATGCATGGACTGATCTTGTACCAGCAATTCTTATGTCAATTGAACCTTGTAGGCCTTCAACGCTAAATGTTTGTGCATAATACGCCATACAGTTGACTCAGAAAGTCCCAATTTTTGTGAACGTCGGGAAATTGACGTGTTGAGGTCAGCTCCAACACTATCACTCACATCAGCAATATTTTCTTCTAAACGACCGGCAGGAGCATACTGTCGTCTTTCTCGATCTTGTACTAGACCAGTTTTTTGAAATTTCTGCACAATACTACCAATTTTTTGCTCAGTTGGACGATTGTGTTGACCATAAACATCGCGTAATTTGCGAAGTACATTTCTCACAAAACCACCATTTTCATAAAATAGTTCAATAATCTCAATACTTTGTTGTAATGTATACGACTCCATTTTTTTAAATGGCAAGCCTTCAGCTGTCAGAATGACATACAATATTGGTGCGTTCGATATTTGAAGTGCATTACACAGGCAAGACCCGTTATATACGATTGTATACTGAAAATATAGTTTATTAGACCCGAAAAAAAAATTTAGATTTTAATTTAATAGATCTAATTTTTTAAGTTGCGTAGACTTTGTATGACTCGACATTGTAAAATCTTAGGAATCCAAGAAGAAGAAGCGTAGAAGTATGTTGAAATTAACAGAAAACGGAAAATTTTAAATTTCAATTTTCGTTAAATCTAATTGCTGCACTACGGTTTTAGGGCAACGAAATTTTTCAATAAGTGTTTTAGTGTCTAATCAAAAAAAAAAGTTATTCTCTCTATACATACTTTTGTTATTTCACGGAATGAAAAATCATCATTTTCATCTTAACTTGAACTACTTACAAAATTTATTTATGATTTTATTACAAATAATTCTTTTCCCAAAACACTGTTATCATCAACTACGGTAACTCCAATAACGCTATTGTTTTCAGCCTCTTATGGTCTACACTACAATGTTGGGCAAAATTTAATTATATTAACGATTAATGCTTACGATTTAAAGTACTAATGATCAATCAGGAACGATGATTTAATTATTTAATCGGTCAAAGAAATCATGATTAATTCTTAATTAATCATAAAAATTAATCGGCTAACACCATTAACGATCGATCAATCATTAATCCTTTAATCGTTTTCAAAACTAATTAATTTATTTTAATTTCCATTAATTATTTTGATTAACTTTCAAACATTTTTAATATTTTCGAATCAAAGAAACAAACGTGCCTTAACGTATGATGGGAAAATTTGCGCCAATTTTATTTGCCTGTTAAATGAGTACACTAATGATAGTGAAGATTCCTTCCTACTATGTTAATCTAAGCTATTATAAAATAAAGAAGATGTTTTTTAAGCCTCTATTCTGCGTTTGGTAGTTCGAAATCTAAAATGTTTAATTTCATAATTTTGGTTTTAATTTCTAACATTATGATTTCATTGTTTTTATTTCATTTAATTACATTTTTTACTAATAACTGATAAGCGCTTCTTGAGTTACCAATACCTCGTTCACTTTTACAACTTAACAAATCAAACGAAAAATACAATTAACGATTAAAAACTAAGGAGTAAATACGATTAATACCTGTCGATTGAACTTCATTATTATTATCGACTGACGATTAAATTAATTACGATTATTTTCTTGATTTTAATTTTCAATTGTTAATTAAAAATTTATTCGATTAATGCCCAACACTGCATAACACATATAATTTTGGAAGCAATACGGAAACTTCCTGGATTTTTGAGTTGTTAAATGTTATTTACTGCAAAAGGTTTATTATTAGTTGCCATTTTTTGTATCCTAATTTAAATGTCAAAACTAATTAATTCTTAATACATATATGTGTTGAAATGATTGTACTAATTCAATAGCAAAAAATCATTATTTTCAGTATCAAAATCTTAATTTTTCTTACTTGTACGAAAATCTTCTAGTCTGAAATCATAGTTAGATAATTCACTGAGTTTTTACAAGCCATGATGGATTTTCAAGTCGAATTGTAGAGTTCTGGTACAGTAAGATGTACAAATCAAAATTTCCCACTTGCAAAATTATTGTTGAAAATTGTACAATGAATTCTACAAGTATTGCTTTGTGGTACACACATTTTCTGACTTCTTGAAAAACAATTGTAGTTTTGTGGAATGGGTCCCAGTACTCTTAAGTGGATAAAAGGAGGAAAAATAATGATTTTTAAATAAGGGTAGCCATTTAGAATGATAACGATGATTTTTTCCTCCCTTTTTTTTCCAATTTTTTTATTCTACTGTCAGCAGAAAAAGTAATCCCACGGATATTTTTTCTGAGAATCAAATTGGAAGACTTCATATCCCATATTACTCATGGATCCAGTGCACTATTTAAAGGATTAGCATATGCATCGTAGAAAAAATATGTTCATCATTCGCAAAGAAAAAAGATGACTCGATAAATTGAATCGCCTTATATGGACATGGACAGCCGTGAATTTCAAAAGACGCATCTGACTATGACCATATAATTCTTTTCAAATACCTATGTAAATTTTTGTGTGTATGATGTTGGCAAAGGAGCCTTGACTCATTTGAATGATTTTGTCATGCCCGAAGGTATTGTGAGATAAAAGAGGACTCATTCGGTTACATCTAGTGCTAATCAATTGAAGAAATATGATTATTAAGTTTTTGACCTTGAACAGGATTAAGCTCGAGACTGCAATGATAATAGACATTTTTGAAGATACTCTATTTCTAATCAGGCTATCATCAAAACTTGTTTGTCCGGAAATATATTTAAACTAGGACAAAAATGTTTGATTGTTTGTTCTACTAATAGGACTTGTAGCTTGGAAAAGGTGAATGTCCACTTTTCATACAACTTTAGGCCCGACATGAATAGACATGAGGGATGTCTTAAGCGATGCATTATCATACTCTGAACATATTTTATTCACAATGTTTATTTCAATTAAGCGGGGGAAAGCTTTGGCGATGGAATATACCTTGAGCGACTTTCTTGGGTGATTGTGATTATGCAGAATGCAAAAATTGTGAAAAATGACTCTTTTTAGAAAAATCCTTACAACAGAGCACTAAAGGCCACGGCAAAATCGTCCCAACTTTTCTGAATTGGAAAAAAGTACACCACTCATAGTACTCAGTGAGACTTTTAATTTGATATACAGCATGCTGTATTGGAATCACTCCCCTCCCCGCCCCGCCGGCGGGGGGGGGGGATACACCCGCCCTAAAAGTAAGCACAGACAAATTTCCCTCTACGAATTGCAGCTGGTAATAAGCTGAAGCTAACAGTGCTACCCGTGCTCCGATCGGGTGTTAATCCTACCGAGTTAGAGCTGAACAAAGGTGCGACAACTCTAGTACCTCAGTTCGAATGACAAAGAGGGAAGTACTAAAAAGTGAGTATGAGGATGGCAATTTAAGCCTTCGGGTATAGGAGTGTGGGTACTCAAACTTCTTCTCAGGACCTAAGGAATTCGTTTTTGTACTAGCTCTTCCAAAATGTACTAGATCATACTTTAACCTCTAGCCTTCCCCCGCTTAATTGAAATAAATTTTGTTAATAAAATATGTTCAGAGTATCATAATGCATTTTTTACGATATCTCTCATTTCTGACTATGTCGGGCCTAAATTGGTATTACCTTATGTTTGTGGTTTGGATGGCAGAATGTGACAGTTATAGATTTCGATCAGACTGCTTTACTTTAACGACAATACTTTATTAAAGATTTCATTTTTGGATTTGGCACAGCTGGGATTATTTAAGTGGTGACGTAATTATGCTAGCTGATTTCTTACCAGTGATTTTTTGTTGCGTTCTTCTGGTATCGTGCTGTAGAAATATGAGTTTCAGTTGCACTTTTTACCATTTTAGATAGGATATAGCGATGAGAGATTAACGCGATATCCTGAATATGAAAAGAACTTCAAAGTAGAGTAATGGTTGTTTATCACCCTGTGTATATAACTTCTGGAGAAATTATTAGTTGTATCTAGAAATGATCTTAATTTGTATATTTGAAGAGACAATTGAAAAGTCGTTATATAAAATCTGTTCGGTAAATAAAAGCAATAAATTTGACAAAATAAAAGAGGATGTGTACCTACTTCTTTTAAATATTCTAAGAAATATTAAAAAACTGCCTGAACTTTAGTATTTAGTCATTCGTCCTTTGACAGCAATTAGCGCTTGTATTCGTCTTAGCATTCTATTTACGATTTATGCAAATCTATACACTTTCTTGTAAGTCCTAAATTTGGCATCACTTATCAATTATTCCATTTATCACCCTAGTTTCGGTGGTAATGAACTTTTTTGCTATTTCTCTCTTGATAACTCACTAGGATTCATGTCAATACTACTTGCTTTTACTTAGCTAATCCAAAATGGATACATATTGCTCATGTTGCTCGCTGAGAAACAATTTTATGTGCTTTTTCGTGTGACGGCGAGCTCCATCCTGCATAAAAAATATAATCTTGGCCATTAGACAAGTCATTCACTTATCTGAGTCAGCAATACTGCCAGAGGTGACCGATCTAATCTTCACTTTTGGTTCATTGCCGATTGCATGAAAACTGGATAAAAACTCCCCCCAGTATGAGATCTATCGGATTGCGCTTTATTAGTAAGAATTTTTTGAAGTTTTATCCATTAAAATGAAAAACAAATGCAATTCAATAGCAAATACAAAAGTTATCAAAATAGACGAATTTCCAGAAACATAAATCTTTGTTTTGATGTAGAATCGATCGAATCCCTCACATAGAATAAACTTAACTCTAAAATTTTTAAAACATGGTTTAAACTCGAAAAGGCGCGGATATTTGGTATTACCTAATTTAAGTTTAAATGATTAATTTACTTTTAATTCTAATTCGGCCAATTAAAAAGTATTAAAGACATACACAGAAAAGCAAGCAAACAAACCCATAAACGTTAAAATTATAATTAATGTTAAGCCACAAGAAAATGTCGTTGAATTAAGATGTTAAAAAAAAAGTAATAAACCAAAGATATAGAGTAGCCTAGCTTCATTTCTAAAGTTGATAGCCTTCAAATTGGTATTTTTTGTTCTCACTTGAAACTGCAATGCCTCGCAAGACAACATAAAAAACTTTAAAGTTGTCATTGCTATGGGTGAGGCAATTTTTTATTTGAGTTCTTGAATTTGATTTAACATAGTAAAACGATGATTCATGTTTTTTTTTTTTATTATTATTATTGTATTCCGCCATAATGGAATATTTACACAAAGACTAATTTTTGTATGCTCAATAAACAGTTTATGAAATATATGTAGAGAAAATTGTATATTCATAGTTGTTGTTCCTATCCAACAGACTCGCTGTTATGCTTGTTGTTCTGTTTTCAAATTTTGATTGTCCATGATAATTATGAAGAAATCAGATTACATAATATGCAGCTGATCAATTTTCGTACATTACAGTTTAACATGTACATAATACATATCAGCTGCATCTCAAGCAATTTTGAAAATGCCAATCAAATCCCAGAAAAATTAATAAAATTCATTATTTACATTTTTTTTTATTTTCAATATTTATTAAACAAAAACCAGTCCATCATATTATCAATAGCCGACTACTCAATAACGACGACGTCTGAATCTAAGCCTCCTATTTGTTTTGTATCTGTAACCATCATCAGTAAGAACATGTCCGGGAACTGGATCAACTACTGGACCAACATTAGATGGACCACCAATTGGTCCTATAGGTCCACCACCTCCTCCATTGAATGGTGGCAAATAATCTTGATTTGGAACAACACCTGATGGACCTCCTTGGAATGGTGGTAAATAATCACCGGATGGTCCTAATTCGGACACATCAGCAATAACAACCGCAACAAGAGCAGCAACCGCTAAGAGCAATTTCTTTTAAAGGGGGAAAAAAAGTTCAAATTATTTGATAAAAATAAATATATAAAAAAATATCAAAAACTCACCATTTTTATATATATTTTGTTTGGTTTAGAAACTTTTCCTTAAACTGTTTTGATACAGAATGATTTCCATCCTGATCATCTCCAGTATTTATACAAATTAAGCTCTTAAAGTAAATACGCAACATAAACAAAAGTGGGAATGTGAATAATTGAATTTCCTAAACAAATTTATTATAAGACAAAAACAACAGATGTTTTTTTTACAGCAACCGGTTAGATAATATTAATATTGCAAAATTTTTAGCAGACATTTGTTATTTTATTTTCTTAAAACTTTCGAGCTAGTATTTGTTGATCTGCCAAATAGTCAAAAACTTAGAACATCATTTTCAATATAAAATAAATAACAAAAAACAACATAAATTCTCACTTACGGTATAATGTATTACATATACATTCAAAGTATATAATGTTCTATATATTCGTAAGCATCTAAATCAAACTATATATAAAAAAAAAAAAAAACAAAATTGGTCTCATTATGCACTCGTCATGAAATCTAGTTTTTGCTTGTTCCGGTAAATTTTGGAAGTGAATTTTTCCATATCCGGTTTTTACATAATATCTATACAAAAGTTGTTGTTATAACATCTAAAACTCGAAATTTTGATCACAGCTCAGATTCATTAACAAAATTGATCTGAGTCATAAATTGTCTCTGATCTATCGCTATAAATATTTTAGTTGGACGATGATCCAAGACAGCAAAGAATTCAAAACTGTTATGTAACAATAAAAATAAAAATTACAAAATAACAGAAAGAATTGATTTTTTTCAATTTTCAACTAACTGTGTTACACGGCGTTCCCACGTGATGTGACTAATTTATATTAAATCCCCTATTGAGTCGATTGCAATATACAAAAGTGGAGTGGTAGTAGGATACTGAAAGAAACTTCTCGTGGAATCTTTAACAGAATATTCAACCACACGTAATGTACGACTCACAGGATTATTCAAAATGAATGATGATAGAGGATCTGAACTGTAGGACTAACACCAGATCCTGCAATATCTCTTAAGGATAGAAAATTATTATTAATGAAATTAGTAGTCTTCCACTTAAAGATAGCCGAACACAATTGGGCCAAAATAACTTTCGATATGGCTAAACAAATTACAAGTTACTTAAACTCTTATAAAATCCCGTTCGAAGAAGCTTATGGGTTCAGGCTTAAACCAGGGTGTGGCTTAAGCCATGAGTTTATGCTCATGCCCTAGTTCAAGCCTCTACTCCATTTTGCAATAGATATTCTGTAAGCTTGGACTTAGTACTTTGTTAAATTGTTAACGAAAAAGTTTAAGTTGTCAGCACTCAGGTAATTTTGAATTTTTCAAAGGCAAATTGCTATTATGGATTAAAAACTAAAGAGGAAGAACTATTTTTATTTACCAGTTTTTCTTTGTTTTCATCGAGAAGTACATCAAATCCAAAATGATTGTTGCATAAATTTTCAACAACTTAAACCGGGTATAATGCCCAATCTACAATGCGTGGTAAAAGGACATCGTCCAAACGACATGGAATATTGTGTTTGTTGCCCATTCTTACATTTGAAATTTCATGCTCGCACAAGGTACATAGAATACAAGATATTCTCATTAAAATGTTGACTCATTGCAGCTGATGTGCTGTGACGTAGTTTCGTGACTAATTTATATACATTTTTATAGGAAGAACAGAGAGAGAGGAGAGAGAGTATTGTATTCTCTGTACCGTACTTTTCAATACATTTCACGATATTCCGTCACCTAATGGTGGAATGTGGATCCTAATGGGAATACCTTGTATTCTATATATCTTGATGCTGCCAGAAATATCTCTTCTCTTTCTTTCATTTGACGATATGAGCACGAGTTTTTGTGTAGTAGTTAATCAGCACAAACGATCTAGTAATACCTCAGGTATATTCAGCATAATTTAAAACCATTTAGGGAAATTTAGAACAAAACACCTGTAAACTTGAACTTGCATTTTCCGTCGTGAAAACAAAGCTTCATACAATTTGTCTTGTCTCACTGCACTGTACACAAATTTTTAGTTTGCTATACCCTTATAAAATAAATTACTGAGACTAAATACCACTATTCATATAATTCCGCAAAGAAATCGAGAAAGCAATTATATTTATTATACTGACAGGTCAACAGCTGTTTAATTTGACAGCTTACCACTACATACATATTGCGTATATTTATATGCATTGTTTAGCAAAAGATTTCGTTTTGACCATGCATCGAAATATTTTTATAATTTTTTCTCATCTGACGCTTTGGGATATAAAATTGTGCATTTGCTCGTTACTCATGTCTTCTGCATTAGGTACCCATCTCGTAGATGTACTGTATCAGAATCCACTGAATTTTTTCATGCCCAATACGAAGAGAATAAGTGATAGATTTATTTATACAAATGTAGGATACTGCTATAGAGTATAGTGGTGAAAGAAATAGCTTATTCCGCGCTAAATATGGTGGATCACAAGGGAGATTTACTTCTTCTTCAGAAACACTTCCTTTAAGCAAAATATTTGGCACCCTACTTAATCGCGATGATCAAAAGTAGGGCTGTACAAACTGATTTAAACTGGTAATAACTAAACAGAATACCAGTTGTCACCTCCCAGCTCATCAGTATTTGATTAATGCAAAAATATTTTTCATTTTACCGAGATACCAGCCTAGTTTTTCTCTTCATAAAAATTGAAAGGTTCTTCTATATTCTGTGAAGAGCTTTAGCGCTTTACATTATGCATGTCGCATATCAAGTGTTAGTCAATGTACTTAGACGCCAAAATGTATGATAATGAGATAAGAAGATGGCTGCAGTAGATCTTTGAAAGTATTCAATTTGAATTTTCGCAGTAATCATTAGTTCATAATGGGTATACCAGAGCATGAAACAGCGACCAAGCAAGTATTGGTAATACACAGAGGACCCTTATCTGAAAATATTTCACTTGAAAATATCCAACCTTCAATCAAACTACTCTCACTGATAAATTATTATCCCAATCCGCAGTTATTATTCGGTCAATTTACCGTACAATTTATTAAGATACTTTAGTCATGGAATAGGTGCTTTATAAGCAAAGACTCGCTAAAATGTTCGATGATCGCGCCGTTAGAAACTCTTTTTTACTATTCTCGTCCAGGAATATAAATCTAATATTAATTAGCACTATAAGCTCATATTCAAGCTGGTAAGGACGTAGTTTAAAATTTGTCTATAATTGGGTTTAAGTCCGACAAATGTAGTTCATTTAATTTTTTCACAATTAATGCAGTTTGATTTTGCTGAAATAGACGCTCAGTCTTCCTTAAGGGGGCCGGCAATACGACGGACTTCTGAATTCATAACTAAACGAGAAATCTTCTAATTACAAGAATTGGAAATTTTTTTCATACTACAGTATTCTTTCCGGAACCAAACATCACACTTTGAATTGTGCGAAATTCAAAAGGCGAAAGGCGAAACGCGAAAGGCGAAACGCGAAAGGCGAAAAGCAGAAGGCGAAAGACGAAAGTCAAAATACGAAAGACGAAAAGCAAAAGGCAATAGAAAAAAAGTAAATTTAAAAGTCGAAGTTCAAATGGCGAAATTCAAAAGTAGGAATTCAAAACACGAAATTCAAAAGGCGAAAAGCGAAAGGCGAAAGGCGAAAGGCAAAAGGCGAAAGGCGAAGGGGAGAGCTGCAAAGCAAAAGGTTCAAAAGGCGAAATTCAAATGGCGAAATTTAAACTAAGAATTCAAGGTGAAACGCGAAAGCCGAAAAACGAAAGGCGAAAGGCAAAACGCGAAAGGCGAAAAGCAAAAGGCAAAAGAAAAAGAAATTTTAAAAGGCGAAATTTAAATGGCGAAATTCAAAAGTAGAAATTCAAAGCGCGAAATTCAAAAAGCGAAAAGCGAAAGGCAAAAGGCGAAAAGCGAAAGGCGACAAGCGAAATACGAAAGGCGGAAGGCGAATTCAGTCAATTTACTGTCTATTAATTTTAAGTCTGTGAGTCTCTGGAAACTAATTAAACCAAAAATTCTGCTAAATTCTCAAATTGTACCATTGTATCATATATGAAATGAATTAAAAAATTGTACAAACGTACTAAGGTAGCTGGCAACCCTATGTTCCCCATCATCCAGCAATCCTATCTCGAATATAGACAAAATATACGACAGAAGGCAAAAACGCAGAGTTGTCAGAAAAATATTTTTATGCCAGCTATATATCTCCCTGATGACTTAATTTGTAATTAAATGGAGTCAAATATGCAGTGTGTCACACAAAAGGACCCATTTTCGACATCTTCATTTTCAAATGGAACAAATTCCACTCCATTTAGTGAAATTCCAATAAAAATGCCACCTACCATCATTAAAATGGGTTGAATTTATTGAAATTTTTCCAATAAAGTAAGCAGTGACAGCCATCAGCTGATCATGAAAGAGTGGAGTGGGTGCAGGGTTCTAAATCACATTCTATGTTTTTGTTTTGATAACATACATGTATGATAATTGATGTTGCACGACTTTCCCTCTCTCCATATGGTTGTATATGGGCGTAACATGGGACATTCTGAACCAGACTCTATACAATGTTCTTGATCCAAGTTATTTGGTAATTGTTTCATTTTATTTTATTTTATTATATGTGTATTTGTTTAAAAGTTTCATAGTCTAAACCACCATTTCTGTAAAGTTACAGTTTTGTTATTAGACATGCACTAGCGATATCTGCCTTTAAATACTATATCCTAACAATGAACTAATTAACTGGAAGGGAAACTATCATAACTGTTAATATGTTATATAGGTTTGCGTGTATATTAATTTATATTATAATAATATTCTTATAAGTGGTGTGTCACATTACCTTCTCGTAACTGGCAATGGATTGATGAGTGGAATCATAGTCAGCTGTCTGAATATGTGCGATGTTTGGATTTAATGTGATATTATCTATAACTTAAGGATAATATTGGGTGCCGTTTAGGCTCCTACTGGACTTTTCCGGATGTTTCACTCCCGCCACGGAGCTCATTCAGCGGTTTTACTATAAACTGGAGTTGATTATCAGGTGGTAAATATATGTGTCCAATTCGTAGGTGGGTATTGTTATATAAGTTAGTGATCCGGTCATTAATGGGTCTGAGAAGTTTGTTAAATTTGTTGATTACATGCAGATATTAAATTTAATGATTCTGTTGCATAATAGTAAATCTTTAGGTAAGTTAAGCTATATACGTTATCTATATTGCATTTAAGTAAATTAATAATTATATGATGTATTAATGACAAGGATAAAATTTATTTTTATTTTTGACATAGCTAATTAAGTGACTGTATTTGACTTTTTTATTGTAAATAATTATATAATTAAAGATTTAATAAAGAAGAGATCTATTATATTTTCATTTTCAGTATAAATAAGTTTCCTATTGTTTTACTAACTGCTAAGTGGGTGCTAAAACTATTGTTCTAAATGATTATTGGGTTTATTAATTATTTGATATTCTTGTTAGGACTTTATTAATTCTTTGGTAGGGGGGGGGGGGGAGTTTCTATGTTGTTTTGATTAATATAAGTGCTCGTGTTAGTTGGAATGCTTTAGTTTTATGGTATTATGTGTGAAACTGTAATTTAGAGAGTGGTGGTTTTATGTTTTCTATGATGCCCCTGAAAAATCACCCTGTGTTTTAACCCAGATGTTCAGTTAAACTTTTTTTATTATTTATATATTTTGATATTGAAGGTTAGATTATATTATGAAAATTTAATTTTATGTATTTTTTATAAAGTTGTGCAACCAAGTTTGGATCACCATTTACAATCTGGTGAAAAAAGAAAAGATGATTCTGGAAATTATAAAAATTGTGAAATTATTTATGATCTTGTCTTGGTTCATGCTCACCCCATCACATCCATCTTGAAATGGTTCGAATAGTTTGATTTGTTTACCCTCCCGGATCTATCCCCCTTTCCCAACACATCAAATTCGCCAGATCTCAGGAGGCCGCCATCATTCCGCAGGCTCCCCAATATCCGGCCAAAACCGTTAATGACAAGACTAGGTGATACCCATTTTGCAGAGCGTCAAAGTACACCCTGGAACTGTAATAAAATTTGCCCTATGTAAAGATTGTTGTTAGGGGAGGGGGCAACTATCATCTTTGCCCCCTCAAAAATTTCATAGATCCGGCACTGCTTCCTACCTCTAAATAGGGCTTTCGTTATTCCATATAGGGTTATGGTTCATTTCCAGTCAAAACTACACAAATACATTCAAGTAGGAGCTTTGGCTATACTTTATTTATTAAAAAAAAAAGAAATCATACCAACCAACCAGTTTTACATTGACTAGAAAATAAATTCCACTAACTCCCTTAAATACTCAATGCAAGATATTTGGCTACTATAATGAATGGTCCACAACATTCAAAATGATGAACATCTCGAGTAATCCATATTTTCTCCCAACTGCCGTCTTGAGAAGGTCGAATAAATTAATACAAAACTGCTGTTAAAGCAAAATTTTCTCTCGGTATCCTCTTAAACATGTTGTTGTCTATTTCAGCTCAGCTATCGTAATCTAATGTGAAGAAGCCAAAATTAATTCTAACATCTCATTGCATTCTTCAAGAATGTTCGGCACTTTTAATTATTCAAGTGTGATCAGTGGAAATTACGTAACTGATATTCGGCCAGCCGGCCAGATCTCCCAATTATAAAATGCCCATGAAATATCAATAATTTAAAGCTCTTAGAGGTGGAATTATTGCCAGTGAACTAATTAAGAGAGAAGCCAAATTTTCATATCTGAACTCAAAGAACTTTTGGTTTTATATGATTAAAGATGAAAGCGTGGGGTTCTCAATTATTTTTGCGAAGAATATTTTTTTAATGAGTGATATTTGAATAAATTCAACCACGATGAACATTTTAATGATTATCTTGTTGGAAGACAGGAATCGCACTTTTTACATTTAATGTCCTTGTCTTCGAAATTTAATGATGTATGCCATATTTGGTTATATTTACCTGAAGTTGGGACACGAATTAACAGCAGCGTACCTTACCTTTCAAGGAAATGGGATATTTGTGTGAGAAAATTTTCAATATCCTTTTTAGATGGATTAGGTTTTTTTGTAAACAGTAAAACGACACTTCAAAATATTTACTAATTTCTAAATCTCTACAAAAAATTTAAAATAATCTGTGATCCCGAAAATTTCCAGAACCGATTTTGAGTTGAATATCATCTTAAATAGGAAATTATCCGCGCGCCGTCTCGAATTTCTAAATTTGTTTCGCTGACTTGAATTCTTATTAAATATATGAAAATGTTTAAGTATAGCGCACGTATGTCAATTTTCAAGATAAGTGTTTTGGTGAAGTAGGGGAAAATTGAGTCAGAAGATTTTTGACATACACATTCGTTTGAAGTAGGAGGAGCAAATGACAGGTTTGATTCCAGCAATTACCGAATTATTAATTTTTTTCTTAGGCATACAAGACCTTGCCAAGAGTCTTTGAGAAACCCTTGAAACTATTATTTGAAGAAACTCTGGAAGAAAAATAATTTGGTTCCGTTGTTAGTCTGAGAATTCTATTACACTTTTACCGGATTAATTTTGTCGAAGCTGTTTCCAAAATATCAATCTCATCAGAATCAGACTCTATCAAATCCAGACTTGAGAGATGACAGCAGGTTTCTAAATTTAACTGATAAAATAAAAATTATAAATTCTTCACATTTCTCCAGGTAATGAATTTTGTTCTCAAAATTTGTAAAAATTCAATTTGTACCTCCAGCTAAATATAGAATATTAAGTATTATCAAATCAGTTAACACACTCGAATTTATGTGCGCAACAAATACGTCGACATGTATGTCTTACATTGAGTTTTTATTTTTATTTATTCATGAATTATCAACTTATTCAATATTTTAATATTCCATCAAACATCTGCTTCCAAACAAAATGCTAATAGCTGAGAATTATTTATTCAGTGATACATTTTTTATGCAAATGCCACCATATGGGGTCTAATGTAACCGGATTCTTAAACGACCACTCAATGTTTTTCACTAATGATAATTTTAATATTTATTTTTTCGAAGGAAGTGAATGATGCAAAAAAAAAATAACTAAATTGCTGATATCCTGTTTAAAGTTGCCCCATGATTTTTTGTTTGCTTTTTTTTTTCTTCTCATTTTATACTGTAGTCGACTAAATATTTTGGAAAATGCTTTAGTCCAGACTTGGTTAAGTATTTTATGTTCGAGTCATTTATATTAATATTGTCAAGTCTTCTAGTGATAAGAGTTTTGTTTTTTCTCAGAGAAAAAAAAAATTGTTTTTTTTTCTAGTTTTGCTTACCTATTAGCCATGGAATGCTCTCCGTCAAAATAAATAGCGGTTATTCTGCGGTTACTATGGTCTACCGTAACTTTTATTATATTATGTAGGTAATTTTATGTGATAATGCTGACGTGGGTTTTATTAGTTTATTTCATAACAGCTGTGCTCCTTTGATTGAGTATAGTGCAATTTCAAAAGATATTTGTTGATATAAGAGTATGAAATACAATGAAGTATAGTCAGGGTAAAACCTTTTGTTCTTATATGATACGTGCCCGTAATTTCTCTCGGTAATTGAAATAAAAAATAAAAATAATTTAAGATGTTTCGTAAAACCTTATACTGATAATAATAAGTTTTACTCACTTAAGAACTATCATGAAAAAAAAGTAGTAGTCAGAGTCATTTGCTCACCAACGAATTGATATACCTATTACATAAAAAATACATAATTAAATAATAACAGTATTTTGGAACGTGAATTAATAATATTACTTTAAGATAATTATGCTCATTATAAATTCGCTTTTTTTTCAACAGAGAAATCAGTCCACTAAAAAAAAATTAATTAAAATTTAAACTAAACGTGTTATATTAAGACAGAGCCCGATATGTCAAATAATTTCTTTTTTTTTAATGCCAACATGTGCAAACTGTGGCAAAGAATATGATGACAATGCCCAATATAGTTCTGATGCTCGTAGAATACATAGGTTAAAAAAAAATACTTCCGATATGTTCATTACTTTACAATTGCACCGTAGTAAAATCAAGAACCGTCAAAATTTTTACACATATCTGAATCTGCCTTAGTATCACAGGAACATACTTCGACAAAATTAAAAAATAACAGAGATCATAAAATCGATGTAATTTAAAAATTACACATGGTCAACTTCAGTCGTTATTTTATGCATTCTTTGCGGACTGGTCCGGAATATTGCAGATAAATTTGCTCTTTTGATAAGCGCATATATGACATTCTTTTTGTTATTACTGCTATTGTCTCATTTATTTGTAAAAGTAATTATTTATGGTCTTTTTGTGTGTAGTTTAAGTAATTGTTTCGCAATAAATTTTCAACAAGTGAATACAGTACATTTTTAGTCTTGAGAACTCTACCACTTCCTTTGTCGTATTGTAAAATGAAATAAATTATGGTAGGCCATTTGAAACTTAAAGGAGCATTTTCAATGGCAGAGTAGAGTGGAGTCACCAGATTTCATTGTTTCTTCTTGTCTCAAACTTATACTCTAATATAAGTTCTTCGCGCTTCCCACCAGAGTGGATTTCACAGAGTAGCGTCAGATTTGAACAATTCCTAATCACACGTTGGTGAGATGATTAGAGAAAATGCAATCTGGTGACTGCACTCTACTCTGCCATTGCAAATGCTCCTTAAGGCATCTATCAACCGCGCAGAGCGCGCTCTGCATTATACTTCAGTGGAGATACTTCGCATTCAACTTGCAATTTCCTCGGAAGCGTACTTCGTACCGATGGAAGGAGGAAATACAAAATTGACGTGAAATGTATATGCAACTCACAAGCTATCATTTTGGTGGATACACCATGGATGGTGCGTCCTTGAAAAGTACTACTGCATGCAGCCTGCTTTCTTAGACGTCAATCTCATTGAGCTAATTGAGTCGTCGTTTAACACACCAAATCTCAATCTCATACTCATCGAGTTCCCTGACTGTATGACTGTCACCTTGAAGCCGCGGAGCGTTCACCCGTAAAACTATGGGCCGAGCATCTATCCAACTACAACTTAGTCAGGACGGTCAAGGCTCACGCTCCATGTAAACGTCATTTATGTATAAAGGATAAGATTTGTTTTCCGTCGATGGAGCAGATATCTCGAACTGACCATCTTTTAATATCTTAGGCATTGAAATATCCATTAATCTTAGGTGGTCTGATCACATTTTTGGTATTGACAAAAACGCAATGAAATGCTTGGACTTCTTACAAAGATGCATGAAATATTTTATTCCATTAGACTTGGTGAAAGTCTACAAGTCACATAGCAAGCCTAGATTAGAATATAAGTCCCTATTTGGGCAGGGGCTGGACATAAGTCCAAAAGATGGCCTTCCGGGATATGACCAATGGCAATCAATAGCAACTATTGATTCCCTAAAGCACCGACGTAATGTCGAATGTCTGTCTCTCTTTTATCGCTACATCTATAGTCATTGATCTGACGCATTTTCTAACATGATCCTTTGTAGAATTCATCCTATGCGCACCACACGAGCTGTAACCCAATCTGTAACCCGAGCTAGGGTCATATGGCATCCCCTGAGTTTTGGCAACATCATAACAAAAAAATTGAGTTAGTACATTGATCCACTATAATGAGGGATTTCAGACTACCCAGTGTTTTTATGCCCTAAGATTATAATAGTGGGGGAAATTTTTTTTTTTTTTGTTTGTTTCTTTTTTTTTTTTTTTAGACCAAATCGAGATTTTATTTCGATTTGTGATGTATTCGTGATGGAATTCGATCAGGATCGAAACTGTTTTTTGCATATTGGAATTTTTCACACACATACATATACACAAAAACTAGTTAAGATTCGAATCGAATCCCATCGTTGAGATATAGTTAATGAGTTGAACTGTTTCATCCTTTTTATTATCCAAGTAGTTGAATCGGATTCCACTTGATGTTGAAAATCGAGGGAGTTGCGTGAGCAGAGTACCTAAAACCAGGAATGGAATACCGGCGCCAGTATGGTTCTCAGTGATTGCAAAATTTAAAATTCTTTTAATTATGCGAAAATTATTACATTCAGATGATACCAAACAAACTTTTTTTTTCTCATGACATACCACCAGTAATTCAACAATCGCCGTCTTTTGTGGGAACCCCACTGTATTACTTCCAGAACTATTTTAGTAATACTAGAATCTATATTTCCAGCATACCCAGATCATTCGGGAACAAAAACTTTGTAGTTACCGCATCATTAGAGATTGTAGTATGTCACATTTAATAACATTAGACTGATTAAAATTCGTCAGGTACTTGGCTGACTTTTGTTTGGAATTTTCAAGCTTTTTTGATTTTCAAAAACTAAGCTAAATACATTCGCAATTTTTTTTTTTTAAATATATTTCAATGTTAATCCAGTAAATTTTTCACAATTCTAAAAGAAAAGTGTGAAAATTATCCGTTTTCTAACCGTTATTTACAGCAATAGAAATTCTATCCAGCTACACTTAATCTCCAATGCTATGCTCGTGACGTGCTCTATAATCCTGAAGTTTGACATAAGAATATATGTATGTATATATGTTCCAAGCTTCGATTTCATAGCAGTAAAATGCATGAGGTATGTATGAAACAAAATTTCACAATTGCCCCGAATAAATATAGTCGAAACTCGATTATTCGTGATTCGATTAACCGGAAACTCAATTATCTGGCATGAATCATATTTCGGACCATTTTGATTTCTCTCCATTATCTGGGGAAGACTCTGTTAACCGGGATGAAGAATTCCGTAATATCGAGAAATGAAAAAAGTTGGTTGGTATTTGAATACAGTTTCAAAGTGTCGTTTCACATGTGGAGAAGGTACAATTTTGCCCATTTAAGGTCGTAATTAATATGCTGGTAATCTGTTATAAGGCTTGTCTTTCGAAAAAAAATTGTTCACTTGTCCTGTTTTATTGGTTTTTCTTCTCTCTTTCGTAGAAAAATTTTACTGTGGTGGTAGAAGAAACTTGAATAGTTTCAAATTTCATATCGTCTTTCAGCAGAAAAGGAGAGCATCTATTGTTTTAATCGAATTTGTGGAAAAAAAGCAGATTTTAGTAAAAGTTTGTAAAATTGTTCCAAAAATTTCTTGAATTCCTGAGCGTTTCCAGTAATTTCTTTTCTAATTAGTTTTTGAGGTAAGCTGATTTAATAAAATATTTTCCTCAAATAAGATTTATACGTAGATAGATATTACATTTACAATATCGAAGACGAAATGAACGAGAAAAGTTTTATCAATTGTTGGAAATAATTCACTCTTTGAAAGTTGGTAATACCGTAAAGACATTAGCAAAAAATTACGTCTTGGGAGAACAAACTTTGTATGATTTGAGACAAAATTAGGACAAAATCCTTAAATTTTATGCAGAAAGTATCGCCGTTAAAGGCCTGGAAAACCGTAGATAAGGCAACTTACTATATGCATGGTTCCGACAGGAACTTTTCTATAGCTGGAGAATACTCCCAAGGATGGCTTGGAAAATTTAAGAACCGTCACGGTATTCATCGTCTTGAAAGGAATGGTGAAAATTTATCTGCAGGTTACATCCAATCTAATAAAAGAATGTAGGCTAAATGGGAACAATTAATTGTAAATATACGACAAATTCAAGACAAGCGAAAAAATAAATAAAAAAGGTTTTATTTTGCAATATGATCTTGATTGAGGTGCAAAATTTATCGCCGGATGTGGTGTCTCATTTCACACTTTTATAGTATGAAATGAAGAAAACTGTGTTCAAAGTTTTTTAATTTCTTATTGTTGTTTTCATTGTTTTTCTCAGGAAGTACAAAATGTCCTTTAGACTTCATGTTGACAAAAAATGTTTGATTTCTTCTTTTTCTCTTTCGCTTTTCATATTACTATTACCAACTAGATGGCGCTGGCTGTGCAACGGAAGAAAGGCCGACGATCGGGGTATATCCAGTAATTTTTGAAGATATTGATATCTAGATATCTAGTCTATACCCAATAGTTTTCTGAATATATTCGAAGTATTAGATGACACACATAGCGTATTAACGGAGTATTCCCAATATCTGGTTATCGATACCCCATGCCTGTCATAAGCATTAGCTCGCGCGCTGAGAAACAAGAAGCAAGATGCTTGGTGAATACATTTCAAATGTTCATCGAACGAGTCAGGTGAATGTTGCGTCCTTTAGCGCGTGTGCTAGCAAGATGCACAAGCAGGCTGCATGTGTTGGTACAGACTATTAGTTTCCACCTAGCACGCGGGTTGCGCGCCAGTAACTTACCGATGCATACATGTCACATTGAAGACGCTCATACACTGTAACAAGATTAAAGTTCAAAGCAATTTTACTATACTGACTAGACGGGACTGTCTTGGAAGCAATTGCCAAAAAGAATATTGGTTTGAAATGACAAGCGTTCAGCCGAAGGATTTAAAGAATGTAAAAAGAGTTTCACTGTTTTGAGTTGCTCAAATGATGCGAGAACCCACAAATACAATCGTAAAAGTGCTCAACCAAGAGCTTTTAAGAATAATATCAAAAATCTCTCGGTGATATATATAAGTCAATTCGAAGAGCGTGGGTCACAAAGGAAATATTCTTACAGTGGTTTAAGAATAATTTTGTACTTGAAGAAAAGAATCATTTAAAAGAAGGTTGTCTAGCTGTTGACTGTGAAATTATACTATTGTTAGATAACCCCGCTCACATAGTAGAACCTGATTTTCAAAGAGACAATCTAATCGTGAAATTTTTAGCATTGAATTGCAATTCATTGATTCAGTCTCAGGATTAAGGAATAATAAAAAGTTTGAAGTGTCATTATCGAAGACACATCATGAAAAAATTTATTAATAACGAAACTAATTCCGATCTATGCTCCTTTCAAAAATTATGTAATATAAAAAATGCAATTTGGTGTCACTTTAATGCATGGGATGATGTGACTACTGACGTCCTGAAAAATATTTGAAGTAATATTTTACTAGGAGATGAAGCAGAAACTCCAACTCAAGAAAATGATATGGAACGTTATTTTACAGATATACCGCAAAGTATACTATTGGATTTAATTATGAAGAGATCTCAGACTGGTTTGAGAGAAACCATAACGCTCCAATATTCGCTACATTATCTGACGATGAAATTTAAAAACAATCCTGAATCCTCAAAATAACGTTGATAGTGATAGTTGAGATGAGCTGAGAAGAACCTTCTCACAAAACTACGATTTCACAAGTTATAACAGCAAGTGCACAGCACTCATTAGTTTATTAGAAGACAAAAACCGTGAGGGAATAAGTATATACAAGATACGATGCAATTACACAAGATCCAAGATAATATTGAAAAACAAGCAACAAACTTCAAGGCAAACAATTATAAATGATTTTTTGGCAAGTAAATATTAATGTACCTGCCTAAAAAATACACATATCAAATTTAGTTTTATGTACTTATGTATGTGTGTATTCGAATGGAAATCTTGATTATATTATGACCATATTTGTTTTTCTATTAAAATATAACTTGAGTTTGTTATAAAAAAAAAAACGTGATTTCCTTACTGAGCTAGTTCTATTAATCGGGATTTTCCATTTTCCGGGAAAGTCTCGAAACCGGGCATCCTGGATAATCGAATTTCAACTGTATTTATATCAATCAGACTTATCCTTGCTTTTTCGGTTTTTAAACTCCACGTCTTATATGCAATTGCTTTAAAACATCCTCTGTAGATAGTTAGAAAATTATTTCTAGTCTATCATTTTAAATATACAATGCCAAAGTACTGATGGATAACTATTTTTTTTTTCACTACGTATATAAAAACACAAAATCATATTTAGACTTCAATATAATTTAATCACATCACAAATAGCATCACATTTTTCTTACAATCAATGACGGAGCCTGTACCTTATCTTTCTGACAGTCTTATATCTGTAACCATCTTCACCGACAGCAGTTCCGGGAATTGGTTCATCAGGATTTCCAACAGGAGGAATATAGTCCGGAGATGGAGGACCAATTGGTCCTGGACCAGAATCTGGGATCAGATCACCACCTGCTTCAACTGGTGGTAAGTAGTCGGCTGAAGGAGCTCCCTGTGCCGATATGGCAACAATAAGAGTCAAAGTTACAAAAATGATTTTCTAAAGAAAAGAAAAAAACAAAGAAAATTAAATCTCAGAAAATTATGATCTAAATATTTTCTAATATATGCTTACCATTTTAAATTGTTTGGTTTGTTCTCCACAACAAATGCAGCTGTGAATGATTTGTTCAGCAAAATTTTCGGTATTTATATAAAATATCTATCAAAGTGCAGGAAGTAATCACATAGTTTTAAAATAACTATTCGAAGGTGAACCGAGATTAAAAGTTAGATTCATAACTAAGAACTAGTACCCATTCATCAAGAGCATTGGGTATGCAAAAAAAAAAAAAAAACCAAACCTAACAACAAAAAATCGAACATTTTCACAAACTGCTAAATTATCAGATTTTTAGTGCATTTTTATTATTCGGCTCTTCTGACAAAATGCTGCAACTTTTCAAGTTCAAGATTATCGTAAAATTTAACGCAGTTTATATGCTGTTTTTCGAGGTAACATAATCAAAATTCGAGTAATATTAACATTTACATAAAGGTATACGTAAATGGCGTTTAGCAGGAGGAATATATTATTCTGAAATCTTGTTTGAAGTAACTTTTATAATATTGTCAGCTAGAGTGGCAATGCTTCGCGATGGTATTCAACTCATAAGAGATGCGTGTTGGTATGTCCCTTGTTGAAATAATAATGCGTACCGTTGTCATTTTATTTAAATATGTACTCAGTTTAAACTTAATGAGTTCATTTACTTGTGTTATGGAAGGCTGAAGGTTTTAATTAATAAAATGTTACTATTTGGGACATAATATGCTTGACATAAAATTTGGAAAAAAAAATTTAAATTTGCGGATTTAATTTTTCTGTTATTAATTAATAGTTACAAATTTTAAGTTAATCTATAATCATTATTCACATTTTTTTCTCTATCAGTAGTAAGAATTTTCCAGTGATTTTTATATTCCTGATCTAAAAATAAAAGTCATTTAAAAACTTTATCGAATCAAGAATAAAAAATATTTTTGGATTGTATTTCGAAACTAGCTATACTCAGGCACGCGTTACTGTGGCTCTGTCTAGTTAAATGGAAAAGAAAGAAAAGAGAAAGCGCACGCACTTTTATAAAATATTTAATTTTAAAATGCTTGTGCGTTTACAATAATTTTTGTCTGTGTGTATATCTGCCGATTGTCTGGTTTTTCGACTCTAGAACATGCAAAATATAATTGTCCATATCAGAAGCAATCAGTGACAAGATCTAAACTGAACAATTCTAAAAATTGGCCCTAAGCTTGTTTGATGGTAATTGCAAACACCAATCGAATTTGGAATTGAAACCCTTAACCTTTTTTTTTCATTTTGTTCATTTATTCATAATATAATCAACTCTAACCAAGTAAGAATAAATTCTTTAAATTATGTGTGGGAAATACAACGTATAATTCATTATATATATTATATTAGATAATCTAGGCTATAAACAACACTGAAAAAAAAAAGTTTCTTTTGTCGCAATTTGTCGCAAAGCAATGCATTTATTTGAAGATACTATATTTTCCGTAAATATGCCGAATTTGCTATCAATATTCTTAATTCTACCAAAATAAACCAATTTTTTTCATATAAATACAGCGTTTATTTGAAACAGCCTAATTTGGTAGAAATAAGCGTAATTTCACAAAAATTAAGAAAATTTGTTTATTGATCGTCATCTCAATTTATTTTACCAAAATAAAATCTTCATTGCTACCAAATAATTATTTCTTTAAACGAAAAAAGTCAGTTTATTCAGTGAAAATAAACACATTGGTTTTGATCTAATAAGTCCATTTATTTGTTACAAGTGATTACATTTATTTGTCTCAAACAAATTTAATTTAATCGTTGCAGATATTTATTTCAGAGAAATAAATGTTATTCAGGGAAAACAAAGGTTATTTCCATGGTGCCTATGTGTCTGTTAACATTTGTTTATTTCAAATAACGTTTATTTCAGAGAAACAAACGTTATTCGGTATGAATAACGTTTATTTCTCGTACACTGATAACAATTTCATATTACAGATAGTGTACAAGTTTTTTAGTTACAGTCGGTTGAAGTCTTCATCGTGCGTGTTGTTGTTGAGGCCTTTCATAAAATTGGCAAAAGCAATGTACACATTGTAACGTCCCGCAAGAATATAGCGTATACTTTGGCTTTTAAATATCAGTTAAAACTCTATTACACTCTTCTATCCTCCTCACATCTACGAAATATAAAAGAATATAGCAAACCAAAGCTTTTATCATCTCAGGAATTAGACCTGGTATCTGTGTTGTTCCCCTTCTTGAATTCCATAAATTTTGAGTCATTTTCTTGGATTAAGACTAACAATATTCTTTATAAAATCGGTTACATATTTGAACTCGGTTGTGATTCTTGTGAAGAACCAGTGTTTGGGCATATAAAATATATTTTTTGTGATAAAAATGAAGAAGTTTATTTTGTATACAAAACACTTCATACAATTGGCGTTGACAATCATATTAAAAGTTATGTAGTTAATTTTAATAGTAGCTGTTAAGGAACTTAAGTCTTTCAATGAATTTCCGAAAAAAGGGCATTTTCTTGGTGATGGACGATGTGCCATATCTATATTCAATAACTGAATTCATCAATGTGATATATATTATTTATTATAATTTTCTTAATCTTTTCTGAAAGCGAATTTATTTTTGCTAAAAATTGCAAATAAATATATTTTTATATTACCGAAAAATGATCTTTTGACTTTCAATTCAATTCTATAATAATAAGAAAAAGTTGTTTCAGGGAGTGAGCTAAAAACTTCCGGTAAATATAAATTACACGAGATTTCAAGTATATACATATCCATATGTACGAGTATATATGTACAAGCGATGAATATTATTTACTTATTTATTCATTTGAACGAAACAGATAATCGTCAGAATACCAAATACACAACTTATTTGCGGGAAGTAAAGGCCTGCTTCGCAGGGTAAATCAAGATTTATTCTTACCAAATAATATTTATTTAGTATAAATTCTATTTTGATTTGCGTTAGATATTTGGTTGTTATCATGATGTTTGTTTAAAATATAATTAATTTCATTGGAACATATATTTATTTACAACAAATATACTTTATTGTGATTTATTGTTACTAAATAATATTTAATATTTCCAAATAAATAAAATATTTCAATCAAAGAACATTAATTTGACTGAAGCAAATAATCATTTGATACAAATGTATCAATAATTTTACATTCCACAGTCGATTTGTGCGAAATAAAATTTATGTCTATCAAACAAGTCAATTATTTCCAACAAACTAATTACAAATATTCTAAATAAACATCATAAATTATTAGAAACAAATACCTATTTGGTGGAAATAAATCATTCAAATAAATCCTTTCTTTGAAAGAAATACCATATTTATTTCGCCGTATTTAAATATATATTTTATTCCATACAAATAAATTTTGTTAAAACCAAACAAACTGTTTTTTCAGTGTCGAAAAAATTTGCATTATAAAAATTAGAGCAAAATAAAGTATAATTCACTGTAAATAAGCAAAAAATTAAGCATTTTAAAAAATAGAACAATTTAAAATATAATTCATTATATGTATCAATTATCAATGCTATCGACAAGGAAAAAAATTACATTATAAAAAATAATAATACAATACAAACATTGTATACAAAACTGTGGCTAGTTACAAACTGCCATAATAATTAAAGATTATAGTTTTGAAACTGTTGTACTCGTGCTGTCTGCGTAATTTCAGAGGGAGGGAATTCCATAGTCTGACAGCCTGCACAAAGAATTGTCTTTGAGAAGCTAAAAATGAATGTCTTGTTAATAGGAGTATTAAGGATCGTTCAGATTGAGCAGTGGTGAGTTTATCAGCAAAGTATCGAGGAGTTTATCCAATTAATATCTTATTCAATAAAATTAGATGACCATACGGAAAAACGCGTGATGGAGTTTACAGCAAGATTCAGTATACGCGTTGAAAGAGAATCAAGATGCCCATAAATTTCACAACCATAGCCAATAATAGGAAAAAGTATAGCTTTAGCCAATCTTAGGCGGGTATTTAAATTCAGAGAAGATGATGATATTCCTAAGTGACGTAGTGCTCCATATACTTTCCCAACAACGTTATCGACATGACTTGACCAAGAAAAGTTCTTATTAAATATTATACCCACATTATTTATCTTATCACAAAATTGCATAGTAGTGTCATTCAGAGTGATATTTGGGAAACAGGATGTGCCAAGAGCATTCCTGTATATAGTAATTTCTATAGTTGCCCAAGAGTTAATCTTTCCAAGGTAGCTATTAATACAAAAAATTGAATCCTCTACTTAACCCAACCACCTAGATGTGTAAATTTGTAAATCATCTGCATAGAGATGAAAATTACAATAATTAATAATATTGGGTAAATCATTTATGAATAAGGAAAAAAGTAAGGGGCCAAGAATAGATCCCTGCGGTACACCGGCTTTTATTGGAAGAAACGTGGAGAAAGAGTTACCACACCGTTCTTGTTGAAAGTGATCAGATAAATAGAATGCAATCAAGTTTCTTGCCGATACAGAGAAACAAAAATAAGAAAATAGTTTTATAAGTAAGAGCTGATGACTGACTAAATTAAACACTTTACTAAAGTCAAGAAGAACTAAGTACGTAACTTCATCCTCACTTATAGCTGCATGAATATCATCACTTATCTTGAGCAAAGCCGTTGTACAACTATGTTTAGGTCTAAATCCAGACTGATAACAACAAAACAAGTTATTACGAAATAAATATTCTCGTATTTGGAAATCAAGTAATATCTCAAATAATTTCGATAAATATGGCAATATGGACTTAGGCTTATAATCATTGATATTGGGATGTGAGCATTTGGGTATTGGTGTTAGTGTGGCAAATTTCCAGCACATACGAAAAACAGATTGCATTATTGCACTACTAAAGATACGAGTAAAATGAGGCAAGACAACTGGTCGTAGCAGTTTAATATACTTTGGGTGAATATCACCAAAACCAGGAGCATTATATTTAACACTATAGATCATCTCATCAACCTTACCAACTGTAACCGGTCTAAAAGTAAAGCTTCCTCCATTATTGAAAGATAAAACGGTTCCCAAATTCATATTATTGGAAGTATAATCAGAATTAATAGATGCTGACAAAAATATGCGATTAAATTCATTTGAATCTTCGTTCACATATGATTTGAAGCGCGATTGACACCACGAGATCAAAGATTTCGCAATAGTATTGCTGATGGCAATTCACTATTGAAGTTGTCTTGGAGTTTCTGATTTTAGTAGTTACATTATTCCGCAACCTTTTATAGTCCTCCCATGTATCACGAGTTCTGAAACGCTTCCAACGGCGATAAGATTCATTTCTTTGCCTAATCAGATCATTAATGCGTACAGGGACAACTAGTGTTAACTATTTTAGCTTCTTTAGAAGGAACAAATCTTTGAAAAAGATCCAAAATAAAATCCTGAAAAATTTCAACCTTTTTATCAATCAAATTCTCATGATGAATTTGAACCCAGATTAAATTATCAGCTGCATTCAAAAGAGACTCAAGTTGAATATTACCAAAATGACGATACAAAAAATTTGTATGAGTGGCACACCGATTTTTTTCACTCTTAACTTTGGCAATAGGTACTCAGGTACCTTCATACATTTTGTATAAAAATTTATAAATTTTTATCGAATAACACATAAATAATTATTTACTTAACAAAAAAACTTCGATTATGATTTCTGAGGAGTAATAAAGTGAGTGTTCATGGTACGTTTTAGTAAGGTAGTAATATGAGAACACACACACACAGCTAATAGCACTAAAGGGGGCACACTCTGCTCAGGTTTCACCTACTACGAAGGATCGGACTTGTTGATGATCCTGTATGTAAAGGATGCGGAGATGTATCCGAAACTATTAATAACTTTCTTTGCCACTATCTGGCTCTCTAAGGAAAGGGTAACAGATGCCCTTGTTTACACCTCCTAGACGAACTGCATGCACCCGGTAAGGACGGTTGAGGGCCAATATTGAACTTTGTAAGAGCATTCGGTTGGGAACTATGAGCGGAATCTCATAAATCTAGAGGGTGAACAATAGAGCATGTTGTGGCGTACGTTCCAGGATCTCCTTTGGGGCCTCAACCCCTGTTCAATCCATCCATCCAAGAGGGCATAGATCACATGGACAAAAAGAGGGGCGTCCGGTTAGAACCAATGAGCAACTGAACATAAGTCTAGAAGGTGAGCAATGTGACTTGTTGGGGTCATGGGTGCATCGACGGGGGTAGACGAAACGAATCTCCACCCAGAAGGTCAATTTTTGTCGGGCATTAAATGTAAGGAAAATTGAAAATATTAATTTAATATGGACTCGAAAGATATTCTTTCACACATCAGAAATGTTTTAAATATAATAAAGTTGTTATTGAGGAAACTATTTAGTTCATTGAAATTTTCAAGTAGGTAAGATGTAGAGTATACTGGTAGGAAGGTTACTTGTAAATTTTCTGTTAGTTTCAAGTTTCGATTATGAAAACAGTGACTTTATGGTCCTCACCAAGATTTTAGTAGATGAAACTTGAAATTCAAAACCTTCAAAAGAAGCAATTGTTAAGTGTTCGACTTTAGAGCCTTTTTTTGTTCCCTCTTTGACCTTAATACATATATGCCCCCTCGTAATCCCAATCCTAGGTGCGCTACTGGATAGGGCCTTCGTACCAGGGTGCCCTTCGGGGCCTCAACCTCTATTCAATCCATCCATCCAATGGGGCTTAGATAATATAGACAAAAAAAATTGTCCTACTACTCTGTAAAAAGAATAACTGGTCTATAGCGTTGTATTACAATATGTTGGATATACATAGTACGTCCTAGAGCTTACATAATTTATTTGGAGAGTAAATCAGCGCGACGGCTAACCTTATCCACAGCAAATGTACATTTCTCCATTTTGCAATGTCGTCAATCCAGAACAGATGCCCAAATTTTCAAGCTAGCAAATATTTTATTACAAAATTGGGAATTTAATCAATGCTATGGCATCCAATTATATCATAAACAGTAATTGCAGACGCAGATGGATCAGAAGAAAATGGATCAAGAGATGCGTCTGGATGTATAAAAGTTTGCGGATTCTGCTACATATGCTGAGGTCTAAGTAAACGCCCAACTCAAAAAAACATAATCGTACTTGAAATTATCCTGTGCGTAATGACCAGTCTGAGATGATTAGGAAATGCATCCCTTGTACAATGTAGTATTTTACATATAAATATATTTTAATTCGGCTTTATTTTTAACCCTTAAGTAGGCGCACTAGCGAAATCACACAAGTGGACGCATGGGGTCAGCAGTGACCCCAATTTTTTTTCTAGAAATTTAAGTAAACCACAAAATATTCAAAAATACAAAAACAATGCAGTTCGATAACTAAATCTTATTGCTTTTACAAAAACTGAAAAACAAATAACTTCTTACCAGTCCTTATAGAAAAGCAAAACAATAATAACCGCTGTTCGGAGTAGAGTAGAAAAGGTACAATATTCAATCTCAACATACGTTTTCAGTATTTCCGCTAGAACTCATCCGAAGATATTATAAAATGTCGAAATCTCAAAAGATATACCAAACAAAACCAACCTCACGAAAAAATTACGTAATTATGCGTATGGGATCACACTTCACTATAGTGTAAAAGCATGCGTACGTTGCAAGTACGACGATTTTCAAAATAGTGTTCTATGGTGAAAAACTGCTGGAGTACATAAGGTCAAGAGAGAATGCGTTCTCAATTTTTTTCGCGGTTAAAATTGCTCTGACCCCATCCGCCTACTGAAGGGTTAATAAATTTAAATCTAAAAAGTTAATTTTCTTTTCTTTTTACGTTCATGTCAAGATTTTCTACTAATATATTTTCAGATGAAATATGCCATATAAAGTGCATACAGATAACTCAGGTACTTATCCGTGTTTTAACATTTTTTCTGTTGAAATATGTTTGCATTGAATAGCTTTAGAATGCATCCCATCCCGTTAAGTTAACAAGAACATGCAAATATCTAATAAATAAAATTCAAACTTTACTCAGCTACCTATTCGTGAACACAAGAGTTAACTTGAATTTACATATCCTTTGGAATCATAGGAGTATGAGAAATGAGGATATCTTCAGATTGAAATATCCTGCCAAGATTATTGCTTCAACGACGTCGCTCATTAATTCTTTCTTTTACTGCATGCCGCGTGCCTGGTTAATATTTCGAAAAATGATAATTGGCACGCTGATTTTAACTTGCAGTACCTGAGTTGGCATACCTGGCATATCGAATGGATTCAAAAATTCTGTTGGATAATCAACCGCATCATATGTTCGTAGATGTCTTTGTTCCTGACCGAAAGAATATCTCGTTCACTTAGCCAATCATGATTCTTATAATTGGTTTGAATATTCGGAAATAGTTTTTTAACAAATTTTTCTTTTGACGTCACTAAATTGCAGAAGTTATGAGGCAGTGAAATTCCTCCTCAACCAGCACCTTTCTGTTCCTAATTTCGAGCAATTTATGTGAGAATGTGTCATCTCAAACAAGACTATTTCGGGCAAGCATTTTTTTGTCCGCTGATGTCGATCAAGGAATTACAGGTAATATTTGCCTGAAATCTCCTACAAGCAATACTAATGCGTTCTTAATTGGTCTGATATTTCCATGCTAATCTTGGAATGATCGATCAAGAGCCTCGAGCGAGATTTTGGGGGTCTTTGTGCATTCATTCCAAACAATAAGTTTGCATTTCTGTAATACTTTTCCGATGCCGGATGCTTTTTTGTTTCTGATATTGCCAATGCTCAGGGGATACCCTATGATGCCCAAGGATAGCCAGGAAAAAGAAGTAGGGACCTAAGGATTATTGAGTTGAGACAAGTAGAGGATGGTGCTCATTACGCTTGAAAGTTTGTGGCTCATATCTGCGGTGGGGGGGGGGGGGCAGATGATGGCAAACTGTTCCACATTCCTACTGGTCTACTTATGAAGAATTCACGGAATTTTACGGTATACAGACGACTTGACGACTTCAAGGGTGTTGGGATGACCTGGGGTTATAGCTCGTGTTGTGCGCATGAGAGGCTAGAAATTTGTCAGAGCAATACTTAATACTTTATTCAAGATATGGAGTACAAATCTCGTTAACATGCGCAAAATTACAAGAAAAGAAAAAGAAAAGCAATTACAATATGAGAGAAAAGAAATAAAAAGGGATAAATTACAGATTTTTTATAAAGTGATAAACACTTGAGGAAGTAAAGCAAGGAAAATAAGTTAAAAATCGCAATACTAAATGCAAAATACAATAATGGAAGTTTTCTACTTGCATATATGGGTAACTATATCTACATATTAATAAAAAAGGCCAATAAAATCTTCTTGAAATTGCCGGCAGATCACAGACATCTAATCTCAATTGGCAGGGCATTCCATACCTGCGTGCCGTAGACGAAGAAGCATCTCGTGCTAAAACTAGTTTGATGCCAAGGTATCAAAAGACCACTTACACGATTGGAAGACAAAGATCTTATGCAATTATCTAAGTAATTAGGACTTAATTTATTTATGATCATTGCAGTTCGGAATTTAAGATTGTTATTAAAAGTGCAGCAAAAAATACTCCTTGAAAATTTTTAAACATGGCCAAAGCGTTGTAGTCCATAGATATATCTTGCGCACGAATTATAGGCTATATTGAGTTTAACATGACAGGTACTACTAAGGTTTCCATACACAACTTTTGTGTAGGAAATAATTGTGATAAGCAAGGCATTATCAAGGCGGAAGCGTGTCTATTTGGGAGTATAAGGGGAATGAACCCACAAGCCTCTCAATTCATTGCAAACGTTACTCACAACTGAATCTTCGTATCTGCCCCAACCAAGCTTAGCATCAAATATCATGCCAAAATTTCGAACCGATTCAGAATATTTCACGGGCGTTTCATCAAGGATCAATGGTGGAAAATTCGAGTTATTGACATAATTTTTATAGATGATAATTGCTTGAGTGTTGCAAAGATTGAGCATTGGCTTGTTTTTCTTGGCCCATTTAGCTAATTGTACCAGGTCACTATTAAACCTGCCAATGGCTATATTACATTCACTAATTCGCATGGTAAAAGTAAGTGGACATCATGAGCGTATAATTTAACAGAGCAGAATCGTGGAAACTCAGCTAAATCATTTATATATAGACAAAAAAGTAAAGGGACAAGTATTGATCCCTGTGATCCCTGAGGAATACCTGCAATGAGAGCTTTTCTACTACTAGAAAGTCGATCAATGGATTTAACCACCTGAAACCTTTTAAGAAATTATGAATGCATGAGCTTAATAGCTGAAATAAACAATTTAAACCTTTCCTTCAATTTTCTGCATAATATATCTTTATCTACACAATCAAATGCTTTTGTAAAGTCAAGAACACAAAGTATACTAGCGCATTTATCCTCAACGTTTTGTCTAATAATCTCTGTTACAAGCAGAAGTGCGGTAGTAGTACTATGCCCAGAACGAAATCCCTCCTGATCCTCACACAAAAGTCCCTTATATAGTCATTTAATTGCATAAAAAAATCCTTTTCCGAACTTTAGATACTACAGGTAGTATACTAATGGTCCTATAATCGTTTGGTATACTTGCTCTAGAATGTTTTTGTATAGGTATAATTTTAGCCTGCCTCTGGCTTGAAAGATAAAGCATTTGTGTAATTGAGGAATTTATTATACGCGTAAGAGGTGAGATTATTTTAAGAAGTAAGAGCTTAACGAATTTTAAAACAATATCAAAATCAAGATTTAATAGATTTTAATTGTCAGAATGACCTGCTCAGTATTAACATTAACAAATAAAAAATCACCACTATAGGAATCAGATATATAGTCAGGTACAAAAGAGCAATGACAATAGAAGTGGCGATAAAAGAAGGGCAGACATCCGACATTACATCGGTGCTCTAGGGTATCCATAGTTTCTATTTATATGTCATCGCTAGTAATCCGGAAGGCCTTCTTTTGGAGTTTGTCTGACGCGGACAATGCAATCCGTCCAGCCCCTAATCTATGCCTGATATGAGACTTGTAGATTTGTACCAAGTCTGATGGAGTAAAATAATTCACGCATCTTTGGAAGAAGTCCAGACATTTCATCGC
The DNA here is from genome assembly GCA_963924295.1 of Dioctria rufipes. NCBI lineage: Eukaryota > Metazoa > Arthropoda > Insecta > Diptera > Asilidae > Dioctria > Dioctria rufipes. The sequence goes on along the minus strand of OZ002743.1, from coordinate 61,985,595 downwards.
TCTGTTGTTGCCAATATCAAAAATGTAATCAGACCAACTAAGATTTCTGGATATTTCAATGCCTAAGATGTTAAGAGATGGTCAGGTCGAAATATCATCTCCATCGATGGAAATGGATTGAATGGCAGTTGAAGTACATTTGAGTGATAATAGATAACATTGCCTTTTTCTAAGCATTAACCCGATTCGCCCTGCCCCAAGTGAATATTGTTCCGAGGCCATAATTTAGAGAACGGAACATGTGGCTTCGTTTGTCAGGTATAACATTCCCACGGGTATCAGCTATAGCGTCGAATGAATACCCGAAATCATGGGTGCAGTGGTCTGCAAAAATATTAATAGGATTGAAAATGAGAGCTAACATATCATTAATAAAAATGAAAAAGAGAGTAGGAGAGAGCACAGAACTTTGCGGTACACCGGCATGAATTATGAAATGGTCAGAAGTAACTCTGTCCAATATAAATTGTATTGAATGACAGGAGAGAAAACTTTCAACCCATTTTAAGAAAGGAGGGTCTAGAACTAATATCTGAACTTTGGCTAAAAGATCAGAATACCAGACTCTATCGAAAGCCTTCGAGATATTTAATGTAATGATCTCAGGTTCACCAAAATTATGGAGACATTAATTACAATGGTCGGTAAGGAATGTCAGTAAATTTCCAGTAGAGCGGCCAGCTCGAAATCCGTAATGATGATCATTAATAATTAATAGTTTCTAGATATTTCATCAACTTGAAGTTAAAAATTATATTTAATTCAAAGTACCCAAGAAGACTCTCATTATTGCAGAAAGTAATCGGGGACAAATGAGGGGAAAAAATAGCTGGAAGAGGAATAATAATTAGGTCCTTCGATTATGTCCTGTATATAGATTACAAGAAACTTAAAAACAAGATGCAGCGGACCACCATTTCTATTTTCAGAAGAAGACCAACTCCAGTTAGCTGCACAATAGCAAGTTCTTCACAACCCCCGATCTGAAAAATGGATTTTTTCCCAGTAATTTCATTTATGCTCTTTAAGTTTGTTCTTCTCTTATTATTTATTCATCGCTGTAGTTATTCAATTACTCTGCTGCCACTTTGGATATGGTTATCAATTCTCTTCAAATTCTGGCAGTTCTTGGCATTTCAATCTCTATTTGCTACTTTTGGTATCATTATTTCTTCCTAATTGCTCATTAGAGTACCATTGCGATGCATGATTCAATATCCGCATTTTCCCCCTGATTGCATAATATCTGAGAATTATTGTAGTAGGTACTTTGTAGTAATCAATCATTGATGAACTTGGAATAAATAAAATATATTAAGAGTAGGGAAACAACTCTCCTATGATTAATTGTTCCTTTTTTGCTTCATGGAGTTGAAATGAAAATATCCACATACACCATGAACGTCGAAATGTCAATTCAAGTGCAAGGCCTCATGAACTGAGAAAATAATATTTGTTTTTTTTTTTTTTTAATATTTTGTAATAACTACAAGCTTACCATTATAATTTGTAAAGGGCATTAAGCCAACTTAAATTAAGAAATACTAAAAATTATGTAACTTGCATATTTACCTTGCCCAGAAGACCTTTTGTGGTTAGTTATAATGTCAAATCTACAAAAACTTATCTTTTATGAGATTAGCGCGGCAAGAAGCTGTCATTAATTTTTCTCTTCCGGTATATTATTAGGTGGCGCCAGATAAGATTATCATCTCACGTTCAACGATCCACATTTAATGTAAATTGGTAATTTGCATGCGATTAGTTTCGATTGTAAAACGCACCGCGCGCCTGCCAGCTGATATTTGAATTTCAATCAGGAATTAGGTAGGTAATTAATCTTCGTCCGCTTAGTATGTAAGTGCTTTGCTACTAAGAATTAATTTTATTAATAAATTTTGTAATTATTTTACTCTTCACAGGCGGGAGGCTATTTATACGTGGCTTCCATTTTGTAAAATGAAAATTTCTGAAATTGTGAAATAATAGTTTACCTAAACCTTTTGATATAAAATGAGATAGTTATTGATTGAAATCATCACTCCACAGTTTTGAGCTTCAGGCAAAGTTTCTTGTAATAATTTTTGATTTTTATAAACTCAAATAGAAAAGAAAAGAAAAACAATGGTATTTACATAGTTGGCAGCTTTTCTATTGAATTAAACTAAATTACTTAATTTGTTTCTAGAAACTCGCCCTAATCACTATTTGCTTTATTGGTAGTGTTCTTTGTCAAAGTCCAATAAGTGAGTATTTGCCACCATTAAATTCTCAAGCAGAACTTACTTCAGGGCCAATATTTGAGCAACCCGCCCAAGAGTATATCGCTCCAGAAAATGAACTTCAATTTGATCAACCTGCTCCTGCTCATACTCTAGAAGAGGATGGCTACAGATACAAGACCGTCAGGAAAATTAGATACAGGCATCGTGTTTAAGTTTGTGACAAACAGTCTTGTTTTTCTAAAATAAATATTTGTAAATGTGAATTGAGTTTGGAAAAATAATAGAAAGTACTTTTAAATGTGAAGGAAAATTTTATTTTATTTATCTATGCAAATTAAATCGGAAAAATTTTGAACATTGGCCAGATTTGAGCTTCCATACCGTACTTTTGTAATTTGTGCTCCATATCTACTGATTCATCAGCAGATGGTTTCGATTCTAATCTTAGTGTCCCTTATATGCAGAAAACTCTATTTCACAATGTTCGTCTATAAGATCTTTATACCGTCGTTTGTCCTTCTGTCGTTCTCGAGGACGCGTCGCGTCGACCTAGAGAGCTAAGATCTTGCAGACGACATTTTGAGGTAGAAACGTGGACGTTGTATAAAACTAGGGGGAACCTGGATTATAGGCAAGCAGAAACACATTTTTATAACTTGCTAGAATTTACTCCGACATTCAACTGCCGTAAATCTATTACGAGAGGAGGAGGAACAGTGATATAATTACATACATAATAGGTACCCACAAAATTTTCAATCGAGCCAACTACACAGTTTTTATACGAGCAGTCCAATATCATACCTAAATTGAGGTTGGATTCCGACTCTAACAATCATCGCATATTACAAGTAATCTATTGCTAATGGGTAATAGTTTCTGCAAGAATTACATCCTATTCTATTTACATACAAAAATAGACTGCTAATATCGGACACTTATACAAACCTGCTTAACAAGAATGAAGATACTTTGAAGTGCTAGCAACTAATCATGCTGAGCAACAATGCCACAAAACGTTAATGACAATAACCCAGCAAACATTTGCTCGGGTTTTCGCATTTGCGAGAAATGCTCGAAGAGTAACAATTCGATAATTTTTCGTTTTTACGAATTTTTCTCGACAGGTTCAGAGAACTTGCATTATAATCCGAGAATTTTTCGTTTTTAAGAATCGCCTCGAAAAATTACAAAGACTTTCAAAAGAGTTATCAGTACATAATTTTTATTTTTTGTGTATGACAATGCAAGCCTGCCAACAGCATTCTTTGCAAGTATTCGGCCGAAAAAAAGTGAAGTGAGTGCTGAGAAATTAAAATTTATATTTGTTAAATGTTTCTCATAATTTGGTTGTTTATTTTCAATTAGATATCGAGTAGTTTTCAGAAAACATAGTTTACTCGTTTATCCAATTCAAGATCGAATTGTTTTTACGAAGAAATCTCAAATACATGTGACCCTTATAGTACATATATAGCACCAATTCAGGAAAAATCTTCGAAATAGTCTCGAAAAGACGAATCGATATCGAACGGTTATTTCAATTCGAATTAGCATTCATTTTCGGCTCAAGATCGAATCGAGAACAACTTCGAGATCGAAGTTAAACTTCGATTAAGCGGGTCGATTCGGATTCGATCTCCAATCGTAATGTTTTCTGGGAGCTATAGAGTTAAGGTCGACGCACACATACCGGCGCAGCACGCAACGGCAAAGCCAGATAAATATTTTTATATGAAACCCACCTTGCAAACAATTTATCGAGGAGTCGCTTTATCGAAACGATTTCATTTCGAGAATTCATAATTTCTCTTAGAAAAAGCGACTAAATTGTTGTTTATATTTCTTGTTTCGAGAATCCATCGAGATCTTTTTGATAATCGCATATTTTCTCGAATCTTGGCTAGAGCTCTTTATTTTCTCCGTATTCATGGCATACTGTTTTTCCATTTGTAGTTTCGAAATTTCTTCGAGATCTTCTCGAAAGTGTCGTTCTTTCTCGCATCTTGGCCTAGGTTTTTTGTTTTTCTTCGTATTGTTTTTCATGACTCACTATTTTTTCCTCTCTCATTTCGAGGCTTTCGCGAGTATATCGTTCTTTCTTGCATTGGGTTATTCATATTTCTTGGTATCATGTCCACAAATCACCGCCGATTAAATTTCAATCTATGATATGATTTGCTTTTGACTAGTACATTTTCAAGCGTGTTGCAGTAAAAATAGCTTTAGTTGGTTGAGTAAAGTTATAGGAAGTTAAAAAGTGTTTTAAAAATTAAAGGTAAGTGTAAAAGAAGAGTTGTAATAAGTTAAAATTAAAGTTTCTGTAAGTAAAAAGGCAAATATTTAATTTTGTAAACCAATGTCATTTCTCTTTCAGATGGAGAAAATCTCACAAAAAATCCAATGAATTATGATTTTTTTTTTTTATTTTACCTAAATTTTGTATTATATTTTTCATTTAATTAATGTATTTCCTCCTAAATTAAAGATGTATTCAAAAATTTCTTACAGTTATGTATATCCGTTTTTCACATTTTATTCTAAAATGACTCGAAATCGTGTTATTTCTGTTTTGCCCATGCGATTGAAAACGTCTCGATATATCAGAAAAAATCAAAAGCGTAGTGAAGTACTAACCCATGCAAGGTCTTCTAGATTGATTCGAAAGAATAATTTACTATTGAATTGTCAAACCGATTCGATATAGCGTTCCTTTTTCATCATTTTCGGTACAGAACACGATTTGCTATCGGATTTTGTCTCGAAATAATATTTCGCTTTTACGATTTGCCTTCGTTTCAAATTATTTGCAGGGCACCCAGTAAAAATTCCGATACGATATCGAATCGAATACGAATCGTTACGGTGAACTAAAACTTCGATCTCGTAGTCATTTTCGATTCGATTTCGATCCAAAAAAAAAAGAAAAGAAAGGAACGCTATATCGAATCATAAAAACGATTCGATTTCGAGTCTTTTTATCGAAATTATCTCGAACTTTTTGAATGTATTTTGGTTGCATATAAAGCCTTATATACTCGAGTTTTCTTTGTAAAAATGAGTCGATATCGAAACGGGTCATCGAGTTATTACCTGTTACACACCTTAGACAGAATATCTTCATAATGATTTCATTTATCATTTTCATGAAGTAAAATTAAAGGAAATTGTTGTTGTCTTTGACGGAGATAGCAAGATTTTTGCTGATAAAAATAATATCATTTAACATCCGACAAAAAGCACCCCTATCAACGAAAGTCAGTCAAAAATGAAAGAATTTTCTGAATTCCGCAACCGAATAAATTCTCGGAACTTACAGTTTCTACTTGACTCTTCAGAGTAGGTAAAACTTTGCATATATTTAGTTAAAATGAAAAATTATCGAAAAAACCGATCAGCAAATTGTTTTAAGGCAAAACTTCGAGTTCATCTCGGAAAGGCGAAGTATTCTCAAATTTTATTTCTTTCCGAACTATTTCTTTCCTAATCTTTACTTCTTCGAGAATTCCTCGCAAAAGCAAATCTTCGAGAGATTATTTGCTGGTGTATGGTGCACAAGTTAGCTCCTTCACATAAACCGTCACGGGCAGATATCGGCACGTAACGGAAACTTCATTGCTGGTCGCTATCGGAATCACAGGATCACTTTTCTGTAGCTTTCTCTCGATATCTGCCTTAATTGAAAGCTTCCTTACCGTTTTCTGTCGTTATATGTGTACGAAAAATGTGCGTACCGGTTGATGCCTCTCTGTCCCGGTTCGTGATGTGCCGGTAAGTGTGCATCGATCTTTAAATAACAAATTGCCAAATATATGGACAAATACATTGTGAATGCTGGTCCTTTACTAATAAAAAGATTCAAGAATAAGTGCAGTTATCCTTGTGAGCCAATTAAAAATGTATCAAGACGAAACTGTATATTTATCAGGCCGGTGAATAATGCTGCTATAATCGGGGTGGGGGTGGGGGGGGGGCTCAGTTGAGAGAGGATACAGTATCGGAATTAAATGAAATAAGAGTAAAAGAAAGACGGGAAGGATATCAATGATATAATCAGTGCAACCTAACAAGGATAATAAGCAATTGTACCGAAAAGGCAGGAATTCTAACCTGTTTGAAATCCACTTACCCAAGTAGCAATAAGTAGTTGAGGATTAGTTCGGAGAACGATTCCAGCGGTCCAGCGTCATTTGTATTTTCTTCGAACCGTTTGCACGGAGAGAAAAATAAAAAATTATAACAAACGCACGTCGCGTTTAAAATGCATATTCGATTGAATTCGTTTTATTCAACTACTTTTCTATCAAATTAAACGAAAAGATATTGAAATTGAAAGATTTTCCAAAAACGCGTAAACGTCTGCGTGTTTAAAAAAGGCTATCTATTTAACAATTCACTATGAAATGACAAAATAATTCGTATTGAATACTTTGACTTTAACCTGGCTGTTATCCGTTTTGAAAGCAAAACGCCTTCACTTTGATCGTCAACAGATTTAAATTTATTATTATTTTTGAAGCTTTACTTCAGTTCGTTCACACTTCGAGTCTGTAGTCTGCCTTTCGCAACTTAAAAGTTTTCTTTTAATTTTGGTATTTCGCCTATGTTCACTCATTTGAATACCTTATAGCAAAATTTCAAGCAAAATTGAAATTGTGGATAGTACTCGGCACACCACCAGATAGTACTCAGCAAGATCTCCTTCAATTTGATGCAGTACTAGACTTAATCCCCCCCCCCCCAAACTCAACCCACCATCAAAGTATGAACAGAAAAATTTTCTTCAACGAATTTTAGCTGGTAATGAGCTGAGGCGCACAGTGAAAGCAGTTTTCCGATCAGACTTAACCCTACTGAGTTAGAACCGATCAAAGTTGCAAAAACTCTAGTACCTCAGTTCGAATAAAAAAGAGGGAAATACTAAACTGAGTATGGTGATGACCATAAATAGCTATTTAAGCCTCCGAGAATATGAGTGTGGATACTCAATGTTCTTCTCAGCATCTAAAGAATTCGATGATATATTAGATTTTTTAAATGTACTAGATCAAACTTTGACTCCTCGCCCACCCAGCTCTCCCCCCCCCCTGAATTGAAATAAAAATTGTTAATAAAATACGTTCTGAGTACATATCATAATACATCGTTTAAGACACCTCTCATTTCTGGAGGTTTAGGGCCTAAAATGGGGATTCCCCTATAGTAAACCACTTAGCTTTACAGCAATATAACGATTCCTCAGCTTCCTCTTGACTTGAGCAAATTACATTTGAAATGGATGAATCCAACTGCGATTTGGATGAGATCATAGAACCGAGGTTGACATCTATATTTTGCCGAATTTGTGTATGTAGTATTGCTAAGGATGGTTCTGAATAGTTCACATACAATTAGATGATACATTTCTTGCACTTTTTCCAAAATTCGTGCCTTTTCAGCACATGGGTTAAATGATGTTGGGTCGTATGACATTTGTGTATATTCCGAGGATCACTTGATCTTTCAGAATTAAGATCTTCCAAATCATCTTCGATATATGCCATATGCATTATGCAAGTTCTGCTCTCTATATTTCAAATTGTGTTTCCAGCTTGATTTTTTTTTTTCATAGTATAATTTATAAATATTTTCCTCTCCTCCTAGTCCGATACACCCAGAGTTGATTAAAGCAAGGTTTATCGCTGAAATATTTTTGAGGCCAATATTTGTAAATCACCAAAATTGCAAAAGCTCAAAACATAAATAACGGTTATCCTGATTTTTTCTGATTCTTATTTACTTAAAACTCCGAATTATGAAACCTTTTTTAATGGTCCTCTTAACTTGTTGAGCTAAATCAATTCACTTTCAGTAAATAAACAATATTCCTATGATAAGTAATATGCAATTGGCTTATAACGTTTCCTGCCCACGTACATATATAGGGTGAATCAAGTAAGTTAAGTTATAGGTTGAAACATACTTGTCTTTAGTTTAACTCTGACCCTTAATAGCACTGATAACCTTGTCCATAATTCCGTGTATATGTATATGTAGTAAAGCATGCTTCTAACTATGGCTTATTTGCAAATCTCAATACTGCTCAGTAAATTTATACGAGCGATGAACTTTTATACTACTGGTAATTATGTTTCCGCGTGTTAATTTATTTCAAGTTGCTGTAAGTATGCAGATCTGTGTTTTTTTTGTCCATAGTTACAATTCCGTTTTTGCATAGATTCACTTTCTGGTTGAAATTGATATGAATTTTAAGTGTTTCCATTAGACTTTCAATTGGAAAGGTTTTCATCCGTCTTCCTTAGAAAACTGATAGAAATACTTAGATTATTTGCAGAAAAATAATTCACAACTAACAAATATGGTAAGTTTGCATTGAAATTATTGTTAAAAAAAAAAAAAAAGTCTAATAAACAAATATTTTATAGCTAAAAACTACTCAAGCCAGAGCAATGGGCTTTTATTGTGACCGTCTGTACGAAAAAGCCCTCAACTGATTATTTGCCACCACCAGCTGACACTCGTGTTGGGCGTAATCTGATTGCAGTGTAATTTAATTAATAATTCCATTACAGTTTAGTCAAATTACAAAGTAATCTAATTAAATTGTATTCGATTACATATCAATCAGATTACTTATGACAGAATATGTAATCTATCAAATGTGTAATCTGTTAGAATATAATTAGATTATTTTGTAATCTAATTACAATGTAACAGATTACTTTGTAGATTACTTAAAAGTAATTAATAATATAATGAAATGAATTGAAAGAAAATAATATTGTTCTCGTACGAAATTAGTTTTAGGAAGTTTTATGAAGAATTAGAATACAAATATCTTAAATGTCTTAAATGTAATCACATTAATTAGATTAACATGTAGTGGGAGTAACTTGTAATCGATTAATGTGTAATTAGATTAACTTGTAATCACATTACACGTTAATCGATTACATTATGTAATTATGGAAATGGATTACATTAGTAATCTGTTACAAAGTAATCTGATTACAGATTACATGGTTAATTGTAATTGTTAATCATTAATCAGATTACATTTTGCCCAATTGAAGCCTCAATAGAAGTCCCACCTTCAGAATTAATCTCCCAGTCAGCTGATGAGCCTACTCCATCTCATGCTGTTGCTAATGATAGATACAGATTGAAGACGGTCCGAAGTATTTGGTATAAACATCTTCTTATTAACTAAGTAGGTAGTACCAAATTTATATAAAAAAAATTTATTATTAAATCGATAAAAATCTTGAATTTAAAAAAAAAAAAATCAACAATTCTCCTAGATACTGAGAATGCCTGAAGAGATTACCTTAGCAACTAGATAAAAAAAAGAATTTGTAAAAAATCATTATTTTATTGAACAAAAACCTGTCACAATACATTGGAGTCTGATTTATGCAATAACTTTTAGTTCACTTCTTAACTAGATCTTGATATGATTAGTAGTGTAATTAAATGCTAAACAATACCCTTCAAGTACTTCGATATTTTTGTGCTATGACGTTATATTGTCACAGAAGGATTGTGGTGATATTTCTTTATTAACTCGACTCAAGCTACTGGATCTCTTATGGAATCTTACGAATTTTTAAGAAAGTTAAAGGTAGAAGAATTATGGATAGGAATTGCCCCATAATAACTCGGAAATTTTTCAACTATTGGTGATTCATTTTAATAGTTGATGAGATTTTATTGCTCCAAAATAATATACAGAAATTTACATCTGAAATATGAATATGAGAGAGTAGAGAAATTTATGCTCTGTTTTATTGAATAGGATGAGTTCTTTTGTTTTCCGCCAGAGGGATTGATGAAAGATTTTTACTGCCGTAGTCCTTGCAGCTCATCCCTCTATACAAAGGGGTTTCTCTTCCTCTTTTAACAAGGTCGGCACTAATTTTATTAATTATGTGCCCTTTATATCTTGGTACTAAAATATATAGATGATTTTATTTCTTCTTGCCAGTAGTTTGATGGCATGTTAACACTCCCGGAATATACTTTACTGATGGTGAACGACATTACTTTCTTGATATTGGTTTGGCTATCCGCCAATATATTAATTGTTGAAATGTTAATCGTTATACTAATGCAAGTATTTGGAAGGTTTTATTGCTGCTTAGGATATGGTCGGGCCATGGTCTTTATTTATTTTAGAACGACCTAAATATCACAATGCTGCGACTAATGTGCGTAGTGCTTACTTTCTCGCATCAGAAAAGAATAGATTTACCCCCATTTAAGTAAAAATGTTAATCCTGTTTTCAAGATATTAGTAATTTACAAATTATTATTATTATTACCCTCTAATTATCCACAAAGTGCCTCCTAAATTAGTCTTCTCAAAACCAAATGATGCATTCTTCCCTTTTCATTAAAATCCAGTAATATCTACTTACCATACAGTAAATAACCCATAAATGAGTGATAAATATGGTGTTTCCTCCATGGTGGAGCGGGAGGTGATGATAGTACACACCTAGGCAAACAAAAACTGTTTCGAAGTTACAGAGAAAAAGCTAGTTTTTTTACAAAACAGTCTGTATTTTAAAAATTACAGGACGTATGGTCATAGTTAAGAGCTAGCTGTATGCCGAACTTCATTACCTTTCCAACTACTGCTCAGCCAGGTCCGTACCCCTTCCTCTTTCAGAAGTTCTAGGGGTTTAAACCAAAATTTTCGCATTTTCTTACATAATTTTTCACTTCCACCTCTATTTTTCATGCAAGACAGTCATTAGTATAACATTTGTTTATAAAAACTGAAAACTTGGTACTCTCCTCTTTAATTTTACCTAGTACAACCTAGGTGCAATTTGTAGTCGTTGAAGAGTTATTAGCTCTTAACCAATTCTCAAAGCTATTCTCAAACCTATTCCAAAGCGCATCAGGTCTTGGTGAGGAAATTTTTTCAGCTAATGTACAGATAGACGGGCAGACCCTAGTCCAGTCTGCTCCTGGTGAAGTTCGGACACGCCCACAAAAAGTGTTCGGTTGTGTCAGGCTCTGTCTTCAGGTAGGTCAGACATTCAGGGCTGTCAACAACTCCCATCTTTGTTAGATGAGCGTATAGCTAATAACTCTTCAACGGCTACATATAGCACAATAATAACGATCAACTAAAATATAACTATATTTATTCCAGTTTCAAAATTATAACCATGCACCTTGAAATGCATATATCCTCTACCCCAGGATAAGCAATTACGCAATACAACATTTGTAATAAACTGAGATATGTCGAGTGTCATATCAGGCGTTGTACATTTACCTACCTCACTACCCAAGGTATAAAGACTATAGACAAATGTCACAAATTTCTGTATTGCATACCGATTCCAACATTCAATCAAAAAATTGATAATTATCACATGCCTTAAGTGGGATAGGCTTTAGAAATAAGCAGCATCTAATTCATCAGATTTAAGAAAATTAAAGGGGCAAGCCTTATACCCTAGACAGACTGTCTCCATAATGGCTTAATTTTTAATTAAATGGTGTCAAATGTGCAGTGTGTCACACAAACGAAATCCATCAAGGACCCAATTGCAACATTTTGCTTCATTTTTAAATGAACCAAATTTTACTCCATTGAGTGAAATTACAGTAAAAGTGCCGCCATCTACCGTCATTAAAATGAGATGAATTTATTGGAAAGTGGAAAGTTTGTCCAATAAGTTTAGCAGTGACAGCCATCAGCTGATCATGAAAGATATTTCTTTGCCGCTTTTTTCTCTTTTTGGTCTCTTTCAATAACAAAAATTGTCTTCTACTAATTGCTTTGCAACTACAGTAAATACTCGCAAAATTTCTTGATAGCATTTAATCATAACTGTGAATGACATTCCAAATGAAATAATTTTCGTCCATAGTCTGTCAACTCTGCATATCCTTAAAATGACTTAATTTCAAATTAAGTTATTACGGACACAGTCTGTCTAGGGTATTATTCACCAAATTTTTATCCCTGCATCAAAGAGGGTACCTAATACCCTAGACAGACTATCTCCATAATGACTGAATTTTTAAATAAATGGAGTCAAATATGTAGTGTCACATAAATGCCACATTTGGTCACATTTTGCTTCAAAAGTTTAATCCATTTAGTGAAATTGCAGTAAAAGTGCCACCTACCGTCATTAAAATTTAATGGAAAGTGGAATCTTTTCCAATAAAGTCAGCAGTGACAGTCATCATCTGATCATGAATGAAATTTCTTTCCAGCTTTTCTTCTTTTTTTAGGCTCTTCCAACAAAATAAACTGTCTTCTGCTAAATGCTTTGCAACTACAGTAAATACTCGAAAATTTTTCTTGATAGCATTTAATTAAATTATTGAACTCTGTCATTACATCTGCATAGAAATCTTATCAGAAGAAAAATACATCGGAACTCAACACAAAATTCAAAATCATAGAAATTTACCCATACATTTGGCATTTCGTTCTGTACTAGTGTAATGTACATTGAAATCGCCTTAAGCGTCGGAGAGGGGTTTCAAGGCATACCTTACTAGGGTAGTAATATGACAACTTTGGGAACTCTATATATTTTTTATATAAACACTTTGTATGTAAACAAAAAGTCAATTAATGACGTTAATTGGAAAATGGGATGGAAAAGGAGGAATCGCGTGGAACTCATGTTAAAGTGTCATATCTGTAAAAGAGAACCAGCAAAGTCCGAGACAGTATGTGTTGTCCAGCATGTCTCATCTCCCATGTACCGAGGTTGCTCTCCTGTCTAGATTAGTAAAATAACAGTAATTGATACTAGTTCTTGCTTATAATTTTTACTTTAAAATCTAGTTTTCGTTTCTAGGTAGTAATAAATTGTTAAAATAGGAAGTAATGCTCGAGTGGACTTAAATAACAAATAATTTTGCATCAATAATTTTCTATACAACTTTTTATTTTCACATTTTAATAAAAAATAAATTTAAAAAAAAAACATGAATAATGACGACTTTGACAAATGCAGCAATCACTTCAAATTAACATTCTAATTGAATTGTTTAAATAAGAAGTGCAATAAATTTCAATTTTCGCAATCAATAATTTTTCTAATTAATGAGTTAGAATTAATCATTTCATAGGTCATTGATCGCTACTAAAGCTGCTTTATTAAAAATTATAATCCACAGATATTAATCAGATACATGACACCCTGTTGGTGGAAGAATTAATTTATTTGTGAATAATATTGAATTGCATCTTGATGAAGACAAAAGGTAAGCGACATAATCTGTTCATTAATTTATGGAAACGATTATAAAAAATAGAAGGAAGTGAAATAAATTGTTTGTAGCTAAAATTTAAATAAACCGTTAAAATTATGAATATACATAAAATTTTGGCAATTATTAAACAATAATTGCATCATGTGGGATCATACTTAACCTTCAAACCACAACCATTGGAGAAGAAAAAAGATTACGCGAGATTATTTTCGAAGGGGTTTCAGGAAACCTTCAATCAGCAGAACAGATGCGGGTATAAAAGTCAACTAATTCGTTAGAAAAGGTATCAGTATCCAACTATCAATTCTCTTTACATCAACAAACTAATTATATAATCAAAAATGGTAAGTTTTCATAGAAATATTTTGAATATTGATAATAATTGATTCCTAACATGTTTTTATTTTAGAAAATCATTTTGGTTGCATTTGTACTTGTTGCTGTCGTATCTGCTGATGTTTCAGAATTAGGACAACCGCCAAGTAATTATCTTCCTCCCGGACCTTCTGATCTAGGACCAGGACCATCAGAACCAATACCAGCACCACTTCCACTTGAACCTACCCAAGAATATATCCCTCCAGAAGTAGCTGCCGCCGGAGCTGAAGAGCCTGCTCCAGCTCATGTTTTAGCTGAAGATGGATATAGATACAAAACTGTCCGCAGAATAAGATACAGACACCGCGTTTAAGTGGTAAAACTATACTAATGCAAAAAAAAATACACAAAATGAGAAAAAATAAAAATTAATTATCGTAAAAAAGTTTTATTATTTTTCTGAATGGATGGGTACCTATAATAAAATAAATGGGCTCTTCGGTGTGTAGGTACTGATAACGTTATCCTCATTGGTAGAACTGAATCTTAATGAAAATAGTTGTATAGGATTTTTGCTATTATGTTGCCCCACATAGATTCCATACTGAATTTTGAAAGGAATAAGGTCCCAGTTCTAACAATATCAGCTTGTCAATGTCCAAAGGATAGGTGATTTTTACACCTACCCAATTCGAGCTAAGGAAATAATAGTTACTCAGCTGGTACCAACTAGCATCAGTAAAAGGATTGGAAAAATTTAAATTCAAATTCTATTCATTTAAATTTATTCTATATCTAAAATACAATTTTTTTAACGTATATATATATACAATTTAATAATAAGATAATCGATTTTATGTTAAAAGCTTAATTTAAAAATAATGAAATGAAGTGCTTATGTAGCAGTTGAAAGTGTAGATCCCAAAGAGCTCCGTAGAAAAATCCGCGAAAAGACCTAAAGTCGCGTAAAGAGGTAGAATATCGGACTTTTTAATGACACAGAGTTAAATCTGTCATAGTTATAATAATAATAATAGGAATAGTAAATTTAATAAAATTGTTAAAATTCATTTGATATTTAGGTAAAAAGATTAAACGGAAATTTAAAGAATTCTACAACCTAACAACAAAACAGTTTTAATTGGTCTAATATTAATAATATTATACCCCAGATGAAAAAAAATTTAAATAAAATGAAAACAAAATGTTTTGTATGGCAAAATCAGGAAGGAGTTGCCCGATTTGGTACAGTTTTGAAATTTTATTTGCTATTGCTATAAAAACACTATGCACCAGATTTCAACTCTCTACGTTGACGCGTTCTCAGGCAGTGCCCAAATATATGGTGAAAAACGAAATTTTTGTATGGCAACCCCATGAAAGAGTTGCCGAATTAGACTCATTTTCGAACTTAAATCTCCAATTTATTTAAAGAGACCGTGTTTGAATCTCAACTTTATATATAAACGCATTCTTAAGTTATCGTAAGGACGGACAGACAGACAGATGAACAGACACACAGCCAGACAGACGGCCATACCAAATCCCGGGTAGCCAACGACAAATTCTTGTCATTTGTCGACAAAATTATGTGACAAATATGATTTGAAACTGTGGTCAGGGTTGACTCCGATTGTCTACATAAATAATATTTAAGATTGTCACACTCATGTTAATAATTTAGTGACATTTAATTCATTTATACTTGTTACAATTAAATGTTGGTATTTTGTCAAACTATATTAAATAGTAAATATGTAAATAAAACTGAAGATATAAAAGAGCACAAAAATTAAAAAAAGGATTTATTATAAGTATAATCAATCTTAATATTTATTGCCGAAATATGCCGTTATAAAATGTGTTGTAGATCGCTTGAACTCATTAATAAGGTCCTGCAATGTTAATTTCGGTTGTTATAAGCTCCTGTCTGTTCCGGACAGAATCTGTAATTATATATGATTTCTTTTTCCACGGTATGAAGATGTGTATATATTTTAAATGCCATACACATTTGTGAGACTGTCGATGCTAAAAGATTACTTAATAAAATTATAATGCAACCAAAATTCACTTTACAACCCAGGCGTCTTTCCTTCTCCAACGAACAGACAAATTTCCATACAATCAACATCACATTATTCTAGAAAATATTGCTCATCAACAGAATTTTTTGACAAGAAAAAATTATATGGTAGCTCAATAAAAATGTCAAACTATTGTGTGACATTTCGTTGTCACAATAATTTCCTCTTTTTTGTGATAAATTTTCGCCATTGTTCTGTGATAACATTATATGGCTACCCGGGATTTTTCTTACATACAGAGTATTATGTGAAAACCTAGCATATTTTCTTGATCACCCTGTATCTCCCAAATAGTTGATGTGGACCCCCCCCCCCCATTTGTCATACAATTTTTTGTTCGCCTAGGTGAGTACTATCACCTCATGGTCTATGGACCACCTAGAGGGAAACACTATGTATATATATATATATAATTTTGTAACCCCATTACTGGAAAGGTGACATCAAATGAAATTGCAATAAAGTGCAACAACTGCACTGACAGAGTACAGTCAAAGTCAGATTGGAAAGCAGGTCTTCGAGCATTAATTAAAAAGAAAGCACCTGAAGTTTTCTGGACTCACTGCATGCTTCACAGTGCAAGAGTAATTTACAGCGGGTTTGAGCTAAAAGAAGATACTGGGATTTTTCTGGATGAAAATCATAATAAAGAAGCAATTTTTTAGGAATGATAACTTTATTTTTAAATTTGCTTATTTGGTTGAAATTTTTAGAAAATTGAGTGCTTTGAATAAATCAGCAAGGACCGCAAATCACTGATTCAAAAAAAAATTGAAGCTATGAAAATCAAATTTAATAAAAAATAAATTTGACATGTGTCCACTTTTAAATGTTTCTGTGCCGCTGTTAATATTGAAGCACACAAAAATATATTGACTGAACATGGATAGTGTGCTAATGAACTTTTTACGTTAGTACGAAGATCTCGACCTTAGACAGTTCCAGAATCCATTTGTCGATAAACAAGATGATGAATTTTGAATTGTCAGCTATTAAAACGGAAGAATTGATAGAATTATCATGCGATACTTTATTGAAACAAAAGTTCCAGAGTGAAACCCTAGTTCCATTTTGATTACTTTGTCGAGTAACGAAATGCCACCATTCGTAACATCATATTTAGGTGAAACTGAATTTTCTGTATTAGCTGCAATTAAATGCAAATATCGAGTTGGTTAATTAGTAGAAAAGAACTACAAATTGCCCTCTCATCAATGACAACTAGATTTGATGAACAAGCACATCCACCACATTAAAAATAAACTAAATTAAATTGGAATATTTACATATAATAAAGCCTTATTATTATTCTATCAATTACGTTTTTTTTTTCGTTTTTTGTTTAATACATTTTTTACTATTTAAAAATTTGCTTGTAATTATTTTATGAAATATGGGGAGAGGAGGCGCCAAATTTAAATTTTTGTTTTAAAGGGGAGGAAGAGGTGCATAGTAACATAAAGTTTGAAAACTACTGTACTAGTGTAAGGCCTTGATTTCCTTACGATGATGATTTGAGGTGTTTCAATAATCAAAAAAGGCAAATCGTTGACAAGGAAAATCGCAAATATATTTAGAATTTGTGTTCTACACAATTAGTAGCATAACCTAGCGGCCGCCCTGCTTCCATAACATGTTTTCATAATATACATTTAAAGGGTTAGTTTGCAAATAAATAATGGTTAAACTTTCTAACGTTAGTATGCGTTTCTTGCTCCCACGTGGACGGTGCTCCACATTGCTTGTTTGACGCTCTCTTCTCTTAGGAATTCTTCTTGCTGCTATTTTTGAAAATTTTATTGTATATTCGTTTTCTTTTAATGTCACTTTAACTTTAGATTATTCTTCTTTAATTTTCAATATTTAATAAAAATGCCCTTTTGTAGCTTTATTTGAATTCACTTTTTCTTGTACTCTGTCCCAAGGCTTCCGACTTCATACGACACCCACAAAAAAAAACCAAAACCGAAAGGCGCGCCAACAAAATGCTCCTCCCTCCCCCTTCGTAATCCGTTATATTTGTCGATACTGCAAACTTGGAGCCTATGGGTACTTTCGTCTATTGGGACCTTTTAATTATTTCTTTACGTTTCTTTTTTTATTAAATGTTCATTAATTTTTATTTATTTATTCATTTTGGATATTTATTTATTTATTTTTAATATTTAGTTAATTACGTTCTTCTTTTTATGTTTCCAATTATTATTAGTATTATTACTTATCCTTTTCTAGTAAACTAATTACTTATTTGTTAAGATGGAGGGAGAATACAAATTTCAAATATATTGCGGCATTTTAGTGGCTCACAAGGTAAAGGTGTATGAACGATTTCAAGAATCTTATAAAGGTAGTTTGATTTAATATCCAGCCTTACACTAGATCCAGTAAAAATGTTCATTGGATAAATTTTCTTTTTATTAATTTTCAACCGATCAATTTGTTCATTCAGTATCACATTGAACAGAGGTATACCTACATTAAAGATAAATGCGCAATTAAAAGTAAATTAATTCAATTAACCGAACTAAATGACTCCGGGTCATATTGACCCGAGGTAATTTATTAGGGTGATATTTTTTGTTCACCCTGACCATACAGTTCGAACGTTTGTGTAGCTGGAGATACAGCTCCCTCTATTCGTACCGTCAGTGCTCTCAGTGAGACACCATCTGCGCTACGAGATAACCGTGCGTCAAGTCGAAACGGGTAAATATGACCCAGTGTTAAAAAGTTAAAAAAGAAAAATATCAAAGTTATGTTTTCAAAGTTGATTTTGCATGTGTTAGTGAGGAAGATAATAAAAGTTTCATTTATAGAATACATTAGTATTATCCTTATATTACTACAAAATTAAGTTAACTCTTTCAATATTATGACAATTTTTCGATATAATCCGGGTCATCATGACCCGGTGTCATCGCCCGCGTTATTATTTTCAGATCATTTACGCCGGGTTAAATGGCACCATTTTTTTTTATACGGCATGGGTGGATGAATCGGGCATTCTTAAACATCTCGAAAGGTATTTATTTTTTACGTTGTTTTTATTTTTGTCTTTATTTAATTCAATTATTTTATTATTATTTCTTTTTCATATTTCTTTATATTATAATATCTTCTTTTATTTAGCTATATTATTAATATTTTTACGAATTTATGAATTTGCTGTTCTAGTAGAAATACCGAGAAAGAAATTTGTCAACAGAAACGTTGTAATTGCTTAGCTGTTTATCACAACATATCGTGTGCTATGTGCGTGCAATTAATATAAGTTTAGTAAACAGATATCGTCACCACCAAAGTGTTGTGAAGTAGTGGCTGATTGTGGCGCTAGTGGCCTTTCTTTAGACACCTGGGATGCCGTGAAACTATGGGGTACCGGGTTGAGAAGATTTAATTTTTAAATTATTACCTTTTCGCTCGATGCTTTTGGGTCAATCATTTCAAACTTCGAAAAATCTGTTTTAATTGCTAAAGGATTATCTTCCTTTGATCTGATTGCAAATTTTACTTCCCTTTGGAAATGGCGGAGCTCCTACAAGCGTAATGCCCTCTTTATGTGTATGTACTATATCAGTGTTATGTGAAGTCGACAATGTTGTGCTACGCATGAGAAAATAGAGCCTTAACCCAGTACTAAGGTCCGCGCTAAACTAAATTTTCATACAAAATTTAGCGAGGTAAAAGTTATTAGGGAAAATTTATTCTGAACTTTAGCGAGACCAGTACTAAGGTAACACGCTAAACTTTGCTTGTTGTTCTTTATAAAACAGATAGCACCACCAGTAAATCTCCAAACAATTTAGCTTGAATTTATCGGCCGGGACATTATTTAGCGCGCTAAAAATATTTTTTTTTCAGAATTCACAGAAATGTCGTTGTTCACAGTATATTATAAGTAGGTATTGGAAATATTTGTTTTCCTGTTTGTATTATTTAGATAAGTATTTCATTGTAATTTCATTCTAGTAGTCCTATGATAAAATCACAAATGGACCCTATAGATATACGCATATTAAAATGAGCAGACTGTTTTTTGCATCCCATGTAAAATTAGTATTTTTACATATAGAGGCACTTGCAGATCCAAGAACGATATTGGAAAAGACTGAGTAAAATAGTAAAAATGTTTCTTCTTTTTCTTCTTCTTTCTTTATTATATTTTTTTTTTTCTAAGTCGCCGCCGTCATATTCTAGCTGCTAAAGAACGGCCCGATAATGAAAACTTGCTAAAATTTAGTTTAGCGCGGATGTCAGTACTAGAATTTTGTTGCGAAAAGCTTAATTTCTCCTGTCTAATCCTTGTCGATAGACAAGAAAAAATGTGTCTTTATTTTCATGCCCACTTCTTCGACCTTTATTTGATTGGCAAATCCGTATTTCTGTATTTGGTTTTGTGACTTAGCGCAAAGTTTTCGTAGGTTCGGCTCTTCTTAAAAAACAAAAACTCCAACCACTTTTTGTTCAGCACAACTTTGTTAGTTCACAAATTCTTGATCGCGGCACATTAAGATCACTCAACAATCGCCCGAATTATTAAATCATGCACCCAATATCCTGACAAGAAAGAAATTAAAAACTCATTAAATTTAAATCAATTAAGGGGGAAAACGCACCGAGAAATTTCGAAATTTTCGATTATTTTTGTTTAGCTTTTCTTCAAGCTTAACCTCTTAAGAATGTGTGGTGAAAGCCGCATGCAAAAATTTGAAAAAATAACGGAGTTATGGCCTATCTAGTCAGCGCCGAGCGGCCGAAACAAATTCAGGTAGAAATACGCCGTCGGCCCCTATTGTAACATCGTTTGCGTAACCGGGGTTTTCGTTCGGAAATAATATATTCGGTGAAAAATGGATAAAAAAAAAGGTTCTCGAAAATCGCAGAACCATTATAAGTATCGGCCGAAGTGAAGTGGATGATTGTATGTAAGTTGAAGAATTTTGCTATTTATTGATTGCTCAACTTTTAAACGACATTTTCTCGAAATCATGTTTTTGAAGTCGGTACGCAAGATATCTCGAAAACTAATGAACCGATTACAATTACCTTTTTTTTGTGCTTATTCTACACATAATTATCTAGTCTTTGTCATATCGATTTTTTTAGTGGCTTAGTTTTTTTTAATCGGCGAAATAAGGTCGTATTTTTCTCTAAAAATCGTTATGTAAATTCAAATTTCCGCCATTTTGTCAAAAATCGATATTTTCAAAATCGCATATGAAAAAGACTAGATTATACTATCCAGTTTAAATCTTTTTGTTTTTTTTTTATTTGGAGGATTAAATGCAGATGAAGCAGCAGTGCGTACCTTGGAGGGCCTGTTTTTTGCGGTACTTTACGGACCAGAGGATTACTCGGCGAATATTTGATATTTTTCAATAAAAAATTTTTAATGTATTCAAAAAATTGTATTTTATCATTTAAAAAAAAATTGGTTTGATTACTGCTATAAATTGCCTTAAAAAAAAAAATCAGAAAAATGGTTATTTTTTTCGCTTCTCGGTGCGTTTTCCCCTTAATTTATTTGATAAAAGTTTCTCTAATGATCTCCACTATTTCGTACTTGCTTTCTTGCTAACCAAATTCCTAACAAAGAGTCACAATCCGTTTTTCAGGCTTATTTCAATAACCGTTCGGCAACGAAAAAAAATAGCCGAAAGGACTATTTTCTAGTGAGCTTGGTCGTTAGTTTATGAGGCTTTAAAGTTAGTGAAATTTTTTCTTATATTTCTACTAATTTCTATCTCATTACCTAGAAATTTATTATTTCATTTTTTATTTTATGTGGTTTCGTCACAATTTTTTAATAAGTTGAATTTTATTTACTTCCATTATGTATTCATTGTAAGAAAAAATAAAAAGATCTTGAGGATAATTAACAAGTCCCTTTTTCATAAGTCTTCAAGTTTGTTGAAGTCTTTCACATTTCAGTATAACTGAATGCCATCAATATACATGCATGTAAATATTGTAGTCCTTTAGGAATACATAAATAGAATTAATAAAAATAGAAATAAGAAGCCACCAAGTAAAGGATCCTATGGAAAACCTGGTTAGATTGGGAGAAAAAATGAAAACTATCCATTCATGGTACTTACCAGGTTATTCAATTTTTGAAGAAGTTTAATGCAATCTAAAGAAAACCAAAATGATTATGTAGTTTAGTTGTAATTAGTTCTTGTTGAACGATTTTATTTTAATAACATAAAAAATTATTCTTTTTCTCAGAATATACAAAAATATTAATTTTATAATTTCGCCAGTACTGTATGATACATTTGGGCAGCATTTTGTAAAAAAAAAAACAAAAAAATCATAAATTCTCTGAATTTGAAATTAATTTCCATCAAATCTACCGAAAGAGTCCATTAATTTGTGTTTACTGAAGTCAATTTTTTCAGGCCTATTATCCGCACTTATTATCTTAATATTAAACAAACTAAAGTACAAAATACTTACGATGAAAGTTAAAATTCAAACAAGTTTTTTGTGATACAGTGCAAGCTAAGGTATAAAAATACTGATCTGTCATATATGTAAGAGTATACCTGGTCAATTCAAACATCAATACAAATTACTGTTCTTCTCTTTTAAATATAGATTCTTAACACCTTTTTTAATAAAACCGAATATATTAATTAAATAATCGCAAAAACTTAAGATATGAAAAAAAAGTTCTAAAAGAAGAACGAGTTCCTTTCTCCCAAGCAACGTAAAAGTAACAGACTGCACGCTTGATGACCTACATACGAAAAGTATAATTCAGACCTAATCAACCCAGGATCAAAGACCGCGCGAATTTATTTATTATAAAAAGTGAAATGATCATCAGAAAGAAGTTAGAAACAGCCCGTTGTCAACCGGTTTACAGAAAATCTCTTAATTAATTCAAAAATTTTCTTTCCCACAGATACATAAAATATGCAAACGACACTGATAAGAGCTACTGGATACAATTTCATATATAAATTAAGGCTTGACCGTGAGGTGTTCATTCACAGATCATCTTAGAACACGAAAAGGTCTAGGATAAGTCCAAGAATGGTAAGAAAAATGAATTAAAGCGAAAAAGGATTTAAATTAACCAGATATTAATTACAGAAATTCTTCGTCGTTATATTAGCTGTTTTCGCAGCAGCTGTAGCTGATGTTTCAGAACTACCCTCAAATGATTATCTACCTCCAGTAATTCAGGAATACATTCCACCAGCAGTAGCGGAAGTTGAGCCTGCACATACTTTCGGCCCAGATGGTTACAACTACAAAAACCCAGTTGAAGCCAAGAGGAGGTATAGATATCGCGTTCGTCGTGATGTCTCTGAACTTGCTTTCCCATCACAAGAATATTTGCCACCAGTAGACCAAGGAGTATCACAGGAATACGTGCCACCAATTCAAGGAGATATTGAACCAGCACATACATTCGGTCCTGATGGATACTCATACAAGAACCCCGTTGAAGCCAGAAGGAGGTTCAGAATCCGTCGTCGTCGTGATGTCTCTGAACTCGCTTTCCCAACACAAGAATACTTGCCACCAGTAGAACAAACTGAAGTTTTGGGAGAACCAACACCAGCTCATACCTTTGGCCCTGATGGCTACTCATACTCTACCCCATCTGACGCAATCAAGAGGAGGTACAGAATCCGTCGTCGTCGTGATGTTTCCGAACTTGCTTTCCCAACACAAGAATACTTGCCACCAGTAGAACAAACTGAAGTTTTGGGAGAACCAACACCAGCTCATACCTTTGGCCCTGATGGTTACTCATACTCTACCCCATCTGACGCAATCAAGAGGAGGTACAGAATCCGTCGTCGTCGTGATGTTTCCGAACTTGCTTTCCCAACACAAGAATACTTGCCACCAGTAGAACAAACTGAAGTTTTGGGAGAACCAACACCAGCTCATACCTTTGGACCTGATGGCTACTCATACTCTACCCCATCTGACGCAATCAAGAGGAGGTACAGAATCCGTCGTCGTCGTGATGTTTCCGAACTTGCTTTCCCAACACAAGAATACTTGCCACCAGTAGAACAAACTGAAGTTTTGGGAGAACCAACACCAGCTCATACCTTTGGCCCTGATGGCTACTCATACTCTACCCCATCTGACGCAATCAAGAGGAGGTACAGAATCCGTCGTCGTCGTGATGTTTCCGAACTTGCTTTCCCAACACAAGAATACTTGCCACCAGTAGAACAAACTGAAGTTTTGGGAGAACCAACACCAGCTCATACCTTTGGCCCTGATGGCTACTCATACTCTACCCCATCTGACGCAATCAAGAGGAGGTACAGAATTCGTCGTCGTCGTGATGTTTCCGAACTCGCTTTCCCAACACAAGAATACTTGCCACCAGTAACGCAATCTGAAATTTTAGTTGATCCATTACCAGCCCATAATTTGGGACCCGATGGTTACTCATACTCAACTCCATTCGACGCCGCCAAGAGGAGATACAGATTCCGTCACCGTCATTAAGTACTTTTGCTAGCATTAATCTCACAAGGGCATAATTTTATATGCCCTTTTACGACTTGACTTTGAAAAATAAAATCCAGTATTGAATAACTTATGTTTTTTAATGTTTTTCTTCTGCACTGTAGTAGGTAATCAGTGTGAGTACGTCCCAATTTTCATACATATTCATAGCATGGTTATGCACTATCCCAAAGACAATCTTCTATTTACTTTCTGCAGCCATCCATCCACTTATCCATTCATTCATCTATTCATCCATCCATTCATCCAACCATCCATGCATCCATCCATCCATCCATCCATCAATTCATCCATCCATCCATCCATCCATCCATCCATCCATCCATCCATCCATCCATTCATCCATCCTACATCCAGAGGAAACTGCCTTATTGAAGCAATTTTACTTTCGTTGTCTTATAGTGTGAATCTTCACACAATTGTGGTAAATAAATCATCCCAGCCAACAAAAGGGTTGCCCTGTCAAAAGATTCCAAAATTTGAAAAGACTGCCTTACAGCGTGGAATTTATGTCACAAAGATTATTTTGTGAATTTTTCGGTTCATGACACAACTTTAATGGATCTGAGGCCTAAAGCAAATTATGTATTCTGTACTGTGTATCGTTACATTTATAAGGTCTATAGTACACAATAGAAGCTTTTTTTTATAAAAGAATAATAAATATATGGCGTATATTTCACAGTACACTACATAATAAATCTTTTAAAGAGTATGTCAAATATGGGGTCCTGGGAATTCTTTGCATGTGCTGCATATGTAAGTACTCTCATTATAATCTGCGCAATATTGAAAAAAATTGAAATAGGATTATCGGTTCAACCATGGATTAGCACACTTAAAGGAAATGTGTTTAATCCAAGCTTAATGAAAGTTCATTCACACATTCGTTCAAATTCAAAGTTAACCGATATCTAGTCCTAAATAGAAATACACTTCAGCTGGAGTTTTTATTATTTTACTTTAATTACTTGTACATACATATTTACTCATAAGCCAGCAATTGAGAAGATGCAAATCCTTTTCCTTACTAATTTTAACAACAAGGTTTACCAAAAATAAAAATTCGGTCAAGAGCGAGTGCAACCAGGGCTTCGTACCAGAGCTTTATCAACCATCGGCAGATTCTTGTTGGAAGATTAGGAAGCACGTTTTCCTTGACAAAATGGAAAGCTCCAAACATAAGAAGAAAAGCAGATTGCATTAAAATATTCTCGGTATATTAAAACAAAACAAAAAAAAACAATTGTATAAAAATTCGAAAATACTTCCATCTCTGGCAGCAATAAATACTAGGTAACGGAAATATTTTGAATGAAACAATCAATATTCTCCTGCAAATCAAAGCTATACGTATGTACACATGTGCGTTCCTATGGGACACTGAACAAAATGTATTGTTTTCCCCACTCACCATCATTCCACTTAACATCACATCTCTCCACCGATTCAACCAACTCAAACCTACTGTAACTTAGTCATATGGCAGAGACGTTGAAATATTTGCCGCATCTATACCATATAACACCATATCCAACCTTCCAATTTGGTAAACTACACATTAGCAAGTCGTTTGGATGGAGCCGCATTAGTCTCAAACTCACTGTAGCACAGTCAAATCGCAAAGACGCTGAAATTTTAGAAGCGTCTGTGCAACAACAAAGTCAACATAAAAAGTTAAACACATTTAACTTGTCGAACTCATATGCACTCAAGGACTTGCATGTATACATTGCTGCAGAACGCTGAACAAAACGTAGCGTTTCATAATTTATTCATGCTAGAACTTTCATTGATAAATTATGAAACTACATACGGATTGGGGGTGTCGTTCTTGCTCTCAATATATTTAAATTGTTGCCAGAAGCTAATAATTTTTAGCTCTTTTTATATTGTGCAAGGATAATAAAATAACCTTATGCTCTATAATAGGATGTAAGTTTCACTTTAATCGCGAATAGAAACCTCTTGTTTTTTTAGAGCATTCTGATAGACGAGTGAAGTAAGTGAACAGAATATTAATGGTAAATGATAAGAATGCGATTTAATGACAGATAGAGAAATATTGCGAGATATGATTCGCAGGTTTAAGGCTTGAAATATCCCTCCTACTCGAAAATGTGGCTCTTAATATATAGCTTCCTCTGACCTGTCATATTTTAAACTCTTCATTGATAAGCTTTCTCTTGGGCAAAATTCAATCACGGGAACGTTATTCTGCCTGGAGTTTGTAAAATCCCCCAGAAAAAGTGAAGCTCCATTTGGAGCTATTTGCTCACAAATAATATAGCTTCTTAGAAAGGAATTTAAAAAAAGTACTAACGGAGACCTTGTATGGACAATAAGTGATGATGTATTGGTGCAAGAGGTTATATTCAACATACAGGTAAATCTTTTTTAAATAGATCCTAAAGCTTTAAGGAGTTAAACCACTTAGGCGCTCGGAAAAATATGAATAATAAGAAAATAAATAAATAATAATAATAAAAAAATTACAAAATGACGGGGATATGAGCCGTCAGGTAGTACTCTATTTTAAAAATCCTTGCTGATGGTGTGCTTCTTCTCAATACACAATAATCTTTTAATTTTTTTTTTTTTTTTGTAGAAATGACAGCTGTTTGCAAAAAGCTCTGATCTTTATCGAAATTTTGAATTTTAAAAATTTATAAAAAATTAATGCGGCCACAAAAAAACCCTAGGCTAATGGATAATATTATAAGGAATAGTTTAAAATGTATCAAATTAAATCGGTTGATTAGATCTTGTGATAATTTGCCCGCCGGGTTGAAAAATGGAGTTTCGAGTAAATAAGTCGAACTTTGAAATTTTGATATGGTTAAAGCCTTAAAATATTCTTAAAAGTTTAAAAAATTTATCTAGCATTTTATATTTTGAAAATCTCAGGGTGGTGTAGCCACTGACTGTTGACTGCTGATACTACTGAAATTAGTTACATTTTTTGAAATTATAATGGCATCACTTTGCTATAGTTGTCTTTTTTTTTTGGTTTAACTGCTTTATTCCGCTGAACTATAAATTTTAAGTCTTATACCAAATCCACCATATTCCAGTTTCAGTTCAGTGACTTTCCAAATGAATAAATATAATAGAAATAGATGGCAATACAATATTTGTAATCCTTTCTCTGCCCCCATATCTTCTTTTAGGAACATGCAGATAAAAATTGCTTAATTTTATTTCTATAAAAACCAGGTTTAAGAAATATTTGATGTTGTACGAGATAAGCTTCCAAGAATAGAAATAATTTCGAATACTTCTGTAATTTGTTGAGCTTTTAATAGGAATATTAAAGCGAAAGTAAAACTTGAAATTAAGATAATTATCACACCCCTGCCAACAAAAGTTGACCCATATGAAATAGAAAGTCAAGCAGTCCATGTTATATCTCAGTGGGTGTAACCCGTTAAACTAAAAATTGATTGAAAATCTTAAATTTCGCATATTTGAGACTTGGATGCTTTATATTTTTATACTGTATCTGGAGCATTTTAGTGGAGCTACGATATATTTTGTTCTTTAGAAAGGATCCGCTCCAGAGTTTTGCCTTCAAGTGGCACTTTGATTTTGTCCAGCTGGGGCAAAATACGTTTTTCAGGATTGGAGTGCATTGCGTGTGCACGCTTTGTAAAATATCGCTGTGAATTATGCCAAAAATGAATTGCTTCCCTTCACCTGAAGCCCACGAACTGCCTCTGTTATTAGCGAACAGTCGATCGACCGAATTTAAGTCTAATCTAACTCTGATTATGATATCTTAAAAATGAATAAATTTTTCCAAATAAATTTTGGAAATTAGTAAATACGTTATCGATTATTGTGTTTCTCCGCTAGTTAGATATATCTCATATGTTCCAAACACTACTGAATTGTCAAATCGCAAATATATTCAAACAGGTGGCCGCAAAAGTGATCTTGTGAGCTATTGCTCATGAGTCTGGAGGTTGAACAATGGGTCTTGCTATGGCCTAAGTTCTAGAGTCCTTCCCACGGGGGACTCAATCTCTTTTCAATCCATCCATCCAAGAGTGATCTTATTCTTAGTGAGAGTTTTTTTAGAAATTAATACAACAAAATTTGTTTTCAGCAACTATAGACTGACGAAAAAGCGGCAGTTTTCCTGTTATCTATAACTCAATGCCTACTAACCGTGATAATATGAAAATTTTAGCTTTAGAAACCTTGAAAATCAAGGGGCGGAACGGTATTTTTCGCACGTTTTAGGCTATATCTTTATAATCAACACACCAAATATGTTGATTTTCTTTTTTGAATCCTTGAAAGTAGCTCCTTCAAAGGATACCCATATGTGGTACCAAAAAAAAAATGGTTTCCTTCAGGGTGCCCAACTCATCACATTAAAAATAAAAATAAACAAAAATAAAAAACCTGATAAGTAAACATTTCTCATGCAAGAAAATCATTTACCTACAAGCCATCACATCATATAAATTAAATTCATACAAGTCACTTATCTTCTGTGGCTAAAATTATTTCCAATCAAGACGGACGACATTTGACACGTCTCCATATTTCTCGTAATATAGTAGATGAGAAATAAAACTTTGCTTGAACATTTTTATAGTTTCGCGGACTGATAACTAAGTTAGGTAAAGTAGCTTAGGAATATATAACAATTACTCCAATAAAATCACTTGTTTTTTAGTATTCAGAGAAAGCATTTTTAATTATGCACACCAAAGTAGATCTATCACTAGTGTTACAGTACCACAACCGTTTTTCAGCTTCAACAAGATCAAGATACAAGAACCTTTGACCAGTTAGTACTTATGTGGACATTTTAATAACCAATTGTTACTGGTGTTGTGCTTAATGAACCGTTTTGACGAACAAAGTACAAGAACTTTTGATCCGTCAATAAAATTAGGACAAACGAGTTCTGATTCAACAATAGGGTAAAGCTGTTATACCAACTAACTGCATCCAACATGAAGGTATAATTGTTAACATAACATAACATATCATTTGTTAGGGGCGAGGGTACACAAGATATTATATATTATACCCAAAAAAACTGGTCTAAAACGTGGAGGAAGTCCTTAAAAGATTATCTAAACAGAAACAATTGAAAAGTACTTATAATAATAAATATGGCGCATTAAATTACAATTAAAATCTGTGTACATATTTGTCATATAAGACTAACAAAAACATATTAAAAAGAACTACAAAACAGAACTGATACCAGTGCAAGTTACCCCAAATAAATGGAACATTCTATGAATTAAGATATTTGATACCAGAAAACCTGTATAGTACGTAAAATTCCCGAAATGTTATACTTTCTTATCTTAACGAGACAAACTGATTCCACTCACTTTAGGAGAAAATGTGAGTTTTCCATGACTAGCCTAGTAAAACGAGGAAAGATAACGTTCCTGTTTCGATCTGAGTTAGTGAAATTAAAAACGTCTTTAAGGTCCATTAATGCTTTTTTTTTCAGCCTAAAAAAGAACACTAAGGCTCTCTTCTTGGGATATGTAGTAAGTGGTCACCCTATCAGCTGATCGTGGTAAGGCGAGACATGGTCATATCTGTTAAGTCTAAAAATGAACCGTAAGCAACCGTTGAACACGACCTTCATTTTATGGGTACAAACGCTATCAAGCCGGGGGAAAATTAAACTTCTGTAGGTGAAATATGGCAGGATTAGTGTCCTAACCAAATTTATGCGGATTACTTTTGGCAAAATTTCTGGTTGAAAACCAGAGCCTACGAAGTCCAAAGTAAATTTTACTGATTTGTGTTTATATAATGTCACAGTCGTTCATATATTGGTTCAACACAATACCCAAATTTTTCAATTTACTAGGAAGAAAAATAATATATTGAGACTTAGAGGGATTCAATCTTAGTGCATTTATCTTGAACGATGCATTTATTCTGGTCACATCGTCATTAAACTTGCCATGCCTTCTACAAACCAGCCAATAGGTCTGTTTAGATATAGCTGCACATCAGCTGCGTATAACTTAATCCTGACATCATGTCCAACTAGACGAACGTAATTGATAAATAAACTAAATAGCAACGGCCACAATATTGAACCTTGAGGTACACTAGGCGGGAGAGGAAGTGAATCCGAGAACTTATCATCCACCTGCCCCCATTGATGACATTCTGATAAGAAACTGCTAATTAGCGCAGAACCGGAAGCAGCAAAGCCAAGAAAATTAGATAGCCTATGCAGTAACAAGATGTTAAAGTAAAACCCCAGGTTGTGTGAAGATTATTATGTCACTTTCCTTCAAAATACAATATATTAAAATTATACGAAAAATTCGACGTATATCACAACAACACATGACTTTGGGAATATAACAAAATACAACTCAACGCTGTGTATTAGTCGTGCATTTCTTAGGGACAACATGCAATTTCAACCATAACCATGCATCAATAACATGACTCGGAAATAATACGTACTGAAGAAATTGAATTAATAAAACAAAGGCAACGACGAAAGTCTCAACAAACCGTCACTGAATAGTTTTTGGAGAAATAAAAACATTTTCACAATACCTACCTCCATCTTCAAAGATCATGTGGATTTTATTCAAGAATTTATTCCAGTAACGCTATCATCCTAAAAAATTAAAAAAATCAAAAATCAGCAAATTTATTGCAATTTATAACATTCTAGAGGGAGTCCGTGGGCGTTGCCCGGTTAGGCATCTCTAACCAATCTACCCCCACCCCACCGATCAAGGTATCCATATTATCACCGGGCTCCCACTGGTATCTTATAATTTGTTATAAATTTGCTGATTTTTGATCACGGAATCTGATCTGTGCTGAATTTCTTCCTGGGAGAAATTTCTTAATATACATATATATTTTCTAGCCCTATTGCGCGATTCCGTACTCTAGGGTTTCACTCTGTGTCTGGATCTGTGTGCCTGTGTGCGTGTATGAGAGTGCGTGCATGCATTCATATGTGTGGGAGAGTG
Source organism: Dioctria rufipes (assembly GCA_963924295.1). NCBI lineage: Eukaryota > Metazoa > Arthropoda > Insecta > Diptera > Asilidae > Dioctria > Dioctria rufipes. Next base: position 61,954,209 of record OZ002743.1, on the reverse strand, counting down.
CAGCTCTCTACGTCAACGCGATTTTAGGCAGTTCCCAAATTTACAGTAAAACACGAAATTTTTGTATGGCAACCCTACAAAGGAGTTGCCCGATTGGTCGCATTTTCGAACTGTATTTGCAATTTTTATGAAAACGTCATGTACAAAATATGAGCTATCAAGTATATAGTGAAAAAGAAAAATTTCGTATGGCAACACCAAAAATGGTAACCCGATTTAGTCCATTTTTGAAAATTTATTTACCATTGTTATAAAAACACCACGTTCCAAATTTTAGCTCTTCACATGTAGTCAGGCAGTCTCAAAACATATACTAAAAAACGAAATATTTGTATGGCAACTGCCTGCGAAAGAGTTGCCAAATTTAGTCCATTTTTTAGCTTGTTTTACAATTTTTATGAAAGTGCCGTGTACAAAATTTCAGCTTTTCACGTCGACGCGTTCTCACGCAGTTTTTAGACCTCGACAACCGCGCCATCTATAGTGTCGAAAACTATACTATCTTTCAAATCAAATACATTGGCACAATATCATTGAAATCGGTTGGGCCAAAATCTTCGAAAATACTTCAAAGGCCATGCAACAGACTCCCTCACTACCACATGCGAGCCCCAACGGAGTCCTGACATTCTAAAATATTTGCAGTGTTCTTATGTAAAACTGACGAAAGTTTGATTGGAATAGCTCCTCCGCCCTAAACTATTATTCATACAGAAAAATAGTGTTCTAATAATCTTAAGCATGCTTTCATATCTTCCGAACCGAATTAAAATTTATATACCTTTCCAAACAAAATTACTTAAACAAATGACTGCGATTCCTCAAACTAAAACATCAGCTGAGTAATAATTGGATATGCGGCTGTGCTGTGGCATGCTGTGCCGTGGTCTAATGAAATCGAATCAGTCTCCCTACAGATTTGGACTCCCGCCGTACCTACACTATTGCAACTATTACTCAGCTGAGAGTTATTGGTAAGGTTACTTTGTGATCAAAACTATTTTATTCTTTTATTAAGTCAGGTATATAGTAAGTGTATCCTTTGGGACGGTAAGGAAGCAAGCTGTAAATTACTTGAAGACTCTTTTCCTGTATGGATAGTAGTTTAGGCTCTAAAGCATAAATAAACTCAATGTTTGGCACTTCGCCATAAGTATCAATGGACTCCTAACTCACACATAAAGAGTTCTGTTTCATGGCTTGGGAAGTATTCTTGAGGGTTTTGGTTGGGCGGTTTCGAAGATAAGTGTGTACGAACACAGTGATACGTGATTATTATATAAGTGTTTAGTAATGTACGACTATTTCCAATAGATTGTTGGCTAAACTACATACTTAAGGATAGCCTTATCTTTAGGAAACACACCACTACTTATTTTTGACAATACAATTCAAATCACTTCCGTTAATGTCATATCAACAAAAATTATGCCATTGACTTTCATATTATCTTCATCCTTCCCTCACAATCATTTATTATAACTTTCAATCTTAATTCCTATTTGTGTAAAGTAAGGCCCTTTGAAATTACTTACTCTCCACATTGTCCGAAAACTGTCTGCAGTACTGTTACCAATTTCTTAGCAATGAAAATCGATTTAAAGTATAGACTAGATTCACAATATTTAGAACAAACCTGACTTTTGAAAGACATGGTTCCAATAAAAAATTTTGAAACTCTAATATAAGATCCCCCCCTTCCGCCGTAGTTTTAGGAAGGTTAAAAACATTATTTACTGTATGTTGTGCAGTAAATAAATATTTCTATTCGTAGGTCACACGGGTCTCAAATGTAAATCCCATACACTGTTCTAATAACATTAGTGCAGACAATAGTTATTAGAAAGATCTTTTTATATTTGAAATCTTTTCTGAATATTAAAAAACCTGATAAAAGTTGCAATTAGAATGAAGTGACTCGCTTTCACCGTAATTCTTGCAATCGCACAATCTTTTCCAAAAATGAGCTTTAATAATTCCACCCTAAAAGTGGTTGTCGTCTTCGATAATTCTATGGTTAGGACATCCTCAGGTCAACTTGCGACACCGATTTCGTAAACATACATTAACATTTGCTTGCGGTAGCTGCTTGCATTGTAGTATATGTAGATCGATGATTACTGAGATTCGCATACATAGTCTCTTATAACTTTGTAGGTCGGTACGTATGTGTGCACAAAAACACAAGCTTGCAAGTACCCTTCTTAATACGGTCGTTTATCTTTTTTATGCTTACTTAAAGTCATGTGAATATGATGCCTTGCGGCGAAAAATGTATGAAATTTAAACAAATTTTTTAAACAATTAATTAAGATTTATTTTCACAGAAATCAGGTCGTGGTCCAAACATTAAAAAAGTCCTTTAAATAAATTAACTAAAAACTAACCAAAGGAGCTTAATGACGATGACGGAATCGGTACTTCCTCTTTACGGCGTCAAATGGGGTTGAGTATGAATAACCATCAGGTCCCAAGTTATGGGCTGGTAATGGATCAACTACAATTTCAGGTTGTGTTACTGGTGGCAAATATTCTTGGGTTGGGAAAGCGAGTTCAGAGACATCACGACGACGACGGATTCTGTACCTCCTCTTGATTGCGTCAGATGGGGTAGAGTATGAATAACCATCAGGGCCAAAAGTATGAGCTGGTGTTGGTTCTCCCAAAATTTCAGTTTGTTCTACTGGTGGCAAGTATTCTTGTGTTGGGAAAGCAAGTTCGGAAACATCACGACGACGACGGATTCTGTACCTCCTCTTGATTGCGTCAGATGGGGTAGAGTATGAGTAACCATCAGGGCCGAAAGTATGGGCTGGAGTTGGTTCTCCCAAAACTTCAGTTTGTTCTACTGGTGGCAAGTATTCTTGTGTTGGGAAAGCAAGTTCGGAAACATCACGACGACGACGGATTCTGTACCTCCTCTTGATTGCGTCAGATGGGGTAGAGTATGAGTAACCATCAGGGCCGAAAGTATGAGCTGGTGTTGGTTCTCCCAAAACTTCACTTTGTTCTACTGGTGGCAAGTATTCTTGTGTTGGGAAAGCAAGTTCGGAAACATCACGACGACGACGAACCCTGTACCTCCTCTTGATTGCGTCAGATGGGGTTGAGTATGAGTATCCATCAGGGCCAAAAGTATGAGCTGGTGTTGGTTCTCCCAAAACTTCAGTTTGTTCTACTGGTGGCAAGTATTCTTGTGTTGGGAAAGCAAGTTCGGAAACATCACGACGACGACGAACCCTGTACCTCCTCTTGATTGCGTCAGATGGGGTTGAGTATGAGTATCCATCAGGTCCAAAGGTATGAGCTGGTGTTGGTTCTCTCAAAATTTCAGTTTGTTCTACTGGTGGCAAGTATTCTTGTGTTGGGAAAGCAAGTTCGGAAACATCACGACGACGACGGATTCTGTACCTCCTCTTGATTGCGTCAGATGGCGTAGAGTATGAGTAACCATCAGGACCGAAAGTATGAGCTGGTAATGGATCAACTAAAACTTCAGGTTGTGTTACTGGTGGCAAGTATTCTTGTGTTGGGAAAGCAAGTTCTGATACATCACGACGGTGACGGAATCGGTACCTCTTCCTTGCGGCATCGAAGGGAGATTTATATGAGTATCCATCAGGTCCAAAATTGTGAGCAGGCTCAGCAGCACTCAAGTCTTGGTTTGGTGGAAGATAGTCCTGGTTTATTGGTGACAAGTACTCAGATGAAAGTTCTGCAACCTCAGCTGCAGCAAAGGCAAATAATGCCAAAGCAACCACGAACAATTTCTGTATAATATAAAAATGTTAATATATGTCCTCCCGATGGGTATCATATAACTTTGAAACTTACCATTTCAGTTTTTAGATACTATCACAAGCTAAGACAGCTAGTGAATGAGTTCCAATTGTTTGTGTCGTTATTTATATTAAAGACAGTCTGGAATTCTTATCATCCAGCCGCTTGTCAACATATTTTCAGAACGATGTATCTACAAGAACCAAATGTATTCTCGAATTAATGAAATTGGTAAGCCGGAAACCGGTTGCCATATCTCAGTTTATAAGAGTAAATCAGACACCTTTTTCTGTGTTCTACCGATAACTTGGTGTCAAGTGAAAGCGGTCATTTAACTCTTATGTTTTATTCAACTAATTAGTTTAAAAGTGGTTCATCCTCAATGAAGGAACTTTTTCTCTTAACGTAGCCTTGTTTCCTGGTCGGATGGATCTATTTCTGTGCTGACTGTGATATAATTAAACTTTAACATTTTGATCTCATTTGCAATCGCGTTATAAAATTTCTGAAATTATTTTGTTCAACTTTTGTTTTTATAATTTTAAAACTCTGCGAGAATTGCATTTATGCAAAAATTATCTTTATGCATGAGTGTTAATTTATGGTCGAAAAAAACTTCTGAATTATGAAGAATTTTGATGGCATTTATTTTTGTTCTAATCTAATTTATATGCGCTGAAAATGAAATATGACTTAATTGAGGAAAGTTTTTACATCTGGGGTTTTTTGAAAAGACAGATCTCATAAATCAAATTGTTGAATAGTACAAATTTACATTTAAATTCAAATTAATTATTTGAAGATTGTTCTTGATACCATAAAAGGAAAGCCATTAACTGTAGTTAAAAATGTTCGTATTGCTTTAATCCCTATCACAGCCCAATTAAGCTACCCTGTTAATTTGAGACCTTGAACAGGTTGGATATGTACCAAGTATACCCTATACTCGTTCCTCTTTATCTGAGAGTTATATTGATTTTATTAAGGATGATATCTTCTTATTTTTGCTAAAACTAGTAACAAGATTTAATAACCAATGGCTGGCGCAAATATAGATGGATACCTATAAATAAAAAAAATCAGTATTAAGTTGAAGGTTTGATTGTTAACAAAATAAAAAGCTGTAGTCACATCGCGGTTGTTGGGATTGTGTTGAGCTTCATACAAAAAGTTAATATCGTTGAAAATTCAACTAGAAGGCAGGATATACTAGAAAATTTTTAATTCTGGTTTCTTTGCCAAAAAATAAGGTTAAACCTGATTAACCTCCGAAATATCACATATAAAGAATCTATGTGTTATAGATAAAGTTAATAATCTCATAAAATGAGTGAATATTATTGTTATATGATAAATTAGGTATCTGCATTTAGACTGGAATAGGAAGTATGGCATCTTGTGAACAAAACCAATATGAAAAAACTCCTAAGTACTTAGAAAGCGAGATATGAAGCGAATAAAATTGATTAAAGGAATAAAATCCTTTGTTTCGATAAACAAAGGAATTCTTTTAAAGAAAAAAGGGGGGTTTCTCAATAAAAAATATCGATGAATATCGAAACTAAAATTTCCATTTTTATGGCCAAAAACTTGTTAGCGAAATCTCCGTCTACTATGCCAATGTAACTGGTCCTCGCTCTAAGACGACTTGACTTTTTACAAGTTTGACAAATTCCTGTTTCGACGTTGTCTGTTTGACCGAGACTTGGCTTTGTGGAAAGATTGCAGATGAAGATCTTCTTCGTCCCAATGCTTTTGGTGTTACGCCGTCTATGTCTGGATGCTGCTGTTGGAGGTGGTGTACTTTTCGCCATTCATTGAGACCTTCCATGCATGTTAATCGACTTTGTTGAGTCCGGCGATCTGGAGTTTATATGAGTGGCTCTCAGGCTTTCACACAAAAACGTATATATTGCTACAGTTTATATCCCTCCATGGACATCAGCTGAGATATTTGACTTGTTGGTTTCTTGTATCGATGGGCTTACTGACGTTTTGCGGCCTGTCGACGAATTACTGCTTTTTGGTGATTTTAATTTGCCTACTATTGACTCGCTAGACTCTCAGGATGATGAGGGCTTGCTGCTCTCTTTTTTAGCGACTCCCCAACATGCCATATCTTTCATTGACAGACAACGTTATTTCTTCAGGCCTAATGCAGTCTAGCGGTGTAACTAATGACTCTAGAAAATCTCTTGACCTGGAATTTTCGTCCGATCCCAATGCTACTCTCGTTAAGCGTTGTTTAACTCCTATGGTTCCTGAAATAAGTCATCATCCGGCACTACATATAGCTTTATTTTTTGATCCTGTAACTTCATCATCTAATGCTTCTAGTAACTACAAGTATTGTTATAACTTTAAAAAAGGTGATTTTAATAAAATGAATGAATGGCTATTCGCTTGGACCAGTGCTCTGGGCGAACGTGACATTGATAAAGCTGTGAACTCGTTTTATCACATACTATTTCTTTGTTTTGTACATTGTGTTCCACTTGCTAGTTCGAATCGTACTTCGAATTGTCAACCGTGGTTCAATGGCTCTTTGAAGCATCTTAAAAATTTGAAAAATAAGGCTTGGATGGGGCTCTGTTCCTCAAGGAGTGATGCTGATTATGTAACTTATTTTAATCTGCGTACTCAGTATACTTCGTGTTTAACTGAATCGTACAACGATTATGTATATAGAATGAGCTCGGCCTTATGTACTTAACCTAAAAAGTTTTGGAAGTTTGTGAACTCTAAGCCCAACTGTGATGGATACCATTCATCGTTGCGACTAGGAAACATAGACATCGTTGATTCTTTGGCGACTGCCAATCTCTTTGCTGACATTTTTAAAACTGCCATCTGCGGTAGCTGATAATAGTTATAACGATTTTACTCATTTGGCGAAGATTCTGCTGACTTCTCTTCAACGTATAACAACCTGTTGTTCGACGAAGCGTCTATCTCCAAGTATATTTCAAGCATAGTTGATAGTTTTTCTAGTAGTCCGGACAGTGTTCCTTCCACGCTCATAAAACATTGTGCTACGTCCATCATTTCTATTTTGTTTTATTTAGCTTTAACATTTGGTGTTTTTCTAAACAGTGCAAGATTTCATTCATTATTCCTTTGCACAAGAAGGGCAACAGGTGCGACATTTCTAAGTACAGATCTGTCGCTAATTTAAGTTACATTGGTAAGATATTTGAAGCCCTTAATTGCGATGTTTTCTACTTCCACAACAAGCCTTTCCTTGGGCTCCTTTCAGCATGGGTTTATGAATCTACTACGACTAATTTGTTAGAGTTTACTAATCTCTGCATTTCTGTTATTGAAAGTGTAAAGCAAGTTGATTGCATTTTCACGGAATTTAGAAAAGCTTTCGACCGAATCAATCACAAAATCTTAATTCATAAGTTGGCTGTTCTTGGTTTTCCTACTATCTTTGTCAATTGGCTTCGTTCTTATTCATCTGATCGCACGCAGCGAATTGTCTTTCGTACATTTCTTTCTGACGAAGTAGATAATACTTCTGGCATTCCTCAAGGTAGCCATCTTGGACCACTTCTTTTTATAATTTACATTAATGATGTATCTCTGATTTTGCGTAATTTAAGAATTCTTTCCTATGCTGACGATGCCAAAATCTTCAGAATTGTTTCTAATGAAAACGAGTCTGAAATTTTAAACGTGGACTTAGAAACCTTTTGTAAATGGTGTGCTAGTATTAACTGTTTTGCTCTCAATATCAGCAAACACTACTATGTCTTTTTCTCGTAAAAGGAGACCTTTTGACTTTCGTTATACTTTAAATGGATGCTTATTAACTAGACTTGACAAAACCAAAGATTTGGGTGTCTTCCTTAATACTTGTCTTTCTTCCGAGGATTATATTAACACAATCGTTGCCAGGGCTAATGTTACTCTAGGGTTTATATAGAGATGGTTAACGGGGTTTAATGATCCATTCATAACGAAGGTCCTTTACTGCACATTAGTTAGACCTATTTTGGAGTATGCCAGTCCGGTCTGGTCTCTCTACTAGGCTGAATATATAAATCGCATCGCGGCTATTCAGCAGAGATTCATTCGTTTTACCATGTGTGGACTTCACTGGTATAATCCTATTATTCTATCTCCATATGTCGACAGGCTTAAACTGTTTCCTTTGGATTTTCTCGAGAATAGATGAAAACCTTCCAGAGTTGTTTTTGCGTTTCATTGAGGAACTACGACTTCTTCGAATTACCCCAGCATAGTACAAACTCTGGCATGCACGAGCCGATTTCATTAATGTCTCATCTCTTTAACCGCCAGTTTGATTGCATTGACTTTCATTTTTCAAAAAGCCAAACAAAAGATTAGTTAGAGTTACTTTTCTTTTTATCATTTTGTTATGTATACCTTTTGTCATTACATTGTTATGTACACTTTTATTCTTTTGTAAACTCAGTTATCAGATTGATGAAATTCTTAATTAATAAATGAATAAAAACGACGTTTAAAAAAACTAGCCTAACTCGATTCCATTACTAGCCTTTGCTTGAACAACTAATGAGGGGATTTTCTGATTTTTGGCAAAATATTCATTTTTTTGAGTTACGGAAGTTTTGGTATGCAGCCGTCTGGTTGAATAAAATCTAGGAAAGATCAATATCATTTTTAAAGTCTTAATTTGTGCTTTTTCTGTCCGACGAACCGTTCTAGAAACATATGCGAAAAAACACTGCAAAATTCAAAATTGCATAGATCGGTGACCATACGAAATTTTATACGCTCATTCATCTAGGGTAGTATTACTCTTTCAAGGACTTCTTCCTCGTTAGTGATCATTAATTTTGGTTATAAAAAATATTGTAATCTTGTATACTATCGCTCCTAATAAAATGTTTTGTTATATTATGTTATATTGTTCCCACAGAATATTCATAGCACTGCTTCATATATTCAAATATAAATCTTTGCAAAATATTGTAGTGATAAAACAAAGTTAATTAATGATCACATAATAATAGAATATTGCTATAGAGAGTTTCCTTTAATTTTCAAAAGTTTGAAAATCAAATGGAGAACCAAGAAAAAGGCAAACCTTCTTATGTTTTCCGACAGTAAAAATAAATTGTTTTGTACTGGAAAAACATGCTAAATGAGTTCTAAAAATCCTGATTAGGTCAATATTACCGACTATGATTAGTATCAATTTCAAGCCATCTACGAAATATTTTCACAATGGCAGATTCTTCACAGATGACTATGTTATACCGGAGACAGGCTTGTGGTGTCGATATTGAAATATTGTTATCTTAATTATGTAATATTGAAATTGAAATTTTAATAAAAAAATTTTTATTTTATCAAATATTTAAAAGAAACACCGCAACGTTGATGTGAGAATTTTTAAATAAGTTTTATAAACTCACAAACCCCTGACTAAAAAACTTTGTGTCTGAGCGCCTGAGCGCCTGAGTTTTCTGTTAGTGACGAAAGAGTTTTCGGGTAGTAAACGTGAATGGATTTATATGGTGTTCTTGATTTGGAATCAGTGCATTGGGAGCTTTCCGATGTGGTAAAATTTCGAGGGGGTTTGTTGTTGGAGTGATACCTACCGCCCTTGTTGTTGTCCAATTTGGATCATGTTGGATATGAGTAGAGATTCGAGATTCGATAGTCGAGAGGCGAAAGTGGAGAGAGGGTATAGAATTTATGACTAAAAATTAGAAAACAAAATTCATTAAAAAACTTTTAAAATTGTGATATACACAAGAGAATTTCGTTACAAAATAAGAAATCAGATAAAATCTTAAAAGCTTGGGCATGAGTTGCAGTTAGGCAATTGTGATTATAGTTATGGATGCTGAAAGTTTTAACATTTAATCTAAGTTGTAGTATTTCTTATTTTCCAACAAAACTTTTCTTTCGTGTATTACTGAGAAAGAAACCATTATTTTTTACTTTCTAGTGCAATTTATTTAAGAGAGTTATTTATTTCAGAAGTTTTTTTAGTGTATTTTATTTTGTCTTCCGGCCTATAATATGTCTACTAATAACAATTTATATTAAACCCGATTCTCTAAAACTGCTGATCCGTAACCGTGATCCACGAATTGTTGAAAGATAATTGGTTATCAAATTTCTGATGCGTAGCTATGTATCAGAATGTATACTGGTGTTTGCTACATATCTCATTGAGTTTTCTGAGTGATTGTAATAATGCGGTAATTTATAGTGTAATTTAATTTTTCTATCTTTTTAATATTAATATTATTAAGAATATATTTATATTATTATTTACTTTACTTTTACTAAATTGCTTTCCCTGTATTTTAACACTAAAATTCCTTGTATTCAGAGTAGATAATATAATTAATTTTTGAAACTAATGCAATTGCACCTTGTTGCATTGTTCGCTTGTGTTTTATTTTTTACATAAAAGACCTCAAACATGAAGTTAATATACGTATACACTAAAAAGCAGCTCATTTCTTAGTTAGAATTCCTTATAAAAGAAATAATAATAATAATTTGATAGCTTTCGATCTCACTAAAATTCTGGACACATATTTGCATGCTTGTTCGTCTACATGTAAAATACAAGTGTTCATTATACCACTGACCCTAAGTTTTCAGATATATGGAACGAACAAATTTGTTGTAGTTATATTATTTCGGGTCCCTTCCTTACCTGGAATTCAATGGCTTTTTTAAAGAGATGAATAAAAACAAGGAAAAATACTAGAATTGGACCAATTCTTACAATACCATACATGAATGTCCGTATGTAATTTCATGAGATCATCCTCTGTACGAGTTTGATTGCTAAACTGATTTTTCACATCCATTTCTAGAATAGTTCGTCGAACAGTAAAAATGTCAATTTCATAGAATGTTATATCCTGATAAACTTTTCAGGGCAATAAAAACGTCTAGGGCTGACGGTTTTCACATTATACGTAAAAATCCTAAATTATTTTTTATGGCAGTACCAAGAAGGGCTTTCCCCATTCAGTTCATTTTTGAAATGTTGTTTGCTATTTTTAAGAAAACGCTGCTCTCTACGCCTACGCTTTCTCAGACAGTGTCCAAATATATAACAAAAAAAGAAATTTTTGTATGTTAATCCTACGAAAGAGTTACTAGATTTGTTCCATTTTCGAACTTTTTTTATTTCCCATAATTTTTATGATATTAATTTGAAACCTTCGGCAAAACCAAAAACCTTAAAAACCGTGTTATTTTTCTCCTTTTTCATCCCCTAAACACCTTTTCATTGCACACCAATTTTTATTATTTTTCCTATATAGGTTTTCCAAATTTGGAAATACTACTGGAGCTGTTTTTACAAATTTGTTAATATTTTTCATGTCATAATTACTTTTATAACATTTAAATTGAGACTCATGTAAGTTAAATAAAATGTATTGCTAAATATTTACTTTAATACTGGAATGAAGATTGAGGTGAATTTATTCAGTAGCCCAAAAACCGGATATATCCCGTAAGAAGTTTATTTTATAAAAATTAATTTGTAAACCTCTGTCTTGATAAAAAGTGAATTTCTTAAAAGCATCTCGTGGTGACGACAAGATCCAGTAGTCAATGCAAATATTCGGTTCTGTATATGTTAATATATAAAAATCCCGTGCCAATGTGTTCGTAAATCTCCGAGACCGCCCAACTAAATGAAATTTTGCGAATGTGTTTGGTTGGTTCCAGCCACTGACATGTATATAAATGGAGTGCTAGTTGAACCAAAAATGCAGGAAAGCAAATGGTACCACTTTCATATTCCTGTCGCTTTCTGTGAGAGCATACCTTCCCACTGAACTGTAATGTTGGGAACGAGAAATTGCTTGAAGTTCAGCGGTATTTTCAGAGCTGGCAGCTTGTTAATGAAAACTATTCTACCAAAACAGCCTTATGTAAAACACTTCCTTCGGCTCATAATTAAAATTTAACAATACAAATAGTCCCAAATACATTTGTGGACTAAATCGGGCAGCTCCTTCGTAGGGTTACCATACAAATATTTAATTTTTCAACATATATTTGGATACTGCCTGACAACGAGTACCTACACGTAGAAATTTGGTACGTGGTGTTTTCATAGCAATAGTAAATAAAATTTAAAAATGGATTCAATCGGACAACGTCTTCTGCGTGTTGCCATACAAAATAGAGAGAACGCGTCTGCAGGGGAATCTCAAATTTTATAGACGTTGTTTTCATGAAAAGTGCAAACAGAAGTTTAAAAATGGACTAAATCGGGTTATCCCTTCTTGGTGTTACCATTCAAAGCATATAGCTCAAATTTTGTAGACAGCGTTTATAAAAAATTGTAAATTTAAGTTCGAAAATTGGACAAATTGGGCAACACTTTCGTAGGGTTGCCATACAAACATTTCGTTTCTAACTATATATTTGCGCACTGCCTGAGAACGTGTCCACTTGGAGAACTAAAATTAGGTACACGGCGTTGTCATGAAAATTGCAAATACAAGTTCAAAAATGGACCAATTCGGGCGACCCCTTTTGACATTGTCATACAAAGCTTTAAATTTTCACTATATATTTGCACACTGCCTCACGCGTCGACTGAGAGAGGTGAAATTTTGTACACAGGTATTTAAAAAAAATGTAAATTAAGTTCAAAAATGGCCCCAAGCGGGCAATTCCTTCGTTGGGTTACCGTGCAAAAAATTTGGCACGTGGTGTTTTCATAGCAATGGTAAATAAAATCTCGAAAATAGACTAAATCGGGTAACCTCTTCTTGGTGTTGCCATACAAAACTTTTGTTTTTCACTATATTCTTTGTAGCTGCCTGAGAACGCATCGATGTGGAGAGCTCATATTTTATACACGGCGTTTCCATAAAAATTGCAAAAACATTTCGAAAATGGGCCCAATCGGGCAACTCTTTCGAAGGATTGCCACACAAATATTTCGCGTTTTACTATAGCATTTTTGAATTGAATGAAACCATTTCCGAATTAAATGAAACTGTTTTCGAATTAAATGAAACCATTTTCAGATTAAAAGAAACCATTTTCACATTGATTGAAACTATTTTGAACTTAAATGAAACTATTTTCAAATAAAATGAAACCTTATAGAATAAAATATGAATTTAATGTTTTCTTACGTTTTATATTCATTAAAAAGGTATATTAAATTTTATAGGTCAGTGTATCAAATAATATAATGTATTTTGTAGCCAAGTGATTCTCATTTAATTGCCCATTAAACCGTTATGTGCCTGCAATCAGAACGAGAGCTCACGCTACTGCCACATAGTTAAAATTTTGGAAGCTCAGAACCGAGAGCCGTATAGAAAATTCAGCCCTCCAAGTGATGAGTTCTTAAGTTATTCTGTCGCAGACAGACGGACCGACATACGAACAAAATAACTTTTAATATTATGCGGACACCCACGCATTTTACTTTAACAGCATTATTTCTATGCATTTCAAACTGATGGACAACTTATTATATCCTATGATTTCATCATCTATGGTACAATAAGCACAATTAATAATGAACAACAAGATATTCAAACAAAGGCCTCAATATTCAGGTTTCAGGACTGTCGTTAAATTTTTTTAATAATAAAAATTGATTGTTTTGTTTTTTTTTAGTACTGACGAAATAGCTAAATATAGCGGTATGTAAAAATTTTCCTTATTTTAAATGCCAGAATAAGACTCGATTAGCAAATATTACTATTGTTGGATTCACTTTTGCTGAATAATATTCATATTCTCCAAATTTAAAACAATTTTTAGTATTTTTCGGCCAAGTAGAAGGACCATTAAGCAAACTAAGTAACTTCGTCTAATTGAAATATCTTCATAAAAAAAATCGAAAAAGGGTCCATAAGAACATTTCATTGAAAAAATGATCCTCGAGCTTTCATAATTTCGGAACCATCACTAATAAATCATAGCAGGTACCACATTTGGATTTAGGTTCAGACTACTTAATCTCTCTTGACCGTGCTCTTCCTCTTTATACACTTATGTCACCATAGCAACAAAAGGAAATCTTATAAAAATCTTTCCATTTCATTACATTTCGGTTCTGATCACAGTTTGGACCAGGATTACGGCTGTAATTAGTTGATAGTGATAGTTGAATAAATTTCTTACATAACCTCTTTACTATAGTAAGACGACTTATTGTGTCTGCACAATGCAGTGGCTAAAGACAATAATTAATTTTGCGAAAACATTTTGCCACTAAAACTAAATGTAAATTGCTGATTATGGGGGATTGATTAATTCGCAACTTTAGAAATTTTAAAACAGAATTCAATCGCTCTTAAGAATTATTGGAGGTCTACAGTGCTGTGCAAGTTAGAATCGGACCTAGAAAAAATTATTTGAAATAATGTCCTCAAATATATCTATATAAAATTAAAAAGTAAAGACAAGGATTTTTAATTATTCTTATTTATTTTTTTATTTTCAAAATCAAAGTCAAGGTCCAAAATGAATGAATTAGCTAAAACACTAATTCATTGGAAGTATCTAATGACGGTAACGAATCCTGTACCTCCTCCTGGCTTCAGCTGGGTTCTTGTATGCATAACCTTCAGGTCCAAAAGTATGTGCTGGTTCAGCTTCTACTGGTGGAAGATATTCCTGGGAAACACCTTGGTCTACTGGGGGCAAGTATTCTTGAGTTGGGAATGCAAGTTCAGAGACATCACGACGACGACGAATTCTGTACCTCCTCTTGGCTTCAGCAGGGTTCTTGTATGCATAACCTTCAGGTCCGAAAGTATGTGCTGGTTCAGCTTCTACTGGTGGAAGATATTCCTGGGAAACACCTTGGTCTACTGGGGGCAAGTATTCTTGAGTTGGGAATGCAAGTTCAGAGACATCACGACGACGACGGATTCTGAACCTCCTTCTGGCTTCAACAGGGTTTTTGTATGCATAACCTTCAGGTCCAAAAGTATGTGCTGGTTCAGCTTCTACTGGTGGAAGATATTCTTGAGAAACACCTTGGTCTACTGGAGGCAAGTATTCTTGATTTGGGAATGCAAGTTCAGAGACATCACGACGACGACGGATTCTGAACCTCCTTCTGGCTTCAACAGGGTTTTTGTATGCATAACCTTCAGGTCCGAAAGTATGTGCTGGTTCAGCTTCTACTGGTGGAAGATATTCTTGAGAAACACCTTGGTCTACTGGGGGCAAGTATTCTTGATTTGGGAATGCAAGTTCAGAGACATCACGACGACGACGGATTCTGAACCTCCTTCTGGCTTCAACAGGGTTTTTGTATGCATAACCTTCAGGTCCAAAAGTATGTGCTGGTTCAGCTTCTACTGGTGCAAGGTATTCTTGAGAAACACCTTGGTCTACTGGGGGCAAGTATTCTTGATTTGGGAATGCAAGTTCAGAGACATCACGACGACGACGGATTCTGAACCTCCTTCTGGCTTCAACAGGGTTTTTGTATGCATAACCTTCAGGTCCAAAAGTATGTGCTGGTTCAGCTTCTACTGGTGGAAGGTATTCCTGAGAAACACCTTGATCTACTGGGGGCAAGTATTCTTGATTTGGGAATGCAAGTTCAGAGACATCACGACGACGACGGATTCTGAACCTCCTTCTGGCTTCAACAGGGTTCTTGTATGAGTATCCATCAGGACCGAATGTATGTGCTGGTTCAACATCTCCTTGAATTGGTGGAACGTATTCCTGTGATACACCTTGGTCTACTGGTGGCAAATATTCTTGAGATGGGAATGCAAGTTCAGAGACATCGCGGCGAATACGATATCTATACCTCCTCTTGGCTTCAACTGGGTTCTTGTAGTTGTAACCATCAGGACCGAAAGTATGTGCAGGTTCTGCTTCTGCTTGTACAGGTGGAATATATTCCTGGGATACTGGAGGAAGATATTCCTGAGATGGGAGTTCTGAAACATCAGCCGCAACAACGGCGAACAAGGCCAACAATACAACTGCGAAGTACTTCTGCAAATTATAGAAGAGTTAATCAATGATTCCTGAAACTCTTTTTCTAAGTTATGTAAGACTTACCATTTTAGAACTTATCCTGAGCTAAGACAGTTCTCGAATGATGATTTGATAGGTTGACCCGATATTTATATGATCAAAGGAAGTTCTTATCGATATTCTTCTCTCCTATACCTTCGTTTGCCAGATGTTCAAGAAACGCGATGAATCAATTAATTAATTTGCTCGATATGCAAAAAACCGGTTGTCATTTATCCAAGTCTCTCCTAACAAAATTTTACGTAATTTTATGACAATATTCTTTCAGTTAAAACGGTCATTAAACTTTTGTCGTCCGTCTCTCTTTTTCCAGTGTGGCAAATACTCTTCTTGGATTATTTCTCGTTGTGTGGTTTCATTTCAACTTTTACAGACATTTTCTATTAGGGCTCATTTAACAACTAGCAAAAATAAAAAAAAATAAATCCCTTCCTATATTTCACTACTTCTAACTAGCTGAATCGTTAAAACCTAGCTCATTCAAGTATCAAAAAAATTTCAGATTTATTAGTCGGAAGGGATTTTAAAAATATTCAAGTTCTCAGACGTCTATGAATGAAGGGCGCCATAATGTCTTTTATTAAATATTTCCACACAAACATGCCGTGCATTAGTCGAAGACTTAAGATTTTTTTGCCGGCTTTATAATTTACAGCCACGCCGCTGTGTTTCTTTTGTAATCGGAAAGATATTTCTCACAAAAACCTCTTAGTCTGAAAAAATGATTAACGTAGCGTCTCCGACAGCAACACCGACCGATTATTAGACAATCGAAAAAAAAATTATTTAAATTTTTTTGAGAAGTATTAAAAGAAAATAAAAGTATTGGCATTAATTATTAACTTAGTCGAATAGAATTATATCACACCTGTTAACAGTTAATGTCTGGAGTTTAGTGACCCGCAGATTTTATGCAGTTTATGAAAAAGAAATTAATTAAAAAAATTCTGAGATTTATACTTCAATTCATATGAATTTTGGCTATCAGGCAGACCAATCTGTTTTTTTTTTCTTTTTTAAGGTAATTCCAAGCATTGCGGTTAGATACAGATTAGGTATATGAAATAAATCTTTTTCGACCATTTATTTTTTAGCTTATGATGATTATAAATTTATTGATCTCACTTGCATTGAAAATGCATTTCATATTGGAGGAAATATAATAATTTTCAAATTTCCAAGAATAGTGCTGAAAATCATAGAAATTTGGCTGGACCTTACTTCATATATAAATTTTCAAGTCATTACGCATTGAAATCAAACTATCGCCACTATCAACGAGCATATTGATAGCTCTTTATTTACTCATGATTGTAATGAATCTTATATTCATATGGAGATGTGAGCTTAATTAGTAGGCTTGATCCGCAATTTTTTCTTAACTGAATATTGCTTTCAATTAATTCCGTGCGTTTGTTGACTCCGAAAATATGCATATGACACATTTCCAAATATGCTTCCTCTCCGTTGTGTTTTATTTTTGGACAAAATTATAGAACTTCAAAACGCCTAAATATTAATATTACTGGTTAGAATAACGCAGATTGAATAAAATTATTGCATTAATTTAAAATGTGATCTTATTCGATAAATTCAGAGTTCGAAATCTGAAACATATTGTTTCCGATATCTTTAAACAAAAAACAACAAACTCGTTGGAGGCTAGCGAATTTAAAACTCGATTTTTCATTGCATCAGATCTAAATAAAATTTATTTGCTGTTTCTGGAAATTTAATTAAAACTAAAATTTTTTAAATATATTTTCTTGTAATTATTTTTAAATATACAGGGTGTTCCAAGAAATAGTGTCAAGCGGAAATTTAAAGGTAGACCACGCCCAGAGGTACCCCAATCACCTCTATGTATGTTCTGCCATTTTTTGTAGTTTACGACTTATTATCTCTTTTCTTTCGGGGTTTTTCACCAAACTACAAATTTGAACACATTTTTGTTGATAGTGACTTGAATAATTGATATAAATTACTGATTTTTTTTTTTAATTTAGCCGAATGTTAGGATCATCCAATGCAAAAAGATTTGATTCCGTAGCTTATACCATTGCGCCAAAAAAAATGTAAGTTTCATAAAGTTCAAAATAATAAAATGTACCATAATCTTTGAGGGCTATTAAAAAAAAAAGTGACATGACTTTTTTAACTCAAAGCTATTTTAAAAACTTCCTCAGGGGGTTATTTATCGTGTATATATTATTGAGATGTCTCTATGGCATCGCATCTAAAATTCGATTTACACGTAGGTACTAAGTCTTTAATCTATTCAAACTGGAGAACTAGATTTTTCGCACTTTAGAGCGGCAATAACTCGGTAGGGTTATGTCCAATCTTAAAACGGTTTTGACTATTCACCTCAGCTCATTACCAGCTGATGTTTGTAGAAGAAAATTTTTCTTTGGATACATTTAGATTGGTAACTGGTGTGTATGTGACCCAAGTGCATGAATATGGGTTTTCCAGCTACAAAACGTCCCGAGATAGTTTTCTAAATCAGGGAAAAGTACAACCCCCTGATAGCTTGGCGAGACCTTTAGTTTGATATGCAACATGTTGTATTGAAGCTGACACCCCCGCTGGGGGTTCCTTTCCTACCCACTTTTAGCGCAATGAGCAAGGGAATCAAATCTCTTTGCATTGGATGGGCCTAACATTCAGCTAAATTGAAAAAGAAAACTCAGTAATTTATCTCATTTATTCAAGTCACTATCAAAAAAAATGTGTTCGAATTTGTAGTTTGGTGAAAAATTACGAAAAATAATCATAGCTCGTAAACTACAACAAATCTCAGGTGAGATTCGGGTACCCCTGGGGGTGCTCTACTTCTAGTCTTCCGCTTGGCACTATTTCTTGGAACACCTTGTATATTGAAAACTTTTGCTATTTTTCTTGGCTAGTTATATGAAATGTGGTTTTTGCGGATTACTCCAAAAGGGATGTAAAGGAAAAAGCTTGAAAAGAGGTGGCAAAGAGAGATAAGACCTATGGCCTATCTGATGAACTTACAAATTGTGATTTACAAGTGATTTTTTATAAAAGTTGTACAAAAATTTATATTTTTAGTTTCACAAAATTTCTGCGCTTCATAATTGTAGCTGTATTCTGAAAGAGGAAATTTCTAAAAAAAGCTCATTTTTTGTTACACCAAAAGTTATTTTGTAAGTTTCAAATCACAAGCTATAAAAAATTTTTAGATATAGAACTTTTGGTAGATTTTTTTTCACTATAGTAATTGGTGATACGAAATTCATATATTAAACGAGGATATTTCACAAGTGAATGGTGCTGTGTAATTTTCTACAAATATGCTTCAACTTCAAGTGAAATCTGTAATTTCTTAAAGACCAATTCTTACGAAATGTATGTAATTTCGCAACCCATTCGCTAGTTTGATTGTTAAAGTTTGTTTGTGCATGTATTTCTAGAACGGCTCGGCAGATAGTAAAATTGATTTTAACCCAAAATTAGGATTTTATATTCTCCAGTATATTTCAGTAAAATGGAAACGTCTAGGATCGCTTTCACAGTATACATAAAAAACCTAAATTTTTGTATAGAAACACCAAGAAGGGGTTGCCCGATTTAGCTTATTTTTGAAATTATATTTACTAGTTTTACGAAAACGCTGTGTACAAAATATCAGCTCTCTACATCGCCGCGCTATCAGGCAGTGTCAAAATATATAGTGAAATAAATTTATTCTTGTATGGCAGCCCTCTTAAGGAGTTCCCTGATTTGTCCCATTTTCGAACTTAAGTCTACATTTTGTTTAAAAGAGCCGTCTACAAAACTTCAACTCTCTGATTCACATGAATTTCTTCTCAATTGAAATGAAATTCAATATGCGGAGCCATCACAAAGCGATTTTTGTCAAAACCATTATTAAGAATAGTTTTTTGTCCTTTTGTCCGTTGAAGCAAAAAAAATGGCTTTTGTTTAAACAGCTTGAATTTCGTTATTCAGAAAACGAAAACCGTTAAGGCCTCCTAAATTTCGTCTAGTTAACTGGCAGAGCTATGGAGCTCCCCGCGCAGACCAAAACACGCCGTGCACAATATTGTTTGATGGGAGCTTGAGCCGCCATTTTGGATTTTTTTTTATTATAAATAAAATTGAAATTTACTCTCCATTAAAAGAAGACTAAAATACGTTAAAACCCATTTCCAAAAGTATTTATTTTATGTAAATCAAAATTACCAAAATTCGAGCATTTTTCATGCCTCTCGACGGTAACCATCCCATTAATTCGTAAATTCTTTTTTATTGTTATTAAATTTTTTAATTTTCTTATTTTATTTATTTTTTTTTATTTTTTTACTTTTTGGTTAATTTTGTTATTTGTTTTTATTTTTTGAATATATTTTGCATTAAACAAAAAGCATGCTGAGATTCGAACTTGTTACAGGCAGAGTCCGGGCTTTTCTAAATATTTACTATTTTATGTAAGGATAACATCTTATTTTTGCCTCTAGGTCCTTGATTCAACCTCATCGTCAGAAAGTTATTCACCCCCCTAATACACAATATCGCCAAGAAATTGTATGCAAACAGCTTTTAAGTTTCGAAGATGAGAAAAGTTCAAGAGAGTTTACAAAAAAACTCAATATTCGGAAAGCTGTAACAATGATAAAAAGATCATGGTGGCTCGTAATACCAAACTACATACTGTTAAAAACTATTTTCGAAAATCTGGTGTTATAATGACTGAGAGGAGTGATGAAGTATTAGAGTTTATTACTCTAATCCTTTTGGAAGGAGTAACTTTTTTTTTTTTTATTGGAACTTGTAAATACAAATTATTAGTTAAACATCTTTTTTATGCTGAAGTGGTCGAAACAGTTTACTTAGATTCTAGATAAATTTTTCGGAGTTGTTTATTGTAAATATCCTTCCATGGGCGATTATGAAATTTTTGATGAGAATTATTATTTGGGGTGTGTATTTTGCTTTGCATATATATTTATGTACTTTTTTATTATCACTGAAAATGCCACTAAAAAAACTATTAACTGCAATCAAGATGGAAAAGTTATTGAGAATTGAGATATTTCTGAGGATGAGTTCGTATATCAGGACGAAGAAGAATTTATCGAAAACGCTATGCGACAAAGTTGGGTTAGAGCAACTGGTAGCGGAAGACATTGATGAAATTCAATTGTATGAGGAGGCTTCAAATGAAAAAAGATATGGATGGAGACATACTTGTTGAAGGTCAACGTGAAAGTACACAAATGGAGTACACCCCGCAGGACGAGATATCTCCAAACCACCAGAAATACAATGTTTTAAAAAAATTGATTTAAAAAAAATAAAATGGAAAACAAAACATCGTTTGATATTCCCGATTTTGAATGGAAAAGTCAACTGCCTTTACCAAAAGATAAAGATGAATATACAACACCATAATTATACTAATTTTAAGGAATTCATTTATGTTGCAATAATTGTATAAATATATCAAGAAATATTGTATGCAAGTATCAGGAATTGAACTCAAAGTTACAACCGCTAATATTCGGAAGTTTTTTGGTATGTATATTATTATATTTTGGAATTTTAAAAATTCCACAATTACGAATGCCAAGAGATGACCCCAATTATGACAAGCTTTATAAATTTCTTCCTTTACTGTAAAATTTGAAAACAAATTTTATTAATGTTCCTCCGGAAGAGTTCCGTTCTGTTGATGAACAAATTATCCCTTTCAAAGGTATTTTTCAATTTTAATATTTAAGCATATGAATGTTTCCTTTTTGGTTTTCATTATAGGTCGTTCATTGTTAAAACAATATATTCTGAACAAACGTCATAAGTAAGATTTCAAAGTTTTTAATGTACGGGAGTTTCAGGAATAATTTACGACTCTTCTGTTGTACACTGGAAAACGGACTTGGATTAGGAATCTCATCAGATATTGTCCTACATTCAACAGCTTTACTTTCAAAGCATCAAAATTTTAAGAATTTTTATTGAATCAACGCAGATTATTTTGCATCGGAACAATTAGACCGAACAGACTTGGCCTTTGTTCGTTAAAAACTGACGAAAATTAAAATCAGTTGGGCATGAATCTTATGATTATAAAGTACAACGTCACAGTAGTATAGTTTTTGGATAACAAAAGTGTAGAATTTATTTCTACATATGCAGCTTTAGAGTCAATTGGCATTTGCCGACGTTGAAGTAATGTGCAGAAACACTTTATTCAAATCAATCATCCTAAAATTGTGGCTAATTATATAGGTACAACAAATTTATGGTTAATATTGATTTGGCTGAAATGCTCATCGAACTCTACCGGATTAATGACAGATCAAATAAATACCATACTAGGATTATTTACTGGTGCCTAAATGTAGCAATTAAAAATGCATGGCTTCTGCACTGGAGAAACTGAAGCAAAATAAATCCTGGCAATAAATGTTACCAGCTTGTCCTAAGCAAATATTGCTAAATCATGCTAACAATCATATTACACTTAAGAGGGGATGACCAGGAATTAACAAAGAAGATGAATCGCCTGCATCCACTTAACCGTCAACACCAACATCATGTAATTATTCTACTCCACTATGATATGCGCTGTGATGAACTAGCACACTAGTTAACATGTGGAGGAAGAAATATGTCTGCTTTTTGTAGTCAGAAATGCCAAAAACTTGTGTTGTAATGCAGAAAGGAATTCCTTTTTATCATTCTATACCTAACTTATATTTAAATATTTCATTTAGTATGAAATTATCATTATTTCTTTTAAATAAAATTCATAGTTTCACAAAAACCAGTAAATTGTAAATTACTAGATTACCTGCCTGAATCGTCCATAGTGTCATATATGCAACAAACCTTTTTATTTATTTAATGTTTTTCAATTACAAAATTTCTTTAAAGGCTAATTTAACGTCGCGTTTGAGTTATTTTTAGTTTTGGAAAAGATTGAATAGGCGTAATTTAGAAGCATTTTTACCTACAATTTTAAGAATAGTATCTGATTCTTTTTGTTGTCGGCTTTCACTTCGTCCTGATGAAATCTGAAATAAAGGCTTTTCCTAATTTATTCAATATTTCTGTTATGTTGGGTTGGGTTGCCAGTGACCGCATTTGTTTATTTCGCTTCATATAATCGATGACTTTTGCCTTTCACATCAAGTTATTTTGGGCGTATAATCCAAATTGGTGAAAACCAATGGGAATACTGGGACTTACAATTCCATCATTAATCAATTTTAAAATTGTTTGTTGAACTGCTTGTGTATATATAAATTGGATGTGATGTTTTGTTTTGAACATTAATTTCATTTTTAAACTGGTTTATAAGGCTTATATTTTGGTTTTCTCTGAACAATAAATCTTAAAAATGTGTGCATAATTTTATGCATATTTTTCTTTAGAATTTTGGTAATCGACTCGAATCAAATCTGATTATGTTAATAAATTTCTGAAAAATTTATTGAGAAATTATGGATTTCCGAAAAGAGTTGATTGTGCGATTATAAGTTTTTTTTTGGTGAGTTTCAAAAATTAATTACTTCCCCCCGTCGGATTACCTTTTGTTAGATCTGAATACATATTCACTCTGAAATTATCTGTAGTTTTTTTATATTTATCGATTTTATATTAATATCTACCTAACTAGATTATTTAAATCATATATTGACGAAATCGATGTATTTTTTGTATTTAATATGAAACTTCATAATATTATTTCAAGTAATGCAAGAATTACTTTTACTTGAAATCTCTGAATGAATTACATTTAACTTTTGTTTGTTAATTTAAGGGTATTGCATGATGTACTTATTTTTACCGTATTCATTATACAGAGTATCTCCACCTATGCCGTCCATAGAGTAGGAGGTTATAGTACTCACCTAGGCAAAAGAAAGTTGTAAGGCGAGGGTGGTCTATATCAACCGTTTCGGAGTTACAGGGTGATTAAAAAATCTAGTCTTTCACAAAACAGGCTTTTTTTTAAAAAAGTACAATATATATGGTCACGAGCACAACTTCATGGCCTTTTTAACGACTGCTCAACCAGCCACGTCCTCATCTCCCCTCAGGAGCTATTGTGGTCGAAACTAAAAATTTCGGATTTTCTAACATTTTTTTTAATTTGAGCTCTAGTTTTTTTTTTTTTGCAAAAAGGTAGTTAACATAACTTTTTTTTATAAAAACTGTAATTTGTGGACTCTCCTCTTTAATTTAACCTATTATACATATGTGCTAGCTGTAGCCGTTAAAGAGCTATTAGCTCTTTTTGAGGTACAGGGTGTTTTGTGAAAAACTAGATAACTCTGAAACGGTTCCACGGACCCCCCAGCCAGACAATTTTTTTTTTTTAGATGAGTTGTAACACCTCCTGGTCTTTGGACCACCTAGGTGGAAACACCTTGTATATCACATATTTTATATATTTTTTCCTTCTTTTATTTGATTATTTTGGGTAAATCGCCTCTGGTTTTTGAGTAGTTTACGTTTATGAAGGAACTTGATAAAAGAATTACAAAAAAATTCACTAGAATAGGTCTTATTCCATCAGAACAATGACTGTATTCAGCCAAGAAAATATTATTTCTCTTCTCTGTTAGTTTCTCTTTAAAAAAAAAACTTTTAGTGTTCTCTTACTGTTCGCCGCTGAATTTGAAGGATTGAAACAATAATTGAATATTGAATTCACAGTTAACTTTCGATATAAATTCAATTGTCAGTGATTCTTTGATACAATTCTTATTGGACAAATTTCAGTAAATTTTCACTAGTTGCTTTAATATCCGCTACAAAGACCTCCCGATAAGTAAGGATTGTAAATTGTGGTAATTGTACTATCTAGCATTCGGCAATAATAAACTTTGATAAGTAGATGATATTTTTCATGTAGGAATCCACAGATTTTAAAAGAAATTTTGAATAAATTACTTGCAAAATCTTTTATGTACCAACAACATTATAAGAACTTTACAGTCTAATCTCCAAGAACAAAGTATCAAATTTAGAGGATTCCACTACATTTTACCCGTCATGTGAAATTTGTTTACATCTAACTAAAAAAATTTATAACTTTCAACCGTATTTAAACACATCTTAATTCTGTCTATGATATCACAAGCGACACTGCCTGGAGGAGGCGGTTTTATTTTTGCTTCCAACAACAATTGAATATCATCCAATAAAATGTATGGCATTCGAACTCGTCAGAAATCTTCCTATGACTTTACACATCTATGTTGCTCCCTCGCCACTTATAGTGTAGCTACACTAAATAAGAAATTGTTCTAATCCTAAGGGATGCAATTGAAAAGAATGTTTCTATGGGACCTACAAGCACTACTATACCACTAGCTTATAAGTATTAGGTTAATTTCTTTCATATGGATAATATTTTTCTTATGATAAGTCAACGTTTTATTTGTTTCAACCGGAGGTGGATTTATTTATGCTTGCATTAATTTCATAAAGGTAGGTCGGTTAAGAAGCAGTTCCGTTGAAGGCAGGCAAATATGTTCGTGGCACGCGGGCGAGAGAAAATTGTAAATTCTTGAAGTGAATTTCAAGTTGGATAACTAAATATTACTTAAGAGAAGAGATGGCTTGAAATGTGATATTGAAGATAAAATCATACAGTCTTGCCTCCGAGCAATTATTTATATTTAAATTTAGCTTATTTAGAATTCATTTGTCGCCGTCATGTCATAATTGCAAATCTGCTTTTTGGCTAATTTGATCTCCCATACTCATATGTAACTCAGGAAAATCAAATCTATATTCAGTTATTCTGTAAAAAAAATTCCTATATTACTTTACCAATATATAAGGTATTCTCGGTTTTTGTTTGCAAGCCCAAATACTGTAAAAACGTTTACTCCTAACATTGCTAAATCACAAAAGATTAATTCTCAGTTTTATGAAGGCGACGAATAATTTTCTCAATTTCATAACATACTCTGTTGTAAACGAACTTGAAATTTTCCATTTTCGTACTTTGCAAATTCGGTGAAGTTTTATTTACATAGCTCAAATGCCGCTACTACTAGACAACTCACTCAGGACGTTAGAACAGTCTTGAGTATCTCTCCACATTCTGAAAACCATTTATCTTTGCCGTCGTTTGCGATAAAACGCAATATTTCAAATTTGTTTACAGTTTTCATCGAAACAGAGTGTCTAATATTCAAATAGGTATATTGCGACCTGACTATGATCATTTCTTTAATTAAAAGCAAGCAACCAAAAACTGCAAATCATGCCTACTCCCACGTCCTCGATCGTGGGTGCTCACGCTTAAGGTTAAGAGAGCACGGGAGACTAGTCCACTAAGAGCTTGCGGACACTGCGACAAGAGTTGATTTATTGTGCCTCCGCAATTTAGAGTGGCTTAGATAAATCTATCACTTTTACGAGCTCGACTATTTTCCTTGGGGTTAGCTTGCAACCTTATTTGGAGAGATGTTTCTCCAATGATTTTCAAACTTACAGTAGTAAGCACGGGATACTCACATATGATGAGGTTCGTGACTACATCTTCCTCTTCGACAAAGTTCACTATTGCAGTTGCCTATTTTCTTCAAAAATTAACTCCTGAAGTTCTTAAAAAGCAGCTATTATGACGGGTATAGATAATTTATTGGATCCGCTGCAATAATATTTGAACGCATGGTTATTTAAACATTTTGTAAAAACATAATCTAATTGCTTCCGCTTGCACCAAACGACACTGCCGAACAACTTATACATCTGAAATTTACAATTGCAAATTTTAATTTTATCCAAAGCTCTAATATTTAAAGTTGTAATCAAAGGTGTAATCAATTACATTATTATTTTATATAACTTCGAATAATTTTTATACCTACTGAAAGATAAAATTTATATAATTTTATAAAATGTGCTAAAAATATAATAATTTTAAATTCATAGGAGAAAAAGGCACGTACATAAGTGTAAATATAAAAAGGACATATACAATTTAAAATTATATAATTCCCCAGAAAGTTTTGTCGTATTTGTGGGTTCGAACCCCACTTCTACACAATCTTGCGCTTTTCCTTCTATATATGTAGTTTCCAGTCATCTTTTACAACTTCTCCTATCCTATGTTCCTTACTACCTTACCTATTAAAAATTCCCTTGGATATCCATTGCACCGGAAGCACAATATGTACTATTGTTGATTAGCTGCTACACACCTGCATAGCTAACATAAATAATTTAAGAAACTAAATCAGATCTTCAAATAAAACAGTGTCAGATGGAAAGGCTGTGCGGATGGCCTATGCTACCAAGAGAGCGAAAAAAACACAAATTCATAAATGATTTATAATAAATGATTTCAAATAATCCGAAATTAAGAGCATCTGGAGGAATGACATTATATTATATAAGTAATATTAAATATTGTTTCAGATATTTGGCCAACTTCCGGCCAAAACCAAAACAACAAAATGCTCTGTAAACGCGAATCTTTGCAGTATTTTCAACGGTTCTGTCTTTCACCTCATGTTGTTTAGGAATGTTTCCTTAATTTTTTAATTATTTCAAAAACTTAATTCATCTGTAAAGATTACTGTTAAGCCGGCGTACAGTCCGGATATGTCCAGGAAAGTTCTTGTGGTTTAACGTGGACACGGCAGTCTTAATGTACTAATTAGTAGCAATGTAACAATGAACGCCCTCATGAGACAGAGTATATCCGTCTCAATGAGTACCAGTTTATGAAGCGAGACCCATCAATAATCTCTGACGATCAACGCATTAACGCATCTTATACACACTCGAACATTTTATTCATACTAATCAAATTTTATTTTTGTATATTTTAGAAAGGTCCTATACCCAAAAACTATGAGTTTGCAACACATGCAGAGTTGGTAAATTCCGGTGTTGGAATCTGTGGTAGTCCGATTTTTCGCGTAGATAAGTAAGACTACATCACCGAAAATTTAATATTACTTTTAACTACTGACCTAGATTTATTACTATAGGGCTTACCAGTGGTTTCGATATTGGCTTACAGCAGCGGTTTAAATGCAATGTAATTTGAAATGTTTTGTCAGCTTTTATTAAAACGTAAACTGGTATAGTAATATGTAGCTAGTATACCTCATCTCTTTCATTTACTTTTCATATAATTAGCCCGATGAACTATTGACATTAATCTTGAGATCTTGTAGTAGTCATTCTTAAATCCTGTTTTACACTATTCAGTTTTATTTAGACCTCTCTTGCACCAAATCTGGTATACATAGCTCACCCGTAGTAGTGCTTTTAGTAGGGACTCTTACAAGCAAAAATATTATAAGTGTATGTACCCCACCAGTGTCTTAGAGTAGTAAAGACCTCGTAAGAGTACCTACTAAATATTTTTCTGTCAGTCAGGAGCTATAGTCATAGCTCTTTTCTGAATTTTTATATTATTGAAGGACTTGCGGAATCAATTCATTCATTTAAATAAATATATTCCCCACTTTAAAAGCCAAGCAAAATAATTTATTCCCCTTTTCCAATATGCAATAAATTAGACAAAACTCCAGCAATCGTCAACCTTATTTAAAACAAAACCAAAAATGCATTTCCGTCTATAAATTATGCCTTAAAACAAAGATCTTTATAATACATACCCAGTGTGATTTTCGCGATGGAAATCATCATCATCGGCTATCTCCACGCTCCCAGACATCCACTCAGAATGCTAAATTTAACTCCAGATTAAAATATCATTATCAAGCGATAAAAGCCATTTACATGCTAATGTTCCTAAAAGGGGCGAAATTCTTCTGTAAAACCAGAAAACAATATTTCTTAAATGTAGCCTTTCAAGTTGGCCGAATTTCATGGTGTATCTAATGCGCTCTGAGCGAAACCCGTTTTATGTTTTCACTTTCGAAAAACTATTCTAATTATTTGGTGAGAAAATGTCGATAAAGTCCACGTGTAGCGAGATATAACTCGTCACAGTGTAAATTATGTAATTGCCTTCTATAGACTTTCCTTAAAAAATATTGAGTGCGAGAGCACAATAAGGAAGAAGACAGCAAGAAATTAAATTCCGAAGTGTTGAACTTGTAACGTATCTTACACCTATTTCCATAATTAACTAAAAAATTATTATGTAAATATTCCGTATTAATTATGGATATGTTGCTCAGCATAAGGAATTTCGAAGAAATTATAACTAATTTCGTGAAATTTTAAATTTACTAAGAAAATTTTAGCGAAAATCAAAGCCATAAAAAATTACAGGAGTCAAGTAATAAAGGAAAAAATCCTCATGATCATAGTAATAAAGTTGTCGACGTCATTCGCGAGTTTGAATCCAGGGGGGTAATTTAGGAGAAGTATGGAATTTGGGTAGCGCTCTTTTTTTTAAATAGTGGGTTTTTACGTCTATACTTATAAGTGGTCGCCCACCTTTTCAATTTATTCGTGAGATTAGAATTAGACCGTTTTAAAAATTCATTTTTAATCTATTTTTTTTTTTTATATGTAATGTTTTTGGTTTTCTTACCTTAAATGGTTCTTTAAGTTTCTTTGGTTATTATAAATAAGATAAAAAACTTTGAAGATTGTTTTATTATTGAGTAAGTCGTTTTTTTTTTGTTTTTTTTTTTTTAATAACTTCAATGTGTAGTTTTGGCAACTAGATCATTTTGAATCTATATACTAAGCCAATTGGCCTTACCTATACAGGGTATTTGCACTTAGGTGTCTATAGAGCAGGAGAAAATAGTACTCACAGACACTAAACAAATAAAAAATTCTAAGGCAGGGTGGGTGGTGGGGTCCATATCACCGTTTCGGAGTTACAGGGTAATTAAGAAAAATTATAGTTTTTCACAAAATACCCCGAATATTAAAAAGTACACGGTGTATAGTTACTCCCAGAAGCTCGTATGCAGAATTTAATGGCCTTTCTATCGGCTGCTCAATCAGTCCCGCACTGCTCTTTTCTTAGGAGTTGTTGTGGCCTAAGCAGAAAATTTTAGATTTTATTACCTTTTCTTTTCTTCGCCCTCCTTTTCTAAAAAAATGGTGGTTAACATAATTTCTTTATGTAAAATCTGTAAACTGATGATTCTCCTCCTTAATTTTACCTATTACACCTATCAACTAACTGTAGCCGTTAAAGACTTATTGGCTCATAACCTATTCCGGTCATACCGAAATTACCGAAATTAGCTCATGTTTTTTTTTTTTTTTTTAATGACGGTTTTCAGTCACTAGGGAGAACAGAAAATAGGTTTGAGAAGAACTTTGAAAATAGGTTAAGAGCTAATAACTCTTTAACTGCCACAGATAGCAGATAGGTCTAATAAGTCAAATTAAAGAGGAGAGTTTACAGTTAATATAACAAAATAAATATCTTAACCACCGTTTCGTAAAAAAAAAAGAGCTCAAAATAAGAAACGTGCGAAAATCCCAAAGGGGAGTCCCCACTTTTCATACAATTTTAAGCCCGACACCTCCATACATGAGAGATGCCTTAAACGATGCATTATGATACCCTGAGCATATTTTACTAAAAATGTTTATTTCTATCTAGCGTGGCAGCCACTAAACCACTATAACTACAAGTATAACTCCTTAGGTGAGAGGAAATTCTTCAGCATTCATTGGAAAGGCCATTAAGCTCTGCATATAATCAGCTTTAAGCAATGAACGTACACCCTGGACCTTTTAAGATACAGGGTGTTTTGTGAAAAACTAGATTTTTCTTAATCACCCTATAACTCCGACATGGCTTATATGGACCCCACCCCCATTCCATACAATTTTTTTTTTTTTTTTGTATAGGTGAGACTATCACCTCGTTTTATATGGAAATCTATTTAAAATTCTAGACAATACCCCAAGCCACCCATATATTGTGATTGAAGCTCGTAAAGCAATCAAAGTTGTGTTTCTGCATCTTAACAGAATTTCTTAGGTACAATTGGAGCCAAGGGCGGAAACAGCCCTAATAAATCAAAATTTATAACTCTAATCAAATGAAATGGAAAATACAAAAAAAAAAAATCGTTTTAAATCTTCTAAATCCGCATTGAAAAAATATAAAAATCTTCCTTCACTTAATGAATACATCACAAAAGTTCTCAAGAGTTTCCCTTCATTTTCCATTTAATTAAATATTAAAATTATATTACATTTGTGTATAAATTTTCAAATTTTCAAGGTTAACAAAGATAGCAAGATCTGGGCCGAATTCAGTAACTATTAGTTTATGCGTGCACACAAACTTTGGTGGATACCACCCTTGTTTTGATTCCGCAAAAATGGAAATGAGTTTCTCTGTCAAAATTTTGAACACTTTATCTGATATTTTCTCCTCGCCATTTTGGTCGCGAATTTTGAAGAGGTACCTCTGAGTTTTTGTCAAGCATTATTTTAAAAATTGTTTGTTATATTATTTATATTAACCTTTTTCTAAGCCGTAGTCACCTTAATACTACTGAATTTATGTAACTTATTTCTTATAACTGAACTTAACTTCTTCAAAAAGACTATTTTCTCACTCAAACAACATTCAGCAAAGAAATATTTTCATTCAGCAGCTTTTAAGTGCACACTTTCTCTCACGGTGAGTTTTTTAAATCGTGTGCACTGGAAAATTGTTCACAGTTGCGGAATCTAGCCCCTGGGCAATTTTAGATTCAATACTACAGTGAATAACAATGAAATTTGGAACTCCT
This sequence comes from Dioctria rufipes, assembly GCA_963924295.1. Classification (NCBI taxonomy): domain Eukaryota; kingdom Metazoa; phylum Arthropoda; class Insecta; order Diptera; family Asilidae; genus Dioctria; species Dioctria rufipes. The sequence goes on along the minus strand of OZ002743.1, from coordinate 61,922,719 downwards.
AATGTTTATCAAAATACTTAATAAATTACTTTGCTTTGACTTTACTTTCTACGTACACCCTGAAAATTTCAAAATTTATACACAAACGTAAATAATTTTAATATTTAATTTAATGGAAAATTCTAGATAGTTTTTTATAAAGTTATTTGTTACATTTTTTTCTTTTTTTCTTTTTAGTCATAAATTATTCTCAAGAAAGTTAAAATTATACCAATAAGGAATTTTTGGTACAAGCAAAAGTTTTGCACTTTTTTGTGGTCGAAAGCTCACAAAAGCCGGGTATTTTGATGGAAAGTAGCATGTTGGGAAAATTGTCATAGCCGGGGTAATTAATCTAAGATTTAGTTTTCCTGCAAATATTTAATTAATTTTATACATATAGTACCTACCTAAATAACATTCCCCGAAAATTTCTTTAACCATTTAATTTGCAAGAAATTGCTGTCCAGCCCAGGAAATTATTGTGTTTGAACGAAATGCTAGCGATCTTTATATGAAAAAACACCATCAGTAGGACAAAGAAGAAGTGTTTAATGTCGGCCGATACTGGTGCACTATCCTCGGATTCAAGTCATACTTTAAGACTTGTATATTCCGGGGGTTACAACTGATATTTCATGCGGCACCAAATTTTACTATTCTTATGGGATCAGAAACTTATATTATATAAATAAAAGAACTCGGGTGATATCTGAATGCTAATGCAATTTTCATGCTGAAACGAAAAGAGAAAGCTATACAGAGCGGTCCACAACTGATGGCAATGGTGGTTATAGGGGGCGATGGGTGCGATCGCCCCCTCCCCCTTAGAGCAAATCTCTGGATCCACCCTTGATTGAAGAATATGAGTAATTGCATAATTTAAATCATACTATAGTTACATACAAAAAAGAATTTGCCACGGGTATATCTGCGCTAGATTCTCTTGCTCACAAGGGACCTAAACAAAAAAACTACGAGCTTTTTTCAAATGATGCAATATTTTGGATGACATCAAAACTATCAGCAACACATAAAACCGAAGTTAAAGAATCTAATTTGAAGTGCATTTGAAAAAAACATTGATTCCATCCCTGATGGGAAACTTGAAGGGTATGAAGAAGCAGTATAGGTCATCACTTCATCTGTTGTGGAAATGGTTCAGCAGTTAAAACTGAAAGTAGAGGCGGAAGAAGTTAGATAATTGTTGAAATTTCATGATCATCAATTAGGTGATGCGAATCTATAGTAATGAATGAACAAAGATAACTGTTAAATCAACAGGAATCTATGCTGGAATACTCAGCGACCACCAAAGAACTGAAGTTTTAAATAGTGAACTAGAGCATCAAATAGCCTGTTACAGAGTATTTCCTAAGGGAAAACATCAATCAGGGAAATGTTCCTAGTCCCTTTAATAGGTAACAGCGGCAGAAAATAAGGCGTAACTTTGATAATTTATTTTGGGAGTATGACAAAAAGGGAATAGAAGTTCTTTTAAAGTATATAAAAAAACATTTCTTTATTATAATTTTCACTCAAAATGGAATTTTGAAAATTGTGTTTTTACAAATATCTTCACGGGAGAACAGTTTCCTCATAAAGTATAAAACCTGGAACAAAAAACCAAAATAAAATTATAATATAGATTTTATTATCTATGGGATTACGTAGGGTGTTTTTTTATCAAATTTTGAAAAAATGGTGCCAGAAATATCTCGATTTTTTGCCCAAAAAATAAATAGTAAATTACTTATAAAACAAATAGTTTACATGTAATCAAAACAAATGACTTCTTACTATCGTAGAGAATATAATTACGAAGGTACTCTCAGAATTTCAAATCGATCCATGTAAAGGTGTTCGCGTAATCCGTTCTGCCAGTTTGAAAAAAGTGGTTTCGAGAAAAACGCGTTTAAAGTTTTACGAGCACTCAAGTTCTTGACATTTTATTTTACCTTTAGTCTGTAATGCCTACAGCATACTTTGCTGCGTTTATTATAGCATTTGTGAACCTTTGTGAATGGTGGTGAACTGAGCACACACTCCGAGACGCTGCTATTAGAGTATTTACCAACCCAGTTGTTCTTCGTTAGAGGACCACCTTCATATTAGCTTTATGACCGCACAGAATTTTTTTAAGCTAAAAATAAAAAATAAATACAAAATGAAAAAATGTTTTTCCAAAATTCTACAATGGTGTTACCTCTTGAATCTCCAGCACTCAAACATCTACAAGTAGGTACGTGCTGTTCATAGTTTAAAGACCTGAAATCCAACAGCCAACCCGATGTAATATCCGTTTTTTTATTATTAAGCCAAGCTCAGGAGATATCCTATAGTTCCAGGAAGGAGATAGGGAAAGGATTAGTCGGCATGAGAGAATTGGCGGAGGTGCTGTCTTATGTCACTCTTGAATCTACACAGATTGTAAGCCCGGGAAAAAACAGTAGATGGTAAACTGTTTCACATTCACACAGTTCGGGATAAGAGATCATGATGGAATTTTACTGTGCTGCCGTAAGTATATTGGAAGGTGAATAGATGTGCGCGGTTTGCAGCACTTGCAGAATCTACAAGGGATCAAACTAGATATTTCATCGGAACATTGACCATGCTTGAAGGCTCTCTTATGGACAATATGTAATAAAGCTAAGGCTGCGCGACCAGCCCCGGTTTAGATATGTGAATTGTATTCCATTCTTGGTCTGATGTATTACTTTTAGAGGAGCGCTAGATTCTATGGGGGGGAAATATCCCTTACACATTTTCAGAAATCCAAGACATTTCGATTCTTCTTTGGCAATAGAGAAGATGTGATCTGTCCAACTTAACTAAATGGAAATATTAATACCAAGAATGCATAATGACGGTTTATCGTAAATAAGTGCTTCATAAAAGAAACAGAAGTCGAAAAATTATGATCTTGTTTTAAAGATTTGAGACAGGTTTGGGACTTAGCTTCCTTGAATTCGACGCGCAATCTCGGCTAACAGATGTGGCATTCCCTTTGTAGTCCGCAGTAGTGTCAAAGGAGTAAACAAAATCAAGAGTACTGTTATTGGCAAAACTATGAATGGAATTGTAAGCTAAGGGAAAGCTGATCATTAATGCAAATTAAGAAGAGATATGGAGAGATATTAGAGCCCTGTGGCACACCAGCATTTATAGAGTGAGATTCACATAAAACACTGTCTAATACAACACGCATTCGGCGACCAGATACTTTCAATCCATAATAGAAGAAGAGAGGAGAGACCAAGTGCTTTAAGTTTGGCGAAAAAGGTAGGATGCCAGACTCTATCAAAAACCCTTCAAATATCTAGGACAATGACTTTTGACCCACGAAAATTATGGAGACTACGGTTCCAACGTTCCGTGAGAAAAGTCAGGAATTCTCCAGATGAGCGACCAGTCCGGAAGCCATATTGATGATCGTTGATTAGTTCATGGGTTTCTATTCACTTTGAGTTTATTACAGGTTCAAAAACCTTGAATAGAATCCAAGTGATTGCACTTGGACGGTAATTTGAGGGATCGATACCCTCCCTTTTTTTGTGAATAGACTGAATGTGGGCTAGTTTCTAAGCAATTAGAAATTTTCCTGTCAAATAAGACAAGTAGAATAGTTTTTGCAGAGGTTTAGCTAATAATGAGGCGTAGCTATTAGCAAACAGGGGCGAGAAATCATCAGAACCTTCGACTTTGGAGACGTTGATCTCCTTAAAGATCTTGAACACATCCCTCGTAAGGATGTGCATCGGCTTTTATACAAATCCACAAGAGGGATGCAAAACAGGTGTCTATGAAGTGGATGGAAGACGGAAATTTGAAGCGAATCGAGCAGCCGAATATTAACCTTATCCAGGCATCAACTACCACTTCACCATTGTTAAATAGTGAAGATATAGAGGAACTGGTAAAGTTGTTCGTGCTGGTTTTAACGAGATCACAGAAACCTTTACTGCGTCTGTGGCTTGCCAAGATTCTCTGCCAAATACTCTGGTCAAAAAGAAATTTTGCTCTCTCTATATAATGGACTTGAAGGTGTTCCATGTAGTCTTGTAGACTGGTTTCACCTCTGGACATGCATGCAATTGATAGGCGCGAAAAGCATACTCTTCTTCTTTGATTGCTTGGTTACACTTTTCGGTAAACCAAGAACGATTTTGCTATTGCTGAAAACTGCTGTAGAAATACGGAATGTATTCACGCATACCAAGACTTAGTTTGTTACTTACTACTAACGTGCATTCATCAACATCCCTCGATGTTCAAATATACAATGGAGCTTCTAAATAATTGTCTTGGTCATAAGTATACCTACATATATGTAGTTAATTATTTGTTCTTTTGTGGATCTTAATGCATTGCCAGACTAAATGAAGGATATGCTTCAACTTTCTTCAGTGCTTTTATCCCTAGCCTGTCCAAAGAGCGAGATATTGCTGTATTATGCAATTGTATATGGTTCGCGATGAGTATAAAATTGCAGAATTCATTTCAATATAAGACATGACACATCTCCCACCAAATCGGTCTGGATATGAAATAAACGCAGAAATGCTGGTACCAATATCGACAAATATGAAAACAACGAATGTCCTGGTTTGAACATAGTGCAATTTTAGCTGTACTCCTAAAATGAAAAGTCGCTTTGAATTTTAGATTTGGGTTCAAGAGTGCTCATAATTGCCAGATAATATTCCATAGGATTACAAATTAATCAAAAATAATGCACACTAGAAGAGTATTTATAAAAAATTTTGAATATTATTGGCAATTTTATCTAAGGATTGAAATTGTATTTCAGATACCATTTTATAAAAGTTAAAAATGAAAAAAAAATTACTGTACACAGTGAATATACATCTCCAAAAACTCATAATACAGGAGAACTTTTATATAATTAAATTATAGACATTCTTGGTAAAAATTCTAACATAAAAGTACCTTCAAAGAATATCTTATTAAGTTTCTTGTACTTAAATAAAATAAAAACTATAAATATACAAAAAAAACTTAAAAATTTTTATGAAGTCTCATAAGCTATGAAATAAAAATCATCTCTATTCAGTGTTTTTCATAAATTTAAGTTATTATTTGACTTAAGTATAATTCAAGCCTTAAAAAAAAATTCTAAATAATATTGTATGTAAATAATAATTTAAACAAATCACGTTTTTATAGTTTTTGATGGAAAAGTAGTCATTTTAACCAGTTCCTAATATGCTTCTTTCAATACAGATGAAAAAAATGCTCTTTTGATCCAAGTTACATTCGAATATTATAAAAGATACGCTTTAATATACAGCTGAAAAAAAAATATACCACACTGCCGCTGAATTAATTATGATTCCCTAAAATTCAGTTTTGCTATAATTTCTAAGCAACAAAAAATAGAATAAAATAACACGCGCGTTACTAAAAGCAACCGCTAATTATAATATTCAATTCAAGGGCAACTTGATTCGGAACTGGTATGGTATGCCATGCTGAGTAGACCCCACGCCACGCTATTTGCTAAAAAACGTATGAGTCAGTAGCCCTTGATTAGGCCTAGTAAATTTTTTTTTCTGTCTCAAGCCTTTCAAAGCGTATTTAAAAAATTTTACATAGTTTCAAAATTAATGTTACATAAGGCGAAAATTTTCGTTTGAGTAAATTTTTTGTGTGACTGATGATCCATGAAGTAAGATGATTCCATGAACTTCCTATAATTTGAGATTGTAAAATGTTTGTGATTGCTGGTCGCATGTTGCAGTTTAGTATGGAGATTACTATTTTACTGTGCTGAAATATGAATAGAAGAGATTTTGAAAATTGCCTAACATTAGGCAACGATATGCAAATATGAAAAGCCATCAAACTGTTATGACGTTTACCTGTATAAATAGTCGAGTCTTTACCTGTAATCTATTGGATAATTTTATGGTGTATTTCAAGGATTCAGATTATTGGAATTTTATTATTTCTATTCATTTTTTAAATAGTTGCCAACTTTTAGGCGTTGTATAAACAATTCTTTTAATAAGAACAATTGTAGTATCCCAATGATTAATACTGTAAATGTAGTTGGTATAGGATTGTAAAACATTTTTTTTTCTTTTCGCCCAACGTTCATCAGGGCTATAAAGGTATGTACAAAAAATAATTTTTTTGACAGCAGTAAAACCCTTAAAATTGATATTAGCTCAAGATAAATTACCAATAAGAATTACAATAATATTAAAATTACATATTAAAAATTAAAATATCATATAAGGAGGATCACATCATTCTAAACAAAAACTTATTGCTGTGAGATAGTATCCTAGACAAACAATACAGGAAATAGATTATCATTATTATTTATTTAACTAATGATAACATTTCAGGGTATACATACATAGAATGTGAAATAATTAAAGAGATCAGACTAATGTACATATATTGTTACGCGCCACAAACTGACATAAGCGATATCTGTTGGAAATAGAAACAACTTTAGGTTAGTGTCATCTTAGTAAACTTTGGGTTCGGAGAACGGAATATTCAGGAAGGTTCGAGGATAGTTCGTAGAATATAAATATGGCGCTCTCACATCCAGGAGGCGGAGTCTGATTTCAGACAGTGAAGTGAACGAAGTAAACTATTAGGATTGCGATAATTAGAAGTACAGTTCTACTGGTAATTAAAGAGTTGATTTGATAATTATTTGTGAATTTGTGAGGTAAACAGTAAAGTTAAATAAAGAAAGAACTTTTGAATTACATCCGAAATATTGTGTTTTAAATAACGAACTAAGGCCACGCTCGTAACAATATAGTATGTAGTGCAGTTGAGTTCTGCAACAACTGGTAACATTGGCGATGCTGTGGAAGATTTTTCCTTTACGTGTGTGGATACTGCTGAGGTTCTTTCAGTGATATTCTCTATTAAAAACCACAGGTCCTTGTCCAGACTCATTTCCACCGGATTTTGTGAAAGTGCTTGCTCCATACATATTGGATTCCACTTGTTCACATTTATAATTTTTACTTAACTACGTCCCAATTTCCAACGCAATGGGAGAAAGCACTTGTAACACTTATTTCTAAAATGTCCCCTGTATCCAATCCCAGTGACTTTAGACCAATTAGTATGCTTAGCTTCCTTGCTAAAGTTTTGGAAAAAAAATTATGTCCCAACAAATCATCAATTTTTTTAACGAACAGAGAGCTTGGAAAATGCGGCAGTCTGGTTAACGACATGAGCATAATTGTGAGACTGCACTTCTGAGGGTATCTGCAGATATTTATGAAGCTCTAGATAAGGACCAGATGACAGTACTAGCTCTTCTTGATTTTAGTAATGCATTTGCACAGATGGTAAAAGTAAAAGATCTTTGTTCTGATCTTATATATCTTCGCTCTGGTGTTCTACAAGGTTCCATTATTGGTCCTTTACTTTTCACCTTATATTTAAATGATTTACCGAATGTTGTTAATAACTTCTCACCTTTATGCGGATGATGTCCAGATTTATTCGAGTAGACTAATAAATTTGATGGACGGTTGAATTTGTCGCATTGATCTTCGTAGCATATATGACTGGTCACTGCTGAATCAATTTTCGTTAAATTCAAGTCACACCTGCCTTGGATTGGAGTTTATTTCAGTGCTGATTTCAAATGGTGCAGTCAGATTTCAAATTTAATAGAGAAAATCTATGGCACTTTACGACAACTTTGGATAACGTTTGCTTGCCTTTCCGTGGGCATGCGCTTAAAGTTGGCTAAAACGCTCCTCATTCCAAACTTTGCTTATGATAGTACCATCTTTAACAAACCTGATGTTCGGTGCTAGAGAAAATTAGATGTTGCTTTCAATGATGCAATACGCTATATTTATAGGCTTCGTCGGGATTCTCATGTGGCTCAGTATGTACTGACCAAATACTAGTAGTAGGAGATGGGTGGTGGAGGGGAGGTCGCACCCAGGCCTGCGACACACACCCGCACACCGCGCGTGTATGTGTGGATATGTGTGTGTATGTGGGTGTGTTTATGTGTGGATGGGTGTGGCGGTGGGAATCGTAGGCCACCCATCTCCCACTACTAGTATTTTGATATATAGGGTGGTATTACAGTATCGGCGTAAACGCTTTTAGCATTTGATGAAATGACTAAAAATTTCAGATACATAATGTAAAAAGGGGCTAAGTCAAAACCGTTACATTATTTGTCTACTTTCCATAAAGTGTCTAGAATTTTCGTGAAATGCTGAGTTACGTCAAATGTCTACGACGTATACACCGTCTCGAGCTTTAGATAATCTTCGAAGCGGCTTGTTCGAAGGCTCAAACTATTCTAAGCTTGGACTGGAATTTTTCGAACTGTTAACGTCTTATTAATGATTTGCAGATTTTGAAGTATCGAAGTGTGTTTGCTTTAACAAGGAAACTCGAATGTACAAATTTTGGCAGAATGGTGAATGGCGCTGTTATTTTTCCCGCGAAATATTAACTTTCGAATCTAATGGACACATTCAACAGAATTAATAAATTTTAAAATAAGAAAAGTTTTCAAGCATAGTTTTACAGATAAATCTGTTTGAAAATTAATTAATTTGGTCAGAGGCTAAGTTAATAATTTTAATTTTTATTTTCATAATTTAATTTTAGAATTTCATTTACATTGTTATTTGCAGTGATGAAATCTGTGGGTATTATGTGTTTGATTCTGATTAATTAAGTACTGCATCGGCAAGTGTTGTATCCCAAATGATTGTCACCTTCAAGGAATCGCATTTCTCGGCAAGAGTCATAATTTTTACCGTATAATTTAAGGTTAACTGTTCTTAAATCTTCGTATGACGTTGGTCCACGTACATTTGCTAATAATAATCGTAAATAAAAGAACTTACGTTGTTTTGGATGAACATTCGGCTTAATGTATTTGCTGCAACTATTCCTTCAAAAGCAGTAATTGCAACACCTCGTTTGCGTGGCTCCCATATTTTTATGGTTTATTCAGTAATGTTCTTGCGAATGGACCCTAAATATGGTTGTTCAAGCGCCACCTTTCGGATCCTAGTCTAGGTATGAATAATTGTCTCGACCAAACAAATATACGAGTATTATAGGAATATGACCTCAATTGATGAAGTCGTTCAAAAATTACACGATCGCAAACAAACGCATCAACAATAATATATATAAAGATAATGCGCACTAATCTTTCGATTTCCTATTAGATAATAGCTGCATGTGTATTTTATATATATACATATATTTAAAAACGAAATTTTTGTAGAGCAACTCTAGGAAAGCGTTGTCCCATTAGCGAACGTACCTCTAAGATTTGTACTTTAGGTCAGTGTGTTCTCGTATTATTGCGCAGACAGAAATCCAATTAATCTTTTTATGCCATCATTATTTCGCTAGGCGTTGACATTCAGATACATAAACGATAATATTAGTTATATGTATTATTACATAGAGTATTCCGCCACCGTCCTCACTGCAAGATTGTAACGTCTTAATCTACAAAATTCGTAACTCTCATCTTGATTTTACAAATTAGCCAATCGTTTTATTGCAAAACACGTATAAGCAAACACCAGTTTTTCGTATCGAATTAAAGAAGCCTAAAAACGTACCATCCAATTCAAAATGAAACGATTTTGCGCTCTTTGCATATCTTCATTTGAATGCAGCTAAAACGTCAATAAGTGCCCAAAGATAAGCAATTTTTTTCAATGTTGAGCTCTTCATGTCAATTTCGATAATATGGTGAAGAAACGATGAAATATGATCAAAAAAGATTCCAGAACAGAGTGTGGTTGGAAATTTTCAACTGACTAAATGCAAAATAAAATTTTGGTTTCGATGAACGTTATTACGATGCAAATAAGTTAATAATTAATAATTTTCAAAAGGATAAAATTCAAGCCGTGGTACATGGTGTCATTCATTTGTAACGTCTTTTAATTTAAAGTAAACCAAAGACAAGAAATACAGAGCAACTAAACAATGTTATTGTGTAAGATAATTTATGAATTAAGCGATTTAGTTTAAAATCAAAGTGTAGCTCTCCACTGTATGCCGCTATGAGTCTCCTTTAACAAACTGAATGATATCAGATAACCAAATACTACCATGTGTGAAGTTGGGAACTACTTATGTATATAAAGAGAAAGGACTAAAACATAATCATATTTTCCAAAGGTACCCACATATTTTTCCTATTCCAACACTTATATGAATATGCACAGCACAGTTGCAGCTGATGAGTTTCATGACAAGTTCGAAACCTCAACTTTTGGTCCAATACACAAATGATAAAATAGAGTTGATGTTTTTATGAAGTAGTTAGAAAAATATTCATGTTCATAAATCTGCATAAAGATTATCTTTTCAAAAACCTTAAACTAAGACATACATAAGACTAAATTGGTCTGTCAGATAGCAGAGGAAGGGATAAATACCACACTCGTTTTTTTCTTCCCCAAAAAAGTGGGAAATCGGGACGCCATTAGGCAGTAGTTAAATATACACGGAATTTTTTCATTCCAAAAAATTTATTAAATTATTTATACTATATTTGGTATCTATACATTTGGAAATATAAAAGGATATATCCGAATGTTTTTACAACATTTATAGGAAATAACTATATTTACTGCTATTATAAGAGAGTGGCATACTTTTTATAGGAATTCCAATAAAAATAATACGACAGGCATATAAAATATATACTGAGCTATGTATTGCCTGTCTAGTTATACCAGTTGAAGATAAATGGAATTTTGTTTATACTTTCTTTTATATAATCGATGTTTTTGATAATTAAAAACCCAGCTGTATTTTGTACTGAAGTCTGTGTATCACGTGCATTTGAAATTGTGTAACTACATATATTTATAAAAACACTATGACAAAATTAACTGTAATTTCGATCTAGGGAACTATCAAGCTCAACAATGCAAAAAGAGAATGCACATGTATTCACTAGATGGTTATTCTTATTGTTCTATCGGAGTGAATGTGAGTGTGAAAAATATGTTTGTTAACTTTTTGGCACTCTGAATGTTTTTGAATTTTCCTCTCACAGACGCTTTCAATAATAAATTTATTAAAATTACTACCTTTTCCAACAAACGGAAGCAAAAAACTGAGTCTTGTGACAGATGAACAAGCAGTTAAAAAGGTAAGCAATTTAATAGAAACTCAGTTAAAATATATATTTAAGCACGGAATATTCAGCCAAGTCACACAAAAAAAGAGCTTTTAGCTGGATCGGACCAAAAACCACCCTACATTATAGCAACTAGGGACTGTAAGTCGGATATATCTCAATATTTCATAGTCCTCGACAGCCACCCTATACCACTTCTATTTGCTTACATATTTCTAGAAAGCTTAGACTTAATATTTAAGCTACACTTGCAATTTAATATTAAGGAAGGACAACAGAATGTATGTATTAACAAAAAATGTATTTTGAAAATGAAAATAAATAATAAATAAAAAATATGTAATAACTGGAATAAACTTTTCTTTTAACCTTGATTCCTCTTCAATGCATATCATTTTTCGGATAAATTTATTTATTCTATTTAGTATATATTTTTATGCAGCAATTATATACATCACTTTTATGCAAGGGTTGTATAAAATGTATAAATCAGAAATATAAATGTTTGTATACCTTCTTATCAAATCGTATAAATTATTTAGAATAAAGTTTTATATGATCTGAATATATAAGAGTTATTCAAATTTTCGTGTGGACCTATATACATATGAAAACTTATAAAATTTATACCAAAATTTCTAACCGTGTATTAGTTTGAATCTTAACAATAATTAATGTAATTAATTAAGTAAATCATGAAAATATTTCATTCGATCCTATTGCATGTGATTTAATACTAGCCAGAAAAATTCATTTTGGAAAATAAAGACGTCAACGAAAAATTATTCAACACCATTGACTGAAATGCAGCCGCAAAATCTGTTGTTCAATCCGCATATTCCTCTTCCTCCCTTATAATCCTGGTATCGTCAAGGATCCTTAAATATATAAAAAGAAATCACAAAGTATCGAGTTTCTAATTAGATAAAACAGCCCAATACTTATCTGAAATGTAAGGAATCCCCCACTTAAATCCACGCTGGCATCCATCGTACAGTATTTTATCTGAAAGAGAAAATCACATAGATTACATGAAAAAAAAATAATAATAAAGTTCTCAAGAAACACACATACATCCATATTTATATATTTTTGCTTGTCATTAAATGACGTTTCCATGGTTCCAGCTAAGATTCTCGGGCTCACCTACATACTGACATATACATAATATGAATGAACCATTGACTAGAGAACTGGGGTATCGTACGATTACCACAACACTAGAAAACTGTTCAATCACGAGCAACGCAACAAAAGGCTGCCCACAAGGAGGAGTTCTCTCTCTACTCCTGTGGTCGATCGTAATTGATGACATGCTAGAGAAACTAACCAGTTCAGGTTTTAATGTACAAGGCTACGCGGATGACCTAGTAGTCACAATACGAGGCAAGCATGATCAAGTCATATCCGACCTCATGCAAAATGCCCTCTCCAAAATCCGCACGTGGTGTTTAAACAAAAGCCTTAGCATAAACCCCAATAAGACTGTTATCGTTCCGTTTACAAGAAGATCGAAGCTTTCACTAACGGCTCCTCTTCTTGACAACACGGAATTGATATTCTCAGACGAAGTCAAATATCTGTGGGTAACTCTAGATAAGAAACTTACCTGGAATTCGCATCTGTCCAGAGTGACGGATAGAGCAGTGCGATCTCTCTACACGTTTCGTCGCTTCATTGGCAGAACATAGGGTCTGAATCCAAAAGTGATGTACTGGATGTACACCACGGTTGTTAGACCCATGGTCACCTATGCGGCCCTCGAACACGATGATACGTGTAAAATAAATGAATGGAGTGTACGTGCCTCATAGAGCAAAATAAGTGCCAAAATGTGTGAGATCATATTTATCCAAATGGAGAAAAATTATATGATTCGATTATACTCGGCATGATCTTTAATTTTATATATAACATGCCAAATTGGAAGTATTCGTTCCTACCCCCTCACGAAAGGTACCCAAGTAAAAACGTTTTCTTCTACGAATCATAGCAATGGATAAGATGAACAAAACCAGAAAACCATCTTGCAATCGGACTTAACTTCACCTGAGTAGTTATTAGAAATTCTCCATGACATTCGTCATACAATGAGTTCTTATTTCTTCTTTACTTTTTAAAGACTTTTATGAAAAACTAGGATTGTAACTTCAGAACTGTTGAGATGATCCTACCTTGCCTCCTCTGGCTAGACGACCTCTATCACTTACTGTCCTGTGGATCTCGATGACGGAGTACCCTATATAAAAACAAATTTCAAATACAACGAGTATTTTAGTGGAAAAACTCTTTTACAAATGCAAAATCTGGGTTTTTTGTATCGACAGAAACTGTATACTCATCAGTACGTCTTGGTGCATGCCTGCCGTATACGTCAAAGTGAGCAGCCAATCTAAATTCATTTATGAACTTATTATATTCGTAACACCCAGCCACGAGCATACCCGGGGTTGGTAGCGAATGGATTAAGGTCTTTGAACTTTTTAATTGGCTATCAAAGTAAGCCTAATAAATTTGTGTCTTGTCTGCCTTTTGATTGGGAAATATGTCTTCAACAAGATACGACAGGATAAGTAGAGAGCATTTAATCTTGAAGTATCTCAGAAATATTCATGAAATATTAAAAAACATTGTGTAATTTCGGAGAAATTATGCTATTAATAAAAAAACAAAGCATAATGACGCACTAGATGATGTCGTTAAAACATCATCAATAATTGCAGATTGAAGTTACCAAGAAGGACAAGGTATCAGTAAGTTCATCAACATATGCAAGAATGAATTAAGTAATGCTCAAAGGTGAGTCAGAAGGAGTAAGAACTGTAACAATAAATATATTTTTGCCTTGGAGTTTCAGAGTAGAGCAAATAATTCTAGATCATCAAATTTCATATAGAACAGCGTGTAATATGCCCTCCCCAATAATGACGTCCACCCAAAGTAGAACCGTTGTGTATAGAACTATATAGTGACTGCGAAACGCAATTTGACTTAGTACCTTGGTGTGTTGTAGAGGCGCTACTAGTGCAGACCAGACATAACCAAGGGGTAAGCAAGCAATGTCTCGCTCCAATATAAAATCAGCGATGTCTGTACCTGATGTAGGAAAAGCCGCAATTTTTTCTTAGAAATATACTGCAGATTTTTTCCTTAGAATTGTTATGCATTGGTGGCCGACAACTGCACACATTGTATGATTGTATCTGAAAATAACTACAATCGGCCAGCAGACTGAATAAAAATTCTACCGAAACATTATCTGTAAATTTCTAAATTGCGGCCTTCACTACATCAGGTCCAGCCATCGTGGACTTTATATACTATCGAGGCGTTGTTTACTTTCCAGCCTTTGTATGTTTTTTTGTTTTGGCTATGCTCCTACTGCTTATCCCTTGATACTTCAGTTGCACAGTTGCTTTTAGCGAAGCGTGAGCAAAACTGTTCAAAATGGTACAAGTGGAGCCATCTGACATTGTAACAAGTAAGCATTTTCGCAATCGCTAGATACTTCCATGCATAAGGATAAGGGTAGAGCTATGAAGAGCAACAGCGGAGAAATAAAAATTCTAAGATAAAGAGTTCAGTTCTACCAATGCTTTCACAAAGTCCAGTCCTAGTCAAATAGACCAAGTTAGAGGAAACAATCCGTAGGACTAATGAAAATTGGCTTCTAATGAGCAATCAAGCAGAGAAGTTATGTATGGATAAATATGACTATCTCGAGATAGTTTGTATATAAAGCGAAGTGCATCATTATATGCCTTCTCCGGCAGACCGAGTATAGCGAGGAAAATATTATACAACCATAAAGAAGTAGGGATTTGACAAGCTTTTTCTGAGTTCAGCCATGGTATCCTTAGACATCCATATATTTTATGTAACCAATCATTAATATGGTCACAACAGGAGAGTTTTGAAATGAGTTCAAAGCCCAGAATCAACGTAGGCATGTCTCGTTTTATTGAAAAATATTGCTGGTAAAGAGGGAGTGTCGATTTTATTCCTATAAACTAAAGAATTTTCAGGATATAAGTCTAACCTATTTCGCAAAGACTAGTTATAAATACGTTGTAGCTCATCGTTTAACCGGCATACACAGTCTTCCATTAAGCCTATGGGTCTGGTTAAGTATATCTGTACATCATCGGCATATATATGAAAAGATGCATCCACGACGGTAACTGGTAGATAATTTATATAAAAACTGAATAATAAGGGACCTAATACAGATCCTTGAGGGACACCGAAGTGTAAGACAAGTATATATGAGAGCTGGTCATATCCTCTTAAAACTTGGCTGCGCCTATTTAGAAAGCTGCGAATAAGTTTAGCTGTTGATGATGAAAAACAGAATTTGCTAGATAGCTTTTGCAGAAAATTACCATGGTCAATAGAAATAAAGTAGTGATTATATTGATAGATGGATTTTATGAATGCCTCGTGAATGTTTGATGTTACCTTAAGCATCGCAGTCTCAAAGCCATGATTACAGCGGAGCCCCAATTGGGAGTGGGTTAAAAGACCCTTGTTATCTATATATTCCGTAATTTGAAAATAGAGCACCATTTTAAAAACTTTGGTTAAGAAACAGAGAAGACCTACTAGTACAGATTAGAGTATCGCAATCTTGAATTTATTCTCCCCTTAACGTAAAATATTAATGCTACTTAATTAAAATTTTAACTTTAAATGAAATTCGTGTTATAAAAGAAATATTGTAATAAGTTCAATCCATTAGAGTGAAATGCTGTTTGGATTCCTTAGGTAAGAGATATAGTATCAATTCTCATCTCAATATTAGGAGCAGAATTGTTAGTGGTAGCCTATGCAGGCAACATATTCATACTTGCCTTGGTAAAATTGCTACCAACCAAAAAATCTGGTGGTGAACCCATCAAAGGCCGAACTAATACTATGTACATGGAAAATAACTATTCCAATTTTTGATTCTCCTAAGATAAGCAACATCTCTTTCGAAATAAATGGTGAAGTTCAATATTTAATAGTTTTATTTAAGTCTAAACTAGTTTGGAGGATTTACATAGCTGAACGTGTATGTCAGAATAAGAAAGTTTAAAAAAAAAAGTGGAAACATGACTAACGGTATCTTATACTAGATAAATACCTCTAATATTATTGCCTAATTTCACATCTTTGTGTGTTGTAAAAACCATTTAAACGGCTTCCTTATTGGATGTACACAAGCTTTGTGCACTACTTCAATCACCACAGTTGAAGCTATTCTACATCTCGGTAAATATATAGCTGCAATATATGATCTAAAACTGAAAGGTAAGAATTTTGGATAACCACAGACAATAGAGCACAACAGGATCAACAGTAGTATTCCTAGTATAAAGCAGTTGGAAGTCAATCGCTTGGCCAAGAGCCAGATATATATGTTTTTTGCAAATGTATTAAAAATGGAGTCTGATATGTCCGAACTAAAACTAGAATATACACAGCCTATATTAACTATTACAGTATATTTTAAGCGGATATCGAAAGTATGTAAATAACGTGGTAATACTTGAAATCTGAAATATATCATGTGACAAGAATAGCAAAATTCACAGTAAAGAAGGGTTTTCAAAATGCGTTATCATAAGGTTCCTTATAGAAGACGACGATTTAGAGCTGATGCGTGATACAGATAGAAGTTTCTGCAAGGATTAAATGGTGGTCCCTGCCTAAATCATATTCCATGCAACGCATTGACCTATAGAGTAAATGTCCTGGAACTAAAACAAAATCCGCTATTTCGAACCATCACCTACTGCTGTTGATTCGTTGATCGGGGATAACGGCTCGGCGTATATACTTCGAGACCCAAATGTACATAATATATATATTTGAGAAATTGTCTTTAAATGACAAATGGTGCGATAGATAGTTAGAAAGCTTAACAAACTTGTACATTTAGCTGCACCGAGGAGGTAAAAAAGTCTCATTGAATATTAAGAGTACCGCCCGCTGATGAGCTCCGTAGCTGGAGCGAAACGTTTTGGAATAGCCAAATAGATGCCTACATGACCCCCATTTTTACTTGAAAGTTAGATCTGATATATGTCTGTTACTCCCAATGGGTCCAGCAACGGAGCTGCCCAGTATAAAATGTACCCGCGATGGTGGAAAGTAGTGCGCCACCCTATTTATATATGCAATATGGAGATAGGCTGGGCACTCACTAAACACAAATCAATAAGACACACAAGTCTAAAGTTCTCAGTTATAATAAAGAGGAGTTATACAGAAGTGTGTAATATAACAGCCGCAATCACTGGAAATCTTTGCTTCTTTGGAAAATATTCAAACATGAGAAACACATACGGGTCCAGTTCAGTGACTTTTTCAGAAATTATATTGAAAAAAAAGTAAGAATAATGGTTAGAAATATCAGACAACGAGTTAGGAATACTAATAAAGTTTATCAATTATTGTGGCTATTCACTCTGCAATCCAAGTTGGTACTAACGAGGTAATGTCACAAAAAAAGCTATTCCAATTTTTAAGTATGACTATTTGAAATCGGCTACAATATCCATAGCATTAATTCAGCATTCTGATTATTAGATTTACAGGTGCAAATCTGAGTAATTCGCAGTCACAAAGTTAAAACTACAAAACTCCCATAATACAAATTGAACCAGTCAGTAGCTCTAGCCCTGCTCTTATTCTTATAAGAAATCTGTAAAACTCCATAAAAGATCATGATATGAATCCACTTTATACTTGCTATTTACATTAGGTTCCAAATTTGGTAAGCTAGTAGGACTGTCAGAAAACATTTATTGACATTTTGTCTGAAATTACCATAACTTAAAATCTATATAAAAGCTGATGAACGCAGGCAAACAAACAACTTGCAAAATCCAAGGAGCTCTTGATTTACAAGAACGAACCGATTATTAAGTCTGAAAACTGTCAATCATATTATCTTGAAGAACTTAACAACCTGTACATAAAGGTACATCAGACGTAATACAACATAACCTTCCATTCTCCAGTAGCCATAAAAAACTGCACTTCAATTCACAAAAATAAGCATATTACAAAAAGTCAACAAAATAATGATGAACTCCCGGATTTAATTGCAAAAAAAAAAATATTTTCCTTGCAATTAAGGTGAGTCCACACACAAAATTACTCGAAGTGGATTAGAACACGAACACGAAAATCAATACCAAGTGAATCATGTACCTCGTGCGCTATTATAGACCTATTCGTGACCACAAAACCATCTAATTCCATTCAACTTAAACCACGCGCCATAATGAATGGAGTGCTCACAAGTGATCTTGTAATAATTTTCCTAAAGATCAACAGCTCTTGAGAAGCTTCCATTGCGATGATCATTAAGTCGTCAACTTAACGCGAGTATTTGACAAATTGGATCATTGTTCCGGGATTGATGCTTTGTTTTAGAATATGCTGCCTCCACAATTATTTTATGGGAGGCCATTCATGTAGTATGTAATCTTTTCATAAATTTAATACAATATGAATGCCGGTAATATTTCTAGGGGTTAGAAAAAAAAAACGATTTTTTTTTTCTTTTAAATTTGCAATATTTATCACTGCCATTGACGAGATCTCTTCCAGATCAACTGAAGGTGTTAAATCAATTGAAAATCTGCGGTGAATAATTGTCAGATTGTCAGCAATACACCTCGGGTTTTCTGGAAAAATTACGAGGAATATATTCTGAAGTAGGAGTGTGTCACACGGATACAATGACAGTATTGATCATGCAAAAGGCGTTAAATGGAAGACGCGCAACCGGTTTTCAATTACCTACCAGCCGATGATGGTTATTACCTATAAGTGATGGCCGCAAAGTTTTTGAATTTTTTTCTTCTTTGAAGTAGGTATGTAAGAAAAGAAGTAGTGGTAACGGTCGGTGGACAGAAAAATCGTTAGACGATAATATAAATAACGAGATTGAATCCATTGAAACATATCAGTTCCGATATCATTTCGAGTCAGTACAGTTCTACAAAAAACAGAAAAAGGAAGAAAACTTATTAAAAATGGTAAAAATTTTAAATTGAAATATTTAATTTACGTGAATCCTAAAAGTGTTTTGATATTTTCTAGAAATCTCTATTGGTGCTATTTCCTTTGGTTATCATCGCAACAGCTGATGTCTCTCACTTAAGACAAGTATCGAATCAATATTTGCCACCGAATCGAGGACAACAGTTTCCACCAAGCGGAGGATATATTCCACCAGTGCAGTCTCTAAGACCAAGCGGAGGATACATTCCACCTCAGCAGCCACAATTTCCAAGCGGAGGATACATTCCACCTCAACAGCCACAAATACCAACCGGAGGATATATTCCACCTTTACAGCCACAAAGACCTGGATCAGAATATTTACCTTCATTGCAACAACAATCACAAACGTTTCCCAGTGCTCAACAAGCTCCTATCTTCAGTCCATCAGTACCAATTCAACGACATGGAAATTCAGCATATCGTCCTGAAACATCATACAATCCATCTCTTTCTGCACCAATATTTTCTCCTACAGTTCCATCTAATAATTATATTCCATCACATCCTGGTCCTGCTCCTATTCCTGATCATATAGGATCAATAAGTACTGGAATTGGTGAATCTGGAGGATTTGACTCCTTAGGACAAGGAATATATACGGAACCAGCACCAGCACACTCTTTTGGTTCTGATGGATACAGCTACAGAAGACCTTCTGGAGGATTTGGGTTTTAACAATGTTGACGGAATCTGAAATCAGGACAATTCATTTAAATGTGACTCATTATAAGGCCGCTATAGTATACGTCTACTCCAGATGGTTTTGAAGACAGTTTTTAATTTTGATAAATATACAAAAAATATTTCGTTAAATTTTTTAGTTTGATATGAATCCACTCAAGAAATCTAATAAGTGTGTCGCGCCAGTTAACTTACGATTGCTCATGTTATGTGCATGGGTACACCTGAGCTAGACCTATGCAATGCAAATATAGGAAAGTTTGAGCAAATATTAACAGAGATCACTTTCAGACTATTACAGTTAGAAGGAGAGTTAGTTTGCACAGTAAACAGTTCGGTAACAGCGTCTCTAGGAAAATCCATTTTATGGGTGTCACATTTTGTTACGCAAATCAAATATGATTTCAAAGAATTTGCATCTATTCGGACACTAATTGGCTTGTGAGAATTACCCACAGCTGGGATGCGTAATACTCTTATTTGCGAATGACTATTTTTCGCTTTCAATGAATAGGTGAGAAAATCTCAAAAGAATTCACTTTCACGTTTGCATTACGATCTGTGTCTATCATCTATTATCATTGTGATAATTTTACGGTATTAACCTAAAATTTTGGGGTTTAAATGGAAATTAAAAACTTGCTTCCGACTAGTCCTCCGGGCCTATGTCATAAAAGTGTTAGCCTAATAATTATTAGTAAATTTACTAATATTTTTCAAATTATGAGTTCATTGAGTTTCATAAATATTCTTCGTACAGTAATAAGTAATTACTGCACCGCCAATAAGCATTAGTGGGAAATTATTACTGCATGAAGATTATGTAGAAGCTCTTATACTAATAACTATTAGTACTGCGCTAATAATAATAATAAAATTTTTTTTATTAATCCAATCACATGGGTAACGTAGCCTAATAAGAAAACAGTGTTTAGTCAGACGAAGTTGTTCATTCGTGAAGGATTAAAAACTTTATTTTTAGCCGTAACTGTAACATTTTCGCAATAATTTTTGTTTATTTACAATCGTTTGAAAATGCTTTCGGAAAGTGATGATGAGTTTGATGAAAATCAGAAGATTAATTATGGACTAACAACAAGCTACGAATTTAATGAAAAATTCCGTGTTGGTGTAGTGAAAGTATTAAATACTGGTTCCGACGAATTGGACCCTATCCTGAAACTCCAAAAAATCAAAACTGTGCTCTATCAACAAAGCAGAGGCTAGTAATAGCCCTTCACTGATTAGAGAACGGAGGCCAGTACCACGGAATAGCAGATATGTACGGTATTTCAGAAGCGACCGTTTGTTACGTAATCAAGGACGTGGTTAGTGTAATTAACGACAAAAATTTTCTTCTAAAAGTAAAATGGCCGGATGCTAGCGATGATGTTGTTAGAAAATGTTATTTATTGTAGCGTATGCCTGGCGTTGTTGGCTATATTGTTGGTAGCGTTATCGGTATTGATGAACCAAGCACTAATCAAGATCGTTATAGTGATCGCCACGGAAATGATTCCATTAACTGTATGTTAGTTTGTCGACCCGTCCAACAATTTTAATATTGCAGTGCTGAATGGAATGAATAGTACACTATATAGAAAAATGGAAAATAGCAGTCGCCCCCACCCTCGATCAATACTTTTAGGCGATTCCTGGTACCCGCTTAAAGAATGGTTGATTACACCTAAAAATAATGATCTAGAAGATCCTACTGCGGAAATTTTGAAAACGGCACAGAAACGTACGCGGTGTTTGAAAATAGCATGGGTATTTTAATGAAAAAGTGTTTCCTTGCCTTAATAATTTAAGGATTGCGCATATGATATTTCAAACTTCGACAGCTAGCAAACATCAAAAGCCGGCTTGCATCCATTTTCTTTCAGAAATTTACGCAACAACAACATTAGTATTCAACGATATTTAATTACTTTACTTATTCACGAAGAATTTCCACAACAGAATTACTTATTTTGGTAAACAAATACCAATACTACAATTTTACAATAATATTTATAGAAGGGAAACGAAAATAAGCAATGCGTGCGCAATATAAGATATATAAGACCATAATTAGTGATGGTGTCTCTTAAGGGTCATTCAAGTTAAAGTAAAGAATAGGATGGCGTCTGAGAGGCCCCGTTCGGGTGCAAAGGGTTAAGATTATCAGGAGACTATTTTTCTGTATGAACAGTAGTTTAGAACGTAGGAGCTACTCAAATCAAACTTTTGTCAATTTTGCAAAAGAATACTGCAAATATATCTTAGAATGTTAGGAAAGGACTAAGTTAGGGCTCTTGTGTATTTGTGGGAGAGTCTGTTTCATGGCTTGAAAAGTATTTCTCGAGAGTTTTTGATGAAGAATTTAAACTTTGTAATACAAAACAAGATAAACCCTTGGTTAGCTTTTTCTAGTATTGAATACTCAGAAAATATCCGTTAAAACGAAACTAAAATTGTTCACCTTCAATGTGAAAACGATGTCGCTCTATGGTTAAACATTCGAATG
Organism: Dioctria rufipes; assembly: GCA_963924295.1. Lineage (NCBI taxonomy): Eukaryota > Metazoa > Arthropoda > Insecta > Diptera > Asilidae > Dioctria > Dioctria rufipes. Next base: position 61,900,331 of record OZ002743.1, on the reverse strand, counting down.
GTAATTTGAAAGTACAGCAGCTGGACTGATCTTGAAGTGAACTAAACGTTATTGTGCAGGACAGGATATACACTAGTGAAGGCATACTATTTTCATCCTATCCGTCATAAAGAATTAGACCAAATAAAATATTTTGTTTGGATGATCTTCCGTGTACGATCTTCTGGAGTCGTAGTTTTGCGTCTTCTACCAAAAACAATTGCAATCCCAAATGTTGCTTAGAGGGTCAAAAAAGAAATCATAATATTCAACTTGGTTCACCCACTCACAAGATTTAATAATTTATTATCGAATTACCAGACTAACAGAGCTATTAGGACAGAAACAATTTGATATTAAAAACTTCACAAGGTTCCGGTCTGGATGAAGGTCCCTCAGTTGTTCCCACAAGATCATATGAAAGGGGCAGCAACCGATTGATCCAATACTAAGTAACATTCTCTGACAGCTTTGGTGTATTTATTTAAACTTTGGTTCTATAAAGTTCTCCACTTGGTTTCCTTAAGGTTAATAATTCTTAACAGGCTCGTTGTCGTGCCTTTTAGTTTCGGAACCATCTCTTAATGGAATCAAAGAAGCAAGCTCAAATGTGATCAATATTTGTACCATCCCCAATTAAAAAAACGGTCGAAAATTTTACTAGTTGAAATCAATGTCACTTAATTGAGAGAATACACAAATCAAATTGGTCCATAGAGTTAGTAGAAGATGATATTTATTGTGATGATGCGAAACTCCAACGTCCATTCCATCGGCTGCATCATTACAGTCGAGAATATCACGAAGAAAACCTGTCGCACCACAATGGGTAAATCTAGATTGGCAGGATAATATAAAGGGTAGTAATGGTGGGATTACAGGACCAACAGTAACGGGAACAACAACAACATCAGCATCCCTTTCAGAAGAACAGGATATCACAAATGAAGATTTTCTTTTTTCTTAGTGGCATGCTCAAGAATTTCATTCGCCATATTATAAAAAGAGACTGTTGGAGTACGACAAATGTGCATACGTTGTAGCTTCACTTTTTTTTTTCAGATGCCGAAGCTCTTTTTGTTCAAGCTGGAATATCGCTATCTTCTTGTTCCATCATTGTTTTGAGCTCAATAATAGCCTCCTCAAAAGTATCGCAGCTTCGTTTTTTAATGCAATTGTATTGATTCCAGTCTGCAGTATGTCATGAATTGCTATCTTTGTGAAATTTGCTTGCGTGATGTTTTGGTCAGAATAATTTGTTGTTCACTTCCCAGAAATATGGACAATATAACAATATTTAAGTTACACTATAAATAATTCACACTAATTTCACTATTTTAAGCTCACCTGAGCTAATATATGTACATGCAGCTTACGATTAACTTTTTCCAGTACTTCACTTTTCGCATGGTTCGAAGAAAAATGTCAAACATTAAGTACTTAGGCTCTTCTTATGGCTTCGAAGTTGTCTTTAAGTGTTATAGCAGCTCTACAACAAACCAGTTTGGCCTTTTAAGTGCTATAATATCATAAAATGAAGTTTTCATGGCTCTTGAGGAGTTATAATAGTATTAAAATGGGATACTTGCCTTATACGAGGCTATCTGTGTTGGTGGCCTAATTCAGTTATGGTCAATTCTGAAATCTTATAAGGTTTAAATATAGAAATAACCAAAAAGAATAAAATCGTTTTGACAAAACTAACATCCCCCACTGAAACATAACAGCCTCTCTAGGTACTCTTACGGTTACATTTAAAATTTTAAGTGCTATAACAGTTCTGCACATAACGATTTTAATTATAATATCTTTTGTTAAATATTAAATAATTCAACGGGGCTTTATATAATTCGGACCGGTCTATGAAAAATTTCCGTTAAATATCGACGCTCAAAGAATTTTAAAGTATATATATGGGCTTTAAGTCACTCGTATACTTGTTCTTATGCATTTAATTATATACACTTACTAAAAATAAATACCTAAGTTTCATTTGCCATATCAAATTACTTGTATACAAATTGTAACACATATGTACTATTAGTATTGTAAAGTAAAGAAATCAGTGTAAATTTTTAATATAAGAAGATACACACACAAGAAAATATAGGTTCTTTAGCTTAACTTTAACGCTTATTGTGGCTCTATATATAAGTGTTATAACAGTTTGTATGACCTTACTAAGTTAGTGCATTTAGTTTTATAAGAAACCCTTACAGAGCTTACAGACTTATAGAGGTTATACATAGGAGCTTTACAAATCCAAAATTACAAAAATGTCGTGCTATAACGTGCCAAAATGCACCTATAAGGGGTTTATAAAAGCCACCCATACGTTTCCAGCACCAAATGTTAAATACACTGGTGTTAAAAGTTGGTGCTAGAAACGTATCTAAGACCCTTATAAGAATTAAATTGTTAATTGGGATCGTATACTGGATTTATCAAATCCCTCATACAAAGAATCGTATAGACTTCTTCCTCAAAATAGTTAAAATATATAATTTAATGAGCACTTAAAACCATGACTTTAATATATCAGAGAGGGTGGTCTTAAGCCGATGGACTGAGGGAGTTGTTTGTTTTTAATTACTCCTTCAGTTGAGTACTGTCCAGCTAAAAGGATTAAGAGAATTACATATAAGGTAAATTACAAGTGTATTCTCACGTGTAGGATAAAGCTGAAAGTGATCTATATTTATAAATAGAACACTAAGTAAAATCACAAAGCCTGCACATAGGCTAATTGTCTCAGCAGGTGTTTCCATCAATCTCCAAAGCCAGTCACATTTGTGCATCTAAAGCTCCGGAGAACCTAGTTATTATCGAGTTTTGTTCTAAATCATTACATATAAGCAGTTAAGTGTCGACCTCTGTTGGAAGCGAATTCAAAACTTCTGATAACGGAATTGGCTTCTAGATTGTTACAACTTCAACTTCGACATCTACCACTAATGATCAGAAGTTGCTAGTGGTTAACCTCAACCTGCTTAGCAATAAACGAGTAGACCAAAAATTACTCTACAATCGATATCAAGTTAATATAAATAAACCCTAAGTAAACAGGAGGTTGATGGTTGCTGCTTACTCTTCTTATGAGGAAAAGAATGTAACCTGTTGACATCTTCAACAAAATTAAACATTCTACAGGGTAACAGAAACACCAACACGAGATTTGTACACCTTACTACATAAAGGGTTTTCCAATAAGAGGTATTATTTTAATTAGCCCGCTATTTCGGTAGATGTCACTTTTGGAGCTGTCATTTTTTGACACTTGACAAGTAGAAACTACGCCATTAACAAAAATGGAACGATACACGATTCAACAACGCATTGAAATTATTAAAATTCACTATAAAAATGGTGAAAATGTGGCAGAGACGGTACGTAAAACTCGAACATTTTTGGATCGCCGTGAAGCACCTTGTCGGACCGCAATACAGAAATTGGTAGAAAAATTGGAGCTGTCGGAACAAGTTAGTGATGTGAAGAATAAAACCCGTGCACGTCGCTCAAGAACAGCCGAGAATATTGCTTTTGCGATTTGGTTATGGAAGATTTCATGAAAAGGATATGGTTCTGTAGACATGGTCGTGGTGGTCATTTGGCTGATGTTATTTTCCATTATTAACGGCATACCTTCCCCTTTATAATAAAGTAAATATCCGATCATTTATCTCAAAAATTGGCATTTTTCTTTGAATATCAAAATAACACCTCTTATTGGAAAACCCTGTATTAAGGCCCAAGAAAATTCATATTGGCAATAGGCTGAAAGAACTAACGTTCTGTCATAAAAACCGCTTTGGGCCGTACACTTGTTGTAAACCAAAAGAATACGAAACATTTTAGTAATTAGTATCTTTGCAATTAGACTTCACTACTGAAAAACAGCCGTTCTGATCAATCAAAGAGGTATGCTGGTAGGTAGCTATTTCTTTTTAATTTTAAGGGAAGTAGGATGGATCCAGGGCGGTCTTAAAAGTTATCCCATGAGGTCAAGGGGTACATTGGACCCACTGGAGATCTAAGCGATGCAGGCTAGTCTCCCAGAAGCGCCCTTCTTACCTAAGCTAACATAACCTAACACCGTAAGCAATATTTTCTGTAGATTAATGCGATCATCACAGGTTCTACGTCAACAAGGTTATGTTGCCAGTAGTTTCTTGCTGACCACCTGTCTATTGGTTTCGTAATCGTAGCATTAAACTTATTAACTTTAATCTTACGAGTAGCTCACTAAAGCTTCACTAAAGGTTCAGGTGCAAAATTTAATTGATAAATTTTCAATAACTTATGCATGTTCCTTATATTGGAAATCATGGAATAGTATGATTTCATATGGCAATTTGTTTAAAGCGTTTTTAACTGTTATCAGACTTTAACATTTATCTTTAGTATAATTAACGGAATTCCGCTCTGTACTCTGAATATCGAAAAACTGCCAACGAATCCGCAGTATTTTGAATTTTCAGAATATTTTTGAGGAGTTTTCAAATTTGTGCCTCAATGATTATATAAGGAGGACTAATTTTCTGTCAATTGATTTTCTGGGAATTTCACAAATATCCATATTTACTAATACATGAATTACATTTAAAAAAAAATAAATATATGAGTTCACCTATAATTACCTATGATGATTGTTCTCGTACACATTGTTTTGTTTATGTTATTTAAGAAAATTGTGTGTACTATTAGATTTATCTTCGCAGGACCTACAATAGTAAAACAATTAATTTGTGCTAAATTTGATTTAATTTGTTATCTGAACTTCAGAATATACTTACTTCTTTGCAGTGGAAACTACAGCTTGTCTCGATAGACTCCTACTTTTTTATTTGTACTTGCCTGGAAAAAAATTAAATTAATAAAGTTTATAATTTTATATTATTCTTAGAATAATCAGAGATTACCAATTTGATGAGTAAAAAAAAAAACCGTTAAAATCTGGGAATTTTCCTAAATACTCCCAATTATCCCAGATGTATCCTCAATTTGATTAATTTTAATGTTGAGGCCTCTTGTGTGTATATAAAACAAGCTGCTATAAGATGCAAAGATTGATTTTTGGAACTATGAAGTTCAGGAACCAACTCAAGATATTAGTTTGTACTTAAAGTGTGGACATAATTGTATGTTTATGAATCATACTTGAGTTGAAGCTATCTTGAAAACAAGTTATTATCTCAGCTTTTCAGTCGCCTTCGATTAATTGAGTTATATAAGATTACAAAAATCTAAAAATTCTTTTTATAAAAGCTATATTCTGTTGTATCAGCAGAACAGAGCAGAGCAAAAGATACACAAAAGAAGCTCTCATACATTTTCATAGAAAGATTTAAATGAAGCGAACAATACAAAAAATTCTCTTCAATTGACAGAACAATTTGTTCTCTCCAGTATATGAGAGTTCTAGAACAAAGTAGGTACACAAAAAAACACAGCTACAGAATGCTCAGCTGTATTCTTTTGTATCTTGTTGCAGAACTCCCATATACTGGAGAGAACAAATTGTTCTATCGATTTAATCGAACTATTTGTACTGTTCGCTTCATTTAAATCTTTCTTTTCTTTTGTGAATCTTTTGTTCAGCTCTTTTCTGCTGACACAAAAGAACACAGCTTATATTTAAGGATAATTTCGGGAGAATAAATAAAGAAATCATAAATAGATTGAAGAATTTCGAGTAGGAAATACGATGGCATTCCATACAAAAATACTGCAAAAGTCTGCAAAACACAGAGAGGAATATCTGAAAAATATGAAATCTGTCTAAAAATAACAATTCGGCTTCCATAAGGAACACTATTCCGAAATTGAGCTTTAATTTAGTAAAACGATGATCGTGAAAGCAGAAAGAAAAACTGTGGGATCTTTTTATGCTTGAAGAGAGTTTTTAAAACAGTTGCTAGAAGCCAACTTCTAAATATTCATAAAACATATGGAATTAAAGCGAGAGAATACAAACAGTTTGAATCATATTTAAAATTTAAGTGATAAGTTCCAAAGAACTAAAGTGAATGATTTTAGCTGTGTTCTTTTGGTAACGTCTAGTACACTGCAGAATACAGGAGATTGCGAATAGAATTGACTTGTAGAGTGCATAGAAGTAGAAATTTTTTTTTTTTGAAAACATAGAAAGTATAATCTAGATGCCATGACTATAACCTGCCAAATTTTGCCCCGAAGTTTTTCAAGTTCTATTTTGACATTTTGCAAGTATGGCAATTTGATCATTTCTCTATACTTTCAAAACCTTTTCTACTTCTATGCATCCTACTAGTCAATTCAATTCGCAATCTCCTGTGCTCTCCAGCGCATTATACGGCACCAAAAGAACACAGCTTGGGAATAGATTGATATTGGTGTTCCACAAGGATCAGATATTAGTACGTTACTTTTACTTATGTATAGAAATGATAGTGTGCGTGTGTTAGATAACACGGTAACTACGCTGTTGACCGATGATTGGCTTTAATATACATACATATACTGAAAATGACATTAGACCATTTTTTAAACTAATGCAAGATGACTTAATGAATGGTTCATTTTTTTTTGTTGTATTAATAATTGTCAGGACAAGCTTTTTAGGAAAAGAGAAATTGTAGTCGCCAACCCCTCTTTGTGTTTCCATACAAAATTTTGATTTTTCACTATATATTATGGAAACTGTGTGATAGCGCGTCAACGTGGAGAACTTAAATTTTATACACGGCGGTTTAAAAAAATATGTCAATTTAAGATAAAAAAAATGGAAACTCTTTCGTAGAGTTGCCATACAAAAATTTAAAATTTAACTATATACTTCGGCACTGCCTGAGAGCACGTCGACGTAGAGAGGTAAAATTTTGTACACTGCATTTTCATATAAATTCAAAATGCACCAAATACGGCGATCCCTTTTTGGGGTTGCCATAAAAACCTTTATTTTTTCACTATATATTTGGGCATGGGCATCGATGTAGATAATTGCAATTTTGTACACGGGCATTTTTCAAAAATGAGACCAATCGGGTAACTCCTTCGTAGAGTTGCCATACAAAAATTTCAATTTTAACTATATGTTTGGAGACTACTTTACGTGTTGACGTAGAGATCTGAAATTTTGTTCGCGGGACTTTTTTAAAAAAAAGGGAAATTCAAGATCGAAAACGGGACCTATCGGGCAACTACTTCATAGGGTTGCCATACAAAAATTTTATTTTTTCCAATATAGTTTCAATCGGTGAGTAGACTCAGGACGACCCGACACGCGCAAGTTAAAATCCAAAACTCAAACATATTTTCTATCGTGCCCGTTTAGGTACTTGTGACGCCTTTAGCGCAGCATCAGCAGATTTCCACTTTTGCCCGTAGGCCATCGCAATTTTGTATATCTGAAATATAATATGCCCCTTGTGTGCAGTTATCTTTTAAGAAAATTCTGTTTATGTTGCATTTAATCGTTACAAAAATTTAGATTTTAGAACGGTATTAAGTGACAAATGGAGCATGGGAAAATGAAAGTGCTTGTACAAGCAAAAAATTTATGGCATACATATGTGATGGTTATGAGACAGCATCGTAACAAGAGCTACACTCGTCCACACATATAAACGTATGCACGTACCCACATACAGCCCACCCCCCCCACACACACACACAGAGGCACAAAGTACGGAACCGCGCGATCGATTCAGATGATAGCGTAGTTATTATCATCGGTAACCACCCAACCCGCACGGATATAGGTGCATCTTTATTATCGCCGGGCAACGCCCGCGGGCTACCCTATAAAATGAGTAATCAAAAATTTATAAATAATTAAAAAGAAAATATTAAAAGTAAAGCCCGCGTCTGCTTCATGCCACAGATAGTAATAACCGTCCTTAGTGTTTCGGTTAAAGCCTATGAAGTTGTTATGAATGATTATTTTCATTTTATAGTATAAGCGGAATTCATTTAATTTTAAATGTCACCCTGTCACCTTTAGAAACTTTATAACCCTCCCCGTTTCCCTTTTTCGTACTCCATAATACTGAAATCGGGCTCGTCTGTTAAGCGGGAAACACAATGCTCATCAGAGTTCATCAGCTCAAATTTCAATTTATTCCTATATCTGATAATAGAATAGAATAAAATCTGAACTGATGAACGCTGATGACCGTAGCATTGTGTTTCCAGCTTTAGTCTTATTATCATTTCTCTTCCATGCAGTTTCATCAACATGCCTTCTTTTTTCTTGTTCTCACATTTACTTCAATCATCTCTACATCAGCTTCCATTCCATCACTTTCTGCTTGTTGATAGGTTTCTTCTTCAAAAGGAAAGCTTTAGTTTCAAAATTATATTCATGTAATATGTCAACTATATTTATGCCTTCCTGCATTCAAAATATCCATCTTGTAATAATATAGGGTCCGCCATCTAACGTTTTTTTTTTTCAACTAGTGCTTATTTCGTGAATGGTAACACTTAGCTCATGTCTGATTTGACAGATAATTAGTTTTATTCTTCCGCTGAACGAATATGGTTGTGTGTACGCTTGAACAACGCTGGGAAATATTGCCTGCGATCGACTTACAGAAGATGCCGATTTTGCCAAAAAAATCATCTTTTCGGATGAAGCTCATTTTGATCTTGGCGGGTATGTAAACAAGCAAAATTGTCGCATTTGGGGCACAGAAAACCCGCACGCATACATTGAAAAGCCGATAGACCCAAAACGAGTCACTGTTTGGTGCGGATTTTGGTCCAGAGGCATAATTGGGCCATTTTTCTTCGAAAATGAGCAAGGAGTGGCCGTTACAGTCAATGGCAATCGTTATCGGGCCATGTTGAACGAAAATTGAAGAGGAGGATATTGGCAACATTTGGTTTCAACAGGACGGCGCTACGTGCCACACAGCCGAGGCTACACTCGATGTTTTGCGCCCTGTTTAAAAAAAAAAAAGTTATTTGGCGGACCCTATATATCAGTAACATTAGCTGTGTTCCATTGAGCTGTGTAAAGTACTCCCAGGTACTTCTACCTACTCCACAACTACTCATGCTCTTGTCCGCAAGTAGATGAGCTGAGAAGTTTTGCAATAATTTTCCGCTAGGTGGATTTGGATGCTAAGTGGTTATTGAAATGTCAGAAAGATGAAATTTGAGAGAAAATGTTTATAAAAAAAAAACAAATAAAATTATTTAACTCATCCAGAACAGGAGAATTATTCAAATTTATATATTATCGTTATGAAAATAAATACGGTAAGAAGTTTAAATATACTTATAATAAACATAGGTAGTAGGTACATACTGCTTGAGGAAAGTAGCTCGGATATAAGCACAGTTTTTCATATTTATATTTTTAGTAGTCTTTAATGAAATTAATTTGGGTAATATAGTTAATAATCCTAACTATTTTCATAAGAAATTTTATATAACAGAAACATAACAGAAATGTCTGAAATTGGAGGTTATGTGTTACTCTTGACAACACAAATTTGGGTTCCATTTGGAAAGTGCTCGCGAGTACTTTACACAGCCAAATGGAACACAGATATTAATTAAAATTAATTAAATCAGGAATTTCAGCTATGTTTTCTTCCCACTGGATCAACTCTTGCACAGGTTAACTTTTTGTAACATTAGTTTATCAAATGTTTAATTTTCTGGAATTTTCGTATTCTTATTTAATACAGTGTCGTCTCTATTGACAATGCACTGCACGGAGGTAAAAGCACGTGTGGTGTTTAAGTTTGTACACACTGCGAGATAATGGATGTGGAGGCTTTGATTACAAAAAGGCGAAAATGGCACACAGTTTAAGCTTTTATTTTCGTAGTTATTAATTTATTATTTTTACACTTTAACACTTATAAACTCTTATAACTACACGACTTTAATAATTACACCGCTTATAAAATTTAATAATTAAACCGCTTCGATACTTTAATAATGACACCGCTTGTTCTGACTTCTTTAACTTTCCACACAAGACTCAACTCACAACTCTTCTACTCTATCCGAAATTAATTGGTTCATTCCAAAAAAAAATGCAGAATCCACTACATGTAATTTCTGTGCCAGAATATTTTTATGTTTCCAAACAAGATTATTTTTATTTCCTACTTCGCTTTGTATACCTGCGAAGTAGGTCATTATTGCAATAAATTCTGATCAGCCACTAGGTCATTTTTTATTTATGCTGACCGGGCATTGATCAGTGCACGTAAAATTCTTTTATTTTATTTATCTTTGCAATTGTTACGATTGCAAAGACACTTACATATGAATTAATTTATAACATGAAAACATTTAGAAAAACGTTTTGAAATTAATCTTCGCTAAATGAGGAAATAATTATACAACACAGTTTGTATATCTGTCCACACGTCGAAGCCTAACCAAACAGATTCTGTAACAATTATTTTTGCCATTTCTATGACTTTTTTGGATATAAACCAATATGGAAATGATAGGTCACAATCTAATTCACCAGATGGCAGTAAAACATTATTTTTGCCAAAAACTGGACTTGGCCATTTGCATCTTAGGCCAACTTGTGAAATATAGGTTAAAACAAAACTTTCAACTAAAGGCCGCGAATAGGTAAATAAACAGGTATCGAGGCGGATCAAAACAATGTCAAAACATTTTTTACTAATTACTTAAAATTAGAGGTTAAATTATAGAATACTTCGTCAATAAAGAAATGAAATTTCTCCATCTGTCCCATATGCCACTAGAGGTTTAAAAAAAATTGAAAAAAAAAAATAAAAATAAAAAAATGTTGTTGGCCATTTTTCATATAACGTTAAAGAGGTCAAGTTCAGCAGTAAATTTCGAACTTGAATATATCTAATAGATCCATCTTTGATTTAAAGCAGTATAATAGCAGATTCCCGTTTTTCCAAAAATACCTTAGAACATACATATACAGCTCAGTCAAAACTCAGAAGTAATTATGCGAATTAGTGTTGATCTTGACTCGGATTCATATGTAAAACTAAAACAAAACTAATATATGTACCACAAAACTAAAAACTAAAAATCACATTCACACAAAAAACAAATGAATTGAATTCATCTGCTATTACAAGGAACATAAGAAGCAACTTTTACCTTGACACTATATTATTTCCAATCTAGTAGATGATTCAATGTTTATTGAAAAATGGTTGCGCTTTAGGTATTATATATGAATCTTTGAAATATTACAAAATTTTGAAATGTGTGAAATTTATTGGTAAATGAAAAAAATCCCCAATTACATCAATTTTGATTTACATTTATATTTTGGCGTCCTGTTTTAGTTGAATTGAATCTTGTTTCGACCATCCTCTTTTGCTTTATATCCGTTTATGCACTTATTTTTTGAAAACCCGTCTAAGCAGTTTTATGTGTCTAATAATTATGGGTGGGTTCGCTAAATATAGAGCAATTTAAATATAAAATGGTTTAAGAATCATGTATTCTATCTATCTCTAATGAACAGAATTTCTGAAGTTTTGAAAGAGAATAATTTAACTGAAACTCGCGAGTAATCTCTAACAGAACTAACAACATTAAGAGTCCAAATTCAAAGTGTACTTCATTAAATCTATTTATACAATAATTATGTACTCTTTATGGACGTCTATAAGAACTCTTGAATTTATTCAAAATCAAAGCACTTATAATTCGAACATACCCTTAGCCTCACTCAATCGAAACACTTCACTTGCCACAAGCCACTTACTTAAAGATGCGTATATAGACTATCTGCATCATTTTGAGTTTTTCTCAGAAACTGAACTGGAAAAACCCCCCAACTACTACTATTAGCTTTCTGAAAATTATGTATATAATACCTATTTAGAGCCTATTTTCATTACGGCCGGATCATAACATTAAGAGTCACTTAAAGAAGCAGCATTACCAGTGGATCAAGTTTACGCTAATGTCACAAAGTATATTATAAAGTTATTAAAAAAAATTTCACAATAACTGGTAGTTTGTCGTCGGATTTAATAGAATATCACATGGAGGTAAATCGTTGAAAAAAAAAACAAAACAAATATTTCAACTATGCAGCCATCGAAAAGGTACGAAAACCTTGGTGATATGTCTAAAGATCTGTCATTGGCCATTTATCACTGATTAAAAATACTTTTCCTATATGATGACATAAGAGCGGCGCCTGTGGACTCTTTGGCATAAATATTGAATATTTTGAATTCGTTTAGTTTTATTTTTAAGCTCTTTCGAGGTGTCATAAAAAATTCATAAGATAAACAATCTTCCTACCGGTAGCACTACGAATAGCTGTTGTTCTTGGCAGAGTTTTAGGTATATTTTAAAGTAGTAAAAAAAAAAAAAACGGTTTCAAATCTTTTGTGCACCAGCATGAAAATATGTTGGTATAAATATCGACATTTAGCTTCCAGCTGACATCAATATCAATTTGAACTGGTTGGAGTGAACAACTTTGATTTTTATCTTTGATTGAAAGCTAACAAGATGGTAAGTGTGAAATTATTTTTTGAGTTATTAATAGTGGAAGTATTAAAGAATAAGATATTGTTATTTTTCTTTTGTATATTTTCAGAAGGAATTTTTAATTGCATTCGTCGTCATATCCGTTGCTGTTGCAGATGTGTCACATTTGAATTCAAATGGTTACAACTATGATCCGCCGCAAGCACCACAAACTCCACAACAGCAATATCTTCCACCGCCACAGCAAGAATATCTACCACCATCGAATCGCGGCTACAATTATGATCCTCCGCAAGCACCTCAAACTCCACAACAGCAATACCTGCCACCACCACAACAGCAATACTTGCCACCTCCACAACAGCAATATTTACCACCGTCGAATGGCGGCTACCATTATGATCCACCACAAGCACCTCAAACTCCTCAGCCTAAATATCTACCACCTCCACAACAGCAATATCTACCACCATCGAATGGTGGATACAATTATGATCCACCACAAGCACCTCAAACTCCTCAACCAAAGTATCTACCACCTCCTCAACAGGAGTATCTTCCGCCATCAAATGAAGGCTACCATTATGATCCACCACAACAACAATATTTACCGCCAGCTGCAGATACCCAAGTACCAGTAATACAGCCACAGCCACAATATTTACCCCCAGCACCAGCTAACGAATATATTCCACCATCCAATCAATATGTTCCACCTTCAAATCAATACGTTCCACCTTCAAATGAATATATTCCACCAGCAGCTTCAGAACCACAACCCGCACATACCTTAAGGGAAGACGGGTATCACTATAGGAATCCAAACTTTTAAATAAAGACCATTTGTAGTTGTATTCGTGTGTCATGAGACGTCTCAGGTAGAAATTTGTACCGAAATAATTTTGTGATGTAATTAATGAGAAAAAAAAAATGAGAAAATGAAAAAAAAAAACTTATATTTATGCATGTCCCAAACCAAATATTTTTGTTGTCATAATCACTAATAAAATGTTTTAAAAATACATATATACATATTTCCTTGTGTATAATTATCCTTGTGACAAACATCATCTCTCTGAAGGAAAATTGAAATTCACCACATACTGTCTTCTCTAACTAGAATAAATTTTGAATTTTATATGCCGTAGACACTTGACTTAACTTAGCACTTCATGAAATGTAGGCAAATAGTGTAACAGTTTGAGCTTAACGACTTTTTACACTAATGGCCGGTTTCACAATCAAGGCTTAAGCCTCAGAGTAGGCTTAAGTCAAGGCTTAATAAATATTTCGGTTTCACAGTCAAGGCTTAAGTGATATCACTGGCTTAAGGCAAGCTCAACTTAAGCCCGTCATCTCGAAGGCTTAAGCCTCAGATGTTACTGTGAAACACATAGGAAATTATTGCTAAATATGTATTTTGCCTAAATATTATAATTTCTTTTATTAAACGAACGTGCGTATTTCAAAAGTTATACTTTAAAACTAAATTGAGCTTTTCCGACTGAAAAATAGTTATCTAGTTAGCAGTTTTGAGTACTGTCTGGCAGCTAGTGTCAGTATTGCATGTGACGTTTTAGGAAGATACCAAACAGTTTAAGACAAAAATGAGTTATTTATCCGATGCAGAGGATATAAGCGACGAAGAAATGTACAACGTAATATCGCAAGGTGTGACCCGTGAAAAAATTATAAGAAGGAGCCCGTAACATTTCGATAAATGGGGTACCGTTGATTTTTTTTCTTGGTTCCGACTATAAACAAATTCGGCTATGATGGTTTACGTTGTGGAAATATTCTACAACAATGTTTTGTGGATTTGATATCCTTCCAGATAAAAACCACAACAAACCTACGAGTAAGAAACTAAAGAGAGGCCATTGCGTGTATATACAGGGTGATTCAGATCAAGATACCTTCCGGTATACTACGCGATTCTTTGAGGTAAGATGATCAAAAAATTGTTGCACATACCCCCCCTAGAAACCTACCTTTAGGAGTTATAGCTAGTTGAAGATTTCGCCAATATTCATGAACCCTGATGGAAATAAATGAGTACAACTTTTGAACCACCCTATAGATTTTAGTTATTGTTAGCTTATTAATAACGGTATTTATGAAATTTGTGTGTAAAAAATCAAAATTTTGGAATTATTTGAGAATAATTTAAAGATGCTTAATTAAAAAATACAGAGTAATACACTTTTCGACAGCTACTATTCTTGGCTATTTAATAAGCTAACAATAACCAAAATCTATGAGGTGGTTCAAAAGTTATACTCATTTATTCTCATCAGGGTTCACCAATATTGGCGAAATTTTCAACTTCCTAAAGGATGGTTTCTAGGGGGCGGGGGGGGGGGGGGATATGTGGAACAATTTTTTGATCAGCTAGCTCACCTCAAGGAATCGCGTAGTATACCGGAAGGTATCTTGATCTGAATCACCCTGTATATGCCATTTTTGAGTGGCGAGCGTGATGTTTTTTCTCACTTTCTAACATATGATTACATCTCTGTCTAACTATACCCTAGGTGTCACTTTTGTTTATGCTCGATAAAGAAATTTACCTTAGCACAAAAGCCGTAGGTAAGGTTAAGATGGGAAGGGTACTAAATAGAAAAATATTTACATTTGATGAGGAAATTTAGTAATACTGTACTTGTTAATTTTTTAATAATAATCTGGGAATTAGAATATTGGTAAATGTTTGTAATTTTGATAAAAATAAAAGAATTTTAATATATTTTCTTATTATGGATTTACCAAAACCAGGAATGTCAAAAAGTTACTTTGTATTACTAACGCTCACTATGCTGCTGCTAGTATACAATTTTGGCTCACACGTTCAAAAACAGCGCCAAAATTCCTTGCATAAACTTTTTTTCCATCCGCCTGCAATGCGAATTTTTTATAGTGTGTGTATAAACTTACACATTGTTGAGATTGGCACGAAAATTGTTGTTGATGGGCCTCTCATTTAGTTTCTTACTCGTAGCAACAAACTGGTAAGTAAAAAATTCTGCGCACAATGGCAGTGCTGACAACTTAAAAATTTTCATCTGCGGCTTAACTAAGCCTCAACTTACCGAGTACTGTGAAACCGAATAGGCTTAAGTTCTGGGCTTAAGCCACACCCGTAGCTTAGCTAAGCTTTGGCTTAAGCCTGGACTGTGAAATCGGCCATAAGTGTCTGAAATGTTCATGAAGTGCACTTTTCATTTCTTCATATTTAGAACTCCTATACAGGGTGTTTCCCACTAGGAGGTAAATAGAGCAGGAGGTGATAGTACTTACCTAGACGAACCAAAAATTGTATGGCAGCGGGGCCGGCATATCAACCGTGTAGGAGTTACAGGGTGATTAAGAAAAAAAGCTAGTTTTTCATAAAACACTCGGTATCTTAAAAACTATAGGGCATCCGATCATAAATAATAGCTCATTATATGCAGAACTTCATGGGCTTTCCAACGACTGTTCAACCAGTCACATATACCTCTCGCATCAAGAATTGTGGTTGTCAAAACTAAAAATTTCGGATTTCCTTACTTTTTTTTTTAATTTAACCTCTATTATTTTTGCAAAAAGGTCGTTAATATAATTTTTTTTATAAGAACTGTAAACTGTAGACTCTCCTCTTTAAGTTGAGCTATTAGACCCTATGTGTTAACACCAACCTTTAAACAGTTATTAACTCATAACCTATTTAGGTAACACCGAAATTAGACGATATTTTTTAAAATGACGTGCTAAGGGAACAAATTATCGTTGAGAATAGGTTTGAAAATAGGTTTGAGAATAGGTTTAGACCTAATAACAATTAAAAGGCTTCAGATAGCACATTGGGTGTAATAGGTTACATGAAAGAGTCGAGTCTACAGTTTACACTTTTTATAAAAAACGGTTATGTTAATGAACTTTTTGGAAAAATAATAGAGGTTAAATTAAAAAAAAAAGGTAAGGAAATCCGAAATTTTTAGTTTTGACAACCATAATTCTTGATGGGAGAGGGGTGTAGGTTGAGCAGTCGTTGGAAAGGCCATGAAGTTCTGCATATAATGAGCTATTATCTATGATTGTACGCCCTGTAGGTTTTTAGATACAGGGTGTTTTGTGAAAAAGTAGCTTTTTTTCTTAATCACGCTGTAACTCCCAAACGGTTTATATGGGGGGGTCATACAATTTTTGGTTCGTCTAGGTGAGTACTATCACCTCCTACTCTATTGACCTGTTAGTGGTAAACAAATAATCTAAAAGGTTTTATTCACCTTCATTTAAAACTATACATTCGTAGTAGTAATAAAATCTATTAACGAGTCCGGTTGAAGAGTTGCTTTGGTACTACGTTTTAATTGATGAAATATACCAAACAGCAGCTAAGAGCTAACACATCCATGCTGTATAATTTTTTTCGTGCAGCGCACTAAAGTGTAATCTGATTTGTTTTAGCCTATTACACCTATCTAGGCATGTCATTATGATTCGATCGTTAAACGCGGTGATTTATGTTTATGAAGTGAATAATCAACGCTCTCTACTTAAAGAACTCCATAAAAATTCTATTCTAGTCTAGAAAATGTTTTTTTTTTAATCGCTCTTTGCCTTTTCCTATGTCTTTCCTATTTCTTCATTTTCCTCCTCACAAAAGTTAAGTGCAATTAACAGTAAACTTTTCATGGAAAATTTGTGAACTGTGACGCAAAGGAAAAAACTTGAGAATAGTTGCCAATTTTCAAAAGACAAAATTCAAGGAACTTACATCTTACACCATCTTTTTTAATTAATGCTCATAATGTTGTTAGTAAGAGGTTAAATTTTCAAGTTGGGTTCTGAATGGACTTCGAGGCGAGATCATTCTTTTTTTTTTGTTTTTTGTTTAATGGACTGTTAATTGGTTACATTTGAGAAGACAAAAAATACGTCCTTGGTGAAAATTTTTTACGGGATCAAGGATAACAAAATAGATTTGTATGACATTTTTTCCTAAAAATTGGAAAATCAGTGAACAATTTCGGTTAATATTTAAAACTGTCCAAAGAAATCTCCATATTCATTTCTTTATTGGGAAAATAGTGGACAACTGCCGGACAAAATTTTTTGTAATTTGTCGTTGGTTTTCTTTTAAAAACTTCTTCCTTTTTATTTGTTGGAAAAAGTGTGGATTAATAATGGAAATGAAAAATCTAGACATGCCATGGATGTTCTTCAGAATGAATCTGCACTATATCCAGGCTTTATAAAATCAAATTCCAATATTTTATTGTTTCTTGAAAAAAGGTGTTTAGAATTTTGCTATGGAAGACTTATGGTGGTGTCATTGTTGAAGTGGAATCATATTCATTTAGTATTGCGTTGCTGTCAACTCAGTTAAAAATTGTGAATACATTTCGCAAGTAAAGATAAAAACAAAGGTAAGACAATTGCTGTAAGGATGTTTTGTTATGTATATTTAATATTATATATTGTAATAAAATTTAATGTTGTTGCTTGATAGGTATAATATAAATTTAACGTTTTCCTATTAAATATAGTTAGAAAGTGAAATGATGCGTTATTTCCAATTTGCCGTGTGTTCATATAGTGAAATAATATTTAGACAATTATTTTGTAGAACGTATAAAGAGTAAAAGTAACTTTCTTTTTTCATTACATATTATTTAATGGTAGTGTAATTAAAATCTGTAATTTGTCCAAAGAAATGCCCATAGTCTTTTTTTAGAGAAATAGCTGACAAATATGGAAGAAACTTATGTTGGTAGCTACTTTAGTAATTTTGGTTAGTTAAATACTCGTAATTATAATTTTATGCACAAATGAACTAGAAGATACATAAATCGAGAGCTTTTGATTAAATTAGTCTTAAATTTAATGGTGAAATGTATCCCTAAATATAGCGTAAGTTACGTATGTCAGGCAAACTAGGTACCGACCACTGCGTCGGCGGACTGCATACTTTGTGAGGCAACATTTCCCTGATAAAACATCTTCGTTAGGACAGATATTATTTTTCTCAATAAATAACAATAGTAAGGCAAGCCTTTTCTATTTACTTTCATGGAGATATTTGGAGTGAAACAGGGAATGGATGCCAAACCTACATTTAAAAAATCACTCTGTAGGTTAAAAGCATTGAATAGATAACTAACAAGGAAACGGGGTATCATGCGAATCGAATACAGTGAACGTGTGCAAGCAATTCAATAACAGTCAGACCCTATGATTTGTGTGGGGGGGGGGGGCATTATTTGACATTTCTGCTTGATTTTTGACATTTCAGATTTTATGAATAGAAAATTCGGGTTTGATTTTGCGATTTTGTGGTAAATATCTAATTAAAAGTGATTTTTACTTAATAGTAGTGTGATACAATAGTGAAGTATTGTTTTGTGAACGGGATTTTATATAATCAAGACTCCGGAGGAGTGCAATTAGAGTGTTGAAGTGCGCTGTGCTGTGCTACAGAAACAACCGGAGTTTGTGTCGCAGGAAACGATTCTTCAAGCAAATTTTCTTACCCCATTAGAGGGGGATAAGGCATGGTCATGGAAACGAGAAAAAGTGGAGCTGCTTTGATATTCCATACAAACTGCAAAACAAGCCCTTTTTTATCATTTCCATGTAAAATGGCTGTCTCAAAAACTATGAAGAAAACTACAGCTTAAGATCAAACATCGCCAATAATAAAGAGCGAGACAAAATAGCTCTTCCATCGCTTTCTGCAATAGTAGAAAAAGTAATAATAGCAATAGCCCAACCATTCGAAAAATTTCTAAGGGGAAAAAATCATTCTTAGGATGGATGTGGTGTCACCCCTATATCTGGTCAATTGACATTTACGTAGTAAAATTCGCGTAAATATCCCAAAGAAAGCCAAAGCCTTATTTACTCTTCCGTTTCCTTCACCAGGTACCGCTCACAAAGCACATAAGACGATGTAAGCAATATTTTGCTTCAAAATCTGCATATTTTAAGAGCATTTATTTATCACTCCTAGCGAGAAGAAGAGAATTACTATAATATTAGTATATTTATTAGCTTTACACCCGAAAAAGGTACCAGTACTTGTAATTGGTGTTAATCTTCTTGCAACAGAAGAAAATCTATCCAGTTGTCAAAATTTGTATAATTTAATAATTATTTTTAATAAATATTCAAAACAAATCTCTTTCCTGATACGATATTTTCCTTATTTATGTTTTTTTTTGTTTTCCATAAAAATTATGTAGACCTTTATAAATATCGACTAATTTTGATATATTTCCGATATTGTAAGCAATAAATGCAGCCTGGTTGACAATAAAATATCCATTTTTAAAAAATTTAGACCATTCTAATGTAAAGATTTTCCAACCACAATTCTTCCTCGGTAAATATATGTCAAAATACAATAAATTTTAATATCAAAAGTCCTTGCCCACCGGATTCTATAAAAGACACATTTTGAAAACGTTTTGTATGGTACTAGTTAAAATATAAAAAAATCGTCGTTGTTTTTATGAAACCTTCTATCGATCACTCAAAATAGCTTGAGGTTTTGATGCCAACTTAACCGCCTTTTTGCTCTTTACCCACGAAAAAGACTCCTATGTTCTTGTTGATCCTTATAAAATAAAAAACGAAATATCCTATGTGTTACTTGAATACTTAAGTTGACAAAAATTATCAGTTCTTCGGCTCTCCTATAAAATTATACTTTTGCCACATAGGAGGTTTCATGAAAACAGCGACGAATTGTTGTGTTGATGGTGATTTCTAAGTCATGAATTGTATTCGCAACAAATTATGCAAGCAGTGAATTACCGATAATGAGTTTTCATGAATGAATTGTGGGCGATGAATTTTCAGGATATTTTATAGTCAATATGGTGCAGGAAAACAAACTCTAAGACCTGTAGAAAAGAAAATTATGTAATGGACTGTAGAGGCAAAATCTAAATAGTATAAGCGTTCAACTAGTTAAATAGATAATTGCCAGTACTTAGTATTGCAATGTACTTAAAATCACTGCACACTATTTAAGTATAACGATTTTTTTTTGTTACAAAGAATTTTAGAAGGTTTATATAAAAGATAGGTACCTACACACACAACTACATAATTGTTCGAATTAAAATTATCCACAATTGAAGTCTTTTTTAAAACAATAATTTTCCATTTCACTGTAGACTTAACAAAATAAATAATTATAACAGTTACAAGAATATCAACTAAATAAATCGTAAACGCCACACCTATCACAACAAACTGCAATCAAGCAAAGAGGGCAGAGATTTTACCAAGCTTTACTTATAGTCTTCAACAAAACGTTGACTAACAGCTCTAACTCAATACACATATAGGCGTAATTATGTACTCAGAGGAGAGTGGAATGGGAACTACTATTTCAAAACATAAAAATTTTTATTTCCGAAAAAAAAAACTGAATAGTTTTTTTCTAACTGCTTTGACGACTGACCCTTAAATTTTTTGCTTGATCAATCTTGAAGCGATTTAAATGTATCTAGATTAAAACCGCATGGTCACAATCCGTCTTAATGATATCTCGAGCAGCGTAGGTACCAAACTTTAAATATTTTAATACTAATGGATATTTTATTTATATGCCTCACTTTCGCCTTCAGTAATACATTCATATCGGACTGTGCTGAATGAATATTATACAGAATCGCACTAAATAAATTTCGGTTGATCATTCGACATAAACGAGATGATTAATCTTTCGAAAAACGAAGTCAAAGCTATAATTTGATGTTCGATGGGTGCCTAATTTAAAAGATAAATCACATTATTTCTGTCTAATAATTTCTTTAATAACATATTCAAGTTAAAAAAGACAAAAAGAAACATTAAAAGAAGTTATACGTTTATCCCATGTAAAGAGGATGTTAACCTTTCAACCTTTCCAGTTTTTATGGATACGAACTTCCGCGTTGCTGTTTGATGCGTAAAAATAAAAATAAAACATTTTCTGATTACCATTTCACATGGCAATATGCAGATGTTTCTATAATGGTAATTAAAAGAAAAAAACAACAAATTCGATAATATTTTCCCGCTCTAATTCTTTACGACCATTTTTTTCCAATTCTTGTCATACATATATTTACTATCAAGGTCGGAAACTACAAGTGATTGTAAAATGGAATTAACGTGATTTTTATTTTATTAACACTTTTGGGCGCTTCAAAGACTTTTCATGGATTCTTAAAATTCGAGTTATGTGTGCTACACAGAAGGTCTCATATTTTTGAGTTATATTTACTTTCAGCTTATTTGTTATTCTGTTATTTTTGGTTATGTAATTTTTATGTTAGCTTCTTTAATTATACAAAAACAAAAAAACACACACAATATCTACGTACTATTTACATCCTGCCCAATAAATCTTCTCTTCTTATATCAAAACAAAAAATATTTCTCGACAAAAATCCAATGGTGAGAACTGATATTTTTAAAAATGCAAAACAAAAAATTTCTTCACGGTTTTGTCTAAATAATTATTAAGATTCGTATAAATACCAAAGATTTTCTCATCAGTGTATTTTTATTAAATATTCATAATTAATTCTTCCATTAGGATTTTCGCACCAAATTTTGATCTTGAGTCTAAATTGCAATGGGTATAGGTCGATCAGGTTAAGAGCCCCGTTTCTGTTATACATACATACCAATGCTGAAGATACTCTTATGCTACTATATGATCAGGTAGGTTTCAAAAACTATTAGTTGTAAAATTGTAACGAATTCTTGTAGTACGGCATACAAGTTTTCCTTAGAACTAATTTTAATATGAAATATCTAACAATCAGTATATTACCACTCCTAACGAAAGTTTTAGAAAAAATAGTGGTCAGACAAATTCAAGAGTACTTAAGCGTAAATAAATTGTTAACCTGCAGATAGTTAAAAAAAATAATAATAATAATAAAAAAGAGAAAAATTATTATTAAAAATCCAAATATCTAAACCAACTTGAAAAACTGAAGAAGGCGATGAACGAAAACTCAAGAGAAACAGATATCTGAATGAAAAAAATATTTTAATATCAATTCGTTAAAATTCATTATTAAGTTTTCCTAAAAACTTAATATTGACCGTTTTATATATAATTTTTGGATATACGACTGCCATATTAGCGACTAGTACGAAAGACGAATTCCTGCAAAATCCTAATCTTTTGTATTTAAATTAACGTGAATTTTTAAATTAAAGTTAAACTCTTCTCTCTACTTCTTTCCTTCATCACAAGTTTCAAGGGAATCAGATATTATTAAAAACCACTAGATTTTTAGCTAACAAAATTCCAATTATATTTTATTTTTATTACTTTATATATTAAGAACGTCTGGTATTGACTGATCTCCTAGTATATGTTAACAAATGCAATTTCAATATGACCAGAATTGGAGCTCGTAATTTTGGTATA
This sequence comes from Dioctria rufipes, assembly GCA_963924295.1. Lineage (NCBI taxonomy): Eukaryota > Metazoa > Arthropoda > Insecta > Diptera > Asilidae > Dioctria > Dioctria rufipes. The sequence goes on along the minus strand of OZ002743.1, from coordinate 61,877,470 downwards.
GCAACTCGAAGAAATACTTAGTAAATATTATCCGAAACTACGAGTAGATCTATTATTTTTCGTAGAGAAGTTATACACAAAATTCTATATTTTTCCATAAACAAGACCTCAATTATTGTCCGAATATAAATTGTGACGAACTAAATTTTTTTATGGGAATTTTACTAGAGAGCGATAAAGTTTTCAATACAACACAAAAAAGAATTTATAGATATCATGAAATCAAAATTTTTATTTATACTTCATGAAAATGCTGTCCGGCTCTGGCCATTGTCAAAATTAAGGGTGGTATGCTAGAGCCAAGGAATTCGATCAAGGAAATTGTCCACTTATTTTTTCGAGGAAAATTGACATTAGGTCAGAAAGTTTTTGACAATTTGGATTTGACAAATGTGTGATATCTCATCCAAAATTAAGAAATAAAAAAGAAAGTATAGAAATGGATAGTTCATAATAAAAAATTAAGATTCATGTAAAACAATTTTTATTCCTACATTTGTCACCTCTTGAAAAATCGCCTTTCTTTCCTTCAACTTTCCGAATTATTTCAAAAACATAAAAAATTCCTAACAAAAATAATTGCAGTTTTCTCACTTTAATTTCTTTTCTCTAGCATACTACTTGAAAAATTCAGCACAGAAAATAATACTTGAGCATTCCTTGATGTTTTTACAAAATCTTTATATAGGAAGCATAATTCCTTGGGTCTAGCATACCCCCTAAGTAAACTTAATAAGCTGACTGATAAAAATTTACGGTCGTAACGGCAAACCAAAAAAAGATACTTTTTTTCATTAATATTAACTTTTTTTGTATTTAATTAACTTTTTTTCTACAAAAGAAGACATATCCTTTCCTTTGTTAAAATTAGAGATTACTTTTCAAGATTTTTTACCGGGAAAAACTTATATTTGTTTAAGAAGACATTTTTTTTCTTATTCTCCGGTATATGGCAAAAGCTTAAAAAAAGTATTTGTAATTTCATCACACAACCCAATTGATTTTGGGTGACAAGTTTCAAGTCTTGATTTTGACTCATCAACAGGTCCCAAATAGCGAAATTGAGTCAGATGAAAAACAAATGAAAAATAGAACAAAGAAAAGGAATGAAAAAAACCAAAAAATTGAGAAAAATAGAAAAAGCAATTTAAAAAACCAGATTCATTCGAAACGAATAAAAACTGTGTATGCCCGCAGAGGGCTGAAAAAAAAAGAAAAAAAAGGAAGAAGAAGAAGCGTTTCGTGTTAGCAGAAAACCTTACACTCATCGGTACGGCTTGGGTTTCTGCCTGCCGTAGACACTTGAAACAGATCAAATATAAAAAAAAATCTTAGCTTTTGTTATATACCGGAGAATCCAAAAAAATTCCTTCTTGAACAAATATAAATTTCCTTTTTTAGTAAAATGAAAATCTAAAATGGCAGACACTTTCCGCTAATACCTTTATGACGACATCATGCATTAGATGCCGTCAAATTGTCTCCTTAATCATATCCTTATCTCATTCCATCCATGCTGTTCTTTGCATCATCGGCATCCCCTAAGCTTGACCTAATAATATATAAAAATAATAATAACAAAAAAAGGCCACAATAACCACATTTTACTGGGCATTCCAATACGTTTTTGGGCCAGAGTTCTGCCAAAAACATTAGCACTTTGTACGATTTTTTTAGATATTATTTTTAGGCATGGTATGTAGATATAGCGTTGTTTTTTTTTTCAGAAGTATATTTTTACATGTAAAGCTGGATTATGGTCCTGAAAACTTAACAGAGCGAAAACAACTGAATTGTCATTCCTTCAAAGACTTTATTGGATAAATTAAAATTTTTGTTTCAAAATGTTCTCTTTTTATTTTTTACGCTATACAGATTTTCATGCACTATTCCCGTGGCACAAAATCCTTTGGAACTCACTCTCCTCATCAACTAGTATATTATTTCGTAGATGTTCTAACAGTTCAAGTATCTATGACCATAGATGGCACAAGAACTAGATGTCGCATGCAGTACCAAAAAAGTATTCAAAATTTATATGGTTGGGTGGTCCATTCCGGAATGGACCACAACATTTGAAATGATGTATACACCGAGTGATTCATATTTTTTCTTATCTGAAGTGTTGAGGAAGTTGATAAAATGCATACAAACTGCTACTATAAAAACATTTGCTTTCAACACGCTATAAAACATGTTATGCTCTATTCCAGAATGTACTACTCATTTCACAATCTGTATATTCTGCTCTAGTATGGCATGCGACATCTAATTCTTGTGCCATCTATGCTATGGACTCATGTCCAGGGCCATTCCATTTCATATAGCTATCATTGTTTCCAGAAAATGGTAAAAACTCATAGTCATATCTGCTTGACGACCACATCACAACCTTGATATGGTCTCATTGATTCGCATTACACTTTTTATTGTAAGGATACTTGGAAATCATTCTAGCAGCATGAATATTAGCATATTCCGTTTAGCAATTTTCCAATGCCATTAGGGTGCAATGGTTCATTATCATTCATATTCATATTGTGATTCAACCTTGAAAAAATTTTGTCATTAATTTCCCTGTCATCGTAATCTATAATATCTACGACTCCAAGAATATTCCTTGGCAGATAGCTTTCCAAGACGTTGAGCTCATTTTGGCAAATATTTTCGCAGTCGTTTAGCTCTCCAAACTGATTAAGTGGTAAAATTATATTGCATCTCTCTTACAAATAGTTTCGCCACATCTCCATTTATACTTGCTATGAAATTGAAACCCTCTGCGAAATAATTCTAGGAAAAAGTAAACTTAAATACAATTTTTGATGAATTATAGAAAATTATAAATGAAGACATATGATGTTAAAAAAGGTTGAAGTTAACTAAAATTTTATAGAAATACCTACGTCTTGTCACTACATAACACTAGCATCAGGTTCATTCAATTTAACAAAAATATATGGAAGAATGGGATAACTATACTTCGTCGTTTTTCCTGTAACGATATTCACATAGCTGCACCACTGTATTCTTTCATTGAGTTTAACACCCGGATTAGGAATTTCCTTTAAAATCAGCACGAGATTCTTGCCTACCTAAGGTCATAAGTGGAATTGGAGTTTCTACAGAACTATGGTCAGCGATTGGAACCTGTCCCTGAACACTTCAAAATTCATTAAAAAAAAAAATGTAAAAATAAATCTTGTAAATAATGAAAAAAAAATGATATTTCAAAACTTTGAGGACGATCTTTTGATATTATTGGTCGCCAGCTATTTAGAAAATTACTGAAAATTCATTAGCAACTTTTAAGGGTTTATGTTGAGTTTAGTCAAACAGATTCACATCATACACAATGTGGTGTTTGACAAGAAAAACACAACAAATTTCAAATATCCTAAAAAATGGAATAATTAATTTAATAAAAAAAAAGCATAAGTTTTACGTCAACCTAGCATTAATTATCGATATCCAAAACATGAATTTGAGACCACCAAGAATGGTAATCTTCCTAGCAGAGATATATGTTGACAATGCTGATTGATGATAAAGCTTTCATCAGATTATTGTCCATTGAAAGGTAATGATTTGAAAAATATATTTCACCTTGTAGAACTCCATGTACTCTTGTGTGGACTTTTATTCCGGGTTACATGAGATAGTACAGCTTGAATGCAACTTGCACTGCCATACTTGCCATACTTCTTGCACGTGTGATCCCTACTGCCATGCTGGCAGTTCAGCTTTCAGCGAACTTACATGATGAAAAATCATGGCAGCTGAGGTGATAGTAATTTGACACTATACAGTTTACAAGATGGCGGAAAAGAAATGCTTGAGAGGAATTGATAAATTTATATTGGGAAAATGATATTTTCTGGAATCATTTGCATTACATCATTTACCAACACCTTCCTCTACATTTTTTCTTGTCTTTTTATCATTCTGCTACTTCCTCTATTGCTATAATTTCCAGCAAGACTACGTCTCAATTCCATTTTTTAAATGAACTTGCATACAAGATGATAAGACATCAACCGAACTGCCTTATGCTGTCAAGTTTAAAACCGCGTTGGAAGGGAGGTATGCATACAAGCTGTACTATCTCGTGTAACCCCTGGGTTAGTTCAAAAACTTAGTTCAAACAGGCCTTATAGGCATACACAAACTAATAACAGACAAAGACTGGACAAGTAGAACAAAAATCTGCAACGTCTTGCTCTAATATAAAATCAACGATGCCTCGACGTGATGTAAGGAAACCCTAAATTTTTTCGTAGAAATTTACTGGAAATTTTTTCTTTAGAATTTCTATGCATTATTGGAGTACGACAACGGTTGTTTTGGTCTGCTAACAATTTTTATGAGCGTAGATACGAGTAATAAGCATTCATTTCTTCTTAGAAATTTACAGGAAATGTTTCGATAGAATTTTTATTCACTCGAGAGTTATTTTCAGATATAATACGAACTTTCATGTGTAGCGTTGTCGGCCTCCATAAATGCATAAAAATTCTAGACAAAAAATGTCCGGTAAATTTATACGAAAAAACTGAAGGCTTCTCTACATTAGGTCGAGACTTCGTTGATTTTATATGAAAGCAAGGCATTGCTGCCTTACTCTTTGGTTACGTCAACAAGTCAATGTATTGTCGAAGCTCGAAGCATCGTTGATCTTATATTCGAAAGAAGCGTTGCAGATTTTTGTACTACTTGCCCAGTCTTTGTATGTATATATTATTAGTTTGTCTATGCTATAGGTCTATATAGACCTCCTTATAAATGGTGCGTTCAAGCAGGTAAGAAAAGTATTGGCAGGACGTTTCTTATACGTTCTTACAAACCTCTCAAAAGTACCGAACGTAATGATAAAAAAATTTCCATTCGAAGTCACCCAATATTTCCATAAAAATTGTAAGTCAGGTGTAAACAGACCTTTCCATCTGTTAGACGAGTTACATCACACTGCATCTAATGCCGAATTTGGGAATTTTAAAAAGATTCGAATTATTGTCCATTATAGACATGTCAGTTGAGGATATCTTGAAGTTTTCAGGGCGCTGCGTGAATTCTTTCTTCGCTTTTTTTTTCTGCAACAACGAAAAGGTCTGCATAGACCTACAGGTCCACATTACGATTAAGAAATTCAAAAACCTAGAAATAAAAAGTGCACTAGGTATGGAATACGAAGTAGTGCTCGAGATACAATCAAAATAAAGCTATAAGTGAGATGCACAAGTTGAAGTCGTATCCACTTTTGCCGGATATAAGAAAAAAAAACTTAAACAATGATGATGATGCAAAAGCCAGAAGCATTTTCAATTTAATAACTTTTGATAATGACCACAAAGAAAAGGTTTGTTTGAAGATTTTTAATATCTTTTTTATTGCTTAGGTATTAGTATGACTTGTGCAGTCTTTTGTATAATTTAATTTATTTTATTGTCATTGTTTTCATTTGAAATTCAACATTAAAAAAGGTGTTGGCATAGGTAAACTAGAGACTAATAAACTTTAAACTTTTATTAAATATCTATCTATAAACCATAAAGTTTTATTTTGAATAATTTAATTTTTGAAAACTGGAAAAAACCGTCAAATCAAAAGCATAAAATATTTCGTGTTGACACATGTTTTAATTAAAATATTTTTGAAATAAAATGGAAGAGGAAATTCTTAGACTAAAACGGTAAATATAAATATTAAAAAAAAGTAAGGACACCATTTTGAAATAAATATTTATATAAATTTACTTAAAGAATTAGATTGGATTAATTTATGAATTATTTAGCACGTTGCACAAAATGTTGATGATGTTCTAATAAAAAGTGCAGAAGTTAAGCATTTTTTTTTTTCATTTTCAACAGCAAAAACTTTCTCTTACTCCACTGTAGTGGTGGGGTACAATATTGTTCCAGATGAATATTGTTCTAGATGGAGCCTAGTTCTAATTTAATCGTCATTGGAATAGTGCGGACAAATAATTTTAGCAATTTAAAAAAATGTAATTATTACTTGTTAACTTTTTTTTTATTTTATCACTTCTATAAACGGAGAAAGTCATACCGCAGCCGCCATAATTGTATTTCATAGCAAGTGCTGGATAGTTCTCGAAACATACAAGTTTTCTAGGGCTGGTAGTAGGTAGTTAATCGCGAATGTCTTTCTTGAGGTCTTGAGCGTACTCTATTGTAATGATTGAATTACTCTGATAAGCGGACTCTATCGGAATGAACTGTTTTTCCCCTTATTCGTGAGTTTTTTTTTTCTTCTATTAATAGAAATAAAAACATAACTACTGCTATTCCAGGCGAAAGCTCAACACTACTTGCTGTGAGAACCTTAGCATCACCAGCTGAGGCTACCAAAAGCAATCCAAAGAGGCGTGTGTGTACCGGAAAACGCCACAAAAAGTGTCATATGGAGGAATGTAAACTACGCATGAAATGGCAACGACTACAGCAGGGGCTAATTCAGGACCATGGAAGGTTTAGTAAGTCAAACGGCAAAACTCTTCTGAGAAAACAAGTTGAAAGACGTTTAACTGAGCCCCGGTTGGGAGGTTCAGGAGTATTAATAATTGAACCAGGCCTCCGAAGTATTTGTTCAATCGGTCACGAACGATCAACTAAAACTGCCGCACTTGACTTAAGCTGATTAGAATCTGGCTAATGTCTTGTTAGGTACCTCCACTAATAGAAATGCCCTCAAACTAAATAGAGATGCTAGTGCTCCAGGGATAGAGTTCACGGGTAAAAAGCAAGTAATATTTTATGAATCATTGAATTCGGTCTTTGATGCTGCATCGGGCAGAGATGATGATGACTAACCAGTCGATTCGGGTAAAGTATATTCAACTAAAGTTGCTTAAGAAATTCATGCCTGACAGTAACACAAAATAAACACCGGCGAGACTATGGAAATGGACGCTATATACATATTTACTGTCCAAAACAGGTGCAACCACACTATCGCTTCTATAAAAAAAAAAAAACTGCTAATCCAGGACTAAAAGGGAACGTACGCAACTAAATGTAATGATTCTTAGTCTTCATTGAAATAGAAAAATCTTCAATCAGTTTGTCTATCCGTCCGTCTGTCCATCCATCCATTTGTCCGTCCGGCTGTCCGCCTGTCTGTCCGTCCGCCTGCATGATAACTTACGAACGCGTTCACTTAGGGAGCTGAAAGCATGCACACGGGCTTTTTTAAAAAAAATGTAAATTTAAAATCAAAAATGACATAAATCGGGTAACTCCTTCGTAGGGTTGCCACACAACAATTTTGTTTTTCACTACATATGTATGTGGACAGTACCTAACAACGCGTCAGCGTAGAGCGATGAAATTTTGTGCACAATGTTTTCACTGAAATAGTAAATAAAATTGGACTAAATCGGGCAGCCCCTTCCTTCCTGGTGTTGCCATATAAAAATTTAGGTTTTTTACGTATACTCTAAAAATCATACCACATTCCTTGTAATAGGTCAAATTAAAGAGGAGAATTCACAGTTTGCAGTTTTTATAAAAAAACAGTTATGCTAATTACGTTTTTGTTAAAAACAAATAGATGTCAAATAAAATAAAAATCAAGAAAATCCGAACTTTTTAGGTTAGACCACAATAACTTCTGAAATGAAGAGTACCGGGCTGGTTGTCCGGTTGTTGGAAACGACATGAAATTCTTAGCTGTGACTGTACGCTCTGTATTTTCAAGATATTGGGTGTTTTGTGAAAACTATCTTTTTTCTTAATCACCGTATTACTCCGAAACGGTAATATGCAACCCCCCTTGCCATACAATTTTTTGTTTAGCTATGTGAGTACTAACACCTCCTACATGGAGGAAACACCCTGTATAAGCGGAAACAAAATGATAGATGAAGTCGCCCGGGTTGGTACATTCTCGGACACTCCTTTCTTTAAAGTATGAATGTCATCACAATACCTGTATTACAAATATTGTGAAAAAGGCTCCCACGATCAGAAATGAAAGACAACTGTTCGAGAAACCGAATCCAAGCTCAACGAGGAGGTAATAATGCTAAATAACCTACCCTTGAAAAATTTGTCCATACTTACTAATGACAGCACGACACTTATTGACAACCCTAAATGCAAACGATGCAGTGGAGTAGTGATAGAAATGGCGAATAACTTTTTTTATACTCTGGCGCTAAGTTCTAAACATTATGGGCGTCTTAGCTCCCGTCCTTTAAATGAACAGCATTCATCGGCAAGGATGATTGGGAGCCAGTTCTCAAAATCATTAGAATCTTTGGCTGGCATTCATTAGCGGAGTTACATATGTATATCATGAAGACTAACATCGGGACTCAACCTACCTTTAATCCATTTATCCGTGAACCCTTGTAGACCTACATATGCATATCAACTATCAAAATGGTATCTAAGGCATATTTGGTATAGAAAATTTGACGATTGAGTGATCAGTCAAAATATCAATGAAGATTCTTTTGAGTAATGTAAATTGAGAGAGGTTTGGAAAATGGAACTGCTTAAAGCTAAAATTATAACTTCTCCAAATAATTGTAGATGTGGATATGAAAAGAGGTCAAATTGGGAAAGTTTTTCTGTGGTTGCGATATTAAAAATTTTATATTTGTGAGTTTTACTTGAAAATGGTGGTATTGTTGGCGCCAGGTCTTTGTAAAGTACTGAAGAGTTTTTCGTACCATACGAAACTATTAAATTAATTATAACTACTTTTACTGGCCACCTAACCATTCTAGAAAGATTTACGAAAAACAACTTCAACGATTTCTATATACGTACAAGTTCTAATCTATGGTGTGTCGAAAAAAATTGGTCTTACACCAATTATAAATTCTCATTTATGTAAGTTAAATCCAACTTGTAAGAATTTCTGTACAGACTTAGATTTATTTTTAATCATATCTAATCAATCAATCAATGTTGTCATAACAGAAATGTCATAGTAAGTTCTGCTCTTTCATCTGTCCAAATGTCAATCCAAAAGGAAATAAACTGAACCAGTCATATCAGAAAACTCAATGCTAATTAGCTTCCACCTGGAAATGATATGAGAATTTTAGATAAATAGATACAGCGTTTCTGAACTGCATTTAAAAATGGAAAAAATTTTCCATAAAATATGAAATTAATTACAAGTTCTCAAAACCAGCTGGTTAACCTTTTTTTTTGTTGCAAGTAAAAAATTTACTATTTTTAGCTGATTAGGAAAGAGATCAGTGTACCATTTGATTTCCTGTGAAAAATGCACATACCTATTACCTATAGCTACTGTCGTACCAACTCAGGTGAGAAAGATTGATGGCATTTAAGGGAGATATAAACTTTAAGCCAAAATCTCGTGTGAATCAATCAAAACAAAAGATAAGAAGAGAAAAAAAACAAAAGATTATCGCGCCGCTTACATCTTAACAGCAACATTCATGTAAGTGAAGTGTTAGGTTTCTTTCATGGTAAGCTTTGTGCCGCCAAAATGTTGAAATCCGAAACGTTTTACATAATTAAACGGTTCCATTAGGTCTCGATGGTGCGGTAATATATCGAGTTGGGAGCGATTATTGACAATCGCGCATTTGGATAGTAAAAATATTATATGCAGACCTTGCTCCCATGAATACTATTTTGCTCGTCTCATCACATTTATCCTCGAAGTGTATCAATTAAGATCGACAGAGTATCGAAGAAGAGGTGACGATTTCGGTTTTATGAATGAGATAAGAAAAAAAATGTTTGTTGAAAGGTAAATTTGAGTAAAGTTTATAAATGTACACTTTGGTGGCCAGTTCTTCAACGTAGTAGTAATCTGCATAAAGAAAGTCAGCCATATCTATACATCGCAATAGATTCAACGGTTTTAGCATCATTGATATATAAGCTGCAGGGGGACCAAGAAAACAATCATTCGAGATCGTAACGAGCTAGGATTAACTAATTTTGAACAGAAAATATTTTAGAAGATCACACAATGGTAAGGGCTTCAATCTTTTGATTTTATTAAATATTTTTTAATGGATTAACTCAAATATAATTCAATTTTAGAAATTACTTGCAATTACGATAATTGCTACCCTAAGTGCAGTCTCAGGTGATGTTTCACATTTATTGGCAGCATCATTAGCATCATCACGTTATATTCCCCCAATTCCAAATGCATTACGAGGTTCATCTTCAATTTCGAGTTTTGGTGATATAAGTGGAGCTGCTCAGACACAAAATGCAGCTATATTGCCTCCACCACAAGGACCAGTACCCGATTCTGCTACACAAGGACCTAATCCACAAGATATTGCTACACCGGAACCTGAATATATCGATATTGATTTGCCTTTCGATGAACCACAAGAACCGATACCTCCACCACGTATTCCAGCTCCTGCACCACGTTTACCTGCTCCTGCACCACGTTTACCTGCTCCAGTACAACGTTTCCCTGCACCTATATCACCACCTAGGGGCCCGGCACCAATTCCACAAAGGCCTATTTTTTCATCTGTCCCTAACTTTGCTCAGGGACCAGTTCAAAATTATCTTGCGCCAATAAATGAACCTGCACCTGGACACACACTAGAAGCTGATGGATATCATTATAGAATACCAAGGCGGCATTATTATATCTAGGCTGTTCCTGGCATCCTTGCAAGTTTTTTTTTTAGTTTTAACTTTGTAGGTAAATGTTTAAGTTTTCAATAATAATGTTATCAAAAAAACTAACAAAACTCACCAAAAATAAATTATTTATTACCATCATTTACTTCTGGCTTTTTTTTTCTATACTCTATGCCAGTCAAGGACAAAGGTAAGACTCGTCTGCCTTTAAAAGATGAGGAACTATCCGTGAAAGGTATCAGTCACAGTATCAAAATTTTAAGAAACCCAAACCGGATTCACGGTCATTTTTTTCCACTTTCGGTATACGATCGCAGCGGCATTTCCGGTTAATATCGATGCAAGCTATTGTGGAAAATCGTTAAATTCGAATTTTAATATTGCATCCACAAAAAGCGGTAACCTTCAGAAAGACATAAAAATCATATTAAAATTAAATTAGATGCAGCAAAAGAGGTTCGGGAAGGTCTATTATGACTTCCATAATAATTTGATTATTATTAGAAATCTTCGAAATGCTTGCAATTAAATATTTTGCTATTATTAGTGATGCCTGGTAGCGAATAAAATTCGAAATATATGGGAAATTGTTTGGAAAGTTGTCCTAAACAGTATACCAAATGACCAGAGCAGCTTTTTCATTTACCTTTATTTGATTGAGAGGTATTCAACTGAACTTATCAAAATATGCCGGACTCCCTTGAATATGTGTCAAAATTATTGATTCACTGGGGAACAATTTTTAATATAATTTCTGTTGAGTTCGATTTTTCAGCTGTTTTAAAGTTAAATAGGCATCCTGATTTCAAAACTGACGGGTATAAAATTAAACCCAGCAATCTCCACATTTTTATTTTTCGAGTTATTTAGCAAAAAAGTGTAGAAGAATACGGACTACATTTTTTAAACTTTTTGGATTTTGGATTCCTAATCAAGATACACATAGTAGAATGACTTTAACTAAAAATTTGAACTTAAAAATTTAAATACTATAACCGTTTTATTTTTGGATTTTGCTGGATTTAAAATTTATGGCTGGTTTTTGAAGATTTTGAAATGAAATACGAAGGAGGTTGCTGGCTATGTAATGACAATGGAAAATGAAAGAACCTAAGAAATAATAGGATAAAAGGAAATACAAAAATTTCGTTAACAAAATATTTTTATCGTAACGTAATAGTTACAACAGTGATAGTTATCTTTTGTTTCTAGACTACAATTTTCAGTATCAGCAATCTTACTGGCAGAATTTTCATAGTCTATAATACGCTGGAAGAAGTTCAGTTCAGCATTGAATCTCCAATTTTCTCCCCATGTTTATTTAAGCGGTTCTGAACATCTTTTATTTTGAATTGGTTAACTTTCAAGTCTACAAACATATTTATTTTAGTCAGAGACATCATCGCAATTGTCTTACCCTTCTTCGTAATTCCCTTTAAACAGCCATGTCGATTCATATAGTAAGGTTCGCATTGAATCAATATATTTTGCCCAGTTCTCGCTTTTTTTCAAGAAAAATCGTTTACATAATCCAAATTTGAAAAGCCAACATGCAGGTGGTTTAATGATTTCGTGCACTGCCTGCTTCCAATCAAACACCGTACAATCTCTACCAAGTTTAAGAACGGTACTAAATGATGGTATAAAATCTACATACTTATCAGGATTTTCAAAAATGGCCATCGTCTTCAATTCTTTCTCGATATTTCCAAACATAATGTTAGCAGGGAGGAAGGAATGACCACCGATACGAAAATTAACTCCAGTTCAGTTATATACGAGGTAACTTTTTTCAACAGCCAGAAGCAACATATTCCAATCATATTTGAATTTTTATTTTGGCCTCCACAGCCATCAATCTTATACCGATTTCCATTAATCAAGTTTTCTAGCAGAAGTGTTACACTTTTCTTGCAGTGTTACACCGAAATTGTTCCATTGACTTGCACTACTAGAAAAAGTGTACGTCAAATGAGTCTGGTGCTACACCGGAAAAATCGGCGTTGTTACACCAAAAACAGCACACATCTACATGAGAAATGTCACAACTGAATGTTATTGAGCATTACATATCAATCTTCAACTATTACTCTACCAAATTCAACCGCAATCACGCCAAAATCTTTTAAATAACAATTTTCATAATTTTTAAGTTATTCGTGATGTTATTTTTTCCAGAAAATTTCAATCTGACAATTACATGGATATGAGCTACTATACATTCTCATCGCATCAAAAGTTGTTCCATTGAACTCGTTTTTTACTGATTGACGTACACTTTTCTTAAAATATCAATGGAAATCGACATTACTCTAATTTTCCTAGTCAAATCAAGGCTGGTTAACTTTTGAAATACATCCGATGCGATCTCGTTTGAACTCTTCCGAAATTCATCTTCTGTCCACAAATAGGACGTGACATTACCCTTATTAAGAGGAGATCCCCAATGGCCTTCAATGATGGTAAAGTTGTATAAATATAGTTGCCTACTATAGTAGACTTGCTGGTCGGGTATTTTCGGCATAGCAAAATTTTTTTTGGCAGTCGAAAGAAAGTAGTGCAATTTCAGGATTGTTATCTTTTAATAAGGAAAAAAAATGCTCTGGCCCGAGTTTTATGAATTTTTAATGCGGTGCTTATTTCCGATTGCTTGACTTCATCTTTCTCTCCCTTAATCCTTTCTCCATATTGAAGACATTCTAAGCAAACATCCATCTCCACATTTGGAAGGTGCTTGTGCATTGTATATTTCGCAAAGCTTTTTGATGCTTAGTTCTGACGGAAGTATCTGTATATAGTTAATTGAATTTTATAATATTTAGCGTGAAAGTGGCTTTTGGCTGTGTTTTTGATCGGGAAGAGTTGTTTTAGAACAGCATTTATTGTTATTTCCCAACGTTTCGACCCTTGGGTTTATGGGTCCTCTTCTCGGGGCTACAAAGCAGTATATATTTAAAAACAACAAAACCAAATGTGTATTCACAACAATGTAGATTACCTTATGAAAGTGACAAATTAAAATATAATAACACTTATTAAAAGAAAACAATGGACAATTAAAATTTAACACTAAACAATTAGAAAAATTCTTTTTTAAAAAACAAATGAATAAATAAATAGAAGACGACTGATTGACGTATGACAGGAAGGCTTAGATTTATAGACAAGAAATGGAAGTACAAGGGCTTTTTTGGAGTAGGACGTCAATTAATATCAGTGGGCTATTGTTATTGATAGATGTTTATTAATGTGTGTCGTTCTGATGAGATGAGAGCTGAGTGCGTATGGTGTTAATGTGATTGTTACGTGAGGTTAAAGAATTGAGAATTTGGCGATATTCTTTGTGGATGGTCTCTGTATCTAGTCGTATATTGATTAAGTTATGTTTATTCATATATATGTGGTAAGATTCTTTGGTTTCTCTTTTTATTCTATTATTTTCATTGGCAATGATCATGGCATCGTCAAATCTATGCCCTGTTTCAAGGGAATGTGTAGCCAGTGCTGAATGCGGAGTCTTTTTCTCTATGTACTTAGCATGTTGAGATAGACGTGTTTTTAACTTTTTTGAAGTTTGGCCAATATATGCTGTGGGACAGTTGTCACAGTTAACTTTATATACCACTCTACTTTTTTCAGGGGTTTTTATTTTGTCCTTTGTTTTGGTGTATATATTGTTAAGTCTGTTGATGGGTTTGAAAGTAATATTTATTTGATTTTCCACCGCATGAATGTGACGTCTTATTTCATGTGATATTGGATATATGTATGGGGTCGAATTGAACATTTTGCTATGGGCATGTTCTATTTCTACATGAGCTGGATGAATATCTCTGTTGGTGGAAGTGGTATATTTAGTCTTTCTTATTGCGTTCTTTACAGCTTTGTTCCTTAAATCTGCAGGGTAATTGTTTTTTTTTTTAATATTTAGGAAAAGTGCTATGTAAAAATTACCTTCGTCTAGAAGCAGCACTACGGCAGTAATGAGCGTCAACACATACCAGTTTCTCGATAAAACTCTTTTCTTTTGTCTAAAAAAAGGGCTGCCTTTCTATCGCCACCACGACCTTCAGAGGGTGAACTTCCCGTTTCCGCAAATTTTTTTAAAACATTCATTTTCTACTCGGTATCTTTTAATATCTAAAATGTTGAGGGAAGATTTTTAGCAAACCGGTACTAACTGCCCTCAAGCTATTCTAACACAGTACTTTGTGTCAAACTTTTTTGCAGAATTACTTCCATTCATGGGTCGTCTTCTTATCACCAGTCCAGGTGAGTAAAATTTTAATAGTAACGCATCTTGGCGAATTTGGTTCGGAATGTTATCAAATGCCGCATGAAAAACTTCGAGGTCTCGTTCCGTAAGGGAAGAGCACAGAAATGTTTGTGAAATATGTCCACAGCTGGGTAATTTAGGCTTTTTTTACTAGAGTATCTTATATAATGTTCAACTCTTTTTAGAATATAATTTATAGCGATAGTAAATACCCTTTTACCTTTCTTTTTTCGCAACATTAACATTCCATTTATCAGGCTGTGTAACCCATTTCCTGGCTTTTTTAGGGCTAACCGGTGCAGGATTTACTTCCATTTTTACAAAAAAACCAAAATCAAAACTGACTAACGTTACTAAGCTACACAGGTCTTTACTACGCAAAATCCAAGAACGAAATTCCAAACTATTGCCAAGTCAAAAGTTAACGGAATTTTCCTCACAATAACAGTAAACTAAAAAGTAAGCAAACAAAACACAATAACTGGAGCCTATATCAAAACCAGTAAAATCCTTCACGATCACCTCGTAATATTGAACTCTCAACTTCAAAACAAGCAATCTGGAAAATGCTATGTTTGTTTTATGCACTTATAAAAATATTGCGGTTTTTGATTTGATATGCAATCTTTCCCCTTAAATTTCACCATGAAATACATAGATGAATTCTGAAATTTAATTTCAGTTACTTGAATTTAGATTAACGGTGTTACCTAGAATACGCTTTTACCTCATGTTTTTCAAAATTGGAGACTGCTGGGTTTTGATTTTATACCCCTCAGCTGTAGTTAGTTTGTTTCTATCACGTAAAGTTTTTTTCTGTAAAGCTTATCTTAATGTGACCACTCGCTGCTAAATTGAGCCTGGATTATTTGAACCACTAGTGCTATCCTATTGGCTGTAGTAAACCTCCCTCGATAGGAGTTGGGTGAATGACGCCGTTATAAGGCTGGACTACAATAGAAGTAAATAACTTTACGAAATTAAACGAGACTGAGATTTACTTACGAAAAATTGATATTTTTAGCCTAAATATATATCACATTCCGTAAGAGTTATTATCTTGAAATTTAATGTTTTCCGTTTTAAAAAGTGGTAAAAGTGAAAAACTTAACAAATGGAAGTTGATGTAATCGAAGATTTGTGCTTTCTATTAATTCGGAGTACCATTTTTATTCCATTTTAAATTTATATTGCACTTTTAAACATTTAGTAATAATTTAATTGTTTGGACACATCGCGTTCTTACGGAATGAGCGATTCTTAGCGCACTGTACCTACTTACGGAAAATTGGATATTTAAACTTAACGAAAGTTCTCCTCACACGAGTTAAATTTAATTTGTGTACGCCTGTTAAATTAAAAGGCGCGTTCACTTTACGTAAGTAAATGTACTTACGTACACTTCTATTGTCGTTCAGCCTATATTTGTCTTTACTTGTCGATACTTGTCTAGTAGGCTATTCAATTACACCTGAAATAGTGTAGTGAAACGTTTTGAGTCGGTCTTGATAGTGATGCGCATATTTTTGATTTGCATATGTACTTATTTCCTTTCCTTTAGATCATGTCTGCCTCTCCTATTTCTCGTCGTAAGATCTTAAAGAGCCCCGATTCATTTTATTAACAGTTTCACCATTCCCAGTCAAAGGACAGACATAGGCGCATTTGTCAGGCGAGCCTATTTTGCATATTTCAAAGTGAAATTTGGTCATCAAAATAAATCTTGAGAACCTCGTAAGGTGTGAAAGCAGTGTGTCGAGAGTTGACGAATGTAAACAAAGTGATCACTTGATAAATTGCAATTTGGTATACCTATGATTTGGCTAGAGCCCAGAGAGAATTGAAGTGACTGTTACTTTTGTATAGTAAAAACGTCAGGATATAACAAGAAAAACTAGTGTAATATAGCGTATCCTGGTTTTACCATCAGCTGAAATCGCAGTGCCAGTTTTCAAAGAATTACCCTCTTTCGAAATACAGGAATACGAGAATGGTGAGGATCGAAATGACGACGACGGTTTTAAAATTGAATATGACTCCGTCCGTAAAGGATTTAATCAGCATATGTTGAATGAATTGACATGAGATTTGGGACTATCCAAAAATGCTTCAGAGCTCCTAGCATCAAGACTCTACGAGAAAAACTTGCTTGAAAAAGGAGCTAAGCTATCTTACTTTCGTTCAAAAGAAAGTTCATTTTTGCAATACTTTCGTACTGACGGTGGATTTGTGTATTGTCATAACGTACATGATTTAATGGAGAAGTTGGGAATTCCAACCTATAACACAATTGAATGGCGACTAGTCATTGATAGCTCAAAGCGGAGTTTGAAGTGTGTGCTCCTCCACTCAATGAAAATTTATTTGCGTGAGGAATATGAAGACATAAAGAGAGTCATTGATTTGTTTCAATATCACTTCTTCTTCAATTCTTGGCCAGCAACACGGATATACCAAGTATCCCTATTTTTTGTGTATGTGGGATGGCAAAGCATTGGCTGCACTCAAATTGTCCACCAAGATCTGACCTCAAATCTGTTGATGCAAACATTCTATATCAGCTACTCTTGTCGACAGAAAAAAACATTATATTTCCACCTCTGCATATAAAACTGGGTCTCATGAAGCAATTTATTAAAGCTTTGCCAACTGAAGGAGACTGTTTCAAGTACCTCATTTCGGCATTTCCTAGCCTGTTTTTTGAAAAGATAAAGGCCAGTGTGCTTGACGGTTCAGAGATTCGGCAGCTCTTTAAAGATGAACATTTCATTGGAACAATGATAGAACTCCAAAAGAATGCTTGGTTGGCATTCAAGAATCTTGTGAAAAACTTTGTTGGAAATACACGAGCACAAAACTGCACCGAAATTGTCCAGCAATTCTTGGAGAGCTTCAAAATGCTTGTATGAACTTTTCTACTTGTATGCACAATTTTACTAACGGGAACTATATATAGCCTTTGTAAAATAAAATTAAACTCTGTGAACAGTACTCGTA
This sequence comes from Dioctria rufipes, assembly GCA_963924295.1. Taxonomy (NCBI): domain Eukaryota; kingdom Metazoa; phylum Arthropoda; class Insecta; order Diptera; family Asilidae; genus Dioctria; species Dioctria rufipes. Next base: position 61,859,581 of record OZ002743.1, on the reverse strand, counting down.
TATTTGGTAACTTTATCATTTATTTTATTTTGTATGACTTTTGGGACAAAGAGAGGATATGCTGTAGCTTAAATAGATGACGTGATGGATAAAAACTCGCGCCATTTTTATATTCAGATGTCAAAAACAAGTGTTAAATATAAGTCAACGAAATTTGTGTTTTCCAGTGTAATAAAAAGTCCATACCATTTACTACTACCGTGTAGATGTAATCGCTTCAAAGCCCAGAGTATAGTCTGATACAAGTATTTGACTTCAACTAAATTTTGTTATAATAATAAGATTAAAACGAAGCTGATATGACCGCATTCATTTACTTTGTCCGATATTTAAAATAAACAGTGCAAACACAAATGAAGTCAATTAATTATATCCAGAAGATAACAGAATAAGTCGGCAGTCTTCTATACAGGTACAACGATTAGCTGCAACTACAGTTGGTAGCTTCATCCAAAAGAGGAATCCCCACTTTTCATACAACTATATGTTCGAGACCCCCAGACATGAGAGATGCTTAAATGCTGCACTATGATACTCTGAACATATTTTTGTAACAACGTTTATTTTAATTAAGCAGGGGAAAGCTTTGATGTAGCTTAAGCGACTTTCTTGAACTTTTCTAATTCTCGTGATTGCGCGGAATTGGTAAGTCATGGAAAATGACTACGTATGAGAAAAATGTTCACAACAGAGCACTAATGGCCATGGAAAAAAACTGCAGAAATATGCGAAATGTAGTATCTGGGGTGTGTGTGACCCCGAGTGCATGAAAATGGGCTCTCCGGCGGCAAATACATCCCGTAATAGTTTTCTCAATGAGCAAAAAAGTACACCATCCGATAGTACTCGACGATACCTTTAATTTGATGTGCAACATACGGTATTGGGACCCCCGTCCCCCCCACAAAGTATGCAAAGAAAAGCTTTCTTTTGGGAATTGTATCTGGTAATAGCTGCGGCGAACAGTGGAACCGGTTTTCCGATTGACCATAATCCTACCGAGTTAGAAGCGATCTAAGGTGCAATAAATCTAGTACGTCAGATTGAATAAAAAAGAGGGAAGAACTAAAAAAGGAAGTGAATATGGGGATGGCTATAAATAGCTACTGAAGCCTCCGAGTATAGGATTTTGGGTACTCAAACTTCTTCTCAGGACCTAAGAACCTCGATTCTGTACTAGATTTTCCAAAATGTACTAGATCAACTTTTGATCCACCCGGCTGCCCCCGCTTAATCGAAATAAACACTGTGAATAAAATCGTTCAGAGTACTTATCGTAATGCATCGTTTAAGAGATCTCTCATGTCATTTACCTTTAAGGAACTCGTAAGACATAATGAAGGAAAGACAGTTATGCTCAGATATAATAATGTGTATTTGTATTTTTTATACAGAACCTACATAAATAAATCGTCTGTACAGAAAAAAAGTGACATAACTCAAAAACTCTATTTTTCAGGATAGTGACTTGAAATTTTAATCTGATTGCAATTAGCATGCATTTTTTTATTGATTTTTAAATTGCAAAATTTTATGATTTTAATCCGCTTTCCGACTTGTGTTGTTTTTCTTAAAAAATATTTGCACAAAACTCTCAGAAAGGAAAACGCGAGTTTAGCAATTCATTCTGTATTACATCCAGAACTTCACTTGAGGAGCCTTCCTGGAAACTTCCATTCTATATTACTTTCCAAAATTTTCTATGAGAAAGTTTCGGCTTCCATCTGTAGACATGTCGGCAGAAAACAGATAAGACGTGGGATACGAGAGTCTAGGAGTTATGCATCTATAACTTCCAAAGAAAACTTCTGTATGTATGATTATATTCTTCCATTTCCCGCTGCGTACCCAGCGTTTGTCAAGGGAAGAGCTTCCACATCATACTCAGAAAATATATTTTTTGAAGCGCTCTCTTAACATATCCCCAAAGGAATCTTTACGAAATAAAATCTCTTTATTAACTCTATGCATCTGAAAGCGCAGAAGAATTTTTAGTCTTGAATAATCAGTTGAAATGTGTGGTTTCGTTTAATTAATTAATTGTTGTAAATATTGTTTTTTTTTCCTTTTCTGTAGAAACATACCATTGCAATTCGTCTATGTTTAAAATTAATCGGAGCACATTCAGAACAAATAAGAACTGGAAACTTGAATAAAACTTTCTCTTGATTCCCTCTACATTCTCTATAGTCACCCCAAGAGGGCGGGCTACCCTAGAAGCTCCAACTAAGCGCTCCACTTTGCGCACATGCATATTTTAAAAAGATATGAACAAGGATATTATGAGGAAGAGCTTAAAACTTCGCAAGAAGCGCTCTTACATTCATATTGAACAGTTACACTACAATTTTATGTATACAGAATATACTCCAGAAGTCTAATAAAAGGAATTATAATCAACTTCCAGATTATTGCATTACATTGAATATGTATATGTAGGGTATGTAAGAAATTGGTTTTAGACAAATTCTAGCTGTTTTCATCGTAATCAATTTCATTGTATTTAAATTTCAGTTTAAGTATTTTTACTAAAAAGGTGTAAGTACCCCCATTATTTGTTTCATACAATTTCAAATAATTCTATACCTAAGTTTTCAGATAAAACTATACAGGGTGTTTCATATTTAAGATTTTTAATAGTTTTTCTACTTTATATCCCGTAACTTTCTCAATATACACCCAATCAGCCTTTCTGTCATCTTCGGTCGGAAGTTGTAAGACGTCAAAGTAAAAAAATTCGGAAAAAAATCCTAATTTTTTTCAAATTTTAACGATTTCCCCGCCAAAATGGATGATAACTATACAATTGTTTTTTTTTTCAATATTTGGAAACCCCAGAGTTTTACCTTTAATTTTACTATGCACATATACCTGCCTAAATACAACTATTTTTGAGATATTCCTATTTCTACGATTCATAATTTCATTAATTTTACTACTGACTATGGTAATCGCGCCTACTATTATGCAATTCCACACAAAGTTAGCCAAATTAATGAAATTGCGACATATGAAATGTGACAGGAAGGCTAATTGCGTATTCATTGGAAATCTGAGACAGTTTGCAATCATCTGAGATGAGTCCTACCTTGAATAAGAAAGTTACAGGGTGTAAAGGTGAAAAAGTACTAAAAATCTTACACCCCCTACAGCCGAAACGACACGTCTTACCACCTACTTCACCTTTTAATTTGTTGCTTGCCTTAACTTCAGCTATCAAAGCCTTAAGTTATGTGCTCCAATTACGAAACACCCTGTATATTTGAGGAACATTTCTCTCGTTGCTAAATTGGAAAATTTTTATAAATTCGTTCGTTTAGAAAATATTTTCTATTAGATCATTTTGAAAATTTGAAACTGCCACTAACAATTGGGACTGCAATAATTTTTGTTTTCTTTTTGGGCCCATTTTTAGCCTCTCTTGAGAATTTTTTGTCGTTTGTTTTCATTTTTGCGTGATTTTGAATTCATTTTGTGCCATTTGTTCGTTTTATTTTAATTCTTTTAACTGTCCTTATTGACTTTTAATAACTTTCAGTTTAGGTAACGTCTTTTACCGATCTTTGAGTCTTTTGCCTTTTGCCTTAAGTCATGTTCATATAACTCAATTAATAAAGCCTATATATATATATATAAAAAAAATATTACTATTATTGATCCAGCTTACCTCCTGCATCGCAAAAAGAAATATACTTTATATTCGTTATTCACCAAACGCTCCACCTGATTCGGTCGAAGCTTAGGTTATTAGTCCCACTAGGTGATTGTAGCTTAATTACTAAAACAAGTGCATATACGTAAATTCTTATGGTGCTGATTTGCTTATTTGTTAACTAATTATAGTTACTAAGTAGTAATGGGTTCTATTTTTGTGTTTCCTTCGCAAGTTCAAAAATTTTTGAATTCTACCATTTCCCTCCACAACCGTCACCATTCCATTTTGCATGATCTAGTATAATCACGGAGGTCTAATCGGACCATGCCCCAAAATTATCATAAAAAGCATAACCAATTTAGCAATAAATAAAACAGGGCAACACACCTAAAATTGGAAACATTTTAAAATAAAAGGTATCTTAACTGGCATTTTTTTTAAGACTATGTAGGTCAGTTTGAGTTCATATAAGTGATTGACTCAAGCGTGAGACTATGCCATTGACAATTATGAAGAGCATCAGTTGCGTAATTTTTATATTTATTTGTTTTACAATATTTTTGAAGATGAGCGTATTTGCATCTTTTTCTCATGTTTAATTTTGTAAATTGTATAAGGTGCACCTGCTAGTATAGAGAGGAGATGTAATAAAGTTATACAGATTTTAAATAAACGAGAGCATTCCGAAATGTCGCTAAATTTATAAGTTTTATCAACTGACACGTCATTTTGGCATTTGGAATAGATTTTGTGACTGATCTCATTTATTCATTATTTGGCAATATAAGTTAGGTGAGGTGGACTTATAAGAAATCAATCTATTTGTGATTTTCATAACAACGTCGCCTTGAAAGGGTCAGGTCCTAGTTCTTAAAATATACCTTTTAGACTAATCCCATTACATCTGTATTTTTAGCCGTTTCATTAGATATGACTAATATGAATAATTATCATATCGGCTAAAATAAAAAACTGCTCTGAATTCATTATACAATTTCTTGAAAGAAATCGCATGGCCTTGGAAAATACAAATTAAATTAAAAGCTGCTTATATTAATATAATAGGATTTTTTTTTTAAATTCTAATAAAAGTTTAAATCATCTTAAACATGATGTTGTACCAATATTGTGATCTACTAAGTGCTTTGCTAGTAAGTTAAATAATAAGTCACTCCAAAATTTTTTTACGTCAAACACCAGGTGGATAAATACTAAAAAAACTCAAAATTGATATTTCCGTTGTTTACTTTTGCATCATTAATGAAAATAAAAACATTTCAAAACCTGAAAAACTATTATATAATTTATGGTCGTTTTTATACTCAAGATGAAATCATAGAGTATACTAAGTTCGTCATTCCATTTGTAACGCACAGAAATAATGATGCTAGAGCAAAATGGGTTTGACAGAATATTAAAAGTTATTTTGATTTTTGCATATGCCTCCATCTGTCTGCCCGTCCTCACGATTATTCGAGAACACGTATATTTAAAGATCTGAAATTTTGCACATGGCTTTAAAAAAAAAGTAAACTTAAGTTCGAAAATTGGAAAATCGTGTAACTCCTTGGTGGAGTTGCCATACAAAAATTTATTTTTCTATTGGACACTGCCTGAGAACGTGTTGACATAGAGAGCTGAAATTTAGTTCATGGTGTTTTCATAGTAATAGAAAATAAAATTTTAAAAATAGAATAAGTCGGGCAACCCCTTCTTGGTGTTGCCAAATAAAAATTTAGGTTTTTTTAGGGATGCTGCGAAAACGATCAGTCTTAGACATTTTTATTGTACTAAAAACTTTTTCAGAATATGATATCCTATAAAATTTGTTATAATAATGTTTTACATCCGACGAACTGTTCTAGAAATATATGCAAAAAACGAAATTTCATACAGGCATTAATCTAGGGTATCATAAGAATTGGTCTTACAACAATTCTAGATTTTTTAATAGCTTTTCTATTACTTTCAGCAGAACAGACTTGAGTTTACTATGTTTGATGCATTCTTACAGCCACGCTTACTGTTTCTGTCCGGAATTGTTGCCATTTTGAATATAAGAAAAATAAAACTCCCGAATATTCGAGCTTTAAAATTTTCCCTTGAATTTGTCTCAAGAGATTTCAATACTGTATCCCACACCAAAAAGTAAAAATAAAAGTTATCAATAGCAAAAATATATTTTCGACGAGATTTCAATATAAATAAATTATCAGGAAAGAAGGACGGAGAGAAAAATGGATAAAGAGATATAAATGCAAAAACGAGCTTGGGATACAAATTCTGGAAAAAATTATAGAAAAAAATCATAAGAAAAATATTAGTATATCTTAAAACGTCTAGCAGAGCAAGGTACTTGCTTTTTCTTTGTACCAGTGTTAGCCACTAATTATAGTGCATTCAAATTCTGAAGAAAATTTTTAAGTATATTGCTTAAAAAGAAATGAGCTATTATCTAAGCTCTAAAAAATAATCTATGCGAATTCTGTTGTTTAGAATTGTATAATTTAGCAACTTCGAATTTGTCTTCGAATATGGCGTTATTACTCTGGCAATGTCGAACATCGATCCAAATCTATTGATTTAAGTACAAAACTGTTGAATTAGGTATCCTAATTCAGATTCTTCATTGTCGCTGCCCGATAAGGCCTGATCAATTTCCCTGGCATTCGACCAAGACTTTCCATGACAAAAAAAGTAAATCTCAGAGGACTTCAAGTCAGGTTTAGCAAATTCAGCTGGCACTATTTCATTCAATATTAGAAAAGGCATCAGTCTGTTCGGTCCTTGTTTCTAACACCAATATTTGGCTGAATCTTTATTACCCACATTCATAGTTGTATCTGATGAAACTTACGGAATCCTGGATTTTCTGGCACCTACAAATCAATGCTTTCTTTACTGTAATGAAATTATCGCATTCCTTTCAATTAAAAAATTAAGCAAGCACTTTCATTTCAGAACATTTATATTAATTATTTCGTTTATAATTACTTTAACGTGAAAGATATAATATCTGACTCAACAAACAAAACAAGCTCGGGAAAATATTGAAGTACGGAATTGTAATATGAAATTTTTGTTTTGAAGCCAAGTGTGCACAATTCTCCTTCTCGTCTAGATTACACAGAGAACAGATTTCGTTGCCTTCACGCGTAAATGGATTGGCGTTCAAATTTAGAAGACTACCTCTATACCTACAAATAATATTAATTTTTTTAATGAAATATTCATCACGGAAGTAGCTATTTTCATTCAAGTACTCCAGTTTACTATACTGCTCATGTCTTATATGTAGAACAACTTACATTATCAGTAGCTCTTTGTTTTATTTTGTATTCTTCTTATTTCTAAAAGATCAGACAAAATATATCACATGCCATCATACCCGCATGTGTGTTCCAATAAATTTAGTTCAACGTTATAAGAACTAGCTATTTCCTGACAGGACTGATCCCAGAATACATGGTCGCGAACAGTCCTCCATGTTAGTTGATATGGAAGCCTATCTGGATCGAGGCGGAGCAAGAGCTTCAACATACATATAATCAATGTGGCACTTCAGTGTATATATGTATTTAAATATCAGACAAGCCAATTTCAAGATCTAACATATACTTAAGTGTATTTTGAGGTAACCGAAGCAATTTCTTTACAAAAGATCTCAGCAAACTTTCAACAATATCGCTTTGTAGAAACCCCCATACTTGAGCTCTATAGCAGAGTACTGCCCTTGAGACCGAGTTAAACAGAGTGATCTTGTTAGATGGAGTAACTTCGTCTTTTCCAATAAAATTTTCCCAGGTCACATTAATCGCAACTTTAGCAGATTCCAATCTATTCTTAAAATTGGAGGTTAAGGCAAGTTTTGGTGCTAATGTAATACCCATGTAAGAATACTTTGTGACAATCACTATCTCTGTGTCCATATAAACCCAATATTCATTAGTCTTTCTCGCACCATTTCCGCATTGGAAGATCATGGCCTTAGACTGCTCTAAGATCACAACTAGGTTCCATTACCTGCAGTATTCATGAAGATTATTAATCATACGCTCTAGTTTGCATGAATCATCAGCCAATATGGCAATGTCGTCGGCATATTTTAGCACTTTTAAGTTAATATCACAAATTGTAAGACCAACTTCCAAAGAATCCTTCAAGTCATTAATAAATAGACGGGGCCAAAATACAAACTTGTGTAACCCCCGATCTGGGGCCGGATTCACTAACTCGGAGAATTGTGGAGTTGTGGAGATGAGAGCTCTATTGAAACTTAACTCTCCACTCGGAATTCTGTAGCTCGTAGAATTTCTATTGAGATTTACCAAACTCTCTATTCCACTCGGCAAAACTCTCGGCTGTGTTAGTTGTGGAGAAGTAAGAAAAATATTTCTCAACTGACAGTATTGCCTGCTTTTATTGTCCTTTGTGAAGGTACCAAAGTGCCTATGATTTTCAAATTAAATTATGAACTCACTGCATATACTCGGTATGTTTGCAAAAAACAAATTATGGAAATCCTTGCAATACTTACAGAGAAATAAGGACTTTGGTGTCTCAAGGTACCCGCTAAAAATTGTAATTCACGTGAAAATTGTCAATTTGATCGTCTTCCTGTACAGAAGAGATGCTATAGAAATTTTAAATATGCACGTTAAAGCTTGCATGTAGGATGAAATCGCATCTACATATTGTCCCCTAATTAGGTATGTAATTAGTTTTTGAGTCCGGTAAATAGTTTTGGAGATAACGGCAAAAGAAGTGAATCAGTTTTTTTGGTACAAAAATTGACATATTTTCAACTCATCATTTTGAAGAACTGGTAAGTCGTGAAAATTCACTTTCCATGAAAAAAATGTTCACAACAGAGTACTAATGGATGTGAAACAAAGAACGGAAGAAATATATGCAAAATATAGGAACTGGGGTGTATATAACCCAAGTGCAAAAAATCCGACTTTCGGCGGTAAAAAGTCAGTTATGAAGTTAAAATGAAAAAAAGTGCATCACTCGATTAACGACTTCTCCCTCTATAATTTGGTACCAAACATGACGCATTTTGGACAACCTCCAATTTGGGGTGGTACGACCCTCCATCCCGAAAAGACCCTCCCCTAGAAATCGTTCACCTGTATTTTTGAACTCTAGACCCTAAATCCATAGAAAAAAAACCCAATTCTGTACGACCCTGCCACACAGAGTTAGCCGCCTTTCAATATTTCGATACTTCTCACGTTTTCTTTAACTCCCGAAGTATGTTAGAGAATCTCGAATGGAGAGTTAGGGAGTTTTATTCGGGGAAAACGTAATTTCTCATCGCCCAAACTTTCAAACTCTCCGAGTTACAGAATCCGGCCACTGGTATAAAAACCTGGCGACAAATACTCTCCGTTCGTAAACATTTGTACAAACTTACTAGACATGCCAATATTAAACAACTTATAGAAAAGTGCACCGCGGTCTATTGTGTCAAATGCTGCCTTGAAATCCACGAAGAAAGGATAAACTTTCTTTATATTGAGTGAATGACTCACCTTAACTGTACTAATTAATATAAAAATATTGTCAACCGTCAAATAACCAATACGAAAACCAGCTTGACTCTCATTCAGAATACTGTAGATACTTTCCTCAGAAAATTGCTCTATTATACAGGGTGTCCCACGTAACGTGTCCCTGGGAATTTTTCTCGAAAATGTGTGGAGATATCGAAAAAGTTCTGATAATAAAAGTTACGAAACATTAGTCTATCTATCATTTAGCATAGCGAAAGTCCTTGAAAAAGGACTTCGAAAAGGATATATTTAAAAAAAAATGTCCTTTTCGCCCTTTTTAAGGCTACATTTGAACAACATTTTTCAATTAAACAAATAAAACTAAAACGAAAGTGTTATATTGATGAAAATGCACACAGATATCATCGAAGTGTTAATAATAAAAGTTAGCTTTCAAATTACGGGCTACCTTTTGATATAGGTAATATTTCAAAAAGAGCACACGGAAACGGATATCTTCGGTGACGCCCTTCTGGTCCTTACTGAGCATACCTTTCGGCTACATTGAATAATTGCAATTCAAATTGTAAGGAAAGTGGTATACACACCAAAAATTCTTCGTAAAAGCAGGTGAATCATTTACAGCTACCTACTAGGAATATTTGCAATATGTTGCCAACTAATGCTGGTCCTGGGTCTAGCTCCCGTTCTTCTATTTTGGCTAGAACTCTCTTTCCATGATACCTGTCTAGCCCTTTCTATTAATCGCAATAGGCGTTGCCTAGTTGGGCTTTATCTTTCTGGAAAGCGTTCAGCAAAATTCCTTACAGTTTCTGTGGCATTAAGGTTACATTGTCTATATGTAGTCAATAGCTCTACCAATCCATTGTTTGCAAGGCGCGACATACAACTCAACTACACTAGGCCAAAGTTGGATATACTTAGGTATTTACAGGAGTGGATTGGGTACATACCTACTTAATTATTGTTTGAATTACATTTGCTGATTTTGCCTCCTTTCTGTGAAATGCTTATGCTTCAGAAGTTTACATTAACAATAAGAACATCTGTGATAAATTACCTGAAAATTGAATTCGGACGAAGAGTCAGCCAGTAACTTTTATCTCAGGAATTAGGAGAAAATATTACATACCTGTAAATGAGTCACCATTTTTTTGCGAAGAATTTCCAGTTGGTATACCTCGTTGTTTCATTTGTTTTGCAATTATTCAATGTAGCCAAATTGTAAGGACGAAAAGGACTTAACCGAAGATATCCGTTTTCGTGTGCCTTTTTTAAATGTTTTTTTATACCAAAAAATAGGACGAAAACGACGTTTTTTTAATATATGCTTTTCCAAGTCGTTTTTGAAGGCTTTTTGCTATGGATAATGATAACTTAACCAATGCTATGTAACTTTTGTTATCAGAACTTTTTCGATATGTCCACACATTTTCGAGAAAAATGTCCAAGAACACGTTACGTAGAACACTCTGTATAGCATTCCCACGAACAGTTTAGAAACTGTATTCATAAAGGACAGTCCGCGGTAATTTTTAATTCTATGTATATCACCTTTTTTATGAAGAGGAAAAATTATAGAAGTAATAAGGGAATCATGTATCTCACATTGAGTGTAAATATAATTAGAATAGCTTACCAGCTTTACTAAAAAGCATTCTGGAGCATTCTTGTAGAATTTCGCTTTTATATTTCTGGAGAAAATTCTTCCTCACCAAAATCTTTCAGACAGTTGGATTTAATTAAGGTAAGGTGAGGAATAGTTAATTATTTTTAACCAACGGTCATCTGGCTGAAATCAAACGGAAAATCACGGCAGTTGAATTAAAATTTTGTTAAAATTCGTTTCTTGTATCAATAATTATCTATTGAAAAATCAAAGTGATAATTGTTTTTTAATTAGAGTTTAAGTCGCGTGAGCGTATGTTTAATATGTTTCTCTTCATTTACGACACTTCTAATTAACGAAATGCGTTATTTGCAAATTGCAAACATTTGCGTAACTAACTAGTCGATGGTTTGAATGTGATGTTCTGATAGAGTACGACTTGTAACACTTGCAAAACTTTTGCAATATTTTCATAGCTGTTGTTGATTTTTGTCCACTTCTTAAGTTTGCGGAACTTTCTAAAGGTTGCAAACTTACCAGATTTTGACAAACAACGATTTTAACCGCTTACAATCTAATTTAAGAAGCTTTGCATTTTTTTGTACAGTGACAGTCAAGGAATTCTCCCATCCGAAGCTTTAAACGGCAATAACGTGATTTTCTTTGGACCTTTTTTTTTATTCCTTTCTTGTTATCCAAAATTGTTTCTAAGATAAAAATTGTAAAATAAAATGTCTGCGTGACTTTGACTGACCTTATAATGGGAAAAACGTTATTGAACTTTAGAACGTTTAGACGAATAGTTTTTGTCTTGAAATAATTTGGAAAACTCAGTAAAAGCCTTAAAATACCATTACTGTATGTTGTTGAACTTTTTTCATTTTCAAAGAAAAAGAGTCACTTATAGTCTTACAAGTTGCCCCTCCACAGAATATTTTGTTTGTTTGATTAAGTAATCCTGAGGTAAAGAAATATATACATCGTTAACACTTTTTTCATAGTATTTTAATACCAATAGCAATTCACAATAAAACCCAATTGTGTATTAAATTGTGTTTCCTTTGAATTGTTAATTGTGGAGGCATGTGCATTATAGTACATGTTAACAGTACTTCAGAAAATTTAAAAATTAAAGTTGACCATCTAGATAAATCTTATCTTGTATATAAATAATATATATACTCTCTAAATTAGTTTTTTTTTTTTAAAGTGATACCACTCCAGAGGAATATCAGGATACGATATCGAAAAATATTCAAACAAGCTAACTGTAGTTTTACGTTCAGTCAATATGCAAAAAGTCATTTTTTTGCCAAGCAGAAGAATCCGTTATTTCGTTTCTACTCCTTTTCCAAAAGTAATTCAGAAAGAACACAAAATTTGTTAAATGTTTCTTTTTAGAGAGTTTTGCTATGAAATAAATTCAAAGCGAATGAAAATTGACCAAGTTTGCTGCCAAATCCGCAGTTCGAGAAATTGAGTAGAAAAAAATTCTTTGCAAATAAAAAATCTTTAAAAAAATATTTCTGTTGCAAAAGAAGTAGTTTCGTATCAGCAAGAGCCATATAGTCATCAGTACGGCTTGGTTCCTGCCTGCCGTATACGCCAAAGTAACAGCCAAACTGACCTCATATATCCACTTAAAATAAATTTTAAATGTGATTTAAATTTGAGGCGAAATATAAGTATATAGGACACGAACCAAGCCATACTGAAGAGTATACGGTTCCTGCTGATACGAAACGCCCTCTTTTGCAAAATAAATTTCTTTTTTAAATATTTTTTATTTGTGAAGAATTCTGTTTATTTTTATTTTAGTATCTGCAATATAACTATTTTTAAATAAATCAGCAACTGACTGGCATGTCCTTCATTGTCAAAGCTATATGTTAGTGTAGTGTGTACAGTGTTGCACAGCACGATCACAATCACCTCCGAGTATGGTGTTCTTTGCATTGTCTATGTTTTCCTCGAAATAGACTAATCTCTGTTCCATAACGCCAGGGCCTGCAACATTTGGAACACGAATGCTACTTTTGACATCGGTTCTGACTTTAGACAAAATTTTCTCAGTGGATTTGATACAGGATGGTAGAGTCCTTGCTGCACCACAGACGCTATCGTCCGATTAATGACTATTTCTTGCCTTGAATAGCAAGGTACATTGTCTGCAACAATCACTAAATCTACTAGTTGATTTCCCATATCTTGCGACTGTTGCATTAATCTTCTTACCCAATCATTTGCTAACTCTACAGTAAATGAACCTATTCTTTGTTCTATAGATATAACTCCTGTGTAATAGAAATTGCTCCAATCAAATGTATGTTAGGACCTGTTGATGCTGGAAGGTGTTGGACTGCTCTTACATGGCCCCTTGTTCGACGGTAAAACAAATTAAAATTAGTTTCATCCCAACAATTTGTTATCCCCGCTGTATGTAGAGATTGGACATATTCAGTTCGATTCAGAATTCATTGTAGCAGGTTCAATATGCACTTTTTTGTATTGTAGAGTCTAGCCTCAAAGTAGTTAGCTACGATTAACACAGACACCAATTTTCGGAAATTGTTCATAATTTTTTCTTTTAATTGAAAGGAAATGTAAAATGTCTATTAAAAGAAAAATTCCAATTTTTGCCAAAACTATCGGAGAATTCAGCATGAATTTCTCCCACTTAATCTCTTCAGAGCAAAACGAATGTAAACAAAAGCATATGCGGATTACAGCAACAATTTTGGAACAAACTATCTCAATATTAAAAAAAAACGTGTTTTCAGAAAAGCGCGGGAACATTTTATTAGAGCAAATTCTGAGGACTGCGCCCGTTCTTATTTATTTACGAAAATGAATAATTTTCTATTTTGTTTCGTTGTGTACATTTTAAATTAAAACAATCTGATTCTAAACTTGTCGATCCCTGTTACTTCTGTCCTCGATTTCCCCTACTATTATATTTTAGAGGCAAAATTTGAAAAAGAGTCCTTGGATATGAATTGAAATGGAAGTTTCCCCGACAAGTTCTACAAGGTTACCGTGAATTTACTGAAATCTAATAGAAGTGCATGCAAAGGCTCGACAAATAATTTTGGGGAACATCTCAAGATAAAAAAATTTTAAAAACTTAGCAAATAAAATTTTATCAATTCGTTCTTCAAAATAAGACTAACATTGAAGAATATAATCTGAACTTCGTATGTTTATTTTTTGTTTTTATTTTCAGATATATTTTATATTATTATGAATATTGTTTATTTTTCAATAAATTTATTTATCCGATTCATATTGGGCTCCTACGAACAACTAGAGGCGTTTAAACCTTTTTTTCTCCATAAAACGTTTTATATAATGCATTAAGTCAAATATATAAAAAGGTAAATAAAATAATAAATCATAAGAAGATATTTTTAGTTTTTCCGTTGGAGCATGTTATAATTTGCAGTATTTATAATAATAATGGAAAAATAAATACTTTGCTATTATTAAATAGGTTAGCAGGAGGGTGTTTAGAGGTACTGCACAAGGAGGAGTACTTTTACCTCGACTGTGGTTATTGGTGGTTAATGGTATTTTCATCTCTTTACAAATGGAGGGTATAAAAGCGGTAGCATATGCTGATGACTTAGTCACTATGGTTGCAGGGAAATTTCTACCGATGATCAGTGAACTAACTCAAAGAGCATTGCAATAGCATCTTAACGGGGCTATAAGTTATGGTCTGGAACGTAACCCTACAAAGACCGAACTAGTCCTCTTTATACGAAGAAGAGTTATTCCGACTTTCACACTCCCAAAACTGGGCAACATTTCGCATGATTCTAAAATGGAAGCCAAGTACCTAGGAATGATACTAGACTCCAAATTAAAATGGTAGTACATCGCTATCGTGAGACCTTTCCTTACATATGGAGTCTTGGAATGGTGGAATGCTATTAAAAAAGCGACCCACCTGAAAAGCAACAAAAAAGCAGTAAAATACAAAGATCTGCCTATCTAGCGGTTACAGGTGCTCTCTGTGCAACACCAACGGCAGCAATGGAGGTCATACTCCGGCTCTTAACCCTCAGCGAAGATGTACAGCTTCAAAGAGTGCACTAAGGCTTAAGGAGCCGGACTGCTGGTTGACAACATAGATATTGGTTACAGCAGAATACTCAAGATCTGCCCTTAAGACTGCATACTGGTTGCTAAGGATTACATTGTTCCAAGACTTGACTTTCAGAATGCATTCTGAACTAGCATTCTTAGTACAGAGGAATGGGATGGTATTCGCGTGGCAATTCACGATGAAATATGTTTCTTAACAGATGGTTCGAAAATGGGTATGGGAGCCGGGGTGTACTCAGCACTCCCAAAAATATGGGAATTGTACCACCTACCGAACCATTGTAGTATGTTCTAGGCGGAGATCCCGGCCATTCATAAAGCAGCAATGGTGCTGCGTACAACTTATGATATACGGCCAAGCTGCAGTCAAAGCTTTGGACTCGAGCACTCGGCGCTAACCACAAAGTCATTTTCTGCTGGGTGCCTGGTCACAATTGAAATGAGGCACATAATGCCCTGGCCAGAAAGGATTCCGCTATGATTTTATGTCTAGCGGAGTAGGAACTTATAATTCGGCTCCAAGAATCAGTGAAGAGAATTCTAGATTTACAGGCCTGCAAGCTGGCATATCACAGCTCAGGAACGTTCTTCATGCGTGATTTCCAGGCAGCTTTGGCCTAAGGTTGGTCCTTTGAAGACTAAATCTCTGCTGAAGAGGAATCGGAATGATATGTATAATTTTACTGCAGATATTACGGGACACTACCTCTAGCAAACATGCAAAGCGCATGCAAGCTCCATGCAACGGCTACTGCAAAAGCTGTATGGATGAGAAAGTGGTTAAGAGTGTTCAGCACATGCCGTGAAAATGCCTAACTACTTTTTCTGCGAACTGTAGGAATTAGCAGACAAAGACTTGGGGACCTGGTAAGATTAATTAACTCTTATGGCTCGTTTCATCGCACCCCTAGTTCTTAAATGCCTTCTCCAGGTAGGGTTCCAATATAGTGGCAATACAATGGACCATCGATGGTCTAAGTGTGGCTGATCGTAAATCTTCTTACGATAGCCACCACTCTAACCTACCCAAACCTATTATTAAATAATTTAGTGACTTTGAACATAAAACTTTATTCCGAAAGTCATTATAGATATTTTCAGATAAACCTAATAAAAGTTACAAGGTAAATTACTATATTACATGTATTCTAAATTGAGTCCCATACTTCAACCTTCATTATCTCAAAACGATCTTTCTGGAGAAAAAGCTTCTTTTTTACCTTCTTTGTACGGGAGAATTGTATCCTTCATCGTTAAAAGAAAACATATCTTGCGGGCAACATATAAGGTTGGAAATTGGTTTCAGGTGTTCTTCAACCGTTTTCCAGCACATCTAATTTATAACTGATAGAAGTATTATTTTACAATAAAAAAGTAATGTTGCGTGGGAGAAAATAAGTTGGAAATTTAACACATGATGAACAATATCAGAGTTTTGCAGGACTTTTATTTCCTCCAATTTTGCGCATATTCCGGACTTCGGTAATGTTTGCAAAATTAAACTCGCATTTATTTTAATTATACCTCAACCAACATTCTATCAAAGTTTAAAAACTTTTCGAATTAATCTTAAATTTCGGAATTTAATTATCTCTATTGACTGGCCTATAACTTTTTGATCATATTTGAATAGAATCAATGAAAACTCTTATATACCTATTAGATATGTTGACTTCCTGAATCTTTACACAATCTGTCTAGAAAACGTTTAAAATTAACCAACATTTTTTTCAGTTTTTCTGGGCTATATGAACTACTTGTAATGTATCTAAAAAAAATCATATATACGGATAAATGCTCACAAAGAAAATTTAAGTAATTTTCTTATAAATGACTTCTTACCAAACGAAATGGATTAAGTATTTCAGTAAACACAACCGCTCTCGAAATTTTACTTGTACACAATTTCCTCGCTATAAAATACGTGAATATTAATTTTAGCATTGTGACACATGCAATTGCTTTTTCTTCCTTCTGAATAAGATAGCAGCAGACATTATTAAAAGCAAGGATAGCACTATTTCAATTAGTAGGAGTTCAGTTGCTAGTATTGCTTTAGTCGGATATTGATTATTTTTGCTTTAAGGTAGAGCAGCTTTCTTCCAGACAGCATCGAAACTAGTTATTAGCGCTGTGATACCTACAGCATCTGCTTAAATAATCCTTGAGGGGAACCCACCGTTGCACAATAAACTCAAAAAATATCTTCCACAATAAAAAGAATTTTTATATTCTCTTTTGTTTTAAATTGATTAATTGGTAAAAACTAAAAAATGCTAATTAAGTTTATAAACATGTCTTCCTGAAAGTGATAAATCTCTTCGACTACTACAGTTACACAATGAAAAACACCCGCTTGGAAAAAATCATAAAATCTCTTGCCAAGCAATATTCTTTCCGCCTAAAATCAAAATCCTCCTCAAGACTCCTAATCAATGAATATGCATTTCTTAAAAGATATGCTTATCTCAAATCAATTTTTTTTTTATCCTCTAACCGGTCTAACATTTGGTTAATTAAAAACGCGATTTTTTTGGCATTCACAACAAAAGAGAGCCAAATAGTTGAGCAAACAAGAATTTTTAGACAAAATGTTAAAGTGTACCCTGTCCATTCGCCAGAATTGAAAAAAGTTTCTTACTTTACAGTTGATTCAATATTTTGCAATAAAAATTTGGGCCTTATTAAAGCAGATAATAAAGTTCATTGAACTTTCTATAAAGAAGAGGAATATATAAGAATATTAAAATCTCAAAGAAGTCCAGAGTAAGAAAGAACTGTGAAGTACTACGTTGCCGAGAATATATGGACTAAAATCTACCAGTTTTTGTAAAATCAAATAAATACAAGAAGCGTTGTGATCTTGGTCTCATTCGAACTAGTATTATACACCTGTTGGGATTCTAATAGCCTTTGCTGATAAAATGGTAAGTCAGAATAATAATTTAGAACTTTTGTTTTCCGTTTTGAATTTTATGAATTTATTTAACATAACTTGTTTTCAGAAAATCATTTTATTTCTGGTCGCCGTTCTGGCAATCAGCCTGTCACATTGTCAGACTATAGACTCAGCAACAAAATCGGTGAAAAAACCTGAAGATTTAAAAGCTGTACAACCAGATGGCTATAAATATGATGTACCTGTAAAAGAAGAAGAATCTCAGCCAGCAGTAGTATCTGCAAAAAAATCTCAAAAGAAAAATAAAGATGGTTATAAGTATCCAGTACCATCGACATCAGCTCCTGAAAATTCTGATGGATATAAATATCCAGTTCCATCAAGTCCAGCTCCACCTATACCATCACCACCCACCTCATTGCCACCCTCAACAAATCCAGCTCCAAAAAAATCTGATGGATATAAATATCCCGCTCCATCTACTCCAATTCCAAAGAATCCAGATGGCTATCAATATCCAGTTCCATCTACTCGAGCACCAAAAAATATAGATGATGGTTATAAGTATCCAGTTCCATCTACTTCAGCGCCAAAGAATCCCGAAGGTTATAAGTATCCAGTTCCATCTACTCCAACACCAAGGAATCCTGAAGGTTATAAGTATCCAGTACCTTCCCCTCCAGCTCCAAAGAACCCTGAGGGCTATAAGTATCCAGTTCCAACTATTCCAGCTCCAAAGAACCCCGAAGGTTACAAATATCCAGTTCCGAACATCCCAGCTCCAAAGAACCCTGAGGGTTATAAGTATCCAGTTCCAACTAATCCAGCTCCAAAGAACCCCGAAGGTTACAAATATCCAGTTCCGACTATCCCAGCTCCAAAGAACCCTGATGGTTATAGATATCCAGCACCAACCGCCCGACCTGCTAAGAAATCTGAAGGTTATCGGTATCCAGTTCCCCCATCTAATCCAGCTCCAAAAAGATCCAATGGATATAAATATCCCGTACCTGTAACATCTTTTGAGGGATACAAAGATCTTGTACCAGAATCAGTGCGTAAAGATATTTTAGATATAAGAGCAGGTCAGACATCAAACTCAGATGGATACCGATATAAAGTGCCCCGAAAACAACAAAGACGTGGTGGCTATAGGTACCCAGCCCCACCTGGTCCAGTACTAGAGCCCGAACCAGCACACACATTGCGATCAGATGGATATCGCTACAGAAACCCCACAGTATATAGACATTAGATAAGAAACTATTTTCCGCTAATTTTTGTGATATTCGAGAAAAATAAATTTTTTTTTAAGAAAACCAAATAAGAACTTTTATCGACAATAAACTGCAAAATAATGGCAGAAGGCACGCACGAATAACTATCATAATTCATCGATATCGTTTTTAATTTTTCCGAAATATTACCATTCTCCAACCTTCGGCTATTAACCTAAACTTGTACACCCACGTGGTTTATTTTCATGCCAGCGAAAATCTGATAACTAAATGAAATCGCTATAAATTTTGCTTAATTGCGGCAGGGAATCTCCAATGTCTGAGGAATATGGTCTTAAATGGCTGCTTCTCAAAAAAATCAGTCCCATAAAATTATGCATAATATGCCTTGCATTTCACCTGTGCCAGGCAGCTGAGTGTGAGACTCGTTTATTTCGTAACCACCTGTTCACCAGACGACCGCCAGCTCTTGAACTTGAATTGGAAGTTAATGACCCAAAATTGTACTTAAAAGTTAAATTTCGCTTTCATTTCGCGTAACAACAAATCGTGTGAAGGCATCCGAAAGAAACGAGATAAGATTCCGAAATAAGTTAAGCTTTCACTAGATATTCTGGTAAAACTGCAATCAGATTTATCCGCTTCGTCATTATCTATTTGTATAATAATATATCAGCTGGGCTATAGCTATAACAACAAACATGACATCGGTATGGCACTTGGAGTATGGATGAACATTAATTAGCTATATGTAGTGTGGCAAACCATAATTTTATGTAAAATTACACGAAATTAACATCTTTTTCTAGAAACGACCCCAGCACTAAATATTGCCACAAGACAAGTTTAAATAAAATTCGATTAAGAGTCATTTATAAAGAAAAAAGACAACATTTTAAGGGACAACTTAACAATAGTTCAAGGTTGACTTGCTTTAAAAATTTTGAAACTTTTTATTTTTACCACTAGAGTGCAGTGATTTTTCATTAATTATGATCATTTCAAGATGTTTTTAAGCTTTAAGGTAGAAATCACAGTGTGATCGTGTGAATCGCAAAGCTTCAAAAGCTTCGTTAGTTTTCAAAAATCACAGCCAACTGCAAGCAAGTTTTGTATAAAGAGTTTTCTCTATACGAATGATTTTGTTAATAGATGGCGCCATAGGAAAAATTGTTTGTTTGTTTTTTCTTTTGCTAATAACGATCACTTGCGTTGTGAAAATTTAGTAAATTTTATTAAACAAATCTGTTTTGTCAATGAATTCTTATAAAAGTGGAAGCCATTTATAAAATGTACGCCATCTAGTTACCAGCTTAATTATACACGTATATAAAACTATATCCAATACAAGAACCGCAAAATAGATAGATAAACAAAATATTTGAAAACATTTTCTTTTTTGTTGATATAAAAAAGTTTGTATGAAGTTCGTGTATACGCTAAACAAGGTTCAGTTGCTAACTGTACAAGGTGACACGGAATTAGGTCCAAAATTTCTGTGCAAATTTAGGGTATTATAATCATGGCCACACTCCAGCAGAAATCATCGCACGACCTTTTTTATACCCTAGATAAAATCTACAGGATATTATACTAAGTTTGTAACGCATAGAGATAATTATGGTAGAGCAAAATGGATTGGACATCCACGAATTATATTAAAAGTTTATTTTTTAATTTTTTGCATGTCCGTCTGCACGTCTGTCTGTCTGTCCGTCCCTCTGTTCGTCTGTCCGCACGATAACTCGAGATCGCGTATACTTAGAGAACTGAAATTTGGTAGGCGAGCTTTTTAGAAAAAAAGTAAATTTGAGTTCGAAAATGGGGCAAATCGGGTAACTCCTTTGTAGGGTTGACATACAAAAATTTCATTTTTCACGACCTATTTGGATACTACCTGAGAACGCGTTAACGTAGACAGCTGAAATTTTGTACGCAGTCTTTTTATAAAAATAGTGAATATAATTTCAAAGATGGGCGAAATCTGGCAACCCTTTTTTGGTATTGATATATAAAAATTTAGAATTTTTACGAATGCTGTGAAACTCATCAGTCCTAGACATTTTTATTTTACTAAAACCTTCTTCAGAATATGAAATCCTATAAAATTGGTTATAATCTTTTTATATCTATCGGACGGACCGTTCTAGAAATATATGTGAAAAACCACTTCAAAAGTCAAAATTGCTTGTTTTTTTTTTAAATAACTGGTATTTTGGAATTAAAAAAAAAACAAAAAAGCTTGGATAAATTATGATTGTGGATTTTGGTGGAATATACCAAAAGAAGTCTCGTGAAACCCGTTTCGATTCCTGTAAAGCTTTTGAAAATTCAACTTTTTTTACAAAAAAAAGCTAGAAAAAATAAACTGGAAAGGCTTATTATTTTTTCAAGCTAGAATTAAAGGGTTTTGAAGGCGGAAGTATAAAAAGCTAAGCTAGCTTCTTATTTTTAGGGAACGAATCAGTGATGAGCTTTTATGAAAAAAGCTTAATTTACTTGTTATTCCTGGCCAGTAATATTTTTGAAGCTAGAATACCAAGCGCAACGGCTTGATACTTTTTCTCGGTAGATATATAAAAAGCGAGCCCAGCTTTTTTTCTAGCCAAGCTGACTTTTTATATTTTCCAGATAAAATAAAAAGCCTTTCCAGCTTAGTATTTTAGCTTCAAATTATTATCGGTTAGTAATAACAAGTAAAGTAGGCTTTTTTCATAGGGTATATATTAAGTTTGTCACAAAAATAATGCTAATAGAGAAAAATGGGTTGGACGCCCACACGTAATATTAAAAGTGATTTCGATTTCTCGATGTTTGCCGATCCTTCCATCTGTCCGTCTGTTGGCCGTTCACCCATCTTCTCTGTCTTCTCAATAACGCGACATTGCGTTTATATAGCAAGCTGAAATTGAATGCACCCATTTTTGTTTGTTTTGTTTTTTTTTTTTTTTGAAAAAATTAAAGATTTAAGTTCGACAATCAGACAAACCGAGTAACTCCTTCGTAGGGTTGCCATTCAAAAATTTCAGTTTTCACTATATATTTGGGCGTTGACGCAGACATCAGAAAATTTTGTGCACGGCGTTTTCATAAAAATTACAAATTTAAAATAGACTAAATCGGGCAGCCCCTTCTTGGTATTGCTAGACGAAAATTGAGGTTTTTATGCATACTGTGAAAAGGATCAGTCCTGGATGTTTTTATTGCCCTGAAAAGTTCTTCAGAATAGATGCGAAAAACCATTTTAACAATCAAACTTGTACGGAGCCTAGAAAATAACGTACAAGCGTTCATCTGGGATATCTTAAAAATTGATCTTATACCGCTTTTTTAGTTGTCCAAATTCAAATTTGTTAGAATTATTGTAATTAGTTCTAGTTATCGCGCGATCGTCTGTGATAGTATAGATTGCAAGATATTATAATTTATTCTGTGTGTCTGTGTAAAGAGTACATTATACAACCAGAAGTTAGAAAATCACTCGAATTATAACATTAAAACATAAACTATGGGATAGAGTGGTATAAGATTTTCATACAACCAGTTAATAATAATTGAAAAAAAATCTATTATATTTATATATTGAAAATTATGCAAGTTCTTTACAAGAGTGCTTAACCTTAATTAAAAAGAAAATTACTTTCGTATCCGGTAAAAATTATGTGATAATGAAAATCTTTAGCGACTGAGCAAGAGAATTACAGCGCACAATCTACAAATATATGGAATACATTTCTTGCCATCCACATCCCTTTGATGATTGAAAGTTGTACCTACGGAACCGAGATTTAACAATTAACTGACGAACGGACGAGATTTGACTATGGACTGCCGGACGAACTGGTGAAATTTCATATATCCATAAAACAACATTTAAACCTGAAAAGATATTTGTAAAGGAACT
Organism: Dioctria rufipes; assembly: GCA_963924295.1. Classification (NCBI taxonomy): domain Eukaryota; kingdom Metazoa; phylum Arthropoda; class Insecta; order Diptera; family Asilidae; genus Dioctria; species Dioctria rufipes. Next base: position 61,836,650 of record OZ002743.1, on the reverse strand, counting down.
TTTAATTCCGAACAATTGTAATTCAAAGCAGGGAGTTTCAAAACGCAGTGGAGAAAAAGAGAAAATGGGAATTCCTGATGTGAATGGAATCCTGGCTTGACGCTGCTAGCTCACTATCACAGAATGTCAATTAAATCAGCTACTTATGGATCAGTGCTAATTAATATGCATAAAATAAAACTCATGCAATACTGTTCTACAGCAATTTTATTTAATTTGATTTAATTTGAGTCGCAACGCATTTAGCCTTCTTAGGGCATTATCCAGCAACATTGTTATTGTGTAGAACAGAATTGCATGATTTTTTATTTTACATATTTACAAAAAAAAAATTTGTTTAAAAAAGATGATTAATTGTATTTTTATTTTGCAATAAGGTGACCCCATCCGTGCCTGTTTCCACCACGAAATAACAATAATAATACTGTAATCTGGAAAACTACCTGTAGTCACAAGACATTATATATACATATATGAAACTTCACGTACAATCATTCTAAGATTGTCCCCAAAAACCTCCAATGCACCCTATTGTAGATTTTGAGCTCGTGGCATATCCGCGTGTTCTCAAAGTTCAACTAACTAGTGCTCGCCGATAAGGATATTCTTTAAAGCTTTCTCTGAAATGTATATCCAATCGTTTTCTAATGAATTTTTCTGTAGATCTTGAAGAATTCAATAATGAGCAATGCCTAGTATAACCTAGGGTTGTATAAGAGCGGACTCATTATTGTAAATATCAACTAATCACTCAACTCATGCAGTGAGTCTGGTCACTTATTAAGTTCGCTAAACTTTGAGCAATTGTTCAACACTCGAAATTTGAGCGGAACTTCTTGAGCGGACTCACTATTTCTGACTCCTTAAATTATGCTTTAACTAACAAATTAGAATGTAATGTTTAGCCTTAACCATCCGATAGGTGACAGCCCCGCGAGCTGTAAAATGGAGTACATGGTTGTTAGGAACCTTCAAAGAAAGATACTTAGGTGACATGTATTAAAAGTATGCAGGTGTGTTCAATATATATGTATCTGCATGATTTTGTAAATTAAGAATGTAGCCAATGCAGCAATATCAATCATATTGTAGAACTTTGCTAGTGACCAACGATTTGTTTAGCATTTGCAGGTATAAGCGCCAAGCATTTGATCCATTGTATCCACCCAAGTAGCACCTTATAACTTTAAAGTCTTTACGATGAAAAGTTCTGTTCTCACAACGTTGGAAAAGCTCTATTTACGATCCTAAAGTTGTAATATTTAATACGATCGTGAAAAGTTTATATAACATTTCTATGCCGTGTTAATGCTTGCACATACTACTCTTCACATTTACACATTTGAAGTCCTAATTCAAATATAACAACGTTATAATGTACATGAAATACGATGAATATACAACTCTTTTAACTTATAATTTTGAAATCATAATTCCAGTTGTTAAAATGGATTTACGACAAGTATTACGACTTAAGTTATATACGGCGGGTAGTTGTCATTATTCCAGTTATTATGACTGATTTACGATACTATTTTCTACAAATCGCAATTGTGTCGCATTTCAGCCATAATAACTGCATCAGTGCAGAAGTGTCAAAAGTGTGACTGCATATTGGCGAAGAGGAACTAAATATGGAAGATAGAGTGAGGAGGAGTGGTAAAAAATTTTGTAAAAAATATAAGCACACCACAGGCTATTATATAAAAAAGTTAGGAGTTATTTAAAAATTTGGAAAATGTTGAGAGGTTCTTCTAACTTCAGTACTACTTTGACAAGTATCTCTTCAATTACAGAGTGTGAAACTCTATCCGAAGCTACCTCACCTTCATCACAAATAGTTAACGCAGTCCCATATAACGTATTTTTTGACGACACACTCTACGAAGGTAACAACTCCGACGATGAACACGAACAATCTGATAAAGGTGTTAGTGGAAATTGTGTTTTAATGGACGAAATTAGAGATTGGATATTAAAACATAAAGTTACACCTGTAGCTACTAATAATTGATTGGAAATATTGAGAAATTATGGAATAGTTGAACTTCCAAAAGACAGCAGATCGTTTTTGAGAACGTCACGAATCTTTAAACATGTCATCTAGATACGGCATAGCAATAATCGAAACGGATTCATTCGGTATTGGTACCCGTACCTCTAAGTTCTAAGTATTTTGCTCATTAGTTTCTGCCATCGATGCTGATGACCCTGAAGATGCAAATATATTAGTATCTTCCAGTTCGGTAAAATGGCAATTGTAATTTTGGAGGTCTCCATCCAATCTTTTTTTCCTGTTGGGTTGTCGTGTAAGAAATCTGTGAAACGTACATTTTATTTAATACATAAAATAAATTCAGCACATTAAATTACATTTGCTTTCAATCCGTGTCAGTTAAATCTGCGAAGTCATTTTGCAATGCCAAAGCTTCGCGAAAACTTCCGATGTCACTGCGCTTCACCACACAACTTTCTATACGCATCCAACTTGATTCCGACGCACTGTTTTTATTGCAGCGAAGATTATCGATTTTGGTTGTTCTTGGCAAAAATAAAATGCCTGATGATTCCCACAATTCTGGCACGGCAGTTATACACACTTTTCCGCTTTCTACGGTCTTTACAATCTTAAAAGACACCGCATTGTTTTCTTGCTCCAAAATGAGCTGTCATTAAAAAGCAAGACGTCTTAAAACAATTATATGCGATCAATATACGATTGCCAGACTCGTATTACCATCATAAGGATCTCATTATGACATATATATGATTGATTCAAAATATAATGATGTATTGCACTTATAAGAACGAACTATACGACAATAATACGATTAGGCTAAATGTGTGTTGTTAAAGTGTGATATGTGTTGGTATTTTTTTAAAGTTATATATGCTATCGCATATAACGGTTTTGCAACACCTTTACGATGAATGGCAGTCAGATAAAATAACTGGGTCATAAAAGAAGGGAATACTACATGATATACGATTGAGACGTTGTAAATGGGTTCTATAGTAATAAAAATTGCTGTGCAATTTAAAATAAAAGTTTCCATGGATAGTGAAATAAAATATAGAAGCCATGATTTTTATGTTAACAAAATATGTCATTGGTATCATATACAAATCGGAAGAAAGTGAATTTTGCGATAAAAGAGAAACCTAACAAAAATGTGTTTTTGAAAAGAAAATTATATAAAAAAACTAGTTTTTAGAAAATGCTTGAAAAGAGGGCGCGTTAAAATTTTTCGAAGTATAATACCAATATTTACGATAAATTCTCTTTTGCATGAACTTTCGAGAGTTAGCAAACTGAAAACATAATTCATAAACATTTCAATTCTTATAATATCACAGACATGCCATTCTTTGAAGTAATACAAAATAACCATCACATCTTTTTCATTTTAACAAGTCCATCAAATACTTGCAAATTGGAATTATATATACTCTGATATTACATATATTTTTTTAAAGAATAAACTCACACAATCTTTAGAAATTTGTATGTATATGTACCTACAGTAATTCCTAAATCATAAACTTTGTTATACTTGCATTATAACAATGCTTTTATGATGTTATATATCGGTGATATAGTAGTGTATATGGCATAGGAATATTATTATAGCATCGTATATTGCATCGCATAATAATTGTAATAACTTTAGATGACGTTGTGACGACGTTGAATAGATTCCCTGTTACATTACCTTCGAATGGTCTAGAGGCTGCAACCTAAAATTAAAAGGGGTTAACTGATAGAAAAGAAAGTTAATAATATATAACCTGTGTTGTTATTCGTTAAAATGTGTCGTCCATGTCCTACCAGCCAATTATTTGAGTGATGCTGCAAAGAAACTGTTTTATTTTCAGATAAATATACCATATCTCTGCCTACCCCGGCTCTATTAAGATTGAGAGGTTTCCACCTGTAGCTTTAGAGGAGAAAACTAAGGATCCGTCCTAATATTCCAGTCGATTGCTGTGTAACTCACTCAAGCAGCTTACTCTTGGTTTGGCCAGCTAAGCGCTTATCGAAGTTAGAGGATGATCACAGGAATTATTCTACCAGTTTACGATTTTCTGGAAGATTTGCGGATGAATCGACAGCCTGAAGAAACCATGGAATTAGTTTAAGATTAGGGTTTAATTGTTATTTTTGAATTAGTCTACTAGTTCTAGTTTAAGTAACACTATATTTTAATTTTAAGTTATTTTTAAAGAAAAAGCACTTACTAGATAAATGTATGGTGTAAACGACCGGGCAGGTGCACGGATGTACTATATCTGGAAATTGCAAGAAATAATATGTACGGCAGTGCTTGAGTACCTTATCGTGATGGAAAACATATATACATATACTTACCAATCCCCAACTCTTCCCGCCTTCGTCACGGAAGCCCTCAATAGCACTTAAAGGAAGTTCGCCTAACCTACAAACATAGCCAACGAAGGCGCCGATTTTTGCACAGAACTCCACGAACCGAACATTTTAATTTATTAAACCGAAATATTTGCAGCCCAAGGAATATGCCGCGATGTGAAATGAGCCCCATAAGTATACCTATGAGGAGATAACCACACGTAGAGACACCTGTCAACGAGAAAGATTTTATGCGAAATTTTCATACTTAAAGGCCAGCAATAATTTTTTTAATGCCACGAAAAGAACACACAGAAGCTAGCGAAAATAATATTAAATTATTTTCACCGATTTCCAGTAAGTGACCCGATTGCGAAATCTCTTGGAAATAGTGGTTGGAAATTTCCAAATAGGGGGCTGTCATCAATCAAGAAAGGCAACCTTGGTAGGTGAAGCAGATAGTTCGGGACATTTGGTGAAGCAACAGCAGTGAGGTACAAAGGCGACACAAAAGAAAAATTAAAAATAAAGCAAGGTCAAAGGTGCAGAAAGATCAAAAAAAGCAAAAAAAAAAAAAAATTAATTAGACGGTGAAAAGTAAAGAAAAGAGAAAAGAGGAAAGTTAAATTATAAAGCGAAGACAGGAAGAGGAGACAGATAAAATCAAAAGCAAGAGGAGCGAGGAGTCCGGGAAAGGAATTCGAAACCCCGTTAAGACAAAACGGATTAAAAGCTAAGTACTGCGTACATTTTGTTTCAAGGTTTAGGCTTTCTTTTATTAATTATTATTTAAAGATGAAATTTCCGTGCGCTGCCTTGTCGGTATAGTATTTAATATATATATATATATATATTTTTTCCTAGTTTTTATCTTTTTATGGGTTTGCAATCTCAATTTCTTTTGTGCGGTAACAATAATTATACGAACGGATTAATAGCTGAAATATTGGGTTAAGAATTTTGGAAAATTGCCAGCGTTTTTTTTTTTTTTTGTCCGAAGTTTTCGAAGAGAGTTCGTGGACTCTAACTAACCACGTGGCGCCCAGTTCAGGTAGAATACCTATCGACCCACCCCCTTTTCCGTCGCTAGCTGGCGGAAGTTTATGCGCGCAAGGGTTGTGCATAACATCCCCACTTTGCAGATATATACGTTATAAAGACATCTGAAAAGGATCATATTGCATTCATGATGTCGTAATTGTAAATCATATGTCTTAACAGAATGTCATAAATGCATTTCTACGATTAGTATACGATCTATTGTGCTACTTGGGCACTCCCGATTTATGGGAACTGTAGACATTGGCTTTTGCTTATTTAGATGATCTACCTCACAAGTGTAATTCGTTTTAGACAGCAATAGTACCGATTTATTCCTTTTGAGCACATATGAACACAATGAAACATTGCCAGTGTAGAAACCAAATATGTAGTGAGCTCAACACAGGGCGCGCAGCACTTTTCAATTCAGGTGGAACTAATGGTTTCTTTGCGTGCATGGTTCCAATAAACGCAGTTATATTCCACTAATAGCGTCGCCTCTTCCAACATTAAAGACAATGTTGCCATATATGGTGCGACCGACACTAAGGTATTTTCCAACCAAATCAACCACGATTTTCTGACCTTGACTTATCTCGCGCTCTTCACCTGGCACCTTTCCACCATAAATAATGCCCTATAATGGGTGGTAAGAAGACTTTGAGTTACATAATCACCATATCATATTTTATGGGTTTAGATAGAATATATTTTCCTATGTGGTCTCGATATGGAAATACTTGTTCGTCTATGGTCACCGAACTGTGCCGAGCGTAAGCTGCTTCCAAACTTGCTTATAACATTAGCCAAATATCATCGATCTGGCAGTTTTGTGGGTGAGTAATCCCTGAATTCGCGTTATCGAACTGAATGAATTTTTTAATGGACACGAAACGATCATGCGATAAGTCAGCTTCGTATATTGGAGCATGATTTGAGTCCGATAGTTCCTTTACAGGCTCGGTGTTGGATTTTATCAGCTAAGCATACAAAATGATCGCCACAAATGCATCAAACTTTTTCAGAGTCAATTCTTTGCATTCCTTTTGCTTGGTGGAATATCCATGATTTCATGTAGTTGCTAGCTGGTTGATAACGTGTACAATGTCTTCGGTGATCAGAGAACGAAAGATTGACAGTTGATCATAAATCATCTTGTTCAATAGACTTACTTAGATTGCTTTGTTTGTATTTAATAATGTAATAAGCGCGTACTACTTTTGGCAACATCAGGCTCAGCCTGCGAAAAAGCAGCAATGGCAGCAGAAGCTTCTTGACGAAACATATCTAACTGAATATCGTCGTCTTCATCGAATTTTTCGTCATCGATTTCAACATTTGCCTCGCCTTCAACATCGGAAACATCATTGTTATTACCTGGTAGCGCGTTGTTTTATTTAGATGTGAGTTCACAATATCCCAATCATAGTCTTCCATCCAAATCAGACAGACAAAATGATATTATAGGTCCGTAGGGACCTTGTACCTGTGTTTATGTAGAAAATGTCTTAAACCCAAAAAACCAATGTTATCGAGTACTCGAAACTTATTGGAATCAATTCAGCATGCCATTTATATGGAGTATGTGAAGCGGAACGCTTCTAGCACAAGGTATCACAAAATCATGAACTCACCCAAGTTGTAATAGGTCCCTAAGCATCTTCCCACCGATCGGAGGATTAAACTGCAATAAAAAAGCAAAAGGTCATAAAAATTCATTTATTAGGTTTATTTAGCTTCAGCACTATATTTTTATCATTGATATGTAGCATCTCTAAACTTTCAAAATTTTGATCATTTAGACGAAATCTATTTGGAGTTAACATTAGTTTTCTTACGGTAAATAGTTTTTCCATGGAACCACTAGAAAGCATTAGCAATAGCTTACATGGAGAACTGTCACGGCCATTATAATAGCATTTACCATAAAACCAAAATTAACATAATAAATTACGTTTTCTGTGAGCTTTTCTTATATAACTCATATTTCAGGCTAAACATCAGGTTCCAGTAATGCTGCAGTTAAAACATGATTTGAGGTCGCTCAACGCAAATAATGTCCGCTCAAGCAGTGCGTCCGCTCAATTTTTAAACAAGCTCTCAAATTTTGGCCGCCAAATTGGATTAAAATTTCAGTTATTTATATCAGTGCTTCTCAAACTTTTTTATATTGCGGATCCCTAAATCTGAAGAAAAAATTCAGTCCTCCCCAAAATACTAATACATAAAATAATCATGAATTTTTTGAAGCAATATTTTTATTACAAGTAATTCTTTTAAATGCTTTTAAATCAAGTTTTCCAAACAAAATAAACTTCAAACCTATTTCAAAAATAATATTATATAAAACTAAATTTAAACAAAATAAAAATTTAATGGGAGGGATGTGATTGCATATTTTTACATAAATAATCAATATCCGGTGAAATTTCAGAAATATTAATTCGAAGGTTTTGCGATAAGTTGTTGCAAAAGGCATTAAATTTAGCAATGCTTGTTTTGCGATAAACGAATATTCTTGCTATCGCCATATGAAAAATTGTTTTTCATTAAATTCTAATTGAATAGAATTATCGGAACTAATATCAATCAATTCTTCTTGAGCCACCCAAGTAATATGATCATATTTCAATGTTTTAGCAAATGGCATTCTTACCCAGTCGTACTTTTTTTTACATTCGTCAATATGATTTAGTATTATTTTTTAAATTGTATTTGAGATTAATATTATATTGATGCTAAGAAACTCATTTAGACAAGAGAACATTTCCATATTTCCCTCGTTAATAGAGTTTGACCATGGGTAATGCTAAAAATGATGTAAAACACATCCACTTTTCATCATTAAAGTGCGAAGCAACATCTGGTTTTCTGTCTTAAAGAAAGAGTCGAAGCTCATCTTTAAGTTCTACAAATGCCGTGTATTTGTATGTGTTTCAATCCGCTATTCTTGGTCTTCGCTACAAAATTCATGTTTACTTAGTTGAAAATTTTGTTTTGCTTTGGGCTTGTCGCATTGACGCAGCAAAAATTGTGAAATAACCGAAGGGGCGCAAAACAGATCTTATGCTTACTCCTAATTGTTAACTAATAGTAGTGTCAATATGTTAGAAATGGCTACATGATATTTGTTAATTATCATCTCCTGGTTGGTTGAAACAAATGATTATTTCCTAAAAATCTCTTAAAATTTAAAAATCAACTTATGTCTTGCTAAGTAAGTAAGCTTACTGCGAAATCAAATTTTAAAAAAATAACGCGTTTGAAAAGTAAATAAATTTAGAAGTACATACTTTTTATAGAAATTTTTTTTTATTTTTTAAAAAAAATTTTAAATTTTTAAATAGAAAATCAATGTAGAAATAGAAATACTTAAATATTTCGCGCCCTCTTGTAAGAGCTTCACGGCCCCCTAGGGGGCTGCGACTCCCAGTTTGAGAAATAATGATTTATATCTCTGGTATATGATACACTACATTCAAATCATTACTGTGCAATTTGTAAGCAATAAAACAATAATGTTAGGATGTTTTCTAGCAAAAACTAATAGGAAATATTTTCAGAATATTATTAGTGAAATTTGTCATCACTCTTCTTCGCAAATCAAGTGCCAATAATTAGCCTGTCGTTAATACTTTCATATGCATTAAGGTATTCAATCTTCCCAAAATCATAAATTTAGTATGCTATAAATGTCAGACTACCAGCTAAAATAGACAATGTGCTGCATGTCTTTTTCGATTGGAAACGTGGTCTATTATCAGGCTTTAAACATTATTCTATCAATTCCGGGGTAACCTGTATATATAAATTTATGTAGTAAAATATATAGGTATAACACCCTACTAAACATACCTAGCAAAACTGATAATGAATCACTGACATTTAATTATCATTTGAATGAAATGATGGAATCAAGCAAGAAACCTTACTTACTGTGCCATGTAAGTCTACCGCAATTTACTACATATTAACAATGCTACTGAAATCTGACAACATTTTTAATTAAATGTGTCTAGTTGCACAGTATCAATTTGCATTAAGCTAATCTCATTAACTTAATAACAAGACGATTGACTGTCTGAAAAATTTAATAAAGTGTCTGCATCTGCCTCAAGAGATCAGCAGCAGACCTGAAATTACCTCATTTGTAGCAAGAAAATACAAAATCAAAGTTTTGTGCCTAGAACCGGAATTTCGAATATTATTTCCTACGACGACGGGCAGGAGGATCTGATGCAGATATGGGAAAACCCATTGTTATTAATTGTAAATTTATTACGGTATAATTATTCATTCGAGTGCTTAGCAGACCGTGAGAAATCATTGTATTCTCCTAAATTACCCAATGATTTCATCGAATACTTAAAATTAAAACTATTCAAAATTACTTCAATTTCTCTGCTAAAAAACAATTTAATTTGATTCACTTTTAGTAGAACCTTGACGCTCTTTAAGTTTACGTACAATCGGTAAAGATCTCGAAGACGTCTCTGTGAAAAGGGAGTTACTAAAATAATTAAGTCCCAATTATCGATGACAGCTTGATGGCACATTTACCAATGCCGCAGAGAGATCGTTTCAATTTCATGAGACTTCTGAAATACCTCAAGTTTTTTAATATGTAATGGCTGAAATTAATACAGTGAGGCATTGGCGCATGAGCATTAATGAATATATTACTTCCTACTACATATGTATGTAGGTAGTTGCATTTTATGAATTCTTTTTTGGTCACGATGCTTTGATAATTCAATGTTTGCATTTTTGTTTTGTTTTTTACCTCTGTTATGTAAGCACAGTCTGCTCATCTCAACAGGTTCTTTTGTCCAAAAGATGTTCGTTTCGTGTACGCTTTCAACCTCGAACTCAAGCCTTTGTTCAATGATCACGAAATGTTAGGATAAAGAAATACTTTGCCTAAGTGCATTCAGATCAAACCTGAATGTCAGTACATGACATGTTATGCGTGTTGTAATGTACGTTGTAAGTACAATCGAACAAAATGTTTCTATTAAAGAACAACTAGCTTTGAAAATATTCTATAAACGAAATGACATAAAATTTCAAGGTATTTTAGTATTAAATGTAAATTGTTGCAAAGTGAAAAAGATTTCTTTCATTTTCGAAGGTAAAAAGTCATTTGGATAAATTTCATCTTCCCCTATGTATGTAGGTAAACAGCAGTCACAATTATTAATGCTAGGAAAAATTTGTTATTCATAATTTTATAACCTTTTTCAAATGAAAGTAAAATATTTATATTGTTAAAAATAAAACGTTTTATTTTTAAATTCATTTACATGCCTTAACTAGAGAAAACAGCTGCGCCCAATTTTGACAGTTAAATGCAATAACTCATTTTCTAGGAAATTTCAATTTTTCTATGACAGCTTGACGAAGGAATTGCCCAGTTTAGTGCATTTCTAAGTCTACAATTTATAAGGGTTAACACCACTCAAATATTTCCGAAAAATGCCTTTTTTTGTTTGTTTTTTGCTTAAAAAGCCTTTGGAGTCATAAAACAATATGCAGTTGGCTCTGTAGCGAAAAAATTGTTTAATAGTTTTAATTATCAATTTGCTGCAGCTGCTGCAGCTACAATACATCTATTAGGCGCTGCATAGAAAATTACACAATTTTATAACATAGGTACAATGAGGTAAAAAAAAAATAAAATAAAAAAAAATAATAAAAAAAATCAACCAGTAAAAACAAAGTTTTTCGCTATAAATCCTGTGTGTGGGGGGGGGGGGGTGATACCAACGTGCATTGTCATAGACGACAGGAAGTGGGTTAATTTTGGCTTTCTCCGTTTGCGGACAAGCCCGGCGGTGAAGTTCATATAAAGGATTTAATAAGTAAACATAAAAACTAAAAATCCAAAAAATCAAAAAGAAAAAAAAAGAAAAAAGTAAAGAGAACACAAAAAAATAAATAAAATTAAAAATTAATTAAGAAATTTTATTCATAAAAAGGCTTTGCACCAAAGGAAAAGGTTTCACTTTTCTTAAATTCATAAAAAGTACCATTTGCTTTAAAACTGAAGGATATGCTTCAGAAAATATGCATCTATACCTTTTCAACTTCAAATTGAGACTAAACAATTTCAAATTAGGAATAAAAAATAAATAATTTATTCTAAAAAATATAACAATTTTAAATTTGAGTAGGATTTTGAAAAATAAAAGATAGTGTCTTTTATAATTAATTTATCCCTAATTAATTCATTCTTGAAAATGTCTTACATCAAGAAAAATAATAAAGGTTTTTCCAATAAGAGGTGTTATTTTATTTGAGATAAATGATCGGATCTTTATTTCATTATAAAGAGGAAGGTATGCCGTTAAGAATGGAAAATAACATCAGCCAAATGACCACCACAACCACACCTACAGGACCATATCCTTTTCATGAAATTTTCCATAACCAAATCGCAAAGTGGCTGCCCTATGTCCTCGATAGCCTCACGAATTCCATCTTTGAGGTCTTGAATCGAAGCTGGGCTGTTGGCGTAGACCTTCTCTTTCATGTGGCCCCAAAGGAAGAAGTCGCAAGGTGTTAAGTCACAAGACCGCGGTGGCCAATTGTGATCACCTCTTCGAGAGATAACACGGTCCGGAAACTTTTCCCGTAAAAGATCAATGGTTTCGTTGCTTGTATGGGACGTCGCGCCGTCTTGTTGAAAGTAAATGTTGTCCAGATCAATACCATCCAATTCCGGCTATAAAAAATCATTAATCATCTGTCGATAGCGCAATCCATTCACCGTAACTGTTGCTCCAGCCTCATTTTCGAAAAAGTAAGGTCCAATGACCCCGCGGGACCATAAACCGCACCAAACAGTCACACGTTGAGGATAGAGAGGCTTTTCAACAATAACTCTTGGGTTTTCCGAGCCCCAGATGCGACAATTTTGCTTGTTGACGAAGCCATCGAGGTGGAAATGGGCCTCATCACTCAAGATGAGTTTTCGATGGAATTCCGGATCATTTTCATGCATTTCAAGGACCCAATCATCAAAGACTCGACGTTTTTGATGATCGGCCGGCTTGAGTTCTTGTGACAACTGAACTTTATAAGCCTTAAGACGCAAATTTTTATGCAAAATACGGTGTAATGAGGTTTGTGGAATGCCTAATTCCAAAGAACGACGAGGAATGGACAAACCTGGGTTTTCTTCAACACTTTCGGCTACAGCAGCAATATTCTCGGCTGTTCTTGAGCGACGTGCACGAGTTTTATTCTTCACATCACTAACTTGTCCCGACAGCTCGAATTTTTCTACCAATTTCTGTATTGCGGTCCGACAAGGTGCTTCACGACGACCCAAAAATGTTCGAGTTTTACGAACCGTCTCTGCCACATTTTCACCATTTTTATAGTGAATTTTAATAATTTCAATGCGTTGTTGAATCGTGTATCGTTTCATTTTTATTAATGACGTAGTTTCTACTTGTCAAATGTCAAAAAATGACAGCTCCAAAAGTGACATCTACTGAAATAGCGGGCTAATTAAAATAACACCTCTTATTCGAAAATCCTTTATATTCTTAAATTGACGCTATTATGAATTCAGAAGAAATAATAAGCAAGCCATACGAGTTTAAAACTTCTCCAAATCTCTTAGAACTTCAAAATATCGAAAGTACAATTCTCAGCGGTCCATCAGATAGATAATTGGCTCATGTATTCCAAAGTTAACCTCCTTCATTCAAAGGTTCGTATTAACATTTAATTTGCAATCAGAACTAAAATTCACAAGGTCAAACATGAAAAATTATGTACATTAGGAGTGAAGTTAAAGATCGAATGTTTTTCTCACGGCCAATGATATGACGAATTGCTCAGAGTGGAAAGCGCAGAAAACTAAATCATTTTAATTCAAACCGGAATTGAAATAAAAAATCTTATTTTTCAGAGAATTTAAAAGAAATCCTTGTTATCGGTAACAGACTTCTAAGCGACCTAAATAATTTTCTAGCACAATATTGAAAACTAATACATAAATTCTCTAAATGGGATAAATATTTACTACTTTCAAATATTATTGTATGAAAGTGTAGATAATTAAAAAAAACGCCAACATAGATCTATTTTTTTTTTTTTGCGTTACTATTAACATCCAGCGAACTCAGGGTGGGTTGCTCATATACCTATATTTTGTGTTGTCGTATTCTTCCAAATATTTGTTTTGATATCTCTCAGGAAAGTAGTATATTTAAAAATTGTCGAAAGCAATTATAAATAATAAAACGATTTTTTCTAATAAAAACAAATTTTATTTTTTAATTTCACCAGAAAGCTTTTTCATATTTATGCTCATTTGGTAAATTAGATATTGGGATTCACCAGAATTTGGCTAATATTTTATATTGCTCTCCTTCTGTGCAATAAAAAGCTGAATTCATCAATAATTCTAATTAGTTATATATAGCTACTCTAATTGTAACCAATCACTTTACTGTGTATAATTACATTTCAACGTATGCAAACCAAAAACTAGCTTCGTCCTTCGCTAGACGAATTCAAAAAGTTGTTTCTACTTTTTTTTTTAATTAATTTGACAGATGATTTTTGATAACGAAATAAATTATGCAGAATTTCGCTAATTACCTGCGGTATTTCCCAACATTTTACCAATAATGTTATTCGAGAAACAAACTCGAAAATCTTTTACTGAATGAAATGCGCAGATACCTGTCTTTCTTAAGATATATAAGATAAATTTTTGTGAAACTTTTTAAGAATTAGTCACTTCCTCTTTCATACGTAGTTGTAGCAAGTCGTTCCTATTCCGGGATATTATAATCTGTTCGTTACCAACAAATTATTGACGGACATTCACAAATGTTTATACAAATTTATGGACATGCTAATTAAACCGGTCGAATATACTTTAAGAACAATTAGTGGTTTTTGCGAAATTCGAAACTCTATCAAGACTATGAGAAGTTTCTGGTGTTAATAGATCTTTGTAAGTCTAGGCTACAGAGCTAACCGACTTAGACAATGGTGCTATTGAAGTGGCCAAATGGCCATTTTTAACAATGACATAATGATTTTGCAGAATTTCTTTGGCTGCTGCATCAGATTATCTTAATTTTATTAAATTAATATTGTAAGGTAGTGTGAGTGCATGACGAAAACTATTTAATCGAGTTTTGACCATTTGGCTAATACCCCAGGCAAATGGGCAAAACCAATGATCTATCGTCCGTAATTAGAATTTTCAAAAATCGCTGTCAATTACATATAAAATTTGACAGAAACTTGACTTTATTTCAAAAAATCTTCGGTAATTAAATTTTTGAAAATACGAATGCATGATCATTAATTTAGCCCATCTGTGTAGGGTATAAGGAATGAAATAAACAAAATGTTTCAAATTTTAAATTTATTTTACCTTTGGCCTCACTACAATAAAAAATTACATTTCTTAGTATTATTTTTGGGTTTGAAAATTCACTTTAAATAAAATGTCATTTTGTTGCACTAATTCCTTCAACATTGAGTATCAATTCTAAGCGTTTAGAATAAACTTAAGAGACTACTTTAAAAATAAGATAAATAAAATTCGATTATATTTGAAAAAAAAATTGAAATCAAGTTGGTAGAGTAAAACAAAAGTGAGTTGAAAGAAAAACCAGATAAGTTTACTTCGTAGAAAGTGGATTGAAATAAGGAATACATACAAGTCTTAATCTATTGCAAGTCTAAGAGACCAATTATAAAATTAATCGATCCGTGTGCTGACATTCTATATTCCTACAGCAGATCTCAATAAAGCGAAATCGCTCTTGATTTAACGAAAAGGGCAACCAAGCAATAGAAACGAAAAAGTCTGCTTTTTGCACCTACATAACAATTGCATCGATGTCCAGAACTGAAACAAATCAAGAAGACTGCACGAAATACTTGCAAGTCCATTATCTAATCAGAAAAAGACACAAAGGTAACAAAGGTCTCGTCAAAACCATCAGAAACAACTTCATCAGTTGCTCTCTACCTTCACTACTTAACAATGGTGAAGTGGTAGTTGACTCCCTGAATAAGGCTAATATTTTGACTGCTAGACTCGCTTAAAATTCTCATCTTCCACCCACTTCACAGATACCTGTTTTTTCATCTTCCGTGTGGATGTGTACAAGAGTCAATACACATTCGAACGAGAGATGTGTTCAAAGTTCTTCAGGGGATCGACATCTCCAAAGCCACAGGACCTAATGGTTTCTCGCCGCTGTTAATTAAAAGCTGCATCTCAACCTTGGCTAAACTTCTATGCAAACTATTCTAATTGTCTTATTCGACAGGAATCTTTCCAACTGCTTGCAAACTATCCCATGTTCAGCCTATTCTCAAGAAAGCTGAGGGTAGCAATTCATCTCTCAAATTACCGACCAATTGCAATCTCCTCGATTCTTTTCAATGTTTTTGAATCTATCATTAACTCCAAATTAATGAAGTAATCAATCAATTCATCAACGATCACCAATATGGCTTCCGGACTAGACGCCTTGTTGACATTTTTTACGGAACATTAAAACACAAATTTGGTGAGTGCAAATCCAGTTGTCCTGGATATTTCAAGGGCCTTTGATAGAATCTGGCATTTTGCCATGAAAGTTATCTATCTAATTGCTGAATTCGTGTTGTATTAGATGACGTTACATCTGAATCTCACCATATAAATGCCGGTGTGCCTCAGGCATCTGTTATTTCTCGTTCTCTCTTCCTAATTTTCATTAATGATCTGCTTTCCCTAACTTTCAATCCCATCCATAGTTTTGCCGATGACAGTACCCTTGATATCGCTTACTCCGTTGACACTCTTTCTGACTCCAAATGGAATGCCACATCTTTCAGCCGAGATTGCGTAATTAGATCATTGGATAAGGACCTTGCCAATATCGTCGCTTGTTTCAAAACAAATCGCATCGACTTCTATGCAATTATGTCCCAAAGCTGTCTATATTTACATCAAGATCACACGTTTTCCACTCCCGTTTCTTTTGAAGAAGCTCTGATTTACGATACACTATCTTTGTGCATTCTTAGCATTAATATTTACAGCAAGTTAAGCTGGACAGAGCACATCTTCTTTGTTGCCAAAGTAGTATATTGAAATATCTTGGATTTCTCAAACTGTGTAAGAAATATTTCAGCTCGTCAAATCTGGCGTTCCTCTACTAGTCCAATTACAGACCTCGAATGGAATACAATTCTCACATCTGGGCCAGTATTAGCTTCATTAGATATTGTCCAAAAGCGAGCCTTCAAGCTCATTGGTGATTTAGCAATTTTGGATACATTTCGCTCCGAATCGTTACATTCTCAGTCAATGTCCCGATGAAATTAATCTGATCACTTGTAAATTAATTCCTGCACGCAATACTCTACAAGCCGCGCACATCTCTTCACCTTTCAAAATACTTTCGATCGTATAGTGAAATTCCGTGATGCTTCTTATCCCGAACTATGCGAATGTGGAATAGTCAACCATCTTCTAGTTTTCCTCATGCTTACAATCTGCGAAGATTCAAGAGTGACATACATCACCTAGCTCCGCCACTTTCCTCATGTTTCCTAATCTTTTCCCTATCTCCTTTCTGCCATGTTGTGCATCTCCCTGAGTGAATAAAAATTCTACTGAAATATTTTCTGTAAATTTCAAAGAAGAAGTCAATGCTAATTGCGCATCTACGCTAGTCTCATAAAACCTATTAATGGCCCAGACATCCAATAATGCTAAAAAATTCATTTCTGAAAAAAAAAACATGAGAGCTTGTTTACATTCCGTCGAGGCATCGTTGAGTCTATATCGGAGCGAGGCATTGCTGGCTTATACTGTGATTACATCACCAAGTCGAGTCATCGTCGAGGCATCGTCGATTTTGTATTCAAGCAAGGCGTTACAGATTTTTTTTTTTACTTGCCCAGTGTTTCTCTGTTATTAGTTTGTCTATTTGCGTACGATAACTGGACGGATTTCCGTGCTTCTGGCCGAATAGAGCTGCGCCAACATTTCAAGTCTTTGATTGTATTGGTAGTTGGAATTGAACATAGAAATCCAAGAGATATCCATGTTTATTGGAATTATAAAGAATTCCAAGACTTTTCTGACATTTCTATATGGAATTTCTGTGCATTTCAATACTCTTTTCGAATCTTTTTAATAAGGACATCTAATGAATTTTCAGATCTATTCCGTGTAAATTTTTTAAAGAAATTTGTATGGATATACAAGTCTTTTTTTTTATCCAAAAATCTATATACTTGTAACTTATTTTAAAGAAAAAATGTTTCAGGCAAAATTATATAAAAAATACCTTTGATATTCTTGAATACCTCATAAAATATCCTTTTGTAGGAAACTGTTCAAAATTATAAAAAAAAAATAAAAACCAATGAAGGCCCAACTTTCTTTTCGCCGCTGTGGGTAATAAAATTCAAAGATTCTTGAGACGCCCGTTATAAATAGCCACGAAAACGAGTTATACAGCATGAGAGCCTTAGTCGTAGCCTATTAAAAACCCTGTTGTAATCGTTAGCTATTAACAGCTCTTGCGTATGGTTAGGTTTAAGATCCAAATTAGTAAAAGCGCTTGTTATCCCCCATTTCATATATGGTAGCCTTGTATTTGACAAACTTGACTCGCTATGTAGCATTTAACGACGTAATTCGATACGTCTATAACTTGCTTATGCATTCACATGTATTGGCGTAAATAAATGTGTTCCTTAGCATTTCCTTCGAATCTTACCCAGCAACACAATTTCGAAACTCAACACGATATCTTAAATTCTTTGCTCCAATATCAAATATAAATATTAATTAAACTATCCTTATAGTTGAAAAAAAAAAATCGGAGTCACTGCGTATCGGAGCGAATATCATAACATTGAATCTTCCTAAGGCCTCCAAAAAATGAAAAAAAGGCTCTGAATGGAGGCTACTTTTTAGCCACTCGTTTCCATTCAAACATATTTAAAAAATGGAAACATGTTTTATGTTTATACTTCTGATCTGAGAGCGGAAGTTTACATCCTATAGAAAATATAGGTCATAAAATATAATTTCTCAAAATGAAAAAAATAAATGTCTGTCCTTGTAGATTGCTAATCAAATTACAAACAGTCGAAAAGCGAATCTCGCTGTACAACGAAAAAACTGACCCCAGAAATAAATGGGACTAAAAAACAAATGGAGGAAACTTACGATTTCTTGAGATCAATATCTAGTAAACAAAAATACAGGAAATGAACACTTTGCATCGATAATTTCGGCCAAAATATGGAACATTAACGAATTCAATGAAAGATTAAATTTAATGTCTTCTATACAAAATTTAAACTTCAACTCATTATTGAGCAAATTCAACAGCTGCACACAATTCCTCTATAGCATCGTGCACATTTGTCTCAGAATATGTTGTAATCACAGATGCTGATGATCTTGAAAGGATAGAAGCAGTCAATTATTTATCATCAATTATAGTACCTGAGACATCTGCCGTGACTCGGAAATCCAAATGTGATTTAGGAGGAAGGCAGCCTAGACGTTTTTGAGACTAGAGTAGTGCGACAACTATCTAATGAAATACTAATTCCTCACCATCGGAACAATAATGGAAATAAAACTTAATTTAAAAATTTTAACATACAATTTCTTTTAAAATAAAAAAAATTTGTAAAATTTAAAATAATCAACTATTAGCAGGTAATTGACGTCAAGAAAAGTTAGCTATCAAGGTCAGGAAAATACAAGTTTGGGGTTGCCGCTTTAAAAATTTAACCTGAGCAAAATTTTGTAATTATAACTTTTAAATTAAATTATTTTATAGATTTTCTACAAATTCAGAAAACTTCCATAACGATAACGCATTTTGGTTTATTTTCAGTGTTATTTGCCGATATCTTTACTGTACAACTGAAAATACGCTACAGAAATTCCGTGTTCTGTTCTATGACTACAAAATTTTATCTTCTGTTCAACTCAACAAATACTTGATAAATATAAATAAATATATGCACATTCACTTTTAAAATTAAAGCTTTCCATTAAAGTGAAAGAATTTTATCTTAGACATAAGCCATTCCAAGGTATTTTAACTGAGACACAAGGCATTTTATATTTCAGACACAATCCAAAATTGTCCAAAAGCCATCCTGAAATTGTTTATCAAAATAATTTATATCTATTCTGATTGTAAATTAGAATTACAAATTACTTTAAGAAGGACTCTGACCAAATTTTTTTAAAATAAATAATTTTTTGCTAGATTAAAACTAAAACAAATGTTATCATATTATTATTAATATTTATTAAAATCACAAGAAAACACAAAAGTAATTCAAATATAACAAAATTTAATTTTTTTAAATGACAATGCTTTCGAAAGCTCTTTTACCGTTTAGTATATATTTAGTGACTAGCAAAATTATTCATAAAAATGAAAAATTCCACACTTTTTATGTACAAGCACAACAACTGCTTTTTCTAAGACACTGTATAATCAAAAATTCTTGGAAATCATATAACGCGATATTTCATAGTAATTTTGTGCTGGAAACAGTTTATTTTCAAATAACTTTTATCAACTCACAAGCCCCTGACTAAAACACTTTGTGTCTGAGCGCCTGAAATTTCCGTTCGTGACGAAAGAGTTTTAGGGTAGAAAACGTGGGTGGATTTACATGGGGTTTTTCGATTTAGAATGAGTGAATGGAGAGCTTTCCGTTTGAGTAAAATTTTCTTACGTTTTGGGGGTCTTGGAGTGGTGGTGGTAACTACCACCCTAGAGATTGTCCAATTTTAGACGTGTGTGGTATGAGTCAAGTGTTAAAAAAAAAGTTAAATAAGTTAAAAACAAAGTTTAAAAAAGGCTAAAAAAGGTTAAAAAAAGAACTTTAAAAGAAACTTTAAAAAAGTTAAAGTTAAATTAAACCTTGATTCGAGAGTCGAGATTCGGAGGCCAGATTCGAGAAACGAGAGTGGAGAGAGTGTATAGAATTTATGTCTAAAAAGGAGAAAACAAAATACATGAAAAAAACTTTTAAAATAAATAACTTTCGTTAATAAATCATTAAAAAGTAATTTTTTCTTTCCCAGTGATATACACAAGAAAAGCTTCGTTACAAAATAAAAAATGCTGCAACTCCGATTAAATCTTTAATGTTTGGGTATTTGCAGTTAGAAAATTGTGATTATAGTTATGGATGCCCAAATCTTAAGATTTAATCTGAGTTGTAGTATTTCTTACTTTGCAACGAAGCTTTTTTTGAGAAAAAAAAATTACTTTTTAGTGCAATTTGTTAACATAAGTTATTTACTTTAAAATTTTTTTCATATATTACATTGTACAGCTGTGAACAGTTTTGCATGCGTTTTTTTTTAACTGATATTTCGCTGAGTTAGTAAATTATTATATTATAACAAAAGGAAATAATTTAAATTAATCTAATAGAATCGAAAGTTAACCTAAAGTAACAATGACAAAAGAAAGTGAAGGCTGCAATTGTTGGTAATGTTCAAAAGAAGTACTCAGTTCGAAAAATTTCTGAGAGATAGTCTGTGTTAAGAGGAATCATAAACAAAATAAAGAAAACGGTAGAACATTGGTGTAAAACGATCCGTGGTGGGATGTTACAGTGTCCAATGGTACTGTTCGAAGATGCCTTAAATCAGATTCTGAGGCAAAAAGGTAAAAAAAAAACATTTTAACTGACCGCTATAAAAAGGGGAGGCTTTAATTTGCTGGAAAATATAAAGACTGGAAGCCAGCCCAATGGACGAATCAAAAATAAACAGGTTATGTTCAGATGGGCGGCATTAGACGTGAGTGAGCTAGCCCATTGACTTGCAAGAACGTAATATTCATAAAATCCTCAACTTTATAAGTGGCTCATTAATGGTTCGGGGATGTTTCAAAGGTAACCAAGTTGGAATTTTGAGACGTATAAGCGGAATTATGCGAGCAACTAACTATATAAATATCTTAGAATACTATTATCTACCAATTCTTGAGAGATTTGGCTGCGAACCTGGAGACACCTTATTTATGCAAGACCATTTAAAGATCATAATACTGAGACTTCAAAAATGGTCCCCACAATTCCGGATATAAATCCTCTAGGGTTTTCGTGAGGTTATTTGCTCTTGCAAGCAAGAATGTTCCAAAACACTGCGAAGAACTTTGGGTACGCGCTCAGCAAGCGTTGGCATGAGATTGATCCACAATAATTGAAGAACTCATTAGGAAGTATGCCAAAAAGAGTGAAGGCTGTAATTCGCGCCAAACGCGAACGGGAACGGAATGATGCAAAATTGTGCCCAAAAAAAAAAACATATATTTTTTTATTTTAATATTAGAAAACAGGATAACTACTTATTTTTAAGTTTTGATTCTCTACAATATATTATATTTTCTGAAGTAATTTTATTTTGTAAAACCCTTTAATTTGTTATGAATAAATATTTTTCCCAAAAATCAATTTCAATAATTTTTTATGAACGGTTTTGCGAGTCACTGTATATGTATACAAACTTCCAACTCCATTTTCGTGTTCTTTGTTTTGATTACTCTTTTGTTATTTACTGAATTTTATGGAAGTTGTAAGTTTTTATTTTATTTTAAAGTTTGTGGGAACTTTATAAATAAATAAACAAGAAAGAAAAGTTTCCTAACTTTTATCATATACTTAAAAGTAGTAATAATAGCAAAGCAGATTATTATAAGAAAAATTAAATCTGATAATTTTTGTTCCTTTTCTTTTTTGCGGTTTTATTTTTTAAAGTTTTTAAACATATTCAGCGAAAAAAATTACTTAAAATTCTCGTGCCTAGAAGAAAATTCCCTACATTTAGGCATATCATGGAATTTTTAGTTGGATATACTTACTTAAGAAAAAATGCAGAATGGGGAACATTTTAGGAAAGGATGCGATCACCTATTTCAAAAAGCATAGTTCTTAGATTCAATAGTGAAAAATAACGTATTTTTTTATAAAAAATAGTGAAATGGAAGGACATAGTTCCAAATTCCAAAATCTTAATTTTGTGGACACAGCAGAGGGGAGGAAGATATAAGGTTATGATTGATTCAGAAATTATCTAGGTATGTAAAAATTTTTAAATCATCATCATAGGGCGTATCATTCAGTTATTATAGGGTGATTCATTGGAAATCTTCTTATTTATTTAACTATTTAACTACTCTTATATAAAGGGGGGTTTGCGGGTCAGAGATAGGGAAAGTAATAATAGTACTTACCTAGGCAAATAAAATAATCATCCGCATCTCAACCGGTTCGCAGTTACAAGATGATTAAGAAATTATGCTAATTTTTCACAAAAGCTGCCATAATTTCCTTGTTGTATAACCAACCTATGAAGATGATTTCTAGCTCAAATGATAGCAAACCATCAAAGCGTTGAACCATTAATTAATACCCTTCTTATCCCGCTAGTTATAGAAAGTCAAAATCAAAAAACATCCAAATAAATCTTAATTTTTTTACATTTTTAGGATTTTCGGCCAAAATGCCTGATAATTGTTACATTTTCTTGCAGGATTTGGGAACTTTGTATTACTGCCGATGGGCTCCTCCCAAAACAAGAGCATTATAATATATTATTTATCGAACACCATTTTCATTAAATCCATTTTAAAATACAGAGTGTTTCCGTCTAGGAGATCAATTTGGGCAGGAGGTGATAGTACTCACCTAGATAAACAAACAATCATATGGCGGGGGGAGGGGGGGCATATTAATCGTTTCGAAATGACAGGGTGATTGAAAAAAAAACTAGTTTTTCACAAGACACCCTATATCTTAGAAAGTACAGGACGTACGGTCACAGTCTAAAGCTAGCTCATTATATGCAGAACTTCATGTCCTTTCCAACGAATGCTCGACCAGTCCCATACCACTTTCCCCCCAGATATTATTGGGGGTATAAACTAAACATTTCGAATTTTCTTACCTTTTTTACTTTGACATCCTTTTGTTTTATAAATAGGTAGTAAACATAACTTTTTTTTACAAAAATAACTCCTTAACGGTTTCAGATAGCACATAGGTGTAGTAGGTCAAATAAAAGAGGAATGCCTCTAGCTTACATGTAAAAAGAAGTTTTGTCAACTACCTATTTATATAAAAAAAAAAAAGCTAGAACTGGTGTAAGACCAATTCTTATGATACCTACTCTAGATGAATGTATGTAATTTCGTACGCTCACTTCTATGTGCAGTATGATTTTTGAAGTGGTTTTTCGCATATATGTACTTCTAAAATGGTTCGTTGGACAGTAAAAATGTTTATAACCAATTTCATTAAATTTCACATTCTGAAGAACTTTTAAGTATATTAAAACCATTAAAACCATCGTTTTCACAGTATACGTAAAAATCATAAACTTTTGTATGGCAACACCAAGAAGCGGTTGCCCGATTTAATTTAATTTTATTGACTGTTACTATGAAAACATAATGTACTAAATTTCAGCTTATTACGTCGACGCGTTCTCAGACAGTGTCCAAATATATAGTAAAGAACGAAATTTTTGTATGGCAACCCTACGAACCAGTTGCCCGATTCGGCCTATTTTCGAACTCCCATTTATTTTTTATTTTTTTTTTTTTTTTCAAAACGCCTATGTGCAAAATTTCAGCCTTGTAAGTGAACGCGTTCTGGAGTTATCATATGGACGCCCGGACGGACTTGTAAAAACTACAATACCGTTGGTGTCCTATCCAATTTACTCTACCACCATTATTTCTATCAGTTACAAATGGAATAACAAACTTAGTGTATACCCTATAAATTTCATCAAGAGTATAAAAAGATGTTAAAGTAAAACAAAAGTTAAGAAGATCCGTAATTTTTAGTTTACACCACAATAACGGCGCTTTAGACCGTGACCATATGCCCTGTACTTTTTAATATACAGGAGGTTTTGTGAAAACTAGCTTTTTTGTTCTTAATCACCCTTCTTCACCAACCCCCCCCCCCCCCCCACCCATCCATATGATTTTTTGTTTGCCTAGCTGAGTACTATAACCTTCTGCTCTATTGGCCTCTTAGACGGAAACACCCTGTATATTTTTAGAAACTTATTTTGTAATAAATCTTTCTGAATGTTTTCCAGCATTTTGTATTAATTTGTTTATACCATTTTAATTTGTAATCCAAAAAATACTAAGATGTTAAATTTCAGTGACATTCAGTAGATTTATTTCTACTATATATTGTATTTTCTCAAGACATAAGTAAGTTTGTCATCTTTTAACGATGCGTATATTCTTGAAGTCCAGATTTCGTAGCCATTTTATCCTATAAAAAAATTGGCTAAGGGCGAGTCAGACTCGCATACTTAGAGATCCGTATTATCGTACAAGATTTAACACTATATACTTTTCAGATCGAGTGAAAAAAAGTTTATTGTATGGGGAGCCTCGTTAATTTTTAATTTTATTTTATGTTTATTATTTTTTGTTATAGCGGCAATAAAAATACACGCTCTGTGAAAATTTTAACTGACTACCTGTTATAGTTCATGAGATACAACCCGCTGATAGACAAGAGGGCGGACGGACAGCCGGACAACATAGGTTTAGTAATAGGGTCACGTTAGCACCCTTTCGGTGTAGAACCCTAAAAATGTTAGAAGCTTCTTCTATTCTTTCATTCACATTTACCTCTATGTCTCCTTCCTTACTTGAAGTTGATATTAAAACAGAAGTTTTTCTATAATCTTAGGTCTAATTTTGGAGATTTCCTACTACTGTTTTTTTTTTTTCATTTTTGAATATTAATTTTGCTAATATCCTATAGCAATAAGCGATATACTATATGTGTCAAAAATCCTGAGTACTACCATAGATGGCACAAGAACTAGATTTCTCATGCAGTACCAAAAAAGTATACAAAATTTATATGGCTGGGTGGTCCATTCTGGAATGGGTTACAACATTTGATATGATATATACACCGAGTGATTCACATTTTTTCGTATCTGAAGTGTTGAGGAAATCGACCAATGGTATACAAAACTGCTATTATTAAAACATTTGCTTTGGGCATGCCCTAAAATATGTTATGGTCCATTCCAGAATGTACTACCCATTTCACAATCTGTATACTCTGCTCTAGTATGCCATGCGGCATCTAGTTCTTGTACTATTTCTGGTACTACTAACCTACATATAATTATAAATTTCACGGAATATGTGATCTATGCAATAATTAATTCGTGTTAGCATGCATATATCAATTTACTATAACTACATGTTATGCTATTAGATGATATTTTTCAACTTTTGCTTATACCTCTCCCAGCAGCAATGTTGCTACTCGAAATCTTTTTAGTGTAGCTTTTTTATGTAGCCCGAAAGTGGTTTGAAAAAAATTATGGAAAACTTCATATCTTACATAAATATAACCTTATTGAATAATTAACTGAAAATTTGTCTTAAAAAATTATTTTTCATAATTTGTCGGTATAAAAATTGTTTACAAATATTTCAGTGAAGTCGAAATTCTCCTTTCATATGCTGTAAATATAATAAAATTATTAATTATATGATATCAGTTCTTTTTTCATTTATTTTAAAAGATAAGAATATCTCTCGGCACAGTGCTAATAAATTTAAAGCCAAAGCAAAACCAAAGTCGACATAGCCTTAAACATATAATCGCCATACTAATAATTTCTTTTTATTACATATATGAGCTCAGAACTGCAAGGAACTTTATCAGTGGGTTCCGTCAGCATAAATAAACTACAGTTGCATTGTTACAGTGCGGAGAATTAACATAAATAAAAATTATTGGAAATATTTTGGCCATATATTCAAAAATTTTGTAGCTTAGCTAAAATATTAGTGGGGTATCCCTGTATCAAAATGTTTCCAAAAGTAACCATTTGCTACGACTGTAGCCTAAGTGGCAACACTTCCCGGCAATAAGCTGAAGAAATTGCTGTGCCAATAAGGTTCAGAGTTCCAGTGCCCGGATTTATTTCTATACATTGCCCATCAAACTAGCGCCTCGAATTAGTCGTACTACGGCTATATAATTTCAAACAACCATTTTTAATCGAAGACTAAATTTCTTGCCGAAAGTTCTCTTATGGGTATATAAAAAGCAATGCTGACCTTCCTAACTTGCTTTTCTATGCTCGATTTTGAGTTCAGTTTTGAATCAAGGATGACATCCGAATTCTTCGCACGGATACTGAAAGTGTGTGTCCATCCAAATAAATCCATCCAAATAAAATTCGTTATTTAATACAGGGAATAGAGACGTGGCAGAGTAGAATAAATATGGGAACGCTGGATTTTTACATGAATCTTGCTTTCATGGGTCTAAACAATATGCAAAAAAGTCCCCATCGATTCATGTGCCGCTAAAAATATTACGCGGGGTCAAAGGTCACAAAATAACGTTTTGCGCGAAAATCAAGTTAACGGTGACTTTTATCGAAAAAATTGTAGGTATCAAATTGGTAGCTTATAACATTACCTACAAAAAACATAGTATTACTTTTTTTCGTAAGACTAATAGTTTTTTTCAGATTCCATTTCAATTTCCATCCCCATCTCTTCATTATCTTTTTCTTCTTCCGTTTCCAATATTTCCATAGTTTCTGTCAAGAAACACGATCGATGTACATCTCAGTAGTCATTATTGACGTCATTAAACGCATCAGGCGAAACATTTAAAAAATCTTGACCGTGGCAATATATATAACCCAATATGTATAACCCACCTTTTTTTAACCACAATTCAAGGTACTTCTATTGGTGCAATCACAAAAAATAGAGTTTAGCAGACTATCAGGAACAGGTGG
The DNA here is from genome assembly GCA_963924295.1 of Dioctria rufipes. Classification (NCBI taxonomy): domain Eukaryota; kingdom Metazoa; phylum Arthropoda; class Insecta; order Diptera; family Asilidae; genus Dioctria; species Dioctria rufipes. The sequence continues at coordinate 61,809,390 of OZ002743.1, read as the reverse complement.
AAGAAGAGTTTTAACTGGCTCGAGAATTTGATCTTGCTATGTCCATCCCCAGTCTAGAGGGTTAAGCTCATTGCCAAGACATACTTGTACTTGGTAGTAAACACGATTATGTTGGCGGAAGAGAAGATAATTCTACAGGTTTTTAGGTTATGTTAATTTTTAAAATTATTTCTTCTAAAAAATAGATCAGTCAACCTGGAATTTCGTCATTCATATTCCCGAGCATTTTACTAGGAGGAGGATAATTTTCATTATTTACTACTATCCGATCTAATGTCTTCCCGAATAATAGCTGCAGCTGTTTTTAAAATTCGAAGACGTTCTTCTACTTTAGTTAAAGGAGTGCATACTGTACCTTACAGCTTTTCAAATCGAATTTCCTCCAAAACCGTTAATCTTACGAAAAAAAAGTAATACTATGTTTCTTGTAGGTAATTTTCTAAGCTACATACCTACTATTTTTTCGATAAAAGTCGCCGTTAACTAGATTTTCACGAAAAACCGTTTTTGTGACCTTTGATCCCGCGTAACATTTTTAGGGGCACATACACATATCGATTGGGAGTTCCGGTATATGTTTTAGAACCACGAAATGAAAGTTCGTGCAAAAATCTGGCTATCCGGGAATTTTTTCAAACTTTGACCTATTTTTTGTCTTCATTCCCTGAACTAATTTGGGTTTTTGCAAATATGTCTCTGATCAACACAAATTTTATCACTGAACAAGCAAAATGTAAGGATCTGGTTTCAAAAGAGGTAGAATGGGTCATGAGGGACGAGATTTGGATTATCTAATTGTTATCTAATTGTTAAAAGATGTATTTGTACGCGATCATGGAACAAGCCACACTGACATGCTCTCCTCCCTCCCATTGTAGTGTACGACTTTCAAATAATTGATTATAACATAGCCTATTTAAATTTGCCTACTTAGCATAATTTTCATTCACGCTTTTCTAAATGCAAATTTAAAATTTAATTTAGGAATTTCTATCAGTAATTCTAAAAAGTTTCTTTTCATGGTACAGGAAGAAGTAGTGCGTAAAGAGGAGCTGAATTCGGCCATCAAGAAGTGAAGAAGTGTTTTATGTTTATCTAACTTATACAAAAAATAAAATAAAAAATAAGAACTTCAAATTAAATTATGCGTTAAGTTATGTCGTCTAATTTATTAAATTATTAGTCCAATTTATTATGGAGGAACAAGTATAGTCATATTTTCATTAAGGTTCATTGCATGTTGGATATTAGATGAATCACTTCCGTCGGCATGAAAAACCACCTGTTTACGGTGAGCATACAAACAATTTAAAAACAAACCCATTACCAGCTAAGCTGAGCGGTAAATGCACCAGCATATCAGTAATATACAAATTATAATAGGAAAACTACTCGATTTTACAAAAACAAAACAAAAAGGAACCACGTGGTACATCTAATCACCGCGATGAGGATTATCAAAGCTAAGTCATATTTTAACGATGTAATTATAATTAATAGCTCATTAATAGCTCTTATAGTATGCACATAAATATATTTGAACGTAGTAACGTAGGCTAAGTAGGGGCTCTCACGATTAAAGGTAGTACTAAAAACAAAAACTATTACATTTAATTGTTGAAATATTATAAATAAATATTTGACATGTGAGCACTAACTCCAAATCTCATTTTTATCTCCGACCTTTAGAAGAATGAATACTAAGTTCATCAACTTATTTTAAACAAAAAGGTAACCTTTCTGGTAAATTATATCTTCATTAGAGGTACAAAGTATTTCGTTCCATCGCTGAAAAAAAAATTAGCCCTAAGAAATGACATTCGCCTGGGAATCATACAACATTACATAACAGTTTCGAAGAATGAAAACATAAATTTTCTATTGGATTTTAATGAATTTTGAAAAAAAAAATTAATTTCAAGCTAATTTCTGTCTTACGAGATTTTTTTCAGTATCATACAATTGTTCTTATCAGAAAGTGAAAAGATCTGTGATATTTTAATTTTACAATTGACGAAAAACAAAAAGATCAGAAACATTCACAATTAGAATAATAACTGCCATTAAAAATTAGGCAAATTGTATTATCAGCTAGTGTCTTCCTGACAATATTTTAGAGATAATTTTGTTTATGTAATTATTATTGCTGTGGCCAAATTAATTAGAAAAAAAAAACATATTGCTACAAAAATCACAACAACTCTATTCTACCTGCCTCTAGTATGACGAATTAAATATCTTTTCAGAATCGCGAATTGATCAACTGATTTTTCAATATATTTTCTATAATACGCCAAGGATATGATCGACTGAAAAGAAGAAAGACCGCAAAACTTGCCTTCGTTTCAGACTAATCACTGTATATGAATAGCAATTAAAAATCATTTTTCGAAATTGCGTCAATAATCAAAAGTTCACTTAATGGTCATTAGAAACTAATTCCATTCAATGAAGGACTTGACCATTATTTCCATATAAAATTTTAATAATAACGTATTTATGGGGTCCTTGATTTTATCACAAAAATAAGTAAGGACAAAAACTACTATGAAAATTGTAATACACGCATGTGCAGAATAATTTAACATAATGAAATCGCTCATCGCAACTATACTATTTTCAATGTTCTTGTCAGATAAGTTACGTCAATTTTCAATCACTTTTACATGCCGTTTTCAACTAAAGTGCAAATACTTAAAAAAAGAAAAATGTTCATCACATAACAAAGCCACCAATGAGCTCTTTTTATTCATTGACTATAGTTATCCATTCTTAAAACTGGAAGCCCATTATCATTCTCTCGACATGACTTCTCGTGATTTTTTATAAAGTTTTATAAATTATTGGACTGCAGCCAGTCATGTACAGATCTTCGATACCCAATTATTGGGAAATATCTTTGCGGTTTTGTTTATTTAAATAAATAAAGAATCTGACGTCATCATCACACTCATATGGAACATCTGCTTTCTTATTAAATCACATTCCCAATATATTGCCGCAAAATCAAATCCTATTCAAGCGAAATCATTGCATAATGGATGTCACATTAAAATACAATTGTATTCTGCACGTCGTTTATTATTATTTTTCTTTTTTTTTTTTTGCTTTAATATAACCTATGGAATCACTACACCAAACACTAATGAATGAACCTAACCACCGCTGGTAAACACCTAAAATAAGAGAACTTCTTTCCTGACCATCACACTACAGGTTTTTTCTTCGTATATATGTACACTCATTAGCACGCCCAATCAGGCATCCCAAATCACATCAAGTAATTCACACAATTCGTGCGATTTTATCGAAATAGACAAAAACAATGTCACAGTCCACAGTGCACAGCAATATCTGCACAAACCTTAGTGCCAATAAAGTCAGCACGCGATAGACCTCATCAGGAAAGTCTCAAATTAACAAAAGATTTTAATGGCAACTTGTTTGTATTATGACCTGACCACGCATAAGCTCTGCGGAAGTCAGGTATTGTAGTATGTAAGGAATGCTGGTAGTAGTCTCTCTTATCACCTCCGCCAAAGCATAAAAATAACATCTACCATTTCACCTACCACTGTATTTCTGTTTATTCTATTCTCTGGGGTAAATTTGTTAGTAGCATCTCCCATCTCCTCCGGCTTAAATTTATATATAAGCATGAATGGGGAACAAATGGTCATCATTCGAGAAGTATAGTTTCCTCTGTGAACTTCTGTACTGTCTGCAATTGAACATGGTGAGTTGAGAAGAAGTTAAGTGCCACAACCTTTATAATGGAATTAGAAAAGAAAACCCTCGCCGCGGTGCATTGAAAAATTAATATCGGTCTCCAAAGTAGACACATGCAATGAGTATGTATGTGTACGTGCTGTGAATACAAATCATGTCGTGACGATAAAGTTGTTGCAATTGAACCTCCTCTATGGATACGAGTCAAGATCGGTAATCGGGAGACGCATGCGCAGAGAACGTTGAAGTTAATAACTATGTGAAAATCAAGAGTTTAATAGCGAAATTCCTAATGTTGAGAATCGTAAATTAGTGACGGAAAATTGACATTATGTCAATTTAATTTGAAAAATCTCAACGTTGATGTGTCGAGTGTTTTTTGATTAAAAAGAAGAAATTGTGAAATAACCGCCTAACGGATTACCTTGAATAGTCACTATAACCCCAATTGCAGATTATCTGAGTGCAATTTTATGGTATTTAACGTTTATTCTTCTTCTCTTGCAGATATTAAGTTTTACGGTGCTAGCTGCGATTGCTACAGCTGTGAGAGCTGATGTTTCACATTTAGGAACAAATTTACAAAAAGATGGTTATCATTACGATAAGCCTGCAATTCCTTTTCCATCAAATGATATCTCCGAGCAACCCGCACCAATATCTCCAGGTCCTGGACCAAATTATACCCCTTCAGGACCCTCAACACCATCAGGACCTGGTGGAGCTTGTGGCCCAGCAGGATTTGGTGGCCTTTCAGGAACATTAAGACCTGACGGATCTTGTGGTCCAGCTGGACCCGGTGGACCTTCAGGACCAGGTGGACCTTCAGGACCAGGTGGACCTTCAGGACCAGGTGGACCTAGCGGACCTTCAGGCCCAGGCGGACCTGGCGTAGCTTGTGAATCAGCAGGATATGGTGGACTCCCAGGAATATTAAGACCTGATGGATCCTGTGGTCCAGCAGGCCCAGGCGGACCTTCAGGCCCAAGCGGACCTTCAGGCCCAGGCGGACCTTCAAGCCCAGGCGGACCTTCAGGCCCAGGTGGACCTTCAGGACCAAGCGGACCTTCAGGACCAGGCGGACCTTCAGGCCCAGGCGGACCTTCAGGCCCAGGCGGACCTTCAGGCCCAGGCGGACCTTCAGGCCCAGGCGGACCTTCAAGCCCAGGCGGACCTTCAGGACCAAGCGGACCTTCAGGACCAAGCGGACCTTCAGGACCAAGCGGACCTTCAACACCTGGCTCTGCTTGTGAATCAGCAGGATATGGTGGACTACCAGGAATATTAAGACCTGACGGATCCTGTGGTCCAGCAGGCCCAGGCGGACCTTCAGGCCCAGGCGGACCTTCAGGCCCAGGCGGACCTTCAGGCCCAGGCGGACCTTCAGGCCCAGGCGGACCTTCAAGCCCAGGCGTACCTTCAGGCCCAGGTGGACCTTCTGGCCCAGGTGGACCTTCAGGACCAGGCGGACCTTCAACACCTGGCTCAGCTTGTGAATCAGCAGGATATGGAGGACTACCAGGAATATTAAGACCTGACGGATCCTGTGGTCCAACAGGACCAGGCGGACCTTCAGGACCTAGCGGACCTTCAGGACCAGGCGGACCTTCAAGACCAGGCGGACCTTCAGGACCAGGCGGACCTTCAGGACCAGGCGGACCTTTAGGACCAAGTGGACCTTCAGGACCAAGCGGGCCTTCAGGACCAGGTGGACCTTACGGACCTGGTGGAGCTTGTGGATCAACAGGATATGATGGACTTCCAGCAAAAATACGACCTGATGGATCCTGTGGACCAGCAGGACCTTCAGGACCTGGTGGACCTAGTGGACCTGGTGGACCTGGTGGACCTAGTGGACCTGGTGGACCTGGTGGACCTGGTGGACCTGGTGGACCTACAGGCCCAAGTGGACCTTCAGGACCTGGCGCACCCTATCCATCAGGAGGATCATGTGGACAAGGACAACAATTAGGACCTGGCGGATCATGTATACCTTCAGGGCCTGCAGGTTCCGGTGGACCATCTAGACCAATCGGGTCTGGTGGAGCATCTGTAGCAAGTGGATCAGGACAAAAGCCATCAGGATCTCCCGGAAGTGACTATTTACCACCTGACTCACAACAACCTGGAGCTTCTGGATTTGGAAAACAGCCAACTTATCCAGGTACACAAACGCAACAACCCAATTATCGCCCAATTCCAGGACAGCAACCACAGCAGCCAGGACAAACACCTGCTAAACAGCCTCAACCTCAACAACCTGGCTTCCAGCCAACACCCGGACAACAGCCACAACCTCAGCAACCAGGGTATCCGAAAGTTTCTACGCCACCTAGCTTATTGCATCAACCTCAGCAACCTGGAAATCGACCATCTCCTAGCCAGCCTCAACTACCAGGAAGACAACCTGGTCAACAAAATGGACTCCCAGGACAACAACCCGGATCTCAGCCAGGACCACAGTACATTCCACCAGCAGGTCCAGGTGTAGGGCAAGCGCCAAGCTTTGGACCAGGCTCTGCAAAAACTCCAGGATTCGCTTCAGAGTCAGGCTTGGGAATCGGTTCACAACCCGGTCCAATAGCTGGTACAAGGCCTGGTGGATACCCAGGATCGACACCAGAATCAAGTACAGGACCAAGACCAGGTGTGTTACCAGCTCCAGGATCAGGACCAAAACCCGGCTTTCAGCAATTTCCAAATCTTGGCCCTACTACAGGACCAGGATCGCCAGGTACTCCAAACTATTTACCCCCTAATCAACAGCCCGGTGGACAACAACCCGGATTCCGTCCTAGTCCCGGCTCACAAACAACACCCGACTCAGGATATCGTCCAGGACCTGGACCGCAGCCTGGAACCCAACCTGGTCAACAACCAAACTATCGGCCTGGACCTGGCTCCCAAACTGGCACACAGCCTGGTTATCAACCAAGCCCACAGCCTGGACAACAGCCCGGACAACAACCTGGCTTCGGTCCAGCTCCCGGAAATCAACCAAACACACAACCCGGCTATCGCCCTTCACCAGGACCACAACCTGGCTCTCAACCAGGTTATCAACCAGGACCTTCATACCAACCAGGACCTGCTGTTCAACCTCAAGAGCCTGAACCAGCACACACATTCGGACCAGACGGCTATAGCTATAAAGTGCCAACAAATCAATTGAAATATTAAAAAGCCATAGAAATACCTGAGATTCTCTAAGTTAAATTTGTAAGAAAATGTAATAAAATAATAAAGCGAAAGTAAAAGTATGTTTTTCATAAGAACAAGATTCCCATATCTCCTAATTCATTCTCAACAAGATCCGTTCTAATTGCCCATTATATTACATTTTTAATCCAAGCAATCCACATATGAAGCACACTTTACCATTTACTAAAATTTTTCCTTTTAACCTTAAGCTTCTAACTGTGATAATTATGCGCATGAAATCGACATAATTAGATACTGCTGAATCTCATTGAGAAAGTTTTCTGTGAGTGCATAATGCGATTCATTAGCGAGAAAACTAAGAAACTGATTCGAAAAGTGATAATGAGAGAATTGCGATAACATCAGATGTCGATAGAAAAGATAAATCTGAAGTGATTGATGGGTAGGTCAAGTGGAAAATAAATCGTTGCCATAGACCTGTCTAGTCCAAATAGCATCGAATGGGTGCGTTAAGTGCGAACAAGATTTGTATTTGCAATGTTTGAGGATAGCATAAACTCAGATAAAAATGGGTCAATGCCAATAATAGTAAAGATTAGAAGTAATAAAGTTATAATATCCGGCAGATGACATCAGGCAGGTGCTAATATAAAAAACCAATCAAAAGAATTTCTGTCGAGTAATAGCGCGGCTGAAAAAAATTAACATCATCCTCGAGCCGCAACGCTGACCGTCGATTTGTAATTTCTTGTCTTGGACTTTTGCCAGTGATGTAAGAGTGATTATGTTTCGCGGATCTATCGACAAGCAAAAACATAATTGTTTTGTTCTTTGTTCTAAACATTCTATTCTTTCCAATATTACAGCTACTGTGAACTACGCACGTGCGATAATTATTGAATTTTTCAATTTATAGATTTGTTCTTTTAAGGTGATTACAAGTGTTGAAATTGTTTTGAAAACGAAGTCTAGCAATGAAATTTTTGAAGGAAGGAAGGAAAGAAGTCTTCGACTTTTAGCACGATGTGTTTTGAGATAACGACTGGCGTGCTCGTATTTACAAAATAGACTTGCTCACAATGTGTGCTAAAATCTAGATTCTTTATAAATTAATGTTGGAAAAATTCCTTGAACCTAGACTTAGCATCTAACATTTTCTCAGTTTGTGCTAATCTTGGCACCTGTGTGTAATGTCAGCTCATCAAAGCAGTCTACATACTAATAATGGAAAGCAATATATTTAGAATATTGCAACACATCAAAGATCATACATAGATTAGATTTCTATATCTATATGTGGATTTGAGGCTTCTCAATGAAAGAAATAAAATTAAGGGAGAAATTAGTAGAACTGTCCCAAATTTAAAAGACAGAGAAGTATCATTATAATACGAAAGTATCGAGATGGTAGTTTCGCAAACAGTCCTTAAAGGTGATTCGTATTTCGAATATTTTTGGAAGTATATATATATACCCACAGTTTGAAAGAGATTCAAAATTTTAGGCGTATTATGATACAACCAAGATATTTTAAGTTCAGTTATGTCAATCACTTTTGTGGTGTTAGTAAATTTCTCACACTAGATGATTTTTGACTTGAGTTGAGTTGACTTCTTCTACAGATCAATTAAGTTTCTTTTTCAAAGTAAAGTAAGCCAGCTTCTGCCTTTCCCTTGATTTTCAGCGGAGATATAGTCACCTCATAAAACCTCAATACCTCATGATTTAATTTTTACTACAGCAAGAAATATATTTATTAAAATTCGCACAGTCACACGTAGTAAGCCTTGAATATATCATCGGAAGATATTTGGTGACATCTATGGAAGCGATGAGAATGAGTGCAACTTTTACTTAGACCAATATGATACTCTCTGCAGTCTCTGCCTGTTATTGAAAGAACTTGATAACAGAACTGACTTCAGTTTTCGCTGAGTTGATGTCGAATAAATCATGAGACCAATTAGACTAGCGCCAATACCTTTTTAAACAAAAAAGTTATAAACAGGCAAGGACCAGCCGGAAAATTTTGTGAAGGTTATAATTAACAGAAAAAACAAAAATTAAACACGAGATAAAGTGAAATTGTGAAAAGGAGTTGAAAGTGGTTTCTTGCGATTTTCGGCGAAACGTGACATAGTAGCGGAAAATGTCTTTCAAAAAAGTTATAGACAATAAAAAAATCTGAAAATTTCATACAAAGTATTTTTTATATAACCTGAAATGGTTCAAGAAAATGGCAGAAATCGGATTTTTCTGTTTTTTTTTTTTCTTTTGTAAAAATAATTCAATTTACATTTTTGTGAATACCTTTTTTTTTGCGTTGAATAAGCATGATTTCTGAGAAACAACAAGTTTCTAAGATTTTTACATATTTCGACAAAAAAAATGAAACCTTCCACGGAAAATTCATTGATGTTTTTTTTCGATTTGATTATTCTATCTGGGCTCATTGAAAAGTCTTCTTTAAAATGGTATATATATGTTGATGGTTTACTTTTCATGGAGCCGCTTAAAAATTAGAAAAACCATAAAAAATGACTTTTCGAATCACGAAAATTTCAATATTTTTTATGATTTTCAATTTTTTTTATTATTTCTGCTAATAATGGATTAAATTGTACTGACAGAATATACTTTAATGTAATATTACTAAAGTTAAATGAATTTAATCAAAAAAAGTAGTGGAAATTATTCTGAAATTTAAGTTGTTCATAGCAATCGACCGCATCACACTGAAAGTGGGAAAGCTAGAGTTAAGACTCGCTGGACCAGTGTGCATTTTTATTAACATATATTTTAATATTTTTTTATTAAATAAATAGTATAATGATGAGTAATCCTGTTTTAGGTATATTTGAATAAAATAATTTGAATATATAATTATTAAGTAGAAAAATTAATTATCTGATTTTTTCGAACGTTATGACCCATTTCTAGCTACTGAAAATGTATTATTTATTTATTCTAGAATTATTGGTAATTAAAGAATTAACTGCTATAAACTACTGCAATTGAACTTGCAAAGCACGATAATAAAACTGTCCTTGTCGTGCGTAAAGATATTTATTTACTAGTAATTTTGTATCAACTAAATTCATATGGATTCAGTATTTTTTTTCCACACACCAGCCTCAGGCAATGAAAAGGACTCATTTTATACATCTAATTGTTTTAAACACGAAATGTACATAGATATAATTGCATTTCTTCACTTTTCTCGGGTTACGATACAACTTCCGGGATTGCTGGAAAAGGTAAAAAAAAAAAACAATAGTAAGATCATTATTGAGCAACATTTATCAAGCCTAGCTAGTTTTTTGTTTTTTATTTTTTTTTTTTTTTTGGAAGAAAACGATGCAGACAGAATAACCATTGAAAAAAATGGATCTCAACTTATAGATGGTAAATACAAAAGCTAAAATATGGATATGTCACTAAATCAATTAAGATTTGAGCACTACCAATTGGCAATTAAAACAATCTACTTTCAAATTGCCAATTACAACAAATTGCCAATTACAAAAACAGTTCAGACTTAATTCCCGGAAAATGATTAGAAAATATTAGCTGCAGATGTGAAAGGGGTTGTAATCAACAAAGACGTAGCTATCGAAAACACGGCTTAAAGTGTACCAATTTACGTAGTAATTGTCAAGAAGACTGCTAAAATAGAGATAAAGAAATATTTGAAGACGCAAGTTATTCGGAAAAGAGATTATTGATGAAGAGTTAGCAAAGAGTCTTGATAGTAAAATTGAAGAACTCAAAGGTCCTTCGGAATTTGAAAGTTTTAGTGATGAAAAAGAAGAACAAGCACAATATAAAAAACCTACAATTGATTAGAATTTTAAAATTTCTCATAAATTTTCAATTTTTATAAAAAATATCAAAAAATTATTTGTTCTACTTATTGAAATATACCTAATACAGATTACTCATCGTTATACTTATTATTTAATGAGAAAATAGTAAAATATGCGTTAATAAAAATTCACATTGGTCCAGCGAGTCTTAACTCTAACTTTCCCATTTTCAGTATGATGCGGTGAATTGCTATGAACAACTTAAATTTCAGGATGATTTCCACTACTCTTTCTTTGATTAAATTCATTCAACTTTAGTAATATTACATTAAAATTGCAATTACAGCAATTTAATCCATTATTAGCAGAAATAATAAAAAAAATTAAAAATCATAAAAAATATTAGACAGATTACGTTTGGACTTTTTACCGGGTTAATATTTTAATATTGTTCAAGAAAGAATTTTTTGAGATTCTCCGGTATATATATATATATATATTTTCTATTTTTCTCAAACTTTTCATTTCTTTCTTCTTTTTTTCATTTTTTTCATTTGTTTTTCAAATCACACAATTTCGCTATTTGTGACCTGTTGATGAGTCAAACCAAGACTTGAAACTTGTCACCAAAAATTATTGGGTTGTGTGATGAAATAACAAATTGGAACATTTTTTCACTTTTGCTATATACCGGAGAATCCCAAAAAAATTTTTCTTGAACAAAAATAAAAAATATTGAAAAATTTGTGATTCGAAAAGTCATTTTTTTGGTTTTTCTAATTTTTAAGCAGTTCGATGAAAAGTAAACCATCAACATATATAGACCATTTTAAAGAAGACATTTCAATGATTAAAATGAGCCCAGATAAAATAATCAAATCGAAAAAAACGACAATTAAGTTTATCGTGGAAGATTTCTTTTTTTTTTTTTTTTTTTGAAAAATGTGTCAGTTTGCTATAAATATCAGAGAACTAAATTTATATATTCAACTGTTTAGAAATATTTTGGTCTTGTTCAAATGTGTTAAATCTTATGTACTTTACAGTACATCTATTCACTATGTACTTAATACCCAACTTTCCTCGTAATCAACTTTATGGACATGACCTTCCGTTCTTAATATGCTGATAATTCATGTCTAGTCATTTGTGCAGGTATACACAAGGGTAGTATATTCCGCAGGCACGTAGGTTAATGTGAAATGTACACTCAGAGCTGCTTGAAACCTCCAAAAGGACCTTCGGTGATTCTGTAAACTGAATAATCGCTTTGTTATGTATAAAACAATAATTTACATAGGAGTATATATAACTCTTCAAGATGCTGAATTGTTCATTTTACAAGCTTGTAGTTATAATCTTACATAAAATGATGTATAAGGCTGCAGTCCTTTTGATATTCGATTTCAAAAAACAAAGTGAAAAAGACTTAAAGCCAATACTGACTTGAATACTACAGAGAATGCCTTCATTAGATAAAAACAGAAAAATTTGTTCTACTACAGGAAAAACCTTATTTTAATGCCAATAGTACCTCGATAGATTTCATAGAGAAGGGGTCGGTACTCAATTCTTTGAGTGAAAAAAATTGAGCTAAAATATATGAAAAACTATTTGGATTGAGATACGTGGACAACAACAGTAATGGTCCCACTGAGGCATATTCTATTTAAAACCTTAAGGCAACATATGGACAAGCAATAAATAAAAAGAGCAAACAAGGATTGTTATCACTAGTTATGGAAAACTAAAGTGCGAGGAAGATAGTGCAGGAGCTCCCCGGTATATAATTATTTATATATGTCCTATATATGGCAAAAAAATCGAAAAAGCAACAAGAAATAACAACCAATATCATCGATAACCAACGCAGATGGTTGAAAGCTCATCTTCAAATATCAGTTGAAGAGTTCTACTACAGTGATAAAATGTCTGGAAAGAGAGACTAACATCGTAGGTAGACTGACAAAATCAATGATAACTCATTCGTAATTGAATTTTTCAAAAATCGCTTTATCTTTGAATTTGAACTTTAATTATTAAAAATGTGCTGCCAATCACATATAAAAATTGACAGGATTTTCGTTTTAATTCACAAAATCTTGGATAACTGGATTTTTGAAAAATCCAATTACAAATGAACGATCATTGATTTTGTCCGTCTGCCTAGGGTATAAGGGCCATAAAGGCTATCACTAAATCATTTAATTGAAATTTATTCAACTTTCGTCTTAGTACCCTCGTTAGAGAGGGTTAGATCCCAAGTAACAATTTTTCCAATTTTTGGTGACTCAAGGTGATGGGTAGTTTTATAAGGGGTATATAATGGTTGCTCGGTTATAAAGGGTTTTCCAATAAGAGGTGTTATTTTAATTAGCCCACTATTTCGGTAGATGTCACTTTTGGAGCTGTCATTTTTTGATATTTTTTGACATTTGACAAGTAGAAACTCCGCCATTAATAAAAATGGAACGATACCCGAGAGATGATTAATGATTTTTTATGGCCGGAATTGGATGGTATTGATCTGGACAACGTTTACTTTCAACAAGACGGCGCTACGTGCCATACAAGCAACGAAACCATTGATCTTTTACGGGAAAAGTTTCCGGACCGTGTTGTCTCTCGAAGAGGTGATCACAATTGGCCACCGAGATCTTGTGACTTAACACCTTGTGACTTGTTCCTTTGGGGCCACGTGAAAGAGAAGGTCTACGCCAACATCCCCAGCGTCGATTCAAGACCTCAAAGATGGAATTCGTGAGGCTATCGAGGACATAGGGCAGCCACTTTGCGATTTGGTTATGGAAAATTTCATGAAAAGGATATGGTCCTGTTGGTGTGGTCGTGGTGGTCATTGGCCTGATGTTATTTCCCATTATTAACGGCATACCTTCCTCTTTATAATGAAATAAAGATCCGATCATTTATCTCAAAAAATGGCATTTTCCTTTGAATATAAAAATAACACCTCTTTTTGGAAAGCCCTTTACGATATGCTTATATTGTTACCTCAAAAACAAAAAGTGCTAATGATTTTGTTAAACTAATCAATAACGTAACATATTCTGATACAATTGGAATGATTCTCGCCGATCAGTACCCGGAAATCAACTCAAAAGAATTCAAAACGTTTTTAACTGAAGAATCAATCCAATGATCTTCATTGCAGTAAATGCCTCGTTTTTTAACGGCTTAAATGAACGACTTAATAAAACACTCATAAATAAAATCAAATGTAAAATAAACGAAAAAATAAAAAAAAATACATGGACAACCATTGCTCATGACTGTGTAGATAAATATAATAATACTGAACATACAGTTACTGGCTTTTGCAACAAAATACCTATTGGATGGCATAGATGTTTCTTATTTGCCAAATAAACTAAAAAGAGATAAAACCGAAATTTAATGGATCAGGGATAGAAAAACAGTATTTGAAAATTCAATTAAATCGCATAACTACAATAAACAAATATTTGATAAAAGTAGAACTCAATTTAATTTCAATACACTGGATATGGTATATGTATAGAATGGAAACAAACTAAATAGAAATGAATTGGATGAGCTGAAGATTCGTCCATTTAAAAATATAGAGAAGATATCAAAATCAATATATAAAATTAATATAGGTCATTAAAAATCAGAGTCAAACCTCTTTCACTTCACAAAACTTATACCAATACCAACATAAATAAGGCAGGCAAAACTGTATAATTTTTATTTATTTTTAATTACTTAAGTATAGATAAGTGAAATTTTTTGTGAAAATTTTCTTCCATGAGGAGGGAGATGTTAAAAACTATATTTCTTTAATTTATACAGATCATGTGTGACCAAAGTATAAAGAAATCTGAAAAATCTTTTATTCTCCGAAGCGCAAAGTTCACTTCATTACAACACTGTTAGAATAATACGAATGGTCGTGGCGCATAACACGAATATACATTTTACATATGTATGTGTCCTCCAAGGAATATAATATAGAACAAGAACTCTTCAACAGCAATTTTCCAACCTCGAATTAGTGCCAATAACAAGAAAAATGCACCAAATAATACCAGTGTCTTCAGAACTTACTAAGACGAAGTATTATTCATTTTCAATGGAAGCAAATGTCCACAGCATAATATAAAATGACTTGTATATGTAGGTATATACCAGAGATGGGCATTTTTTATTCGAATAAAAACCGAATGAAATGAAAAATCGAATAAAACTTTATTTGATTACAAATATTATTCGTTATTTGATGAATTATTCGCAAATAATTATTTATTATTTAGTGCAATTTATTTGAGTTTCAAATAATTATTTTTTATTCGATCGTGCGTTATTTGATGAATTATTTGTGATTTCTTATTATTGTGATGGTCATTATTTGAAATTCAAACAATTATTTGTCATTCAGTTATTTTACGTTTATATCCTTATGATCCTTGAGTAGACATAGATTTCAATATTTAGGAATTTTGAAAAAGAAACCTCTTTGGACGATGATAAGTTTTTTATTTTTTATTGTAATACATTTTAACTAAATTTTGATATGCACTAATAATATGCGTTTGCTTTTAATAAAATCCGCTCTTCAAAATGCTCATCAATTAAAGAGCCACATTTAGACCCGCTTAATATTGTGGCTTACGAAAAGAGCATTTAGCTGTCAGATCATCATAAATTTTCAAAAATATTGATATTTTTCACTATAATATTATCTATTGTAATTTGCCAACACTGTTACTAAATAATTTTTCTGAATTCTTCATATGCGTTGTGATGTCATGACGTCACAACTCAAGTATTAAATAATTAGTAGTTCTGGCCTGAAGTAAAGTTTTCACTTCAATCGTAATGTCTTAACTCAAACTCACTTGTTTTTTATTTAATTGACTATAAGATTATTCTGAGTAAATAAACCCAATTAATTTACTTCTAAAGCTTCACAAATACTTAATTGAACAAAATTATATTAAATTCCTCTTAAACTTTAAATTAAATTAAGCAAGGAGACATCTTGCGGAAAGAAATGCTTGTTCCAAGAATTAATTATTTGAAATTGGAACTAATGGACACCAGAAAACATATATCCATAATCGAATGACAAATAATTGTTTGAAATTCAAATAATGACCATCACAATAATAGAATATCACAAATAATTCATCAAATAACGCACGATCGAATAAAAAATAATTATTTGAAACTCAAATAATTTGCACCAAATAACAAATAATTATTTGCGAATAACTTAAAATAAGTTGATACTCAAATAAAAATTTATCCGAATAATTTTTTATTTGATTTTTTAAAAAAATCGTTATTTGATTGAATATTTATTCGAATAATGCCCAGCACTGGTATATACCCTTTAAATTTTAAATCGTGTTTTTTTTCTCCTTTATTATCCTTTCCAAAACACCACAGATAATTTAAATAAATTTTCTAACCGGAGATATGCAGTTTTAAAGTTAGAACGAAAGGGCAAAATGTGTCTTTTTGCAATTTTCAAAGAACTGTAACATCCGTAATAAACGAAACTTTCAAAATATCTAAATTTTATATGAGGTAATAAGTTGATAAAGTTTTATCCAAATCGATGATGTCACTTCAGAAAGTTGGCCCAATAATAAAAATGTCATATAAAATTGTATACATACGTCAAATATCAAGTGTCAAAAGTACTGTTTTTTTTATGACCTCTACTGGAACTATGACGTAAGTATATAACGAGCAAGCAAAAAATTTAAGTATAATTATACACGTGGGTTAAAGACTTCTCCATCAAAAAATGAATAAACAAACTTCACCAGAGAATCAAACAAGATGCTAGCGATCACGATGGTATGGCACATAGTTATAAATGTAATGAATTAAGGTTCGAAATTTGAACAGATTAAATGTTTTTTGGCCATTTTACATGATTACAACTTCCGCAAAAAAAAAAACGAGAGACCACTCAAATTATCGTACCTGTCAAATTAAAAGTATGTGCGTATGTCTAAATGGTTTCAGACCTTAAAGGACACCCCAATAACAAATATTCCAGTTCTAATGAAAACGATGCAAAAATTATAAAATCCGGAAACTCTTACTGTAATAAATTTAAAAGCTTACTCATTACTAGTGACGCTATACTAAGCGGAGGTAATCTGAATAGCGCCCTCATATCTAACCGTACAAGAACAACAATCTTGATTATTCCCAACAAAAATCCGTAAAACTTATTACATCATTTTTTAGTGGTTCTAGGAAATTTTTAAAGCTTGCATCCTTAAATCAAATATTGTTCCGGATTCGGATTCTTCTTAAAATGTTGCCATATCAAGCCAAATATAATTGCACATGCTCGTTTCAGGGAAAACACAAAAAAGTGATGCTAGCTGATATCACGATATCTTCTCAATCAGATACCGGTTTACTACCGGCTTGTCAGAGATTTATAAGTATGCTAAGAATAGCTACAAATTATAAGCTAAAGATATCATCGATAGCTTTGCACATTTTAGTTTTAATGCGTTTCACATTTTTTTTAAGTGATGCAATAGCTTCAGCATCCAAGAGAATGTTGAACTTTTCTTATTGTTATTGTTATTAGTACCGCACCACCACGTGCGAAATTGAATAAAATGCGCGTAAATCTTTCTATTGAATTCAATCTATTTTTTCACATAAATTTTATTATACATTAGAGTCTAAGAGCTAGCACCGTTTTCGAGAAATTACTTTAGTTCGGCTAGATTTTTGATATGCCTTTCCTTACAGTATATCAATAGTCATGCGGCCCATCTGGCTGGTGAGAGAGGTTGCGTTTACCTATGAGCATTCCGTTTCTCAGGTAAAAAAATTAGTTTTCAAAATGATTTTAGTTCGATTTTTATTTTTTTCATCTGTTTTCATTAACATCGGACAATATAAATTCACTATTCCCAGACAATTACCTCATTGCTAGCACCGTGCTAGACGTTTTTTTTTTTCGTTACAAAAAAAATATTTTATTACATCTGTAATTTTTATACAAGCTAGTTTAATTATCGAACCACATGAATATAATTTGCCAGGTGATAGTTCGGTTATTCTTGAATTTCCTTGAATTAAGTTTATTTAATGTTTTACATTTATTTACATGGATATTATTTTGGTGAGTTAAATTGACTTGTTTTTTAACTTTAAAAATGTGAGAAAAATAAAAAAGTTTTCCCATTATCGTAGGAATTTCAGGTTCGATACTCTGGCAACGCTGGTCCAACTCAATATTTCATTAAAAACGTGTTTTTATAAAATAGTCAAATCTGAAAATTGCGAGATTGAATCATTTGCTGCTCTTATTAATTTCATGTAATCTGCGCTTTCACATTTTTTGTCTATATTCGTAAAATTTTCAAGAGAATTGAGAGTTTGATTTATTTGTTATATTTTTTTTTTCTTTCTTTCCTTTTCTAGTTTTAACATTTAAAATGAAAGCAGTCGGAGATCTCTTCTTGTTTCCTAACTTGTCTTTAATATTGTAGGCAAACGGGCAAAGTCAATGATCATTCGTTTGTAATTTGAATTTTCTATACATACAGGGTGGCTCAGGCCAATGTGACTATATTTTTCCAAATGATTTCTTTCGTCCAGATAAGTAAAAGTTTGTATGCAGGAGGGGGGTAAAATGTCACCCTACCGGGTAAAATATGTTCTTTTTTCATTAAACACCCTATGTATGCAGAATCTTAGGGGTCTTTCGTATGAATGTTAACCCACCTCCATATCCCTCCCCACTCCACAGTTATGACGCTTCAAATTCAAAATTTCGGTTTTTAAATTGTATTTTATTTTTTATTCTTCCGTCTTTTTTTAAATACTTCCACTAATGTATATTTTTGTTAGAAAATTTCGAAGGCCCAAAGTCTCCTCTTTAAGTTAACCTATTACACTTATGTTCTGTCTGTGACGGTTAAGGAGTCATAAGCTTTTAACCTATTCAGGTCACAGGTAACGTAAGAGCTAATAACTCATCGGAATGATTCTAAGGTTCTGCGTACAATGCCGTCCTATAATAGACCGTATACTCTGTTTTTCTTTTAACATATAGGGAGTTTAATGAAAAAAACGCATATTTTACTAATCACCCTGTACTCGGTAGAGTGTAATATTGACCCACCCCGTTTTGCCTAACAATTTTTTCCTTGTGTGGACGAAAGGAATCGTTTGGCCAAAATATAGTCATATTAGTCTGGAACACCCTGTATATGTATATAATAAAAATATATAAATTTCCAATTTCCTAATCAAACAAAGCAATCTCTGAAGGAAATTTTGAACCTTTTTTGCTTAGTCTGAATTCAGATAGTTCTTATCCAGATCTGGATAGTTCGGATCCTGATTATCTGGATACCCGGATTTGAGGTATCGGATCATAATTATTCCGGATAATCCGGGTAGTAAATTATCCGGATACTTTCAGCTCTAGAAAAAAGCAAAGAATGCTTAGAAGAAGTAAAAATACACAGCAAAAAATCATAAAAAACAGAAATTCTATCCTAGAATTTCACAGTTATCTAAGACCTTTAAAAATCATCGATCAGAAAGGAATGAAATCCACAATTTTAATAAATAAACACCCAAGGAAATAGGTACACAATAATAAATTAATAAAATGTAATTTAAATAAGGTAAATTGTAATTCATTAAATAATCATTAAATAGTTTAGTAAAAGGTACCTCTTACTATTTAATAAAAAGAATTATTAGATTTAATTAAAAATAAAAATAGGTAAGACTAATTAAATAATAATAGGTTAAATAATCCAATTAAAATAGTAAATAGTACAGAATAAATATTAATAGAAGTAGAAGCTGTTCAATGTTATAATATAAATAATGTAGGAATAAAAATAATATACTTTGTTTTTTAGAAATGTATAAAAAACTTTTTCTTTTTAACGGTGACGATGTAAAGCATGACCACAGACAATAAAATTAAAAAATTAAAAACAAACAGAATGTTTGATCTAAACAAAAATTGCAACGCATGCAAACTGCTGTAAATAAAGGCACGAAAATATCTATGCCTGAGGTCATCGCTTTACCAAATGTAAATTATATGAATAACTTAAAAAAATTTTGATCGCTCACATATAAGTGCAGACATAGCGATTAAGACATTTATTACTGTAATTTTAGCAATAATTCCCCCTTTATATTACAAGAATAATAATAAATATTGATTACTGTTTGACGAAGATTTTGTATATAAAGCCACACATTTGATAATAAAAATTCAGGTGATAGTTTATTCTTGATAAAATACTGGAAGAAAAAATCCACTATTATATAGCTCCGCTATTGAATTAGAACTTGGATAGATTTCCATGCGGACATTAATAAAAGCAATTATTTGGAATATAAAACATTCACAAGTTTTTTTGTAAAATAATTTATTTCTATTGATGTAGGAGATTTAAAGTGTACATTTCTCCAAAATGTGGTCACGTATTGGACTCTCAATAAATGCTGCCATAATTCAGCTCTGCACGGTAGTAAGTTTGATGGATCGAAAATTCTGCATTTTTACCCAAAACTTTCACTGAAATTTTTTTGACTGATACGTATTACAAAATAAATGAAATCTAACATCGTTGAGTTGTTAATCTGCCGAACTCCATATATATGACAAACAATTCTTTCCAAGGTGACAAATGTACTCTTCAGTAATTCTTCATTATCGGTGGGAATATTTTGAAATCAATCTGATAATCTTCCCATTCTGTTAGTAATTTGAAAGGCTTCAATTTCTCTTTTCGAAAAAAAAAACTGGAGTGTAATCACAAGATGTCATGGCGTGGAATTCTAGTAAAGCTCTAGATATGGACGGAAAGACCCAGAGTTTTGTACGGTACATTTAAGTTCATGTAGCGCTCATGATTATCCAGGCCCATGTTAATCCAAAGTTTTAAGGAAGCATTAAAATTGTCTATGTTTACCAAGGAGTATAATGAGAATATCAGAATCTGAGCATCTTATTACAACTTCAACATCGATATCAAATATGGTAGATAATCCTAGAAACTGCTACTTCATGTTCTTCACGTGATAATGACTCTTCTGTTGCTTAAATGACTTCATTATTTTCAACCCGATAAAAAAAGCATTTGTTGAATTTTAAGTGAATTATTTTATCACCAATAGAAGACGCCATATCATCAGTCCAGTGGTTGATAAAAAATTTAACTAATGCTTCCTTGTACTGAACATTTTTCAGTTGAGCAGTGAAATTATGAGGACGAATTTGGTTTGGTCATAGTGAAACCTCGCTAGCCGATTCATTTTGACGTTTATGTTAACCATCTTTGATTGATGCTAGTTGTTTTCAGTTGAGATATAATTTATTTTCAAAGCTTTCTCAAATTTTCTGTTTAATATTTCATCGAATAATTATGAATAGCAGCTGCTACATTTACTCCCCTACAAACAGATTTTCTCGGGAAGAGTTCAAAAAAGCAAAGTAATATCTGTACATTTTACCTCTTCCCTAGAAAACCTGCTTGCATACTTAAAAAAGAATACTCCTGTGGGATATCCCATTCCCTATCACACTAGAGTTGATCTGGCTATTGATAATCAACCAAATTATCATCTGGGAAATTAATTTCATGTGGTTCGATAATTAAACTAGCTCGTATAAAAATTACAGCCGTAAGAAAATATATATATATATGTTTTGTTTGTAACGAAAAAAAAAGTCTGGCACAACGACGTAATTGTCTGGAAATAGTGAATTTATATTGTCCGATGAAAACAGATGAAAAAAAAAAACAAAAATCGAACTAAAATCATTTTTAAAACTGCTTTTTTTACCTGAGGAACGGAATGCGCACAGGTAAACGCAACCCCTCTCACCAGCCAGATGGGCCGCATTCCTATTGAGATGATGAAGATAGCAAAGAATCAGGTAAACTAAAATCCTTTTTTTCGTGACATTGCTAGCTCTCGGAATATTACACCTGATTATTTTTGTCTGTTGTATTTTTCAAACATTTTCCTATACATGCATCTCCTTCTTCAATTGCAGTTTTGAGAACAGTTCAACTCACAGCATTTTTCAATATTCTTCCTTGACCAGAATTGCCATATAAAACCATGAAAATATTTCAAAGTTATACATTAAATATACGGAACTGAAGTGAAAATATTATTTCATGGTGAAGTGTAGGTAATTCCAGATGGGTATGACTGGAATGCAATCCTCAAAAAGACACTTTGCCTAAAGCTACTTAACAAAACAGACTTCTTGCAAAAAACCTGATTGACAAAAAAAGCAAAGATATTTAGCAAAAAAATAATTATTCTTTTACTAATACTTGATGAACATTAACTTTGTCTTAGCTATTTATCTTGGAAGCGAAAACGGATAATAAATAAAAACGTATCTACGTAATAAAAAAAATATTTCAAGCCTAATTTTAATTTTGTGGATACCTCGACCATAGTTGATCTATTATGCCTTCCCCTAGAGTGGTTAGGCAAACTTGAGCCTTTTAACGAGCTCGATTATTTCTTTTGGGGTTAGATTGCAGACATAATCTGGAGAGATAAGTGCTCCTCCAGTGATTTGCAGCCTAAGACCTGCACATGCTGGGCACTCACATATAACATGCATCGAAGTTTCATCTTCCTCTTGGCACAGTCGACACAGTTCACTGTCGGATTTGCCTATCTTCTTCAGGAATATTTCAAACCTAAGTTTTGTGCTATCACAAATAGCAGTTCTGTTCCTTCATAGTCAGTTTTTCTTGCCATAATTCTTTGAATTTTTTCTTTTTGAAAAAATAATTAGTTTTACTAAAGTTCGTCAGCCATGGTGAAATTTACTGACTTTTGCTCTACCAGCTCTTTTCGCAGATATTCTAATTACCTACAAAAACCAACGTGTTTTTGTGTTCAGCTGAAAAAATTTTGTGTATTTTATATGTAAGTACATACCGCCATGATTCTGCATAATTTTCAGTGTGAAGAATATTTCTTTGATCAGGTTTGTAACAAGTACAAAAACTTGGAGGAAATGAATCAGGCTTATTAGATTTTCCATAAATGTATACTTCTTTAAATCAAGTTGCAACTTTTTTCCGTCTTCGTCTAGTTTTTCGTAATATTTAGGAAATTTTTCGGATACCAAAAAACTCACAATCTTAACCATATGATATCACTGTTAAAAATCTTCTGAAGTTAATTACATAAGTGGTTATAGGCAAAGTTTCTTTTTGAGAAATGTATTTCGTGATAAGAACTCTTTAAAAACGAAAAATCTGTTTGAAAAAGAAAAACAAAAGAGAGGGCGTTTCGTACCAGAAGGAACCGCATACTCATTCTTCCGGCTTCGTTCTGCCTGCTATAGATGTCAAAGAATAAAGCCAGGTTAATTCAAAATATGCACTTAGAAAATTTTTAATTGTGAATCATAATATGGAGTGAAATACTAAGCATTTACTTGAACGGTTGAAAATATTAGCCCTATGCGGCACTGACATAAATTCATAGAGAGTCAGCATGAAATAACTTTATAGAGAATTTAATCAATAAAGTCTACAACTAGACAATTGAGTGACAAAAATATTTAAGGAAAGAAAAATCTTCTTGAAGCAGAAATGTCTTCAAAAAAGGGGTTGTTTCGTATCAGAAGGAGCCGTATACTCTTCAGTACGGCTTTATTCCTGTCTGTCGTATACGCCAAAAAAGAGACTTAAAAGCGTTCAAATGGAGATTGTTATTAAACGACAACTTATACATTTCCCTCAAGTCATCATTAAGCGAGTCAATTCGATGAGTCTAATAAGACGATGTGTATATTAGCATCGCTTTTAATACAACGGTCCTAGGATAGACTTATGTGGAACTCCATATGTGAAATAATGGATCAGTATACTTACCACTTTGAATACTCTCAGGTAAGGAAACTTTTCATTAGTTTTACTGACCTTGTCGAGAAATTACAACAGCTGGACAGTTTATTGCTTATGAATATTCAAGAAGTATCAATATACCTGTCCCTTGCCCAGTAACTGACATATATCGATTAACGCTTTAACAACTATATCCAAACCGAAAGTCTGACTGAAATTTGTGTTCATAAATTCATTTTCTCGTAATTGCTTCTAGTTTTGATAATATAAAGGTCTTTCAAATACTTTTTAGAGGAAACATTACAAGTTTATTGGTTTGAAGTCATAAGAAGATACCGCGGTAAACTTTTTAGCTATTGAGACCACGTTTGTAATATTCCATTCACACGTTCATATGTTGAAAAGGGCCGATAATGCTCAGAAAAATTAGCTTAACAAATTTTGGTCAGATACCATCTGCACAAATAGCCTCCGCTTTTGTAGAATAAATGACATCATATACTTCGGAGCTATCAACCCCATGAAAATAGAATCCAGAGGAACTCTCAGGAATGGAACACAAGCTTTTAGAAGCTATTATTACACTATGCGGCAGAGGCCTTTTAAGCAACGGCGCTTAGAAATAAAAACTTTATACAGATAGTGCGGTTTTCTATATTTAAGGACTACGATGTATTGTATTAAAATCATTTAGAGCTGATTTGAATGCAGTTTTGAGTTTGCGCATTGATATAGAGTCCTTCTTACAAGCATAAATTTCGCAGCCATAAGAGGAATAATTGGCGTATGAACAAGCATACGTCCAGCATATAAAGGAGTATAGCCTAACGAGAAGCATACGTAAAATTCCATAAATCTTGTCAGCGATGATGTTAGTGTGATTATTCTAAGTCAAGATTAACATTAAAATTTCTAACACTATTGCAGTACGTGATAGGTCATTGGTAGAGTATTATTCATTAAAAATAAAAAATTTCTAAAGCACGTTTATATATTACAATCGAATTATATTTATTGGAATTGAGGACTAGGTTATTTTTCATGGACCAATTCAAGACAGCCAAAAGATCCTGATTGAGTTTGTCGACACCCGCATCAATAAGCTCCAAGGGCATGGAGATGTGAAGTTGTAAATCGTTAGCATATGAGGAGGTGAAATTTATAGCAGATATGTTATCATATTCGGCAAGTCATTTATAAAAATCGAAAAAAGCAGCGGTTCCACAATGGATCCTTGTGGTAAGCCACAATTAGTTAACAAGAGCTACCGTCAATTCTACTACAACGATCGTTCCGAAAGATTTTATAGTTCTGGAGTGAAACAAGAGAGGATTGGATATCATCTTGGAGCCATGTCTCGCTTACAAGAATAGCGTGAAGCTGGGGACATTTTAAAGTGTTCCGTAATTCGTCGATTTTAGCCGTACACTGCGTGCGTTAAAGTGACAAATATTTAGATCATGAAATCAGCTACAAAAAACAGTCAACATAGATCCTATATAGTCCAGAGGATATGTGTTATGACTCATGAATAAAACAAGAAGATAGGAAGCCAGGCGGCACAAACAGACGCCCAATACACATGACAAAATGAATTAATCGTTTCCAGCAAGAAATGACCCATACGCAGTATGAACGAGTAAGAACAGGCTAACTTTATAGAATATAAAAGACTTATCTAATACACTATAAAAAAATAAAGAATCATAATTAATTAAAGAGAACAAGTTACAAATGATCGTAAACATAGCAAGAAAAGTAAAATATATTAACAAGATATGTATAACAACTCATCGTACTGCTCATCGAGTAATCATGAAAGAAGAAAAGTATATAATGAGTTTAGTCGCAGGTACAGAATAAATTTCAACATTACAATTATCTAAGGGCGCATAATGAACTCACCGATGAAGTCATCAAATCGGGTCTACAAGGGCACTTATAGGTTTCATATGTAAATTCAATATAAGAATAGAGGCAGTCAGTAACGCAACTCAGTTTAGCTCGGGTGTGATTTAATTACCACGTACATAATTTAAAAAAATATATTACAGAAAGCACGGAGGGTATAAAACTAAAAAAACTAAGAAATGCTCCTTGAATAGGCCCATGAATGCTTGCAGATAACCCCTATCAGTCTTTTCTACTTTAGCTTCGAAGATGTTGCATAACTAGGGTATACGAATACAATACAAGTATTCATTTTCAAACACATACAGCTGTAATCTCGCAATAAATTATCCATTTTATTATTAAAAACATAGCTATTGTGGTCTCAGCTATACGCTTAGGAATCTTTCCTTCCTCAATTAAAATTATGTAGGTACCTTCAATCTATACTGATGACCTAGTGAACTCAAGGTTCTATTTTTCCTCAATTAAGAATATAATTACCATTGAATTCGAAATCTGAAGTTATGGAAATATGAAGTGAGCTATTGCCCTATCGCTACGATACATCTCAACTGCAATAGTCAAATATGTTTTTTTAATTTACCCTGTAATTAAAATTTCAATGAATTAATGAAATCTTCACTGAACATTGCCAACATGAGAAGCAAAATCAAATTTTTACTTAGACGATAAGTGTGCAAATAGACGTCAAGCAAATGAATGAACCGAAATACCTCCAAATGAATTACTGTGGTTTTATTTACATACTTGCAAATTTTGTTGACATGAAGCATAAAATTGCAATTTAAATCAATATCGAGCATCATAAATCATCAATCGTAGCTTTGCAATTGATTTTCATGATAGGGAACAGCATTGAATTAGTCAAGGTCTCCAGACCGACTAGTTCCTGCATCGTTAAAATTCAATTAGAAAACACAATGTAAATGGAAATGTATTCTTCTGAGTAAAATAAAGTGAGAGTAAAGAGTTTTTGATATAAATAGAAATTTCATATGCTTTTCAAATGGGATGTTGAATGCGATAGAAAATCTCAATCCGGATATACCCTTCTCACCTTGCGATGGCCGGGTAAAACCTGATAGAAATTTCGTTGATTGCTACGAAGCATTGCTATACAATCTGCGACAACCAATGACATTAGCGGCAACTAGTGATATTTATATTTCAGATAATTACCACGTCTGTTCGCGTGATTATCACATTAGAACACTGGCAATGAATAAAACAATCTCCAGACAGACAGGAGGACTGATTCTGAACAGAGTAGAAATCTCTTTGATCTAACTTAATTCTTAATAGAGTTGATCAATGTTAATAAATGCTTTCAAACTAATTAGCGATGATGTTGCGGTCCGTAAAAAAAAAAATAATTGCCGTCATAAATTCCCAGCGATTGTAGATACTCGTAATTTAGTAGGAAACAGTTCTTTGATCATTATTGGTCTGCTAAATTGTTGTATAATATTCTAAGTAAAACTTGGAATTAAATTATTTAATCTTAAGTTATTAGAAATTTTAAAAATTGTATAATTTAGATGTTATGAAACATATGATTTTTAAAGATCAGTTCGTCTTTGATCTGATATATTTCACACATTTTATTTTATTTACAAAAACAGATTTTATAGCGCTTCTATCTAAAGTAATAAATATAAAACTAATGCATATTGCAGCTACGTATAAAATGCTACCTTGGCATAAACTAATAAAATTTGCATTTTCGTAGGTACTAAAAATAAAAGTCTAGCAAGAAGCAAACCATAATTTTATTGAGCCCAAAAGCATTAAATCGTGCGCCTTTTAATAGATTTTCTGACATTAATTGGACTTACTTATTTGCGCAAGAACTTAACCTGAAGTAACTTTGTCCAAAAGTCAAGCACGATATGCGAGGATAGTCCATAGCAAGAATGAAATTGAAAAATTTAATTATTTTGCTCAAAATTCAAAGTTTTTGCCATTTTACACGAAATATGGCGTTATTTATATGTGAATTTTAATGAACTTCGGAATATTCCCTGCTATCACCATTAGAACGGCATACCACTTATCTATTACTGCGTAACGCCTCTGTGTCTTCGTAGTTAGGAGTTTCTTAGAAGAAGACGAAATATAAATTTTGGGAACAGAGCAGCCTATTATAACAGAAAACCCCAAAGAAACCCCCACCCGTATGGAGTCACCTGCATAACAAAATAATCTAGATGTCCAATGTTGATCTGCAACAAATGAGTGGTGAATAGGACTTTTGGCCTCCCTATTCAATCGGGCAAAACTTCTGAAATTTTAAAGATAGAATAAATTAACAATTAAGTAATTGGTAATTAATTGGTAATGATAATTAATTATATTTATTTTTATCTTGTCCCTTACGGGACTCGAATTCACAGTTTTAAAATCGATAGAAAATAGAAGAATTTTATGAACTATTATTTTTACGATTTTAAATAAAATTAATAAATACAAGAGAAAAAACAACCGCCTCGTCCAGGGTTTGAAGCCGGAACCTTTCGCAACTACTCTTACCTCTGAGCTAACGAGACAGATGATTTTTCCTCTTGTATTTATAATAGAAGTTATAATGGATGGTTGGGGGGGGGTTTCCCCGTCGAACATCTGTGACCACATTTACTAATATATATACTATATTATTGATTTAGAATCGTTAAAAATAAAAGTTCTTAAAAATTCTTCTTTATCCACCATTGACTGATTCTAACAAATGTAGGTTCGATTCCCGTCCGGGAAAAAATAAATAAAAATGGAATTTACAATTTATTTGTGCGCTTTCATCATTACTGGTTAATGTCAGCTGAAAGCAAATCGTGGCTTAGTAGGCTAGTAACAAATGCAAGAGTGGAAATCATCTGTCTCGTTAGCTCAGTGGTAAGAGCAGTCGCCCGGTAAGCGGAAGGTCCCGGTTTCAAACCCCGGACGAGGCGGTTGTTTTTTCTTCTTATATTTATGAATTTGATTTAGAATTGTTAAAAATAAAACTTCTTAAAAATTCTTCTTTATCCATCGAATCTACTATACCTTGATATCGATAAATATGAGTATGGCCAGAGATGTCAGTCATTCAAATTCCGAGAAGACCTTTGGTCATGATTTTGCATATCGCGTAAAGTAGTGTCCATATATCAAGTGAAAAACTAAACTTTTGTATGCCAACTTCAAGAAGGGATTGCCCGATTTAGACTATTTTTTTAATTTTTATTTAATATTGCTATAAAAATACCGCGTACAAAATTTCAGCTCTCTACGTGTACTCGTTGTCAAGCAGTGTCCAAATATATACAAGACCAATTCTTATGATACCCTAGATGAATGCCCGTATTTAATTTCGTATGATCACCCATTTGTACGAGTTTGAATTTTAAAGTGGTTTTTCCCATATATTTCTAGAACAGTTAGTCGGATAGTAAAAACGATTAAAACCAATTTCATAGGATTTCACATTCTGAAGATCTTTTTAGTACAATGAAAAGATCTAGGACTGATCATTTTTACAGTATACGTAAAAAACCTAAATTTTTATATGGCAACACCAAGATTGGGTTGCCAGATTTAGTCCACTTTTAAGCTTTATTTACTATTGCTATATAAAAACACCGTGTACAAAATGTCAGGTCTTTTAGGGTCGGTTTCACAGTTCAAGTTTAAACTTAAGATGTGGTTTAAACTCAGTTTATCTCTTCAACACAGTTTCACAGTGGTAAGTTAAACCTCGGTTAAACTTAGTTTAAACCACCAAAATTGAGCGTTTAAACTCAGTTTATCTTTAAATGTGAATGGAGTGACATTTCGTGCGTTTTAAAGAGTCTTTACTCATTTTCGTAGGTTTAATTAATTTATTTTATTTTTTATTTTATTTTATTTTTTTTCCCTTTCGTAGGTTTAATTAATTACGATTTGGCCGGAAATATTTTGACAGTAAATGACTCAAAATAGTTTACTAGTTAACAATTATACAGAAAATAGCTTGTTAATTCACAATTCCATAATGCTGCCATATTAAAAAAGGTCGAACACTGTGAAACTCATTTTGGTTTAAACTCAGTTTAAACTACGAACGGAGTTTAACTAATCCTGAGTTTAAGCTCGAACTGTGAAACCGACCCTTAGTCAATGCGTTCTCAGGCAGTGTTCAAATATATATAGTGAAAAACAAAATTTTTGTATGGCAACCCTACGAAAGAGTTTCCCGATTCGTCCCATTTTCGTACTTAAGTTTACTTTTTTTTTTTAAATCCAGTGTGCAAAATTTCAGCTCCATTAAGTGAACGAGTACTCGAGTTATCGTGAGAACGGACAGACGGGCATGCAAAAATCAAAATAACTTTCAATATTATGTGTGGGTGTCCAACCCATTTTTCTCTGCCAGCATTATTTCAAAGTGTTACAAACAGAATAACAAACTTAGTATACCCTTTAGATTTCACCTAGAGTATAAAAATGAAATATTTGTATGGCAAACTTCCGAAGGAGTTGCCCGATTTAGTCCATTTTTGAACTACTTTCGCGAGTTATAGTATTTTTAAAATATCAAAAAAGTAATGTTCTGGTCTTTTTTAAAGAATTCATACATATTTGGCTATTCAACCCAGAACATTTGAGTTAGGATTTACTTTTTTCGACCAATCGTTACCCCGGCTAAACATGGAAAAGGTTGGTCCTAAAATACATATGGGCTCTGTTCAGTCCACCTAAATGTCACGACATTTTTTGAAAATGTACTTCCAGCCTTATTCTATCAACACAAATTATTCCTAAAATAAACAAAAAGGCACCACAAAGTACCAAGCTTGAAAACAACAATCGACAGAAGACTTATCTAAAATCTGCTGCTTCCTGTATGTCATCGTAGCAGTTTTGTAAACACTATCACTAAATTAATGGGTTACTGGAAATCCTGAATAATCTATCCAAACATAAAATGTTCCGAATTTCACGTCAAAAGAAACCAAAGGAACATTTAAAGGATACAGATTGAGTTATCTAAAAACAATAAATAATTATCAATTAACAATAAACCAAAAAATCGCGAACTTACTAAATCCTATGTACCTCCGTTAATGTTTTCATGTCATCTAGTGACATTACTCCAATCAGTTGATTTCGCCGTAGTCAGAAACAAATGTAATAAGCGTTGCTAGGACAACACCAAGAGGGGAGCAAACATAACTGGTTACAGCAGCTATAGAAAGCTGACGAAATTTAGTAAATTGCGCCATTCTTGGCTCAGAGTTGATTTGATTCAGAATATAATTTGAATAAAAAGTCGTGGTCCCAATTTCCATACAGAAGTTTAATTCTGTTCAGAGTCTAATCTGAAAATATTCCTACCATCCATACCAAAGATTACATGCTTCCGCAAATGCTACACTTCAGTCTTAAACGCTTAAGCAAATTCACTTGCTACACTTCGAACATACTCTCAGAAGCACAGACATTGTGGTACCTATTCATCCCACATGCTACAGCACACTTATTATGCGAAGTCTTGTTTTTTTGTGCATTACACGCTGCAGTACGCTCCAATAATTTTCACGAAAATTTGTTCAGTAAATTAATTCTGTTCTTCTTCTTCCGTTAAGAATTAAAGGAACGGACCACGTCATATGGATTCATTTTGATTTCTGAATTTATATTGAATTTTGAGTTTTTTTTTTTTTTTTATATATTGTTGTTTTTATTTTCTAGTTTTAAGCTTTCTTTTATTTTGAATTTTTGTGATATTGAACTGAAAATGCCCCTCGCATTCACATTATAAATTCAAAAATATTATTTCTTAATTTAAGCACTTATAAATTGTAAAGCTCCGCTAAGAGCATGTAAGAGCATCTAAAAGTAGTGTGGAATATCCACTAAGCGGAGTATTACATTTTTGCCACAACCTCGGAGGCAGTTGGCTCTATATTCAGACGTTAATTCATAACAAATTGAGCTTAGTTCATTTTGTGGTTGATGAAAAGAATAAATTAAAACAAATATTTTTAAAATAAAACTACGACAAATTTGTTGTGAAATGTCAAAATATGTGGGAAAAATATATATGCTATAAATGCTGTTTAAGCACTCAGCACTTAGGAACCCTTCTTGCAACTTTTTTCATTCCAATAATAATTGAAACAGGGCAGAAAATAAACTAATAAACATAAAAATGTTTCAAAACCTAACAATGTTTTGGCGAGAACATCAGGATTTACAAACAAACAGTAGACCGAATTGAGCACACATTTTGGCTCAACTAGGTATGCGCACTGACAGACAAACGGACATGCAAATGTCCAAAACCTTTCAATTTTATGTTTTCTGTTTCATGTGGGCTCAATTGCTTATGTCAAAAAAAAAACTTCTTACGCCGGTGCCAACATTGAAAACAATCATAGGTGGGAAGTTGAAAAAATAAGCGCGCACCTCGAAAAGCGATTATTATAAAACGTTTCGAATTTCAACTGCACATCTTACGAATATATTACCTTTGGTAAAAGAATTTTATCAGTAATAACCCTAAATAATAAATTTAAAAACTTTTTTTCGACGGTCCCACTTATTTATTTGTTGTTTACACTTCTTCTCAGTTGGTACTTGGTGCTTAGACCGAAAGAGTCAGCAATATAGAAGTGAGCCCACTTTTTGCAGTGCATTTCTATTAACGTAGTCAGTCCATATTATAAATGTCAATGATGTGTTACAAACGGAATGACAATCTTAGTATACCGTTTAGATTTCATCTATGGTATAAAAAAAATTAATGTTCACATTCATAAGATATTGCTTTCTGTATACCACAATCCGAACCAAAAATTCTAAGAAATTTCATCAAATGAGACAAATTGCTTAGCGGATAATATTTCAAACTATTCACGAAAAATCAATGTACCAGTCAACAACCAGATCGCAGAATATCTATCGAAAATCCAACTGAAAAATTTCTTGGAAGCCCGCAGTGCCTAGATAAGTGTTTTGTCTGGTCTGCAACTTGCTGGTGCGAAAGCCAAGTATGAAATTCTTTTCACTTAAATCACGTATCATACACATTTGCCAAATCCTTCAAATCATCTTGATACTAATCAAGATATGCCTTCAAATTTCTTTATTACAGATTTTTCCACATTTCTATACATCATTAGATAAAGAAAGACGGAAAAAACAAAATTAGAGATTAGGTTCTTTGCTGTGACATGGCGCTATTTATTATCGAAGACAACTCCATATTCGCCAAGTTTTGCTAACAGATGGCGGACCGTTTTGTGAGCAGATGATAAAGTACTACAGTGGCGACTCAGTGAAAAGAGGTAACAACATATTTCATATCTATATGTATAAAATCAATGGTATGCGTCAAGTCAGCTGGTCTTGTGATTCCAGTTTACTTTATGAAATCCGTGTGTCTAAGTCACTAACAAAAAGTGCTCGATTGCTTCAAACTTCATGTGTAGTAAGAACACATGTCGTAGTTAAAAGATACAGGTGAGTAAGTATGCACCTTATTTTTTATTTTTTTACTTTTTGAATACACCACATGCTCCAAGAAAATTTCTTGTTATCACGTGTGTGCCACAAAGACACCAAAATGCCAAAATTAATTTCAAACAGACTATGGAACAATACTAAGGAATTCTTTAAGAGGAGTCAGTACTCAGCAAAAGTTTCAATTTACATACCGGCGAACCTGTAGGTAATAAAATTTACTATACGTGGGTTTGTGTCCTGAAAGTGAGAAAATTCATATAAAATTATCCTAGACCTAGACCACAGAGCACATTAGAGACATCTACCGCAAAAGACAGAAACCCAAGACGAAAAATGAAAATTTCCAGTTCACATAAATTGAAAATTTTTAACGAGAATTCACTCTCCTAATTTTTTTCCCATAATTGTTAAATATGCTATTTTGCTTTGTATTTAAACAACTTTCAAATAAATATTGCAATTTCTTGTCGGTGAAATGTCGGGAGAAAAAATAAGTACTATTAGAGTCAAATAATTATAAAAATCGCCACTGAAAATGCAAAAACTCGACGTTATTTGCTAGACCTAAGCCTTATCTTTCTAAAACGGTCACAATTTAAAGAAATGAGAATACCTACCCACAGGAATTTGATTTAAAAAATTCAATTTTTACCATTTTTTACAAGTTTCCGAGCTAATATCCAATAAACTTTTTTAATTTTTGCCGATGTTATTTACCAGACTTCTTCATTACCTTTAATTTAACATATAAATCATTATTCTGCTAAAAATAGTTTGCCAGAAATTCGTATTGAAAAATGTATGAAACTTGCAAATATTGGTACTGACTCCTCTTAAGAATCCTCAGCAAATTGGAAGATTACACGTCACTGGCCCTATATATCGTAGCTATCTACATTCATAGCATGCCATACATATGTTAGGCATACGTCCCTCTTAGTAGAAAATGCCAAAAATTACCTTAATTCTGAAGACTTAATGAGCGTTATGGATAGCATGAATCCAAATAACTCCGTACTATGGGACTCCTCACTAACCTCTTCAATGCAATGGAAGAGGCAAGCCCTGCATATATTATTGACAATTATCCGGGACTGAATTGGAATGTGACGATAATTGTAATCCTGTACTGAAGTCTTAAAGTGACACATTGAAATTCGAAATCATCACAATGCACAACATACTAAAATACGAAACATAGTAAGTCATCCCTTGGACTAATTATTATTAAGCTTAACTAATAAAACCGTAATTTGTAAGCTAAATAAATTTTTCCCATGTTGCAAGAAACTTAAGAAGTCACTGAACGACCTCCGACATAACAAGCTCAGTGACCAAGAAGAAAGCTTGCTTACTTAATCCAAAATGGTTCCAATGAACCCAATAAAACCTAAACTTAATTATATTACTCTCAAGCCGTAGTAAGTAGTCATGCGCTTACGCCTACTGAAGTTCATTAGCAGAACATAAACATGCGCTCATCACAATTTTTAATGCAATTCATCAATCAGCACGTCGGCGTCTATGAACGCTGCGAATTTAATTTATTCTAAATGCAAAAACCTCATGCGGTTGAGGTGCTTATGTGAGATTTGAGTATTCATAAAAAGTTCCTTCTGAAATATGATGAAAAAA
The DNA here is from genome assembly GCA_963924295.1 of Dioctria rufipes. NCBI lineage: Eukaryota > Metazoa > Arthropoda > Insecta > Diptera > Asilidae > Dioctria > Dioctria rufipes. The sequence goes on along the minus strand of OZ002743.1, from coordinate 61,774,775 downwards.
ATAAAAACCTCCTAGTGAACGGCGACGACAAATATTTGTATGTGTGTATGCATGTGAAAATATTCATCGCAAATTTGCAAATAATTGCAAAAATGGAATTTTATCAGAGATTGTCGTGATATGCAAACGAGATGCAAAACTCTCAACCATTCTGCTGCTCGAAAGTCAGTAAAACAGCTTAAAGGCGTTAAGTCACGTTAAGGTGATAGCGGTTTCTTCATAAATCGCTCATACAGTTCCACCTGGTTCTGAGAATCAGAAAAGTTTTGCAGTATGCGATCTTGTCACCGTCAGTTTTCACTTTCATTGTAGGTTGGTGGCCGACATAATGCAATTCATTATCACGGCCACTGAAACTAATACTTAAATAGAAAGTACTATAGATCATCGTAAAAGTGAATAGTAATATTTTTGTTTTTTTCTTTATTTTGACAAAGGTGAAATGTATAAATAGCAAGATCACTAGACATGCAGTATAAAGATCAGTAATCTCGTAAACTGTATGCCTTCTTCTTGAATACTGCACGAATTTCTAGCCTGAGAATTTCTGTCCTATTGCCACTTTTTAATGTTAATGAGCCTATTCAAAAGAATGTTAAGAAAGAGAGTACTAACGGTCTAAGGTAAATTTTGGTGATGCCCTAGTTTAACGCCCTTAAATAAAGATAGTTGAAAATATTCTCGTTTATTTTTAATGTGGTTTAACATTAAAATTTTCATATATATTTTGATATATTAAAAACAAGAAGAAGAAGAATTTTGCAATTTTTTTACGGAAACACAACTCGCGGACATAATATTTCTAAAACAGATAGTTAAAATTATTTGGAAATATTAAAAATATTAAAATAATATGTATAATATATACAGTAAAAAAAAATTAACAATGATCTGAAAATACGGCCACGAAAAGAAATCTAATTCATCCGTACTTACAAAAAAGTTGTAAAAAACTACACTGTTGCACAAATTGTTGCCACAAAGCTTAAAGCTAAAATATAGGGAATATTCCCTAAAATATAGGGGTTCTTCCCTACATTCTAGGGAATATTCCCTATATTTTAGGGAAAAATAGCTAAACTTTGTGGCAATAATTGAGCAAATTTTTTACTGTGTTCACAAAGCTCAGGTATTTTTCAATAAGAGTAGGGAATATTCCCTAAAATGTAAGGGATATTCGCGGATAAATTCAAGTTGGATTTTTTTGATGACTTACCGGTGGTGCCATCTCTAATCAAAACCCAAAAGCCAAATTTAGCGCTTTGACCTTAGTACCGCGCTCGATAAAATTCAGGATAAATTTTCGTCAATATCTTTTAACTTGCTAAATTTTTATACAAAATTTAGCTTAGCGAGAAATTTAGTACTAGGTTCAAATTGTCTCAAGGAACTAAGCAATTTCTTTCGATAGAGAGTTTTTGATATAAGGAGTGAGTAAACAAAATATGTATGGACGGACAAAATAAATTTATTGCTTAAAGGGAAATAAAATAAAATGCAAATTATTTTCATTGTTTGTTCATTGATAAGTTGATTTGAAAATCTGATTTGTAATATGATTCATAGTTTACGCACCGAGTCAGTCAGTGGTCAATGAAGGCAATAATCCGAATAAAAAAAGAAGCGCACATGTTTACAAAACCGATATTCCTGAAAGTTTAGGCACATTACTCCCGAAAGTGTTGGTACCATTGTGATAATTTGGTAGCTTATAAAAAACATTGTTCGGTGTATTTTTTCACTATGGAAAGTGAGTGTTTGCAGAGGGTAAATTATTATATCGGTTCTTCGAAAACCAACCAACCCAGAAAACCCTGTGAAGCCAATACAAATCGCAAAAATATCACAAAATTGAACATAAATTTTGCTTGTGAATTCAAATGAGATATGAAAGCGAAACTTTGTGCGGTAGCAAACATTGTAAAGGGTTTTCCAATAAGAGGTGTGTTATTTTAATTAGCCCACTATTTCGGTAGATGTCACTTTTGGAGCTGTCATTTTTTGACATTTGACAAGTAGAAACTACGCCATTAATAAAAATGGAACGACACAGGATTCAACAATACATTGAAATTATTAAAATTCATTATAAAAATGGTGAAAATGTGGCAGAGACGGTTCGTAAAACTCGAACAATTTTGGGTCATCGTGAAGCACCTTGTCGGACCGCAATACAGAAATTGGTAGAAAAATTCGAGCTGTCGGGACAAGTTAGTAATGTGAAGAATAAAAACCGTTCACGTCGCTCAGAACAGCCGAGAATATTGCTGCTGTAGCTGAAAGTGTTGAAGAAAACCCAGGTTTGTCCATTCCTCGTCGTTCTTTGGAATTAGGCATTCCACAAACGTCATTACACCGTATTTTGCATAAAGATTTGGGTCTTAAGGCTTATAAAGTTCAGTTAACACAAAAACTCAAGCCGGCCGATCATCAACAACGTCGAGTCTTTGCTGATTGGGTCCTTGAAATGCATGAAAATGATCCGGAATTCCATCGAAAACTCATCTTGAGTGATGAGGCCCATTTCCACCTCGATGGCTTCGTCAACAAGCAAAATTGTCGCATCTGGGGCTCGGAAAACCCAAGAGTTATTGTTGAAAAGCCTTTCTATCCTCAACGTGTGACTGTTTGGTGCGGTTTATGGTCCCGCGGGGTCATTGGACCTTACTTTTTCGAAAATGAGGCTGGAGCAACAGTTACGGTGAATTGCGCTATCGACAGATGATTAATGATTTTTTATGGCCGGAATTGGATGGTATTGATCTGGATAACGTTTACTTTCAACAAGACCTCGCTACGTGCCATACAAGCAACGAAACCATTGATCTTTTACGGGAAAAGTTTCCGGACCGTGTTATCTCTCGAAGAGGTGATCACAATTGGCCACAGAGATATTGTGACTTAACACCTTGCGACTTCTTCCTTTGGGGCCACGTGAAAGAGAAGGTCTACGCCAACAGCCCAGCGTCGATTCAAGACCTCGAAGATGGAATTCGTGAGGCTATCGAGGACATAGGGCAGCCACTTTGCGATTTGGTTATGGAAAATTTCATGAAAAGGATATGGTCCTGTAGGCGTGGTCGTGGTGGTCATTTGGCTGATGTTATTTTCCATTATTAGCAGCATACCTTCCTCCTTATAATGAAATAAAGATCCGATCATTTATCTCAAAAAATGGAATTTTTCTTTGAATATCAAAATAACACCTCTTATTGGAAAACCTTTTATTACATTTGTGGTATCACTTCGGACTCACTTTACCTTTCGTTTTCGCTGTTATTTACCTTATACTTTATATTAATCCGCCAGATGCCACACATGACACTAATATTCACCTATATGCCGACGATTTTCAATTGAACATTAGCAGACCAATTGGTCTCGTTTAAGATTGTATTGCACATGTAAATAAGAACTTGGGAAAAGTTGATGGCTGGTCAGTGAATAAGGACCTTGTGCCTATCTCAGATAAATGACAATACCTTGTTGGGCGCCACGACTCCTTGGAAGCATTTTCCGTCACAGAATTAATCTTGCCTCTAATAACTGAAATTTATGTTTGTTTTAGGACTTCGTAGGTTTGATCACATCTTCCCATTCAGTACAGATCTTCTAGGCTGTTCCTTGGATTCACATCTCAGATGCAAGGCACTTTGCTTCTTTTATAAGCTAATACCTGCGGGCGTCCCGGATTATTTGACTACCTACATTTCTTTTCTTCAATCATCCCTTCTCTTCCTTTGTATATACCCATTGGGACGAAAAACCAGTGCTTCTGAAAGGAACACAATTTAAGCTCTTTAGAAGAATATTCACTGATCTATCCAGAAAAATAAGCAAAGACGCAAGTAATTCAAGAGCTTCTATAGCCATCACTTGGAAGCAAGATAGAAGACTATTTGATGAGCTCCAGCAGAAATGCAACAAGAGGTGATCTCATCTAATTTTTCACGAATCTGAACTGTGGATTTGGCCACTATTATACGCAAGTAACGCATTTTTCATTTTGAATGGAAACCAGAGTTATTTGGAGTAATCTGCTGAAGTTCTTGTTATAAAGTGAGGATAAAATTGAGAATATTCGGTTATTTAATCAATTTAATAAAATTTAATACCACAAATAATCATGAGAAAGCGCAAGCGCCTTATAACTGTTCTCAGAAGACATTCTTGAAATACTCGTATGACCTGAAGGCTCATTAATGCTTTTGAAAATATACCTTCAAAAACCGTATTCGCCCATCAATTAGCATGCCTCCTAGAGAGTTTATATTAAAAAGCAATGAACTGGGATAGGGAAGCTTTCAGGGAAGCGCTTAAGGAGGTTTCTTAGAGCGCTCTTTTTCTCAGTGGGTATTGCTCAAATACAATTGCCAAATACACTAAAGAGTGTGGGTAAAGTTGGATACTTCTTAATGGAGATTAGCTGCATAGTAGGAACTATAAGTTTTTTTTATAAGTTTGATGGTTTTATAATTTTTATTACTAGGTCAATTGTCAAATTTTTTTAAAAATGCCGTGTCAGCTCTCTATGTGAACGCGTTCTCGAGTTTTCGTGAGGCATGACGGACAGGCAGGCGAACAAATGATATGCGGACATGTTAAAATTCAAATAACGTTCCAGCAGAAAAATGATCGGGTTTGAAAGTAGGCATGCAGGAATTCATCGAGGATAATAAATATTCAAATTTAAATAAAGTTTATTTTCAACGCTACACAAGTAAGACAAATCTTATAGTTATGTGTAGGTAGGATAGTGGAAGGAATTTAAACATAAACATTACTGAAATAAACTAAACTTTACAAATTAAGATATCTGATATCTAAATTAATAATTATAATGGTAATAATGATAAATGCAGATTGCCTTACTACTAGGAAAACAGATTCAATATACAATTACGCAGATCTTAAATATTCAATTAAATTGTTCCGAAAACTATGATTGTCCCTGCTCCTTCTAAGGTGCACAGGAAGAGAGTTCCAGAGTCTTGAGGAATGAACAAAAAATTGACGACCACTTGAAAGAGAGGTGGACCGAGGAGTGTTTAGAGAAAAAGTTCTTACGGATTGGGAAAAATCTAGTCTAGTAGTAGTCTAGTATTCGGGTTGCTCGGTAATCATCAAATTACGAAGGAATAATATCGCACGATATTTAAAATAGGTTTCCAACGTGTATCCTAAGATTGGATTTAAATATTCCGAGACATGGTCGTATCGCCTCAAGCCAAACCGCACGGCAGAGTTAAAAGCCACATTGAGATTACGCAGTGACAGAAGTAGCATTCCATAAACCTTGCAGACAAGCGCGTTAATGTGATTAGACCAGTTTAACGTTCAATCAAAAATTATTTCAAGATTCTTCACGGTTCTATTGTAAGGAATAATTACATTGTTTATGAAAACATTAGGAAAGCAGGAAGTGTCCATTCACTTTTTTTAAATCACAATAGCAATGGATTTAGAGGCATTTAAACTCAAACTATTATTCACAGCCCAATCAAGCACATCAGCGAGGTCTTCGTTCATATGGCGTCCTCCAGCAATCCCAACGGACTAGAAATGTAAAGCTGTATATCATCAGCATACATGTGGTAATTACAACTTCTCAGAACCATTGGAAGATCATTAAGAAAGATAGTGAATAATAAGGGACCCAGAATGGAGCCTTGAGGGACTCCACTCCGCAAAGGTAGGAAACCGGAAGCCGAATTAGAATAGACCACACTCTGAGGACGCCCACAAAGGTAAGACCAAACCAACGTACAAGCAGAATTAGAAAAATTGAAATTAAAAGCTAGCTTGCATAACAACAATATGTGGTCAACTGTCTCAAAGGCCTTGGAAAAGTCAAGAAAGACGAGCACCGTAAGTTTATCACTATCAAATAATTTCCTAATATCATCTGTTATTCTTAGCAATGCTGAAGTGCAGCTCCGCTTGGATCTAAAACCCGATTGAGATAGATTAGATAGGAGATTGTCCCTATCTAAAAAAACAAAAAACTGGTGATTTGGGTGTGTAAGATTTTTTTAAAGGCTTTAGAGAGAAAAGGCAGTATGGAAATAGGACGTTACTTCGTTGAACTACGAGACTTCTTGGGGATGGGAATAATTTTAGAATACCTCCAAATAGAAGGGATCGCTGATATTAAAAAAATGTTGTTGAAAAATTTTGGAGTATAACAGCCAGAAGAACTTTTATAGATTTGGAATGAACGTCATTCAGACCAGCAGCGTCAGATTTCACAGACGTAATAGCAGAATAAACACCTGCCACGCTAACTTGACTAAAAGCGAACCCATTAAAAGGATCAAATGTATTTAAATCACTAGGATAATCACTGACAGTAGAGCCCGGGCTTTTTAAGCTATTTGAAGCAGAAACAAACATTTGGTTTAACTCACATGGGTTCACAAATACGGTTAAACTCTTAGATCGCAAAACCCCAATACTTCGAGGATTCTGCCAGAATATTTTGAATGGAATATTGCTTTTAAATTTTGAACTATAATATTGAAACTTAACAAGGGGATATTTCATTATTAACTGCATTATGAGCGGACCGAAAAAGGTCCCAGACAGCAGCGACGCCATCTACGAAATGCATTATTTCTTTGCAAATCAATTGCCCAATTCTTAGCGTAAACCAAGGTATTTGGGTATTGATAATGCGTCGATATTTCAGTGGAACATATTTATCGAAAATGTGTTTAATAAGCCTCATAATATAATCAAGTTCTTCATCAACTGATGTTAATGAACAGATCAAGGTTCAGTCAAACGTTTGTACCTCCTCAAAAAGTTCATCAAAGTTCATATCATTAAAATTTCTATAAGAAAATTTGAATCACTTTCAGATTCAGAACAAAGATTGTAAATTCCCAAGATTAAGTCATGCATAGCATCTGATTAGGGTCAGCAACAATGAATAAATCCAGTAGGGTTCCAGAAGTTGAATTGAAGTGAGTAGGCTCTGAAATATATACTTTCAGGCTCTATGTATTCAATATCTCGCTAAAAGGTGACGTAGTAGCATTGGGGGTATGTTGATAAATATGACTCAACTCGGATAGGACTGCCTCCAAAGGAGAAAAAACCGTAACATTGGGAGTTCTATATACGACACCAACCAGACATTTTTCTGCATTAACTAGAATCTCAATAAAAATATATTCTATAGGAAGATGATCTGGCCGAGCCACAATACGACCACGAAATGAATCTTTAATGTAAGTATCAATGAAAAATATGTGTACCTAGTACATGTCTTTCAGAAAAGTAGCGAAACCCGACTTTGAAATTCACATCATGTTACGACCAGGATGACCGCCTGTATTCGATGTTTTTTTATTCTTTTCTAGTTGGAATTTCGTTGATGAGTCATTTACCTAAATACCGTTGCAGTTTCAATTCTCAGCTTTAAATCAGGTTAGTGTTTCTAAATTTTCAAATATTTTCCTGGTATCTGTAACCAATTAAATTTCCTTTTCTATCCAAAATCCTTCTGCTGGGGTGCTACTATGGAACTTGAATCGAGTAAAATACGACTTCTAATAGCTGAAGTTCCTAAAAAATATTTAATTAAAAATTTAACATGAAATTTAGCTATAGGAATCGTTTCAACTTTACTAGATTCAAGTGACATAGTAACATGACCACCCTTAGATCTGCAGCCATTAATTGGTCGTCAATATTTTTATCGAGGAATATTCTTGACATTATCTTCGTTACAACATTTTTATCGACTTTTATTGATCAAATATTTCTTTGATGATCATTCATTGAAGTTTCCAGTGACATTTACTCCTAGAGAATGGCATCATTACCCTGTTTAGGATATCCTGTGTAAAATTCATCGAAGTTTTCATGCAGAAATGGCTCGATGATAGCTGCCAAAGGTGCAATACGGCTTCGATGCGGTACCTATGCAATCTGTTTCCCGCCAGATTTTAATATTATGTATGGAGTGTCCAAACTATTCTGTTGTAACAGCATTACAAACGGAATAACAAATTTAGTATATCCTATGATTTTATCTAGAGTAATAATTAAAGATTGTGTCAATGCTTATTACAGATTTACTTTTAAATTCCCAAAGTGTTAACAATTTTAGTTCGATCAACGCTTGAAGAAATACTAAAAACCGGGAAAGACGAATATAATCAATTTAATCTCACGTAATTAAGAGTGATTTTCTCAAACGATATCTTTTGAGCGGCCATAGATTAAGATATATCCGCCTCACTATATGCTATAATAATACGAAATAAACATTTTAAATCAGCGGCATCTCTTGGAATACATGCAATATCTCAAAAGATCGGAAAGATCAATGATCGGTGTAGCCACCGATAATATATTCTCAATTTCCCTTGTGAGTTTCTCGGAGCTTTAGCTGGTGAGTGGTGGCAAAATAAATTATTGAAAATTCCCATGAATGTAAGCAAATGTTATCAACATAAACAATTCGGAATTTACCCAATCTAAAAGAATCCGTGAAGAATTATCAAATTAAATTAACATCAAATAAATTAACTTCAGTATTAATCGATAATGCAGTTTCAATGCTATTTCTTAAGCCGCTATATATGTGATGCCTTCTCCGGAAGATTTTCAAAGTATGAATTGATACAAAATCGATTGCAATCAAATTAAATCAAACTAATAAAATCCTAGGCAGACGTAAATTTCAATTGTCGAAAATTCTTTAATTACAAAATTTAGAGTCAAAAATTACAAGCGACTTACAAGTAGAGACATCTCTTAACTAACACACAAATGATTTTGAATTTCATAAGATCAATTGGTATTCGTAACATAATCGCAGGCGCTTTACCATCTGAGGTTTAGGAAAATCCCGCTTTTGAGTTTATTGTCAATCAGATTCTCAATGGAGTCAAAATCAAGAATATTTTTAGAATTATTATTATTATTTATTCAATGATAACATTTCAGAGTATACATACATAGGATGAGAGAGGAATTCTTTGCAACTCGAACATTTTAAATGGAGCATAAAGTGAGTTTATATAACAAGACGATAATAGTATCATGTCAAGCAAAAACTTTTTCATAAAAGCCTTGTTAAGAAAACCCTATATAACTTAACTTAAACTTTCTATTGTATTTCATTCGATTAATTTTTCCAGGTCATTTTCAATCATTTCGGCACATTTTTGGTCGACTGGCCAACCTAGACAGCATTAGCCAACCTTGACAGCACTTCACTTTTTTCTTTTTTTTGAAATGCTTAAATTTTTTTTTCAATTTTCACCCAATTAATCTGCAATGTATAGTAAAAGTGTTCCTTTTTCCCAGACCTTTCCAAACATGTGCTTTGATTGATTCCTTAAACGGAAGTTATGGACAAAATGGTGTCCAACCCTGACGACACTCCCCTACATATATTGGACCATAACTGCCTTGAAATAATTTATGTTGAACCGCATTTGCGATTAGTTAGCTTGTAATTCCGTAAATCTATAATCCTTTTAATCCTTTTATGCAAATGAATTTTAATGGAATGACAAAATGTATTAAATACCCATGAATAGTAATGTAATCTGATAATTGCATGTCAGGACAATAACTTTCATTGTAAGGATTTTTGGGCTCTTTTCAACGTGGCTTTAGGAATATTAAATCCGACAATACTAGGTTTTCTAGAGTTCTCCAGTTTTTGTGTTTCCATAATTTATGATGGTAAGAAACTCGACTGGATTTTTATTGATTTTAGCAAGCCCTTCGATAGACTGTATCATAGGGCTCTAATCCGTAAGCCTCTCTAATAAAATTGACAATAAATATCTCATGTTCCTCCCATGGCAGCCATTCAGAACAATCACTTTTCAACATTTACTTCTCTTTATGACTGTGCCTAATTTGAAAATTCTTTGATATCCGGATGACGCCGCATCGTTTCTACTAAGAATAATTTTGTTATTCTAAAATCGAAGTTAGAGAGCTTTCATAAATGGTGCTCAATAAACGTCCTGAACTTCTATTCCATTATCGATGCTTGCTCATTAATTAAGTTTGACACAACGAAAGACTTCCAGGTCATGCTTAGTTCCAACTTTTCATTCGCTGATCACATTGATGACGTAGTTGCATATAAAGCTAATTTGTTTTTATGTTTCAATAAAAGATAGTCGATAGACCTTAATGAAATATGTACCAACGAGGCTTTTATGTTCTACATTTCTTAAACTTATCCAAGAGTACGGTAGTCCTATTTGGTCTCTTATCCTTTCAGTTCATATTAACTGTCCAGCGTAGATTTGTATGATTTGCCCTTCGTAGCCTCCCCTGTAGAGTATTTCAGAATATTATATCCTATAAAAATTCAAATAACAATTCTTGATGTCCCAGTAAATAGTCCGTAAATAAATACAACAAATAATTTGTAGGGTAGACCGGGGTTAGTTGACTATAGGGGTATGTAGACTCATTGCGATTAACTCAGCAAATATGTACATCGAAACTGTCTAAATTTGACTGTGTATTCAGTCAAGGTACCCGTCTCATTGTAGCAATAGTGGTCAAAGCTAATGCACGTCGGTAGCGGATTTTTAAAAAAAAAAAAAATTACAAGTACATAAGTAAAAATTTTGTTTGATATTTAAGTTGTTTTATAGTTCACACGCTCATGATATTGAGTTTTCTAGTGATTTTTATTGAAAGTTTATGTATTGGTTAATGGTATTCCCAACTTGATTTTCCTGTGATTGGAATAACTTGCTGTCGTTAGTGCTTCAAATAGAAAATGGAGGGCTTATTGACATGCAGCGTAGCGGGGTTAGATGACTCACGAGCCAAGTAACCCCATATATCGTTTTTATTTTGTATATATTAATGCTTTTCTTACATTCAGAACGATGAGGACCTACAACCGAAAAACGGAAAGATCAAATACATCTAAAGATGTGATGGAAACTGCCTGTAAAGAGGTTATTTATGACGAAGGTTAAATTGAGGAAAAAGGCTGAAGAGCTCCGTGGCTGAAGCGAAATGTCCGGAAAACCCCATAGTTTTGTCCACAGCACCCCAAGCAACTCATCTCCAGACTCTCTAATTACTAATAAACTAGAGCATATTAGACCGCTAGGCAAGTAGAACAAAAACCAGTAACGTCTCGCTCGAATATAAAATCGACGATGCCTCGACTTGATGACATAACCACTGACATGTATAATATGGACTGACTACGTTCATAGAATTATACTGCAGAAAGTGAGCTCACTTCTATATTGTAGACTCTTTCGGTCTAAGCACCAAGTACCAACTGAAGAGAATTAAAAACAACAAATAAATTAGTGGATTCGTCGAAATATATGATTTTAAATTAATCATTTAAGGTTATTACTGATAAAAACTGTTTTACCAAAGACAATATATTTATTAGATACGCAGAAGAAATTCTAAATGTTTTATTAAAATCTCCTTCCGAGCTGCGTGTACACTTTTTCAACTTCGAGCCAATGATTTTTTTGACTGTTGGCACCGACCTACAAACTCTTTTTAATACAAGCAATTGTTCCCACGTAAAATAGAAAAGTAAACAGTCCATATTATATACATCAGTTGACATAACCAAGGGTAAGCAAGCAATGTCTCGCTCCAATATAAAATCAACGATGCCTCGACCTGATGTAGGGAAGGCCTCAATTTTTTCTTAGAAATTTACTGGCAATTTTTTTCTTATAATTGTTATGCATAATTGGAGGCGATAATGGGTGTGCTTGGGCGGACCTCTAATAGTTTTTATGAGTGTAGCAATGAGATGTGAAAGTTCTACTATACTTGCAGCGTCGAAAACGATAATTAGTAGCCACTGGTTACTATACATATTATAGTTTTCAAAGGGTATTTATTTATTAATATCTATTAACTAAACTCGACAAACTTCATTATATTACTGCCAACGTACAATGATTCTAAAAAACTACCTTAAAAAGTGCTTTAAAAAGTACTTGATACTTTTTATAGACTTAGTACTTAGTTACAAGTACTTTTCATACATGCGGTACTTGTACTTACGCTGAAGTACTCAGGCCTCCGTTACATGAAAATACTAGGAAATGATTAGAACTCACCACCTATAATCAACACAATACTTAATATATGTAAAAATTCCAAGTTCTTGAGATCCATTGAGATACCCCATATCATCAAAATTTCATCATTCATAAATTTAACCTCAAATGGGCTAATTAATCCAATTTAATATTGTTATTTACAAATGGGTCTGGTTCAATTGCAGCCTTATCTCAACTCAAAACTCGACATTAATGCGGAAATGGATAATCGTGCACCATAGAGATCTCTGCGCCATCACCACATATAGAATATTTAAAAAATGGTGAATTTTTATTATTTTGTAATAAATGATTATTTTTCTGAACATTTTTTTACGTGCTTATTACTTTATTAAATTGATAAGTCAATTAACCCCGTCTACTGAGTCAATCAACCCCAGGAACGGGGTAAATGGACTCACGGGGAAGCTTTTTTGAAAATGTCAAATAATACTTGAAAACATTATAGGGAATAAAATAAAAAGAACTATTAAGAAACCCATTGAAGTAATCAAAACGAAAACGTATTTATTATGCCTAAAAACTTTACAGTAACATTCTTATAAAATTAATTATGTAAAATGGGTCTACTAGCCCCGGTCTGCCCTACTATCTAACAAGCGCGGTCCAAAATAGAAATGTGGCTATACTTACTTACTTACTTACTTACTTACTTTAATGAGCCGTGGTGAAGTAAAATTTTTGGGCAATATATCGAGATCCTATATGAATGAGTTCATCAGGAATTTCTCAATAGTACACAATTGTGGTATAAGAGTGTACGCTGTAAAAAAAAATACAATAATTTTCACGATTAGTTAATGCGAATATGTTCGCTTTTAAAATCAAGAACCAAAATTAAATAATTCTACCTAAATTATGAACGACGAAAATTATATGGTGATAAATCTTCAACTACAGACGTGTGGATTTTCGAAAGGGGTATTTTCATTACAATAAAAATAAAGTCATTAAAATAAATGAATGACTATGTAGTTATACCTACTTACTTGAACTTTGCGTTTTATAATTTGTAGCAGGAAAATAGTTAATTTCTAGTTTAGTTAATATATTGGCGCGGTGTTTTAATGAAGAAATTATACGAGAAGCATAAATTTTATGACTCCAACTGTGTTGTTAATATCATTAAGTGTTATTAGTTGCGTTAGTAACTGACCCAAAGCATATGTTACAAAGAAGACAGGAAACTTACACAAAAAGAGCTTGTTCTACAAGATTTGGCTAAGGTTATTAAAAAATGGCATTTACATAATTCTTGCGATTGATAACATTTTTATTATTGATTACTTTTACTTTTTATATTATTTTGATTTTATATCAATATTATACAGATGATTTATGGTAATTTTCGAAGAAAAAAAAACAAATACTGGAAATAGATAGATACTTAGTAATAAATTGTTTTTTTTTTTAACTATTTTATGTGTACACTTTTGAAACTATGAGACAAATAGAAATTAGAATGTTCTAACGCAAAAGGGTTTTGTTTAAATCTCATGTACTAGAGACATCAATAAATTCACGGAATGGAATTATTAGAGGAGTTTGAAGCTGAGGGCTTACAGCTAGTTATATTGTGAAACTCAGTATCCTATGAGATATCGACTAACTAAACAGAAGAAAATGTCAAGTAAAGTCTAAAATTCGTAACAAATAATTCGGTTAAGAGAGAATAAGGCTCGCGTAATGAGCATTCCGTAACAGAACTTTATCAACGAATTTAAGTATATTTAAATCTACTCAAAATTTACCTATGACAACTGAATAATATTATTTAAGCAGACAGAAGCAAGAGTAATTTTATAACAATTCATCTTAATAGTAAGGTTATCGTGCATATGTTAATACAAAAAACATTTTTTCCAGCAACTATTAGACTGACGAATAAAGCCGCAGTTTCTCTGATATCTATAATATTCAATGCCTACTAACCCTGATAATATCAAAATTTAAGCTTTAGAAACCTAAAAGATCAGGAGGAACAGATTTTGGGTAATATCTTTATAATTATAATTTTTTTTTTTAATTTCTGAAAGCAGCTCTTTAAACGATACGCACACGATACAAAAAGAACGCAATTCACCCCTATTAAAAATTAGAGAGAAAAAAATATTTTATAATCTTTAACTGTCGAAATATGTGCATATCATAAAAATCTAATATTCTGCCAAATTTCAAATTCCTACATCATGACATTTTCGAGAAAAAGTCTATGACAGACAGATGGACAGACGCACGGCTTTACAACGGTTTACGAGGACTCTTGCTATGGGAAAATGATAATTTAAAAATTAAGTGGTTTAATCTCGATTAACCAAATCGCCGTCCGGCCTTTCGAAGCAGCATCATTAGAAAGTATGTAAAAACTTGAAAAACTTGTAGTGGTGGATGCATATCTAAAGAAAAAGGAACTTAAAGAAATCATTAGAGTTAATTATTCATATCTTTAAATAACAAGAAATCTATTTTAATAAACGAGCGAAAAAAAAAAGTTTATTATAGAAATTTCTTTTCTTTTTTTTTAATTTTTTTTAATTAAAAGACGAATGATGTGGTATATTCTCACTTTTATTCACGGTTATAAATTAAATTTTATATTAGATTATCTTGGCCATCGTTCGCTGTTATCAAAACAGAGCTGAAAAGATTAGAGAATGACTTGCGAGTATAACAATAACACTCAATGGAGGCTGCTAATTCCTCTATATACTCAGTCCATCTAACGCCCCCCATAGTTAAGTCGACATTCAATTTAGCGACATTCCTCGTTCTGGGCAACATTTGCCCCACGCACAAATCGTCACTATTACACATGCATTTATTTCCCACACTCTGTCTCATTCACCTTTTATCTATTACCTAACTCTACCCTAAAACACCTACCTTAAAACTCAATTATCCACTCGGGAGCTCTAACTTCGCTGTATTTTACTAATCGCGCTTACACTTTTCGACTGACACCGCTGCTCATTTTTATTTTATATTTTCTTAACAGGTGTTGCCTTACGTTTTCGAAATATCCTCTAATCCTATTTATCAGAGCTGTAAAATACTCATTACTTAATGGATTTAATACCTCTTAATTACCAATACCGAGTATTTAAGAATTGGCAATTCCCATTACTAAGCTTCCGGTACTGGAATTAAAATTTTACAGTCACATTGCCGGAATTACTTTGATAACTTCAGTATTAAACATGAATTATGAAATGAACTGAATCAATTTTCTTTTTAATTTTATTGTAATAAAAACTTTTCCCTATTTTCGATGATCTCAATTTGGAGAAGTACGTTTGCTTTAAAAAAAATTGTAGGCCAAGAGGTTAAAAAACACAAAGTCACATTCTAGGAAAATATTTACTGGTTGCTCTTTCTTCATATTTAAATTTGTAATTATATAAAAAAAACAATAGTTAAGCTTAGCTAAATGCACTCATTTAAGCAGAAATGGCTCATCGAATAGTTATTCCCAGTTTTTAAACCTAATTTTTTTGGCAGTGATTTCTACTTTTACAATTCCAGTTTATCCTTTCAATTAATTTTTAGTTTTCCCAAAATTCCAGTTTGCCTTAGTTAAGACTAATTTTTCAAAATTAAAATCACTAAGTGCCTGTCTTTTCGGATGGTTGATTAAGCCTTCTAAGGAAAATAACCGCTCTGCTGCGCCTGATGAAGGCAATGGTGTATTGTACTTCAGTGCAGCTTGTTTAAGTCGCAGATACTTGTTCGAAATACGCACTTCAGGGTCAGGATATATAGAAGTAATTTTGTCTGATATGTGTTACTTCAATCAGAACTGAGAAATCGGTAACTATGTCGGCATGCTCATCCACATTCTTAGAGAATTAATCAAATTAATTAATTAATCAAATTTTAATCATTTTAGAAGCTGCAAGGGATTTAAAAAATACGAAGCTACAAAAATAATTTCACTTAATGTTTTATTTTTCCAATTCCTTCACAATTCATCTATTATTTCTTTTTTCTGCATATTTATATTTCCAGTTCGTTTTCTTTTGTGTACGTCTCTGCTCTCTTATAATTTTCATCGAATTCACTTAAGTCGCCTCCATTTAATTGTTGATTAGATTCGCCGTCATCTAGATAATTATGCAATTAGTAAAAATTTAATTTCTAATTTGTTTGATAAGTTTTAAATATACTTACCACTTTCGTTTAAGTCTATAGTTTCTACAGGTTCCTCAATAATTTCACAATAATCGCGATATTCGTTCCCAAATATATCAACAAACCACTCGTCATCCATATTAAGAGGTTCAACTTCAATTGCAAAATAAAAAGTGATGCTATCAATTCACTAGTTATTCTGCACCTTAAAATTTCAATAATCTGTATGGCTGGGCTTATCACTTACGTTTACAAACGTACTCCTCCAAATTGAGAACATCGAAAACAGGGAAAAGTTTTTATTACAATAAAATTAAAAAAAAAATTGATTCAGTTCATTTCATAATTCATGTTTAATACTGAAGTTGTCAAAGTAATTAAAAGTAATTGAAAGTAGGTATTTGAAAAGAATTGAAAGGAATTATATAGTATTGCCAAATACTTTTTAATACATTTTGGAATTTGTAGGTATTTTTGTAATGGAATCGCAAATTCAATTACTTTCCGGTATTTTGGAGTATTACCTGCCATTCTGAGAATGGTACTGTAAAATTTCAATTCCAGTACAGGAAGCTTAGTACTGGGAATTGCCAATTCTTAAATACTCGGTACTGGTAGTGGTAATGGTAATGGTACTTGAATTTTACATCTGTGCTATTTAGTCTTATCTTTTTAATCTAGTGGCTCTAGCCAACTCTTTCTTTGAAAAATAGCTGCCCGCCAACTGCCAAAATCCGACTTTTACTATTTTTCATTTTTCCAGATTCTTAGCTTTTTTTATTGTAGTGCCTCTGATTATTCTTTCTTTGAAGAAAAGCCAGACGCCAGCTGCTAGGATTAGATTTTTGCTACCCTTGCCCGTTTTCTCGGAATAGCGAATTAATTTACCTTAGTGTAACAATTTGATTTAATCGTTGATATGGAAAGCAAAAAACATTCAAATTAAAGCTGGCATTATGTGTATCTTTACTTTACTTTTTGTGAAAAAGAAATCAAAATTGTTGCTATTATATTCTGAATCCAAGCAAATCAGCATAAATTTTTCTACCAATGCTCCCAATCATTGAAAAAATAACAAAACGTATGGTAGAAGTTCAGAGTAATGTACTGCAGACCTGGATGGAGGTCGGTGCCTAAGTATACTTTAAATTAGCACCCTCACACGAAAAATTAGTACAACTTTGTGTCAAATCTGTGCTTATTATTATGATCAAAACTGCAAATAATTAGAGAAAAAAGATAAACTTAGGTAATGACGCGTCAAAAGGAAGGATATTTGGCTTTTTTACATATGTAATAAATTTTAGAAAACTCTAAAATTCATGAAATTTGCAGACGTTAGTACATAATTACGTAATAATGGTACATCAAGTAGATAAATCCCCGAAATGTTTCAAAGTACAATGTACAAAAATATCACAGCATCATAAAGCTTTGCATGTACATATAGTGGTTTGTTTCAATTTTAAAATGGCATACTTTTATGCATTTATGTTTCACTATGCTTTTGAGAACAGAATCGTAAGTTTTTTTTTTTTTTTGTGGTAACCAAGCTTAAGAATTTAAATTAAGGAAGATAAGATTATTACACACAAAAACTTGCATAACAAACTAAATTTGTTATAATGGAACTTTTCGGACCTCGGTGCTTGTGAATGTCGAGATGGCTTCTTCAAAATCCAACTCTCGAGCCTCATCATATTGAATGGAAGCTACCGTTAGTTCAACGAAACATTTTCATAATACTGTTAAATGCACTTTCAGTGATGGGGAAATAGCTGCTGTTTTTTCTTGGAGGATCTTGCTCACCATATTTACCTCAAATACTGGATTATGCCAACCTATCAAGCTACGATGCCCATATCGACCCTTCTGTTCATCATCACACAAGACGAGATGATGAGAAGAGCAAACTCAATACCTGAAGGAATCAAATGGACGGTAATAAGCCGGCTAAAGGAACTACGCTATCGACATTGTCTTACTAACTCACCACTCATTCAACAACATGCAGAGCAAAATAAACACTCAAGAGACATAAAAACAACAACCCTAAACTTCACGAAGTAGTCTTCGACGGCACAGATAACACAGAACATGTTCTGATAATCTTCTCGATATGTTTCACAGGATATAAGAACATGTTCTCTGACTACACGAATTGATATCAAAATACATATTCTTTCAATATACTTTATATAAGACTCATGTCTGCCCTGCCGAGCGAAATCTTCCGACGTCTGTTAAAAATGATCGTGTGATAACCGGTGCGGATCCCAAGGAATATATTCAGAACGTATTCTAAAGAATATAAAATTGATATAAATGAGCATTCACGAAAACATATTCAAAACGATATTAAATAGATATGGATGAAACCCATATTCGGGACATTTTCAAATGAATATAAAATTGAAATAAAATAAGTAAAAAACGAGTTTTCACACAAAACTGAGGCCAAGCTGCATGAAAAAGTAGAAAATAAACTTTTCTTCACATACAGAGGTGGATTCAGATTTTTTGATTGGAACATTTCTCTTGAATATTCTTTCTCTTCATGAATCAAATCACTTATTACCTCTGATTGATCATACTGAAATATATCGGTGATTGCCAGCGAATAAAATCTGAGTCCACCTCTGTGTGTGAAGAAGTTTTTTCATGCGGCTTGGCCTCAGTTTTGTTTGAAAACTCGTTTTTTACTTATTTTATTTTCTGCATTTTTCACGTTAACTAAATTGTTATTACGTGCTGCATGGAGATATTTTGAAACACTGATTTACCAGTTTTTCAAAAAATTTATTCGAGTATCAAAAATCGTTGAAGTACTGCAACGGTTTTCTGAAATTCGAATTATGTTTTAAACAGCGCTTGTTAGTTGTATTCCAACTTGATCCCATATAACATGAATTTTCCTGATATTCTATGTTTTCGACAGACTTTTCCTATTACTATGAATTTTTTTTAAAAATTTACATGAATTTTCATGATTTTTGAAGAGAAAGTATTGACGCCAGTAGAACGGAAAAAAAATGATCCCGCATAGCTTATAAAACATTTTTGTCGGAAAATTTTCCGGAAATGTCGGAAAATTTTCCAGAAAAATTGAAAAATTCTGCATTTTTCCTGAAACAGATTTATTACTAATCATATCGATGAAAATTTTTCGATGATTTTCCCGCTTTTCCTGGTTTTCCATGGAGTTTTCCATAAAAGCAACTTTATGCAACTCATTTCGCTCTACAACTTTGTCTTAGGTGGCAAAACGCTCAAACCCTTCCTTGGTCGAAAGAACTCCGGAAAAGCGTTTTACATGAATTTTCCTCGATTTTTTCTGCAAGTTGCCAGTTGATAGGGAACTTGATCCTGCATAATTTAGAGAACTTTTTACCGGAAAATTTTTCGGAAAAGTCGGAAAATTCCGGAAATTTTTTTCGGAAAAATCGGAAAACTCTGCATTTATCACTAATCGAATTTGTACCAAATTTTGAAATGATTTTTCCCCATTTTCCGGGTTTTCCATGGAAATTTCCGGTTCAAATTTTGGTAGATTCAATTGTCACGCGACATGAACCTGTGTGCCTCAAAAAGCATTAATTAACTACCAAAATTACTCACTAGAAACCACCACAAACTAGACATTAGAACTGAGTGAGAACACTAACCGAGACTCCGTTTCAAAACAAAAATTCAATATAAACTAATGTTTTGAAAACGTATCATTTTAATGTCCGACGACGACGGTATATAAACCCGAATGCTGCTGTAGACTGGAACGAAAATTTGATTTTCCAAAATGCATGTTAAAAATATTTTCTATTCATATCCAGTGTAATAGTTTTACCGAAATTGAATGAAGTTTACCGAGTTGGAGCCGATCATCTGTGTCCAAATAGTATCTTTTTAGAACATGTTCCATTTTATTATCTAGATGGACAAAATCGTCCAAAAACCAAAAGTGAAAAATCGGCCAAAATCTTTCATACAAAAATGGGTGAAACTCGTAATGAAATATCACCCAAAATTTTGGGCGATTCTTCCTTTTTTTCGGCGATATATCATTTTGAAGACGTACTATGATATAACGGCAAATTACTTTGAAATGAAGAATGAGCAAAAAGAAATTTTTGTGTTATTTTTCATTTTTATAACTTCAGTAAAATTATAATAAAATTATAACTATAATTCGCAATTGCAATTTTTCAGTAGAATTGAGTTTTTGGCGTCTTGTTATTCATTTCAGTCAGTCTGTGATTCTGTGATTAAGCGTACACAAGAAAGTTTGTAAATTATAAATATGGATTGTCTAGAATATACGTTAGTGGTAAAAAAAATTGAAATTTCATTACTATACGTACAAAATCAAATCTAAGGTATATAATAAAAGGTATTATATAAGTTATAATAAGAATTGTAATTCAAAAACTCAATTGCTTGCAGATGGGATCATACAATATATTTAAAAATTTGAATAGACGTAATCACAATGATCAGGAGGATCTCTATGAGGAACTGAAATTAATGCAATTAATTTAATAAAAGAAGATTGTTTATCAACAGTAAGCGTTCTAGATGATGTTAAGCTTTAAGTTCTATTTAATGTAAATTTAAACGTACATGTGAAAAGTAAGTGAATATTAAATAAAGAAAACTTGTCAGCGATCAAGATTCAACAAAATATCTAAATTTTTCTAAAATAAAACCAAACCAAACCAAGTGTTTGTGAAATCGCCAAGAAGTCCACTTGAAATTTTGGAAACTTTCCAAAGGGAAAATATTTTGCATAACAAAGTATGACGAATGCCGCCTATTTTTAAAAGCATGCGCATTCAGGAAGCAAATTTTTCATATTATATATTTTCATCAAAAAATATAATAAATTTGATAAAAGAAAAAATTCATCTATCAAAACGGAGCTACTTACTTGACGGAACTTTTAAAATTGTATCTCATGGCTGTTTTAAGCATTAAAAATTTTTATGAACA
Source organism: Dioctria rufipes (assembly GCA_963924295.1). Classification (NCBI taxonomy): domain Eukaryota; kingdom Metazoa; phylum Arthropoda; class Insecta; order Diptera; family Asilidae; genus Dioctria; species Dioctria rufipes. The sequence continues at coordinate 61,753,560 of OZ002743.1, read as the reverse complement.
AGCACCAATCGGGTTTTCGACCAAGGTAAAACTGTACATCTTCTCCGATTTTGAAGTCAGCAATGATATCGCTCGTACTGTTACTACAGGTGAATTGATAGTACTAGTTCTTCTAGATTACTCGAAGTCTTTTGATACCGTTAATCGTATACTTATCCACAACAGATCACAAGAATTTCCCTTTTTTTTCAAACACTTCCCAGTCCTCCTTTGTTCCATTGATGTCTGGTGTATCTCAGGGATCCATTCTTGTCTCTTTGTTATCTTCTATGTTTATAAATGATATATGCGTTTAAGTTAAGTATTCTAATCTACACCTTTATGCTGATGATGATTTTTACAAATCTTTCCGAAATGATGAAATAACGAATAAAAATATAAAAACATAATTTTTTCACCTTTGCTGTTATACCGCAGAACCCATAAGGTAGCCATCTTGAATAAACTAATAATAAAAGAAATTCTTAATCCATTCTGACCTTACACAGCAATCCGCCATACATAACTGCCATATTTAATTACGAATAAGTGGAATAAAATCATATTATAATTTATAGATCTATTTACAACTGTTAACGTGTCAATGACATTATCGTATTAACAACATGAAGTAATAGATTACATGTTCGACTTACTTTTCTCTGCCTTAGTTAACTCAATATAAAATCACAGACATTTTCAATTCAGAGATTCTAATTTATGCAGCGTATTTTCATATAATCTCATGGCGCAAAACAAAGGCTAACAGTGTTTAATTAATTAACTTTCGATTTCAAATTAAATTGAGTGTGAACCTTCTCAAAAATCAGCAATTTTACATTTTTATCTCATAATGAATCAATCATTAACATAAATTATGAATAATTCCATCAACTTTATAGCCTGCTCTTATCTACCTGAGTATTGATCTAGGCAAGCATATTATTATTATTATTAAAACCAGAACCCAGAGCTACGTATGAAAATGACAAAATCCATAGACCCTGAACGTAAAGAAAAAAAAATAAATAAATTTAAATTAGTTCTAAAAAGAAAACAACGAAACTAACTCAATTATGTAAAATCAGGTGAGCAATGGATGAACTAAACTTACAAAAGCTCAAATATCAGTTTTTCATGGACAACGAGCACATTAAAGATGTTCATCCATACAATGGGGCAAGAATTTAAAAATTCCTAGGAGTTCAGTCAAACGTGTTCAGTTTAGTTACAAGAGTCGTTCTCAACCAGTATTGACTTCATACAAAATTGATAGCTGCCACATAATTCTTAGGTTCATTTTCATTGTTCTAGTATTCATGAAATCGAACCAAATTAAAAAAATTAATAAAAATAAGAAAAAGTATAAAGGTCAAGATTAGTCTTTTATTTATCGTTCCGGCGGCGGCGGCGGCGATCGTTTCGTGATCACCTTGCGTGACAAATTCATTTTTATCTCCAGTGTCAGTTCGAGAGCTTTCAGAGGGTGAAACTCATAAGCGTAATCTTTCCCTTCAATGATTATCGTCGTTTTGGATTTTAAAGTTTTGCAGTTTTGCATTACTAATGTCATTTTGATTGTGAATGTGCAACTCAAAAAGAATTCGTGAGGTTACCATTCAGTCCAGGAAGTAATAATTAAGTAAATTAAATCAAGAGTTTTCGATAGATATTGAAATATCACAGGTCGAAAATGCAATGCCGTCAATGGAATGTTATAAAATGAAAATGAAAGTGAAGATATTCATTGTCTAAAACCAAACAGAAATTCATAAAAATATTGGCAAGAAAAAATTGCTTCACAAGTTATCGCAATTTTATCTGAGAACAATTTTTTCAAGGTTAAATTTTTGTTTTGAAATTTTGCATTTTTTATATTAAGCGCACTGATAGAGTTCTAGGAAATCAACACTCAATTAGATGAAATGGGATGAGTTTTGGTATAGAGTAGGAAACCAATTAGAGATGGCAAAACTGTATCGACATATGTCGATTTTGCATCAAATTTTAAAAACTTTACATCAATATTTGCAATAATCAAATATCGTAGTATAACTTATAATGCCTGTATTGGGCTCACGATTTTCTACTGTAACTCAGAGGGGATGTCCATTTAATCTATATATTTCTAATAAATTAATTTTCCACTCGTTACTAGATTTATTAAAATAGCTTACGATTATGTATTTCAACGTTTATATTTTGGGTACTAGAAAACGCTTCAATAAATTACGCTATGATTCATCAGCAGATACTTTCTTTAATTTTATTTATTTATTTTTTTTTTTTTTGGTTTATTAATTTATAAACATTAATATACAATACAAAAGTTTATTGCCAGTATCCGTACACAAGATTACAAATCTTTTAAGTACTATAAATTTACGGGAGGGAAAACAATTCTAATAGCTAATTGTATAAGCTTAATAAGAAGATTGGTTGTAAATATAAAAGGTATATGAAATTATAAAACAAAAAGATTAAGAGTAGTGATAGCAAGAGAAAGTAGCAAAATAAAAAGTAAAGCGCGAAAAATTTCAAAGAAGATTGAGATGATTGAGCATACAAGCGGAGCAATACGTCACATATTAATATTGTGCAAATTGGTACTTGAAGCCTTCCTGAATGAATTGACGGAGTGCGCACCCTGAACTGATCGAGGAAGTGAGTTCCAAGCACGAACAATTCATACAAAGTAGGAGTTCTTCATGACTAAGTGCACAAAACGCGGGACCAAGAATCCGTGGGATCGCGAAGAGTATAATGGCTGCAAGTGACAGCTTAAGTATTCGGGCTTATTATAACATCTCAGCTTGTAGAATAGAATTAGCGCAATTTTTAGTAAATGAACACACACAAGTGAACACCCAACCAATATTTCTCAATACAGTGTGACATGATCAAGTCCTCTTAATTTGTAGACAAATCGGATGCAATCATTAAAGGCAACCGCTAACCCCCTCAGACAGTTACTATCCAACTTGGGAAAGATTATGCTACCATACATAAAATGAGGCAATAATAAACTACGAACCAGCTTTAAGCGAATTTCGGTATCCAGAATGCCAGCAGTCAACCAAAGTGTGCGAAGTCCAGCATAGATCCTCCTAAGAATGACAGTGACATATTCACAGCATCTCATTCGTGTTTCAAGCATCACTCCTAAAATTGAGGTTTTGCCCTCATACCTTAAAGTGACACCATTCAATAGCACAGGCGGATAATCACAGGCATTCATAGAGCTCAGAGTAAAAGCTGGACACTTAGATTTGCCAGGATTCAGCGTGAGATCATTATTTAAGTACCAGTTGTAGACTCTTACTAAATCCAGGTTAATACGTTCAACACAGTCATCCAGTAATCCAATAGGTCTTCCAAAGTACAGCTGCACATCATCAGCATATAAATGGACACTCGCATCCTCAACATAGCAAGGTAGATCGTTAATGTATAAGTTAAACAGTAGTGGACCCAGAACGGAGCCCTGGGGCACACCACGATTTACTATAAAAGTGTCCGAAAGGTAATTGCCGGCCTTTACACAGTGTAACCGATTTGTTAGGAAGCTTTTAACTAGTCGTACGGCAGAGGAAGAGAACTGAAAAAGTGAGGAGAGTTTCTCGAGTAATTTCTCGTGATTGACGCAATCAAAAGCTTTGCTAAAATCTAACATTACTAATATGCAGAGTTCATTTCTATCCAGCGTGGCCCTAATATCCGTAGTAATTTTCAATAGTGCGGTTTCACAAATATGCTGTGCACCGAAACCAAACTGAAAAGAATTGAGCAAATGATTCCTCTCTAGATATTCATTAGTCTTTCGAGCACTATGGCAAGATAGCTTAAAATACTTATGGGTCTGTAGTCCGATATATCATTAGGTCTAGAATTCTTCGTGAAAGCCAAAACATTAGCACGTTTCCATGACTAGGGAAAGCAAGAAGACATGAGACATGTGATAAAAGTATGCAGAAGATATGAGCAGACGCTTGGTAAAGGATGTTTAATAAAACGAGGATACAACTTGTCTGGACCCACTGCTTCTGATGTTATCTTAGCCATAGCCAGTATCATTTCATCCACGCTAACTAAGCGGAATGCAAAATGCTGTGTGTCAGAATTTATCGACAAGATAGATAGATGGGTTGGGACCGTGGAAAAATCAGAAGAATAAACTGAGTTACCTGGATTAGAACTAAAAGTGTTTTTGAGCTCATCTGCGCTAAAGTGGCATTCACAGTTGCTATTTTCATAGACTCTGGCGTCTTTCAGATTTTTCCACAAAATCTTAGATGGTAGATTAGGGTTTAACTTTGTCCCAAAATAGTGTCGGTTAGCATTACGAATAGCACAGGTAACGTTGTTACGAGCCTTTTTATACAATGTAAGGGATTGAATTGTTTTCAGTCTTTTGTACTGGCATAAGATCAGAGTTCTAATCCTCCCTGAGTACCAGGGACATACACTATTACCCACCTTTCTATTACGAAGAGGAACATATAATACATATAATGAAAGTCTCAACTTATTAGCAAAGCATCTTGGAAAGCTCTTTTCCAAATTTAGTTTCACAAACGTGTGTCTGGGAGTTATTTTTCTAAATTTAATTTCACAAAACGTGTTCGTCACTAAGGATATAAAATCGCAGACTGCTTTTTCAAAGACATTTTTGCTTTTCTCATACTAATTCCCTACATAAAATATCTTCGGAAATCGACCTAAGATCAGCAAACAATTTACGTAAAGAGACAACACAATCAATTAAACTGGAAGTTTTGAAAAGTCTCCAGCCAGGCGTAGACCTTCTCGGTAAACTAATTCCGCCAAAATTGTTAAAAATTTCTCTCTGAACACTGTCCTAAGGCCTAACAATACGAATGGTAAAAACTTTGAACAAGTCTTGTTCCTGTAGGTCACAATAGTAGCCTTCAAGGTCCTATGTCATCTTTCTAAGAATTCGTTTGCTTGAAGATGATATGGCTACATGCAAAACCTAACAATTTAGAGAGCTCAGCTAAAAGTGCTGACTCCATCGTGTGAATCTATCAATGACGATGAGGCAATATCTGAAGGTGAGAGGGGACCGCCAATATTAATATGAATGTCCTTGAACTGGCTAGAAGTTTGGTGGAAAAGGACACAAAATTTTCTTAAGTTTCGAATGCATTGCTGACATACGCGATTTCAGGAATTCATTGAAGACCAACAATATTTGGAGGTTACTATCTCGTTATGGCACAGATACTTGGGTGCAATAGATTGTTTACCGCGCTAAAAACTTGGTTCCTCAAACAGTTTAGATACTATTCGCCGAAATTTCACAGTAGATTTGCTTACCAGTACAAGAAAATGGGATACTTTTCGAATTTATACGATGAAATTTGAGGGAGACTTAGTAGCTCAGGATCATTAATTTGTTTATCGGCATAGGAACCAAAGTCCATCAGACTAGGAATGTAAACTTCTTCTAGTACTTACCTGTCACATTCTTGATGTCAGTAATCAGTGGTTAACTGGCCAATGAAATACATATGCCATTGCTGTATGGATGTCGCTTTCTCAGGGTTCTGGTTAAAAGCGAAATTCAAGGGCTTGTTGTTAGTCAACAATGTAAATGGTCTACCTTCTAGCTAAAAACGAAATTATTTGAGTCCTTGATAGGCTGCCAACAATTCTCGATCGTACGCGGTGCGTTGCTTGACCGAGAAGAAACCTAGAGGCTTTCAGAGATTGTCCGTCTTTTGCTGCACCGCAGCTCCAACGGTCGTATCACAGGCATCAACCCATAGGGCTAACTCGAAAGAGGAATTAAGGAATGCTAAAAGTGGTACCTCAGCTAATTTCATTTTTACCAATTTGAAAGCCTTGACTGCTTCCTCACACCAGTTTATTTTCTTCTTACCATATTTTCTGGAGCCTCTTAAATTGTTAATTAAGTGTGTTTGATGCTCTGACGCATGTAGTAAAAAACGGCTATGGTAGTTAATCGTTCCGAGAAAACATCGTAAGATCCTTCACTGTAACCGTTAGATTAGAATTTGCAATGACTTTCGTTCTTTCGGCTGGTGGCTTAATGCTGTCTGGGAAAATTAAGTGGCCTAAACAAATTACTTCGAAACACGAAAACTTACATTTATCTACGTTGATAATTTCACCAAAGGCTTTTAGATGGGCAAAATGCTCACTAATACATTTTGAGGCCACAAGAATGTCATCCAAATAGACAAAACAAAATTTGAACTCCGAAATTATGGTCGAAAATAACTAACTAACTAAAAAAATAAGTAAAAAACGAGTTTCCAAACAAAACTGAGGCCAAGCCGAATGAAAAAGTAGAAAATAAACTTTTTTTCACACACAGAGGGGGACTCAGATTTTATTCGCTGACAATCACCGATATATTTCAGTATGATCAATCAGAGGTAATAAGTGATTTGATTCATGAAGAGAAAGAATATTCAACAGAAATGTCCCAATCAAAAAATCTGAGTCCACCTCTGTGTGTGAAAAAAAGTTTATTTTCTACTTTTTCATGCGGCTTGGCCTCAGTTTTGTTTGAAAACTCGTTTTTTACTTATTTTATTTTCTACATTTTTCACGTTAACTAAATTGTTATTACGTGCTGCCCTGAAACAGATTTATCAATAATCATATCGATGAAAATTTTTCCGATGATTTTCTCGCTTTTCCGGGTTTTCTATGGAGTTTTCCACAAAAGCAACTTTATGCAACTCATTTCGCTCTACAACTTTGTCTTAGGTTGCAAAACGCTCAAACGCTTCCTTGGTCAGAAAAACTCCGGAAAAGCGTTTTACATGAATTTACCTCGATTTTTCCTGCAAGTTTTCACCTTTGTCGGAGAGAAAGTAATGAAGCCAGTTGATAGGGAACTTGATCCTGCATAATTTAGAAAACTTTTTTACCGGAAAAATTTTCCGGAAAAGTCGGAAAATTCCGGAAATTTTTTCGGAAAAATCGGAAAACTCTGCATTTTTCCTGAAACGGATTTATCACTAATCAAATTTGTACCAAATTTTCAAATGATTTTTCCCGATTTTCCTGGTTTTCCATTGAAATTCAGTTCAAAGTTTGATAGATTCAATTGTCACGCGACATGAACCTGTGTGCAAATTTTACCTAGCTGTGATGACGAAAAGTGGGTCTACGAGAGTGTCGAAAATAGTAAAAAAGAAATATATAAATAGACAGACAAATTCGTGTAAGAGTTAAAGGGACGGGCTGGTCTCAATAAATGGTAGCGATCAGTTTTATTGTCATGAGTTCTTTGTTGAAGTTTTATTAATTTAATGGTATTTCTAGCAATCTATCAAGAATGGAGTGAAAAGAGGACATTTTAATATTCCACGGGTGCAAAGAAGATCTGGGTATTATCGCGTCCGAGTTATTGTCTGTTCTATATACATATATTAAAATCCTGTTTGTTTTTACTTAAAGATATTATCAAGTCTAGGATATTAATGAGTTTGTTGCCTAATTCAAATAGAAAATACGTCATCGACGTAACGGATCCAAACTAAAACATATTTTACAAGGGGGTCCTATGAATTAAAAAGAATTTCCTCTAAATAGTTCATAGAAAATGGGAAATGGTAATGAGTTTTTTACTCTTTCGAGACAAAATGCGAGTCTAGAGGCAATTCTCAACCTACTGCATATGAGCAGAGAAAATTAAAAACAAGTACCGAAGTACTCTCCGTTTCTGGCCTAAAAGCCGAAAACCAAAAATTCCATAAAGAAATAATTTTTGGGAGTATAGGTACTGTGTGTAAAGTATTTCGATCAGCAGTAAAAGGGCGATCTGATCAGGACAGCAATGAACCCTGAAACTGCCTGCTGTATACACTACAGGATGCCAATAAGTTGCTGGTGGTTTTCACTGTAGTGTAGACAGCAGGCAGTTTTAGGGTTCATTGCTGTCCTGATGAGATCGCCCTGTTTTAAGCCAGAAACTGACAGTACCTCGGTACTTGTATTTTAATTTAGTTCATAGAAAATTCAGGTAGAAATGGAAAAAGGATTATAGATCCTATTGCCAGACCATTCGTTTGCAAATAAATTTTGTTGTCAAATATGAAATTATTTTGTTCTATGCAGATATTTAATGAAATTTAATAATTGTGCTGACTGTGATGTATCAGTTAATTTCCTATAGATTTTCTCAGTCAGCAATTTTTTTTAATTTGTTAGCATGGGCAGAAGGGTAGAGGCTGCAAACGTCAAATGATACCAGTTTCGTATTTTTTTTTCGATAAATTCAGGTCTTTAAGTACTAAATAATATGAAAAGGTATCCTTGGATACTGAAAATTGTTGATTTGAATGCACCCTAATTCCAGATTAATAAAAATAATAAAAGTAATAAAAATAATAGAAATAATAAACTCGGCTAAGCCCCCATTAAGTTGGATCTAGTTAATACGAATGATGTCATTTTCAAATTTTCTATACGCCTGGGTGTGGCTATACATAAAATTGGCACAATATTTTGATGGATATTACCAGATTTTGTTATTTTCAAAAAATCCTTACTTTAAGTTTCTGTTATGATAGTCCTGAGGTATTTTGTATAATTTGCTAATATTCCAATTTTATTTATCTTCTTCTGCAGTGGTTATCTTTTGTTTGACTACCTTTGAAATAAAGCGCTACAACAAAATTTATGAGAATAATATGCTTTTTTGAAACACCATTCTACCTACCTAATTCGTTTACTATATGCTTTCACTTTTATTCTAAATGCCCAAATAATCTTTACTTCCCAGCATGCCTAATTAATTCTAGAATTTAATTATATTTTAACAGTTCCACAACCAGTTATATAAGAATTAGGTAAAGATTTAAGATATTTCATTTAAAGTTCAAGTTTAAACTGTTCCGGATTCTTTTCTTGAAAATATCCAGTTTTCCTTAAATTAGAACCATTATTAAATCTATTGAAAGTTTTGTTTGTTCGCTATAAATCGATCATATAAATTTAGAGCTTGTCTTAAAAATTATACTTCCAATTGTGATAAAAATTAAATATAGATATTAATTAAAAAGAAAAAAGTAAAACTCTCGACTGATTTTAGTAGCATTTATAAAACGTACAAATTGTTTAATGACAGACGCCAGAAAAAAAACTCTTTCGACGAACATCTTCTGTGAAACAAGTTTTACGGGATTCTAACTAAAAATTTTTGTTGCTGCCCGTTCACCTTTCACTTTCTTGACGATCGTAGATTATTCACGAATTCAACGCTATCGTAAACAGTATTTATGTGCGGCATCCACTATAGATTACCTTGAAAAAATTGAAATACCCAATAAATTTCAATTGAATATGAAATATTTGATATAATTTCCTGAATAGATGTATCAAATATTTACACAGACCCCGTTTTCTTAGAAATGACCCGTCTATAGAGGACTTTTTATCAGAACGTACCTACTCAAGCTATTGACCGTTCTATGTAAAATAAACTTTAGTACCGTGGAAATTACAAATGTTCTCTTTTACTGAATTTTTTCCTAAATTAAATAGAGTGTGAGAATGCTTCTGCATCGTGGGACATAAAATTCAACTGTAAATGCTGTAACAAGTTTGAACAACTTTGTTTTTATTGCTGAATGATATTTTGTGGCTGTTAAATATTAATCGATTCTCAATTAAGAAATAAATAATTTAATTACATAAGAAACTGATTTATATATTGAAATTTGTGGCATTTTCCTTAATTTATTTAGAACTCGTTATTGCGAAAAGATATAAATAGGCAAGATGAAATATTCCACGTTCTAATAAAAAAAACAGTAGCAGTCTTTAATAGATCAAGAACACAAAATTTTCTTTAATCTAGTATTAATTTTCCTTTTTTGTTTTTATTATTAATTATCTGCTTTCAACAGGATCTTTTTTCTTATCTTTTATTTTAACACTATAATTCATATATTTGTTAATCGCAGGGACCTTGACAATATTTGTTAATTGGTTTAAAAGAAAGAAAAAACATAATTTAAATAATTTTCAGGTTTTTACTGTCAATTTTGATGAAACCTAACTCCAAATGGCAAATGATTAGGATTAGTTTATACTCACAACGAGTTAAAGGCTGGGCAAATAATATTCTATTGATGTCAATCACCCGCCCACGCGATTTTATTTTATTGCCGCTTATAGAGTATAACGCTTGGTGGATGGAATGTTACAAAGCTGGCGCAAGGAAATAATAAAAACTTGTTGGGTTTTGAAAATGTTACATAATTTCATAAAATATTTCTGCAAATATATGCCTGAAGGTCTATTTTATGTTGTTTGATATTATACAAGAGAGAAATAATAACAATAATAATACAGATATGCATGGTAAAAGGTGTATTCTCATGCATTTGGAAAAAAAAGTGTTGATATAGCCTTTTGTGAATTTTTGTTATATTTTCTAATTCTAATTATAATACAAACCTGTAATGTATATTGCCATCGCTGAATAGATAAATTTACTTTGTAGTGCTTAATTGCCTAGAAGACAACATCCTCTATTGTTAGTTTCTTCGTGCTCATTCTAGCCCATCAGAAGCATTCAATATCCTTTGCTATCTGCTCATATTTTTTAACCACTTCATACATAGTTTCCAGCATTTTTATGAAACTTCAACATTTCTCTGTTTTGTCAATAAACACTTTAATGACTTTACAAAATTTTGCCAATGAGTAAAAAATCAAAGAACGAACAGCAGGAAAATCTTAAGCCCGATCGGTTTGATGTATGGTGAATGGATGCAATAACCACAACGACAACAATGAAACATTTAATTCTAAAGGTTGCCATTATTGACCAAGATAGAACCCCGGCTACAGTGATGATAGAAATTGTAAAACGATTACCATGTTCCTTACCATCTTACTTATGAATGTTTTTCGTAATTTAAATTTAGTGTAGGACAATTAAGAAAAAAATTCAATCTACCGAAACTAAAATAATTAAGACTATTTTTAAAACTGAATATAAAAGGAAATAAAAAATAAAAATAAAGAGAGAATTAATAAGTAATAATAAATAAAAAAATAAAGTATAAAGACTAGAATTAAAAATTAGAAATAAACTGAGTTAGAAAAATAACACGAGTAAACAAATGTAAAACTGGACTAAAAATTGAATTATTACTAATAATACAATAATTTTTCTGTTATGGAAAATGACTATGATATTATTGTGTTCACTGAAACTTGGCTTAATGAACATTTCTTTGGTGGAGAACTTTTCGATGAGAGTCAATATATTGTTAATCGTAAAGATCCTTTATCGACTAATTTCACAAAAGAAGGAGGAGTTTTAGTTGCCGTTCGTACCTCTTTTGCGTGCATAATCACCCCGCTGAAATCGATCAATTATGCGTTCGAGTGTCATGTTATCTTAATTCTATGTATCCCGGTGGATATTTCAATTGAACTATATAGAAGTCATGTAAATAATGTTTTGTCACTATTTGAGAAGTATATAATGATGATAAGAATGTGATATCTGAAGTAGAATTTTACAGTATAGATTTAATTCAATCGAATTCAATAAATAACATGTTTAGTAGATCTAATAGATCTAATATTTATAAGTAACGATTAAATAATTTGAAGTTTATGATATTAGTACCTAATCCTTTAACGCCTATTGACTTTCATCATAAAGTTCTTAATCTTTCCATTTCCATTTAATGTTTTTCATACTGTAATGAAGAAGATGTTTTTAAATATAATTTTTTTAAGACTGATTACCATAATCTTAATAACTTTCTTTCAAATTATGAGTGGAATTTGATATACTCTGATAATTTACATCAAATGTATAGGCGTTATTCATGAAGGCCTAAAAAAACATGTTCCTACTAAGAGAATCTCATCCAACAAATATTGAAAATGGTTTAACAAAAGTCATATAAAACTTAAAATTGCGAAAACTTAGGCGCATAAAACTTTTAAAAAAATCTGGTGATCTTCCTGATAGAATAAGAGCTTACACGAGAATATAAGTTCTTACTTAGATTTATGTACAGTCAATACGTATGGTGTATAGAGTGCAGTATTAAATTCAATAGCATGGCATTTTGATCATTTATAACTGCAAAATATAATTCTACAGATCTTCCGAAAATGTTGCAATATGACAAAAAAAAATGCCTTTAATTTAGAATCTAGTTGTGACCTGCTGGCTGAATATTTCGAATCCGTGTACTATACAGTGATGACTCTGCTTATCTCATTGTCATTGATTTTACAACTCAGTCTTATCCTGACATTAGTGTAGTCTCTTTGTCTACCAGCGACGTACTGCAGTGCTTAAGAAACTTAAATTCTAGTACCAAGTCTGACACTGAGTTTTTATGAACTTTTCTAATGAAAAATTGCACTAACTCCTTGGGACATCCATTAGTTTCAATTTTCAATTTTTCTTTATAAACAAGGATTTCTTTAGATACTTGGAAAGTCTCTTTCATTACACCGATATATAAATCTGGGATAAAGGGTGACATAAAAATTATACAAGTGTCTCTGTTATAAATACGATTCGTAAAATTCTTGACTCGTTGATTAACTCTAAAGTTCCATTTTTAACCAAAGAAATTATTTCATTTGAACAGCTTGGATTTATTCCTGATCGATAATGTGTAACTAATCTAACTTCTTTTTTATATTACGCTATTAATACTATAGGTATAGAAGATTTATTTCAAGTTGATGTTATTTACACGGATTTTGATAGGATTAATACTTCTCTTCTTTTATATAAACTTATTATACTTGGCTTTCACTCATCTTTTTTTTAAATTGATTGAATTCTATCTGACTCTTCGTAAACAATATGTCAAAATTGGTAGGATCCTCTCCAGAGAGATTAACGTTAATTCTGGCGTGCCTCAAAGTAACCACTTAGTTCCTCTGCTCTTCTTGCTTTTTATAATAGCTGTAAAATTCAAGTACCATTACCGTTATCATTACCAATACCGAGTATTTCAGAATTGATAATTACCCGTACTAATACTCCTGTATTAGAATTAAATTTTTACAGTCCCATTCCCAGAATTGCAAATAATACTTTAAAATACCGGAAAGTAATTAAATTTGCAGTTCCATTACAAAAATACTTAAAAATATCCAAAAGTATTGTAAAAGTATTTGAGCATTACTATATAATTCCTTCCAATTCTTTTCAAATACTTTGAATTACTTTTAATTACATCATATCTTACTATTTGGTGTGCCATTTCTACTAAAATAAAGTGCCTTTAATTAAGTTTAACTATTGTTTTTTATGGAATTGCAAATTGAAATATGAAAACATAGCAAATAATAAATATTTTCCTAGAGTTTGACTTTGTACTTTTAACCTGTTGGCCTACGAAATTTTTAAAGAAAATGTATTTGTCTAGACAATTGATCTAGTTCATTTCATAATTAAGTACTATATCATGTTTAATACTGAAGTTTCTGAAGTAATTAAAAGTAATTGAAAGTATTTGAAAAGAATTGAATGGAATTATATAGTAATGTCCAAATACAATTGATATACTTTTGAATATTTCTAAGTATTTTTGTAATTGAACCACAAATTCAACTACTTTCGGGTGTTTTAAAGTGTTATTTCCAATTCCAAGAATGAGACTGTAAAATTTTAATTCCAATACAAGAGTTTTAGTACTGGGAATTATCAATTCTTAAATACGTGGTATTGGTAATTAATAGGTATTAAATCCATTAAATACTGAGTATTTTACAGCTCTTCTTTTTATTAACAATATAGTCGATAGTTTCAATTTACTAAATGTTTGATGTTTACTGACGACTTGAAATTGTTTTTAAAAGTCAATTCTGTGGATGATTGCGCACTCCTACAATGTAATCTTAATAGTCTCTCTGTATGGTGTTCTGTGAACAATTTCAATCAATCAATTTCATCATTTATTCAATCCAATAGTTTTGATTATCTTATAAATAGCAGTATTCTCCCTAGGGTTTTTGAAATTAACGACTTGGCTGTTATACATTATATTAAATGGAGTTACATTCCACATGTTGGGTTGATAGCTTGTAAGACTCCGAGATGCCTAGGATTCGTTAAGCGTAATTTTAAAGATTCAGAGATGTTCACACTTTTACTTCGCTTTGGTCTATTTTAGAATATGCATGTATCGTTTGGTGCCCCTACTACAAGGTTCATATTAATTGTCTTGAATCAATACAGAAAAGCGCTTGACACAACTACCGATATGATAATTTACCTTTATATTCTGCAAGATGTTACACTTTTGGGTTTATCTCAATTGGAATTATGACAGGAAGCTAACTGTGCAAATTTTGTTAAAGATATTTTGGATTACAGAATAAACTCGCCCGAGTTATTAACATTGATTAGTATATATGCTCCGGAAAGGTCAATTTGTTATAGGTACTTGCTGTATATTCCTCATCACAGAACGAATTATGGTAATCATGATCCTATTTCCAATTGTTCCTCAATGTTTAATAAATTGTAATCAATTGTATATATTTCTATGACAAGAGATATTTTTAAATCCTGCATTTTTGATTCTTCTTATAATTAATTAATACATGAACTACAGGTCTGTAAGATATTATAATCTGTGACCAATTAAAATAAATAAATTCAAGTATTTATTACCAAAAAATACCTAAACTTAGTGGCACAAATTGTTGCCACTCACTTAAGGGAAAACATTTATATGTATACAAAAAATAAGATCAAACTAATACAAAGGCGAAATCGTACCAGTTTTTCATAGGGTTGCCATAAAAACTTTCATTTCTAACAATACCTTTGAATACTGAATAAGAAGCATAAGATAAATAATAAATCGTAATAACTGTAAATGTTGGTTCCTAAATCAAAATTGTTAGAGTTACAGATTTTTCACGTATGTTGGTAAAATAGTCTAGACGTTGTTAATACACGGGGAGTTCTTCGGAATGTAAAAACCTACTGCCCGACTAACTTTTCCAGAAATAACTGCGGAAAAGCATTTTACCAACCAAATTTGCATAATTTCAAAGCAGAGGATTGGCTATATATTCACCGGTTGTATGTAGCGTACCGCCAATATTGGTCTTTAGAGCAATTATCACTTCTTTTTTAGTTGACAGCATCAAAGAATCACCAAAATTCATTCGATTTAATATAAGCGTTCATTCTTCAAAAGCATCTAAGAGTTTGCATATTTTTAGGACACCAAGGTCTTTCAAGCACTAAAACCAATAGGGAATCTTACATCTTTCATTACCTGCTTCTCGTCTTCGCAGAAGTTATTTAAGGGAAAGGTATCAAAAGGTGAAAATTGGTAACAATCTTTCTAGATGCTTACCATTGGGATTAGGTGTGCCGCAGGGTTCGATACTTGGCCCACTGCTTGTCAGTATGTTCATTAATGATATGGTGAGTGCCTTTTGTGATATTCGACTGCATCTTTATGCTTCTCGTCTTCGCAGAAGTTATTTAATGGAAAAGTATCAACAGGTGAAAATTGGTAACAATCTTTCTAGATGCTTACCATTGGGATTAGGTGTGCCGCAGGATTCGATACTTGGCCCAGTGCTTGTCAGTATGTTCATTAATGATATGGTGAGTGCCTTTTGTGATATTCGACTGCATCTTTATGCTTCTCGTCTTCGCAGAAGTTATTTAATGGAAAAGTATCAACAGGTGAAAATTGGTAACAATCTTTCTAGATACTTACCATTGGGATTAGGTGTGCCGCAGGGTTCGATACTTGGCCCACTGCTTGTCAGTATGTTCATTAATGATATGGTGAGTGCCTTTTGTGATATTCGACTACATCTTTATGCTTCTCGTCTTCGCAGAAGTTATTTAATGGAAAAGTATCAACAGGTGAAAATTGGTAACAATCTTTCTAGATGCTTACCATTGGGATTAGGTGTGCCGCAGGGTTCGATACTTGGCCCACTGCTTGTCAGTATGTTCATTAATGATATGGTGAGTGCCTTTTGTGATATTCAACTGCATCTTTATGTAGATGATATGCAACTTTACCTAGAAAGACGTATTGGGTTAATTAAAGATTGTGTAGAACCAATTAATTGTGATCTAGCGAGTATCTCTAATTGGTCTATGCAAAACGATCTGGTTTTGAATTCTGGAAAGTCAAAATGTTTGGCGTGTTCTCACAAATCTCTTGATTTCGATGGTTTACCCTAGACTAAGACTGGCGACAGCGTATTACCCTTTGCAGATTCTGTACGAAACCTTAGAGTTGTTTTAAACTCCAACATGAAGTGTTGTAATTATACAAAATGCCAACTCTCTAAAATATACTCCACACTAAGGAGCCTATGGCTTTCAGGAAGCATTCTGCCATTGCAAATACGACTGAAGTTAGTAAAAACTCTTCTACTTATGGCTCCCTAGTTTTCCCCCGAATGGACAGTGTTTGTAAACGAAAAATGAATATTGCCTTTAATAATTGTTTAAGATTTATTTTTGGATTAAGGCGGTATTATCATGTCTCCTCACTTAAATTTCTACTCTATGCAGGATCCTAATCTTACTTTTCAATTTATTATATACCAGAAATCCTGAATACCTGTTTAATTATATTGAATTCCTGCAATCACCTAGACATCGAAATATCATGCTGCCTCGTGCAAATTGCAGCATCTTAGAGAACTCTTAATTTGTCCAAGCTTTAAAATTATGGAACTTTCTTCCCACGTACATTCAGCGTGCGGGCACAGTTACTATATACAGGAGGTTCATAGAGGAACATATTAATTATTAAGTATTAGGTGTAATTGATTAGTAGATTTCTTTTCCTCATTGTGTAATTGCCTTCACTTTCTCTTTTTGTTATTTCATTTTATGTTATTTCCGTTTATCTCTTTCTTCCTCTTTTTTCTTATTTTTTTGGCAATCTTAGTTACTTTTAGCACTTTCCTTTTTTTTTAGTATTTGTTTATCCTTTTAGTATTATTCCTATGTAGTAGTCCACGTGCTCTTACTTAATTCTGTTATTTACCTGAACTTATATTATCTATTTTTTAATTGTACTCTAAGTGTATTCTACTTGATTATCATAAAATAAAATGTATTAAATTGAAATTGAATAGAATTCTTGAAAGATCAAAATCTGTAAACAAAATTAAACATAATTTTTGGTTCGGTTTGCAGCTACAAGTAGTTTAAAAAAAAATTTTTTTAAGGTATTTAAACATATTTACTGATGATCACCCCAACTTAAGTCCTGAGAAAAACCTATACACATAATAATAATTAATTAAATACTTTTTAATAATTCTTTAATTTTTTAGGGAGGGGGGTCATAACCCCATAACCCCTCCCCTTGAATTCGTGCTTGCCGACAGGGGTCAGGACCCCATGACCCCCCCCCCCCTTCTGATTCCTAGCCTGCCTCTTATAGCAAAGAAAGGGATAAGGTTTAGGAATTCTATATCAATCACCAGCCGATCAGCCGGTTACATTAAAATTCTTTTGCATATTTGATTTATATGCATCGAATTACGAATAGTGGGTGAGTGAATGTGTTGCTCTCATATTGCGTTACTTTGGGTATACGGAAATATCTAACAATTTTGGGCGAACTCATATGAAATGACCAAAACATACATAAGTAAGACGAATCTATGTATGGCATTGACATGAGTTTACAACAGATTACACAGAATGTCGAAAAAACTGAACGTTTGTCGCGTTCATCAGGTTCAGAGAAAAAACCGGACAGACTCCGCCGTACAGGAAAATCTTATTGTATGCCCCCATACCAAGTTGCATAAGAGTAGAACGAGGACATTCGATAGTTTCGAGTCAGAGATGTGACAGTGAGTTGATTGAAATATAAAAGTTCAATCGTTTTCATAATGCTAACGACTCCCTAAGTATGTTGCTAATGCGTAGCTAGGTGATGTGTTTACTGACGAGGCATCAGTTATTGAGCATGTTGCTAAGTTGTGTAAAAAATTTCAGCTTAATAGTCAATTAGTTTCATCATAAGTTGAAGAACATTAACGCATTGCAATTATGTAGCTCGAGTTCTATGTTTGAGCTCCGCATTTAAGTTAACGAGGTGATGATTTGGTATGTTCTGTGAATCTCCAGTTTCTGGAATTAGTTATGCGTTTAAGGTTTATCAAATTAAATTTGGGCGAGCTAATTTTCTTTATTTCTTTTAAATTCTAAATTAAGTGTAAAGTGAATCGATAAGTGTTTTTATTGCTAAGAACCATGGCAGTATATGTAAATGTAATTATGTTACTGCAACTATGATTCACCAATTAAAATGGCATTAAGCAAAAAACTACGTTCATCGCTTTTACTTCTAAGCTTCTAGTGTTAAGTATACAAATATTAATACCCGCAGTAGATTATAAACAAAAACATTCTGCAATACTCTTACTTTCTTAAAGGTACCAAAGATTGCAACAAAACGTTTACCAGAACTCACCTTAAAATACAGGAACCACAGGAGCAATCCGTAAAAGGGAGAGAACATTATGCAGTAACTAATAAGATCGCGATCGATTCACACAATATTTAAGAAGCTCAAAAAAAGAAGAAACTTCATGCTAACAATAAATTTAGTGCTAAATTCACTGATTAAAATATAACTGGGTACTCTAGTTAAAGAATATGATGATAATTTTGTTTAAATTTATAATGTTTATCAATAAAAATCAATTGCCGCATTTATGTTGTATCATCACTTAAGCACGGCTCGGCCGATTTGGTTCATTTTTGTTTTTGTGTTTGTAATTTGTCTAGGTAAAGAAAAATTGGAATAAGCAACCCCGGCTTGGTGTTGCCATATAAAACTTTGGTTTTTGACCTTATATTTGGCAACTGCGCATGAGATCGCGTTGACGTGAAGAGCTCTAATCTCGTACACGGCGTTTTTATGTAATTTTAAGTCCAAAAATGTTACCAATCAGGCAACTCTTTCGTAGAGGGTTGCCATACACAAATTTCGTTTTTAACTCTATATTTGTGCACTGCCTGAGAACGCCTCGAAGTAGAGAACTAAATTTTTGTGCATAGTATTTTCAGAGCAATGGTAAATAAAATTTCACAAATGTACTAAATCGGGTTACCAGTTCTTGGTGTTGCCATACAAATATTTCGTTTTTAACTATATATTTGGACACAACCTCACGCGTTGACGTAGAGAGCTGAAATTTTGTACACAGGACTTTTTTGAAAAATGGGGAAATTTAAGTTTGAAAATGGGACCAATCGGGTAACTCCTTCGTAGGGTTTCCATACAAAAATTTCGTTTTTACTACCTACATGAGCCCTGCCTGAGAGTGCGTCGACTGCACTTTCCCGCTCATATAAATGTATGCACGCACCCTCATACACACACACACACACACACACACACACACACACATACCAAAAACTCATAGAGATACAGAGTGACACTCTACAGTACGGAATCGCGCGTTCGACTCAGATGATAGCTTCGATATTATCTATCTCTAACCACCCCACTCGTTGGAACCCCCCCCCCCCCTCCCATAATACTTGTACAAGATCTTATCGCTATCCCTATTATTCGGTAACTTCGGTATTAATTACTTTTAATGAATATGCTAAATATCTTGAGCGTTTTTGAGCCAGGCTATCGAATTACATGTAAAATAATGCGAAAATCAACGAACCAAAAAAAAACAAATACTATATCCCAAATCTCTCACACTATAGAGATAAAATAAAAAAAAATTAAGAAGAGATTTTATCTCTTGGCTGATGACGTGACCTTTATCTAAATGAAATGTTATGCAAATATTCGAATTTTTTATTTTATCAATATCTATCTGGTTGCTGCTTGCTTACCAGTCAAGGCTGGCGTCAAATGAGTTTTGATTTCTTTAAATTTCCTTTTATTTTCGTTCATTCATCTATAAGTGAAAAAACTGTGAAAAAAACAACAGAAAAAAATTAATTTTGTTTCCAATTGAGATCGATTTAAAAAGAATTCAGAATATTTAATATTTGGTATTTTTTTATAATTATTTTTAATATTAATTGCGTCTTTTTAAAGCGGAAAATTCTAATTGTCTAGCCCCCGTTTGATATATGCAACTTTATGTGACCAGTTTGCATGGCAACCCGGAGGCCAACGTCTTAAATAGGTTATAAGGTGCACAAGGCAGTGATCCTCCAATAACAATTTTACGGAGATAATATATTTTGCATTTTTAATTTTTCGCTTTTGTTAATTTTTATATGATTTATTTAACACATAATATTTAAAATTCCGTTAAATACAAAAGATCCTAGTGGAAGAAGATTTGTCAACTGATCAACACCTGTTTACCTGTTTTGTTTTTAGTTTTTTTTTTTTTTTTTTGTTAATTGTTAATTAAACTATTTCAAGGCAAAAGCTTCCATTTTATTGGGTGAAGGTTTGAGTTTCAAACACATCTTATATATTCGGGAGTAGAAAAAGAGTACTTTATTCCTTCAGTAATTAGATCTGGTGTAAGAGTACATTGTGCCTATCGTATCAAATGTATACTATTCTTCAGAATGTTATCTTGATTTGGAATTGGCAAATAAATTTAATCAGCATTAATACCTTCAACTGAGACAATTGTCTTATGTTGTTGTTAAGTATTATCGATAGCTAGGTCTAATAATAACAAGTCACTGAATGCCAAACTATTATACCAAGCTTGTAGGCCTGTGGTTCTCTGGTTGTAGTAACACCGATTTAAAGAACACATATACGATGATGTAAGTAGGATATCTGAAGGCTCAAAAAAAATTTTAGGTAGATCAAAACTACTAGCGATAATTGCTTTCATGCATTTACAAGCATCAACAATAACGATAGAGAGAGCAACTACATCATGCAACTGAGAAGTCTCCTGAAAATGCCGAGGGAGCCCGCGCATTGAACCCGGGAAGATAAACTTTTCCAGAGGCAAATAACCTGAATAAAATAAAAGCCAGTGAGAGTAGACGTATGACATCACGACAGCAGCAGCTTCCGATCCGACCCGGTAGGGTTGCAGAAAATCAACTAGCTGGCCCAAATGCATTTGTGAAGCACCACACAGCGGCACAGAACAGGCACACGACTTCATTAGTTCCTTGCATCGAGAGATGTGCAGACGCGGTTCTGGTACTCTGCTGTAATTCGAAATAGTCAGAGGGTGTAGTATAAGGAAGCCCATCGATATACCGATATTTCCAATTTTTTTCTTTCAAAATATCGATACACTAATATATTGGCTCTTAACATATCGATATACTTAGTATCGTCGATACGATTTTTGTTATTATATGTATAAATATAGTACTATGCAATGCATATTATGTTGTTGCATATCAAATTAAAGGTCTCGCCGAGTACTATCGAGTGGTGTAATCTTTTCCTGAGTCAAACAACCTTCTTGGGACGTTTTTGTCGCCAAAAACCCAACTTTCATGCACTTGGGTAAGATACACCCCACTTACTACATTTCCCATATATTTTGTTCGTTCTTTCTTTCAGGGCCATTAGTGATCGGTTATGAACATTTTTCTCATAGGAAGTCATTTTCCACGACGCACCACTTTCGTACAATCACGAGAGGAAAAAAAGTGGTCTCGCCGAGTACTATCAGTATCGCACTTGGGTAGCATACACCCCAGTTACTACATTTCGCACATATGTTTTTCCGTTCTATCTTTCAGGGACATTAGTGCTCTGTTGTGAACAGTTTTCTCATAGGAAGTCATTTTCCACGACGCACCAGTTTCGCACAATCACGAGAGGAAAACAGTCCACTTTTTCATCCAAGAAAGTCCTTCTCAAAATACATCCGATCGCCAAAGCTTTCCCGCGGTTAACAAAAAAAATGTTATTAATAAAATATGCTCAGAGCATCCTAATGCGTTGCTTAAGACATCTCTCATGTTTGTTCATGTCGGGTTTAAATTGTATGAAAAGTGCACATTTGAACAACATTTTTGTTTAACGATACAGCTATAGAAATATCGATGTAATGATATTTAAAGTATAAAAATATCGATACGAATTACCTGTATCGTAGGGAGATAAATATCGATATATCGAATATCGTATCGGTATCGCGCATACCTAGTGGAGTACTACAAAGACAAGCAATTTCTATGTGCAGTTAGAACTGAAGTCGTTGAAGTCTCTAATTTTTCTAAACTGCTTTTATTGCACTTAATCAGCAGCTGGTTGCGAAGTTGCGGAAGTTTCGGTTAATTGGCAAAAGCAGGCTCCTACATTTCAAATAAGTACGTCTCTATGGAACAGCCCAGGAATGAGAGACTGTAATAGGAAGAATAATCATATCTGCACAGCGCGTAAATAAACCGAATACAATCATCGATTGCCATTTTAAGGTGTCGTTGGTCGTTAAGAAAATTTATTGGCAGTAGTTGATTTAGCTAATCTTTTGTGAATTCAACCAACTTTAGTTGATCATAATAATAAAATGCTATGAATTTAATTATTTGTGTAATTATTATTTTTATATGATTTTATTATCTGCCAGTAGTAGGCTGACAATATTTTTAATAAAAAAGAAAAAAGCGTTCTGTATGTGCAAAAACCTTATGTGTACTCATTCCTACGGCTGAGAGTTTCTGCTTACTGTGGACGCCGAAGAAAGGAAACCCCATATACAGGCTGTCCCGTAAGTCGACATCAAGCCGGAATCGGGTGATAAACCAAATAATAACAGTTACCAGAAAAACATGAAAAAAAATCTAGGTCATGTATTTTTCAAATTATAGACATTTCTTTTGTTTTCGAGAAAATGTACACCCTGTGATAGTTTTTTAGCTCCTGTTGCTACAAATCTTTGTTTTCTTTCAATTTTATTTTTCTTGTGTAATCCCGAATAGTGCTTATGTAACCTGTTGCTTTAAATTTTAAGTCAACTGCTCCACCTTGGAAGAAAATGCTGAACCAAGAATAGAAAATTAATACGTCGTCCAACTTTAACTGACTGTACTGAAAAAAAAATGTACTACGCCAGTTTGGCAAGTAACTTTAAAAGTTGATGCATTTAATAAGGATTCTAAAATGGTACAACACTTGCTACAATATTTCTTAGATTACGGAAAAAAAAAATTTTCTTCAAAAACCCCAGTTTCGAAAAAAAATGTTCACCTACTAAAAATGATTTCAGTGTACCCAAAGCTTGCCGGACCGTATCTTTAAGATTTTAGTTTGAGTGATACGGAGAGTCATTACATGAAATGTGAGTGAGCAAGGTAGTGACGCTTGCTCGTCAAATCATTGAGTTTTTACAAATGTGCATCGTCTACTTACCACAGAGGGCCGACTTCCAAACCAAGTACATGGTGAAGGAAGAGTTCCTTATCTTACGAGGACGTAATACTTCAAGCAGTTGAAGAAGACCCAAGTACTTCGGTACGTGCAATCCAGGAAAGCACAGGAGTGCCTTAAAGTATAGCTCACGGAATATTACAAAAACATGAGCTCCAGAATTACGGAAGCAATTGAATTTGTCAACAACGGAAGATCTGCCCGTCTGATAACCCAATCCTTTTTAAGAATATGTCGAACTTGTATTGCAGCTGAAGGAAGGCAGTTTGAACATCTTTTATAAATAATAAATCTTAGCATCCAAATAATTGGTGTTAAATTTTAAAATTACGGAAAATTTTTCCTAAATTCAACAAAAAGTTATGATCTCTAACTTGAAAGCGTCACTATCTGTCTCACTCAAACTACAGTCTAAAGGTCACGGTCTTACGGCAAGCTTTAGGTACACTAGAATCATATTTAGTAGGTGAAAAATTTTTTTCGAAACTGAGTTTTTTGAAGAAAAATTTTTTTTCCGTAATCTAAGAAATATTGTAGCAAGTGTTATACCATTTTAGAATCCTTATTAAATGCGTCAACTTTTAAAGTTACTTGCCAAACTGGCGTAGTACATTTCTTTTTCATTACAGCCAGTTAAATTTGGGTGAAATATTAATTTTCTACTCTTGGCTCGGCAAAATGTGACATTTTCTTCCAAGCTGGAACAGTTGACTTAGAACTTAAAGCAACAGGTTTACATAAGCACTATTCGGGATTACACCAGAAAAATAAAATTGAAAGAAAACAAAGATTTGTAGCAACAGGAGCTAAAAAACTATCACAGGGTGTACATTTTCTCGAAAACAAAAGAAATGCCTATAATTTGAAAAATAGATGACTTAGATTTTTTTTTGTTATATTTTTCTGGTAACTGTTACGATTTGGTCTATCACCCGGTTCCGGCTTGACGTCGACTTATGGGACACCCTGTATACACTCATTATAAGTTCTAAGTGTGAATTATATGAGGCAAAAATTTCTGACTTGTTGATTCATCGAATTTATAAGTCGAAATTACGAATTGGGTTTTAACATATCCAAACGTAATCCAAATTGAAATTAGATGTGTCAAAGCAAAGGTTCAGATTTTTCGATTCACCAAATGTGTTGGTTTAATTTAATGGGTTTGCGCATAAGTTTCAAGAGCGATGAAGTGACAGTATAAATGGTTATGTTTCATTTTACAGATAATTTTTCAGTACAAGAACATGGCCCTAAAATTTTTCCGAGAACACTTCAAATATTGTAAATTTTGTTTGACAACATCACGGATCTCAAGATTTCTTCCATTTATGAAATTATATTTATTTTTTTTTCGAAAATGCCATAGACGAACAGATAGACGGACAAACGGGTAGACGTGCAAAAATCAAAATAATAATTATGCGTAGGTTTCAATCCATTTTTCCTTTATCAGTAATATGCGTTACCAGCGAAATGATAAACTCAGTATGATCTATGAGATTTCATCTAGGGTATAAAAATAAATATTAATGATGCAGTGAGTATATTCCCAAACAACTAAAGGCAAATCAACTAATTCCAATTAGAAATTGCAAGTTTTTTTTCCAAATCAATTTACAGGAATTTCTAATGTACAATCAAGTAATCGTGATTTGTCGTTTTAACTAATATTTTTTTTTTTTTCAGTGCAGCAGCTCATCCGGCAATTAAGGTATACACTCCAAGATTTCGAACCAAACTAACATAATTAAATAGAATTTCTGGCAATGTAGACAGATCAATTTGTCGCGAATAGAATACAATGCACTAGGATTTCCTAGGGTTAATACGAAGAACATTGTCAACTGACCAGCAGTAAATTCTTTGGAGGTCACAGTTAATACGGCTTACAAAGGCTTCAATAGGACCTATGGGACGACTCAAATAAAACTGGACATCATCTACATATAGGTGTACTTTCACAGCATGTGTTGCTTCTGGAAAGTCGTTTATGTATAAACTTAATAATAAAGGGCCAAGAATAGATCCTAGAGCGCACCACAAGAAAGGGGCAAAAGATCTGACCAATGACTATTGTTCAATATGACACGTTAGGATCTACCGAACAGAAAATTTTAAATATTTGTAATTAAAGGAATAGCAGAATGGGAGAAACCAATTCATCAATAAACTCTCATGACAAACACCATTTTAGAGAGTAAGTATAATACACACTACGATCTAAGGTGGGTTGAGGATACAGGTGCGGCGCATTTAGGAATAGGTAAAACGTTGGCTATTTTCAAAGTCGTTGGAAAAGAGGACGATGCTAGGCAAGCATTAAAGACATATTGAAGGGGCCTTATAATTATTGGCAAGATTAATTTGAGAAAAATTCGGCGATACTTGATCATGACCAGATGCATTACATTTCACGGAAAAAAACGCCTTTATCACCTCTTCGCCATCGACATACCGAAAGCTCAAACCATCAGACTTCTCAGAATCAATCAAATGACGAGGGGACCATGGTTGAAGATTATCACAACCAGTTGCATAATGAGCTACAAAGTAGTTATTAAGAGCATTGGAATTAAATTCAACGTATTTAGCATCACCACGATGAACCCCCACATAACGCAGATTTGCCATAATTTTTAGATGGTAAGTTACAATAAATTTTTTTACAATAGTAAGATTCTTTGGCAGCCCGAATCTTGGGATATCCCAGGGAATAAGTTATGGGAAATTTTTTAATAACTTAGTTAGGATTAAAATGAACTATACTAGGAAATTTGATCTCATCTGTTGCAACCCAAAAAATCGAAGCAATTCATTATGTTGATTTTGAATACCCTGCTTTGGTACCAAAAAGAGTGGATTACTAGGAAGCGACTTCCTTTTGGAGCTAATTGAACTGCAGAGTGCATAGCTCTATAGTTTCCTGAGATTTTTTAGAGAAACAGTATAGCTATAAGAAATAGTAGACAAAGCAGGATGGTTCACGTGAGTCTAAGGGGCACAATAGACCCATTTGGTGGTCTAAGCGATACTGGTTGGGGTATGACAGTAGCACCCGTCTATCTTAATCTAATCTAACAACCAAGACCTATGATGGCAGATATTTTTAATACTGTTTTATTTTCAGTGGCACATTACAATAATTTATATTGAAAATTGGTTCGCTTTAGGAATATAATAATTAGTTTTCTTTTTTTTTTTTTTTGAAAAATCAAAACTGGCATTTACTCTCGTATACCCTAATGGCCTAAGGTCTAGGAATTCCTTTTCTCCTTCTTGATCCATCCATCCATACTTTAGTGTCAAAATTTGTAGAGACTGCATTAAAATGTTTGCATGCTTCATTAGCTGTTTTTCAAAATTCTTTTATCCGCATTTATTCAGTCAAATGTTGTGTCATTTCAGTTCAGTTATTCAGTATTCCATATTGACTTACTAGTGCAACATTTTTCCTCAAAACACAACAACAATATAGATATATTAATATGTAAAATATTGCAGTAATTTCTCATGGTGATTCTGCAATAATAACAAAAAAATATGTTCACAGAACACATAGATTATAAAATGGTGTAAAAAATGCCAAATAATAAACATTAACCTAATAATCATATATAAAATCCAAATAATGTCTAACATGCCTAATCGTAAATGACCGCATCGAAAAAATAACACGGAAAACAATAAGCGAATTCATTTGACTGCCAATCATTTCAGTGCTCATATAATTTTTCAGAGGCTATCTAAGCTTGAATTATAACCCAAAGAACCTCTGCATATTAAAGACATAACGAAATACCTGAACGCTATCAGATCAACTGCATTCGTAGTTTATTAAGTCCATTTATACCAGCAGCGCAGCGCACCTCTGAAATAACCGCAACAATTTAAGCATATGTTCGAAATTTTCTTTAATCATCTTCAAAGAATATGCAGAGCTTTGACCCAAAGCTTTATTTCTTTTAATCTGTTGCCGCGATGGACAGACGGACAAAGGTTGCTTAAACAGAAGCGGACAAGATGTCTCGATTTTGTCTCACTCTGGGAATTTTTCCGATCTTTTCATTTTTTTTTTTTTTTTACATATACTTTATGGTAAAGCTTTTTTTTTCTCTTCTCTCATCTGCACGGCTTTATCATTTAACTGGTGTTAAGAAAATTTTTCCCACACGCATCTATTATAAATATCGCCATCCTTGTCACCAGTAGCATCTTCAATGGAGACACCTTCACCAGGTATATATAGAATTTGTGGATGAAATGACAATTTAGTTGGTGTTCACGTTCTGCCCTGCAAATAACCAATCACAACGCATCCTTGATCAGTGACCTCTTCCTTTCCACTCATATAAATAAGACTGTGTACCGAATCGATCAAATTCAGGTGCTGAATTTTGAATCGATCAGTGATATTTGACCGTATTTTGTTTGTTTTTTTTGTTTTTTTATTAATCAAATGAACAATATTGAAGTTTAACCGTTTTATTTTTATTTAATAATATTTAAACGGAAAGTGCTAATATAGTGTCAATTAGTAATATTTGTGCGAAAGGAACAGAGTGTACCCCAAGAGGGATAAAAAGGACCAACAAAAAGTGCTCAATATGGTGAGTACTTGCTATGTACCTTGCTTGCATGGATAATCTTTGACATTTGACTTATTAACGACGACGACATCGACGACAATTACGAAAACGACTACTGGATAATGTCGTGCCATGAATGGATTATTCCTTAGACTTTCTTGATAAATTATATGCTGATGGTAAGCATTGGTCGGCATTGTTGCATAATAACCGCCGCCAAGTGAATTATTCACCATCGCTAACATCGCCACATTATTGTAGATACATGTGTACTGTCATTAGTGATGATAGTCTGGAAAAGATCACAACTAGGCTTTAGGCGAATCATTGAAATGTTGCTTCCATCAGATCGAGGTAACGCGCATCTTCACTTATGGTAGCTAAATATTTTACCATGTAATGATTATTTAGAATTCCATCTTATAACCGTAAACGGTATTGTATGTATAGATAATTTTGGAGGCTTCTTATAGATTATTCGATCTTGAACCCAAATCATAAGTGGAAAATATTGCCAACATGAGAAAATGCCCAACCATCTGTTACGCATTTTCAATCTGTTCGAGTAAAACTGACTTCAGGCAGATAAATTGATTCATTTCATGTGATAGCAACAATATCTCAAGGAGAAATGAATTTCAAATCATTCATGTTGCCTAAATTTTGCTTATGTTTTTACATAAATTATACACGTTTAGCATAAAAAGTATTCACTGAACTTCGGGGCTGGCTGCCGTGTTGCTGGGAATTTCCTAATATTTGTAATTCTTTATATAATTATCTAACGAAGAGCCCTTGACATATACGGTGTCATCAGGTTGTGTAACTGATCTGTGGTTATGTGGATGCTACTACTTTTATTGATAGATAATTCTTGTTAGCACGTCCATCGATTTTTAATGCTCACGTACATCTGATTGATTATTGGTTTCCAAGCAATACTATCAAATGGAAATTAGCCTACCAGAAGACTACATATCAGAATTGCATCTAATTGTACATTTCAGAATTAATTTGCTGGGAAAGAATTCTTTTGGGTTGCTAATTGAATCGCATGCCTACCTTGGTCTAGTAACTGATCACGAAATCGATTAGTAATCAAAATTTTCTTTGATATTTCACACCGTGTTTAGAATATTTAATTTATTGATCTACAAATAAGTTGGAGAATAGAATAACGCTTGAAGAGAACATTAACGTTCGGCACGAATGAAGCAATAAGGTACTCATAAAATAATATGGTTACGAGCTCAAAATATTTAACTCCGCCTTATTGAAACCTTTGCGATCTATTTTTCAAAAATGATCTCATCACTAACGCTTCTTCCTTGATGATTTATCTTAGGAGGTCCACACAATATAACGATAACTAGTGATCTACACCAACAACCCCAAACTTGCGCCACTGATCTTGTCAATTCGACCGAGATGATCTTTTGTAACGATCATTCCAATTCACTGAGGCGACTTGAACTTGAGGTATTTTATAAAATTTTTAACGTAGATTTCCTTTCTTGCATTCTCTGGTAGCGGCAGTTCCTTCCACCCCTACATTTCTTAGCTTTCTTTTGCAAAGAGATTTTCAGTTTCAAATATCATATCCATATCGTACACACCTCCCTGCATAAGCAATCGCCTCTATTATCACAATTTTCCCCTGTTTTTTTAATAAAATGGTATAGGAAAATCCATGAGAATAGGCGAAGTAGATACCTAGTCGTGGTCTTTTCAGCGAGAAAGAAATAATTCCTTCCTGAACTATTTTTCCATCCAGACGATTTAATTCTGCTCCTCACAAGTTGAACTGAAAAATAATTTTTTTCGGTCAGCACGGAAAGACTCAAGGGCAATAAATTCAAAGCTACATATATAAAGCAGTTCATAGACCTTTTGTCCTTAATCTTTTCATGCAGTGGCATCCAAAATAGCGAAGTCTGATTATTTTCAGCTTCAGAATAATAAGGAAGTCACACACTAGCTTATAGTCCAAGATATACTTAATACCTGATTTTATTCTAAAATTTGGACCCACCCATAACTTTCCTGCGAAAAGCATTATAACGTAAATCTCTGTCTGCAGAATAGTAGGTGATGCCCCTAGTGCTATAGATCAAGCCATTTACCAAATAAGACACCTTTTTACCAGAGTGCAACATTCTTCCAGTATCGCCTTGAATGGTGACTTAAAACGTCCAGAATAATATTCAATATGTAGTTAATCACTGACCACACCCCCGGAACTACTCAATGATTTTGAAGAAACAATCTAGGTAGCCTAGTCTAGCCCAGTTTCATATTTTTTAGGGTATTATTTTTTTCATGCAAATATAAGGAAAGGAAGGCCAACAAAGCATCGTAGATTACTGTTCATCAGTTGAGAGTAACACCAATTAACTCTAGGGAAAAAAAGGTTCATCTTCTTAAATCTGCCGTGAGCTAATTGCCGGATGATTTTTGTTTGAACCTCGAAGCCCTGTTGGAAATCCTTTAAAACGTCCACAAGGCCATTATTACTTTCACACTTGGACCTTTGCCTTAAGAGATAGATTTTAATAAATGATGAATGGTATGAAGTTTTGTTGCAAAGGCTATACACGAACGTGGAACCAAAAACAGCATAAGACCTTTTGATCAAAGTGACAAACAAATCTTAAGACATTTCGCCAAACAAATGACCTTGACCTGAAATTAAAATTATCTTTTTAGTAAAGAACCAGAGTTAGGTGTTAGAAATTAAATTCGTATTTATTCACAATTTTTTTATCTACTAAAACGAAAACTAAGCAGGTATAAAACGAAAGACTTAAGCGACGAACTTCCGACATTTTACTGTGATTTTTTATTAATTGCTAACCAAAGAAAAGCACAGTTACGGGTAGGATAAGTACCAATGGAAACACATGTAATAATTGCGAAGTACTTTAAGTACATTTAGGATGGATTAATGATTCTGAGACTTCGTAGAAGACATTGTAAAACTATGTTCAAGACCAAATCATACTGTGACTTATTGGATTGAAAATTTATTCTTGTAAAAAAATCATGACAGTGCAAAATGGACACTTTCATATGTTTATGGATTTACATATGTATAGATTTCATATAGAATTAATAAACATATCCATTAATCCCTCAAAGTCTTCACATGTAAGTATAATAAAGATGCTACGCATATGAATAATATCGTATAATTGGCCCCTTATGCTTTTGCTTTTTGGGTAAAAGAAACCTTGAAAACTTGAAATTGATAGGCCTCAATTAAGTCGATTCAACTCATTCGAATGACCTATGCTATGCTATGATCATGATCATTTGTGAAAAATGAAGAGTATTGAGATAATTTCGGAATGTTAAATAGTGCCAGAACTTAATATCACAATTTTAAAGGGTTATGGAATAACTAGGGTATAGGAACATCCGAATGCAATCTCGTAACTCAAGTTCACAATTATCTAAGTACATAGTTTCTTTTAGGCCTACGGTGCTTTTTATGTAGTTTATGATAAAATTTTACTTTACTAAAGATAAGTTAAGTAAGTGGTAATGACCTGTTTCAAAGATTTTTTCCAGTTAATGAAATTGATGTACCTACATGTATTCTGCTGTGATATAAGTCAAATAAATCGAATACAGTTGACCTTAACGATTTCCATCTTTTTACTATCGGTAGTTCTTCCTAGTATGACATATTTTTTTAAGAACAGAATATTGTGTAATATCTGTAATAGCTTCTATTGTCAAATCCTTCAGGGAAATACAGTTAATTTTGCTGACAGAACTTCATTACTTAATTATCAGTTAAACTTTAAATTTAATTTATTTTTTCCCGGACGGGAATCGAACCTACACTTGTTAGTTAAATTTAAGCAGAATTATACTTAAATTTGCTGACGACATTTAGATATTTTAGAAGAGTGATGGATGTATTCGAAATGTTCAATTACAAAAATAAATTCTCTGTATTCCCTGGTAATGCTTTACCTAAATTTCATATTCATATTTGTAATGAAGTTCCACAAGAATCTACTTTAAGTCCACACTTTTTCAATTTCTATTAATATTTTCTTCTTGATCTTCAAGAATATAGAAAGTATGAATGGCATTATAATGCAAATGAAATCTAGTTAGATATTTCTAAATAATTGGGATAAGTCAAGGATAACATTTGTCTACTCAATAATAATATTGGTCTGCATGAGCTTTCGATAACTGTCTTAATTTGTATGCGTCATACAAAACTCGTTTGGATAAGTCTTGCTTTCTCAGTGTCTTACTTAAAAATGCAGCTATTGATTACATTTTCCAATCTTACCATAATAGTTAAAATTTCAAATTTTTCGGATATAAAACTGTCATTGGTAAAGTATATGACACTTTACAGAATTTGTCCTTTCCGGCAGCCTTTTAATCCTATAGACATACATTTTATAACATAAATAGATTGGCATAATCAATAATGACTTGAATTTTACTAAAATCGCTTTACCTCTGAATTTCAATTTTCATTACAGAAAATGGTAAACTACAAAAAAAAAAGATTTAAATTACAAACCGATGATCACAGATTTTGCCCATCTTTACAGGGCATTATGATTTATAAATCACTATACTGATTCTATTGATAACATATACCTATAGGGATGTATAATTTCCGATATTACAATATTATTTCAATAGAAAATTTGAATTACTTAAGTCAGATCTAACATTTGCTCCAACTGTGCCTAGGTTTTGTACATGACCTAGATTTGATGAGACTTGAAAAGTAAAAGTGGTCTTACATCCCATTCACTGCGCCCACCATGTATTTTGATTCTATGATTTTTACAACTCATTGAGTAAATTATTTAGACGAACTCCCGAAGTTCGAGTCTTCTGTATGTTAATATTTTATAGTTGCAAATAAAGTACTCCGCAGTTTTCTCTTTGTTTTCGCATAATTTTCACATGTTGTGTCCAGAGAGTATGATAGTTTTCAGATACTATTTCAGCTGACAGCGCCTGGTCAGTAGACCTGTGATGTACCTGGTTTTATTAATGCCTATTCGATCATAAAAGTTTGGCAGATCTTCCTTTGGACTGATTTTCTAGAGTGGAATATGACTTTGGTTGTGAATCACTCCCATAATCTTTTTTTGGCTACCTTGGTCGGGATCCCGCAGGAAGCTACATATCAGGTTTGTCCAGCTTAAATTTGATCCTTTTTCGGTCAACTGATCTCCTTTGCCGTTACCTGCAATATTCCTATACCCACGCATTCGATTTAATTCACATTAAGTATGTTTGAGTGAAATTGTTTTATTAGCTACTGTAGACAGCCCCATGCTAGCTTTCATTCAAAATTCTTCGATTTAAGAGAAAATTAGTATTGCGGGTTTGCTTTAAAACAAAAGATAAATGCTATGGTTCCTATATTATCTATTAATGTTTTTTCTAGAACAGAACGTAATATCATGGGTTTCTGCTTCAAAAACAGAACTAGTTGCATCAACACATATTGTTTGCCTTGGAATCAGCTAGATACCATACCAGAGCACATTTTTCAAATCAAATCAAAGCAAATTTTGTTTGACTCTCCCCATTTATTTATTTATTTATTTCCTGTCTACAGATACACAGTATCTTACACACTAAGC
Source organism: Dioctria rufipes (assembly GCA_963924295.1). NCBI lineage: Eukaryota > Metazoa > Arthropoda > Insecta > Diptera > Asilidae > Dioctria > Dioctria rufipes. The sequence goes on along the minus strand of OZ002743.1, from coordinate 61,720,008 downwards.
CTTAAGAATAAACTACGAATTAACTATGTAGGTTCTGCAATTAAAAAAAAAAACAGCTTTTAAATATCTCTCTAGGCAGATCAATATCAGTACAATATGTATATTTGTTAAATTGCACAACGCAATTAGATAGATAGATGATAGACTCATTATAACTGTAATTTGTTCTATGAAATGGTACTTGCAGAAAATGTACGATGGCGTCATTTTTCACCTTTCTGCTACATACCAATTAATCACTGAGAGGAGCTTCGGTGATTTTATACGATAACATATAATATCTCTAATAAACGTTGTGTTAGATAAAACTAAAATTAAAGTAAACATGAATCAAACAATTTTATTGGACTTCTCGTCACAACTACTTCAAACAGACTGCCTGAACCTTATTAACCCTAGATGAAATCATAGGGGTATACAGAGTTTGTCATTCCGTTTGTAACACCTTGAAATAATAATGGTAGAGCAAAATGGATTGGACACCCATTCATAATATTAAAAGTTATTTTAATTTTTGCATGTCCGCCCGTCCGTCCGTCCGTCTGTGCGCACGATAACTCGAGAACGTGTATACTTAGAGAGCTGAAATTTTGTACACGGACTTAAAAAAAAAGGAAAATTAAGTTCGAAAATCGGGCAACTCCTTCGTGGGGTTGCCATATAAAATTTTCGTTTTCCGCTATATATTTGGACACTGCTTGAAAACACATCGACGTAGAGAGCTGAAATTTCGTACATGATGTTAAATCGGGCAGAATACGAAATCCTATAAAATTGGTTATGATCATTTTTTCTGTGCGAAAAACCGTTCTAGAAATATATGCGAAAAACAACTTCAAAATCGGTGACCATACGAAATTTAATACGGGCATTCATCTAGGGTATCATAAGAATTGGTCCTAGACCAATTCTAGCTTTTTTACTTGTTTTTCTTTAGTCTAACTGCCTACCCTAGTCTACCTTATATTTTTCTACCACACATAATTTCCTGGAAGGGTCGTAGTTACATTTAGATCCCTTTTTCTAACGGATACATTAGATCACTATTGTTATTTGTCGCCAGAAAGGGCATAAATGTTTAGATACACTTAAAACTAAAATATCCGGCAGAGGTATGCTCCTTTCATTTTTTACCGCTTACAGTTGCGCAATCAACTCCTCCAGCTTGGATAAACCTAACAGCGAGCTACGTATATCATATGAAGGCATATTATACCTCCAGTAAAGATATTTACCTAGCACCACTCTTGTGAATCACTTTTAGTATTTTACTATGGATCTTACCAATAAATGAAAAAGAGCTATAATTGAATGAGGATCTTTTAATTCCTTTGCGTTCGTCTTATAAAGCCTAACATCATAAAAAATTTAGAAATAATATATTCTATACGGCTAATAAAGGATAACATAGAATCACAAATGACTCCTAGATCTTTAGTTTCCACTACTCTGGGAACAGATGAAGCTCATATTTTATAATCGCAGATTATTGGTGTATATTTTCGGTACATTTAGAAACATTTAGCAACAAATTATTCTCTGAGCACCATCTACCAAGGGCATTTAGATCGTTTTGAATAAATATACAATCGAAAATAGAATTTATTTTCACAAATAATTTCAAGTCATCTGAATACAGCAAACATTCTGCAAAATAATAAATATTAATCGTGTTATTGATAAATAGCAAAAATAGAAGCGGTCCAAAGTGGCTACTCTGAGGAACACCTGAATTTTACCTAGATGACCCCTGACAATTTATTGCCTATGATTTGTTAAAAATGAGAAAATCCATGAAGATAATTTGGATAAAGTATTTTGCCTGAAATATCAAAGTTTTATTTTGATGTTGTATTATTTGTTAACGCAATGCTAAGGATGACGTTTCTACCATTAAGTCGGAGTGAGCTATTTTCCTCACCTGCTTATCGTTAGCATGCAAAACTCTGTACGTTGTGAGCTTAACTTCTTTCTGTATGTGCAGGTGTAGAGATGCTAAATTTAATAATACTCTTAGAACTGCAGTAGAAGTTATTCTCATGGCCCCTAGTACTCCTACACATGTCAGCCAATCTTTGTTATCAATTGAGTTATGCTTTTATTGCATATGACCTAGCAACGAGCATTTTTTTCTTTTTGATCTACATATATAGGACTCTGGAAATAATTTTTTCCAGAAGAAAAAAAGAGTAAGGGCAGTACTGATTTTTGAGCTAATTTGTTCAAAAAGATATATTTAATCACTCAAATATTGGCTGTCATGATGTAGTTTAATCTGCATTCATGAATTGATTAGATAATTAGTTTTTAGGTAGTTTTTCTTTAGCCTAATGCATGAAAGATTTGTCGCTTCTCATACACATAAATTAATATTAATTCTTATGTGTGCAACTTTTCAATGAACATAATTGAAATTTGAAAGATTTAAGTCGACAATAGTGGAAACAATATTTTCTTGTTTGAGAACTAATTATACCTAATCGACTATTTCCTAGACAATTTCGGTATATCGTGACTATTTTAATTTTCACATCCCCTGATCTTGAGCCAATAGAGGAAACCCAATTATCTTCTGCTCCAATTTAACTTTATTTTAATACGAAAACACCAATTTAACGAAAAAATAAAAAACAACAAATAAGTCCAATAAATTCTATCCTTCATCCTTATCAATGTAATTAATTACAACATTACCAGTATTTTGCTACTTTACCGGTTTTTTACATGTACTTTTCTTCATATCTATAATTAATCATAATTTACATGATTCAACCAGTAATATATCTGCCACATTTATATAAGAATTTTAATGCAAATTAACAGTTTTCATCCACTTAAGTACCTACTTTTAACAAGTTTTATAACATTTTTGAATTATTGAGTGTTTACGTTCTCATTTTTAAACAGTTTAGATAAAGAGCGTCCTTCACAGCTGTAACTGTACACACCTACATATGTTTAGCGCAGCGTAGAAAACCAGCTTTGCTTTCCGGATTCATGCATAATTGATATTTTATTTTATTTTATTTTGTTGTTGTTTTTTTTACGTGCAAATATTTTTCAAAATAAATAATCTATCCAACAAAATTATTATCAAAATTGCAAATTGATGTTAAGCAGCATCGCGTAGTCATTATAGTTCAGGGACAAATATTTAAAACGATCAAATTAAAAAGTGAATTTGAAAATTTTGAATCCGGAAAGCAAATGCTATCAAGTCTACTAGAGCAAGTTTTTCAAGATTATTAATTCAAATATATTTTCAAACAGGACTTTAAATTGCTATTTCTAGTAGTCTATATAATTCTAAAATTATTCTTACTTAAATTATTCCTACTAAAAATAAATTAAGAAAATTACATCTTGCCTACGTGTACCTGTTTTGAAGCAGGTGTCAACAGTGTAACAAACACAAGGTCACTGTTTTGATAAACATATTAGAATTAAGAAAGGAAATGGACTATAATTTTGAGAATATAAATCTGTTTTGTTTTGAATCTATATTTAGCCCGCCCCTCATAAATAAGTTTTTTGCAAATTTCAAATACTTCACCTGAACGTGTTTTTTTTAATGACACATTTCTAACTCACATAATAGAGTAAAAATAGTTCAATGTTGAATGTAAGCTTAACCCTGAATTATGAAGACTTTTAATTAATTTTTCCCACCTTATAATGTATACAGGTATCTGTAAGTCAGATGTAACGTATCAATTTCCACATTTTACTGTTCATTTCATAAACCGGCTTAAGTATTACATAAGATGGTCCATCATCATTGTCATCATTATCAACATCCATGGAGCAAGTAATTTTAAGCGTTGAATGTGCGAACAAAAGTTCATGCTTTAAGCCATAAAATCAATCAAGTTTAGCCACAACCAGCAGTTCATCTGTTTTTTTTTTTTTTTAATCAAATTCTCTGAATTATGCAAAAGACTTAAGAAACCCTTTTTCTTTTGTATGCATGTCTGGTAATTTCAAGTTATATGTAGAACTACTTACTTACATAGATTAATTCATATTTTGCAAAGATTTTGTGGTGAAGACAGCTACCGGGGAAATTAGATGTTTCTCATTAATTGAAAAAAGCTATAAATTTATCTAGTGAAAGATTTTTTTTTTTTTTCAAATTGTGTAAGTGCTAGAGTTTGCTTGAAGAAACTGTAGTTAAAAAGAGTGACAAACATTCGACGGTTAATTCGTTAATCTCTAGGGAAATTGATATCTGAAATTTTGCTTATAAACCGAGAGGTATTCTAAAGATTGGCATGGATAATTCAATGAAATCGATCTTTTACACAAATGCAGGAATTATATTCAAATCTAAGCCCTTAATTTTTGCTTTAATAGTTAATTTTACTTTATCACTGGGAGAACAATTATCTCTCCAGATAATGTCTCTAACCTAACTCCAAAGGCAATAATCGAGCTCGTTAAAAGACTCGATTTTGCCTAACCACTTTAGGGGAAGGCATAATAGACCAACTATGGTCGCCGGTGTCCGCATGGTCCTGGAAGCCTAGTCGCCCCTACTCTTAACATTAACATTAATTTTACTTTAAGCAATTTTTTCAATAAGAAACTCAGCTTCTTAGAGTACTGGAAAAAAATTTGTTAGGGTCTGTTCGATTTTTGGAAAATTCTTATGCATTTCTCTGGTGGATTTCTTAGGATAATTGAAAAATCATAAAGGGGTATCACTTCTCATCCAGGCATTGAAAACGGAGAGGATTAGCTTCATTCTTAAAGTGGAGATTAATTGGGTATTTTAATCAGAACTTTTGCAGTGTATTTGTAAGGGAAAGTTTTTAATCACCACTTAACGAATAATTTTATCCAATGTCCTAATTATGATGCCATCTTTGACATAGCGAAGAATTCTTGTATCTACTTCCTATTGGCTGTATGTGCGAATCTCTTTATTAAATTGGAACATTTCTATTTTTTATGTGGGTTCTACCCAGTGGCGTAGCAAAGGCTTTTGAGGCCCCAGGCGGACCGTCATAAAGGTGCCCCAATTTTTACCATGTCATAAAATATTTCAACACAGGAATTGCATGAAAAATTTTAATTAACGAAAATCTGTATTTTGACATAGCCTATGCTAAAAGAATAAGGTTAACAATGTTTACAAAATTATTTCACTAAAATTTCTGACTAGCAAAGTCGTTGATCATACTTTCGAGGTCGATTGAGTCAGTCAAATCTTGGTCAATGGACAAAATCGCAAAATTGTTCAATCTAGAATCAGCAATCGTTGACCATAGATAAATCTTTATAAGTTTCTTGTTGGAGAAACTTCTCTCGTAAGTTGTAATGCTGATGGCCGCGGTAAGGAAGATTTGTAGCATAACGTCGATATTCGGGACTGAATCAGGTAGGTTGAACTCTTGAATGAAAATGAAGCGCAGAAACTGTAAGAGCCCCCTCCGCATTCAGTGATTTAAGGTGTTCAGATTTTGTGGAAACTTCAATCGATGCTGATTCTAAGGACCAAGAATGCTTGAAGTCAGGAACTTGAAATTGAAACTGCTTACGAGTTCATGCAGCTGTTGATATCTATTTTTTTACTTCTTGGTTGATGCAATTAAATGAAGGGAGTATCTCATGACAAAGCTCAGCATTTTCGCAATTTTTGTCAGGCATCCTGTTCTTTCTCCGAATGCGAGGTTGAGGTTGAGTTGTAATGCCAACCTTCTTACACTTTTCTTCAGAAAAACCTACACTGCTTTACGAAATAACTTTTCGACTCTCGATCAGATAATTTGCAGCGCTTATAGTCTCTGAGCACAATTCTGCAAGTTGGGGCCTCGCGTTTGCAAGTACGTTTGGACGCTATTCACTTCAACCAGAACTGTTCTCAAGATCTAAGAAAATTGAGGAAAGAGAAAAGTAGCATGTCCAACAAAAGCGAAGCTGAATCAGTCCTGGTATTTGCGTTCTCGTGACTTTACTGAAAGCTTCTCCAAGCTTCTCCAAGGCCCCCAAAATTTTTGAAAAGTTCGTTTTGACCATTTTTACCGCATCTTCTATTGCGTTCCGTCTCGTTGCAACCAGGCACTTCAGCTGGAACATGTTGTGGTCATCAAAATATCCCAATGGTGAGTAGAAGAGCAAAAAGCGAAAAGTCAATCAAGTGTCCTGAAGAAAGTGATGAAGTTGACTTCCACATAAAGGCCAGCGAGGTTGAGTGAATGTTTTGTGCAAGCAGGACATCTAGTTTTCGAATAAACATCCAGAATAAGCTCCTATGTTCCAGTGGGCTCATCCTTCATTATAGCAGCATTGCCATAACGTTGGTCTCGCCAATTATTGATATTTAACCAGTCTTTTGTCAACTTCTCCGTTATCATTTTCGTGATGTCTTTCGAACCCTTGCTTCTAGTAGGTGGACACTTTCTCGTCTATAGTGGACTGAAAATCACTGAAAATAATTTCAATGAATTTGCAAAATGCATTGAAAATGCATAGAGGTTTCATTAGAATGGCTATCTCTGATTGCCTACCACACCTACCATGATTTTAGTGTCGATGAAATCATATCGAAGGACCTGGGATGTTTGAGGTTTTTATGCAAGAAATTCGAAGTGCTGTCCAATATTATGGAGAAGTACTTGGCCTTTTTCACTTGATCAGTACGGACGGGCGATCACCCCGATGAACTTGCTTTATATTTCTGGGGAGAAATATGTAGCTTTTATTTTCCCCAAATCAATCTTCAGAGCATGATCTCATAAAACCGGTGTGTACTTGGTCATTAATTTCACCAATTCCAAAAAATTTCCTTGGTTTCCGCTAGATCTGCTTTCGTCTTTCATATGAAAGCTATAAATTCTGCTTCCCAAGGAACCTGATGATATTCAGAATTCTTGTGAAGACTTTCCCCCAGTATTTTTCTTTTGTCCTGATTGCTTCTTGTAGCTCATTGCCAATTGTGGCGTCTATCTTCGTTATTTCCATTTCAAGTAGCATCTTTCGTGAGAAGTGATGCTTTCGTCGACGAATAACATATCAATGAGTGAAACACTTTCTGCTTGTTCTGCATTTCTTGGAAAAACTTACTTCCGACCAACACAGGCTTTTCATCCCTGACAGAAATACCACCCTCGCATCTTCTCTTCTTTAGAACATCCAAATTTTCAACAGTACTTGGTCCCCATCATACAAGTTCAACTGGAATATTATCGTGAACAACCACAGTCCAATTTCCAATGTCATTTAGATCAACTAAGGAAACATTCGGAGTGAAAGCAGATCTAAGACTAAATTCAACGATCTCCGAAGATTTAGGACCTGGACTATCATTTCGACCATTACTGGCACTGGCGTCTGTATTCACATATCTGAGCATCGAACATTGGTTTCTCATGAGCTCGAATTCTTTGACTTTCGTTTTGTTCGCTTTTCAGTGTCATTTTCCTGACGTCTCTTTGTTTATCTAAAAATAGCAACAGAGATAAGATAAGTGACTTGAAAATCAAGTTCATAAATGAAATCTGTTGATGCTCACTAGAAATTTTTTATCACTTAAACATAAAGTAGGAAATTGGGAATTAGACCAGATTTTTTTGTTTTACTACTACCAGCCAAGCCTTTATTACTAGCGTAAAGAAGTTACAAGTTGTAACTTTGAAACTTCATTACTACGGGCTCAAGAATATCCAAGCTTCGATACTCATTTTTGTAAATCCACAAGTCTACTATGGCTATTTGAAATTGGAACCATAGAGTCAGTCTGCCCCTTTTATTAGAATTAGCAGCTACTCACAGTGACTTGTGGGAAGCAATTTTTAATTCACCAGAATATGCGATAACACTGTAATTTTTTCCGAAATGAAAAATAGTGCGCCTTATTGTGATGCCCCAGGCGCCCGCCCCAACCAACCCATCCTTGCTACGCCACTGGTTTTACCTCTTTGTTATACCAAAATTTCTTGCAGTTTTTAGATGCTTCTCGGTTAGTTGCAAAATTTTTGCCTTATACCAACAGTTCTTAACAATCAAATCTCTGCTTCTAACTTTTAAGTCTATAGTCAGTCCAAGAAATGTTACCGCACCGCTTACAACCTCCAATTAATAAAAAATTATATATTGACAAATGGGTGTCATCGCCAGGAACTATGTAAGTTGTAGGTTGCAATGTGGTAGTACCAATGTCATTTGAGGCGATCTGATATTTCCATCATAAAGTTTGATATTTGTTAGCATACAAGTACTCCGAACGTTTTGTCATAGAGCGCTATTTCATCACTTTTTGTTGATTTGAAAATATCATCTCGGCCAAAAAATGAAATTAAATCGTGACCATTTTCGTACAATGATTTCTTATTATTTTCGAAGTAGCCTAACTTTTCAAAAATTCTCTTCTAATGCATTACTAATGCTCTATTTAACAGTTTTGTTAGACCCAGTTTGGAAAATGTCAATCTTGCTAAAGGTTAAGATTAAGTCTAGTTCTGTTTGCATTTCTTCCTCTAGAAATTACTCGGAACGTATTGAGATAATGCAAACTTCTTACATTTTGCTCTTCGAATTCTCAAATAGAGGGTAAGACTTCATATTCTTCCTTAAAATAAAAAACTAAATTAATGCATCTAGTACCAACCCTTAGGACTCGTAGAAGTATATCTGATGTAAGTTTTGTATTTCCACTTGTGAAGGATAATATCGACATGCCATTGATGTTTGAGAAAATCAAATATAATGCACGAATCAATAAATAATATAAAATAAATAAATAAACTAAATTTATGAATACCTCAATCTGCCCCGACATTGAAAGTAGGTATTCGCTTAAATTGTTGTGTAAAAGAAATTTTCATAAATCTACCATTAAAAACATTTTTAAAATTTTTCCAATTTTTATCATTTTTCGAAAAGTCACCTCTGGTTACCAAGTGCCGGATATATTAAAATTGATGGTTTATTCTTTGTCAATACCCCTCGCCTCTAACCTTGAACTTCATCTTCATCATTATCATAGATATGTCAGAGTGTTCCAATTTATCTATTTTGCTGACCATGAGATATTCGACAACTAATTATTTCCCAACAGAATTTATTGTTGTTCGAAAGAAAGCATATAACCAGCCACATTTAATTAAGTGTGATTTTATGCTAATTTCAATTTGTGCACATTTTATTGGCGGAAAAATAAACAAACTAATGCAGTTTTGCATTTTATAAAGCTATATCCGGTGTCTTTTACTATATAAATCGTTATTGCTTTTTTTTTTTTTGCTCGCCTTGTATTTTGGAATTCTTTAATAGCAAAATGGTTTTGTTAGTCAATTGGAAAAACTGTTTTAATCATTAAAAGATATTTCCTCATTCCATCGTCGTGTTTTGAGGGTATCACGTTATATTTATTGATTTTATACCTAACAAAAAGCATTTTAGTCCGATTTTGATGAATTTTACAGGAATTATAAAACACTTAAAAATATTTGGCCTACTCTTTTTATTTTGTTGCTTGATCCTTTCGCCGTATTTTTCAAAATTTCGTGAAAATTCCAAAGTGCAAATTATAAGCATAAACCATGATACAAAGATTAACAAGCTAGGACCGAGTTATCTGTCAGCTATGCCAAATTTGTTCGTCTCAATTTCGATCGTTATTATCAAAGTAAAAAAAAAAATTTTTCTATTTGGAATTTTTTTTTCCTTTCCCACTAGCACATAATTACTTTCCCCGAAGTGAGTTAAACGAAGAAACTAATATTTTGTTAAATATTTTGATATATTCAAAACATATTTCAGTGAATAAAATACGAAAAACTGAAAACAATTTCGCTGGAAATGACATTGTCACCTCATGACGTAGCAACACAAAAATTTCCTCTCGAATCGACCATACCTTGTTATCTTTGTATCATGAGCACAAACCACCTTCAATTCTACGATGTCAATTGATAAGCTCGTGAGTCTTAAAAAAACTGAGTACAAAATAGATTTTTCACAAAAATATTCTGCTCTGCTTAGTAACAAAGTATTTTTTTTTTATTGTGTGCAATTTTATGGCCGAAATTTTAGTTTCTCCTGTCTATTAGCCACAATAAATAGAAAGAGATTTTGAGAATAATTTTATTTAACATATGTGGTTTCTACTCGTAGATTGAAATCACATTGCACGTTTAAATTTCGACGGACAGGGCAAAAATTACAATAGGTTTCAGATCGGGGTTAATTTCAGGCCAATGTAATAGGGGTAGGTATATTCTTTTTGAAAACCTCTGAATTTAGTCCTATTCATCAAAAGGCGTAGCTAGTCTCTCTAAGAGATATTGGTGAAAATTTATCCTCAATTTTACCGAGAGCGGTACTAATCTCAACGCGTTAAATTTGCTTTTGGGTTTTGATTAGAGATGGCACCACCAGTAAGTCTCCAAAAAATTTAGCTTGAATTTATACGCCCAGAGCCGTTCTTTAGTGCGCTAAAAATATTTATTGTCAGAGTTCTGAGATTTTATAAATTTATGGACCGGATTTTTGTAGTTACCGTAGTTTTGTACGTCCTTGCTGTAAATATGGATGAATTAGATTTCTTTTCGTGGCCGTATTTTCAATATCATTATTAATTTTTTTTATTGTATACATTATGCATATTATTTTTATATTTTTAATATTTCCAAATAATTTTAACTACCTGTTTTAGAAATATTATGTCGGCGCGTTGTATTTCCGTAAAAAAAATTTCAAAATTCTTCTTCTTCTTGTTTTTAATATATCTTTTCTCTGAGTCTCCGTTGTCATAATTTAGCTGCTAAAGAACGGCCCGATATTGGAGGCCCGCTAAAATTTAGCTTAGCGCGGACCTTAGTACTAGGCTTTAGTATATCACTACCTATTTTTATCCGCCATTTTCCTAGTACTCAAATTAAACGGTTTGACATTTCTGCGTAGAGACTTCCTCAGTTGTGTGAAACGTTCTTTTGTAACATCTTCTGACCAGTTAGAATTAAAATAGTAAGGGCGACTAGGCTTCTAGCACCCTGTGGACACTTCGACCAGAATTGATCTATTGTGTCCTCCCTCCCCTAAAGTGGTTATACTAAATTTAGCCTCTTTACGAATTCGATTATTACCTTGATTACCTCACTCACTTGCATCCTTAAGCTGTAGGATCCGAATACTCGCATACGATATGATTGGAGGTTTTGTCTTCCTTTTCGTACAGCCGGCACAATTCCCAGTTGAATTTACCTATCTTGTTCAGAAGTCCAGTGACTGTATCAAAAAATATTCTAATGCAATTGCCCAGTTAAACCAATTAATTTGCGCATCTAGAGAAAAGAAGAAGTGAGGAACTCCCTCGAGGGCCTCATCTACCGGGTGTGCTACGCCAGATGCGATCCGATTCAATTATCTTCCCATTTTCATACCCTAGATGAAATCCATAGGGTATACTTAGTTTGTCATTCCGTTCCTAACACGTCGAAAAAATGATCGTAGGGCAAAACGGATTGGACACCCACGCAAAAAGTTATATTGATTTTTGCATGTCTGTCCGTCTGTCCGTCCGTCTGTCTACCTGTGCGCACGATAACTCGAGAGCGCGTATACTTAGAGAGGTGAAATTTTGTACACAGACTTAAAAAAAAAAGTAAAATTAAGTTCGAAGATGAGACAAATCGGGCAACTCCTTCGTGGGGTTGCCATACAAAAATGTCGTTTTCTACTATATATTTGGACACTGCCTGAGAACGCGCCGACATAGAGCGCTGAAATTTTGTACATGGTGTTTTCTTAGAAATACCAACAAAAATTTCTTCAGAATACGAAATCCTATAAAATTGGTCCGAATAATTTTTCTGTCTGGCCAACCGTTCTAGAAATATATGCGAAAAACCACTTCAAAAACCAAACTTGCATAGATCTGTGACCATACGAAATTTTATACGGGCATTCATTTAGGGTATCATAAGAATTGGTCTTAGACCAATTCTAGCTGTTTTACTTGTTGTAGTGACTTTCTGGTAGGCCAAATATTGGGTTCATATATGGACTGCCTACTCCGTTTTTAGCCAGGTCGTCCGCTTTTTAAATTTGCTACCCTAGTTGTGGATCGTCTATTAGAAGGTTGTTTAGAAAATTGAGGATTAGCAGATTGCCGCTGATTTGGAAAGTTGTATGTTTGCCGATGGTTTGGTTGAGTGTCTCGAAAATTATTTGATTGTCGCTAATTTAGCTGTGGGTATTGAGCGCTATTCGGTTGCCGTTGATTTGGTTGCGTATATTGAGAACTATTTGGACGTTGATACCGTTGGTATAAGTTTTGTTGCGAAAATGTGTTAGGACATCGCGAATTGAACAACTGTTGTTGAAATAATCCTTTTGGCACTCCTGTATATAGTGATTGGGAGTTTTGCACTACGACCCAATTAATCTGAGGCTCTCAGTTTTGATTTTGTTAGAATAATAAGTTTCGGACGTGTGACCTTTTCTATTGCATTTTGAGCAAGAGGGATGTCATCGTTAGAGAAAAATTTTCTCTCATATTGTTCAATAGAAAATTTGGTTGCTTCCTTGAATGAAGAATTCTTTTGGGCTTTTTGATTAAAACCCGAACTTAGTCATCTTTCAACTCGTCCTCAGAAACTCTGAGAACCATTTTGTCATTTTCTGCTTAGTGCTGTGTCACTTGCAAGAGAAGATGTAGTTTCGTCATAAAAGGCAAGCAATTTGTGAGCTTGGAAGGCGTATTCCTTTACGTCTTCTTTTCCGTATTGTTTGAGAGGGAGAATTTCGCTCTGCATAGACAATCTGGAACGTGTTTCTAAAAAACGATCTTGTAGTTCGTCTCGTAAGTTTTCCCATGTATCGGCGTCGGAATATTTAATTATGTCGTAGGCTCTACCTCTGACTTTGGTTTTTATAATTTGTAGAAATAGAGCTTTTTCTGTAGCAGAAGTCTCTTCGTTTTGGAACGTTTCGCAAATATTTAAGAAACAGTGTAGTTCACTAGAAGTACCATCGAATTCAGGGATGAGCCACTTGGCGTAATTTATGCTAAGCTTTTTTCAGCCATATTGGGAGTTGTTGACATTTTTCTACGCGATTTCTTAGATGAATTATTAATCCAGGTACTAGGCTATACCTAACACCTAGGATTTCTTCCCGCCTCTTGTAAATGGTTGCCAAAACACAAAATTTTAATAATTAGTGAAATTTTGTGTCCAAGTACTCAAAGATCAAAAAGAAGATTACTAATTTATTGGTCCAGGTCATATGTTTCCGAGCAAATTTTAACCCAGCATCCTTATGCTATTTTTTGTTTTAATTGAAGTGTTTTGTATTTTTTTTATCTGGTTTTAACTGATCGACAATTTACTTTGTATAACAACAATCGGTACCGGTAGGATCTCTTTCGTTATTGTTTGACTTTCAATTTTGTTTTTTATATATAACGGTCCTAATTTTTAAATATTTCTACTTAATTTTATCTCCAATTAATACGAGGACCCTGTATAGGAAATTTTCAAGTAGTATTTAGTGAAAATCAAAACTTATATGTGGCAATACTACAAATCTGTCCCAGAATTTTACCCATCTTCAAACTTTTTTTTCTCTCATAAAACTCAGCTCCGTAACATACATAGACAGAGCAACACTAAAAAATCATAGACCTGAAGTTTAATTTTTTCTACAAATCGCTCTATTCAATATTTCATCTCCATATATAAGTCAAAGTGATCTGAAGAGAATTTAAATTAAATCTCAGAAATTGTTTACAACATCATATCGAAACTGAAATTAATTTTTTGATAATATTAGCATGTACAAATTTCAACCAGGTAGATGAATGCGTTCTTCATTCCTATGAAAAATTTAACTTTTTTATGGCAACACTACGAAAGATTTACCTGATTCACCCAACTGCGAACTTAAGTGAATTTTTTACATAAAACTAGTGCGCATCAAATTTTACCTCGCTGAGTCAATGCGTTCTAAAGTTATCGAGCGGACAGACAGAGGGACAAATGGACGTACGGACAAACAGACGACCGAATAATTAACAAGCTTAGTGCACCCTAAGTTCGTAATGTAAATAATATTAGAAATAATAGTTGTACGGAAGCAGTTATAATTTCCTAAATTAGATATAAGCTCGTTGAAAATAATAATTATTTTGTGGCTAAGCGAGTTGCACAGGTAAAGTCAGATTTTAATGCAGAGAAAATTTTTTTCTCCATTCCTCCAACTCAACCAAAATTCCAAGGATCAAAAAAAGATGATGCTAACAATAACAGTCATAAGGTGTCCAGCCTTAAGCTTGCTGATTTTAATTCATGAAGGCTTTTCTTCAAGTTTTTCAATAATTTTAAAGACAGTCAGATTAAAATAAAAAGACAGTTGCCATACACTTTGACATGACAATAAAACCTGAAATATCTATTCTGATCCCTTCTAAGTTTATTCCTGCGCGCAATACTTGCGTAGCAAGCCACGCACATCCCTTTATCATTCAAAATACTTTCGGTCTTATACAGTAAAATTCCATGATACGTTTTTTATCTGGTATCGTGCGATGTGGAACAATCTACCATCCTCCGAGCAGAGCTGTAAAATTCAAGTACCATTATCATTACCAATACCAAGTATTTAAGAAATGGTAATTCCCAGTACTAATACTCCTGTATTAGAATTAAAATTTTACAGTCCCATTCTCAGAATTGCAAATAATACTTTAAAATACCGAAAAGTAATTGAATTTGTAGTTTCATTACAAAAATACTTAGAAATATCCAAAAGTATTTAAATTGTATTTGGGTATTACTATATAATTCCTTTCAATTCTTTTCAAATACTTTGAATTACTTTTAATTACATGATATTTTACTATTTGGTGTGCCATTTCTACTCAAATAAGGTGCATTTAACTAAGTTAACTATTGTTTTTTATGGAATTGCAAATTGAATTATGAAAACATAGCAAATAATAAATATTTTCCTAGAATATGAGTTTGTATTTTTAATCTGTTGGCCGGCAATTTTTTTTAAAGAAAATGTATTTGTCTAGACTACTTAATTTTTGCACCTCGAAAACAGGTAAAAGTTTTTTTACTATAAATTAATTAAGTACTATATCATGTTAAGTACTGAAGTTTCTGAAGTAATTAAAAGTAATTGAAAGTATTTGAAAAGAATTGAATGGAATTATATAGTAATGCCCAAATACAATTTAAATACTTTGGAATATTTCCAAGTATTTTTGTAATGGAACCGCAAATTCAATTACTTTCCAGTATTTTAAAACATTTTTTTGCAATTCCAGGAATGGGACTGTAAAATTTTAATTCCAATACAAAATTTTAGTACTGGGAATTATCAATTCTTAAATACGTGGTATTGGTAATTAGCAGGTATTAAATCCATTAAATACTGAGTATTTTACAGCTCTGTCTCCGAGTTATAATTTACGAAGTTGACAGCACCTCTATCACTCTCCTCATGTTCCCTAATTCCTTTTCCTTTTTCCTTACTGTGCTTTGCATCATAATGTATCCCCTGAGCTTAACTTAATAATATAAAAAAAAATTAAAAACAAAAATTCCAAAGCAAATTTTTGGCTGAATCTCGCAAGGCATAATTTATACCCGAAGAAACAGCACAATTTGAGGGAGATTATTTTATTATTGCTTCCTTCAAAGATCTAAGCGACCTCAATACTGTGCTAAGTTATACTATATTTCTCATGAAGTTGTGTTAGTTTAGGTTAGGCTAAGTTAGGTTAGATTAGGTTTGATGTGAGCAATGCTGCCAAAGATAACCAACTTTCTTCTTGAGTAACAGTTTATATGCAGATGTCCAAATCATCATCACTAAGCCATTTCGATCTATCTGAAGGACACTATATTTATCCAGCACTAGAGGCACTAGAGATTATTCTGGATATGCTGCTCCCGGATCCTTATTACGATAGTGTGGCGGCAGTAAATGCTGTCATACTAAAAGCGGGATATCGGTGAAAGAACAGGACATGTGGTTTGGACATTCCAATATAACTCCAGAAAAGAGATCGTTTTAATGGGAGGACAAGTACAGACTATCAGATACCCATTCTAACTTTCCGTTAATAATTGAAAAAAAAAAAAAAAGTTATGCCCACCAGAAAGTGATTGGGATGGGAATGAAGTAGTGGTATCGTCAAAAATTTCAAGGATGATTCTAAGATGAAATTGAATTAATCATTGATTGAATTTATTAAAATATCAGAATAACAAAACTGTTATACTGTTGGAAATTTTAATTCATTAGTTATTAGTCAAATGCATTATGGGAAGCTAAAACACAACTTTACATTAAAAAATTAAATAAAATAATCTGAGTACACTCTTCTTTTGCAATTATGAATTTCCCAGCTACATGCATCTACATACATACGTACATACATTTAATAAAATCATGCCCCTAGGCACTACATCTTCAATTTATCGATTCTCCCACAGCTTACCTCACGATATGGTAATTTTATAACTTACATTAATTATGTGAACATAAACTCGATTCACTTCCAATAATCTTGAATAAAAGTCCAACAAAAAGATGTAAAAAATATTTCTGACGACCCAGAGGTGTGGCCTTTTCAAAAAAAAACAAAAAAAAAATGACTGTCACAAATAAAAAACCAGCACCACTGCTGCTACATGTAACTTAAACCGTTCTTTAAAATCATAATTAAATCAGAGTATTTCGAAAGGGGACCTTCAAGAATTGCAAAATCAAACATCACCTAATTTTCGGACATAAATTTTAGTGTCCAATGAATATAGAAAAAAAAATAAATAAAATAAAATGAAATGATGCCACAGAAATTCACATTCAAGATCTCATTATCAATCTTTGAATACTTACTCAAGGTAGGTCAAATGTGATTTCCTAATGATAGACATACCTGTCTATATCTCAATCATAAGCGCCACGAGAGCGGGCAGTCAGCGTTATGATATACACTATGCATGCCTACCTGTCCCATTAACCACCTGTGTCGGTTTTTAGAGAAATGTACAGTATGTGGCATTTAATCGATTGTAGATTAATAGTACCTCAAATCTCATCAACTATTATCGAGTCCGGGATGTAAAACAAAAACAAAATAAATAAACAACTAATTAGGCCTTCAAATGTATATTTTTTTTTTTACCACATCGACTTACCTGAGTCAGATAGTGCGATATTAAACTGCCTTCATTCATTGTCACTCTTCTTAAGATATATCCGCCTTTGGTATCGAACGCATGATTTGAATTGTTAAGCGCAATGCGTCTAGAAAATCGATCATGCGCATGTCAATGATCGCGCACGCTTGATCAAAGATAGTGTGGCATTTTTATTTTTTTAACTTTATTTTGGGAATTTTTCAGAATACGAAATTTCTTACAGACCACATTAAGCTCTGTAGAATTTCGAATGTCAAAAGCTTTTTCTGTTTCCTCTTGTCAATATTCTTGAAGTTCATATTACATAAATCGGCCTTAAACGGGGAGCAGCTAACTATTTCTCTCCTTTAGATGCGGCGCTAGTAGCAATTGTCATCAATTACTCTGCAGGTAACATATGAATCTGTTGGCTGTTCAAAAGCGAGCTTAACTGGTTTGTACATTTCAAGCGATCAGTTAAAGACTTCATTGCGAAATTCTCGTTAATTAAAATATATCTTATCAGTTGAATATGATTTTACAACATGTCTTTAACTACTTACCTGTCCATATATTGTATATGTGTGTATGTGTGTGTGCGTGTGAATGTATGGCTTACTAATAATGTTATATGACGACAGTTATAATAAACGATCGACAAAGAACTCGAGGATCATATTATGTGTGATGTTTTGGATCTAAAAAATTTTAAAATGATCGCGAATTATGCAAAATGATAATTCTGTTGTGCAAAATGTTCGGCATTTAATGTAGTTCTCAATGTGAGATAGTCATCTTTTGGCTGACCATTAGCTAAGCTAGCAATTGGAAAAGGAATCTCAATTTTAGAAAGTTGATTTCAATGTACTCTCAACTATGTATCTAGGTATTTATGTACAAAACGCCAATGATCAAGTTTGACCTCGAAAAAGGATTTAAAGACACACGCGTATGGCGTGGGGATTGACTGGTGTCGACCTAAGAGATCATTGCACTAAAAATTGGACATAGGTAAAATCTATGAAATTTTTCCCCGAAGTTGTGTATCGTTAAGGTAAATGTCATTGGATGAACCAGGTTTTCTGATATTAGAACTGGTTTAAGGAGATCTTGTTGCTAATACAATATGCGAAGAAAATATTTATAAAATACAATTTGGCCAATGAACCGGATTAAAACTAAAGAATTCTTTTGTTAAAGTTTTATTTTCATTTTGTAAGCTTTATAAAAAAAAAACAACAACAAAATATTGCAAAAATTTCTTCTTCTATAGATCTCACCTTAATTATGGGCTTATTGAAATTAACTTGTAGTAACTATGCACAGAACAAAATAAATTGTTCATTAACATATTGCGTAGAACAGAACACGTTTATTCATAACCAGGGGCAATTTATACTTCACGCTCCTGTGTTTCTTCATTATGAAATTAATAGTTGATTACTAACGATAAGTTAATTATTAACCTATTGAGTGTCGTATAATTGAGGCTGGTAATTTATAGCAACATAAGAAGAGAATTTAGATTGTTTCGATTTAATCATTACCGTTAGAATAAGAAATATTTTCTATATGTTATTGCTGTAGTTATAGTGAGTATAAAATTATATGACGATTACTTTTGATGCAACTGACTTCATGATAATGATTAATGATATAAGCAGATTTATGAAGAGACGATAGAATGGTTTTCACATGATGAATTGTATACGTCTATATTTAATCGAGAGGATATCCTGTGGGTTAAATTCGATTATGTTCATGTTAATTATGATTAATCAATGGTAGCCTTAAATAAGAGCATTGTTCAAATGATGAATACATAGCCAATTACCTTTGTTGTGCATTTCTTTTTAAAATCATATTTTACGTCATGTGTTTACGGTGCAGACTGTATCACATATTTCACATAGACAACAAACAGTCAAGGTGCTCAACATAATATGTCAGTTTAGCTATACTGAATATGGTGTTCCCCAAGGCTCGATTCTTGGCCCTTGTTTATTTAGTCTATTTTTAAATGATTTCCGGAATGCTGTTCAGGATGTGCCTATTCATCTCTCTGCCGACTATGTGCAGGTTTACCTCAGTTAACCAATTGGATTACAATAGGACTGAATTGCTCGTATATATAAATGAGGTTTCGTATCTCTGAGTGGTCTATTAAAAATTGGTTGATCATGAAAGACAATATATGTTAAGCTGCATGCCTATCTATAGAATTGCTATTGATACATCAGATATGGCTCCTGTTCTACTTAATAATATTATCTTACATGTATCAAAACACAGTCAGAAATCTAGGAGTTGAGCTGTATGCTAAACTTTCCTACTATAGTCCATATCACTAATACGACTTGCAGTTTCTGCGCCAGTTATGAGTCCATAGGTATCTTCTGTTAACTGAGATGCTCATAAAATTTAGTAAGAACACTTATTGTACCTCATTTCATGTACGGTATAATATTATTCCCAAAGTTAGACTTAGTCTGCCGTAGATGATTTACAGTAGCTCTTTTAATGACTCTACTCGGTTTGTCTATAAACTACCACGTAGTGCTCATATCTCATTTCATTCAAGTTCTGTTCTTGATCACTCACTAGATACTCCCCACGAACATCATGATTTGGTCTTTTTGCATAAATTACTAAATTAAATTATTGTCCGGAATACCTCTACAAGAAATTGCGATTTTTGAATTCATCCAGAACTATTAGTTTTCTTCTTCCATGATGTAAATCACATTATGGCGATGCTCTTATTTTGATGGAGAAAGAAGAACTTTAAGAACTTTTATTTTTAATGATTCTAAATCAAATTTATAAATGCAAGACCGATTCTAACAAGTGTAGGTTCGATTCCCGTCCGCGGGAAAAATAAATAGCTCTTATTTTGTTCAAATTTTACATAAGTGTTTTACATACTGTCGTCTGACCTGCAAGCTGTGGGCTCTAGCCGAGAATTTTTTAAGCGATTAAAGTCCCTTACTTCAGGTAGAACTACATAAGAGCTGTGGGGCAGACATAATAAAAAAGAAATAAAAAAAAACTATTGGGATTAATAGGCCTACCCTGAGAACCTTGATGTCAATTCTCACTGGGCACTCTCATCTCTGGGGTCATCTACACAGGATAGGGCTTGTTGCTGATCCTGTATGTAGAGGATGCGGATAGGAACCCGACACAGTGACTCACTTCCTTTGTCACAGACCAGCTCTTTCGGGAAAGCGTTACATACAGATTTCTTGGCTCACACCTCCTGGACGCGCTTCACGAAGCTGACAAGGGAGGCTGGGAGCTAACACATAAATTCCGGTTGGGACTTATAAGCAATTGCTCATATGTGTGGAGGGTGAACAATGGGATTTTTAAGACCTACGTTCCAGAGCCCCTGTAAGGGGTCTCAACCTCAACTTTCAATCAATCAAAGTCTCTTACTTCTAATCAGTGCACATCCTGGTTCGTTCTTATTTCTAATTAATTATGTTTTCATTTCTATTAGATTTTAATTGGTCTTTTTCCTTGTTTGATTGTTTTAATTTTTACTATGTACTATTAATATTTTTTTCCTTCCTCTCATACATATTTGTAGTTAAGCCCTAGTATACTCTACTTGCTATTTAACCATAAGATTTTCGTTTTATAAAATGTATATCTTTAGTCTTTAATGGATATTCTGCATAATTATATTCCATTTCTTGTCACCTTATCCACGTCCTAACAAGATTATATAATCTTTATACTGTAACCACGAATAAATGCATTATCTTATATCGAATCATTAAGACTTTCATGGAAAATAAAAATGAACTTGTTAGGTAAATCTTGAGAGAGCTAAAACAGCATCTTGGAAAGGTGCTCCCACAACCTTTCCAAGATGCTGTTTTAGCTCTCTACTGACGCGAAAATATTGATTTAAAATACTGTCGCCATTTTATCTAAGCATGAATTTCTTCATTGAAGAATCAACCATAGCCCGTAGCAGCTAAAAACCATGCCTAAAATACCTTGCTTCTATGGATATTAGATTGGTTTCATCTTTCATTTTGGAGGAAACGCTATCTGTCAATCCTTTCGTAATAAATGTCATCTTTCTATGTGCGTTTTGCTGATGTATCTCTTTTTTTTTTAGAGTATCCCGAAAAATTTTGTCTAAATGTTTGCATTGAAATTTTGAAGCTAGATCCAGAATAGCTTTCGACTTCATTGTTAAGTCTGAACTTAACTATAATGTTTGAAGGGAACCTTATGGAACTTGGTGACTGCATGCGTACTTAATTAATTTGCTCCGCGGAATTCCTCAAGCTGTGATTAAAATCGGTCTTTACCGCGTAGGCAATTTCATTTAGAACAAGCGGACTGAAACTTTTTAGACAGCATATAGTCAGTGATACTGTATAACTGCGTAACTGACTATAGTAGCAAAATCAACTTTCGAAGTTAAAGGGTAACGTTGCTAAAAAAAAACTACAACTTTTATAAGGCGTTTCGTATCAGCAGGAACCAATACTCTTCAGTACGGCTAGTTCCTGCCTGCCGCAGACTCCAGAAGAAAATTGTAAGCAGACCTCATATATAGATTCAGTATCCTAGAGTTTAGTAGCAATAATTTTGACATTTTAATACTAAATAAATAAAAAAGGGTTTTAGTATCTGCTGAAAATGTTACTTTGACTTATGCGATAGTGACATTAGTACTCTCGCGATTATGCATTATCACCGAAGATATGTTCTCTTCCAAGAAATTCCATTTTTTTCTTCTTTTTTTCTATATTAATCTAATCCTACTGGCAGACCCATAAAAATTTCCGACTGACATGACATTTAGAAAAATTAATTATATTCTTACAGGAGTTAAATGTTTAAAGTAATCAAATATGTCCCTCCCTGTTTCCTTTACAAGTTATTATAATAATTGCAATTAAATCCATAAAATTCCTTCCAAAAATTCTTTTGAATCCTAATAAAACATTTCAATATTGCAAATTTAAAATATACATGAAATTTTTTTTTTATTGATCCACTCTCAATTTAAGCATCATAAATTTTATCGATCTCATAAATAATTATAATTTAAAAAAAATGAAAGTAGCATAACAAGTTTTTATACTCGTACAAACAAAACCATGTTTAAATCAAAACCTACCCGTTACAAAAAGAAAATTTAAATTTCAAATTTCAAAAAAAAAAACCAGTCGTTGACATTATAAAAATCATCAATTTTATTAGGAGAAAAAAACAACACTTTCAGCAAATATTTTATATTTTAAAGATTTGATTTAATCGGTACCAGTTGATAATCCAGTCTAGCCTAGGGGTAGGATTTGTGATATATATACATAATATTTTGTGTGAATAACCTATACTTAATGCCTAGATTAACATTTTCAATAAATTGAAAAAAAAAAAATGTCAAGGTTATCATAACCAGAACTTTGAAATCATCTTTATCAAACTGCCGCTGCTGATATGTTAATGATATCTCATCTACGATAATCTTTCGAAAAGAGCCGTGTTAACCACTAAGAAAGAGTCTTGTGCGTTTAATATTTCCATAAATTTAAATTCACATCTTGTAATACAATTCATTTCCTCACTTCAACGATTAATTTATTTATTTATTTATTAGTGAGCTGCTTGTGATCGCTGAGCTCTTCAAAGTAACCTTTGAAGTTTTTTTTTTTTTTTGTAGTTCAAGAACTAGTTATCGTCCATCATTAAAAGTCTGAATTATGATTTTTTTTTCTTCAATCTGAGAGTAATATTATAAATTAAATATTTAGAAGTTTTTTTAGTATTGAAACAGAAAAAAAAACTTTATGTTGATTTCAACACCAAAACGGGATATTCATTCTACATTCTAATTTTTTCCTTCTTCTCTCCTCTTGGGAGCATAGAACTTCTAGATAACCTCCCCTTCTGACTCTGTTATCTGAAGGTCTTTGCATCGTATTGGAGGAAGTACTAGGTATTATAGAAGAGGATAACCTATAAAATTCATAAGGAAACTAGGGGGGAGGAAAGTGTAGGACTGTATAGAACTGGGATTGATCCCACTTAACAACTCGAAATACCAAGATCACACATCTTCTTTTAGGGCAGCTTAAACATTGCTATACAAATGATATGGTTTTAACCATCTGTAAAAATGAGCAATAAGTAAGGACTCTTCATATAATAAAAAAAAAACGCGGTCAAGATCGAGTCAGGCTCGCGAAAGCAGGATCCGTCCGATCCAGAACTTTATAAATGAACAATCGATCGGCCGAATTCAGGCAGCTTTAAATCTAATCCAAATTTGTCTGTGATAACTGAAAAATTAATGTATCGTGGCAAATTGTTCTGGAACATTAGGAAATACGTTATTGTATTTCATGTTTTTAAACGTTTACTGTTTTGTCAAATTTAAATAATATTCAAACAGGCGGACTCAGAAACCTAAAAGATCAAGCGAGAAGGTGCCTTTTAGTATATTTTGTGCCATATATTTATAACCAGTCACCAAAAATTAAAAATTAAAAAATTTGGAATATATGAAACTTGCCCTCTTTCAAACGATGCCCCACAGATTAAAAACTATTTTTTTTTATGCAGCCCAACTGATTCATATAAAATATTTAAACAAAAAATATTTCATAATCTTTGACTGTCGAAATATGTGCACGGCATAAAGATCTAACGTTGTGAAAAATTTCGAATTCCTAGGTCACGTCTTTTCGAGAAGTCCGTCTATGACTGACAGATGGACAGACGAGAAAACGATCTTATAAGAGTTCCATTTTTCCAAACCTTAAGAGGAATCAAATTATAGCATTACAATTAATTCTATACCCAGGAATAATGAAGCTAGGATTAATTTACAACTTTAAAATCCATTGGACCATATGTAACCAGGCTAGGAGACTGGGACTAGAGTCCAATGATTTCTGTTATATCTATAAAGCTTCTGAGGAAATCGATATGTGTTTTGAGAATATCTAACTACTAAAAGAGGCGGGCTACTTGGCAGCTAATTCTCCTTTTAATTGGGGCAGCTGCAAGGTACAGAACTAAGATGCATCCCAAGTTTCTTTAGAGAATCAGAGTGGATCTAGAGATATTCACAGCAGGATGGAATGCCAGGAATCTATGGGTGACAATATACAAGGCAGTGGTCCAAGTGGTGCAGTCCAATACTTTCTTGGTGGCACCCCTGTAACCTAACCGAACCTAACTTAGCGGTTTAAAAGTAAAAAATAAATAAAAACATATCAGAATTGTATTTGTACTACTGGAAAATTAGGCATGAAAATTATAAATTTTCCAAAAGTGAAAAGCAGGAGTAATTTAATGCCGATGGCAAATGTTGCCATCGGAAAATGTTGCTTGCTTTCAAGAATGCAACAGTTCTCATAACTTTTCATTTTTCCACACATGGATTTGTTGCCTGATATTTGATATTTGTTTTCTTGAATTTGTTTACGGCCCCAGTTCTGCGCACCACATAGCCAAATTTATTTA
Organism: Dioctria rufipes; assembly: GCA_963924295.1. NCBI lineage: Eukaryota > Metazoa > Arthropoda > Insecta > Diptera > Asilidae > Dioctria > Dioctria rufipes. The sequence goes on along the minus strand of OZ002743.1, from coordinate 61,695,367 downwards.
TTCATTTATTTCTCGCGAAATTAAATTTTTCTTTAATTGAGTGAAAAATTATTTGTAGACATCAGGGTAAATTTAATAATCCGTTTCTTTTTTCTGTCTATTATCATAGAGCCGGTAATTTTCATGAAGAAAAGTAGGGTTAAATGGAATCAGAAAGGAGCCTTGTAGAGCTAGCAGCATATAAAGGCATTGAATTTATGCAGGAAAACTCCATCCAGAGCAGAATAGAAATCATATTCTGTGATTCAGCCATTGACAAACATATCTACGCAGACGGCTCCAAATCTGAAGAAAAAATCAGTGAAGGCGTTTTCTGCGAGCAGGCTCATATGAAAATTACCATACACCTTGAAACCCATGTTGTGGTTTTCAAGACCGAAGTCAACCCCATTCTTGAAGTGGGAAGGTAACTCCACAACTCAGACATTGAGAACAAGGAGATCGTCATCTTTTTAGATATCCCAGCAGTTGACAAGACTTTGTCAAAGCCCCTTACAAACTCCAAACTAGTATTGAAGTGTAAAACCACCCTAAATTCCCTCTCTCGGAATAGCAGGGTAATCGTTTTTGGGTGCCAGGTCACAACGATATCAGCGGGAATGAAAAGGCGGACGAACTTGCTTATTATACTGCAGCCTCGGAGATATCTTCCTTCACAATCAGCATTGCCTATAATATTTCGTTTTGGGCCGATCGCCAACACAGTGGTCTTTGGTTAGAAGACTCTTCGGATAGAACTACAAAGGAACTGTGGAGTAAACCGATCCCAAGCCTAACAAATAAGCTATTGGGACTAAACTAGATAACCCTGCGAACTCTACTGTCCATTCTTGCTGGGCACTCTTTACTCAGGGGTCACCTTCATAGGATGGAACTTATTTCCAATCCGATATGCTGGGGTTGCGGAGGCGAATCCGAAACAGTGGCTAACTTTCTCTATCATTGCCCGGCTCCCGTAGGAAAGCCTTACAGATTTTTTGACTCACACCTCCTGGACGAAGTGCATTATTGGGGGCCAATAAAAATCAAATTCAAATTTACCAGACCTAAACTTCAATCAGATTAAGACAGAACACCGAACACCTTTAAACCCGACCATCTTCGATTTGGATGAAACTTTCACAGTTTATATAGAATACAAAATTAGCTCACCCATTTCATTTTCCCCTAACAGGCCCCACCCTTAGCTTAGGAGTTTAGAAATGCAATGATTGTACGTTAAAATATCAAAAAATCATATCTCGAGAAGAGAGCAACCGATTTTTCTGAATTAGTCCAGTCAATAGGGACTAAATAAGGTCCTTGCCCTACAGAAGGTAAGGTAGTTTTGCTTTTTATATATGTTGCTTAGGGTCTGGGTCCCGATGAAAAATCCAAATTTTTCACCCTTGGAGGGGTCTACGCGGTCCGCCGTACCATACACCTTGTACTTTTTAAAGTACAGGGTATTTTGTGAAAAACTTGCATATTTTCTTAATCACCCTGTAACTCTGAAACGGTTGAGCTGCCGCTCCCTTTTACCACACACTTTTTTGTTTGACTAGTTGACTACTATCAACTCCTCTCCTATGGACCACCATTAACTGAACACCCTGTATAAGGAGCTCTATACGTACACATTTTTGTTAAGAATGTTCATGTTTCCGCCGCTGTAATTCGTTACAATTCAGACTAACAAAAAAAGTGTTTCGCAAAAAATATAGGGAAGTTAGTCTTCTTCAAATTTTTATTTTTACATTTTTGTCGGAAGATCAACCATTGAGGAATTATTTTGAGAAAACCAAGGGTTCAAACTTGGATTTTTCATTGGGTCCCGGAACTGAATAACATATATAAAAATTAAAACTACCCCACCTTTTGTAGGGCAAAAACCCCTACTAACTGGACTAATTTAAATGTAATATAAAACTAAATGCCTTTAAATTTTTCATTAAAAAATATTGAACGCAGCTTTTTTGTTAATAATAGTATTTTACAATTGAGGACCTTTAAAAATTTTTTTTTATATTTTGCAAACATGAGCCCTGTCTATCCATGTTCCAAAAATTGCGGTGATGCTCGGACTCGTTTTGGAGATATGAATTTTTAAAGCCAACATATGGCCTAAGTAACAAAATGGTGTTCCCAAAAAATAGTATGTGTAAGCTATTTTCGTATTTCATATACGGTTTGATCATTTTCATGTGGAATGGCTGAACGTAGCTATTATATGGACACTGACCAAAAAATAATTTATGAAGGCACTATTCCGTATGGAAGGAGTAAGCAAATACACAATAATAAATTTCGTTGAATATTGCACTCAGTTCAGTAACAAAGGTACTACTATGGTAACGAGACTGAATTTATATAAAAATGTTTATACAAACATGTGAAATTAAAAATCAATATTCCTCCATTGATATAAATATTTTTTTACTGTAGCAAATAAGTTTATGTTTTAGTAAAAAATTAACATTCGCAGTAACAAAATTTTCATTATGTTTTAAGTATTGCAAAAATTAAATATGACCGCAAATCGAAAGCTCGCATTTTCAAAACAAAAAAAAACTTGAAAATAATATTCCGTATTTCAAAACATTTCGAATTTGAAATTTCGACTTCGATCTCGGTTTAACAGATAAAAATTTTTTAGTCAGAGAAAAATTTACAAACTCCAAAAAATTAAAAAACGAATTATCCAAAAAAAAAAACAAGATATTCGAGATGCAAAACGCAATTTGGTCCAAAATAAATCTTTAAAACGATACTATGGGAATTTCTTGATATTACGACTAAACTTTATTTTAAATTAGGTCACACCTCCAGTTTACCTTCCAAAAATATTGAAAGAATGAAGTAATCCCTTCTGAGGTAATCACAAACTTTTCACTTTTGGTGTGCAATCTATTATCAAGCAGAAAATCACTCAATAAAGGCGCCGAGGGTGGTGCTTCATTTGCTATGCTACGAACAATAGTTTTCTTACATTCTCGTATCTGTAGGATACTCTCTCTTAAACCATCGCAATTTTCAGTTCTGTGAATTGTGTTATTATTCATAAGACGAACAACATTTTAAATCAATTAAAGCAGTAAAAATTTAAAAATGCAAATATATTTATGATTACAAAATAATCGCCAAGACAACACCATTCCCTACTTAATTGTATTAATATAAACGACCAAGAAAGTGTATTACATAAATTTTACAAGATTTTTATCTGAAAATTAAGCCACAAACTTATACACACACCTTTCTAGGAAAGAAACATTTAAAACCAAAAAAATACCAGTCAGGTTTATCGCATCACTCAAATTTCCTTCCTTTAAAATCTGGTTCGCATAGAACTAATGTGAAGTGATGAATTAATTTCGTAAAAATTTCAGCCAAATGAGAAAGAAAATCTTTAGCGATTCATCTCTAAAAAGTCTATGGAAATAAAAGAATACACGCGAAAAATATTCTCACGACAAACGTTTCAATTTCAAAGCTCACCTTAATCATACTCGTACCTGAGGCTATGGCTTAACAGCATGATAGAAAATTCCGAATTCAACTTCCATAAAGCGGATGAATTATGTTTGACCATTAAATTCACATGACACAATGGGTTACTTCATAGCAGTTAAATTTTCATATTAAGTATTTTTATGCACTCTGCTGGTTGTATTTGATGACATTTAACTGAACATTTTAAATCATAACCAATAATGGCTCAAATGACAGCTTTTGAGTAACTTAACTTATGATTTTGAGCTGATTTCTTTTTTAGTAAAGAGCTGGGTTTTTCCCATTTATTGTAATATTGTGACCGAATACCCCTAGAGGTGAATAAAATAATTGACTTGTATAAGAAATATAGCACAATTTAAAATTCCTGTATATACTACGAGGAGGCTAATCTTTTGAAAACGAATCATCTAATTCATGGGCATAAAATACATTTCAATCAAAAATAGATATAGTAAAAAAAAACCTTAATCGGAATCAATGACTATATTCATTTATCTACAAAGCCTGTATTACAATTCTGATATATATGAAAATATTACGCTTATCTCAGTGACTTATGAAATATTTAAATTTTTATTTATTTTGTTTTACAGAGGAGCGCTATAATTCTGATAGCGTTGTTCGCTATTGGATGTAATGCAGATATATCATTAATATCAGCTGGATCATATAACTCGGCAAGCGATGGATACCAATATCCTCCACCAAAAGTGCCATTTGAACTTCCAACAACTACGGTAAAATATTTTATTTTTATGCCTGCGAAAAAATTGTTATAAATACGAATAAATATCCTCTTCTCTAGCGAAAACCGCCAACACAACCACCAACACAACCAAGGATTCCGGTAACTACACGTGGAACTCCAGGGTATACTTATCCAACGCCTGAAACTAGGCTTACTCCGCCAACAGTGCGACCACCTCCACCAACACTTCGTCCGACGACACCAAAACCGGGATATAGCTATCCACCACCAGAAAAACCGTTTACTTTACCACCACCAGCAGATTTAAGAACTCCACCTCCTTACACTACTCGTCCACCAACACGTCCACCAACGCCACCCCCGACAACACGTCGTCCTACTCCACCTCCAACTACCCGTCCACCACCACCGAAAACAACTCGTCCTCCACCACCACTAACCACCCGTCCACCCCCAGGATACACCTATACTACACCTGGTGTGCCATTTACTTTACCACCACCAACAACTCGGCCAACAACGAGACCACCAACGACAAGGCTCCCACCAACTCAACCCAGAACACCAACAACCAGACCTCCAACTAGTCCTCCAATAACATATCTCCCTCCAACAACAAGGCCTCCAACAACTAGGCCACCAACAACAAGGCCACCTACAACAAGGCCACCTACAACAAGGCCACCAACAACAAGGCCACCATCCCCACCAACTCGAATTCCTCCAACAAAACCAGGGTACAGCTATCCTACCCCCAGTGTGCCATTTACTTTACCGCCACCAACAACGAGACCGCCAACAACGAGGCAGCCACCAACTCAACCCAGAACCCCAACGACTAGACCTCCAACTAGTCCCCCAATAACGTATCTTCCTCCAACAACAAGGCCTCCAACAACAAGACCGCCAACAACAAGGCCACCTACAACAAGGCCACCAACAACAAGGCCACCAACAACAAGGCCACCAACAACAAGGCCACCAACAACAAGGCTCCCACCAACTCAACCCAGAACCCCAACAACGAGACCTCCAACTAGTCCCCCAATAACGTATCTTCCTCCAACAACAAGGCCTCCAACAACAAGACCGCCAACAACAAGGCCACCTACAACAAGGCCACCAACAACAAGGCCACCACCCCCAACAACTCGAATTCCTCCAACAAAACCAGGGTACAGCTATCCTACCCCTAGTGTGCCATTTACTTTGCCGCCACCAACAACGAGGCCGCCAACGACAAGGCAACCACCAACTCAACCCAGAACACCAACAACCAGGCCTCCAACCAGTCCCCCAATAACGTATCTTCCTCCAACAAGTACTCGGCCAACAACAAGGCCTCCAACAACAAGACCGCCAACAACAAGACCACCAACAACAAGGCCACCAACAACAAGGCCACCAACAACAAGGCCACCGACAACAAGGCCACCACCCCCAACAACTCGAATTCCTCCAACAAAACCAGGGTACAGCTATCCTACCCCTAGTGTGCCATTTACTTTGCCGCCACCAACAACGCGGCCGCCAACGACAAGGCAACCACCAAGTCAACCCAGAACACCAACAACCAGGCCTCCAACCAGTCCCCCAATAACGTATCTTCCTCCAACAAGTACTCGGCCAACAACAAGGCCTCCAACAACAAGACCGCCTACAACCAGGCCACCAACAACAAGGCCACCAACAACAAGGCTCCCACCTACTCAACCCAGAACTCCAACAACGAGACCTCCAACTAATCCCCCAATAACGTATCTTCCTCCAACAACAAGGCCTCCTACAACAAGGCCTCCAACAACAAGGCCTCCAACAACTAGGCCACCAACAACAAGGCCACCTACAACAAGGCCACCTACAACAAGGCCACCAACGACAAGGCCACCATCCCCACCAACTCGAATTCCTCCAACAAAACCAGGGTACAGCTATCCTACCCCCAGTGTGCCATTTACTTTACCGCCACCAACAACGAGACCGCCAACGACAAGGCAACCGCCAACTCAACCCAGAACCCCAACAACCAGACCTCCAACTAATCCCCCAATAACATATCTTCCTCCAACAACAAGGCCTCCAACAACAAGACCTCCAACAACCAGGCCACCAACAACAAGGCCACCAACAACTCAGGGATATACATACACAACACCAAAAATTCCATTCACAACACCACCAACCACCCGTAGGCCACCAACGACACCGGCTTTAAGAACAACACCCCCAGCTACACGTCCAACAACAACAGCTCCAAGGACAACTCGAGCAACTTCACCTCCTAAAACAACTGGATACTCGTATCCCCCCCCAACAGTACCGTTCACATTACCTCCAAAAACTACACCTAGGCCAACAACAAGGCCACCACCAACTCAGCCTAGAACTCCGGCAACCACAAGGCCACCAACTAGGCCACCAGTAACATATCTTCCCCCAACAACTCCACGCCCAACGACAAGGCCAACCACACGACCACCACCAACTCAACCCCGTACTCCAACAACTAGACCACCAACAAGGCCTCCGGTAACCTACCTTCCTCCAACGACACCTCGCCCTACAACAAGGCCACCAACAACAAGACCTCCAACAACAAGGCCACCAACAACTAGACCACCTACAAGACCTTCCGTAACATATCTTCCTCCAACAACTCCTCGCCCAACAACAAGACCAACTACACGACCACCACCAACTCAGCCTAGAACTCCGACGACCACAAGGCCACCAACTAGGCCACCAGTAACATATCTTCCCCCAACAACTCCACGCCCAACAACAAGACCAACCACACGACCACCACCAACTCAACCCCGTACTCCACCAACAACTAGACCTCCAACGAGGCCTCCGGTAACTTATCTTCCTCCAACGACACCTCGCCCCACAACCAGACCTCCAACAAGGCCACCAACAACAAAGCCTACAACTCGACCACCACCAACGCAACCCCGCACTCCAACAACAACTAGACCTCCAACAAGGCCTCCAATAACCTATCTTCCTCCAACTTCAACTCGCCCTACGACAAGGCCACCAACAACAAGGCCGCCAACAACAAGGCCACCAACAACAAGACCACCAACAACAAGGCCACCAACAACAAGGCCGCCAACAACAAGACCACCAACAACTAGGCCACCAACAACTAGGCTACCTCCAACTCAGCCCAGAACTCCAACAACCACGCCCCCAATCTTTACTGGACCTACATATCTTCCACCATTAACAACTCCAAGGCCAACTACCAGACCTACAACACGTCCACCACCTCCAACTCAACCCCGCACACTTCCACCACCAACAACTCCAAGACCTACAACTAGACCGACAACCCCTCGTCCTCCACCACCTACAACACGTCCAACAACTCCGAGACCAACAACGCGTCCAACAACTCCTAGACCAACACCAACTCCAACAGCACCACGAACTCCACCACCAACATATTTACCCCCAACAACTCCAAGACCCACTACACGTCCAACAACTCCTAGACCACCCCCACCTACTGTTCCCCGTACGTTTCCTCCAACAACCCCCAGACCTACAACAAGACCAACAACAACTCGTCCACCTCCAGTAACCGGCCGTACTTCAACTCCTGGTCCCGCATATCTTCCTGTCTTCTAAATCCCTAACTGACCCTTGGTCGAACGTCCACGGGGCAGATAGAGCTAGTCAAAAGTAAATACTTGCCCCAAAATGATATAATTTTATTGTTTTTCGAGTCATTAAGTGAATAAATAGTTACCCCTAGATAAGTAAAAAAAAAATGTGTAAATGTTGAGAAATATTTCTGTTTTTTTAGGACCTAAAAGAAACCAATGTTCTTTTGTATTTCTTCCATTTATTTAGTAAATTTGTTAGAAAAAGATGTTGTCTAAAATTCTCTTTAATTTTAGGAATACATTTCTTTTTGTTCAAAAAAGTTCTCTTAATTTCAAAAATTGTCGTTGTTTATCGATTTCTATCGATTTTGATAAGTGAAGTCGGTTATTTGATTATATCTAAATCGAGACTATAGCAATCGATTCTGTAAAAACATCGTTTTAATTAATAATCGATTTATCAAAAAAATCTATATTGCCATATTTTTACACTTTAATGCACGTTTTCCATGAAAATCATTTTATTTATATGTGTACTTCTACTAGGATTGATATAAGCAACAAAAGGCAAACAACGAAACAAATAAAGATACATAATTATGAAAGATTTAATAAATATATATAAAAAAAATTGTGACTATTTTGAAATTTGAATGAATTAAATGTATTTATAGGTTTTGCGTCAATAATTTTATCGAGTAATAATATTGCAAAAGACATGTTCAAAAATTCGAGGATTTTATTAAAGTAAACTTCAGAAGACCTACCTGATCTACAATGACAGTTAAAATGACATAGCGTCGACCGAAAGTTATTTTTTTGTGCAGGTTTTTGTACACCAAAATTTAGAAAACCAGACGTTCAGAATCCTTTAACAGCATCAGCTTGGCTTCCTTCTTATAAACTACTTTTTTTGATAAGTTTTGATTTTAGAATAGAAAGAGAACCACAAGTTTTTGTCTTAATAACGATCCCTGCGACATTTGAATTGCATTTCAGCTCTGTTGAAAGCCGCAGGATCTGAAAATTCTATCAAAACTAAAATACCAGAAGTCGAAAGATCCAGGATGAAACTCAAAAACAAAGAACTCTACGCCATATGGGAGATGAATACGTAAATACAGCAAGAAATAGGATGTTGAAGCTATAGCCCAGGTGTAGCTCTATTGGCCTCACTTCTATAGCATACACCAACTTGCGTAGAAATAGTTATAGGTCAAGCCCAGAACTGTCAAATGCAAGTACCATTGCCGTTATAATTACCAATACCAAGTATTTTAGAATTGATAATTCCCTGTACTAATACTCCTGTATTGGAATTAATATTTTACAGTCCCATTCCCGGAATTGCAAATAATACTTTAAAATACCGGAAAGTTATTGAATTTGCAGTTCCATTACAAAAGTACTTAGAAATATTCAAGAGTATTTAAAAAGTATTTGGGCATTACTATATAATTCCTTTCTATTCTTTTCAAATACTTTGAATTACTTTTAATTACCTACTAAAATAAGGTGCATTTAACTAAGTTTAACTATTGTTTTTTATGGAATAACAAATTGAAATATGAAAACATAGCAAATAATAAATATTTTCCTAGAGTATGAGTTTGTATTTTTAATCTGTTGGCCGGCAATTTATTTTAAAGAAAATGTATTTGTCTAGACTACTTAATTTTATTGCACCTCGAAAACAGGTAAAAGTTTTTTTACTATAAATTAATTAAGTACTATATCATGTTAAGTACTGAAGTTTCTGCAGTAATTAAAAGTAATTGAAAGTATGTGAAAAGAATTGAATGGAATTATATAGTAATGCCCAAATACAATTTAAATACTTTTGAATATTTCCAAGTATTTTTGTAATGGAACCGCAAATTCAATTACTTTCCAGTATTTTAAAACATTTTTTTGCAATTCCAAGAATGGGACTGTATAATTTTAATTCCACCACAGGAGTATTAGTACTGGGAATTATTAATTCTTAAATACGTGGTATATGTAATTAACAGGTATTAAATCCATTAAATGCTGAGTATTTTACAGCTCTACTGAAGCCCTACTCCTTACCTTACAGTTGAGTGAAAAATTACATGGCGATTTTTTCACACCCTCAAGTATTGAAAATGAAACTTTCGTCTATATAATATTGCAGAATTTTTTAATATTAAATTTGGTGGTAGATATTTTTTTTTTTTTTCGTTCGAAGTTCTGAGAATAAATAAATAAATGTTTAATGAAGACAAATACATGAGCAAATAATTTTTGGAGCTACCTATATAAATAAATATTGAGCTGGTTTTATAAGGACTGAAGTTGTTTTCCATTGTCTAAGCGACATAAAATAAAGGGCAGTAACAGACAAAACAAACACAATTTAAAGTAAACATGTTTGGTTGAAATTGGCATTCATTCATTTTGCTTTTCTCTCCATTACTATTGCTAAAAAAGTTCCATATGAATCCATCTTTGAAGTCATGCAGTCCATCGTATCTGACATAGACTCTCCTGGAGAGCAACCTTAACTAGGAAATTCCAAATATAACAGAACGGGAACCACATTCCGTGGTTCAGTCATTGACAAACCCTGTCATATATATAGACGGCTCCAAATCGGAAAAGAACACCGGAGCAAGAATTTTTTTGTTTAAATTGCCATACACCTTGAAAGCCATGTAACGGTTTTCCAGGTGGAAGTCAATGTTATCCTCGAAGCGGGAAGAAGGAGATTGCAATCTGCTCAGGCAACCAAGCAGTTTTCAAGGCCTTGTCAATACCTTTTACAAACTCCAAACTTGTATTGGAATGTAACACCACCCTGAATTCTCTTTCTCGGAACAACACGGTACTGGTGCTTTGGATGCAAGGTCAGACCGACATTAGCGGGAATGAAGAGGCGGATGAACTTGCTCCTTTTTTGTGCAACCTCGGAGGCATCCTCCTCTATAATTGGAGTCGCACCAAAGCGACTTGCCTCTACTATATAGGCTTAAGTCGACTGCCAACACAGTCACTTTTGGTTGGATGACACGAAGGGCTACTGGGACTAAACAAGCCAACCGTGAGAACTCTAGTGTCATTTTGCACTAGGCACTCTCTTCTCAGGTGTCACCTGCATAGGATAGGTTTTGTTGCAGATCCGATATACAGAGGACGCGGAGAGGAATCTGAAACGGTTACTCATTTCCATTGTTACTACCCGACCCTCTCAGGAAAACTTTACAAATTTATTGGTTCATACCTTCTGAAAGAACTGCATAAACCCGGTAAGGAGGATAGTGCCCAATTCTTAATTTTGTTAGAGCGTCCAGTTATGAGCAATTGCTCGTCAGCCTGGGGGTGAACAATAGGCATTTTTGTCGCTTACGTTCCAGGAACCCATTCGGGATCGAAACCTCGTTTCAATCCATCCATCCAATACTATTGTTCATTCAAAAGGGAATAATCAACACATATTTCTTAAATTACAGCAGCAGGATTGGTTCTTAACTAATTCACCTATCTGAGATAGCTTCTGCTATTATTTATCAAATGTTACCAACTTCAGTACAAACAGTTTCGCCAATATCAAACAACAAAACATCGCCAGCAGCAACATAGAGCAAAATACATCGCTATAATTTTGGACCAAACTCGGAATTCGGAATTGGCTTGGCATTCCCATCACATTAAAGCACTATAAAAAGACAAGAAGATTGCGCACATCCTTTAGTCATAATCGAAACATTGAAATGCCAAGATCAAGCTCCTATTCATTCATCAATTCTTCCTGCCTTGCATTGAAAAGAACTCTTGACTGGACTTTGGACCACTAAGCATTTTGCTATTGTTCTCGTTTTTTGGCCTCGCATTGAGAGGTATTGTTAGCTGGGCCTTGGATCGCTAGGCACTTCAAATTACCCTTCTTTTCCAGCCTCGTGTTAAGAGGCATTCTTGGCTGGGCCTTGAAATGCCAAAAATATACTCATGTTGCTTGTGGATTCACATTGAGAGGTAAATTTCTTTGGGTACAGGACCGCCAAGTAACATTTTTACCTTATTATCAGTTTTACACATATAATATCTCAGACCTGAATTCAATTCCTTTATCTATATTTTTTAATTTACATTAATCCTGAGCCCTAGCTATTAATATACCTAATTGGATTGTTTCAATTAATTCCTACAGGAGGAGAGTTTTGTTCAGCGAACCTGAAACAAAAAGAAGCAAATTAATTCCAGAAATTTTTATAAATACATATAAAAAATTACCTCCACTTGGAGTTTTCACAAATGGAAGAAATCCCACGAAGAGCTGCAATGAAATAAAAAAAATGAATTAATAACAATATATTAATAATTAAAATAGCTAGTGTTTTTCTAAAAAAAAAAAAAACATTCTTACTATAACATAAACACAGTCAAGAACAGGACTGTAGGTATGTATGCCGTACAACAACAATTCCATGGAGTTGAGGAATTGTGTAAAAAACATATGTAATTTCATGTTTTATGTAGTCAAGCCACCATAAAACATTCAATTACACTTTTAACTACATAATTATTATGATTATGATAAATATTTGTGGACAAACAAGGTGAAAAATGCCACGAAAGCACTCACCTGACATTTGCCACAAATTTACAAAAATCGTAAACTACAAGCTAAATAAATACAATAAATACATAATACGCTTACCTGAGGTAAAGTTATCCCTGATGATGATGCTGTTACCTGAAAAACACTAAAAAACACCTTAAAAAATACATAACAAAACTTTGTTTAGCACCCGCGCGCGATTGTGCCAAACAGCTCAAACTTTATGTCACCGCGACGTTTGACATATCAAGACCGGGTAAAATCGAACCGCGATCTCGATGGCGACGTTCGTTGCGCGATATTTCTCACGGAAAACGCGATATTCGCGATTTTTTATAAATGTATTTCCCACAATGAGTGCAAAAGAGACTCACAGTGGGAAAGGGACAAAAAATACTACAAATGTCAGAAAAATCTATTACGTTGAGAGGGAAACGTACCGAAGTGAAATTTTATAGCAAATTTCTCAGCAATCATAAAAATTCATTAAAATCATCGAATTTATAATTAATCTCTACGAGAAAAATGTCAAATTGTAGAGTAGGAAATTTGCTATCTATTGACATTAAGTTTGAGATCATTAGTCATGATTTTAAGTGAAAATTTTCAATATTTCACTTTATGGACAACGAAAATGGAACGAATTTTTCTATAAAAAGGAGGCCTTTCGTTCTCTCAGTCTTCTATTTTTCAAAAGTTGTCAAAGGGTTCACAGTGCTTTTAGTTACAGTGTATCCGACTTGCAAAGTTTTTCGCCATCAGTGATATTTTAGAGTTTTTTTGAGTTAAATAAAGTTAAAGTTCAGTTGATATAAAGTAAATTTTCGGTAATCATCTAAAACATACGATTTTTTTCTTCGCTTGTAATAATTAATATTTTTTTTCTAGTTCAATTTCATTTTTAGTTTCTTTGATCAATTTTTGTGCTTTTTTTTTGTTTTACAAATTTCACGAATTCGTCGTAACACAAGTTGCGGGCAACTCAAGGTATTTTATTTCTAGATACGTACTTGGTAAAGGGTAATTATTGTCACAGTGTAAAACGCATGCATTTCATGTCATTTACACTACTAATAAGTGCACACAACCAAATTTATCTAGTGAGAGAAAATATTTTGAGATTGAACATAATTAATTTTTTACTGAAAATTGATAATTATTTGATTTTTTATCGGTTACGTGATCATTTACTCAAAGTGTGACTTTTTGCCCACACGGGTCAACGTCACACTGCTTGATAATTGGTTACTCATCGATACCTTTAATAAACCATTTCATTTTCAGCTAAAAAATATAAGAAATTTTTATAATAAGCGAAGGGGTCAAATTTAAATTGTAGCTAATAGAATTAGTAATAAGGAATTTGAGCAATTAATAATAAGGAATTTGAGCAATTAATAATAAGGAATTTGAGCAAGTGACATATAGAATTTTTGTTTGAGATCGATTTTTCTTTTTTTACACAATTTAATACATATCTAAATTTAATAAGTGAATTGCAATAGGGTTAAGTTTCTAGCTTAATTTAGTTTGAAATCAAATTTTAATTTAGAAGTATTCATCCAGAAATAAACGTAGATAAATGAACAACCGAATGATATCTTTTCATTTACCGCTACACTAACGCCACCTAAATGTCATTTGTGCTACTTGAGTGTTCTCTTTCTTTTTCAGAGTTTAATTAATAAACAGAAGACAATCGGCACTGTACAGTGTAACTTATTGGAAGCTACGCTGTGAATCAATATACACGCACCAACTAAAAATTGAGCGACATCATTCAGGAAATACTTGCTCTAGCGTAACTTATGGGAAGTTACATTAGGGTGAAGTGAATAGTGTATAACAAGCTTTGAGTATATCTTATTTTCAGGTGATAATTTCTGTTTCATAAGAGGAACAGAGATTTGGAGAGTGTTCAGAAAGTTAACACATTAGATAACTTTCTCTTGACCTATTTCTACTGTCAATTGAGTGACAGTACTTTACAAGTAGCATACATTACATTTAACATTTTGGTGGTTCCATCCAGGAATCATTCGACTCATTTGTCTGGGTTAGTTGTGTAGGAATCAGAATAGTCATTGCAATTCACATAAGTTATTGTAGTTAATTTAGAAATTAATTTAACATCTCAATTTCTATTTCGTTATTGCTCAAGTTTCTTAACTAATTCAAGATGACAGAACTAAAAAGTTTGTTAAATAAGGAACAAGCTTTAAGGAATCGCCTTATTAAAACCATAGCTAATGGACAAAAAACATTGACAGAGAAACACTCAAAGGGTTTATATGAAGCAAAACTCTCTGAGATCAGGCGAACATGGGCTGAGTATGAGCAGATTGATCAGCAAATCAACGAGCTGCTCATTGAGACACCACCCAAATCTACACCAAAATACGTCACTGATGATACGTATAGCAATTTGGAAAATACATATTGCACATACATAGGAGAATTATATGATTTAATTCATCCCATCACAGAGTTGACAGATTCCACACTTTTGTTGGCACAACAAACTCGTGTGGAACAACAACAACAAAACATTCTACCAAAAATTATGTTGCCAAAATATAATGGCAATTATGATGGTTGGCGCTCGTTTCATGATTTATACACAGCTGTAGTACACAATAATGCAACTTTGAAGGATGTGCAAAAATTGTATTATCTGAAAAGCTCTTTAATAGGTGATGCGGAAAAATTACTACGTCACACTCCCATCACAAATGAAGATTATCTACCCGCCTGGAATAGATTGAAGGCGAGGTACGAAAATAAAAAGATTCTTGTTAATCATCAGCTTAAGATATTAACAAGTCAACCTAAAATAACATCTGAAACAGCTACTGATTTGAAATCTTTGGTCGACACTACAGAAGAGTGTTTACAACAATTAAAAAGTTTGCAAGTTGATATTTCTACTTGGGATGTACTGATTGTTTACTTGATAGTACAGAAGTTGCCTCTCGCCACATTAAAGTTGTGGGAAGAAAATCAAGGAGCGTCTCAAGAGCTGCCAACATATGGAAAATTATCAACATTTTTGGACAACAGGTTGAAAATATTAGAAGCAATTGCAGATACATTGGCACCCAAATTGAGTCAAGCCAAATGTACCACAAAGATAACTACGATGAAAGCATTACACACACTGAAGTCAGTGAAATGTTCAGCATGTAATGGAGATCATTTACTTCAAAAATGCACAAAATTCCAGAAAATGGACATACAAGGCAGAAAGAAGTTTATTAAAACGAATGGACTTTGCTACAACTGCCTATCAAGGAAACATTCAATTAGGAATTGTTCCAGTAGGTATCGATGCTTCAAATGCAAACAGATGCATCATACATTGATACATGAGGATACAAATACAAATAATTTATATCCTAGGAATGTAGAGGCTAACAATCTACAATCCAACGCAGTTGAAGTTGACTGCAACTCAAACCCCAGAAAACTTCAACAACAAAATCGCAGAGATAGTAACAGTCTTGACCAAGTCAAACTAGGTACCAATCAGGGTACAGGAGATCGAGCTACAACTCATACCTATATGAACAGGGAGCGATCTTATGCGTTACTATCTACGGCCTTAGTAAAGGTTCAGAGTGAGTACGGAAGGCCACAAACATTACGGTGTCTAATCGATTCAGGCTCAGAATGCTCCTTTGTCACACAATCTGCATGTCACAAATTGCAGGCTATTTGCAGTCCGACATTAGTGACTGTAATAGGGTTAAACAAAAGTTTAACAGGTAATTCGAGCAAGATAACCAAGTTATCCCTGAAATCGTGTCGGGAAAATAAGACAACACTCTCAGAGAATTTTTTGGTAATCAACAGAATTACTGACGCACTACCAACAAAATTAATATCAAATGCAAGCCATAAGCATTTAGAACAACTAGACTTAGCAGATCCCACATACTGGAAACCGGGCAAGATAGATGCACTTCTAGGTGCCAAGGTATATGCTAAGATCGTCCAAGAAGGAATTGTACAGGGTCCACCTAATACTCCAACAGCCATGAAGACAATCTTTGGTTGGATACTGTTAGGTACAGCTGAGAATTCAACAGATGACAGCACAGTAAAAACGTTCATGACCCACACAGATGCTTTAGATAAGCAACTTAGACAGTTTTGGGAAATCGAAGAAGTTTCTACAAAACCTGTTCCCTCACAAGATGAAACAATGTGTGAAGGAATATTTCAAAATTCCTGCGTTCGACAAGAATCAGGAAAATATCAAGTAAAGTTACCATTTGTAAGTAACCTCACACCAGCGTTGGGTAATTCTAGACAACAAGCGATTAGACGTTTAGAAAGCCTACAAAGGCAATTTGCAAGAAATATGGAGTTCAAAATGGAGTATGAAAAATGTTTAGACGAGTACATCACTTTAGGACACATGGAGGAAGTAAGCCCGCCTCAAGACAACGAAAATCACTATTATATTCCGCATCATGCTGTAATCAAGGACAGCTCAACAACAAAACTACGGGTTGTGTTTGACGCATCAGCGAAAACAACAAATGGAGAGTCTCTCAACCAACATTTGTTGAAGGGACCATCACTTCAGCCGACTTTATTCACGACGTTGTTGAATTGGAGGAAATATAGAATTGTCATGAATGCAGACATCGAGAAGATGTACCGTATGATTGAGATACATCCAGATCACAGGAATTTTCAAAGAATAGTGTGGCGGCATCCAGAGAAGAAGGTACCACAAGATTACCAACTAAAAACGGTAACATTTGGTACAACCTCAGCTCCCTATTTGGCCATAAGAACGCTACAACAGTTGGCTGAAGACGAAAGGCATAATTGGCCGCTTGCTGCAGATGCAGTGTTTAACAACTTTTATGTGGACGATCTGTTGTCTGGAGCTGATAACTTACAAGACGCAAAGGAACTACAGCAGCAACTCATCCAAATGATGAATTCCGCTGGTTTCAATTTACGAAAATGGACCAGCAACGATACCAGACTGTTGCAAGATCTACCAGAAGATCACGTAGAACTAAAAACCTCACGAATGTTTTCAGAACATGATTCCGTAAAAACATTGGGAATAAAATGGTTTCCAAAGGATGATTACTTCACGTTTGTAATCAAACCACCATCGAATCATGCCGTCTTCACAAAACGCATCATATTATCAGAAATCGCTTCCTTATATGATCCTTTAGGCTGGCTAGCTCCAATAATCATAGAAGCAAAACTACTCATGCAGAATTTATGGATTACAGGCTCTTCATGGGATGATCCTGTTTCGGATAACATTAGTCAGACCTGGAAAAAGTTTACTGACAATTTACAACTGTTGGAACAATTACGAATTCCGAGATGGATTAACTATTCAAAAAACTTACGCATGCAAATTCATGGATTTTGCGATGCATCTTTCAAGGCATACGCCGCAGCAATCTTTTTAAGAGTAGAACACGGAGATGGTAAAGTTGTTACACATTT
Organism: Dioctria rufipes; assembly: GCA_963924295.1. Lineage (NCBI taxonomy): Eukaryota > Metazoa > Arthropoda > Insecta > Diptera > Asilidae > Dioctria > Dioctria rufipes. Next base: position 61,677,483 of record OZ002743.1, on the reverse strand, counting down.
GCTAACGTCAAAGACAAAGGTAGCACCTATCAAACCAATGACGATACCACGGTTAGAATTGAATGGCGCCCTTCTCCTGGTCAGATTATTGAAAGCCATTGTTCAAGGCATTCATTTGGAAAACATTCCCGTAGTCGCTTGGACAGATTCCAAAATAGTACTGCAGTGGATGAAAGAGCATCCTTCCAAATGGAAGATCTATGTAGCCAATCGGATTGTAGAAATTCAGGACACTTTAAAATTCGAACATTGGCGGCATATCCCATCAAGCCACAATCCAGCTGACGTAGCATCACGTGGCATTACAATACAGCAGCTCCTGAACAATAATTTATGGTGGCATGGACCCACATGGTTAACACAATCACCAGATAAATGGCCAATGAACAACGAAATCAATGAAACAACGATACTAGAACAAAGGATATCATCTGTAACTAATTTCTTGACAAATTGTAAGAGTGACATTCTTGAAAGATACTCTTCTTTCACACGTTTAGTTCGTGTTATAGCAAGGATACAGCGCTTCATACATAATTGTAAAAATCCTCATAACAAAAGCACGACTACGTTAACAAGTCACGAATGCATACATGCACAACGAACAGCTTTTAAATTGGTACAAAAAATAGCATTCCCAGATGAATATCAAGATTTGCTGCATAAAAGAGCTATATCCAAGAATAGTAAACTTGTACGGTTGAATCCAATGCTTGATACCAATGGATTAATACGAGTAGGAGGACGATTGGATAATGCGACAATGTCATATAGTAGAAAACATCCTATAATCCTACCTCGTGACCATCATGTTACGTTGATTTTCATTGATAAGGTTCATTTAGACACATTACATGGTGGCACGTCCTTAGTGCTGAATACAACTAGAAACTCAATTTGGATATTAGATGGAAGGCGCTGTATATCAACGAGACTACACAAATGCATTACTTGTTTTAGACAGCGCCAAGCAACAACAACACAATTGATGGGTAATCTACCAGCAGCAAGAGTCAACGTAACAAAACCTTTTTCGAAGGTTGGAATAGACTACGCCGGGCCAATAACAATAAAAACAGCAAGTCATAGAAATGCAAAGCTACAAAAGGCCTACTTCTGCATTTTTATATGTATGGCAACTAAAGCAGTACACATTGAACTAGTCTCCAGTCTCACTTCAGAAGCTTTTATAGCAGCCTTGAAAAGGTTCATAGGCAGACGAGGTTTGTGCACCGACATTTATTCAGATTGCGGCACAAACTTTATTGGAGGAAAGGCAATACTGGAGAAGGAGCTACGTCACGCAATAAAGGAAGCAAACCCATTTGCAGCCGAATATCTATCTACACAATCTATTAGGTGGCATATGAATCCGCCTGCAGCTCCACATTTTGGAGGATTGTGGGAGTCTGGTGTCAAATCCATTAAACACCATTTGCGTAGATCAATTGGAAATTCAAACCTTACATTCGAAGAATATGCCACACTGTTAGCTCAAATTGAATCCTGTTTAAATTCAAGGCCGCTATGTTACCTTCGAGATGATCCAAATGACACTTTCATTATAACTCCAGGACATTTCCTAATTGGGCAAACGTTCAATGCCCTTCCAGAACCCGATTATAGGGAGATGAGCTTCGCAACCAGATGGAAGCACATTCAACAGATGGTGCAACAATTTTGGAATCATTGGTCTAAGGACTATCTAAACCAGTTGCAGAATAGACCTAAATGGTTCAAGCAACAGCCCAATCTGCAAATGGGAGACATCGTGCTATTACGCTGTGAAAACACACCACCAACACTTTGGCCATTAGGGATCATCAATGAAGTTTACCCAGGATCCGATGGTTTAGTTCGAGTGGTTCAAATAAAAACGCAGAGAAGTATTTTCACAAGACCTATTAATAAAGTGTGTCGGTTACCAATAGAATAACAATAATGCAGTTCTGTGCCGTCACATTTGTTATCTGTTGTGTGAATGTTTTTTACTTTATTAGACAAATACTTACAATTTTATTTCACAGATGTCAGCAAAGTTCATCATCGACGAGGACATCCTAGACATCTACGATGACCTAAATTTCAATTTTATGCTGCCTGATGACCCCATCGATTCTGGCTTCGATTCAAATGAGTTCGAGGAGTTATGGGCCAAACTAGAAGATAGCACAAAGGAGATGGTCCCAGACAAAAACACGAAAACAGATGCATCGCAAGCAGAGTCATCAAAAGCAGAACCTAAGCCATCAACCTCCAACGCCCACGATCTACTCCTCTTGGACACACCACAAACGAATCCTGTAGTGAAGGAGAAAATTATTGCCAACGGAGCTCAAGTGGACAGCTTGGACCGTCTTCTACCGACGACTACAGTTAACGAAGCTAAAATTAGGATGGAGAACTCATTCCAAAAGTTCATCACACGGGAAGACATTACTATATTTCTTCCAAGGGACGTGGTCAAGAGAATAAACTTCAAGGAGATCCAGAGAAGGCGAAACAAGGAGAGAACACTAAACCTACCAGATCGTTATCAGGTAGTGTTACGTGTTCGTGCTGATGATACACTAATGCTTCACCACTATCGCAAACGTGGCATTACAAAAATCAAAAAGAGGTTGTTGAACAGGACCGTTCAACGGGAGGGAGAATGTTCAGCGAACCTGAAACAAAAAGAAGCAAATTAATTCCAGAAATTTTTATAAATACATATAAAAAATTACCTCCACTTGGAGTTTTCACAAATGGAAGAAATCCCACGAAGAGCTGCAATGAAATAAAAAAAATGAATTAATAACAATATATTAATAATTAAAATAGCTAGTGTTTTTCTAAAAAAAAAAAAAACATTCTTACTATAACATAAACACAGTCAAGAACAGGACTGTAGGTATGTATGCCGTACAACAACAATTCCATGGAGTTGAGGAATTGTGTAAAAAACATATGTAATTTCATGTTTTATGTAGTCAAGCCACCATAAAACATTCAATTACACTTTTAACTACATAATTATTATGATTATGATAAATATTTGTGGACAAACAAGGTGAAAAATGCCACGAAAGCACTCACCTGACATTTGCCACAAATTTACAAAAATCGTAAACTACAAGCTAAATAAATACAATAAATACATAATACGCTTACCTGAGGTAAAGTTATCCCTGATGATGATGCTGTTACCTGAAAAACACTAAAAAACACCTTAAAAAATACATAACAAAACTTTGTTTAGCACCCGCGCGCGATTGTGCCAAACAGCTCAAACTTTATGTCACCGCGACGTTTGACATATCAAGACCGGGTAAAATCGAACCGCGATCTCGATGGCGACGTTCGTTGCGCGATATTTCTCACGGAAAACGCGATATTCGCGATTTTTTATAAATGTATTTCCCACAATGAGTGCAAAAGAGACTCACAGTGGGAAAGGGACAAAAAATACTACAAATGTCAGAAAAATCTATTACGTTGAGAGGGAAACGTACCGAAGTGAAATTTTATAGCAAATTTCTCAGCAATCATAAAAATTCATTAAAATCATCGAATTTATAATTAATCTCTACGAGAAAAATGTCAAATTGTAGAGTAGGAAATTTGCTATCTATTGACATTAAGTTTGAGATCATTAGTCATGATTTTAAGTGAAAATTTTCAATATTTCACTTTATGGACAACGAAAATGGAACGAATTTTTCTATAAAAAGGAGGCCTTTCGTTCTCTCAGTCTTCTATTTTTCAAAAGTTGTCAAAGGGTTCACAGTGCTTTTAGTTACAGTGTATCCGACTTGCAAAGTTTTTCGCCATCAGTGATATTTTAGAGTTTTTTTGAGTTAAATAAAGTTAAAGTTCAGTTGATATAAAGTAAATTTTCGGTAATCATCTAAAACATACGATTTTTTTCTTCGCTTGTAATAATTAATATTTTTTTTCTAGTTCAATTTCATTTTTAGTTTCTTTGATCAATTTTTGTGCTTTTTTTTTGTTTTACAAATTTCACGAATTCGTCGTAACACAAGTTGCGGGCAACTCAAGGTATTTTATTTCTAGATACGTACTTGGTAAAGGGTAATTATTGTCACAGTGTAAAACGCATGCATTTCATGTCATTTACACTACTAATAAGTGCACACAACCAAATTTATCTAGTGAGAGAAAATATTTTGAGATTGAACATAATTAATTTTTTACTGAAAATTGATAATTATTTGATTTTTTATCGGTTACGTGATCATTTACTCAAAGTGTGACTTTTTGCCCACACGGGTCAACGTCACACTGCTTGATAATTGGTTACTCATCGATACCTTTAATAAACCATTTCATTTTCAGCTAAAAAATATAAGAAATTTTTATAATAAGCGAAGGGGTCAAATTTAAATTGTAGCTAATAGAATTAGTAATAAGGAATTTGAGCAATTAATAATAAGGAATTTGAGCAATTAATAATAAGGAATTTGAGCAAGTGACATATAGAATTTTTGTTTGAGATCGATTTTTCTTTTTTTACACAATTTAATACATATCTAAATTTAATAAGTGAATTGCAATAGGGTTAAGTTTCTAGCTTAATTTAGTTTGAAATCAAATTTTAATTTAGAAGTATTCATCCAGAAATAAACGTAGATAAATGAACAACCGAATGATATCTTTTCATTTACCGCTACACTAACGCCACCTAAATGTCATTTGTGCTACTTGAGTGTTCTCTTTCTTTTTCAGAGTTTAATTAATAAACAGAAGACAATCGGCACTGTACAGTGTAACTTATTGGAAGCTACGCTGTAAATCAATATACACGCACCAACTAAAAATTGAGCGACATCATTCAGGAAATACTTGCTCTAGCGTAACTTATGGGAAGTTACATTAGGGTGAAGTGAATAGTGTATAACAAGCTTTGAGTATATCTTATTTTCAGGTGATAATTTCTGTTTCATAAGAGGAACAGAGATTTGGAGAGTGTTCAGAAAGTTAACACATTAGATAACTTTCTCTTGACCTATTTCTACTGTCAATTGAGTGACAGTACTTTACAAGTAGCATACATTACATTTAACAGTTTTCTTTTATTTAATGACCTGTCCCTTTACATATCACCGCGCATACACAGGTCAAACACCCAGTTAAGACCAAATGCCAAGTGTTCGCAGAATAATTCACACAATTTTTAATTGTCATTTTGTAGATCACAAGATTATTCCGAATTGGGGCAAGAAATAAAAGGAGAGGAGGTGATTGAGAGAGCGACAGCAGAGACGAAGGAGATTGTCCGATGATCAGGCGAAAAGTGAATAAAAATAAATTTTTAAACTTAAATATTTGTTTAAAAGAAATCATTGCAAAACAAAATAATAATATCGATTTTGAAAAAGGAAATTAAAGAAGAAGCTGCAGGATTAAACTGAAGCACATGGTCATCAAGCTCCGATATAACAACAAGTTCAATAAATGAACCATACTAACTTATAAAATCGATCATACAAATATTATCTAAGAACGTATTACTAACGTTTATTTTAATAAAAATTATGGCGACCGCCGTATTAGGCAACACATAGGAAAATAACATTGTGACAATATCCTTCATGTATACCTAGACTTAAGATATGTAATTAATTTTTTGAAGAAAAAATTCAAAATTGCCGTCTCCTCTAAATAACCTATACAAGCCTCTCGTACTACAGGGTTTTCCAATAAGAGGTGTTATTTTGATATTCAAAGAAAAATGTCATTTTTTGAAATAAATTATCGGATCTTTATTTCATTATAAAGAGGAAGGTATGCCGTTAATAATGGAAAATAATATCAGCCAAATGACCACTACGACCACGCCTACAAGACCATATCCTTTTCATGAAATTTTCCATAACGAAATCGCAAAGTGGCTGCCCTATGTCCTCGATAGCCTCACGAATTCCATCTTTGACGTCTTGAATCGACGCTGGGCTGTTGGCGTAGACCTTCTCTTTCACGTGGCGGCAAAGGAAGAAGTCGCAAGGTGTTAAGTAACAAGATCTCGGTGGCCAATTGTGATCACCTCTTCGATAGATAACACGGTCCGGAAACTTATCCCGTAAAAGATCAATGGTTTCGTTGCTTGTATGGCACGTAGCGCCATCTTGTTGAAAATAAACGTTGTCCAGATCAATACCATCCAATTCCGGCCATAAAAAGTCATTAATCATCTGTCGATAGCGCAATCCATTCACCGTAACTGTTGCTCCAGCCTCATTTTCGAAAAAGTAAGGTCCAATGACCCCGCGGGACCATAAACCGCACCAAACGTCACACGTTGAGGATAGAGAGGCTTTTCAACAATAACTCTTGGGTTTTCCGAGCCCCAGATGCGACAATTTTGCTTGCTCACGAAGCCTCATCACTCAAGATGAGTTTTCGATGGAATTCCGGATCATTTTCATGCATTTCAAGGACCCAATCAGCAGCCGGCTTGAGTTCTTGTGTTAACTGAACTTTATAAGCCTTAAGACCCAAATCTTTATGCAAAATACGGTGTAATGACGTTTGTGGAATGCCTAATTCCAAAGAACGACGAGGAATGGACAAACCTGGGTTTTCTTCAACACTTTCGGCTACAGCAGCAATATTCTCGGCTGTTCTTGAGCGACGTGCACGGGTTTTATTCTTCACATCACTAACTTGTCCCGACAGCTCGAATTTTTCTACCAATTTCTGTATTGCGGTCCGACAAGGTGCTTCACGACGACCCACAAATTTTCGAGTTTTACGAACCGTCTCTGCCACATTTGCACCATTTTTATAGTGAATTTTAATAAATTTAATGCGTTGTTGAATTGTGTATCGTTCCATTTTTATTAATGACGTAGTTTCTACTTGTCAAATGTCAAAAAATGACAGCTCCAAAAGTGACATTTACCGAAATAGCGGGCTAATTAAAATAACACATCTTATTGGAAAACCCTTTAGTACACGTATTTCATAAACGAAAAGAGATGCATTTGATATTTAATCAATACACTAAGAGCACTCTCCAAAATGGACTATTAACTTTTAATTAACTGTGAAATGTAAGACACAAAACTCCTGCTTGAATTTCACTTAAATTATGGACATTTTTGGAAAGTTTAGTACTGTATAACTCCGGAATGCAGAATATACCGAAAATGAAACTCTTTGAGCTTACAGGCGGCTACACATAGATGAGCAATATAATATTAAGAAACCCCGCTGTAACCACGTCCGTCATTCTAGAAAACATTCTGAGAACACATATCTGTTTCGAAAAATCTGTCCAATTATGTTCTTGTGTTTCTAGTTGGTTTGGGAGACAGGGGTGGCCAAACTTTTGATCACTTCAGATGACCTATTTTCTTAAATTATAGGCGGCGGTCTACCAATATCATATGTGTTAATTAATTACAAGAAAAGTAGTAAGTTAAAGCCAAAAATAAGTTTAATTTAAAACAACCATATAGATAATACTCATTGGCGTAACTAGGACTTTTTTCTGGAATTTCGTACATAGGTTTTAACAAACATTTTATTTGCAAAATTTACCAACTCATGAGTATTCGCAGCTTTTGACCGACATTTTTTATGCATTGCTCTGAGCATTTACAACATTTCGATATAATGCCTAAAGTCAATTAAATTGCATAGATTAAAAAAAACCATAGAGTTGCTATAGTTACAGAGAGTACAGAGAGTCTATAAGTTACAGAACCCACAAGAAACATAATCTAAATTCTGGAACATAATTTCCGCTAAAATAGCTCTGCACACAAAAAATAAAATACTTCGCATATAAATAAAAAAATAAAATAATTCACATTTTACAAGTCGCAGACATCGCGTCACTATTTTTGTAATATGTAGTTTTCCTACGTGAAACCTTAACTCCGCTTCAAAGAAAGCAAAAACACTAGATCAGCACTTTTAATATATGTAAGTACTGTACGGGGCGATTTTAAAAAGAAAAGCTTTTGAGATATGGCAGTCTTTCGCGATGTTGCGATGTTAAAGTCAGAAGAACAACGAACAGTTTTCAATCGTTTCCCATTCAGTTAGTATAAGTCATCAGCTTTCAATCAATTTTTAGATAACTAGTCAGTCAACATTCGCCGATCGGCAGATATTTATTGCTTATCGAGACCAACGACGTTGAGGATTTACGAAATAGTTTTAGTCGGACAATCAAATTATTGTGAAAATAGATTAGTATACATAATGTAATTGGCGAATTGAGTGAAAGTGCATTCTTTTCTTTAATCCCAATGAATAAAATAAAATTTGCACAATTTTAAAAGAAAAATAAAAGAAAATGATGTCGTTTAATTAACACTACCTTTCTTTTCCACACACCCTCCTTTCCTTCTCTCACATATAAAGGAAAATGAATCTAAATCCTGAAGTTCTATACACAAAACTGATATGATAGTGACGCCCTGCCTAATTCCCAGTATTTATTCCAATTACCAGTACCAGGACCCATACATCAAATTTTTAAGTACAAGTACAATTTAAAAATTTTTAAGTACAAGTCCAGGTACTGGTACTTATAAGGTTCAAGAGCTTTCGAAAACTCAAATCAGAAATTTTGAAAAATTTATAGCCAGTTAAATAACGGATGAAGTTTCCATTTACGAAATATCATAAAATATCATATATGCTTTTCCTGTTTTAATTTCTAATTTTGGAAGTTGTTCATACAGTATTTGTAAATTTCTGTCCTGCTATTACTCATATATTACGCTAATTTTCTTTCTATTACTGAAGGCGGTAAGATTTCTTGGGACACTGTCGAGATGGAGATATCCTCTATTATTAGAAGACGTATTTAAATAATTCGCAAGAGCTGAAGTAATTCGCGTTATGACAGTATTTGTAGTAAGTGCGTTAAGTACCAGTATCGGGACTTGTACTTGAGAATATTTTAAGTACCAATACTTGGACTTGTATTTATACTTAAAAAATATTTAAGTCCAGTTCCTGGTACTGGTAATAATACTTGAGAACTGATGTACTTAAATACTTTACAAGTCTGAAGTTAGATACACATTTTAGATTAATTATTTACGTTTTTATTAAGCACTAATAAACAGATGGTACAAGTCTATATATGCTTTAGTTTACAGTTTTTTCTGCAAACTTATTTAGCACCTGTTTTACTGTTAGTTTGTTTTCAATTATCTCATTTTCAATGTTTATGAGTGTCATGTTCAAAAACTTCTCCAGAAGCAGTTGCTCTATACCAAGTTTTAACTCAATGGAAAAGCTCCGTTCACTGCCAACAGAGCTGACAGGAAGACCCAGAGCTGCATTCAGCTACTTGCATAAATTTGGGCAGAGGTCTTTATTAATATCTGTTTTCAATCTGTCCAAATTTACTATAATCCACTTGTCTTGTTTTGGAACATATTATTTATTATTTTTGTTTCATCCTGTAAGGTGGAAATTTCTACGACATTTTTATAATTTTCTGCAAATGCCTCTCCATGTTTTAGATACAATTTTATAATTGAGTCAGCTGACTATGCCAAATGTAGATTTTCAAACCTATTTTTGAAGTTCGTGATAATACTGTCCATCTCTTGGTTGTAAATATGTATTTTCCAATATTCGGATGGCCTTGGCATTGGAAAGTCTAGTAAATTACTTTTACTTAGAGTGGACTTTATCAGAAAGTCTTTTGCTCTCTCCAGTTGCCTTTTCCTTTTCCAGACTCGAGTAAGTTCTAGACAAATTTAATGTTTTTCTGTGAATTTCTCAGTTTTTCCAAAGTATCAATTGTCAAAAGTTGCTAATATAGTTTTATTTCATAATATAATGCAAGTAATAAGAATATTATTGATTTTTTTAATTACGTAAATATTTCTTTCTAATAAAGATAATCAGCCTTATTACAGAATCCGTTGCTATTAGAATCGAAAAAGCTTAAAAAAGCTTTTTCCGGAAAATTACACAAAGTTTTACGAAATTTTCAAAATTTCATTAATATCAAAGCTTATCAATTAAAATTTCCGTAAAAACTATCAAAATAGTTATACATGATTTTTCTTACGGATCCTGCCTTTGTCACCTTTGTCAAAATTCAGTGGAATCAAAATAGTTTGTAAAAATTTAAAAAAAAATGTTTTAATAGGTTTTCTTGAAGATCCGAACGTATTCAATTTAATTAGGTCTAAGATTGTACGAGCGAGTTAACGAATGTTTTTGGGAATTATCATAATTTCCTGGGGGGGGGGGGTCAGTCCGCATTCTGCAGAGGGCCCCTACCTAGTTACGCCAATGCTAATACATATTCAATATCAAGTTATTTTATTAAGAGAAAATAATGATTTCTTCTCACAAACTAATTTGTTTATAAATAAAACAATAAGTTCTTTTATTTTCTTATTATTCATACGAATAATATTATTGTAAACTATGAACATGCTTCCAAATGGTCATCCGTCAAGCGGGAGCCATGGTTTGTTTTAATTACATTTATGGTAGAAAATTTTGTTTCGCAGAGTTAAGTTTACCGAAAAAGGTTGTTAAATATGCTGCACATCTCCATAAACATTAATAGTTTTCTTCAGTAATTCCGATAACTATTTTGAGATGAAGCTCTTGATTTCAAAAATACATCGAATTTTAAATTAAGGATTTCATTCTCAAAAAGAATGAAAAATTCTGTGCGGTCTATGCTAAGTTCATATCTTTATTTTTGTTTTATTAATGTTAATTGCTGAGCATACCAGTTCTGGATTAGTAGAGGCATGAAGAAGAACATTAAAAAAAAAAAAAATAAGAAAAATTCGAAAAAAAAAATGTAGAAACATCCCAAAAAATGCTTTAGAAAGTTTAAGGATACTAAAAAATCATCAAGCCTCTTACCAAGTGATAAATTTTTAGATTTTTAAATGGACTAAAGTCAAAAACGCACAGCTCTCTCCATTCATCGCCTAACTTTTGTAGATTTAAAACGAGGAAGTGGAATTAAAACAACTTAAATTAACCAAATATTTTTTTCATGTCGACATGTGAAGGTACAGATAAGCCAGACGGACGACTAGGAATAACTAGTTACGCTGTCGACGCTTTGGCTGCCTTTCAGATACAGGACGTAGAAATACCGAAAAGTGACAAATTAATTTTACCCAGCAGCAAACCTTTTTCTATGTGGTAGAACAGCATAATTTTTAATAATTAAATACATATTCAGTATCTATACAATCAGTTGTGTTTATGGCTTGAGTTTTAGAGTATTTACTTCAAATTTGTTGCTAATCCTGAAATATAACTAACTTTCAATTGAAATTTATTTATGGGCGTCAAAGAATGGTACTTCCTTGTGTGTGGAATCTATGATGCAGTTTTAAATATTTAATCTTTAATTAAACTTACAGACATATTTTTGAACGTAGTTGCTGTAATCATTTAGAGTGACATAAGAAAAAAATCACTGCTTCATTTAGAGAAATCACAGCAGAGCTACATACTCAGTGAGCAAACCATGGCACACTTTTGATTCCTGAAAAATTAAAATCTTCCAATTACTGGAGTAAAATAATTATAATACTAATGTGTCTATAAGTTTAAGCAAACAGAAGCATGAAAAAGATTATATTCCGCCTACAGAGCATTTGCAACCATTTATTCCTCACTTAAAAATTTAACGTTTGAATTCCAACCAAAGAAAAAGGGCTGCTAAATTAATAATAGAAGAGGTCAAACAAAAGCCCAAAATGGAATATAGAATCATCATTAGAATTAGACACACTTTCAGAGAATTCAAAGGATATAGACGCAGGTGAAAATGATTACCTACTCTAAATCAATATTATTAGCCTTTTGCCGAAGAGCTGGTCAAAACAAAAAATTGTGTCTGAGTATTTAATTACTAATATTAGAAAACTGATTAAAAAATATAGTGTACTACCCGCAGTTCAAAACAAGTAAAAAGTCTATGACCAATTCTTATGATACCCTAGACTAGATGAATGCCTGTATGAAATTTCGTATGGTCACCTATTTGAGCAATTTTGATTTTTTGCAGTGGTTTTCCCCATATATTTCTAGAACAATTCGTCGGACAGAAAAAAATGATTATAACCAACTTTATAGGATTTCAAATTCTGAAGATATTTTTAGTACAATAAAAATGTCTAGAACTGATCTTTTTCACAGTATCCATAAAAAAACTAAATTTTTATATGGCAACACCAAGAATGGGTTGCCCGATTTATTCCATTTTTGAAATTTTATTTGCTATTAGTAATATTGTTAATAATAATTTTATGCATGGGTATCCAATCCATTTTGCTCTACCATCATTATTTCTAGGTGTTACAAACGGAATGACAAACTTAGTATACCCTAAAGATTTCATCTAGGGTATAAAAGGAAAAGTGGAACGCAACGCTTAGAATAAAGTGCAGTGAATATGGTGTAATACGTCTTTGAAAAAAGATTGTTTATTTATCATGGATGAAAATGGGATAAAAGAAACCTAGCAAAAGCTCCTGATTATGTGTAACTTGAGGGGGATTCTAACCCAATTTAAGAACGCTTATCGTAGTCTTAATATAAGGAACCGAAAAAGTTATGACTTTCTACGAAAAAAGCCAACTTTACTTATTATTCTTGACCGAAGCTAAAAAGACTAAGCTGGAAAGGCTTTTTATTTTATCTGGCAAAAATACAAAGCCAGCTTAGCTAGAAAAAATAAAAAGCCGGGCTCGCTTTTTATATTTTTAACGTTGCACTTGCTTTTCTGGCTTCAAAACTATTACCGGCCAGGAATAACAAGTAAATTAAGCTTTTTTTGTAAAAGTTCATAACTTATTCGGTCCCTGAAAATAAGAAGCTACTTGGCTTTTTATATTTCCGGCTTCAAAATCTGTTACTTCCAGCTCGAAAAAATAAAAAGTCAAGCTGGCCTTTTATTTTTACCAAAAATGGCTTTTTATTATTTTTGGTAAAAATAAAAGGCCAGCTTGACTTTTTATTTTTTCCACCCTAGTTTTTTTAGCTTTTTGTTATATAAAGTTAAGTTTTCAAAAGCTTTACAGGAATCGAAATGGGTTTCACGGGACATCTTTTGGTATATTCCACTAAATTCCACGATCATGATTTATCCCAGATTTTTTTGTTTAAAATTTTCAAAATACCAGTTATTTTCGATCCCTGGTTAATATAGAGTTTTCCAAATTTCCCGAGCTTAGGTCTAAGTCGTGTATACGTGCTGGTCCTACAGGAACACATTCTGTGTGTATTTATGGTAAGTACACATCAAAATGTGAAGCTCGAGCCTTTGACCAGAACTTAGATATTCTATAAAGGTATGCTTCGTATCATGGTTTGTGATATAACAAGTGAAGCTTACAGCTTAGATGATTGTGAACAGTATCCTGGTTCTCCAGCAGTACTAGAAATATTGCAAGGGAGAGAGAGAGGTGGAGTACCTGATAGTTAATGATGAAATAAGATACAAACAGTGTGTTACGACTGATCGCTGTGATTTAATTAATTACAATCCGAGACAAATATTTTGACTTCCAAATTAAGTTGGCAGAAAAATTAGAAATTTTGAAACCCACTAACTGCAATGAAATGAAGCAATAATTGATGATTTTTTATTAAAATTTTCGGTAATTATACAAGATGAAGTTCAGTCTTTTCACTGGTCGAATCATAAGATTACACTTCATTCAATTGTCATATACACTAAGAGTGAAAATAACGACGTAGTTTCCAAGTTCTTCTTGGTAATTAGTGATTTTCTACCGTACAATATCACATCATTTTGTGACTTCCAAAAGCAACTTATTTCCCATTTAAAATCTGAAGAGTTTGGAACCATAAAAAAAAATACATTACTTTTCGGACGGATGTTTAGGGCAATACAAAAACAGTAAAATTTTACTAACCTGCGCTACCATGACTTTGGAATACTTTGTGAGTGGAGTTTTTTTTAGTACAGCTCATTGGAAAGGGCCATGTGATGCTGCTAGTGTTCTTCAAGAACAAGAATTTCTTATTGGCATCCTCTTACTTTAAGATAAGTAGTTTACAACCCCACTTTCTGATCCTCTGTGTAGGAATGTATTGTCATTTAGGTCAAATATAAACCATGGGTTTACTTATATCACTTGCAATTTTTTCGGTCTTTCTACATCTTATATTTCCTATACTAACTACAAACACAAGAAGCAAATTGGAACAGTGTTTTTGTATTTTATTGAAGTATTTTCTCAAAATTTTTTAGATTTTTCGGCACACTCCTTTTACAGATACATGTTCACAAAAATTGAAACTTTTACGCATACATGTTTTCTAGGATGTAGGACGTAGATACACCAAGGTTTCATAATTTAATATTGCTCATCTATGTATAGCCACCTGTAAGCTTAAAGAGTTTCATTTTCGTTATATTCCGCATTCGGGAGTTGTAGAGTTCTAAGCCTCCCAAAAATTTTCATAATTTAAGCTAAATTGAGCCAAGAGCCTTGTATCTCACATTTCACAGTTAATTAAAATTAATTAATTAATTAATTAAATTGTAATTTAAAGTGTTTTTAGTTTATTGACTAAAAATCAAATCAATATCTCTTTCGTTTATAAAATATTTCAAAACTAGAAAAGGCTTACATAGCTGATATAGAGGAGATGACAACGGCAATTTTGAAGGTTTTTTTCAATATGGCTGCTAAACATACCCCAGGTGAATTCTGTAACCCCAGGGGAATAACCCCAGGGGAATTGTGTAACTCGTGGAATTCGTATTGAGATTTACCAAACTCCATTCGGCAAAACTCTCGGCTGTGTTAGTTGTGGAGAAGTAAGAAAAATATTTCTCAACTGACAGTATTGTTTGCTTTTATTGTCCTTTGTGAAGGTACCAAAGTACCTATGATTTTCAAATTAAATTATGGACTCACTGCATATACTGGCTTTGTTTTCAAAAAACAAATTATGGAAATCCTTGCAATAGTTACAGAGAAATAAGGATTTTGGTGTCTCAAGGTATATTCGGTAAGAATTTTAAATCGCGCGAAAATGATCAATTTGGTCGTCTTCCAGTGCAGAAGAGATACTATAAAAATTTTAAATATACACGCTAAAGCTTATATAGTATGTAGGATGAAATCGCATCTACATTTTATCCACTAATAAGATTCCGGTAAATATTTTTGGAGATAACTGAAAAAGAAGTCAATCAGTCGTTCTTAAGGGGGAAAACGCACCGAGAAATTTCGAAATTTTCGATTTGTTTTGTTTGGCTTTTCTTCAAGCTTAACCTCTTAAGAATGTCAGGTAAAAGCCGCATGCAAAAATTCGAAAAAAAAACGGAGTTATGGCCGATCTAGTCAGCGATGAGCGGCCGAATGAAATTCAGGTAGAAATACGCCGTCGGCCCCTATTGTAATATCGTCTGCGTAACAGGGCGTTATATCGAAAGTTTTCGTTCGGAAATAATATATTCGGTAAAAAATGGATAAAAAAAAAAAAGTTCTCGAAAATCGCAGAACCATTATAAGTATCGACCGAAGTGAAGCGGATGATTGTATGTAAGTTGAAGAATTTTGCGATTTATTCATTGCTCAACTTTCACACGCGTTTTTCTCGAAATCATGTTTTTGAAGTCGCTACGCAAAAAAACTAATGAGCCTATTGCAATTATCTTTTTTTGTGCTTATTCTATACATAATTATCTAGTCTTTGTCATATCGATTTTTTTTTAGTGGCTTAGTTTTGTTTTTAATCGGCGAAATAAGGTCGTATTTTTCTCTAAAAATCGCTATGTAAATTTAAATGTCCGCCATTTTGTCAAAAATCCGATATCTTCAAAATCGCATATGACACAGACTAGATTATACTGTCTAGATTAATTCTTTTTGTTTTCTTTTTATTTGGATGATTACAGATGAAGCAGGAGTGCGTACCGCGGAGGGCCTGCTTTTTGCGGTACTTTACGGACCAGAGGATTACTCGGCGAATATTTGATATTTTTCAATAAAAACAATTTGATGTATTCTTAAAAATATATTTTATCATTTAAAAAAGAATTGGTTTGATTACTGCTATAGATTGCCTTCAAAAAATCCAGAAAAATGGCTTTTTTCGCGCTTCTCGGTGCGTTTTCCCCCTTAAGATGAAAAAATGGCCATTTTTTGGTACAAAAATGGACATATTTTCAACTCATCATTATGAAGAACTGGTAAGTCATGACAATTCACTTTCAATGAGAAAAATATTCATAACAGAGTTCTAATGGTTGTGAAACAAAGAACGGAAGAAATATATGCAAAATATAGGAACTGGGGTGTATAAAACCCAACTGCAAAAAATCTGTCCTTCGGCGATAAAAATTCAGTTATGAAGTTAAAATGATAAAACAGACTGTACCACTCAATTACCGGCTTCTCCCTCTTTAATTTGATGACGTATTTTGGACAACCCCAAATTGGGGGTGGTACGACCCCCCATCTCCAAAAGACCTTCCTCCAGAAATTGTTCACCTATATTTTTGTACTCTAGACCCTAAATCCATAGAAGAAACCCCCAATGCTCTACGACCCTCCCACACAGAGTTAGCCGTATTTTAATATTTCGATACTTCTCACGTTTTCTTTAACTCCCGAAGTATGTTTGATAGAGAATCTCGAATGGAGAGTTAGGGAGTTTTAATCGGGGAAAACGAAAATTCTCATCTCCCAAACTCTCCGAGTTACAGAATCCGGCTCCAGGGTATAAAAGTTGTGTAACTTTGGAGCGTCAAAGATGATTTCTCAGTTTTACTTTGTTTACAAATTTTTAATAGCTTTTCACAAATTTATCGAAATTTGGACAACATCTGTCGGGCAGGTTAGCTAGGCTATCTATATAAAAAAAAAAACAGTTTATTTTTCTGTTGTACAATAACAATACCAATACCTTAAGAGTTTCCTTAAAAAGGGAAGCTGTTGCTTTAGTCAAGCACCTGGCAATCACTGAACAAAATTACAAGGAAAAGATAAATGTAAACACAAAAATAATTAAATCCTCAACTGTCACCAGTAAAATATGGAATGTCACTTTAGAAATTTACTAAAAACAGCGCTCTAACCGGTCGGAATTACAATCTCTCTTGTCGCATTTATCTCACGTTTTCATTAATTCTGCAAGCATGTTAGTGAATTCGAATGGAGAAATGAGGGAGTTTTAATCGGAGAAAACGAAAATTCCCATCTCCCAAATTCCCGAATTCTCTGTGTTATAGAATCTAGCCCCAGATAATTGTTATTTAACAAAATATTTCTCTATTGCACAAATTAAATCAAAAATAAATAGCAAAACATTAACTCTCTCACAATAATATCGTTCCTTTCAAAATCAAAGATACTTTGACTATTTTTGAATAAAAAAATTATGTATGTCAATTGTAATAGTTACCCAAAGATCCCTTTCCAAATTGTATTAAATTACTCATCTCTTATGTATCGGTTATCACCATAGAACCATCGAAGCTTATACATCTATGGCACATTTATCCAATTTTACTGTGACATTCTTCTCCCAAGATCATCACCGATCCGTAACTGAATCGCAATTTTCAAAAAAAAAAACAGCTTCATGCAATCAAAAGTGTGCGATGATAAGCGCATTAAACCGCAGATATATAGTGAATGCTTTCATAGTTAGGCCTAAAATTACACGGAGCTGTACGCACAATTATCAATGCTTTCATGGTTTTCTGATCTTTAGCAAACCCATTGTTCCCATGAAATGGTGAAGCACTTTTATCAATTTTGCTCTACACCATGAATCGATTAAGATTTTTCTCAGTCAGTTGAGTAAAATGCTTGAAGTGAAGTACACACACGATCACCGAATTCAATTTTTGGTCTAGAGAAAAATGAACAAAACTTCTTACAAATTCTTAAATAAAAAGTGGTTATCGCAGTTTAATTTGTACAAGTACGAAAGTACTGATCTGAAAAAATCCACGAAAAAGTGTAGTTTCGGAATATATTGTACTTTGGCAATGATCCTCTTTATAAGTTTTCTCGTAAGTTCATTCAAATGAAATTTATAATTATTGAGTTCATATGAAAATTGTGTTTTATCATTTCAATACAGGTGTGTTTAGTGGCCGTGCAATTTGGATATGCAACAGATATTCCTGTCGCAAATTATATCAGTGTTACAGAAAATAGCTTAACAGAACCGTTGAGTTCTCGTAAAAGTACACGCTCATCCAAGTTTGAAGATACAATTAAATCTGCCCAAGTCGATACAACAACAATCCAATACTATCCGCGAAGTATGCCCTTACAACCACCAAAATCTTTTTCAAATATTAAACAGAATTTGATCGATTATAATCTAACTAAAATGCTACCTGCCGATGGAAATGTAAAGTTAATAGAACGTGAAGATTCACAGCCTATAAACTTAAGATATTCACAACATCGACGGAAAGTGAAAATCCCTCAAGCACGAAATAAGCAAGTGAATGAAGTAAATGGTCTTACTTGGTTAGGAATACGTGATCAGATACAACGTCCACCAACATCATTATCGTCAAAAAAGAATACATATAGAAGAAGACACATTATGGATGATATGGCTTATCCTCGTCCATTTAATTTTCTATTAAATGGTCCTCAACCTTCACAATTTCGGAAAAATAAAAAACTAACAAATATACCACTGGACGACTATACTCATGGAAATGTAAATAGTATACAAGATATTTTACAAAGAATACGAGATCCATTAGAGCATCGGAAAATTGAACCAAAACAATATGCAAAAATTCAAATCTCTGGAAGATATAGACATCCCAAAGGAAAAGGAATTACTAGACTGTTCAATACAGCTGTAGAAGGTAAGCACTCAACTCGACAGGAAAATTTTCTCAATCAGTATATCCACCATAGTGATCCATTATATCCGTACAAGCCACGATCACCTAGTGAAATAAATCATTTAGCGACCAAGCAATTACAAATGTCTAGATTGCCAGCTTTTTACAATTCAGGCCATTCTAAGTCAATCTTACAACAGTCTCATATACCAGACTTGGAGAATATGTATAGCAAAATCATATCGGCTAGCAATTACCAACAAAAGGATCTACAGAATTCAAGAAATGGTAATTCGAATAATGGCAACAGTAAACCATTTAGTCTTATGTTGGATGTTTATCCGATGCATGAGGATCAACCTACTGAAAATTCTGTAACAAGTCATCGTTCACCTAGAAACAAACACAATTCCAATTTTTATCCTCCACTAGTTCCTAGTGCTGTGAATAGTCTTCCATATTCATATCAACTGGATAATTCCTATTATAACGGTATAAACTTCCCACAGGTACAGCATAATAGATTCCCTCAGCCAAACCAACTTTATCAGAACACCTATATACAGAGTCAACCTAGTATAGATCAAGACCATAGACTTCAAGGAAGTTCGTATCATGATTCATTGGATGGAAAGGACAATCCTAGCCAGATAATGGTACAACTGAATCTCTTTCCCAAAAATAAGAAGACTAATAAACAGCGAACCAGGAATACCGACTATGACCCAATTTCTCCAGTTTTTGATGATAGGATATCAGATGCATCAGAAATTCATACGACCATAATTGAAAGGGATTCTATAAAAAATATAAGTGATAATGCTATTGGCGATAAATCACATGATCAACATTATTTGAATGATCCAACTCCGTCGAAGAAGAATGAAGATTGGCACATTGAAAGAAAAGATAGTCACAATAGGAAGATAAGTCTTGAACATGTAGATTTTGATGAAAGTTCATTAATTGTGAATTCAAATGATAAAAATCTAAGACCCATCAATTCTACTAACAACAGCAACAGAATTAATGATTCCATCAATTTTAAGCTCTCCGATGGAGATGTAATCAAATTTGGATATCAAGATGCTATCGATAGTAATAAATAAATAATAATTGTTATAAAATATTTTCAACTGTGTTTATTATTTAATAAATTAATATTTACTTTTCTTGAAGGAATTTTATAGATAAATAGAAATTTTCATTTATCGATTTAAGTATAATTTTGTATATTATTTGGGTGCTTAAAAATGTTTTGTCCGTCAGGTTGGCACAATTAAATATATTTATTATTCAATTTTAATATTTCAAAATCACTAAAAATTATCACAAAAATTTCATAATTTTTTTTTATAGAATTCATCTTTCAACAACTACCTCTTATCCTACTTAACAAAATAATAAAATAGTTTTAGTCCTAAAGAAGGACTATAAAGTTTGGATCGACAATATGACATACAGTACGTTTACATGAATACTTGAGTACTTAACTTGAAATCCACTTGGTTGGGTGGTTGATTGAATTAATTCCAATTACTTGACTTGAATTTTTCTTGAATTTAATTTTCCAATTACTTAAGTTGAAATTTACGCGTTGAATGATATTTTGATTACTTCAAGCATACTGCAAGTATACTTCAAGTATTTATGTAAACGTACTGTTTGTCAACTCTTCGTTGTCAACTGGTTAATTTCCGGAGGTTTTGTAGGAGTCCCTTATCGTTCCTACACAAAAAGTGACAAATTCATTCGAATTTATGCAAGAACCTTAGGCTGGTAAATATGCTTCCTTTAGCTGAAAATAATTGGAAAATCAGACTTCAGAATGCAGCATTCTTGTGAAACAGCTCTCAACTGAGTAACAATGGAGTGGAAGCAAGCTATTGATGAAGGTAAATTTATTATCGCTCTTTTCCTAGGCATAAAGAAAGCTTTTAAGACGGTGGATATAAATATTCTCATGCACAAATTAGATAAGTAGGTACGAAGTAAATAGGAAAGGAAGCGAATAAGTTTCACTCATTTCTATCGAACAGATCGCAGAGAACTAAAGTAAACGAATTTATGTCAGGAAGAATAAACTCTACCTAAGGATTACCCCAAGGCTCTATCATGGGAATATTGCTGTTTCTTATGTATATATATTACGTGGGCAATATTCTGGACTATTATAATTTAAAACTCTTTACAGATGATGCATTATTATACAGGGTGATTCAAATCAAGATACCTTTCCGGTATAGCACGCGATTCCTTGAGGCAAGCTGATCAAAAAATTGTTCCACATACCCCCCCCCCCCCCCCCGCCCCTAGAAACCTTCCTTTCGGAGTTGTGGCCAGTTGAAGATATTCGTGAACCCTGATGGGAATAAATGAGTATAACTCTTGAACCACACTATAGATTTTGGTTATTGTTGGCTTATTAAATAGCCAAGAATAGTAGATGTCGAAAAGTGTATTCCTATGTATTTTTTAATTAAGCATCTTGAAATTTTTCTCAAATATTTCCAAAATTTTGATTTTTTTACACACAAAAGTTTTTGAAATAAATAACGGTATTTATGAAATTTGTGTGTAAAAAAAAATCAATGTTGTTGGATCATAACTTCAAAGCAGAGGACAGGAGGAGAAAGGTTTATAGAACATTTGAAAGGTCCAATGATTATCTACCTAACGAGTTTTAAATCATAGAGTGTATCGCTCAAAACAGGGTGATCTATATAATAACATGCCCAAATATCTTATCTTATCCATTATCTTGAAAGCCGTTAGGATTTCCCCTCCTCCACCAATACAATTTTTTACTTATCTAAGCCTTACCTATCCACAGTCTTTGGTTCCAAACCACTGACGGGACACCCTGTATAAAATCTTTTATAAAATTTTCATTAAGGACTTCAATCTAAGTTTCCGGTCCCCAGCAATAGATTCTTACTCCAAATAAAATTAATTGAAATAAAGAGACGAATTAAATTGAAGATAGACCAAAGCCTACAACTATCGGTGCTGATTGAACTCAGAGTTCATAGGCTAAGATCTAAAGCATTTTCTCTCAAGACAAAATGGTGAACCGTGGGTTCGTACAAAGAATATCTTGTATTCTCTGTACCGCGGTAGTAATTAATTTTCAAAATCCTGATTTTGACATAATTGTTCACAACACACTGTAAGAATGATGATTCATATGAAAATAACAAGAATTTTTTTTGTCTATTTTTGTTTGTTCCAGAGAGATGGTGTCAAGATCTTGAAGACGCAGATACCGAGTTGCCGATCGACGTGATTATTTTGAATTTCGTTTAAACGAGGGTAGGTTCAAGTCTGTAGTGTAAAAACCTTTTTAGTTTTTATAGATAATTTAACAAAGAATTTCAATCATTTCAATTATACTTCAACAAATTCATAGATAGCTTATCAAGGGTCTTTCAAATTGAGTTTTCAAAAGTAAATAGTTAAAAGACATAGAATTTGAATTGAAATTGAAAAAGTTTTTATTTATTTTTGAATTCAATGTTTACCATTTATACTCTAAAAATGATATCCCCCATGTGACCACCACTGGCGTCTCTACAGTACCCGATTCTTTTATCAAAATTTTCAATCACATTCTGGCATCTATCTCACCAATAACTCGAATAATTTCTGCTTTCTATGCTTTAACGTTTCGAGGATTATCCTTGTAGAACTGTGCTTTCACATGACCCTAGAGAAAGAAGTCTAACGGTATCAAATCACAGGATCTTGAAGGCCATTTCACATCACTGAATCTGGAAATAACACGTTCTGGAAACTTTGTATGCAGTAATTGCGTTTCTCTAACTGTATGACATGTAGCCACATTTTGTTGACATGTCTTCAGTATCAATATTTTCCAGTTTTGGCCATAAAAAAGTTGTGATCATGTCGCGATATCTGGTACCGTTAACGGTTATGGCTCTTCCAGCATCATTTTCGAAAAAGTACGGATTAATCACACCACCAGACCACAATGCACACTAAACAGTGAATCTTTGTGGATGCGTTCGCCTCTCTTGGATCACGTGAAGGTTTTCATCTCCCCAAATATGGCAGTTTTCTTTATTAACGTAGCCACCTATCTCGAAGTGTGCTTCGTCCGAAAAGATGATTTTTTTTTTAAATCATCGTTTTGTTCCAGTATCCAATTGATAAAGTTCCGACACATGGACTGATCTTGTGGCAGTAATTCTTGTGTCAATTGAACTTTGTAGGCCTTCAACGCTAAATCTTTGTGTATAATACGCCATACAGTTGACTCGGAAAGTCCCAATTGTTGTGAATGTCGGGAAATTGACGTGTTTGGGTCAGCTGCAACACTATCATTCACAGCACCAATATTTTCTTCTGAACGACCGGCACGAGCATACTGACGTATTTTGCGATCTTATACTGCACCAGGGGGCCTATTCTTGAATAACGAATGGTTTTAACGTATTCGTTATATAACGAATGGTTGATAACGAATCGTATACACCGTTCGTATTCTTGAACCTCTTCGTTATAAAGTCGAAGTGGTGAAAAAGTATTTCAACATAACGAGTGTGGTAAGATTAAATCTGTCAATTTACAAATTGGATATCGTCAGCTATTTCATATTTTAAAATATAATTTGTAAAAAATGGCAAGCTTCAGTGAATTGTCATTATTGTTTGGTCCTGAAATCGTTAAAGAATCTATGGACTATCAATTACGTCAATAGTTAATCAATTCCTGCACCCTTAATTCAACGTTGGATAGAAAAAAAGGTTGCAGGAGGACCTCCACCAGTGCCATGCAAATGTTTTTTATGCCGCCGCAGATTTTCCTTTTACCACACATTTTTATCCTGCCAAATCTGGACTGGAAATTTTCTATTACCTTTGTTTCGAATATAATATCATAAAAAAATTTTTCTAGTTCTTTTGTGCTTCGGGTATGGAAATTAATACTGATTTTATTTTGCCACAATTCCGTGGCATCTTTTGAACTGAAAGAGTTCTCATATTTACCAAATCTCAGTTTCTGGTTTTCCTTTAAAAACTCAATTAGTTTAGTTTTTTGAGCATATGATATTTTCGCACATCTTTTATCTCCCATTATCACCCATAAAGTAGCAGCTGATTCACTCTTCGTTTGGGATAACGAATGGTTGAACCCACTCGTTAAATAACGAAGGGTTTGCGTTCGGTATATAACGAATGCGGATTTCAAGAATACGATTCCGAATGGTTTTGACAGTATAACGAATACGGAATCTGTCTTCGTTATTCAAGAATAGGGCCCCAGATTCTTAAAATTTCCGCACAATATTACCAATTTGTTGCTCAGTTGGACGATTGTGTCGACCATAAACATCACGTAATTTGCAAAATACATTTCTGACAGAACGACCATTTTCATAAAATAATTCAATAATCTCTATACGGTGTTGTTATGTATGCGACCCCATTTTTATAAATGGCAAACCTTCAGCTGTCAAAATGACATATAATATGGGTGCGTTCGATGTTTGAAGTGTGTTACACAGGCGCGTACTTTTGAAAACTCAATTTGAAATACCCTTTAGTAATGCTCAAATTAAGTTTTATTTTCACTCTTACATTTACTTCAATGAATTAATCAAAGTCTTAAGTGTCAAAGAGTAATGTACGAATTTCCAATGATATCTCTTACGAGTGTACATTAGTGTACATGTTCATTAAGTCATTAATGAAGTAATAAATAGACTTCCTACTGGGACGTTCTCGTATAAACCTAGGGTATCCTAAAGTTATACTACCTGGTTTTTTTTTAAATACCTTGGCTTACACGGAGTTACAGCAGCTCGTACGCTGAAAACCTGTTGTTTCTAATTTCGTTCCCAGAAATTACAATAAAAACTTCTTGGGATAAATGTTTGACATTTGTCAATTGTGAACTGGCACTTGAAATTTGATTGTAATTGCGATCGATTGCGGTATATAAAAATATTTCTAACGCAAAAATAAGAAAGAAAAAAAAGAGGAAAATAGCTAGAATACATACAAAGAATGATCTTTATCGACTCGGAACTATAATACATTGTTATTTCAATTAGTATAAAAAAATATTCGTTACTGATATATGCCCGTTTCGTTTGTTACATTATATTCTAATAAAAAAGTAACTATTAAATCTATGAGGGCTCAACATATATTGAAGATGATCATGCATTCGGTAATGGAAAAATATATCGTGAAAGTAAATTAAAAATAAAGTTGGGGAATACATGAAAAGTGGTGTATTAGATGGATCTGAATATCGGTGTTGTATTCCTGTCTGTATCCTATCCACATTTTTATCTAGCAGAGAAGAGTTACGGTAAGAGCTTAATACGATTTAAACAGGATCGAGAAAAACATGAACTGCCGTTGGTACTGGAAACATTCTCAGGCATTCCAATGCAAGTTAAAGCTAGAAATTTATTAATGCAAAACTGTACTGTAAATCGTGTAATAAAGTAAGTATTTCAAGTGAAAAGAAAATAATCTAAATATTTGCACTAATACATTTCATTTTTCTTCATTTTAGTTTTACCAAACCAATCCAAAGCTTATAATATTGCCACTGTTTTGATTTAGACAACAGCTGAGTTGGACACGATGTATATTCATCTCAAGTCAAGGTAAACATTTTAAATTCAAAAATAATGAAATTGTAAAGTATGGTGTAATATTGAAAATTTTTTTTTCTATTTTTGATTTATAGATGGTTATAAATCTACAAGTGATCGGAATTTATAGAGCCTATCGTTTTATGTGAATATGGTGTTTTTATCGTATTGATTGAAATCGGAATTTGAAAGCAGTTGTTAGACTTCCAAAGAATGAAGAGCTTCCTGAACTAGGATCTACTACGAAGATTTCCTGAATTAGGATTATCAATTACTAATAAAATTGAAAAAATGGTGGAGCTCAAGTGAATAGATTTGAAGCAAACAACATGTGAGAAGTTCTCTAAGTTCTTAAATTAAAGATGTCAGAAAACGTTTTAATAGTTATTTGAGAAGAAGCCAAATGGATAGAGAAAATCAGTTCTGTAAATTTTGATCATCAAAACATTATTAATTTTATACATATTGACAAAACAGCCGATGATAAAAGTGAAAGTATTGCAGCACAACTGCTTCATGCAGAAATGATGGAACTTATTTGGTCGCAGATGATACAACAGTCCTTTTTTCATAATTGAAATTGAGTTACAGAAAAGGCGATATCTAGCACCGATGTAAAAAGCTAATAAAGCAATATGTAATTAAAAATAAACTGACCTACAATGCAAAGATTAGGCCAAACTTTGATGAGTGTTCTCTGAGTGAATAAATAATAATAAATAATTTTTTTTTTACATATAATATTTATTCTCGTTAGTATAATAACAAATTTTTAATTTTTTCACCCATTTCATAAGTAAAATTTCACAAATTACTAGAAACTCTAAGTAAAATTATGCTTAGGGGAACTGTCAGAAAAATGTCACTAGAAGCACGTTCATGAAATAGGCTGCAGCCAGTCATAA
This sequence comes from Dioctria rufipes, assembly GCA_963924295.1. Taxonomy (NCBI): domain Eukaryota; kingdom Metazoa; phylum Arthropoda; class Insecta; order Diptera; family Asilidae; genus Dioctria; species Dioctria rufipes. The sequence goes on along the minus strand of OZ002743.1, from coordinate 61,651,124 downwards.
CTATTTCGCAGCCAGGAATAGCTGCGTGTAGCTGCTCCTGACTTTATGAACGGATTTAGCCATTGCCAGCTTCAAAAATATCATCATTACAGTATGAGTTACATTTCATGTAAATACCCAAAACGAAATTTATTACCTACTTCGTCTATTAGTAAATCAATAAATGGCTTCCCAAACTCATTCATATAAATGGTTACATTTGCCATTATAACAATAATATTTTTTTCTTTTCTGAAATTTAAAAATAACGGCAATCAAAAATGTCAAATGTTTGTGTTAGTTAGCTATGCTGGATAACACACTCGGTACCAGCTACAGCCGGCTACGAAACCAGTTACTATGATTTTTCGGATGACAAGAACTGTCAGTTAGTCAATTCCAAAATCTGGTTATTGTATTTCCGAATGACGATAGCCACATCTACAACTAGCGGCTGCAGCCTACTTCATGAACGAGCCCTAGATTTACCATGAACAGCAAAAACCTTGTTTGATGAGTGCACAAAACCCCGGGTAAATATCCGCCATACTACAGGGGGAAAATGTCCCCGGGTAAATATCCGCCATACTACAGACGGAAAATGTACACGGTGTTTTTATCAAACAAACTTAATCGCGATGGATTAAATACGTTTGAACAAATTGTACTTGCTCTAGCTAATACCAATTCTTATGATGCCCCAGATCACGGGCTCCCAACCTATGGGTCACGACCACGAATGGGTCGCAACGGGTTTTCTGTGGGGTAGCCAACTTACACCGTTAACTCAAAAAAGTATTGACAATAATTCAATATCAGACAGGTCCGTAGACGTTAAAGAGCAGATTTTGAATAAAATCAAGGTTTCACTATTGCTTTCTTTTCAAGTTGATGAATTAAGAGACGAAAGCTCGTGTGCTTAATTGCTTGCCTTCGTGAAATATATTCATTTAGATAATATCAAAGAAGAGATTCTATTTTGTAGTGGACTTGAAACTACTACAAAAATTGAAGATATTATGGAGAAGATAACTACGTTTTTGAGACTGTAGGATTAATGTGAAAAAACGTCTGTGGGGTTTGTACGGACGGTGCACCACCTATGCTTGGATCAAAATCCAGCTTTCAGAAAAAAGTAAAAGAACTTGCTTCCTAAACATGGGGAATCCTCTACATGATTCACCGGTATGCCCGTGCCAATAAGACTCTTCCAAATTCTCTTAACTCTTAACATATGTCTGTTTAAAGAACCTTACAAAGATATGGACTTTGATCACGAGGTTCTCCTTTTCTACTTTGCTTGTCGAAAGGAAATGTTGTGAATCGTGTCTTTGAAGTGAAAGATGAAATCAAGTCGTTCCTGAAAGTGCAAGGGAAACATGACCTTTTTGTATATTTTAACGACAAAGCTTGATTGAAAAGAGTAATATATCTAGAAGATATGTTAGAACAGCAAAATAGGCTTAACCTGAAACTTCAGGGAAAGGAAACGAATATTATCGTATTTCGTGATAATCTCGGGGAATTTTTATCCAAGCTGCAAAACTGGCGAAGAAAAATAAATGTTGGAACATTACCCATATTTGAGAAACTCTGCACTGTGGTAGATGAATCCGAAGATGAAATAATTAAAAATTTCAAGGAGGAGATTACTGGGCATCTCAAATTCCTTGAAAACGAACTTCAGTGTTACTTCCCTGAGCTGAAAGAAGAAGAAACTACATTGACACAAAATCCAATCTCTACATCCCTTGATGTAACCAGAATTCCCGATGAATTACAAAATGAATTCTTGGATTTGTGGAATGATCGGAATGATTCCTCGGCACATAACTTGTTTAAAGAAAAATTCTTTACACAATTCTGGGGTGGTATGTATCATTCATACCCAAATGTGACGATGCTTGCCTTTCTACTTTTAGTTCCATTTGTGTCTACATATCTCTGCGAGAGTGGATTATCAACTCTTCTTCGTTTAAAAACAAAAGAAATAAAGAAATTAAATGTTGAAAATGACATGAGGTTGGCGTTAACAAAAACTTACCAGCGAATTTTGAGGCTGATTAATAATATGCAATTTCAACCATCACATTAAATTAATTATTAAACATAATTTAAAATAAAATTATACTAAAAAAACTATTCTCGTTGTTGTTTTTTAATTACCCTACTAAAAATTCTTTTATAAAAAGGGGTCGCTACCCGAGAAAGGTTGGGAAGCTCTTCCTTAGATGAATACTCGTATGTCACACATCTGTATAAATTTGATTTCTTAAGTGGTTTTTTACATATATTTCTAAAACAGTTCGTTGGATAGAAAAAAAATTATTGTAACCATTTTTATAGAATTTCATATTCTGAAGAAATTTTCAGTACCTACAATGAAACCGTCTAGGACTGATCGTTTTCACAGTATACGTGAAAATCCAAACTTTGTATATAGCAAAACCAAGAAGACATGCAAAAATCGAAATAACTTTTAATATTATGCGTGTATGTTCAATTCATTTTACTCTACCGTCATTATTTCTATGCGTTGCAAATGGAATAACAAACTTTAGTATACCCTTTAGATTTCATCTAGAGTATAAAAATGAACGAAGGTATCAATATAAAAACTATATTTAAACACGCCTAAAGTTATGCTAAACTATTCCAGAAAAATAGTTTAAACATAAACGACAACTACATATACGTCACGATGAAACCGGTAAATTTCTATTCCATACATTTTCATCACAGTCTCTCTTTCAGATATTTTTCTAAACAATCTTCATTTTTATTTTGATATTCTCATTCGTCACAAAACCGAAGAGAATAAAAATACGCGTCTGCTGAGAGAATCCTCTGTCCAAGTCCAAGCTGCATGCCAGAAACGAATAGAGGCTATCATCGTTTCGCTTTCATTTCATTACACCACTCCAAAAGAACGATCAGTTCGTCTTATTCGCTTTGGATATTTGGTCACCGTCTATCTCAACGACAATAATTTCATGGTGTACTCGACTGAGACAAAAAGAATGCCCCACAGAAGAAATATTCTAGAGTTTTTGCCGAGATCTGTCTGCAGATTTTATGTCCATGATCTTCTTTGGTCACATGTAAGAAAGAGATGCGATCATGCCTTGTTTTCAAAGTATCAAAACCAGTCTTTTCTGTGGTGAAGTATTATGCGATCCGATCAATGTACACAGGTACGGCAGGTAAAACCAGAAAACTGATCTTTTGTCCGAGAGCTGTTAAACACGTCACACACAGCAGCCATTCTCCGCTCGTTTGAACTTAGTACAAAGCGATCCGCGTTAACGGTATCTAGGTATTTTGGTTATTTTAAAGCAATTTCCTTAGACGGAAAGATTTTCTTTAATTGGAAACGAGTAACTAACTATAATTAAAAGTGCAAAATACTTACTTTCGCGGAAACGTTAGTAAGATTGTGATCGTTGTGTGCTCTTTACGATTTCGTGACCTTCGAGCTTGATACTTCCGATCCTTACCTTGCCATTACTTTTGGATTCGCGAATGAAGCCAGCCGCATAGTTTTCTGCATAAGATTTTGTTAAACGAAATATGATTCACGTGAAAAGTGTTACAGTGTGCTATGAAAAGTGAATATACATCTCGAGAAAGTATCACCAAATATTTCGAAAATATTTATTTTAGAAATGTCATGAATGCGAGATGAGTCGAGAATATAATTCGCATGACCGCAATTTCCTCTTCGAATTCCTAGCACCGAACGTATTTATTGTGGTGTTGGTGCGCAAACATGTTTAGTGAATATTTGCTGATAATTTTTAAATGAATCACAAATCTTTGAAAGTCATATAAGTGAACGTAACGCAACAGCCTTTTCACATATCTTGTGGTGTGTATCTAAATAGTGTTAGTAACAACTAGTCAAGGCTACATATTTGCCTACATCATAGATAGATAGATAGATAGTTAGTTAGTATCTATCTACGTCCAACAACTGATAATAGCATTGGGGACCAACCTATACAATTGTTAGAAAGTAACAATGCGAACTCTAGGCAACTCTCAATGGATAACCCACTTTACAACTCTTGGGATTGTACTTCTTTTACGGATAGCGAAATGCCAAATTGTAAATCGGCCACCACACTTTATTCCCGGATCTGGAGACATGGCACGGTTTAGTTTATCTGAGAATACACCAGTTGGTAGTCCAGTTTACCAACTAAAAGGTAATGCAATTATTTGCTCACAATTAAATGATGAAAATCGGATTTTTTGGTGATGGAATAATGATTTTTTATTTAGCCACAAAACAAAATTATTAGATGCATGCTAGCAAGTTAAAAATATTTGCAAGATAATAAGACGAAAGTCAGCCACCTGAAAAGATGGCAGAAAGATGATGACAAATCGGATAAAGGTCACAACCAATAACACTTTTAAAGTCTTTTTTGAACGAGCTGCGCGCATAAAGTATTTCTTACAAGAAGTACAAGTAATCTCAGCTTCTGGTTTCTATCAAAGCAATTATCTTCAATACTGATTTATACTCTTTACAATTAATTAGACAAAAGTTTAATTATTAAAAATTATTTTTGGTTTGTTGGTTGGTTGGTTAGTTAATTACAGAGAAAGATGAAAATTTGTTAAATGCTGAGAAGGGCTATTGTGCTCAAACTCCCATTTCTTTAAAGCAAGCCAGTCCCTTGGATAGATATAGGAACCAGCGGAGTGATCAGTCCTTCAACTCACCAGAGTCTAGCTGTAATTTACTAAAAGTTGCCATTCTGCATTTAGTTATCGTCGGGGTATTCGCACAAAATATTAAAGGCAATTTCAGCATCCTCCAAAGATAGTCTGCATGTGGGACCGGAGCCCACGCCAGTAGTAGCAAAGTGCTTCCTGAGTTGAAAGTGCTTAAGAGTCTAACATCGGGCTGAAATCCAAACATCGGCTTTGGGCCGATCAGATATGTAGCTGAGCCTTTTCTAGCAAGTTCATTAGCTTTGTTGTTGATAACAAGGCATTGATGTTCCCGGATCCTGATCATGTTAACCCGATTGGATCCACTCGGTTCGTAATAAATATTCTGGAATTTCCACACGAGCTTTGATTTTACCACGACAAATGAAATAGCTCTAATTGCATCTTTGCATCTTTATCTTCTCCGACGTTTGACTTTCGGAGAAGATATCCTGGCGGCAGTAAAGGGGTCTGTGACGCACAGGGCTGCCAAAGTGAAAGACATATGAGAATGAATCATGTATGTTTAACGATAAAAATTATGTTGAACTGGAGAAAGAAGAATAGATGTATTGAAGATGGCATTGGATCTCCCAACGTGGGTACTGTAGTGGGATTTGAATGGCAAAGGGGTTATTATACAAAGAATTTATGTGCTTACGCGAGTCGAACAATTAAAAATATCAAACATAGTCCCTTGGGCAGGGGACGAAAGATGTAGAAGTTGCCTAATTGGAGGAGTTAATGCATGTATGATGGTAATTCTTGTATGTCGATTATGCGCGTATGCTATAAAATTACTGACATGATTTCCATAATCTCTACCCTCTCCAGACCTGTGCCAGGCGTATCTCAATCTTCTTGTGGTCCCCGCTGACACCCTGTGTGCGATTAAGATCTTAAGTCCGAATGGTGTAACCACACCTGTTAATAAAAGGATATCACATGTAAAGATTCCACTAGGAGTACCCCCATGGCCTTATGGTCATGTACTACGAAGCCATACCAACTGGGTAGCCGACATTGCTGACATGCTACCACATGGTTGACGAGCCCTGGATGGCTGTACTATAATAAATAGTTACAATAGTAGAATTATTCACCTCAACGTGGAGTATGCCCAATTATGGGAGCATCGCGGTAGTTTTGGTAGCCCATATGCGAGCAGAAAGATTATGTCTGTGTCCACATGACCTAGGCGGACATTCTTCTTTGAACAGAAGAGTATGTCCTTTGCGTTCAAGAATCTGAAAGATGGTCGTTTATTAGGGAGTACTTGGATATTTGGCGTTAGGCGTGTAGTTGCGCTTAATCAACTGAGTGCCGTGACCCAGAGATCAGCTGAGATCTTAGATGGGTCTCGCTTCGACCAATAAGTTCAATGTCAAGCATGCACTGACATAAACTGGTATTCATCGTGACAGAATATAATATATTCTGTCTCATTAGGGCGTTGATTGTCGCATTGATAGTAATCCGCACATTAAGACTGCTGTGGAATTAAAGCTATTGTCCACGTTAAACCACAAGAACTTTCTGTCGGAGAAGATAAAATTGCTTTTATTATTAAGAGGTCTCTTCAGATTTCCGGAGGCATAGGTCAGCATCATCTCACAAACCTCGGGTTGGAATACTGTAGCGTGGCTCCCAATGCTCAATAAAGTCTTAATGTCTTAAGCCTAAGTGCAACGCTCCACGGCCCGGAACATTTATCTTAATGTTAAATGTTCTTTTATATTATCTATGTAGCTAGTCACTATAGTGAACTGTACAAAGATGCAGTTAAGTTTAAAATGTGTTCCTTTGTAGGCTTAGCTGCATGTTTCTCTACAGATATACAAAACAGCTTGCATTACGCTTTTGCATAATGATTGCATGTGGAAATATTTACTTAAAATGAAACACAACTTAACTTGCTTTAGTAAAGAAAAACCATAGTTTCATGTATTTCTTGATAATGTTACAAAATAAGATAGCACTATTAACGGTATTACGCTTGATCAAATTTATACTTACCTCGCTTTTTATAATGAGCAACTATTTGTTCTACTTGAGAGAGCAAGTCAACAAAAAAACATTGAAAAAAAGTGTCACACTGAGTGATGGTAAATCTAAATTTAACTAGGCAACATTTTGGATGGAAAGCATTTATAATCACGTTTTACGCCCAAGTCTTGTTATTCAGCAAATGCCTTCTAAAGGATGCTCCCAAAAAAAAACGCGCAATTTAATTTTCCATCGAAACGCTTCATTTATTTGAAAAATGTTGATATTTTTATCAGGTAAGGTACACCATTAAGTGTGGAACATAATATCGGACAAAATTGTATATTCTTGCTACTGTAACGAAATTTTCGATTACATTTTCGCATATTTGGCACAAGATTGTGATTTCACAAATTTTCAAAGAATGAAGTCGGAAAGTGTCACACGATCTGGGTAGCCATTAGCCAATTCCGGTTACCATTAATTCGAAATGATGTGGTTAAGAAATTTATCTTCTTCATGGTTTCATCTGTATTATGAGAGACTCAATCGTCCTCCTCTGACCAAATATCGACCTGATAAATTTCCTCACTTCCAGAGCAAAATATTCTTTTCTTATGTTACGACAATGTACGGCATTCGTTGTGACCACATTGGGGTTTGTATTCTCGAAGTAAAACCTAATTAACTGCACACGGCATACTGAAATCTGCAGCAAACAATACGATGTGGGGGATAAAAGTGCAGATCATCGTTGACTATTTTGCAACATCCTATTGATGAATGCGTAGTGCTGCGCATGGTCGATTGGCTGCCACTTGTTATATCAGCTAAACTTTGTAGACATACAAATCTTTCGTGAGAATATACAGCATAGTCCTTCAGGAAATACTCCATTGCTGTAATCAAGGTTCCAGGACTCTCGCCAGCACTTTCAGTCAAATGCAATGTTAGTAACTAAGGAACACATTTTATGAGCATAAAAGACAAACTATTGCCTGAAGTAGATGATCCCAAATGGATGTCTGATTTGATGTTTCTGGTTGACATTGCAGGACATTCAAGCAACTTAAAATTGAAGCTTCATGATGAATTAATTGCACAGCCACCTAAAAGCGTTTCAGAACCAAATTCTTTTGTAGGAAACACAGATGTGACTGGAAACCTTACCATTTTACAATTCTGGCATGTTATGGGGAAATATTGCTCGCGTTCAATATGGTTAAGAGCTGAAAACATTGTAAAAATTTTCATTGATTCCGATATTACTAACTTTTGTATCTGAGGCTCAATTAATTAATTATTAATTAATAAATAATTGGAATTGAAAAAAAAATTATCATTTGTTATCTATTACACTACACTGAAATTTCTGTAACCTAATATAACAACATGAATAAATAAAGATAAGAAATATTCCTACGGATTACCGCCTGCGTCACTATTTTCGTTTTCTATACACCTACTACACCACTGCCTACCGTGACTTCATGAGTATATGAAAGCTTGTCGTACGAGCTCCCTATAGTTGCTCATCCCTGTTCCTCATCATGCCAAACTTGCTGTGCTAAATAAAAGCACGAAAGAAACAGAGGAAAAATCATTTTCATGTATATTTTGACAAAAGATCAAATCAACCACGTCAATTAAGCTGGAACCGCCATTTCATGGTAGAAAAGTTTTGAATACGTCAAAATTTAGGGCTCAATTGGGGCTAATTTAATGCTACTTCCCCGAAATTAATGCTCTCTGCGCTTTATGTGGCATTAATTTAGCCCTAATGGAGCCCTAAAAAATTTTATGTAATGCACTTCCACTTACGATAGTACCATTTAACTGATTTTTATAATTGGTGGTCCTAACTTTTGATAAAGCTGGATTATCCATGGATTTTTTTCCAAAATACTAGAGCATTAAATTCAGGGAAGTGACATTAAATTAGCCCTAATTAAACCCTAAGTTTTGATGTACTAAAGTCAACTTACTTCAAAATACAGTAATTATACTATGCTACTTCCATCTCTATTCACAGTCCAAGTCATACCCGGACGAAATTTGAAATCTGAACCTTTTAGTTGATGAGCATCTTCATTCGACAGAATATTACATCACTATTGGAAATAAACTTATCAAAACTAATATTCACCAATACATCTTAAATGGTGAAATCCGATTAGAAAATTCCAAAACAATACAAAATAAAATTTCTTCTCACACATAACTGTATTCATAACTAAAATGGAAATATTTCCACTCAATTAATAAAACTAGTTGGCATAGTTTTTAAAATATGCAAGTTATTAATGCAAATTGATAATGCAAATAACTCTCAACCGAATTATCATAATTCGTGCCGTTTTTGACGCAAAGTCCAAATCCATAACGAAGTTTTCTTCAAAAACTTATCGTAAAAGGCATCAAGTCTTAATCAGAAAAAAAAATCGAATTCCATCGAAATTGAATTTTTTTTTTCCTAAGCTCACATTATGAAAACAAATAAAACCTTACAGCAAATATTACCGGGTGTGGGTACAAAGGGTATCCAGCAGAACAGCTTTCGCGCAATCCGTGAATAAAATCTACACTTTTAAGCCAAAACTTAATTATCTGAGAAAATTACGTAACGAATAAAAATTCCGGTACAATGAATTATGCAGGCGGTTGCTTTATATGTATAGTTACTTCAATCTAGTTAAGATCTGATAATAATGGTGGTAATGGTAACGTAACACTTACTGTTCAGCCTTGACTGGTATGCAAGCCGAAACCAAATCTGCGCGGTGCAAGCATATTGGCTCACTATAGTATCATTAACAAGATTTGCCATGCGCAGTGTACTTTACTTTGCACAATTATATACACGCAAGCTTATCAACTTTCCAAACACTTTGACAAACCAATATTCGGTTCAGTAGGTTTTTTCAGTATTATTGACGGATTATATATACCTATGGCAAAAAGTTGTAGCTATTTCCTTCAATTTTTTTACCGAATCGATGCCGGCTCTCGGTTAGAAGGTAATAACCGCATAAATAACACTTTTACCGGCAACCGAAAAAGGTATGAAAAAATTTTCTAACGATTCTTCGCCAAATCTGGATTTCCTGGCTGTGATTTTGAAAACTTGATAATGGGTAAGCCTAAGCCGTCAACTTTTTTAGACGTGTACATAAATCTAGTTAAGCATGACTACATTTGGTTTAGTCGAGTGGGTGCTACCTGAGTATTTATAGCAGTCTCACGTGCTTACATTGCTCTCAATCCGATCATGTTTCGCAAAACTTTGGAATTTTGAGATGACACTTTGACACTTATGATTTTGGATTAGTATAGCCTTAAAGAGGCTTTACTATTTTATAATGATTATGTAAATAAAAATGGATGCAATACTTAAAAATTTTATTTCAAAACTATTTTCTTTATTACAATGCCCAGCAATAGATTTGTATTATGTTTTATATAATTTCTTAATATTTTATCGGAATCAATTAATTTGTGTGGCAATTGATTGTGTCATCATCGGTCAATAGGGCTGGGTCAAATACTTAATTTTCTATTGACACGAATTTCTTAAAAAATCTATCAATTATGAACTTATATGTAAAACAGAAATTAGTTATTGACATTAAGAAATGGCAATTAAGCTGACGAACTTTTTCTATGGAATTTATTCGAATGGCACGCTCTATGTAATTGCAATATCAAAGATAGAAAAACATTTCTTCCTATACAAGATATACAACAACAGTTGGAAATATAAAGTCTTTAAGGTTCTTCGAGATTATAAAATGCTTTAAAAAGGATTCAGCCTTTGTTCACTAGGACCTCCCAGCTCTAATTCTAAAAACAATTTGGGTTCCACTCCTCTACTATTTATTTGAAGTTATAAAATTCTCTTTCGAAAATAGAAGAGTTCGAAGTTAAAGTTCGAAAAATATTTGAAATTCAAAGGAATAAGATTTACATATTTTATCCCTAATACAATTTAAAATCTCGATCTCAATTTCGTCACTCACATGTGCTTTCTAAATCTAAATTATTATTATTGATGATGGAACGGACGATCTGGGGCCTATTCTTGAATAACGAATGGTTTTTACGAATGGTTGATAACGAATCGAATACCCCGTTTGTATTCTTGAACCTCATCGTTATAAAGTCGAAGTGGTGAGAAAGTTGTTCAACATAACGAGTGTGGTAGGGTTAAATCTGTCAATTTACAAATTGAATATTGTCAACTGTTTCATGTTTTAAAATATAATTTGTAAAAAATAGCCAGTTTCTGTGAATTGTCATTATTGTTTGCGTCTGAAATTGTTGAAGAATCTATGGAAAATGAATTACGTCGATCGTTAATCAATTTCTGCACTTTTAATTCATCACTGGATAGGAAAATTATTTCGCAGGAAGACCTCCACCAGTGCCATGTAAATGTTTTTTGCCGCCGCAGATTTTCCTTTCACCACACATTTTAAATCCTGCTCACTCTGGAAATTTTCTATTAGTTTTGTTTTAAATATAATATCATTAAAAAAATTAATATGAATTTTCTAGTCCCTTTTCGTAGCGGGTATGGAATTTAATACTGATGTTAGCCTTTGCCACAATTCCGTGGCGTCTTTTGAACTGAAAGGATTATCGTATTTACCAAATTTTAGTTTCGAGTTTTTCTCTAAAAACTCAATTATTTTAGTTTTTTGAGCATATGACATTTTCGTACATCTTTTATCTCCCATTATCACCCGTAAGATAGCAGCTGATTCACTCTTCGTTTGGCATAACGAATTGTTGAACCAACTCGTTAAATAACGAAGGGTTTGCGTTCGGTATATGACGAATGCGGACTTCAAGAATACCACATGTATCGATCCCGAATGGTTTTGACAGTATAACGAATACGGAATTTGCCTTCGTTATTCAAGAATAGGCCGGCGTGTGGGTGGGATTACAAAGTACTAAAAGTAGTGAAGTACTTAAAGTCTCAACGGCTTAAAAGAAAACAGCGATTGTAATGGACAATACGCAATGAAATGTAATGTAATTTCAGGGAAAGGACAGAAATAAAATAATCAGAATATGTTGGCAACTGATCTAGGAAGAAAAAACTGTATTTAGAATTTTTGTTTTTTTAATATTGGAACATTAATATGGTAGAAGAAAAAATTGCGGAAGGCCAGCTATCGAAGAGAATTAGAAGTTTGTGGAATACTTAATGTTCTTCACGCCATCTACTTTTCAGTTCTAAATGTACAATTCATGAGCTCTATTGACTATGTTTAGTTATTCTTATGATACACATATAAATTTACCTGGGTATTTGATTCAGTATAATTGAATTACCTAGTTAATTGCAAACCCCGGATATACATAAATCGAGGTATTTTGAATCTTAACGCGCATGTCGGGCGTTTGGTATGGGATGTATAATAGCATTAATTCAAGCGAAGCGTCAGTAGGCGATGTAGATGATAATATTCGAATTTTGACTTTATAAATTCCACTTTGATTGTGATTTGCCGCTGTCTATTGCAAAACATGTGCTTACACAAATTTTATATTTCTAGCGAATACCAGGTGGCGCTGTTATCAGGGTAATTTCAATTACCCAGCAATTTTTGAGGATATGAAATACCCGCTCGTTTTTCGGGGTATTTGTCAGATTACTCATGCTATTTGGTGACACACACAGAGTAAAAACAGGATAATTTAAATACCCAATTAAATTTACCCTATGTGTATCACAGGTATTACATCCGATCTATGGTGCAATAGTCAGCCTTTACATTTTAAATTTTAATAGAGACAGTATGCCTTAATAGGCAACCACAACACTTAATTTTCATAAGCAACGTTTTTTTTTTATACAGACACAAAAGTTATTTTAAACTTTATGAACGCTGTTGTCTTATCAACCCATCTTAGAATTTTGAAAAAAGACTAGCTCGAAAATTTTCGCATATAGCACAACGTCTCACAATGCAGGCAGAGTGGAGCAGTGTGAAGCACAATGAACATTGAGTCCAGAACGAAGGTATTCATAATACGACGCAAAGTGAAATTCGAACTTTGACATTAATATAACAATTAAGAAAACTGTCGTTGTCAAAACAAAAAAGATTCGAAAAAGGAGACACTTGTTGCACCATCAGATTGTTTCAAAACTAGATAAAAATTAACATAATTTTTTTTTTTGGTTCTTCAAACATGAAGATTACAAAAATAACTTTTGTTTTCAATTGGCATTCACAAAAAAAACATTAAATCAGAAAATATTATTAAAACATGTTAGTTATAACAGAAAGAAATATGGAGCTTCTTCCACGCCATCTACATGCTAGTAGATCGAAATTCCAGTTTGGAAATGGCAGCGTGAAAATAGAATAGAACCTATTTTCATGCAGCTCCATTTTGCGCTACTCTGACCCAAACAGAGATAGCCATATGCATTACCACGTGCGAAAAAAGGATGCCAGTTGTCAGTTTACGCCACTTTACTCCACTCTGCATTATGAATGCGGCATTTCACATGCCAAGAACTTCGCCATTTCCATTTGGTGTGGACAGTGTATACGCTTACCGGATAGACATTTCTTATAGCAAGGCTCATGGAAAACTCTATTATCTTGATCATATGAAGCGAAGTAGACTGGATAACCGAGCTCCGGAATTAGAATGAAGTACTGTGAACACTTGGTGCTATGCAAATTAGAACTATTGTAATCGTAGCTACTCCGCTTCATGTGATCATAGTATATGAAAGCAATTATGGTCAGCCATCACGATATCTATAAATTTGACATTTTTTCACAATAAAGATGGCGTGAAGAAACCAATTCGGTTCATCTGTATGCTTAAAACGTGCTTAATTACATAAATACACAGCTTTACTCTCTTAAATAACAGTTCTTCAAAATGAATAATTTGGACACCCCAATAATATTTGACAGCTCAAGTCATCATCTATGGAAATAGCAATGGCGACGGATGTGTAGACCCTGGCGGTGTTAATTCCTTTTTATAACCTAGATGATGAAGTAATACTGAATTTGTTATTTCAATTACAACGCTTAGAAATAATGACGGTAAAGTAAAATGGATTGGACACCCACTCATAATATTCAAAGTTATTTTGATTTTTGCTTGTCCGTCTGTCCTTCTGACTGCCTGTCTGTCTGTCCGCCCCCACGATAACTCGAGAACGCGTTCACTTAGAGTATTGAAATTTTCCACACTTTTTAAAAAAAAAAAAGTTAATTTTAATTCGAAAATGGGACCAATCGGGCAACTCCTTCGTAGGATTGCCATACAAAAATTTCGTTTTCATTATATATTTGGACACTACCTGAGAACGCGTCGACGTAGAAAGCTGAAATTTTGTATAGAGCGATTTCATAAAAATAGTAGAAAACAATTTAAAAATAACGTAAATCAAGCAAACCATTCTTGGTCTTGCCATATAGAAATTTAAATTTTTTACGTATACTGTGAAAACGATCACTCCTAGACGTTTTTATTGTACTAAAACGTTCTTTAGAATATTAAATTCTATGAAATTCATTATAACTATGTTTACTGTCCGACGAACCATTCTAAAAATATATGCGAAAAGCCACTCCAAAAATCAAACTTTCACTGAGAAGTGATCATACAAAATGAGCTACGGCAGTCATCTAGGGTATCATAAGAATTGGTCTTGACCAATTCTAGATTTTTTACTTGTTCATCTTAATGTTTGCTGCGAATGGTAATCTTGAGAAAACTTATTCAATTCAATTTTAAATTATTTTTATACTGTAGAATTAGAACAAAGCCCCTTTAAGTTTGCACAATCCAAAGGTATCAAATAAAATTAGTGTATAGAATGAAACAAAGAAAAGAACTAATTAAGCAAAAGACTTAATAATGTACTTAAGGTAGCTAATATTAATATACAACACAAATTAACTAAAGAAAACCAAAGAAAAAGCTACGTAAGAGAGTAAAGTGTAGTAAAATGCTGAAACAATTTAATTGTGGGATTGAGAAAATTGACAACTACCCCAGTAAAATAAGCGCTGTACCTCGAAAACGGTTGCAGATACAAAAAAATGCTTGAAATCAAAATTTAAGGTAAATTTATAGTCCACAAGTTTCATAATGACCTTAAATGACGTATTTTCCATAGAAAACTAGATAATTGAAAAAACCTATTTTCGGGACCTTTGACCGTGAATATCTGGTGACGCAGACACGAGATTATATGAGACTTTTTTCCCAGTCCCCAGTCTTTAGAATGCCCAAACAAAGGTTTATGACCAATTTACAGCTTGTTCGCTTCCATTCCGAGCTTTGCCACTTTTTTGGCCTTATTTGACTGGGCTAAACTGTCCGCTTGAAACGACCGAGCGATGTCATACTTTTATATGATTAGGTAGAGAATTCCAAGCTTAAGCTCCGTGAACTAGCAGTGACGTTTTTCTTGGGAGATACTATGAACTGGAACATTGAGGTTATTGGTAGGCGTTGATGAACTAAGTTCTAGTGTCCAATATAGGTACTCAGGAACTTTATAATGAATGATGTTAAACATAAATATAAGTGTGCTAAGCTTATAATAGATAAAAAGATGGCACCTAACTAAGCAACTCAAGTAGGGGGAGACATGATCGTATCTACGCAACGAAGAAAGACCAAACGTACGCATGAATTAAATGCCACATTGAGTTTGCGTTTAGTGTAGGAGTTAGCTTGACAATACAGAATATCAGAAGAAAAAAAAAGATAATACAAGTGTGTTGACGTGCTGCAGTCGAGTTTCAAGTGCAACAAGCTTAGTTGATAACCATAATCTGCGCAGAACACCATATATCCTACCCACCACATTACTAATGTTATCATCCCAGGTAAGTGTCTTATTGAAAGTCAGAGCTAAGTCCTAACTTTGATACAGAGTAAGGTTTCACTACGGGGTCACAAGAAGGATGAATGAAAAATAGGACGTATCAAGTTCACTCACTGATATTGCAAAGGTCCTCGTTAGTTACTCTTGCAGCATCTTCAATTAAACCAAGGGGAGATCCTAGATATACCTGGACGTCATCGGCATAGAAGTGGACCTGGGAGTGAGTTACTACAGAGGGCAGATCGTTTATGAAGCAACTGAAAAGAAGTGAGCCTAGAACAGAGCCCTGAGGAACCCCTGATAATATCAAGAGAGAGTTGGATAATGTACTATTTACAAACACTCTTTGCGTTCGTCCGTATAGATAACTATAAATGAGCTTAGCCGCAGAGCAAGAAAAATCCAATTTACGAATCAGTTTCGTTATTAAGATGCCAAAGTCAACTGAGTCGACTTCTCAAAGGCTAGTCAAGTAAAGTAAAAAAATTTACTAGATTATTATCTATATTCTTACTAAGATTGTCCACATACAGAAGCTGTGGTGTGTCCTGTTCTGAAACCAGATTCAAATGTGGAAAGCAGGTTTTAGGAAGTGAACACATTATGCGTTCCAAACTTTTCGACAATGGAAAGAGTATATGAATTCCTCTGTAGTCATTAACCGAGGAAGGTCGAGAAGTTTTAAAGATAGGAATAACCTTATCTTCCAGCTCTTGGGAAACACAAACTGATTTAGACAATTATTGTAAATGGCAGTAAGAGCCTCAATGACTAATGGCAATATGGGCTTGATAAACCTCAGCGTAATTTCATCCATGCTGATAGCGTTGGACAAGATTGAAGACACTGCCAAAACTGCTTTATCATCCAAAGTTACAGGATAGAATGAAAAATCAGTATCAACTGACGCCTCCTGCAAATAAGTATCAGCATGTAAATTTGAGGAACGAGAATTATAACCAACACCACTTATAAGGTAGGAGTTCATGTCCACAGGATTTTGGGAGGAATATTACCATTTAGTTTAGAGCCGAAAGAAGCACTCTTGGCACGCTTGGTTTCCACTTTAACAAAGTTACGTGCTCTGCGATATAGTTCTCAATTAACGCTTGTCCGCAACTTTTTCCATCTGCAGTGAAGCATATTTCTCTCTGCAATTAACCTTCCAATATAGCCTGAGAATCACGGGCAATATAGTCGATGTTTATATTTACGCTTTAAAGGTATATGTTGCTCAAAAAGATTTAGAAAGATCTCATTAAAGGCCAAAACCTGCTCGTCAATTGACGGAATATTGCCAACTTCCTGCTAAGGGCATTTCGAAGCATCCTCATGTAAAGCCGGTAAATTTAATTTTTGCCAGTCCCGGTAGTAAAAAGAAACTCTTTCATTAACAAGGTTTCAACTCGGCTCATAGGAAAGAAATACTAAATCGTGATCAGAAATACTACATAGGAAGGGAGAACTGATCATGAAAAAAAAAAACTTTAGAAATATCACTGGAAATGAGCAGATCAAGTAAGGAACTATTATTTTCCCCAAACCTGGTGGGCAGGGTATTTACAACTTACAGGCCAACACTGGAGAGATTGTTCACCAGAGTGAGGGATTCACCATTGATGACAGGAAGATTTATATTAAAAACGACAGTTAATAAAACGTCTACATACATAAGTAGCACTTAATTGGTTCAAGACATGGAAAAATTCAGTGGTTGATGAGCCCCCTGGAGGTCCGTCCCTCACAGTTAAGAATCAAATTATAATGACCAAATAGTGGACATGCTTACCTCCAGAATATTAGTTTTTGGTATATTTAAAAAAAAAATATGAAAACTCACTTTCGCGTTGGAGTGCTACTAAGTTCAAGTTCATCAATTACTATGTATGTCAGCCGTGTAAGTATTTTATTTACCGTTAGTTATGTATGTAATCTATCACTGGCTACCGAAAAAATCATTAAAATTGATTCTCGTTTAAGCTCATTTTATTCACAAAAAAATTTTGCCATGGAAAGTTCAATCTTCAGAGATGTAATTTTTTTTTTTTTGTTTTCATAAAAAAAAGCTCGAAGTAAACCGAAATGGAATCAACGCGACACGTACCAAAAAAATTATTTCAGCGTAGCGCAATCGTAGTAAACCAGTTCATTTTTGATTTCTTAGGTAGGTCTGCGTACCTACTTATAATGGTGGTACAAAAAAAAAAGCGGAAATGCAAGAATGTAGTCGAAAATTTAATATCTCGGGTGAAAAATAAAAATGCTAACTTCCTCTAACTCCTTAAGAAAAGAGGAAAAATAAAAGAAAAAATCAAAATCTGTGCTTAAGCAGTTAATTACAAAATTTCAAGTTTTTGACTTATTACACCTCACGTACGTAGCCGTCCACCTCTTCATTATACAACAGACATAAAGTTTCGCATTAGTACGCAAGTCACAGTGGCTGTACTTATGCAAACGAGCTAACTCCGTGCTCTAAATTCCACTTCTTAAATTCTTAAACGGTGTTTAACGACGGACGATGGTGGTCTTGCTAACATCGCGCCATACGCCATAAAACATGGATACCTTGAAATCTAGCGGCTAATTTTTTTCATGTTTTTTAGCCTATAACCCTGTGGTAAATCAGGTGTTATAGGTAACGTTAGCACCAACCAATACCAATGTATGGTTGGGGCCTTTGTTGCGTTTATTTACCTGTGGGACTTCTTAATGGAAATTATTTTCTCGATTCTCTGGTGGGACTATAACGACTACGTCGACCGACGACGACGCTATGTTAGTCGAACGTGAGAGATTTGTTTTCATTATTCGCGCACAAAATTGAGGTTATGATTAGAATTTCTTCGTCGGTCGTTCGGTTTGTTTATCTTGTTGGTCTGTGCCCCTTTCATTTTAAAATTATGGGAAATATATGTAGATACTAATGTGAGAATAGAGAGGGAAGGCTAACGGAAAATAGTAATTTGTATTGTTGAAATTAGCACACGTTTCGCCAACATGTGTCTGTTTTGAAAAATTTAGTATATATACTTACATATATATGTAAGTTAGTCATAGCTAATTGATCCACTGTGTGGGTGGCACTAAATTGATCTTCAAATCGTTTTTTTATTTTTCTATATTATAAATGGATCGAAGTTCGAAGAGAAATGTTTTATTCGAGATCTATTCATGGTAAAGAAATGAAAGTGAAAATGGTATGGAAAAGGTGTTCACTATTTTATCAAATTTATCTAAATGAAAGGAAAGAAAAAATGATTTCCTCATGAAAGTGGTCATGAAGAAATGTGCTGTATTGTTTAAAGCAAAAACAATAAAATAAAATTGATTCAGATGCAAAATCTATTCGGTCTAGGCAAACGTGCAAATACTTGAATAGTGAAAGGATCTTTCTGATCTCACTTTCTTCTCAACACTATTTGTATAAAAAAAAAAACTAAAAGCATTTTATTTTTATTTTTATTTTTATTAAGCAGTTTATCTGATAGTAATAAGATCACACCCATTGACTTACTACCGACTTAAATTGAGGGAAAAAATATGGATCTACATCTAATTAGTAGAAAAAGCAACTAAACTCAAATTAAAACAAAGAGTAAAATAGAAATACAAAACTGCAATTAAAGATAAGGCAATGTAACTAATAAAAATTAGAAAAAATAAACATTAATAAATAAATAAATAAATAAATAAATAATAAAAAATAATTGAAATAAGAAAGTATAGTACAAGTATTCACATAAATTCAAAATTAAAGAAAAATACGAATGTCAGGAGCAAGGTATATAGAATACAAGGTACTCCCATTACGAACCAAGTTCCACCATTAGGTGACGTAATAATGTGAAATGTATAGAAAAGTATACAGAGAACACAATACTCTCTCTCCTCTCTTTGTCTTTCCTATAAAAATGTATATACATTAGTCACAGAATTACGTCACCTGCAATGTGTCAAAATTTTAATGGCAATACCTTGTCTTCTATATACCTTGGTTAGGAGCATAAATTTTATTATTAAGCAACTTAAATAAAAATAACTCGTCAAAATAAGAACGTCGATTAAGTAAAGTTGTCAAGTTGTTGACCGTGTGTGAGGCTGTTTGCGGTGTGACATGCAGTGTGTCAAGCGGTTGGACGAAAATAAAATTCGTTTGATTTTTAAAGGCGGGGCTACGTGTACGTCAATATATTATACCGTGTAGGGGTGATGTTTGTCACTCATTTGTAATTCTTGAATCTTGAGTGAACTCTATTGAAGAAAATATAATAGTTAACAGTTCTAGCAGCTCCTGATATGTGTTTCTGTCCTGAAGTTGGAGACAGTATGTATGACAGTGTATGGAGAAAAACCTATCATGTGTGTCACACCAAGTTGGACAACATGTCCGCCGTGTATGCGTCGCTTAATATAAACCGAGTAAAACGTCTTTTAACGCCCTCAATTTTTTTTTTTTTTTTTTTTTGTATATGTAGCGTAAAAGAGGTTCCATATAAAGCGACCCATACATGGCGAATGTGTTGTCCAGCTTAATATACCACACATGAAAGCTTCTTCTCTACACACTGTCAAACATGCCGTCCAACATTAGGAACACATATCAGGAGCGACCAGAAATATTAATTGTTATGTTTTCTAATATAGTTCACTCAAGAATGACGTATGCGTGACAAACATCGCCCCGCCACTAAAAATCAAACTAATTTAATTTTCGTCTAATCACTTGACATACTACGTGTCACACCGCAAACAGGCCCACACACGATCAAATGTATGTGATAACATCGTTGTCCTACTTGAGTTGGGCAACATGCGTGACAATGTGTAGGCCCCTTAAGAGACGCATGCTCTAAAATACTCCTTACGAGACTAAAGTAAAACACTTTGAACGATTGAACTTGTTTAAAAGACTTCGAACATCGTAAAATAAAACCAAGGTATTTACAAGCCGTATTGGTGATACTATTGATGTCCTTGTCAAACAAAAACTTCTTATCAAAGATCACACTAAGATCACAAATTTCAGTAACTTTAACTATATAGGAATTCAATCAAGATGATAGTTCCAGTAAATGACATTCAACTTTCTAGTAAAGGTAGTATGTTTAGATTTGCTGATATTCAAAGAAAGCAAATTATGTTTACACCAGTTAAGGAACTACTCAATGTCATATTGCAGGTGAATGCAATCTTGTTGCTCCTTTATTATTTTACATATTTTCGTTTCATCAACATACGACGAACAAGATGAGCTAATTGCATCTAGTAGATCTTAATATAAATTAAGAATATTGGAGGTCCAAGTAAAGTGTCTTGTGGGACTCCAAAATATTGGATGAACGAGTCTGATTTAAAACTTTATTACCATTCTTAAGCAACCAACAATTAGCGAAATATGACTGAAACCATTCAACAGCATTGTTATCAAGACCCATGCTAAGCATCTTGCTAAGCACGATAGAATGATTTATCTTGTCAAAAGCCTTTCTCATATCAGCATAAAAACCATCAATTTGTTCTCCCTAATCTAGTGCTACAGCAATAGTATCAGCAAATATAAATAGATTAGTGACTGTAGACCTACCTGTCAAGAAACCATGTTGGTTATTAGATATCTGAGACTCCTCGAGTTGTGGATATTTTTTGCCTTTTTTGCACGCGGACAGGACACCCTATTCCAAGGCACAGAGGCCATAGCGCCCATTGTGCTATCCTGCTAGAAGCCCATTCACCCAAACCTTCCTGTCCTCTTAATGAAGCGCATAAGGTTTTGGTGAGGAAGGTTTTTCAGCTCATCCACAGATAGAAGCGCAGACCCTAGAGTATCCAGTCTGCTCCGGGCGAGGGCCAAACACACACATAAAAAGTGTTCGGCTGTCCCAGGCTCTCTATCCAGGCAGGACAGACACTCAGGGCTGTCAACAGCTCCCATCTTTGTTAGATGAGCGTAAAGTGTGCTGTGGCCGGTGATGATGCCAACCACAATTCTACATTGTTTCCTTCCGATCTCTATGAGAAAATCGGAGATATTCCCATTGGGCCCATCAAGACACAGTTTTGTACACCTGCAAATACTTAGGTTCGCCCTCTCTGCTGATTTTTCTATGAACATCCGTTTTGATGAAAAATCCAATACTCGAGGTGCAAAACCTACGGTGGGTTCCGATTCCAGGAACGGACGGAGAATCAGAGCCAGCCCTAGCTAGAAGATCAGCCCTTTCATTCTCCATGATCCCCATATAAACAGGAACCCAATACCCCTTCTTTTTGAGACCTTTTTCGAAAGATTCCAGCTTCTAAGCTGCGCGCAACAAAAACTGCAGGCTAAGCCCAACCTTATCCTATTACGTGTAAATACCACTTCAACTTTTGCTGTAACCTTTAGTTCTTACTCAATGATTTCTCTGTCACCGACTGTAGTTTTGGAACATCCTAATAAAATCTTTATTTGCCCATCAAAACCAGTGAAGAATGAGTTCGAAAAGGGTTATTAACTTCGAACACACAAGTTGTTAACGCACTTGCATCTGGTCCCCATATTCTTTCATAATCAAATTGATTCTCCTGATATCTTTTTATACCCTAAGCTTGTCATTCCATTTGTAACACATAGAAACAATGTTGGTAGAGCTAAATGGATTAGGCACTCATGCAGGATATTAAGAGTTATTTTTATTTTTCCATGTCCGTCGTCTATTTGTCTGTCTGCCCATCTGGCCGTCTCAATAACTCGAAAACGTCATTATTTATGGAGCTGAAATTTCGCACACACAGCGAAAATGGAACAAACCGGGTGTAATTCCTTCGTAGTGTTGCCATGCATAAGTTTCAATTTTAACTATATATTTACACAGTGTGTGGCAGCTTGATAGAGCCATGTGCACGTCGAAAACAGTCTTGGGCAGCCTTGACTTCTGTAGGTTTTTCGTAAATCCACTTCGAAATCCACTTAGAGAATTGTAAAAGGTTATGTAAGTAGGCCTCAATTTAAATGTCCGGAACAAAATATTAAATTATTTTATTATCCTATCAACCAGTGACTGATACAATCATATTTTAAGTAATTTTTCTTAGTAAGAAAACAGCTTCAATCAGTCCAACATCCAAATAGGACGGAAATTCCTCGCTAGGTAATAAAATCGAAATGAAGACTGAAGCATTGATGTGTTTCTATTTGGTAAAAGTATATAATTTGTTTTTCAGAGATCCAGCGTATTTGGTTGCCTTTTCGATCAAAGTCGGGAGCTATTATAGAAACAACTGGCTACCGCCGTTACTAAGGCTTAGTACGGATAGACTTCTGCAGTTCAGCATTACTGCTATTATTGCCACTTCGGCCTCGTCGACATAAGGTCGACTTGGCCAATCTTCACTTGTCAACTAGCAACATATATCCCTGTCGTAACTTTCAGGACACAGATTTTAAAAGTGTATGGGTGCGATTGGAACTATTACTCATCCGGGTTATCACATAAACAGTCTGGACCTGGTGAATGCAACTTATTCAGCGTTCTAAATAGATAAACAGATATACAACCTTCAAGAAAACTTAAGTTCAACCAAATCTGCAGCGCTATTTATCTGATAGTGCCAGTCTCATATCAGATAGACTGTTGTTTTCTATACCTTCCAGGAACAGGTGCTGACCATTCAATCAACTTAACGAACGCTTAATTACCCTTTACCGAGGGATGGAGACACCAACGGCTGGTTATCAGTTTCTCAAGACTACAATTCTCTAGTGAGAAACATCTACTTCAGCTGTCACAGCGTCGTGCTCCTTGAAGATAACGTAACTGGCCTCCAGGACGACAGTAGTTATATGACAAGACATTTTCCTCCACTAATACGACGGCCGTCTATCAAGAATTAACCCATAATGACCAAAGTGTCTGAGAACGCGTCGACATATAGAGCTGAAATTTAGTACATTGTATTTTCATAGCAATAGTAAATAAAGTTTCAAAAATTTACTAAATCGGGCAACCCCTTGGTGTTTCCATAATAAAATTTAGGCGATTTTGTGAGTCCGTAACGTTTTTATTATACTGAGAAGTTGTTCAGAATGTAAAATCCTATAAAATTCGTTGTGATCATATTTATTTTCTGACGATCTAGAAATAGATGCGAAAACCAGCACTTTTACAATTCACTTGCGCAGAAGGGTGAACACATGAAATTACTTGCATTCATTCAACTCTGGTATCTTTTAAGACTTAGTTCTTAGACCAGAAGTCTCTTTGTAAAACCTTAAGCAGGAGTTTCAAAAAGCTTGGTGTTTTTGGACAACAAGGTAGTTCTAATGGTTACAACTTCGATCTTAATATATTGATTAGACACTGTCTGTTTTGCGTCAACCATAAATTTTTAAGAACGTTTTTGTTAAATCGAGCACATTTGCCACAACATCTCACCAAAGTTTTTCAAAATACCGTTTTAACCCATATATGTATAGGGTGTTTCGGAATAAAAGTGGGAATACTTTAAGGGTGGGGTAGTACGGGTCGGGATGTAATCAAAAATATTGTAGAAGTTGAGAGTGGAAAATGCATAGATTGGTAAGGGCTTAGATATTTTGATACTCTTTTTTCTTAATACCCAGTAATAATTTTACGCCCTATAAAGTTAGTTACGAAATAGCTATTCGTCTAAACTATTTCCAAGAAATACAAAACCAGCTATGTACTCCTGTTGTGTCGGGAGTTAATCACTAGAGCGTGAATTACACAGCGACAATTCAGGACTCCCTTAACAACCGGCACCGTATAAAGACAGCTTTGAAGCAAAATGATAGTAATCTCTGAACCTTCCAGTAAAAGTGAAATCCCGACCCCTATTTAGAAAGCCTTTGTTACCATTTTGGCAAGTAGAATATCAAAGAGGAATATTTAAACAACAGCCAAAAACACAAATAACAAAAATTAAAAATATTAAATAAAATCTTAGTAAAATCTGTCCTTCCGGCGGCATTTATATTGACGATATTTTGTTAAATTTTGCATTTTCAGTTTTCCATAAAAGTTGTTTCCTTGTGATAATCTCATTTTAAGACACATAATTTTTGAAAAGCCCAAACATAGAAATCTAATGAGGTCAAGTCAGGAATTTTAGGAGGACAGTGAATAGGACCACTGCAACCAATCCTTCGATTTTCATAATACTCATCAATCCACCGAATAATTAACATTTCAACTGCAGTGAGACGAGTCGACATCGTGTTAAAAAATGTATTGATTTCTTTCATGTGATTTGATTCCTTATTTTTGGAAAAATCTCAGCTACAATAGCAACGATAACCTAATAAGATAAGTTAACTTTGACAATAGGCTGCAGGTAATTTTCTTTATTGTTGTAATAACGCAATAAATGGTGAAGGTACCCATAACTCCTGCCCATACATTTTAGATACAGTAAATTGCGGTTGAGATATGCTCAGATGGGGACTTACTGTGACACCAATGATGCAAATTATAGCATTTCCCATCTTTTGTGCATTGTGTTTGGCCTGTCTAGAAAATCTTAGATAAAAATGAATGTAGGATTTTTTTTATTGAGCAGACAATGGCAGAGGCTCAACATGTATTTTTTATCTTTATGAATAGCAGTTCCCGAATTGATGTTAGATAATAGCTGTGAGTCCTGATTAAAGATTCTCAATGCTCTGACATGAGGACTGCCCAATTGTAAATCAAGATGTCTAGTACTTCGTCGGGTTTTTCAACTTTTCCCTCGTAATTAGAAAGATGATTTAATAATAAACGTTAGCGTCAAAGAAATAAATTTGGATCAATTCCAAAAAAACAACGGAAGTTTACTTATATGCGAAATTTTAGCATTACGATCACATCTTTGCTCTTATGAGTTTCAAAATATTAACCTGTTTCAAATCTTTCAATCTTCTATGTTTATTATGTATTTCAACGAGAACCATGTTAAAATTTAAAAAAAATTAGTATATTTTGCCATTTTATTTTATGCTACCGATAAAAGGGCTGTCGAGACTTTTTTTTTACTTGTAACCACACTATAACCGCAGCTATAATCCTGTTGAACTGAAACAATTTATATATCCTTGATTAAACCAATATCCCATGTCCTCAACCTTCTTGTCAAATAAAAACTGTTCATCGCAAAGAAGTCCTCCGCCAACATAGCATTTATATTATTTTTGTGGTTGGCATGCTCTCAGGTTTTGAAAAAGTCTCATCTTTAAGACTACTCTATTAAAAATCAGCACGGACTTACGAAAAAATTTGTATATGGATGAAGTTGGCGTCCTAAGCTCTTTTTTATAAATTCTTCCTGAAGATCCGTCATATATCTACATACTTTGTCATCAAAGCTAAATCAGTAGTAGATGATTTTTCAATTTATTCTTTTGAGTTGCAGTTCAAAATATTTGTGGTATAATATCTAACAACTTTTCCATACTCTCCTAGCTACAGTCAATTCTAATCTTAATATTTTTCTTGGGCTGAACTATTCCTGATTATTATTGGATGGTGTGGCAATACTTTTTTTATTCTTTGAAATCGTGCAAGACTGCGCTCTCAAACGCCTTCAATAGTTTGAGCCTGTTGTTTTCTTTTATTTCAGAATTATCCTTATGACCTAAAAGATTCGTAGCAGTTGCGCTGATGTATTTAAAACCATTTAAGCTCTCATATCTGTTAAACTGGATGCTATTGGACTAGATTGTATTTCTTCTAAGTTTACTAAGTTCATTAAAATCATTTTAACATGAATAACTCTCTTTCAAAGTGCTTTACTTGGCCACTCTACCTCTTTATCCAGATTGAAGCAACGGCTAGCATGCTTCGAACGAAAGGTTCGATGTCAGACATCTTAAAATACTCAAGCATGTCAACATTAAACCCCTAAAACCTCCCACGGATATAGTGGTCAAAAAATTTTCCTTCGAAAGAGGTTGCCAGGTAGCCATTAACCAGACACAGGGCTCCAGTTTGCGCAACGGGCCCATGTCTATATATTGACGGATCTAGAAGGGATAGGAAAAAATAGGCGCAGAGTTGTCTCACCTTGAATTTTTTCAGGCTGAATTTAATGCTAAGGTTGGAGCTTCGGAAAGCTCAGACAAGAGCTGCAAGAACTCTAACATCTACATTTGTTCAGACAGCCAGCTGTCCTCTTAAGATTATTCTGGCGATGCCACTCAAAATTCCAACTGCTGTCCAGGGAACACAAAATAACTTTGCTTTGTATTGGTGAACACGAAGAAGCGGACGGTAATGAAAAAGCAAACGATCTGGCTAGAACCGGAGCCGATAGTCCACATGTATACTAGTCGGTACCCAAAATTTGGCCAACCATAAAGCTACCTTAGAGAGAACTGCAAAAATTGAAAAACACTTAGTGTGCCCGCTATGAGGCAGACGAAGGAATTCTTCACCCACACTCTCTCCAGACGCGCAAATTATTTGGTCTTAGCAGACAGTCGCTTAGGATATTTACTATTGCAATTACTGGACGTGACCCTTCGGCTAATTTTTGAATAAGATGGAAAAATCTGGCAGCAGCGAACTGTATCGACTACGTAAAGAGAAAGATAAAACCTCGAAGCATTTTATATGTGACTGTCCCAGACTTGCAGCACTTAGGTTGCAAATCACGAGAGAAAGGTTTATTTCTCCAAACAAGCTTTGCAATCTAGCACCAAGGTTAATAATCGAACATTCGTAAAAAGGCTAGATTTTGCCTAACCACTTTAGAGTAGAGCACAATAGATCACTTCTGGTCGCGGTGTCCGCACAGTCCTCGTAGTCTAATCGCCCCTACTGTTAACCTTAAGCTTACTGCATCGCGGTTTCCCCTCTCTGTGGAAAACTGTTACTAATATACCTATAGTAAACAGCTGTAGAACTACTAATAATTTCCATCCTATTAGCCTCCCATGATTTTTGGATAAAGTATGGAACAATTGATGGCCCTACAAATTGTTAATTTTGTGTAACAATTTGGCAACGTCTTCTTAGTGATTTTCATTGATGTTTTTTTATCA
Organism: Dioctria rufipes; assembly: GCA_963924295.1. NCBI lineage: Eukaryota > Metazoa > Arthropoda > Insecta > Diptera > Asilidae > Dioctria > Dioctria rufipes. The sequence goes on along the minus strand of OZ002743.1, from coordinate 61,623,534 downwards.
GATAGGTCTCAAAGTATGAGGATGACGGATTATATATGTCTGACTCTCTTGTTTTTGGCGTAGTACAGGCATCAATAGTTGGAACTGTGCTGTTTAGTTTTATTACGGAGATGATATTAAAAAATTCATCCCTGTCATTTTAAAACATACCATTCCACCATTTTGCAATTGCGTGAAAACTACAGGATCTTTTTCAACTCTAATATGAATTACTGGGATTATGTAAACGATGTGTTAGATACATTTGTGGTGGCTGCATCGTCTGTGGCTGCCCCACTGACATGTATAATATGGACTGACTACGTTAATAGAAATGCATTGCAAAAAGTGGGCTCACTTCTATATTGCTGACTCTTTCAGTCTAAGAACCAAGTACCAACTGAGGAGAACTGTAAACAACAAATAAATAAGTGAGTCCATCGAAATAAATGTTTTTAAATTAATTATTTAGGTTTATTACTGATAAATTTGTTTTACTAAAGGCAATATATTCATATGATGTGCAGCAGAAGTTCGAAACGTTTTATTATAATCGCTTTTCGACCTGCGCGCTCATTTTTTCAACTTCCCACCAATGATTTTTTCAATGTTGGCACCGGCGTAAGAACTTTTTTTGACATAAGCAATCGAGCCCACATGAAATAGAAATTTAAGCAGTCCATATTATATATGTCAGTGGGCTGCCCTCAGGGGTCATCTTGTCTATGAAAACTCATTTGTTGCTTATCAAATATTTACTTTTGCACCACTTTTCTATTCCCTTATTTGAATTCAATTCATTTTAGGATAATTATTATCGCCTTCAACCATTGCATCAGGTACGTTTTTGGTCTAAGGTTATTCGAGCCTGTTTCACTAACTCTTTAGTTGTTTGCTTCGCTGTTCCTTTGGCTCACCAAAAATCATCTCTTGAACTTCAGTGTTCCTCAAGACACTTTAGTTCGTTGATATCCTGTTTTAGTTATTCATGCATTGCTTTGTTCATGCTGTTCATCTGAAGTTTAGAAGGTGAGTTCGGCTGACAATTTGAAAGACTACTTTTCCACTTTAATCAAATTGCAAATAAAATGTCTATATAAGCTGCATTAATTCTGTCGTCAGTCTACTCTCTTATTGGTAGGGCGAACCGATCCAACTCTAAATGGTTCTTTTCAGGCCCTGGTCAAAATAGAAATTTGTTACATTAAATCAGTATAAAAACTAAAAACAAAATCGTGAATAAACTTAACTTTTTTAGTCATACATTTCTGTTAGTCTGAACGATTACCATTTAGATAATTTTCGGTAACTTTTGTCATCTATTTCTGTAATTACTTTTTCATTTCACATAGATACTATCAACTTTGCAATTGGTCACGGAGAGAAAAAAGTTGTTGATTCAACCAAAATCATTGTAAATTCTTCAAAAAAGTGCTTTGATTTTCAGCGAAAAATAAAGTTCTTGAAATCACAATAAATAATAACTTGTTGAATTAACAAAAATATTTTCTCCTTCAATAAATTATATCTGATAAAAGTGAATATTAAATTGTTCAAATTACAAATAAAATGTTAAATAAACGCCTAGCCATGGTAAAATTGAACGTTTTGCAGTATAAAATAAAAATTCAATTTTAAATTTTACTGCCTCCATTCATGTCAACAAAAATGTTTGCGGGCATTTTGGATACTGGATTTGGGGTAGCGAAAAAAATTTAAAAGTAAAAATAGATGGAATTGAAGAATACCAAATTTATTATTTTTAATATTAAAAAAGGAAATTAAGCAATATAACAGAATGTACATACCTACTACAAAGATATTAATTTGATACACAAAAAGTTGGCTTCATAGTCATTGCAAAGTAGTTAAGTTTTAAGTTTCCAACACTATATACAATATTTTAATACTATTACACCGTATATATGTCATAGACACTTGGCTTAATTTAATTTGAATAAAATACCAAACATTATAGTACTCACGTGGATAACAAAGGTTAAAGACATTATATACTTTGAAACGTAAATCAACAGAGCTCAATACGTATGTAAACAATTTCATGTACGCTTACAAAATATTTCTTTGGACGCTCTTTCTCCATCAAAATTACAACCAAAGGTTGAAATGAAGAATTCTTATGTTTACACTCACTACTAAAATTAATAATATCTGCACGAATTTTACCTTCATCTTTTGTAAATAGAAACATTCCATTTACCGAATCTTGAATGTAGGATTTCCAAAACTGGGGTACATTTGGGCCTTTTATTTTGTACTTTGATGCAGGTGGCAATAGCTGATGCAAAAGCAGGAAATCTTTTAGATTTATAGAATCTGTAAAGGAAAACGTAATGATGGGCATTGTTGAAAATAATGAAAAAGAAATTAACATACCATCTTCGGTTACATCAACAAGATTTTTTTTTAACAGTGTTCTCAATAATTTTTGGCTTGTAGATATCCCAATTTGTGAGTAGGTTGCAAGAGTCCTTTACGAAAATATTTTTGATGTCAACATCAATCTATAAAACAAATTTGTTAGACACAATCTTATTTGGCTAAATTTTGGTACCTCCGAGTTGGTTGAAGTCACATCTAGAACTGAAACTGAGTGAACATAGCGATAGCAATAAAATAATGTAATACACTTACACTTGTGCTTTTTGTATGTATGGGAGAAAAGTTAAAATTAAATGTTCAAATGTACAATTTTATTTTTCTCGCATTTTGTGTAGATTCAACAATTTTATTGATTCATTTTACCGACAATTTTAGTTGTTAAATGAATTTCAAGATCAGAATAATCGACCTACTCTTCTACATATGTTTTCCAGGCATTGACCCAGAAGGAGGTAAACTACATTTCAGCATATCTGGACCAGTGTTTTCAGTTGACAGAGATACAGGTGTCGTTCGTTTACGGCAAGAATTAGATCGTGAAACTCAATATTTAGTAGAAGTCATCATTAGTATCACAGACGAAGGTGTTCTAGACACAGAACCAAATACAATATCTTTAAGAAGAGAAATTCCTATACGAGACTATAACGACAACACTCCAATGTTCATTGGACGACCGTATACTGCCAAAATAAGTGAATCAATGCCAGCGGGAAGTGTAATTGATATTAAGCCTCCAATTATAATTACTGATCGTGATGAAGGAATTAATGCTGAACTACACTTGGAATGCTTCAGTGATCGTGCTGGCAGTGAAAACGACATTTGTCAAACTTTTCATATTGCTACGGTAAAGATTTCAGATGGAAACTATACTGCTAATATTACGCTTATCAAACAATTGGATTTCGAGACGAGATCATCTTATATTCTAACCGTAATGGCTCGGGATGGTGCTCAAGAAAATCCACTTACATCTTTTGCTACAGTTTCTATTCAAGTGCTAGACGTTCAGGATCAACCACCGGTATTCATGAATACCCCATATTCGGCAACGATTGCAGAAAATACTAAAGAGGTAGGTCTGCGATATTTTCAAATATACTTTTTACGTTAATTTCATATTTTACCTTTACAGGGAACTTCAGTCCTAACGATTAGTGCCGCTGATGGAGACAGCGGCAGTCCACGACCTTTACTCTTGACTCTAGAAAATGAAGAGTTTGGACATTTTAGACTTAAAACGGTTGGCAATCCTGATGAAGGAAAAGCGATTCTTTACACAACCGATGTGCCACTAGACCGAGAAAGCCAACATATTTTACAAAACGGAGGTGTATATACGTTTAATGTAAGAGCAACCGAACTAATCAATCACGAAGTACCAGCAGATGCTTCTGTTACTCAAGTTACAATTGTTGTAACAGATGTGGACGATCACATTCCAGAGTTCAACCGTGCTGAATATAATGTATCCATTCCGGAAAATCTTGGTGCTGATATGCCCTTACCTGGCTTATCAATATTTGTAAATGACAAGGATTTAGGTGCGAATAGTCGATATGAACTGTCTTTACGAAATGTTCAGAACGCTGAAGGTGTTTTTGCCATCAGTCCAGTGCGCGGAGAAGAAAGAACTCCGGTGGTAATAAGAATCCGAGATATATCAAAGTTAGACTATGATGTTGAGGATCCTTCTCAGAGAACTTTGACATTTGACTTAATCGCTTCGGTTGATGGAAAGGATGCTGCCACCTCCAGAGTTATAGTAAACTTGCTTGATGCAAATGATAATTCACCTATCTTCGATGAGCCTTTTTACAGATTTAAAGTCAATGAAAATGCAAACGAAGGAACTAAAATTGCCAACATAACAGCAACAGATCGTGATTCTGGTATTTTTGGGGAAATTAAATATATCCTCAAAGGTTTTGGATCGGACAATTTCTATACTGATCCAAAAACAGGTGGTCTGTATGTAAAGAAAAATTTAGACTTTGAGAAACAGACAAGTTACAGCTTGACCATTGTCGCTGTGGATGGAGGTGATCGAGAGACCAATGCAAATGTGCTAATTGATGTGATCGACTTAAATGATAATTATCCAATTTTTGAAAGTTTAGAATATACGAGGACCGTAAGAGAAGGTGCAACTGAATTTGAGCCACAATTTTACGTTAGAGCAACAGATGCTGATGGTCCAGCACAGGGTGGCAGTAATGTTACCTATGCAATTGAATCAGATAATAGCATTTCGGGAAATGTTTTCTCAATCGACGAAGTAACTGGGGAGATTAAATTGCGGCGTGCTGCCAAATCAATGGATACTGAGAAAGGACAATATGAGTTGATAGTTTCTGCCACGGATCATGGTTTGTTGATTTTTCAATTTACAATTATTTTAAAAATTATTTTTTCTTCTTAATATTCACAAGGTACTCCTCTATTGCGCAATACGACGAGAGTTTTGGTTCGTGTAGGTATTCCAGGAAATCAAAGACCAATTTTTAAGGGACATTTTAGAAATGTGGAAAATCTTCCTGTTTTGGGACCACCAAGTTATCGTGTTTCTGTCGCAGAAAATGCCGAGCCAGGTCATAATATAACCACGGTTTCAGCTTCAGATCCCGATGGGCTGGATGAATTGTTACGATATCGTATTGTTGGTGCTAATGATAATTTCGTTATCAACGAAGTGTAAGTATATGTTAGCTAATAAGGTGGAAGAATAATAGATCATCTGTGAGAGGGAGGAAAAACCGTAGATAATTAAGTTTTCCACAATCGTTCCATTCAAGTTAAATAGGAATTACAGTATGCGTGAAATTGAGAGAGAATGGACACTTTCTCATCTACTATTTTTTTTACAATGGGTGTAATCTATAAGGTATGAGCTAGTTCTTCTGAATGGTGTCGGCGAAAGTAGCTATAAAACAGTGAAATACAATGAAAATTACGTAAATTTTTTGAAAATTATCGTTTATCACCTATGAGTCTAAAGACTATTCCTGGACGTTGTTTAACGGAAATAATAGACAATTATTGCAAAAACACTCGCACGATATCGAAAACAAATAAGGTTGTTCAGCGCAATAATGATTCCTGCGGCTGGTAAGCTGGATGTTCTAGATAAAGCCTATGGAGATGAGGAAAGAGGCATGCAAGTCTCGAAACCCATTTAGTAATAAGCATGCATCAATATCCTGCACTGACGGTAACTAGTCCAATTACATAAAGGTATCTAATACAAAAGAGCAACCTTCTTATTTTTAAAGTTCAGGATACAGATGGAAAGTTTTTTAAACGAAATAAAAGAGGAGGTATCAAATCTGATCATATATCTCGACGATAACTTCAGGCTATTTGTTATATTAACGTATGTCTAAGCAGCGTAGTTTGTTGGAGGTTAGCTTCATTTCGACTAACAAAGAAAGTGGCCTTAGAATCGTTTTCCTAGAACTCTTCTCAGTAGGAGCACTATTCAATAAACTAGGGTTGGCTATGGGTTATTCATTTTAAGAATGTTCAGAGCTATCACTGCCAAATGCATGTCAAATATTAACGAAGCAGTTGGATATACACCAATCCGTCGAAGTGATAGTGAAGAGGAAGACTTGCAGGGTTTATTACTTTACTTCAGAAAACCTCTTCACTAGAAGACTACTCTGTCATTACATACCTTTTAGCTGTAGACTAATTTGTTTTCCAAATGAAGCGTATTGAGATCGCTGGAAAATGCATGTGGATAAAAGTGTGAACGTTGCTACAGGACTCTAATAGAATCTTTGGTCAAAGGCTAGATATGGGGGAAAGGAGGTCCTAAATTACCCAGTGAAATGGTTCCTGATCAAATTAAATTTCTATTTATAACGCAGTTCATTCTAAGCTTTCTCAAAATAGATGTCGTTTTTAATCGAGTATATACTGTGATCAAAAAATAAGGTGAAATTTTCATTTAAACTTCGCGGATACTATGAAATCATAAAATAATTGTTTTTTTTTCTGGATTGGTAGCACTGTCATGTGAATATATTCAATTAATGTAGAACTACACGTGTTCTTGTTAGCATACAAAAGTGAATTTCGAATGTTACTATCTCTGACTATCTGTTGAGCAAAGAATTTGCAATAAATTTTGTCTGTGGAATGAATATTCTGCCGCGGAAATGTTGAGATTGTTGCAGAAGGCCTTTAGTAATGATGTTATGTCACAAAAAAATGTTTACAACTGGCACAAAAACGTTAAAGAAGGCCGAAAGGGAGCTCAAAATCAACAGTGCCTCGGACGACCATCAAGATCTTTCGGTGAAAACCATATCAATGAAATCAAACATTTGGTGCTCGAAAATCGTTGATTGACAATTAGAGACTCTGATGATGCTGTAGGCATTTCATTTGGATCAATCAAAGCCATTTATGTGCCTAAGACGCGTAAAATCTCGATTGATTCCAAAAACACTCAATTTTTTTGAAAAAAAAAAATTCCCACGGTTCCATATGGCATATAGGATCTTCGAGCATATTTCTCTAAAAACTCTACCCATATCTTTTTACAACCACCGCATTCACCTAACTTAGTACCGTGCGACTTCTGGCTGTTCAACAAAGTCAAAATACCGCTCCGGGGATATCGTTTCGATTCGTTTGAGAAGATAAAATCCAAATCGAAGAAACTATTGAAGGCCATCCCGGAAAAAGACTTTTTTTAACGTCAATTAAGTTTTGACCGCCATTTCATGGTAGAAAACTTTTGAATACGTCAAAATTTAGCGCTCAATTAGGGCTAATTTAATGCCACATCCCGAATTTAATGCTATATTTTTTTTAAATCCATGGATAATCCAGCTTATCAAAAGTTAGGACCACCCCTACTTAAGTTATGTTAAATAGTATTTTCACAATAGAGTACACTGCATAATATTTTAGGGCTCAGTTGGGGATAACTCATTGCCTCTATCCCGAAGGTAAAAATGTAATCGTTACCAAGAAAGCAGAAAAATAAAAATTTTAAATACAAGTGCTCCATCGAACGTGAGCCGACACGCTACCTACATTTTAATATTTCTGTGTTTTCCAATAGGATTCGGAACAGATTTCTACATACATAACTTTCCGTGGAGGTGGAGTAGAGCAATGCGGTTATTTTATTTGTATTTGTGATATTCGGGAGAAAAAGATAATTGAAAAAATTGGGTTGGCGGGTGAGGGGTGAGAGGTAGTACTACCCCCCCCCCCCCCTGAGTTGCGCAAAATATGGCGTGCAGGGTGTCAAATTAATGATGGTGGAGAGTATAATCGAGTGGCGGGGTTATTTTTTTTTTTATTCTGTAAACGTCATAAGCACATTTTTAACGTTAAAAAAGGTTTTTTATCACTTGGGTCAAATACATCCCCCTTTGTTGCGTATAATTTGCCCGTTCTTTCTTTCATATGGATTAGTGGTCTGTTGTGAACGTTTTTCGATAAGGTGACAAATGTCCCGGACGTGACGGTTGTTCACAAACATGAGATTAAATTAAACCCATTTTTGAGGCCAGCCATTCCCTTTAACTCGTACACGAATTTGTCTATTTCTTTACTATTTTCGACACTCTCGTAGACCCACTTTTCGTCATTGCAGCGAGGTGAAATTTGGTACACAGGTTCATGTCGCGTGACAATTGAATCTGTCAAAATTTGAACCAGAAATTTCCATGGAAAACCCGGAAAATCGGGAAAAATCATTTGAAAATTTGGTACAAATTTGATTAGTGATAAATCCGTTTCAGGAAAAATGCAGAGTTCTCCGATTTTTCCGAAAAATTTTCAGGAATTTTCCGACTTTTCCGGAAAATTTTTCGGTAAAAAAGTTTTCTAAATTATGCAGGATCAAGTTCCCTATCAACTGGCATCATTACTTTCTCTCCGACAATGGTGAAAACTTGCAGAAAAAATCGAGGAAAATTCATGTAAAACGCTTTTCCGGAGTTTTTCCGACCAAGGAAGCGTTTGAGCGTTTTGCAACCTAAGACAAAGTTGTAGAGCGAAATGAGTTACATAAAGTTGCTTTTGTGGAAAACTCCATGGAAAACCCGGAAAAGCGGGAAAATCATTGGAAAAATTTTCATCGATATGATTAGTGATAAATCTGTTTCAGGAAAAATGCAGAATTTTCCAATTTAGTTAACGTGAAAAAGGCAGAAAATAAAATAAGTAAAAAACGAGTCTTCAAACAAAACTGAGGCCAAGCCGCATGAAAAAGTAGAAAATAAACTTTTCAAATCAAAATCAAATCAAATCAAAGTGTATTTATTTATAAACCCCTGCTTAAAGCAGCGTATAACGCTGGGTTCTACGATATTACAGAGTATGACAAACAGTTTATATAAAATATAGCAAAATAAACAATATATTATTAAACAAGAATCAGTTAGCCTAAATAAACAGCTTATACAGATAAAAATTAGTTGCTTATATAGTAACGGAGGTATATAGAATATCGATTCCTCCAATTGAGTCATTAATCATTAGTTGATAGTTTAGATCTATTCCAGGTATTGGTATTGGTGAAGCCAATAACAGCACAGATAGTAGCATGAATATTAAGAATTAAAAATTTAAAAAATAAAAAGATAAAAAGAAAGAAAGACAACAGTTCACAAACAGTTTCAAACACAAATCACTTAATCACTAAAACATTAAATCATTTAATCATTAAATCATTCAATCGTCAGGCCCCCAAATAATTGGAACAATAAACTGTTACAACTTAATAAACTGTTTTAACTTAATTCACCAAACAATTAAACCTAGCACTAGCACAGAGGCACTTTTCTTCACACACAGAGGTGGACTCAGATTTTTTGATTGGGGCATTTCTCTTGAATATTCTTTCTCTTCATGAATCAAATCACTTATTACCTCTGATTGATCATACTGAAATATATCGGTGATTGTCAGCGAATAAAATCTGAGTCCACCTCTATGTGCGAAGAAAAGTTTATTTTCTACTTTTTCATGCGGCTAGGCCTCAGTTTTGTTTGAAAACTCGTTTTTTACTTATTTTTGTTTTTTTTTAATAAAAAAAAACTGCCATTTTCCAGTTTAAAAAGCGGTGGTTTATTTCTTATCGAGTTATCTCCGAAACTAATTATCAGCTTGAAAAACTAAGTAGATATGTGATTAGGGGACAAAATGTAGATCATTCCACAAACATGCCTTAACGTTTATATTTAAACATTTTATAACATCTCTTCTGTGGTGAAAGACGACCAAATTTCGTTTTTTTTTTAATTACAGAGCTCATTATTAGGATAGCCAGGAAAAATTACCAGAGCTATAAAGAGCTCTATTAGTAATAAAAGGGGCAAGAGCGGAAGAGCTCAATTACCTTGAAGTGTAGCCATGTCAGCTCTAAGGAAGCTCTCAGTTTGGTTCGAAATGAGGAACACTTCTAGAGTTCAAAATTAGCTCTGCTTTCTTTATTCCAGTTGCTCTGTATTTATACACTTCGATTTATGCTGACCTCATTTTCTGTATTTCTGATCAACGAAATGCAGTCGGACATTGATCTATTCCTTATTAATTATAATTACTGCGTTTGCAGATTTTTGTACACCGGGCATTACCCAAAGTTGTAGCCAGGTAGAAGTAAACAAAAAAGCTACAATGCAATAGTTTACTTTCTAGTACCATGTGCTCTTAGTTATGCTTTTATCACCGTAAAGCATAAACATAGTGTAAAGCTTTATCGTCGTGTTTTCATTGATACATGATCCTTTATATGTGAATAATGGACATAACTTTTGTTTTGGGTTATCCATGGATTTTTTTTAATATACTATAGCATTAAATTCGGGGAAGTACCATTAAATTAGCCCTAATTGAGCCCTAAATTTTGACGTATTCAAAAGTTTTCTACCATGAAATGGCTGGTCACAACTTAATTGACGTCTTTTTTTACTGTTTCGAGGATTGGAAAAAACATTGGCATAAGTGCATTGCGTCGTATGGACAGTACTTGGAAGGCGATGAAATTGATTTGGAAGCATAAATAAACATTTTTCATTTTATAAAAAAATTCACCTTTATTTTTTTATCACAGTAGTATGTCTTGTTTGAAGCAGTGACTGCGATGACTGAAAACTTCATTTTCGTTTGCTTTGCTCTCGGACAGCAACAGGATGAATATGTATGTTTATGTTTCCACGACCAGACCATCTCTTCTTTAGGAAGATTAGCTGAGAAGCATACAAGTGTCCAGGGTCATCTTATCCATTATGTACAGTAGACAAGCTGCCTAGGGCCTACGAATCTGCAAAGGAGACTACGAAAATAAAATTTTAAATTGAAACTATTGCCCTGAACACGACAAAAAATTAAAAACGAAAATTATAAAACCATATTTAGTAACATTCGTAATAAAAAACAGTTAATTAGAAGTTAAAGGATATTAATTTTGCTACTCCTTGCATTAGCAAAATCAATAAATCATTTTAAATCCATAGTAGATAATGCTAAGGATGTATAAGTCGGGCTTGCTCCATTGTTGAATGCAGATAATTTTTTATTTAAGTTTTGAAAAAGGACGTTCACGTTGGTATAATTACATTTGGCACCTGTTGACACACAAAATAGGGTTTAATAGGACCTTCCTGTAAATTATTAATTTTAAATAAAGGAATAAAAAAGTTACTATATAAATATACGGGGCGGGACCTACGAATGCAATATTTTGCAAAAGTGCTTAGGGCCTACCATGATCCTTAGACGGCCCTGCGTGCCTAGAACTAATTCCTCATTTTTAACTCCTCCAAGAAGCTGGAGTTACTTTAAGTTTAATATGTTACAGTAAGGCACAGTAGCATTGAAAATGCGTAAAAATTAAGTGAATAAAATAACCTTGGCAGTACCGTCTCCAATAATGTGCACAATCAGAAGTAGACATAGGTAGATATGTGATTTTCAAATGTTTTCGATGTATGCCATATTTTTACTGAGATTCAGAAAAAGTTCAAAATTTTATTTAGGTATCAACGTCCAAACTGTTTGCAATAAATCTGGTTGATTCCCGCATAAGACACCAATGTGTCGATGATGATTCCCTTCACAGACGACTCGAAAAATTTGCAAAAATATTAATGTTAAACCAAACAAATCCATCATCGATAAGAACAACCAAAAGACACTGGAAATACTAATAATATACTAGTAGCGCCGAGTCATAGTCATTTCTTTCACTATCATAAGAAATCAACTCAATGTGCGCCTCGGATGCTTAAATACCATGAAAAGTAGGCTCTTGTATATTTCGCCTTTTTCAAAAAGGAGATGCTTAAACATTTTTTGGTAAATAGATACCCACTGGAGAAGTTTGGGTCTCAAGCAAAATTCCAAAAACCAAGTAACAGTCCATAAAAGGGTCGGTGAAAGCAGCATCCGTAGAAAACCAACAGCTAAAATCTGCCATGACTTGGATTGGAGAAGATTGCCATTACAATACTACTAGAGGAGGGTAAAACGGCGATGCTGAAATAGTAAACAACAAAATTATCAATTATACTACCTACATTAGAGATAGAGAATTACAGATAGATCAGAGTCTTCGATCAAACCGATGTTTGTATTATACGGATTTTAGTGCCATCCAAGATTTCTGAATGATCTGAATCAAAGTCAGCCACAAGTAATTGCATAATACTCCTCGAAGATTAAATGGAGTGATTTTAACCCATCAAAGGCTTTAATAAATCATGTATGGCAGCACTATACAAAAATTGATAACGCTATCAGCTTCAATGAGACACAAAGCTACATATATAAAGCAAAGCTGGGGCTAAGAAAACTTACATCTGGGATGTGAAAAACTCACAAAAAAACGGTCGAATTAAAATGAGCTAATGACCCTCTAATAGAAAGCTCTTTAGCCTCTCTCTCTCTCTTTCTTGCTGTATTATACCACATAAATTCTTTGCAATGATACCTTTCTTTGGTTGAATAAAAACTTCAAGAGCTTTGAAAAAATGATTCAAGCTTATATGGAGAATTTCTTATCTGATTGTATGTTGTCTGTGGCTACGCTAAGGAATTATAAATAAACAACAAGATTAAAATGGAGACAATTGAGACAGTGGTCGGATGGTGCGCCTTAAGTATATTTGTAGGTTTAGAAATATGTTGGACAACGGAAATGATTGGATTCAGCGGTGTGAGACCTACTCTGTATTCGTAGCCTGCCTCCTCTATTGATAGTTTGGGGTTGGGTTGTTTCATTGCCGGACGCGTGGCCTCAGAGTATATTGCGTTCGATCGTAGCAAAAAATTGCCAAGTGACTTCTACTACAATCATAATAACGATGCCCCATATCTTTGCAATTCTAGCAGACATCAAAAGTGGAACGAATTGATTTAGTTTTATTATTTATCACTCTAAGTACTGCTAGATTTCGGTCTAGGTCAATCTCTTTGGGATCTGAATAAGTGAAATCACGATCTATAGCATCGAGGAAACACTTTGCACGTGTCACTCGGTTAACCGTTATTTAACGTGGATCATGACCCAAGCGATTCCAGAGCTTCTCTAGACTCTGACATATTATACGGAGATCTTAAAAGGTCTGACAGCGAATGTCAGAGTTGGCATCTGTTCATATTTTCGCGAATTAGTTCGAGGAGTTCATCTTCAGATAAGACGTTCAACATCTAGTAAAAATTCACTGAAAGAATATTTTGAACTTTGTTTCCGGGTTTCAATAAATCTCCTGATCTCTCTGTCAGTAGTGTGACTGCTGAATCTTTCAAATTAATGCTCTTTTCATCACGAGTCAAGATATGATATTTTTCTCATAAATACCCGAAACCAAGTTTGGTAGAATTCCTACCAGTTTTTCTTTGGAAAATTATCTTGTTGGGCGAAATGTTTCAATTCTGAAGGCAAATTCTGTCACATCCCAGCCTTTGGGAGCTTCAGTGGAGGGTTTTCTTCATTTACGTGCTCTCGATTTTTAATTAGACGTATTAAGGAAGGCCATGTTTCTAGCATATTCTTCATGGTGGGGGGATTTGTACCAGAATGCACGTGACAGTATAAGAGCTTATTATCTCTGCAATACGCCTCGGTAACGTAGGTGACAACATGGAGGAAAATTTTGGTGTAGTATTCTTAAGCATTGCTGATGCCCGGCTTATAGTATCTGCAGCATATGGATCACAGAAGAGTCCTCTTGCACTTCAGGGAACTGGACATTTGATGGCAAACCGGCGTTCGATGCTAGGTAGGAGATCGATCCGGGCGCAGAAGGGTCTGCAGTACTGGTAGTTCTAAATGGTTCTAGAATAGTTACATCAACTGCATCGACGGGACAAAGTAGTATATTAATTGTCGTGAATTTCCCGACTCTCTGGATTAAAAGAGACAATTGGCTATTCACCTCATCTGCGTATATCTGGCTAGTCGTTTTAAGCGACCGCTACAGGCATCTAATTCTCATTTTTCGAGTTTTGAATTACATATGTGTCTCAGTCGATTTACTGCCTGGGAATAAGGACTAAAATTCAAATACACTTCCCTGTTCTTCTAAGTGGCTAAACGAAGTACTACAGTGACGAAATTAGTGATGCTAGCTTTTCTTTTTGCATACCCAACTTTTCGGAGACGGATCATATTTAAAACTTTTTCAATTCTGTTCGGCAGAACTAAGTTCGCCAAAACTGATGTAAAAGAAAGAACAATATTAGTGGGATTTGAGTGATGAGCCTTAATCTTATTTCTTAGTAGAAAATCAGTTTCTCGCCTTTATCAAATTTGAAGCCACTAAGAGCCATATTGAATTGGCTCATCGACCAATTTTTTATTGCCAACCGTTCTTACAATTTTTTACATTAATTTAAAGATTCTAATTAACTACATAAGATAGAAATCAACTTTTACATTCAGTTCAATCAACTGCAGTTACCACTAAATTAAATATTAATTATTGATTTTATTTATTCCAGATCTGGACTTATACAAGTATCAACAAATGCTCATTTAGACAGAGATACAAACGCCGACAGTTTCGAAATTGTTGTGAATGCTGTTGATGCTGGATTTCCTATACCCGAAACTGCAACAACAACTGTGTACGTTAATATCAAGGACGTAAATGATAAACCACCGAAATTCGAACATTCCAACTACATGGCATATATATCAGAACGTACCGAACCAGGTGTAGAAGTGATTAAAGTAACCGCCACAGATACAGATCTAAATTCAAAATTGGAATACAAAATTATGGAAACTATTAAAGCCACAACCAAAGCAGGAGTCCAAATAGCTCCCGGATACAACTATAATGTTCAAGATGCATTTAGAATAGACAGTTCTACGGGAAGAATTTTTGTAAATGGATCACTTAGTCATGATCTTGCCGCTGTGATAATTTTAACTGTAGAAGTAAAGGATTTAAATGCAGAGGTAAACATAGAAAATCAAATTGCAAACGCTGAAGTTACAATCTATGTTCAGTCCTTTAAGGACACTAATCCTGTTTTTAAAAACGAGGGCTGGAAAAGTTCAAGACCTATAATAAATTTGAAAATTAAAGAAGAAATGCCTATAGGCAACATTGTTCTAGTTCTTAATGCTGAGGATCCTCTCTACAATATTCCAATTGGCAGCTATCAGCTAATTAAAGCCGATGAGTCTGGATTTTTTGGATTAAATGAACGTTTAGGGGAAATTGTACTCAAAAAACGGCTCGACTACGAATCTTTAGAAGAAAATAAATTTGAATTACAAGTAAAAGCGAATAGTATCGATGTGCAAAGAAACACTATAACAAAAATTAACATAACAGTGGAAAACGTTAATGACAATGATCCTATCTTCGAACAAAGTATATATAAAGCGACGCTAATTGAAAACTCAAAACATCCACAAAAAGTACTTCAAGTAAAAGCTACAGATAAGGATGCGGTACTCACAGATCTTGACGAGAGCATTGGTTACCACAAAATATCATATTCATTGCAGGGTGAAAATGCACGAATTTTCGAAATAAATAATGAAACTGGAGAAATCATAATAGCTCCGAATCGTACTGTTGATCATGAAAAAACTCCTATGATTAAACTAACTCTCAAAGCTGAAGATACGCCTGGAATGCCAACAGAGTCCAGACAAACAACTGCTGAGCTAGTGATCGATATCCTTGATGTTAACGATAATCCACCAAAATTCTCTGTTAAAAATTACACAGCTGTCATTCCAGAAAATGTGCCAATCGATTCGTTTGTTATTAAAGTGTCGGCTACAGATCCTGATGAAGGTCCAGGAGGTGAAATTCGATATGATTTTTCGAATGAAGGTGAAGTTAATGGTCTATTCAAAATAAATCCAAATACTGGAGAAATTCGAACAAAATTCCCATTGACTGGTAAAGGAAGATCTGAACCATATGAAATTATTATTCGTGCTCAAGACAATGGTGGACAGGTTCCCAAGCAAGAGTCATTCCATTCAGATGCCTCGTTGGTGCTGTTTATTGGAGATGTTAGTTCGAATGATGGAATTCCATTCATTGTACTACCAAACGTTGGGCAAGTGGCGAATATAAGTGAGGTTAGTTTTTTCTATTCAATTATACTGTTATTATTATTATAGGATTTTACGCTACAAAATATTAAGCCTAAGTTCTTATGTAGTTCTATTAGAGCTGAAAGTATCCGGATAATTTGCTTTCCGGATTATTTGGAATAATTTGGATCTGTTTCCTCAAATCTGGATACCCGTATAATCCGGGTCCTACTATTCGGATCCGAACTATCCGGATCCAGATCCAAAATATCCGGATCCAGATCCAAACTATCCGGATCCAGATCCAAACTATCCGGATCCAGATCCAAATTATCCGGATCTGGATCCGAACTATCCGAATCCAGACTAAGCAAAAAAGTTTCAAAATTTCCTCCAATTACATATATCATGAAATTTATATTTTCCCAATGAAGCATTGCAATCTGGATGAAATTTTTTCCTTCTTTTGCTTAGTTCGGATCCAAATATTTCGGATCCCGATTTCAGGAATCGGATAGTTCGCCATTCCGGATTTCCCGATATCTGGATATTAGTAAATCCAGATCTCATTTTCTTCTCTAGTTTCTATATAGGTCAAGAGAAAGAGAGAGAGAGAATGAGGTGTAAACCATATGTTTAATTCTAACATTAACCTTAGATTTAATTAAGTTATCTTGAGAGATGAATGGATTTTACAATGCAGTCATTATTGGCTTATTGAACACCAATATCCACCCTATTTGCCGAAAATCTGATATTAATATTGTCTACCAATTGCCTCGAATCTACCGAGAATGTTAACCGATGTTTCGTTTTATTTGCCATATAGTATACCAGTTCGGTTGGTAATATTTCTATCTAGTACAAATGCCTGTTGAATTCATATGGTATAATTAGGACTTCTGCATATTTCGCACCTGGCTCCAAATAACTTGGAAAGGTGTAGAGCTTCTCTTTTTGAAAGTCCTTTAAAACGTTCAGAGCGCCACTAAATTCACGAATCAGGCTTCATTTCTTATTCCGGTTACCACAACTCTCTTTCTCTCTATAACCCTCTATCTCTCGACCTCTCGCTTTCTCTCTCACTCTCTCCCTCTGCTCCTTTCCTCCCTCTCTCTATCACTCTCTTTGTCTTTCTTTCACATCAGTGTCAACAACTTAGGATAATTGATTCTTTACCTTCTAAAAATCTAGAATTGACATTTGCTTGGTAGGTAAAACGACATTTTTTATTTTTTTGCTTTTACATAAAAGTTAAGCACGAAAAAATGTAAAATCGTTACAAATAACAAAAAATATGCCTGGCGTATCATAGCAGTTACCTTTTCTGCCAATGTATCAGCTCTTTTGTTTCCATCAATTCCCGACTATCCTGACACCCACTGAAATGCTCACATATACCGTTACTTTTTGTTAACTTTAGACCTAAAAATATCTTTTGCTACTTGACCATCTGTTAAATTCTTTGTTGGTCAAGCACCCGGTGAGGTTTTCGTAGACTTTGCGTAGCTCTTAATTTTACGCCGCCTATTATTACTACCCCTAATCCTTCGTCAATTTTAAACGCGATGGTAATTCCAAAGTTGGGCTCTATTTTCTAGATTCCGTTGTGATCTTCCTACTTGAACTTCTCACTTAACATGATGTCCAGTATTGGATTTATTTATATCCCACGTTTTCCTTTGAAGAATCCTACTGCTTTATACATTTTTGACTACTGTATGCCATTCCTAAACGTCACACTACAGTATTCCGGATACTTCATTTTTGTATAATTATTCTATCAGAACGGCCATGATCTTTAATTTACAGATAAGGGTCTACAGAGATCTTCCAGTTCTCATTGACAATGTCAATATAGCTTGCGATCGAGTGTTTAGTAGATTCTTCTGATCTTTCATATACAGGAATAGAAAGTTCAAAGTTAGCTATTTTTAGCTCATCTCCATATCCGCTCTTCAGCTGAACCGCACTCTCCAATGGAGCTGCTTAAACTCTTTGAAATAATAGAAGCCACTATTAGTTAGCTAATAATAGCTCTCTCGACGTACTTATAAAGGAATAAGCTTTATAAATCTATGGACCATAATACTTCAATAGTTCATTTGTCCATTTCATTATTCTGACCTCTGCTTTCTAGTTTAACCAGAAGAAACCTTTCCCCTCCCCCCTGCTGTTCTATTTCCGGGAGTGCTCTTTCGGGACGGTTCTTTTGGGACGTTCTCTTTTGTGGACGGCTACACCACTCTTTACTTTGTCTTTTTTTGGAAGGAAATCAAAAGAACTTTTGTTATTCTTAACTTCTGACGTCGTTTGCTCGGTCGGTAGGGTTTGCTCGGGCGCCAAGAATTCGGTCGGTAGCAAATCGTCGAATTTGACTGTGGGTATCTTCGTGGAGTAAGGGCCCCAAAAGAAAACAGCTGGCTTTGAATTCAATTTATGACGTTATTTCTTGCATCCCTGTTATATATATAAAATGAACATATATATTAATGTAATGCGTTTAGATTGACTAAAAATAAATTGAGCGGTGTGACGGGAGGGCTTTCCAAAGTACACATACCACCACTAGTCCTCCGTTCTTCAGGAGCTGGTAACAGAATAGCTACTGACTAGTGGATTCCCTTGCTCACGTACTTCAAATAGCTCTTCGTTTATCTCGCTTATAGGATGACTTTCCATTGTGCAACGTATTGGCTAAAGGCTTCCCTTTGATACACGTACCACAAGTAGTCTTCCATTGTCCACATACAGGCTCGCAGACAGGGCTTGGAACCGGAATTGGATTTTGTAGTCTTCCCGGACAAGCCGGTTCAGCTTTCTAGAAATTGTTATAGGAAATTCGGGTAGACGTCTGGAGATGCGTAGTGAATCTATATTATCCTACTTATCAAAAAGCCTCGGCGACATATACAAGTGAGAAAAAAATACATAATACCTACATACAACTCACTAGATAAATCTAATTTAATTAATTATGAATTATTAATTTGGTTGTGAAATTCATTTCGAATTCCTACCTTTCCCACACTTTACATACACCAATTACTGTCATTTCTCTTGCGAATATGTGTAACAGCCAATACATACCCTTTGAAATGCAATGTCAAAGGTCTTCTACTATTAATTAAAATCACACAATTCTACTTATATTATTCAAAAGCAATCTTATCAACTGCTTGGAAGCAAGCTCACGTACAACCAATACCCAAAAAAGTTGAAAGTAGCGATCTCTCTAATTGTCGACCAATTACAATTGCTTCCAATTCTTCTGAAACACTTGGAATCTATCATTAACAGGAAATCAATGAATTATTTAATGAGAAATCACCTCTGAAACACTGATCTGGAGACATTACTGATCTTTCTTTTGGAATGTTAGAACCGTTATCTCGACATCTTTGGTGATTCTCGTAAATAATTTAAATACGTTTGATAGAATCTCATATCCTGCCATTTTGGGTAAACTTAAAAACTTTGATCACTTCCCAATTCAATGCGTTTAAGACCCAAAGCATGATCATCATTTCAGTTGTTATTATTCTGATGGAGCATTGATTTCCGATACACTGTCACGAAACATTCTTGACATTAACATATGTAGCAATCTAACTGAACTGATCACATCTTGTGTTGCATCGAAATTTTTTGGAGGTCTGAAATAAAATAGAGCACCCATGCTATATGGGATGTTTATTAATTTTTATCGGTACATTCATCGTCAGGGCTCTGATGAAATAACTATTATGATCCCTTCTAGATTGATCTGTACACACAATACTCGCGCGCTGCAAGCTACGTTTATACCTTCAAACTTTGACATACGTTCAACTTTCAAGATGCTTATTTCGTCTGAAATATGCGAATGTGGAAAAATCTACCACAATCGTCTTTCATCATACTTACAATTGATGAAAGCTCAAGAGTGACATACGTCGTTACGTCCTTACCTATTCTCTTTCTTGTGATGTTAAGTTCGGCAATTTTAGTAAAAAAATGCAAAGAGTGTTTTCCTCTAATTGAGTATAGCAGTTTTTTCAGATTTTAAATTGACAAACTTGTCATAGTTCCCAACTTTAGTTTATTCTCCTATGAAAGCGCTGGAATAACTTTGAAGAGGATAAAATCTATAAACCCACACCAAGTCGACACTATACATAGTTTCCATGAAAAATTCCATAAACCTGGGTCATTTCATTTGTTATAAGGAAGAAATAATGTGACGTCATCATAATTTTTCTGATTTTATAAGTAGAAAAGGGCACCTTCTGTAAACATTAACACTACATAATTGCATTAATACACAAATAGCTTACACACCTGATCTGATCGATCTTTTATTTTGCCAACTAAATATTTAGTTGTATATTTCTTTTCAATTTTAAGGATGCTATAATTGGTTCTCCAGTCTTCCAAGTTATTGCAAATGATCCTGACAATCCAGCAACACCTTCAGGAACATTAACATATAAAATCCAAGAAGGAACTCCTGATGCTCAATCATTTCGTATTGATCCATCCACGGGTCTAATAACAACTCTCGTTACCCTCGATCGAGAAACAAAAGACACTTACAATATAATCTTAGAAGTATCTGATAATGGTGAACCACAACAGTCCGTCACAAGAGTATTACAAATTGACGTATTAGATGTGGATGACCATATGCCAAGATTCATCAGAGAAATTGTAAGTATGATTCACACAACAATAATTTTTAGATCTTATGTTTCATTGCCTGTTTTTCCTATTTAAGGGTTCACCACCTATGGTTATGATGATTGTTGAAGAAGTTCCAATAGGAACTGTTGTTGGAAACTTCACTGCAGTAGACGAAGACATCGGAGTTAATGGACAAATCGATTATTTATTTGTTGATGGAAATCAAGAAAGTATGTTCAATATAACGCGAACTGAAAATAATCAAGCGATTATAACAACAAACAAGCGTATCGATCGTGAAGCTGCAGATTCCTATTTATTCACGGTGAAGTGTTTTAAGTACAACGAAAATACTCTGCACATACCCAGAAGTGTTTACAATCAACACGATTTATCTGAAATTCAAATTTTGATCAAAGTTCAAGATATTGATGATCATTTCCCGCAATTCGAACAACATGATCCTGCAATTGGAGTTAGAATCAATGTTCCCGTTGATACATCTATAATAACAGTTCGTGCAACTGATAAGGATCCAGATGCCTTATCGATAATTTATTCAATCGAAAATATTACATTCGTTCCACAATTCTACAAGAGGGATAACCAATCATTGGAGACTTTCCGGATGCTTTTTATTTTGGATAATAAAACTGGTGAAATAAAGACTGGAGGAAGTTTAGCCGATTTTGTGGATGGCTATTTTCATATAATCATAAAAGCAAACAATTCAGAAAATGTTAAAAGGCATGCAATCAATAATTTGAAGATTTTCATTATTCGTGATAAATCATTGTTGAAATTCATTTTCGCCCGACCACCGACAGAAATTCAAGCTATAATCCAACAATTCCAGAATAAGATTCAATCTAAACTGAAACCATTAAATCTGGAACTTCATGTGTTCGACACACAGGTTCTAAGTAAATCTGGTCATAGTTTAGATTTCAGTGCAACAAGTTCTTGTTTTCAACTTTTTAAGAATGGCGCTGCACTTCCACTTCTAGAAATGCAAAAACTTATGGATTCTGATGAACTTAAACAGAGGCTATTTGACGTTTATGTAGAATATGGAGTTAGTCAAGTGGAATCATGTTCAATTCGAAGAAAACTTGAAGCTGCTACTGTCATATCATCAGCTGGAACATGGCTGGTAATACTGGCAGCAATAATTGGTATTGCTGCTATTTCAGCAACATGTACAGCTTTCTGTTTAGCCAAAAAGTAAGTTTTACTCTTGTCCTTAGTTAAATATTATTAAACATAAAAAAAAAATTAATTTCAGGTACAAAAAACAATCAAAACGTATCCATTTAACACGAGTACCTCACGAGCCATTTGGTGCAGCAGCACCTGTTTTATATTCCGAACCGATCTATGGGCCATTGTAGTGTTACTATCGACACCAGCACCGTTTAGGTGGTTAAATATTGTAAATGTAAGAATGAAAAAATTTGTGATAAAATATTCCTTCGATTGTAATCATACACAGATGTAAGAGACCTAATTGTACTGCCGTAAAGTGTTAAATGTTTGTTTTTAGATTCAATAAATTTGTATTTATTTCATTTTATTTAAATTCGACATTTTATTACAGCTTACCTGTCCTCAAAAGATAAAGAGATGGCATAAGATTTTAATCCAACGCAAGATGTGTTTGCCACAGTACAGGATTTCTCAATTTGTAGTGAACTTATAGATTTTGTTTTTTTTTTCTTTTCTAATTATTATTCTATGCAACTTTTCAGTATCTGTAGTGACATCTATTGATCACTAGCCGCGGTATAATAGAGAGTTAGCAACATTAATTTAGAATAACTCCCTACGCAGCACAAAGAGACCAAGTTGTATAGTGTGGTAGCTTAAAGTGGGAAGAATAGAATATGCAAAAATATAAAATAATAATAAGATAAGATAAATCATATGGTGACTTCCTTACGTATAAAAAATAGAAATGTAAAGATACAATTAAAAAGAGACAAATATAGTGATCAGTAAGAAGCGCGTATACAGGGGGAGGGTCACAGGAGTCATAACCTACCCCAAAGCGCCACCTGACCTTCACGGGTAAATTGAAGTGGGAAACATAATGTGGCGCTGGACTGTAGAGCGGGTAGTAAAAGTTTAACAGGACGATTTTCTTATGGTACGGGAACAATGTGTAGCTGACGCTAGCGTTTAATGCTGGTCCTATAGCGCACTTTCCCAAATTTTTAACTTTAGCATTGCTGCATCAACAGAGCCAATCTGCGGCAACGGCTAGCGCTTGGCCGGACGTT